>CM065778.1:114361530-116761530 GCA_033296515.1 Macrochelys suwanniensis | reverse complement strand
TGAAGTCAGTGGACTACTCATGCTGGATTAGGACTGCAGAGTCTAATTCTTTCTACTTATACAGATCCATCTACTGACATCCATGAGAGTTTTGCTTGATGGGTCAGAAGTACAGGATCAGGTGCATAATGAATGTCTCCCATGCCATAGTGTACTTTAGATGTAGATTCTCATTTACTTTGTTTAGACCAGATCCCGCATTATTAACATCAATGTAAGTTTTGCCTTTGATTTCAATGGGAGGAGGACTGAGTCTTTTTTGCACTTCTTACTCACACAAAGCTCTCTCTGGACCTGATCAGGTATTTCTTATGCACCCAAAATACTAGTGGTTTCAATGGGACTATTTCTTGAATAAGACTATAGGATGAAGGGCTTGGTCCTGCTCTAGTTTTATCAGTTGTGCCAGGACCAACTTCATTATTAGCAGATATGGCACTATTTCATTATTTTTAAACTCATACATAAACATTACAACAAATATGAAATGCAGTTGGACTACGTTATTAATAAGTTTGTTACCAATGTACAGTTATTTATGAAAGCACAAAAGTAGAGTATCTTATATTAGTCACTACTGATTTTTTCCACCCTATTAAGGCAAAGACAGAGACATTGATTTTTCTTCAAATTTTGTGATAAACTAAGGGCTTGATTTAAACCTTTGTATATCTCAGAAAATCAATGTTTTGTTTTATGTGGCTGCCACAACCTCTTACAGATTTCTTTTATAGGGACATGTTTATTGAATTGGTTCTGAAGATATTATATGGTAAGTTTCAACAAAGAGAAAAAAATCCAGGCTGAGGTTAGAGGTATAGGTTTGAAGCACTGTAACTCAGATATCATGGTGCAGTACAAGAACCTAAATAGTATAGGCTGCTACTTAGTGGCAAAACCACCAATTCACTTTGGTTGTGTAAAGAGGGGAGTTACTCCACTGTGCACACTTATAGATACATATTGAAGAGAAAAAATGGGGTTTGTGTATTTTATTCATATGTGATAAGCAGCATGCTGTTCATAGATTCATAGATTCTAGGGCTGGAAGGGACCTCGAGAGGTTATCGAGTCCAGCCCCCTGCCCTCAGGGCAGGACCAATTACTGTCCAGACCATCCCTGATAGACATTTATCTAACCTACTCTTAAATATCTCCAGAGATGGAGATTCCACAACCTCCCTGAGCAGTTTATTCCAGTGTTTAATCACCCTGACAGTTAGGAACTTTTTCCTAATGTCCAACCTAAACCTCCCTTGCTGCAGTTTAAGCCCATTGCTTCTTGTTCTATCCTCAGATGCTAAGATGAACACGTTTTCTCCCTCCTCCTTATGGATACCTTTTAGATACCTGAAGACCGCTATCATGTCCCCTCTCAGTCTTCTCTTTTCCAAACTAAACAAACCCAATTCCTTCAGCCTTCCTTCATAGGTCATGTTCTCTAGACCCTTAATCATTCTTGTTGCACTTCTCTGGACCCTCTCCAATTTCTCCACATCTTTCTTGAAATGCGGTGCCCAGAACTGGACACAGTACTCCAGTTGAGGCCTAACCAGCGCAGAGTAGAGCGGAAGAATGAGTCCTCGTGTCTTGCTCGCAACACACCTGTTAATGCAGCTCAGAATCAAGTTTGCTTTTTTTGCAACAGCATCACACTGTTGACTCATATTTAGCTTGTGGTCCACTATAACCCCTAGATCCCTTTCTGCCGTACTCCTTCCTAGACAGTCTCCTCCCATTCTGTATGCGTGAAACTGATTGTTCCTACCTAAGTGGAGCACTTTGCATTTGTCCTTATTAAACTTCATCCTGTTTACCTCTGACCATTTCTGTTGCTTAAACTAGTATGAGAACGACTACGGGAGAGTCTTTCTGCTAGAGCAGTGGTTCTCAAACTAGTAACCCAAGGACCCCCCCTTTTGATTTAAAATTTTTGCTGTGGACTTCCAAACCCCCCGCTCAGCCCCAGGCCCCGCACCCACTCCACTCCTTCCCCCAAGGCCTGGCCCCTGCCCCACCTCTTCCTGCCCCCGCTCCACCTCTGCCCCTCCTCTTTCCTCCACCTCCCCCGAGTGCACCCCATCCCCACTCCTTCCCCTCCCTCCCAGCGCCTCCTTCACGCTGCTGAACAGCTGTTCCCCGGTGTGCAGGAAGCTCTGGGAGGGGACCCCCTGGAGTACCCTTGCAGACCCCAGTTTGAGAAATGCTGTGCTAGAGGAAGAGGCCACTCTCCATGCACATGATTCACAGCCAACCAAATGCAACTGCTGTATTGACTGGTTCTACTCGGTAACCTGCACAAACCATTGTGAGACAGAGAACTGAGAGTAGTAGCTTGGGAGTACTCCTCTCTCACTTGCATGTTCTGTAGGTTTTGGAGTTGCATGAGAGGAGGCACAGCAGCCATGTAAGGAACAGTAAGAGTTTCTCTCAAATTATTCCTGGATACAGCACGCTTTTGAAATGCCTACAGGGTTTATTGTTTTTATTGTTAGCACTGTCTTATGGACTATGGAACAATGCATACGACTCAGGGGTTCTCAAACTTTGTTGCACCACAACCCCGTTCTGACAACAAAAATTGCTGCATGACCCCAGAAGGGGGGATTGAAGCCTGAGCCTGCCCGAGCCCCACTACCCCGGCCGGGAGGGCAAAGCTAAAGCCCTACCGTCCAAGGTGTGGGGGGGGGGGGGCCCAAGCACAAGGGCTTCAGCCTCAGGCGGTGGGGCTCAGGCTTCAGCTTCAGCTCTGGCCCTGGGCTCCAACAAGTCTAATGCTGGCCCTAGCAACCCCATTAAAATGGGGTCCTGACCCACTTTGGGGTCCTGACCCACAGTTTGAGAACCGCTGTGCTCAGGGCCGGCTCCAGGCACCAGCAAAACAAGCTGGTGCTTGGGGCAGCACATTTCTAGGGCCAGCATTCTGGCACCGGCCATGCTGCCCCTAGAAATGTGCCCCGGCTGCCCCAGCTCACCTCCGCTCTGCGCCGCTTTTTCGTGGCGCTGCTGCCACCGCCGGCGCACGAAACAGCTGTTTCGCGCGCCGCTTCTATCCCTCCCTCCCAGGCTTAAGAGCCTGGGAGGGAGGGGGAGAAGAGAACCCGAGCGGCCATGGCACGCATCTCCCCCTCCCTCCCAGGCATGCCCCACTTGCCCCGGCGCTCCAGCCGGGGAGAGCAGGGCCACCGGCGTGCCCGCATGCTCCCCACCGGCCGGGGAGAGCAGGGCAGCCGGCATGCCTCGCTCGCTCCCCGCCCTCGCTCCCCGCCGGTGCTCCGGCTGGGGAGAGCAGGGCTACCGGCATGCTGCGCTCGCTCCCCACCGGCCAGGGAGAGCGGGGCAGCCGGCATGCCTCGCTCGCTCCCCACCCTCGATCCCCGCTGGCGCTCCGGCCAGGGAGAGCAGGGCTACCGGCATGCTGTGCTCGCTCCCCGCCAGCCGGGGGAGCAGGGGCCGCGGGTATGCCGCCTGCGTTTCGAGAGACGGGGGTTGTTGTTTTTGGGGGGGGTGTTTTTTGTTGGGGGGACCAGCGTTTGGGGGTTTTGGGGTTTTTTTGCTTGGGGCGGCAGAAATGATAGAGCTGCCCCTGGCTGTGCTAGGTGGTCTACAAAACACTGAAAAGGTTTTAGGTCAAATTCTACTCTGTGTCACAAGAGTAAATCCAGAGTAACTCCATTGTCTTTAGTGGATTTACTGATCCATTGGATATACAGCAGTGTAACTGAAAGGGGTGTCACTGTCCCAAAGAACTTGCAATCTAAGCAGCGCCGGCGCTTTCGCTAGGCGACCCTAGGCGGTCGCCTATGGCTCAAGGATTTGGGGGGCAGCATTTCGCCGCCTTCGGCAGCGCGTGGCTGCCTTCTGCCTCCTGGCTCCATGCTCGAGCCAGGAGGCAGGAGGCAGCCACCCACTTCCTCGCAAAGCCCTGCTGTGGCGAGTGCTGTTGCCATGCCACTGGGGCTCAGCAGGGCTTCGCGAGGAATGAAACGGACAGCTCGCCGCGGCTGCCTTCTGGCTCCGGAGCCGGGAGCTGGGGAGGCGCCACAGGCATGGGGGAGGCTGCCGCGGCCCGTGGGCAGGGGGCTGAGCTGCCGCGAGCGGGGGGGTTAACCGCCACTGGGGGGTGGGGAGCCGGCTGCCGCAGGCGGGGGGCTGAGCTGCCGCAGGCGGGGGGGTGGGGAGCTGCCTGCTGCGGGTGGGGGAGCTGGCTGCCACGGGGCGAGGGGGCGCAAGGCTGATGCAAGGAAGTTTCGCCTAGGGCACGAAACTTCCTTGCACCGGCCCTAAATCTAAGGCCTAGATTCTGCAAATGCTTATGCACATGAATAGCTATGCACGTGAGTAAACCTAATGAGCCTGTGTTAGACCTGACCTACCAGTTTTCAGACATAGGGAGTGACTGGGATAGGGAAAGCAAGAGTTACAATCAGGATCTGGGATTGCTTTTTGTTCTGTGGATGCATTTTGTTGATTCCAGGGGTTTGTTGTTTTTGTTTTGTAGGGGATAGACCTCAATATTGATGCAAACATTGTTATTCAAAGAATTATTCTAATTTTAAGTTATTACAAAATTGACTGCACCTTTACTGAATTTTAGGAGATACAATTATTTACATAAACATGATGCTTGGAGAATATGATAGCTCATGTGTTTAAAGGGTATTTGTTTTTGTCTGTGTTTGTTGTATGAAAATAAATGTTCATGCTAATTAAGGAAATTCCTAGGAAATCCTTGCTTTATGTCAACCAATAACAGGTACCCAAAGTATCAGAGAAGATGACACCGCCTTAGCTGTAAAACCATATTTATTACCTGCAAGTGTGTTTACACTGATTCTAGGATGCAGCTTTATAATATCTATTTTGCATTAACATTCTGTATTATTTTCTTTTATGCTATGTTATGGAAGTTATATACAATTGTTACAAATTTGTTAGTCTCTAAGGTGCCACAAATACTCCTGTTTTTTGCTGACACAGACTAACACGGCTGCTACTCTGAAACCTGTTAGTTATTGTGATTCATGCTTTGTACAAAATATTTGATAGGCGTCTTTAATTGCAAGTTGTAAATATACTGCAAATCTTTGTTTTTCTTTTGACCAAATGGTTTCCAATCGACAAGAATGTCTTCTCAAAGAACAGGATACTCCCCTCTTTGTACAAGATACTTGGTTTTGGTTAGTTTTGTTTTACAGTAAATTATATATCTAAGCGCTCGCTTCTTGCTTTCACTCTCTTACTATTACATGCTGTGGGGGGAAATGTCATTTTGGGGTTCAATCCATGTCTCATTTACTTGCCATTTTTTTCTTTCTCTCTCTGCTGCTTTTTAGGCAACCAGGACTTCAAATGTTCTTTGAATTGATTCCACGATTCCCAACCTTTTTTCTACCTCAGTGACCCTCACATTCTTCTCAAAAACATGTTTAGAATGAAACTATGATCATATTGCGAAAGCTGCCTCATTTTTTCCCCAACAACTTTGTTAGTTCTTTCACCTGGAAGATTTAAGACTTTCTGCCACGATTGTGGAGCAAGTTTTCAACAATCATTTTCATCTCACACTTCATTGCAAGACTAATGGGTGCTTTCAATCTTACAAAGAAAAGCAAACTTTCTAGGCAAGAAGTAAGCAATGCTTGTAAGTTTGTTCAGTACCATTCAGAACTCTGGGGAACAATAAGCCCTCATTAAAATTATAGTATGGGCTCACTCCTGCTCAAGAAATCAGCTATACATATGCATGTATGACTCCAGCTCATAAACACAGAGAGATTCAAAGAAGGCTATCAGCCTGTCATGCCACAGTACTAAGAATTTCAGCTCACAGGGGGCCTGATATAATGGGAGTTTTGCTATTGTCTTTAAATGGAGCGGGATCAGATCCCATATGTGTAAGATCTGCCAGCATAATTATAGCGGTTTTTCTTTCCGCAGAGTGAAATAGACATTGCTATAAGTGTTACAAATCAGGACTTCAGTCCTGCACTCTTTACTTAGCCAAAACATCCATGGATTTTCTATTGGGAGTTTTACTTGAACAAGGTGTTCCGGGTTGGGTTCCAACCACTATTTTAATTGTAATTGCTTTATTGATGCTTCCAGGAAAACAATTCAGTCTCTTACCTGGAATAAGATTATCCATGCTCTGAATGGTTGTTGGAGGGGAGAGGGAGATTTTTTTTTTGTTTTTTCTTTAATTTTGATTTGGAACATGGCATTCTTCGCTCTTTGTACTTCTACCCCAGAAGTAGTGCTGTGCCATGGCAGTGCCATCTTTCAAATCAGATCATTATCCTGATGACTATGGTTATTAAAGATCTCATGGCACATTTTTATAAGAGTAGGAGGAACTGAGTTTAGAAGAGTTACTCTGGATTGACACCAATGCAGCTGAGAGCAGAATTTGGCCCATTAACCTTGCCATATTCCAGCTTGATAATTATGTTTTGCTTATCAAAATTCCTGCTGCAGTTTCAAATGGCAAAACAATATTCAGTGCTTCCTGCCCTAAATCAGCCTTGTCAACATTTGAGAGAATTACTTGGAGAGTAGGGATGTGATTTATTTTTTTTAAGATCCACTGCGATACATTGGATTTAGACAGCAATTGGGAGGACTAGAGTAGAAAAATGCCAGATTCTGTTACAGTAACGGTACCACCTAAATAAAGTAGTTGACACATACACTTTAAAGTGCTCTGTAGTATTGCTGTTTGCTTTTAGACACAAGTTCCATTAACAGGTGATTTCTACCACTAACAGGTGACTGCATTTCACTAGCAAGTGAAGTGATGCCTATGTACATGTAAAGCACTTTGGGATCAATAGTGTCATATAAAATTATAGTGACTTCCTCTGTGGTCTTGAGCAACTGTTAGACCCTGATTCTTATTAACCTCTGGTTTTACACCAGTGTAGCTCTATTGACTTCTGTAGAGTGGCTCCTGATTTACCCCAGTATAAGTGAGAAGACAATCCAGCCCTCAGTCTTTTGCCTCAGTTTTCTCACTTGTCAAACAGAGGATAGTGAGTGTGATTCTCCACTGTATACAGCTTGTGTGGCCATTTACACCTGTGCAAAGTTGATGCAAAATGCATTGATGTGTCTATGCATTCTAATTTCTCTCTGGTTTTTGCAGCTTTGTGGCCACATATTGCTCTCAGATCATATATGCAAATATGTCAATTAACTTCAGTGAGATCTGTGCCATGAACCATGACCATATAGATCTTTGTTATCATTATAGTGGAACAATATTCATTCTTTGTTTCTATTTCTAAAAACTGCAGATAGATGCCTTTCCTATGTGCTGGACATCCATGCATAATACTAAAATTTACAACTAGTATAATCATGTAAATGAAACAGCTCAATTGCCCCTCAACTTAAATACCACAAATAACGGTCATAGTAACAAAGTATAATAAATATATGAAAATGTGTATTATAGTGATTATTATAATCAGAATGGAAGTATGCCTAAAAGCTGCTTAGAATTCTGAGGTGACCTGCCTTCTGGTAGTCTGGTCTCCAGGGAAACTGGAATATACCTTGTTTTTGAAATACAGGAGTTTAAAAACCATTTGGGAGGAGGGACTCAACTCTGCAGACTCAACTCTGAAGACAACTCTGAATATACTGCTCAGAGATGGGTGAGCTGTGCAGGCTTGGTGACTGAATGAGGAGGAGTAGGTTCTTGAAACCACTCAGAATTTCTTTCCTCCTCTCTGGTTTTATACAATGTATAAATACAAAGAATGGGAAAAAAATGTTAAAAGAAAAGTGGTATTTTTCTTTTTAAAATGATGATACCAGAATCCTGTGGTACGTGTTTTGTTTATATGTGAAACCCTGTGAATACAGTGTAAAAAAAAAACCCAACCTCTAAAACTGAGAGTGATCTTCTGAAGTAAGGAAAGAGGAAAGATGTATGAAGTTGCTTCTCTTTCTGGGTGAAGTGGAAAAAACTCTCAAAAACATAGGAATTGCCATACTGGGTCATACTTGAGGTCCATCTAGTCTGGTGTCCTGTCTCGGATAGTGGCCAGGACCGGATGCCTCAGAGGAAGCTTTAAATAGGGTGGGATAATTTGCTCAGCCCTCCCCACCCCCACATACACATTGACTCAACCTGGTCTCTAAGAGTTAGAGATTCACTTAAGTCTAACTATATATTGTGTGAAAAAATATTCCTTTTAGCAGTTTTGAAGTAAGCACATTTTAATTTAATTGCATGTTCCCTTGTGTTTGTGTTATGAAACATGATCAGAAGTTCCCAATCTACCTTCTCCATAAAATGCCACTGATGGCCTAAAATATTAGCAGATGTTAAAATAACTTATAAGAGCCTTGCACATTTATGGGAGAGGAAATGATAAACGGACAGCATTTTTGTTTGAAATTCTGATTTTTGAGTAGTGCTGTATGTTTAAAGTATGCACTTTGAGATAAACACCTTCCATCTCTGCGAAACTATATTTTCAGAATAGCACGTATGAGAGCCCAACAGAGTAGAAGTTTATTTTTCAAGAGGAGGAGGTACAGCGTTTCATAGGGCTCTGTAACTGGGCCCTGGGGTGGCATGCACTCATCCATTACAGTCCTTTGGCCCTTAAAAGTGGGGTGGCTGGAAGCTGTGGTCTCTGGACAGGGCATATGATGATGAGGGGTCACCTGACCAAGTGACATCTGACTGCTTGCAGGAGACTCTGTAAAAGAAGGTTCCTAGTTTAGTCGTGGGAATATGAGGGCTGGAAAATGGTTCTGTGGGAAGGTTTTTTATAAGGCAATCGCAGGAGGCTTAGTGGACAACACAAAGAATTACTTAGCTGGAAGTGTGTGTCCTTTTCCTTCCCAGCTTGAAAATAGTGCACTCTCTGTTACTTAATGTTTTATGATATTTTAAGACTCTTGCATCTTCTGTTTATTCATAAAACTGGCTCTGAGAAAAGGAGTGTGTAAATGAACTTGAAAGTCTGGACTTTACTTTGACTGCCCCAGCTGGTGAGTCTGCCTAGTGGTTTACAGGCATAGCCACCCTAAAGTGAAGTCTGTGTCACATACCAGCTTTCCATATGTTTCATACCATGTAGGCTGTGTCTTGTCAAAAATCCTGGTGACACTGTACAGTCAAAGAGATGACTTGTCACTTGCCTGTCACTTCTCTAAGAGGCATGCCACATGTAACGAAATGCTGTAATCCCTACAGCCAAATTCTGCAATATAGACTGGGCCATATTAATCCCTGTGTATAATTCCACTGATTTAAACTAGGGAAGATTTTGTCTAATTACTCACAAAGGGCCTAGTCCTGCAAATTGCTGAGCAAATCTTTCAAGGTGATGAACATCCTGAACTCACACTGATATTCAAACACCTTGTAAATCTCTATATAGTACCATCTCTTTTGATTACAGAAGTACTGATTAGTATAAGAGAGTTTGAAGCAAATACTTTGTTTCCTAAGATCAACATGTTAGTTAAGCAATTAAACCCTGTAGCTTCAGCTGAAAGTTGTATATTCCTCACATTATATTAGTGTTTGTAATAGTAAACTCTTGACCATTTTATAATGTTTGAAGCAGCATTGGATTATGCATTTCACTTAGCTGATGAAAACTACTTCATAACATAAATGCTAATAATATCATAAAACTGCAAAGAACACAAATGTTGTAAAACACTTAATTTGGAGATAACACCATAAGGATAACACATTCTGATGTGATTCCCATTGGAAAAATCTATACTGAATATGAATGGATATAACTGCAGCATGTTTAGGGAATTATGAAATAAATGTGCACATTATCTTTTCATGTGCTTTTTGTCCATAGGATAGTTTGCTGAGATAAGCCTACGTTTATTTCAAAGAATCTTTTAAAAGAACATATAATTCCTTTGATAACATTACTTAAAAGGGGACATTTCCCACTCCATGTTCCTATCATTAGTGTGTCTGTAAATAGTGCCAACTCTATTTTAAAAGACGCTAATAGTATTAGTTCTTCTCCAGCTGTTTTCCAGTATTTTTACATCAGCAGTTAACTAATAATATCTTTCTATTATGGTCATCTGCAACAATCAGCATAAAAAAATGAGCATTTGCCAACAGCTGCCACATATCCTTAAATCTAACGTCTTGCCTAGATTTTAAAAAATTGGATGTATATTTCAGTGTCAGTGCAGCTCTACTGGTGGTAGCACAGTGGAAAATGTAGGGTAGATGGGGTACATGTATTTTTACCCTGTTCTTGAACGCTACTGGTTAAAAAGGCTGTGCCCTCTCTACACTACTGCTTACACCATTTTAACCATTGATGGATCTATACCAGTTGTGAATTACACATTTGACTTTTGCCAGTATTGTACCCTGAAAAATAAATCTACCATCATATTTAATGTTACCAGTTCTATAGTTTCCTATGCTGTGCAAGATTAGCTCACCCCTTTAACTTCTTGTTCTTTTCACCAGCCTTTTGTTATCTTGTTTTTTCTTTTGGTTACATGTCTGTCAACTTTTTTTCTGCTTATAATTATCTATTTATATAGGTTGTTATCCAAATGTCTCATTAGGAAAGTGAGGACATATGTTACCAGTCTTTAGTCAGACTCATTCTTAAATCCTGCTCTTTCATTTTGTTCATTTATTCATTTATATGTAAATCTGTATAAAGCTGGTTGGAGGTAGAGGAGTTTGGGTTTTTTAGCTTAATTTAACTAACTTTGCTTTGGAAATTGGAGAAAAACAATCTTGCCCTATTTGTCCTAAATGAAGAGTTAATTTATTTTTCATAAGAAAGTAAAATTTCCTTGTGACCTAAGCTCTGTAAAACTAGACAGTGAGGCTGAGGGGTGGGAAAGGGAAGATTATCTTTGAAGTCTGGCTACCGTTGCTTCTCAGATAGTTGGATAAATACCATAGGCCAGAACATATAGTAGAGATCTATGAGAGGAGTCTACTTTATGCAGCTCTCTCCTGCCTTGTATGTTGTGTCATCTGTCTCAGTCAACCACAATGTGCAGATATGTCAGATATCTTTGCAGACATTATCTACAGCAGTGAATAAAATGTTGGGAACACTTCCAACCCTTCTTTGAGGCATCCCAGAGATACTCCTGTAAGTCTGGTATAAGGCAAACTCATTGTTTTGAAGGAAACCCCTCAAAACTAAAGTTTGATTCAGTTAAGACAGATGAGCGCTGGGATCTCAGACCTGCACCCCTGTTCCACCAAGTACTGACTTACTGATGCACTTGGAGTTCAGTGCTTGAAGTCAGTGGTTGAGGCAGGAGGCACCTAGAGCCAGGAGCTCCCTGTTGCCTCTGTCAAAGCTTTTGACTCTGGACAGCTCTGTCTTGAGGCTTCCAGATTTACCTCTCACACATTCATGTGCTAGAAGCAGAGAATAGGACAATGATTCTAGGTATGAATATATGCTCAGTGATCTGGCCTGGTCTTTTGCAGGACTGAGAGTCTGGCCTCAGCTCATTACTCAGAATGTAGATTCCTCACTCCAGGCCAAGCCAGGAACCTCCTTCTGACAGTTTAGCTCCTGAGAAGGTAGATTTCTGTAGACATGGTGACTCCAAATTTGTGGTTTATATTCCAGCATCTCAGAACCATTTAGCAGGATTTATAATTCCAAGACCATTTTCTTGCCTTACAAAAGCTGCTTGATTCCCTCCTTCACCTGTGAATGTAATTTAAAGGCTAAGTCAATCCTGGTATGTTTGATAGTTATTTAGAGGTATTATAAACTGTATTACTGTCTCTTCAGCCTTTTTTGTCAGATTCCTTTGGGGCTTGAGGCTTTCAATATACACACACCCCCACACACACCCCCACCCCCACCACCACTCATAAAAATGGCCCTGTGTCAAGTGATGATAACATGGTCTTGACAAAGCTGATGAAATCTCCCTTTATACCATTAATTTCCAATAAGCTTAAGTTTCTTACTTGATAGGTTATTTTCCAGGTGGTTGTGACTTCAGCCCATAGAGTGAGCTTCAGGCCCTGGTAACTTGTTCAATTTACATTCGATTTTACAAGGGCAAGGTGGTCTTCTAGATTCATCCGAAATTCCTCTTCAATACGGTGTGACAGTTCTATCCTAATGAGCATATTATCCTATTTTTCCCATGCTTCCTATCCATTCTTCCTGTCCTTATGCGGGAGGCCCATCTTCATATGTCCAATGTCAAAATATCCTTGGAGTTTAATAGGTAGATTTTTAAGGACTTAAATTTGCTTTCAAACTTCTTGCTTTTTTGACACCAGTTCTTTGAGCTGAGCTGTACTAAGACCATGTCTAAATGGATGTCTGATTGCATTTTACATATGCCATGTCAAAGCTCACTTGATTATAGACAAGGCTGCCATCACAGCCTGCTTCAGGGATGTTTTCGTCACAGACATCTGCAAAGCAACTGCATACTCTTCTCTCTACACATTCTCAAAACACAATTGCTTGGATTTAGATTCCAGGGGGGAATCCCATGATTGGACTTTCCATGCTTGAGAACTTTTTTTCCAAGTTAGGAGAAGACAAACCCTCCTGGGTTATCCCTCTGGAGTATCTCTTATCTTCAGGGGGGCAATTTTTTTTTATGTGGAATCGTCCCTATTTGCTCTCTCTTTCTGTAGACCTGAAAATTATTATTATTGTTTTTATGGTAGCATTTACAATGTACTTGGTGCTTTCCAGACATTCAAAATGTCATGCTCCCTGGCTCAGGAATTTCACAGTCTAAGGACAGACAGGCAGACAGACAAGTAGGCAGATAGATAAGGTGGGTGAGGTGACATCTTTTATTGGATCAACTTCTGTTGGTGAGAGACACAAGCTTTCAAACTTACACAGAGCTCTTCTTCAGGTCTGGGAAACATACTCAGAGTGTCAGAACTAAATACAAGATGGAAGAGACTGTTTAGCGTAAATAGTTAACTGACATTTCAAGGAAGCATTCAAGATGAAGTGGCCCATTACTACCCCGCCAGTCTTTGCGGGAGAAGGCAGCTGGGGGCAGGGCATTGTTAGTAGGTTATTCATTGTTGTAATAAGCCATAAATCCAGTGTCTCTATTCAGTCCATGTATTTTAGTGTCTAGCAAAGTTATGAATTTAAGCTACCAGGCTCATCTTTTGAAGGTGTTGTGCAGGTTTCCTTTGAGGATGAGGACTGATAGGTCAGATATAGAGTGTAACCCTTCTGCCAGGATGAGTTGACAGCAGCAAGGGCCAGGTTCAGTACATAGGGGTTCCCTTCGCAACAATGCAATGCAAAACCGGCTCAAGCCCCCACCCAGTAACCTGGGAAAATCTTATACACACCCCTGGGCGCCTCAAAGAGGCAATACTTCCCCTCTCGCAAGCACAGAGCCTCAGTGTAACAGAAATCTTTAATAGCAGCAGGTAAACGATACCAGCCTTAAATTGGGAAAACACCGCAACTAGGCTCTATAAGCCAAACTGTGAGCAAGACCCACCCCAGCCAATTGGGCCGTGCCCTGTCCCTTGGGTTCTTGAGTCCAGCAACCCAAACATCACCCAAAGTCCCCAAAAGTCCATGAACCCAAAAGTCCAGTCCCAGAGTTCAAAAGTTCATCTGCAGGGTGCTACACGCCACCCGCCTGGGCAGCAATGGGAAGGGGCGGGGGGTAAGGGACACCTTACGTGGCGTGAAGATGATTGCCTCACCCCTCCGTGGGGCTTCACTCTGCTTCGCCAGCCGTCTCACTGGCCGCTCTGCTCCGCCAGCTGTCCCGCAAGCCGCTACCGCTGTCCCCACGAACTGCTCTGTCCCACCAACAGCGCCGCTCCACCAGCCGTCCTGCAAGCTGCTCCAACTGCAACCACGAACTGCTCCGCTCTGCCAGCAGCACCACTCCGACTGTCCTCACAAACTGCTCTGCTTTGCCAGCAGCACCACACCATCAGCTGTCTGGCCAACTGCTCCACCAGCCACTTATCTTCAGGCTCCCCCACTACTTAACACAGTGCTCAGTGATTTCAGCTTAGTGATTTCAGCTCAGAAGGCTGTTAGCACTTTAGTGATTTCAGCTTGTAGTTTAGGGGAGCCCTAGTGCTCAGTTGCACTATTAGCCCAGAGTGATTTCAATTCAGCAGTCAGAAACCAGACTCTCAAGGAACTCAACATTAGCTCTGATATTCCACAGTGGAGAGAGGCAGAGATGCTGCAATTGGTGTCTCAGACCCTCACAAGGGTCCTACACCACCAGGAATTATGCTTGATCTTAGCCAAAAGGCCGAGAAGCAATCCCCTGTCCCCAGCCTCTCTCAATTCATTGGGCTTTGGAACCCATGTCCCTTGGCTGGCGAGTGTTGTTTAGTTCATGGCAAGTTCCCCTTTAACATGACAAAAGGCCAAGTACAGTTCCACTGGCCATGATTTACATAAGCAGTATAACAGTTTATTCTTCCTGCCCCAATAACAGAAATTCCTGCCCCAATACAGAAAACTGAGGATCCTACAGCAGCCCAAAATGCCCATCTGGGCCACTATGGCTCATACCAGGCAGGGTGGGTGTGCCTATGCAAATTGGATCAGCCCCTGGAGTGCTTTGCCATGACTCACCACCAGATGTCAGGGTGGAGCTCATCCTGACTCTGCTTACATCCTCCCCCCAGCCGAGAATTTGTCGTCCCGACAAATCACACTCCCCTTATACCAACTCATTGGTTTCCTCCAAAGGGCCTCAGAAAGCCCACTTTAGCTTCCACCAGCCTGTGTGCTAAATGTATTGGCTCCTCACTAGTCACCCCAGGTGCGTCATAAGTTAACCGTTTTACTGGTCTTATTACCCTGTCCCTTCTATTGAGAATCTCTGTTGCAGGGGTAGGAGGGACATCTTCTTGAGTGATGGATAGAGAGGTTTCCTGTGAGGGTCCCTCGGCTACTGGCATAGGCCCCTGCATCTCTGGTTCCGACAGTGGAAGGTCCACCGTGTCTAGGGCCCCCTCCACCTGGAATTCTCCACTGTCCAATAACCTGTGGGCGTCATCAACGGGGGGTCCCATCGGTGGCACAGGAGTGCCCGGAACAGGCCTAAATATCTCTGCCATGGGGTTGAGGGCTGGAGAGGGGGAGCTCTCTATTGGCTCAGCTGATCGAGACTGAAATCTTGTCTTCATTCCAGGATACACCAGGGTCATGTCTTCCTCCTCAGTCTCACTCTCTGACGTGCTGAATAGGGGTAGGTTAGCTTCGGAGGACCTGTTGTCCGTGTTGGATGGCGGCTGTGGCCTGGCACTTCTGTTCTGCCTGGCTGCCCTGTCATGGCCCATCTCATAAGGGGTGCCAACCAACTCCCCCACAGGGAGCAAAAGATTTCTATGCACCGTCTTTATTTGCCCTGGACCCTCTTCAGGTTTGATCTTGTAGACCGGCAGATCTCCTAGCTTTTCCATCACTAGGTAGGGTATTGCTTTCCATCTGTCAGCTATCTTATGTTTGCCAGCAATACCCAAATTCCGCAGCAGGACTCTGTCCCCTGGCTGGAGCTCCTGCAAACGTACCCTAGCATCATATCGATGTTTGTTGCGGTCTGCGTTCTTCCGAGCTGCAGATGTAGCCAAGTGATAAGCATCCCGCAGCTTCTCTCGTAGTTGGGATACATATTGCTGATGAGTTTCATAGCTATCACCATCCTCTGATACACCAAAGCACAAGTCTATGGGTAATCTTGGTTCTCGCCCAAACATCAAGAGATATGGGGTGACTCCTGTAGCATCGTTCTTTGTGGCGTTGTAGGCATGCACCAGAAATGCGACATGTTGGCTCCAGGTTGCCTTCTGTTCTGGTCGCAAAGTCCCCAACATATCTAATAGGGTTCGGTTGAACCTCTCTGGCTGAGGATCACCTTGGGGGTGATAAGGTGTTGTCCTAGACTTCTTAATTCCCGCTATCCTCAGCATCTCCTTCAGAAGGTGACTCTCAAAGTCCCGCCCCTGATCCGAATGTATCCGGGCTGGGAATCCATAAACTGAGAAATATTTCTCCCACAGTACTCGAGCGACAGTGGTGGCCCTCTGATCACGTGTGGGATATGCCTGTGCATACCGCGTGAAATGGTCGGTCACTACTAGAATGTTCCCAACATTCCTCTTGTCTACTTCTAAGGACAAGAAATCAATGCATACCAACTCCAAAGGTTTGGTGCTGGTGATGTTCTTGAGATATGCAGCCCTTGTGGGCAGAGTTTTCCTTTGAACACATCGAGCGCAAGTCTCACATTTCCTGCGAACATCTTCAGCCATCCGGGGCCAATAGAACCTACTACGAATAAGTTCTAGGGTCCTTTCCATCCCTAAATGTCCAAAGTCATCATGCAGGGCCCTCATGGCCAGGGCTCTGTACTCTTTTGGCAGCACTAGTTGTGCTCGTTGCTTTTGTAAAGGGTCAGTGGTCATTCGGTGTAGCACTCCCTGAATCAGTTTTAGTTTGGTCCATTCTCTTAATAGTAGTTTACCCTCGGGGCTAGGTGGGATAACCACAGCTGGGCTTCGCCCCTCCCTTTTGGCCAGTAGGGTATCACAAATGTCAACATCTTGCAGCTGGGCCTCTTGCCAGTCAGCCGAGGGACCCTCACAGGAAACCTCTCTATCCATCACTCAAGAAGATGTCCCTCCTACCCCTGCGACAGAGATTCTCAATAGAAGGGACAGGGTAATAAGACCAGTAAAACGGTTAACTTATGACGCACCTGGGGTGACTAGTGAGGAGCCAATACATTTAGCACACAGGCTGGTGGAAGCTAAAGTGGGCTTTCTGAGGCCCTTTGGAGGAAACCAATGAGTTGGTATAAGGGGAGTGTGATTTGTCGGGACGACAAATTCTCGGCTGGGGGGAGGATGTAAGCAGAGTCAGGATGAGCTCCACCCTGACATCTGGTGGTGAGTCATGGCAAAGCACTCCAGGGGCTGATCCAATTTGCATAGGCACACCCACCCTGCCTGGTATGAGCCATAGTGGCCCAGATGGGCATTTTGGGCTGCTGTAGGATCCTCAGTTTTTGATATACTAGCGTGGGATTCTCTGTATTCTGACACCTTGCAGCAATGTGCCCACCCTGGCCACACCGGTAGCAGAAGAAGGATTGTCCTTTCCCTTGTCGCCTGGGTGGGGCAGAGGTTCCAAATGTGGTCTTCAGGACTGAAGTAGTGGGGGGTTCCTTGTACCCTGAAGTCTTTGCTGAATTGATGGTATTCGCTAGTTCAGCCACTTTCTGTGTCAGGACCTGCACTTGTTGAGTAAGTTCCTCTTGAGGAGTCACCATCAGTGCCTTGGGCGTTCGTATGGATGTTGATCCAGTCGCCTGGTGTGGCTGAGCCTCCCAGACCTCGCTAGCTGCCTGCCTCTCCTCCTCCTCTCGGACCTCTTTTATCAGCTGAGAGTAACTCGGTGGATTGTCTTGCCTTTCCCTTAACCGAAGGTGGAGAAGAATTGGGTTCTGATATTGAATTCCTCTCACAATCTGGGCCAATCTAGTCCGGTCCATTTGCTCAACCACTACCGCTCCCCTCATGATGGCTCTCTGTAGTAATTTCTCCAACCTCTGGATATAGCCAGAAACCTTCTCTCCCTTTTGTTGCCTGGCATTGAGGAACTTGCAGTAAACATCCTCTGAGCCCTCGGTTCTCCCAAAGGCGTGATCAAGGGCCTCTAGGCAATCCTTCACCTTGACCCCAGGGTTACTGAGCTTCAGGGTGCGAATCACATCTAGGGCTGGCCCCCTGAGGCACTCTACTAGTCGCCGTCTCTTTTCAGCATCAGGCACTGCCCACTCCTGCAGCATTTCAGTGGTGTGTTCAAGCCAGGGTTCAAATGCTTCCTCCCCCGGTATTGGGGTGGGACCCCCAGAAAATAACCTCAGTTTACGATACGGGCTTGACTCAGGGTGGGGTGGCACCACTTTCTCTAATGCTTTCCCCAAAGCCTTCACCCACTCATCAGGTGAAGGAGCAGGCTCCAGGTGTGGGACTCCTGGGTCAAGGCCCAACAGACCCGGCATATCAGCCAAAGTCTTTCCCTCTTTCCCCAAAAAGGCTGACATTTTCTTTAAAAACTCTACATTGGAGGCAGGGGCTGGTGAGGGCTGACTCCCAGTGGCTATTACCCTCCACACACCATCTTCCACTGCTATCATGCCTGGAACCTGTAGAGGGTCCACAGCCGATGGCAGCTCACACAGTACAGCAAAAGCCCCCTCCTCCCTCACAAACATGCGCCCACGCATTTTGCACTTACTCAGGTACTTAGTGGATGTCCTTAATATAGGTTCTATTGATCCCTCATTGAACGCCTCTGACACCCCCGTCACCAGAAGACAGTTCTTAGGGTCAATAGTCATCCCTTTGCACCAATCCTCTAGCAAGTGTAGGGCCATTATACAAACTGTAATTTTTTCCAAATATAACAGATCAAGACAACAACAAAATTTTGGGTTTTCCCAATTTAATGGCTCACCCAAGATGTGCTTACGAGGGGTACTGACCCAGATCCCGGACGAGCCCCCAAAAATGTAACCCTTCTGCCAGGATGAGTTGACAGCAGCAAGGGCCAGGTTCAGTACATAGGGGTTCCCTTCGCAACAATGCAATGCAAAACCGGCTCAAGCCCCCACCCAGTAACCTGGGAAAATCTTATACACACCCCTGGGCGCCTCAAAGAGGCAATACTTCCCCTCTCGCAAGCACAGAGCCTCAGTGTAACAGAAATCTTTAATAGCAGCAGGTAAACGATACCAGCCTTAAATTGGGAAAACACCGCAACTAGGCTCTATAAGCCAAACTGTGAGCAAGACCCACCCCAGCCAATTGGGCCGTGCCCTGTCCCTTGGGTTCTTGAGTCCAGCAACCCAAACATCACCCAAAGTCCCCAAAAGTCCATGAACCCAAAAGTCCAGTCCCAGAGTTCAAAAGTTCATCTGCAGGGTGCTACACGCCACCCGCCTGGGCAGCAATGGGAAGGGGCGGGGGGTAAGGGACACCTTACGTGGCGTGAAGATGATTGCCTCACCCCTCCGTGGGGCTTCACTCTGCTTCGCCAGCCGTCTCACTGGCCGCTCTGCTCCGCCAGCTGTCCCGCAAGCCGCTACCGCTGTCCCCACGAACTGCTCTGTCCCACCAACAGCGCCGCTCCACCAGCCGTCCTGCAAGCTGCTCCAACTGCAACCACGAACTGCTCCGCTCTGCCAGCAGCACCACTCCGACTGTCCTCACAAACTGCTCTGCTTTGCCAGCAGCACCACACCATCAGCTGTCTGGCCAACTGCTCCACCAGCCACTTATCTTCAGGCTCCCCCACTACTTAACACAGTGCTCAGTGATTTCAGCTTAGTGATTTCAGCTCAGAAGGCTGTTAGCACTTTAGTGATTTCAGCTTGTAGTTTAGGGGAGCCCTAGTGCTCAGTTGCACTATTAGCCCAGAGTGATTTCAATTCAGCAGTCAGAAACCAGACTCTCAAGGAACTCAACATTAGCTCTGATATTCCACAGTGGAGAGAGGCAGAGATGCTGCAATTGGTGTCTCAGACCCTCACAAGGGTCCTACACCACCAGGAATTATGCTTGATCTTAGCCAAAAGGCCAAGAAGCAATCCCCTGTCCCCAGCCTCTCTCAATTCATTGGGCTTTGGAACCCATGTCCCTTGGCTGGCGAGTGTTGTTTAGTTCATGGCAAGTTCCCCTTTAACATGACAAAAGGCCAAGTACAGTTCCACTGGCCATGATTTACATAAGCAGTATAACAGTTTATTCTTCCTGCCCCAATAACAGAAATTCCTGCCCCAATACAGAAAACTGAGGATCCTACAGCAGCCCAAAATGCCCATCTGGGCCACTATGGCTCATACCAGGCAGGGTGGGTGTGCCTATGCAAATTGGATCAGCCCCTGGAGTGCTTTGCCATGACTCACCACCAGATGTCAGGGTGGAGCTCATCCTGACTCTGCTTACAAGAGTAATTGTTCTGTGAAAAGTGTTCACCCACAGGTGATGGGATGTTTTTGTCTTTTATCATTTTCCTGTGTGAGTTCATTCAAAACCATAGTGATTGTCTAGTTTCACCCACATAGTTGCTATTGGGGCATTTCGTGCACTGGATGAAGTACACCACATGTTGTGATAGACTTGTTTAGGACCCAAGGTTCTTGAAAGGTGTGTTGTGGAGGGTGCTGATCACTGTAGCAGTGGAGATATATCTTGAGGTTTTGCATTTGTTCTGGCAGCGTCTGGTGCCACTTTAAGTTGGTATGCTCTGGTCAGTGAGGGGCTAGCTTCTGATGATGAGCTTGGAGAGATTGGGGGGGTTGTTTTGAAGGCCAGAGAGGGGGTTCAAGAAAGATTTCTTTCAGGATGGGGTCTCCATCAAGTAAGGGTTGTAGTTGTTTGATACCCCATAAGGGTTCCAGTGTGGGGTGGTAAGTTGACAACAAATTATTTACATAAAAGGTAAAATTTAAAAGCGGCTCAGCCACCTGCAAAGTGCAGTGACCAACTGGAGGTAGGAAGAGTTGTGGAGGAAAATATTAGACACACTTGGCTGCCTTTGCTGCTAAAGCTTGAAACATTCATTTACTGGAAATAAAATCCAACTAGGAAGGGATATGTTTATTGCTTTTTCCTCTCTTTTCCCTTCTTCCCTCCTCTCAATTACATAATAACCATCTAAATACTCATTATGTAAAAGAAATGATATTGTGATATCGTGTTCAGGTTTCATAGAGGATTTATGTCACTGAAAAGATCCAACTGGGTAATTAGAATATGTATTTGAACAATCAGCATGGAAAGTCATGTTGCTGCTAATATTTTAGAATTATTAAAGGTTGTGGTTCAGTTAATTCAGAAAGCATTCAGAATTCATCTTATGTTCTTGAAATGCATATTGTTTTTATTAAAGGGGTCCTGTCAAGTAGTTTAGACTCCAAAACTATTTTCAGGGGAAAGGGGGTTATTTTATAACTCAATGTTAATAGAAATATATTTAATATTTTTTAAAATTTAAATTAAAACAGCTGTATGGACCTCACCATTTCTCTGCATGCAATTCCTCTTACATATGTTTTTATTCTCCTGCCTTCTCTTCTTGTTTTATAAATAGTGTTTATCATTATAATTTAGTCATACAACTTGCTTAAAAATACATATTAAGTGAAAAAGATTTTAAAATACTGCTAATCAGACCTACGATGTGTATTACAATTAGCAATAACAGCCTAATTAGTACTTTGTGTTTCTATTTTTGAAGTAGAGAGGTCTTCAAACTGCTGGGCATTTGTTCTTCACCCTACTTAACCTAGATAAGGAGATTTTGCAGAGGCTTTCATCCCTGTAAGTGTAAGGCAATGAAAGTGAGAATTTGGGCCTATTTAGTCAGGGTTTACACCCACCACTCCTCTTTCACTGGATTTTTTAAACTCCATATCATTTACACACGCACCATACCCACCCATGTAACTACAAGGGAAAGAGGTTTCCCTTCATAAGGTGCAGTTAGGCGTTCAGGGTCAAAATGAAAGCCATATCCTCTCCCCAGAGACATCAAGCTTGACTTCTAGCATGTCCTCAGCACTGACACAAAGATCAAACGTTTTTTAGTCTTTCCAAATCTACGTCTCCAACATATCTCAAATAACTATTAATCGTCTCAACCATACTTCTGGCACCAAATTAATAGTTCTTGAGAAATTAAGACATTAAAACTGCAACACTGAGGAAAAAATGAAGATTAAGGATATCACTTAAGTAAAGATTTTTGTTTTCAACTTGATATTAGTAATCAGTGCTGAAGTGTTACTGTCCATTAACATTCCACTGAAATAAGAACATACAAAATTTCCAGAAATAGGACCTACTTGGTACAGATCATTCAGAAGGACAGCAAGCGTGTGTGTTCTATCTGTGTATACCCGGAAACTTCGGTGCAATCCAATGGGTAAAGAACTGATGATGCTTTGTGGAAAACTTTATAGAACGTTCACTTTAGAAATAATTATTCCTGTGCACAATACATTTTCTGTCTTTCCTATTTTTTATTACTGAAGATATCTGTAAGAAAATAGGACCCTTCTAAGAGCTCAGCTACTCCTGCTGCTTATTCAGCATCTGAAGTCACAATTTTCTTTCTGAGTCATCACAATAATTTCCACAGCAACCAGCGGTGAACTTACAGACAGAGAAGTTTGACTTCAGTTGAGGAAAAAAATAGCAGTGATTCTAGCTCCTCTGAAACAAAACTGCTATTATAATGCAGAGGTCCTTGTGACTAAAAAAGGGAAAAGAGCACAGAACATGTGAAGTGCAAGTGTAAGCAGATTTATTTATTTTTACGGCTAAGTATATTAGCTTTCCCAACTTCATCGTGAGGATGGGCAAATAAATTTTATGCATGAGCTAGTAAACTATTAAAAATAGAGGTATATCTGCCTGATTATATTCATGTGCCACTTCCACTGGAGCCAATAGCAACTGCATCTGTATATATGAGGGAAGAATTCTGTGGGCATAAATGAAGATTATAATAGCTTCCTTTGCAAAGTAAATATCAGATAAAATTATCCACAGTCCACTTACCACAAAGTTATAATTCACACAAATGTGTGAGCTTTATGGTGATCCTATTCCACTGTGAAGAGCATGAAATAAATTCAAAATTCTTCATACTTTTTTAATATTCGGAGCAACACACATATCAAGTTGTTTAATTGTCTTGGAATCAAAGGTATGTATGCCATGGTTTTCTGAACATTTTTATTTTATTATTTGTTCTTCATTTGACTTTGATGTACGTCACCATGAAATCCCAGACAAGGCAAAAATCTGCAAAAAAATAACTGAGCAGCAGCCAAAATGGGTTGTAAAATCATAAACATATGAAAGAATGGCTTGTAGGGGAAGGAAAACAAGATAGAATACGCATGGTACTGTTACCACTTTTTCACTCAAGCTTTATAATAAAAAGGCCTGTCTATTATAGATCTCTTAATTTAAGTGTAAATTCTTGATGCCGATATGAGGTATTGTACCCCAAATGAGTGTATAGTGTATATATATAATAAATATAGATTACAAGGATTGTGCATCAGAAAGTTTTGCAAATAATTTGGCTTATGTACTATTACAAAATGTAAAAAGATAAACATATTTTTTAAAGAAATATCTTCTGAAGAAATATTTTCTTTTTTTGAGCCAGTTTGATACAGAATTTGTCAGCAAAAAAAAAAATCATGTGCATAATATTGTCAGTTTCATTGTCCAGCTTTCAAAATTCTTCATACTTTTTGTATAGGTGGTACATATGAAATTATCAGGCAGGTTCCAGGGCTCTAAGATGTCTGGTTGCATTTCTAGAATTAAAATTAGGTTTGTTATGTTGGGGCTTTTTTGCCTATTTGTGGCCCCGTGACAGATTTCTATCAATCCCTACAAATCCTCTTTAAAGTATATCTTTTATTTCAGATTGACACAATCCCTCACTAAATATCCAGTGGAGTTATTCACTGCAGTTTGATAGAGGAACTATAGGATACTGCTATCTAAACAAGGGCCCAATTGTAGCATAAAAGCAGGGAGCTAGAAAAAAGTGTGTGTAGTTTTATATATAATATATCATGGTGAAATATTATTTCATTTTTTTGAGTTTAACACAACCCCATAACTTTCCCCCAGAGAGAAAACAATGACTAACATTAAGTAAGCCATTCCAAACTAATAAAAAATGTACAAGACCTGACTTGACTATCTGGAAAACTCTTACCACCATTATGGGTCTAATCCTGAAAACATTTAAGCACGTGCTTACCTTTAATCATGCAAGTAGTTTCACTTAAATCAGGACTGCACAACTCGTAAAGCAGCGAGGGCCATATTACTCCAAAGAAAACAGCTGAGGGCCGAAACCCCCCGGCCCCGCGGAAACACGCCCCCACCCAGCGCCGCCTGCCCCATGGAAACAACCCCTCCTTCCCCAGCGTTGGGGTGTGGAAGCCTTTAGAGGGGGAAAGAAACAGCACGCATAGGGTGACCAGATCACAGCTGTAAAATAGGACCCGTCCCCTCCCAACCATCACACCCCTCTTCACCCCCCCCCAGGGGTCACTATATTACTGCACACAACAGTCAATCAATGCAGTTGTAGATAAATCTCTGCATTATGTTTTTGTATAACTTGCCCCACCCCGCCGCTTGCCTACTCACCCCCCCCGGTGGGCCGCACAGTGAGCCCACGCGGGCCACATGCGGCCCCCGGGCCGCATGTTGTGCAGGCCTGACTTAAATCGACAGAACTAAGTACTGAGTAAAATGTTTGCAGGATTGGGACCCAGATCATTATTCTATATCCTAGTGTGTGAAACTTTTCATGTAATGACTAATTGCATACAAATACTGATTTTTCTTTTAATTATTATTTGCAAGTTTATCAAGGATAAAAACAAGTCATTTTCATCAGTAACAGTGGCTTATTTCATGGTGAAATTGTTAACAATATGCTCCAAAAATCCCAGTTAAAAAGGTTCATTGGGAGTCTTCTGATCTGACTCTTGCACCTTGAAGGCTGAGAGGGATTAAGGTGGGGAAAGAGAGGTTAGAGAAGGAGAAGCTGGAGAGAGAGGACATGGGAAAGTAGAAGAAATAGAGGGG
Source organism: Macrochelys suwanniensis (assembly GCA_033296515.1). Lineage (NCBI taxonomy): Eukaryota > Metazoa > Chordata > Testudines > Chelydridae > Macrochelys > Macrochelys suwanniensis. The sequence goes on along the minus strand of CM065778.1, from coordinate 116,736,857 downwards.
GAGGAAGAACGTTTAAAACAAACAATAGAAAGTTCTTCACACAATGCAGTCAACCTGTGGAACTCATTGCCAGGGGATGTTGTGAAGGCCAGAAGTATAACTGGGCTCCAAAAAGAATTAGATAAGTTAATGAAGAATAGTGCCAACAATTGCTATTAGTCATGATGGTCAAGAATGTAACTGTACGTTCTGGGTGTCCCTAAACCTCTAACTGCTAAAAGCTGGGACTGGATGACGGGATGGATCACTCATTAATTGCCCTGTTCTGTTCATTCCCTCTGAAGCATCTGGCACTATTGGTCTGATCCAGTATGGCTGTGCTTATAAGGCTGTGATTTGTAGGGCTCAGGGAGGGGAAGATGAAAGGTCTGTGGGGTAAAGACTGGAGGGTGGCTGTGGAAGGTCTGTATCGGGGGAAGGAAGGATTAAAAGTCTGCAGAAAGGATTGGGGGTGGCTGGGCAGGGTCTGGGTGGGGGAGAGGATTTGTGGGGCACAGGGAGGGTTGTGGTGGCTGTGTGGGGTCTGGGTGGAGCGGGGGTTTGTGGGGCACAGGGAGGGTTGTGGTGGCTGTGTGGGATGCAGAGAGGATGGGGGCTGTCTGTGTGGGGTTTGTGGGGCACAGGGAGGGTTGGGTGGCTGTGTGGGGTCTGGGTGGAGGGGGGATGTGGGGCACAGGGAGGGTTGGGGTGGCTGTGTGGGGTGGGGGTGGAGGGGGGATGTGGGGCACAGGGAGGGTTGGGGTGGCTGTGTGGGGTCTGGGTGGAGGGGGTTGTGGGGCACAGGGAGGGTTGGGTGGCGGTGTGGGTGGAGGGGGCGTTTGTGGGGCACGGGGGGGTTGGGGTGGCTGCGTGGGGCCTGGGTGGAGGGGGGGTTGTGGGGCACAGGGAGGGTTGGGGTGGCTGTGTGGGGTCTGGGTGGAGGGGGGTTTGTGGGGCACAGGGAGGGTTGGGGTGGCTGTGTGGGGTCTGGGTGGAGGGGGTTTGTGGGGCACAGGGAGGGTTGGATGGCTGTGTGGGGTCTGGGTGGAGGGGGGGTTGTGGAGCACATGGAGGGTTGGGGTGGCTGTGTGGGGTGGGGTGGAGGGGGGATGTGGGGCACAGGGAGGGTTGGGGTGGCTGTGTGGGGTGGGGTGGAGGGGGGATGTGGGGCACAGGGAGGGTTGGGGTGGCTGTGTGGGGTGGGGTGGAGGGGGGATGTGGGGCACAGGGAGGGTTGGGGTGGCTGTGTGGGGTCTGGGTGGAGGGGGGATGGCACAGGGAGGGTTGGGGTGGCTGTGTGGGGTGGGGTGGAGGGGGGATGTGGGGCACAGGGAGGGTTGGGGTGGCTGTGTGGGGTGGGGTGGAGGGGGGATGTGGGGCACAGGGAGGGTTGGGGTGGCTGTGTGGGGTGGGGTGGAGGGGGGATGTGGGGCACAGGGAGGGTTGGGGTGGCTGTGTGGGGTGGGGTGGAGGGGGGATGTGGGGCACAGGGAGGGTTGGGGTGGCTGTGTGGGGTGGAGGGGGATGTGGGGCACAGGGAGGGTTGGGGTGGCTGTGTGGGGTGGGGTGGAGGGGGGATGTGGGGCACAGGGAGGGTTGGGGTGGCTGTGTGGGGTGGGGTGGAGGGGGGATGTGGGGCACAGGGAGGGTTGGGGTGGCTGTGTGGGGTGGGGTGGAGGGGGGATGTGGGGCACAGGGAGGGTTGGGGTGGCTGTGTGGGGTCTGGGTGGAGGGGGGGTTGTGGGGCACAGGGAGGGTTGGGGTGGCTGCGTGGGGCCTGGGTGGGGGGGTTGTGGGGTACAGGGAGGGTTGGGGTGGCTGTGTGGGGTCTGGGTGGAGGTGGGGTTGTGGGGCACATGGAGGGTTGGGGTGGCTGTGTGGGGTGGGGTGGAGGGGGGATGTGGGGCACAGGGAGGGTTGGGGTGGCTGTGTGGGGTGGGGTGGAGGGGGGATGTGGGGCACAGGGAGGGTTGGGGTGGCTGTGTGGGGTCTGGGTGGAGGGGGGATGTGGGGCACAGGGAGGGTTGGGGTGGCTGTGTGGGGTCTGGGTGGAGGGGGGATGTGGGGCACAGGGAGGGTTGGGGTGGCTGTGTGGGGTGGGGTGGAGGGGGGATGTGGGGCACAGGGAGGGTTGTGGTGGCTGTGTGGGGTGGGGTGGAGGGGGGATGTGGGGCACAGGGAGGGTTGGGGTGGCTGTGTGGGGTCTGGGTGGAGGGGGGATGTGGGGCACAGGGAGGGTTGGGGTGGCTGTGTGGGGTGGGGTGGAGGGGGGATGTGGGGCACAGGGAGCGTTGTGGTGGCTGTGTGGGGTGGAGGGGGGATGTGGGGCACAGGGAGGGTTGGGGTGGCTGTGTGGGGTGGGGTGGAGGGGGGATGTGGGGCACAGGGAGGGTTGGGGTGGCTGTGTGGGGTGGGGTGGAGGGGGGATGTGGGGCACAGGGAGGGTTGGGGTGGCTGTGTGGGGTGGGGTGGAGGGGGGATGTGGGGCACAGGGGGGGTTGGGGTGGCTGTGTGGGGTGGAGGGGGGATGTGGGGCACAGGGAGGGTTGGGGTGGCTGTGTGGGGTCTGGGTGGAGGGGGGATGTGGGGCACAGGGAGGGTTGGGGTGGCTGTGTGGGGTGGAGGGGGGATGTGGGGCACAGGGAGGGTTGGGGTGGCTGTGTGGGGTCTGGGTGGAGGGGGGATGTGGGGCACAGGGAGGGTTGGGGTGGCTGTGTGGGGTGGGGTGGAGGGGGGATGTGGGGCACAGGGAGGGTTGGGGTGGCTGTGTGGGGTGGGGTGGAGGGGGGATGTGGGGCACAGGGAGGGTTGGGGTGGCTGTGTGGGGTCTGGGTGGAGGGGGGATGTGGGGCACAGGGAGGGTTGGGGTGGCTGTGTGGGGTGGGGTGGAGGGGGGATGTGGGGCACAGGGAGGGTTGGGGTGGCTGTGTGGGGTGGGGTGGAGGGGGGATGTGGGGCACAGGGAGGGTTGGGGTGGCTGTGTGGGGTGGGGTGGAGGGGGGATGTGGGGCACAGGGAGGGTTGGGGTGGCTGTGTGGGGTCTGGGTGGAGGGGGGATGGCACAGGGAGGGTTGGGGTGGCTGTGTGGGGTGGGGTGGAGGGGGGATGTGGGGCACAGGGAGGGTTGGGGTGGCTGTGTGGGGTGGGGTGGAGGGGGGATGTGGGGCACAGGGAGGGTTGGGGTGGCTGTGTGGGGTGGGGTGGAGGGGGGATGTGGGGCACAGGGAGGGTTGGGGTGGCTGTGTGGGGTGGGGTGGAGGGGGGATGTGGGGCACAGGGAGGGTTGGGGTGGCTGTGTGGGGTGGAGGGGGATGTGGGGCACAGGGAGGGTTGGGGTGGCTGTGTGGGGTGGGGTGGAGGGGGGATGTGGGGCACAGGGAGGGTTGGGGTGGCTGTGTGGGGTGGGGTGGAGGGGGGATGTGGGGCACAGGGAGGGTTGGGGTGGCTGTGTGGGGTGGGGTGGAGGGGGGATGTGGGGCACAGGGAGGGTTGGGGTGGCTGTGTGGGGTCTGGGTGGAGGGGGGGTTGTGGGGCACAGGGAGGGTTGGGGTGGCTGCGTGGGGCCTGGGTGGGGGGGTTGTGGGGTACAGGGAGGGTTGGGGTGGCTGTGTGGGGTCTGGGTGGAGGTGGGGTTGTGGGGCACATGGAGGGTTGGGGTGGCTGTGTGGGGTGGGGTGGAGGGGGGATGTGGGGCACAGGGAGGGTTGGGGTGGCTGTGTGGGGTGGGGTGGAGGGGGGATGTGGGGCACAGGGAGGGTTGGGGTGGCTGTGTGGGGTCTGGGTGGAGGGGGGATGTGGGGCACAGGGAGGGTTGGGGTGGCTGTGTGGGGTCTGGGTGGAGGGGGGATGTGGGGCACAGGGAGGGTTGGGGTGGCTGTGTGGGGTGGGGTGGAGGGGGGATGTGGGGCACAGGGAGGGTTGTGGTGGCTGTGTGGGGTGGGGTGGAGGGGGGATGTGGGGCACAGGGAGGGTTGGGGTGGCTGTGTGGGGTCTGGGTGGAGGGGGGATGTGGGGCACAGGGAGGGTTGGGGTGGCTGTGTGGGGTGGGGTGGAGGGGGGATGTGGGGCACAGGGAGCGTTGTGGTGGCTGTGTGGGGTGGAGGGGGGATGTGGGGCACAGGGAGGGTTGGGGTGGCTGTGTGGGGTGGGGTGGAGGGGGGATGTGGGGCACAGGGAGGGTTGGGGTGGCTGTGTGGGGTGGGGTGGAGGGGGGATGTGGGGCACAGGGAGGGTTGGGGTGGCTGTGTGGGGTGGGGTGGAGGGGGGATGTGGGGCACAGGGGGGGTTGGGGTGGCTGTGTGGGGTGGAGGGGGGATGTGGGGCACAGGGAGGGTTGGGGTGGCTGTGTGGGGTCTGGGTGGAGGGGGGATGTGGGGCACAGGGAGGGTTGGGGTGGCTGTGTGGGGTGGAGGGGGGATGTGGGGCACAGGGAGGGTTGGGGTGGCTGTGTGGGGTCTGGGTGGAGGGGGGATGTGGGGCACAGGGAGGGTTGGGGTGGCTGTGTGGGGTGGGGTGGAGGGGGGATGTGGGGCACAGGGAGGGTTGGGGTGGCTGTGTGGGGTGGGGTGGAGGGGGGATGTGGGGCACAGGGAGGGTTGGGGTGGCTGTGTGGGGTCTGGGTGGAGGGGGGATGTGGGGCACAGGGAGGGTTGGGGTGGCTGTGTGGGGTGGGGTGGAGGGGGGATGTGGGGCACAGGGAGGGTTGGGGTGGCTGTGTGGGGTGGGGGTGGAGGGGGGATGTGGGGCACAGGGAGGGTTGTGGTGGCTGTGTGGGGTGGGGGTGGAGGGGGGATGTGGGGCACAGGGAGGGTTGGGGTGGCTGTGTGGGGTCTGGGTGGAGGGGGGATGTGGGGCACAGGGAGGGTTGGGGTGGCTGTGTGGGGTGGGGTGGAGGGGGGATGTGGGGCACAGGGAGGGTTGGGGTGGCTGTGTGGGGTGGGGTGGAGGGGGGATGTGGGGCACAGGGAGGGTTGGGGTGGCTGTGTGGGGTGGGGTGGAGGGGGGATGTGGGGCACAGGGAGGGTTGTGGTGGCTGTGTGGGGTGGGGGTGGAGGGGGGATGTGGGGCACAGGGAGGGTTGGCGGCGGCTGTGCGGGCTCTGGAAGGGAGGGGGGTTGTGGGGCGCTAAGGGGCGGCATGCGAGTCCCCATTGTGCGGGAGCGTCCGCCGGCCTCAGCTCAGCTCAGCTCCGGGGCCTTAGGCCCGTGGTGGCCGCTTCCCCGCCGCTTGGCTGTTGCTATGGAGACTGCGGCTGCTGCCCGGGCCTGTTTGTTGCACTTTGGTCCCGGCACAAAGAAGGAGCGGGAGGGGCCGGGACCTCTCGCAGCCGGCGGGGGGGGGGGGCGGCGGCAGGTAAGAGCTCCCCGGGCTGGAATCGGGGTTGGGGGGTGCTCTAGGGAGAAGATGCTCTGCGGGGTGAGGGGAGCAGGCTGGGGTGGCAGGGGAGGAGCCAGCTGGTGGGGAATCTGCCCCACTCCTCTGATGGGGAGCCTGCAGGGCCAGTTGGTGGTTTGCATCCCTGTTGCTGTCGTGCCGGTAAGGTGTCCTCCTGCCCCCTCCCCTCCATACCTCTCCCCATCCCCGGATCTTCTACAGGGCGAACAAAGTCTCCTGGGGACGCTGAGCTGTCGGTCTTGCAAAATAATGTCAGGCCAACGAAACATCCCAGAGGAATTTATTTGGCGAGTTCTGCTTCCCGAGGTGATGCTATTTATAGGGCCACATTTGTATCCCTCTACCAACGGGGCTTCCCTGCAGTGGGTAATTTAAAAGCTGGGAACCCAGAGAGCAAACCGGTCCTAATAGGGCAAATCCTAGCCCTGAATTGAAGGGGGCAACTTTTTACTGGCTGGGGCTGAGTTCAGGGGCACAGTTCAACAAATGAAGTATTAAAACCTCAGAGGTAATATTGTCCTGGTGTTGGTCATCTTAAAGTTCCACGGTGTCAGGATTTTTGTGAATTTAAAAGCCAGTATGGCTTATAGCTCTCTGGGCCTGATTCTCTTCTGGTCTCACTTTACACCAGTTTTACAGCTGTGTGCTTCTGCTCACTCCAGTGAAGTTAGTCCTGATTTTTACCAGTGTAAGTTCATCTGTGTTTCTGAGCCTGTATTTGGAGTAAGGAGACAAATAAGGGCTCTGTATGAGACTTTTTTTAAAAAAAGATCTATTAAATCTCATAGCAAAATCCTTCATTACAAGAAATGGAACTTTCAGATGAATCTGTGAGTGAGGCATGTGGCATTTCTAGGTAAGGGGCATTATAATTGTTATCTTGCCTTTTTCATATTTATTTTCCCTAAGGAGCAGAAGTTGGAAAAAAATTACACAGTTCAGATATGTAGGCCTCAGTCCATAAAATATGTACATGCTTAGCTAATTTCCTTTCAATGGGACTACTCACATCAATAAAGTTAAACGCATACATGTTTTGCAGGATCTGGTATTTGGTTTGTATTGTAGTAACTGCCAGTTAGTATTGCATTACAAGTACATACAAGCAACTTTGCAATGGCAATAAGAATGCATAAACAAAAACAAACAAACAAGCAAACAAGTAAGAAATGGGAGATAATGTAATATTGCCACAGACATTTGAGAAACAGGAAGAGGCTCAAGAAAAAGCTTTGAGAATTTTTTAAGCTTGTTTGTTTTTCTTTAAATCAAAACACTCAATTTTGAGGCTACATAATGTTGTAAACAAATGTCCTAAAATGATAAATTGTTTACAATTATAAAAATCCCAGGAATTTATCTATGAATATTTAAAACCTGTTTTAGGCAAACAAAATGATTTAAATTAACCTAAACCAAACTGCATTGTATAATGTAACTGTGGCTTCAGGAAAAAAATACAGAAACAATTTTATCACAAAAATTTATATTTTATGAGAACAACTTTATTATTACCAACATGTAATGTCAGGCTCTACTAAGGACTGTATATACACAGAGTTAAGTTGTATCCCTTTGCTGGACTTTTACTAAAGGGTCAACCCAGCTCTCGTTGTCTTAGGTACTTATTTGGCTGCCATCACCATAGTATATGAGCACTTCCTAGTCATTTAATGCATGATTATCCTCCCCACCCTATTTTACAGATGGGGAACTAAGGCACAGACTTAGGAGCAAATTTTCAAGGGTGCTTATGCAGTAGCGGCGCCAGGGTTTTTGCCGCCTTAGGCGGCAGCGCTCCTCCGCCGTAATCAGCGGTACTTCGGCAGCAGCTCCTCTGAAGCTACGTTCTCGGCGGCCGCTTTTCTTGCTGCCAAATTCCCACCGGGAAATGAGTCGCCGCCAAAATGCCGCCTCCCAAATCCTGCTGCCCTAGGCGACCACCTAGGGTCGCCTACTGGAAGCGCCGGCCCTGTGCTTAGGTGCCTAAAGATAGGCGCTAATGGGATTTTCAGAAGGAGGGACCTAACCTGGCTAGGCACTTTTGAAAATCCCAGTAAGTGTCTATCTGCCTCTTGATGGCTGAATACCTTTGAAAATTTGCCCAAGTGACTTGCCCAAGATCACAGAGGACTTCTGTGACAGACCAGAGAATTGTACCTTAGTCTATTAAGTCTCAGGCTAGCATTCTAGTCACTGGATCATGTTTCTCCTCTTAAAATCAACAGGATTGGATTGGGCCTTGTATATCCACAGATTTTTAAAAGAAGTTAAAGAGAAATACTTACGATTTTCCTGCAGTTAGACATAGGATGTTGGAAACAATTTTATATAACATCACATTGCACTTATATAATACTTTTCATTCACGGACCTCAAAGATCTGTACAAAGATGAGTGAGCATTATTATTCCCAATTTACAGATGAGGTAATTTAAGCAGAGAAGTCCACTGAGTTCTGGGTCTACACTGAGATGAACTAGGAAGAACCCTGCACCACCTGAAAGAGAAAAATAGGTGCACTTCAGGTGTTTTGGGATTTTAAGCACCCTATAATGCTTATGGCTTTGTGGTAGTTGGAACTAGTAAGAAAGGGAGAAGTGGGTGTTGGCAAGGGAGGAGGGAAAGTTGGAGGGAACAGAGGGCACTGGCAAACAGCTACTATATATTTACTAATGTGCAAGTATCACCCTTGAAAACACGGTACTGTACTTAGCTTTGAAATGTGTTTTGAGAAGGCATTGGAGGAGATGGAGATCATGTGGCGCATGGGAAATGTGAACCCATTCAAAATATAAGGAAAGGTATGGGAGAAGGATATAAGGGGTGCAGTTATGAGAGAGGCATGAACCCAATGTTTTTTTCCTTTGTTACCTTTAAATGTATGTAAAAATATAGAATAATTTCATTATTTTCTGATTTTCTAGAGTATTGCATAGCACTAGTGAGGATGTGGGGAATAAATATCACAAAAGAAGAAACCTGCCTTATGTGTGTTCTTTATTATTATTATTTTTTGTTCTCAGCTTATTACTTACCTTCAGATGATCAGTTTGAGTTATGGAATCAGTATTTTAAGTTTGCTAACAAATGGATGAAAGCTTTTCTGAAGAGTCTTGTGGTGTTGGTGATTACTTAGAGAATGACAATCAGAAAAAGAGAAACCTATCTGGTTCCAGTTCATCAAAAGATATTAGGAAGGCAGTTGAAGATACACTGTCTACTCCTTCCAATACTCTGGATTTGAGTAGGAAAAAACTTCAGCATCTTACTGAGGAAATATACAAATTACCCAACCTTAAAGTGAGTAAATTGCTGTGAGTAACTGTTAATTATACACTTGACTTAAATTTTGTAGGCACCAATTAAGGGCCCAGTACTGCTCTCATTAAACTTAGTGGAAAATCTACAGATTCTTAGCTATGATTTTTCCCCTCTGCTTTCTAAAAACTAGTACTTAATTAAATAAATGATTTATTTGTGTAATTTATATAACTGATTGTACCAGTCATCTCCTTAATGGTTTTATGAAAACGTAATTTTTAGAATAGTTTATAGTTCAGTTTGCTGGGATTTTCACAGTAATGTTCTTCATGCCAAGGGAACAGGCATTCTACTTTAATTCTGATTTTAAAACATATTTATTTTTTCTATATTAGCATTTGCATCTGGAAGGAAATGCTTTAGCCATAATTCCTAAGGATTTATTTCAGCAGCTGCCAAATCTTGTTTGGCTGGATCTCCGGTATAACAAAATTAAAACTCTTCCCCCTGGAATTGGATATCACAAGTAAGGCATTTCTTTTATTGATAATATAACAAAATATTATTCTTCCTCTATTAGTCTCTAATGTAACTTTCTTATTCTCAGACTTTTGTGCAGGTTAGTTCTATATTGACGTCAGAACTGAAGAACAGTAAGCAAGAATTATATTTAATAATGCTTAACTAAATGAGAAAGTACAACTAACTAGTGCAGTAGATTAGTGAACAAACCCTTTTACCTGCAGAGGTGTATGGCCTGATTTCCCCTTTCATTTCAATTTTACACCATTTTAAGTCATAGAACCATAGAATTTCAGGGTTGGAAGGGACCTCAGGAGGTCATCTAGTCCAACCCCCTGCTCAAAGCAGGACCAAACCCAACTAAATCATCCCAGCCAGGGCTTTGTCAAGCCTGACCTTAAAAACCTCTAAGGAAGGAGATTCCACCACCTCCCTAGGTAACCCATTCCAGTGCTTCACCACCCTACTAGTGAAAAAGTTTTTCCTAATATTCAACCTAAACCTCCCCCTCTGCAACTTGAGACCATTACTCCTTGTTCTGTCATCTTCTACCACTGAGAACAGTCTAGATCCATCCTCTTTGGAACCCCCTTTCAGGTAGTTGAAAGCAGCTATCAAATCCCTCCTCATTCTTCTCTTCTGCAGGCTAAACAATCCCAGTTCCCTCAGCCTCTCCTCATAAGTCATGTGCTCCAGTCCCCTAATCATTTTTGTTGCCCTCCACTGGACTCTTTCCAATTTATCCACATCCTTCTTGTAGTGTGGGGCCCAAAACTGGACACAGTACTCCAAATGAGGCCTCACCAGTGCCAAATAGAGGGGAATAATCACGTCCCTCGATCTGCTGGAAATGCCCCTACTTATACAACCCAAAATGCCATTAGCCTTCTTGGCAACAAGGGCACACTGTTGACTCATATTCAGCTTTTCGTCCACCGTAACCCCTAGGTCCTTTTCTGCAGAACTGCTGCCCAGCCATTCGGTCCCTAGTCTGTAGCAGTGCATGGGATTCTTCCGTCCTAAGTGCAGGACTCTGCACTTGTCCTTGTTGAACCTCATCAGATTTCTTTTGGCCCAATCCTCTAATTTGTCTAGGTCCCTCTGTATCCTATCCCTACCCTACAGCGTATCAACCACTCCTCCCAGTTTAGTGTCATCTGCAAACTTGCTAAGGGTGCAGTCCACACCATCCTCCAGATCGTTAATGAAGATATTGAACAAAACCGGCCCCAGCACCGACCTTTGGGGCACTCCACTTGATACCTGCTGCCAACTAGACATGGAACCATTGATCACTACCCGTTGAGCCCGACCATCTAGCCAGTTTTCTATCCACCTTACCGTCCATTCATCCAGCCCATACTTCTTTAACTTGCTGGCAAGAATACTGTGGGAGACTGTATCAAAAGCTTTGCTAAAGTCAAGAAATAGCACATCCACTGCTTTCCCTTCATCCACAGAGCCAGTTATCTCATCATAGAAGGCAATTAGGTTAGTCAGGCATGACTTGCCCTTGGTGAATCCATGCTGACTGTTCCTGATCACTTTCCTCTCCTTTAAGTGGTTCAGAATTGATTCCTTGAGGACCTGTTCCATGATTTTTCCAGGGACTGAGGTGAGACTGACTGGCCTGTAGTTCCCCGGATCTTCCTTCTTCCCTTTTTTAAAGATGGGCACTACATTAGCGTTTTTCCAGTCATCCGGGACCTCCCCCGATTGCCATGATTTTTCAAAGATAATGGCCAATGGCTCTGCAATCTCATCGGCCAACTCTTTTAGCACCCTCAGATGCAGTGCATCCGGCCCCATGGACTTGTGCTCGTCCAGCTTTTCTAAATAGTCCCAAACTATTTCTTTCTCCACAGAGGGCTGGTCACCTCCTCCCCATACCGTGCTGCGGAGTGCAGCTGTCTGGGAGCTGACCTTGTCTGTGAAGACAGAGGCAAAAAAAGCATTGAGTACACTAGCTTTCTCCACATCCTCTGTCACTAGGTTCCCTCCCTCATTCAGCAAGGGGCCCACACTTTCCTTGACTTTCTTCTTGTTGCTAACATACCTGAAGAAACCCTTCTTGTTACTCCTAACATCTCCAGCTAGCTGCAACTCCAAGTGTGATTTGGCCTTCCTAATTTCACTCCTGCATGCCTGAGCAATACTTTTATACTCCTCCCTGGTCATTAGTCCAATCTTCCACTTCTTGTAAGCTGCTTTTTTGTGTTTAAGACGAGCAAGGATTTCACTGTTAAGCCAAGCTGGTCACCTGCCGTATTTGCTTTTCTTCCTACACATCGGGATGGTTTGTTCCTGCAACCTCAATAAGGATTCTTTAAAATACAGCCAGCTTTCCTCGACTTCCATTGACTTTGGTTTACACTGCTGTGAGGAGGAGGAAATTGAGAGATAAATCAAGCCCATAGTTTCAAATCCTAACTTGGGTCATGTGAAAATGGATTAACAACCAAATAAACTAAGTAAATCATGGTGAGACATAAGAGTACTGTGGAGTGGGGGACACAAAAATAAACCTGGCAGCTAAATACTGAAATGAATGATGATTACAGTGGCAGGAAGTCACTAGTGCAGTGAGAAGACCATTGTAGTAGTTCCATGTATGAGATAACTAATATGATACCTTATCACTTGCTGAGGTATTAGTGGTGGAAAAGGCCAAAGACCACAGTTTTGGCAATATTAAACCAATGAAATTGGCATGAACAAAAAACTAAATTTATCTCTGTATTAAAATAAATATTGGGCTAAATAAAGAGTTTGCTTATTATGGTCAAAAAGGAGTCCTAGCTTCCACACTGTAGTTATTGGGGAAGAGGCAACTTCTGAAAATAGTGAGATGCTGGAGAATTTTCCAAAGGGAAAATACAGTTTCATGGCTTTTTTATTTAAACAAGATGCTTAATGGTATTTAACATAATATATTGTATGTGATTTGGATAGCATTATATTATCAATTTATTATCAGAAAAATGAGTAGATGAATCTGAAAATTGTCAAGTTTTGTACCTTTTTAAAATTATAACTTTTTAAAAAGAAGACAGGATTAATAGTATTTTCTGTCATGTCAATTTGCCATGCATCAGTGTACACATCTCTGTTTGAGTCTTGAGATTAGTAAACTCTCTGTATGTATCTTGTGTGTGCATGTATCTTCATATAAGTATTATACCATTCACTAGTGCTAACTTTTAGAAAACACCCAGCAGAAAACATTCAGTGATATTATTGTGCATTCCACTGCATTAGTAGAGTTACATTTAATCCTTGCCCCATATTATAGTAGAATTTGTTGTAATTATTGTTGCTGATCAGTGCCAGAGTACACCAAACCCTTAGGGTGTCAGTAGTGTGCCAGATGTACCATGACATGGAGGCAAGCACTGTAGGGGCTTCAGCAGCTAGCCCTGGCAGGTCACAATAATCACTGAGACACATGGTTAAGGGAAAGGTTATTTTACTGGAAACTTGCAAAGATTCCAATTTCCCATTACATTTTCTCTGTGATTTACAAGGATGGCTTTAAAGTTTGCTTACACAATTTTTGCTGCTTTTCCCCCCTCATGTTTCAAGAATATCAGGCTTTGATTTACTACTTTTGTTGGAGAATTGTTTATTGGAGGTTATTTGGATGACATGAATAGTGAAGTCACATGAGACTGTAATCTCAGCTGTTGCTCTGTGTGCCCCAATTGAGAGAAGAGGGTATGCTGAGTGATCCAGTAAGTGAAACTCTGTCTTAAGGAAGAGTAGCTGCAGGAAAGGCCACTGTAGAAGGAGGAGGAAAGATTTTATCCTTCACTAACCCTTTGGGCTTCCCATGCTCACAGTCCATTTATTCAGGGCTATGTGCAGTAGCTAGTGTTTGAGATTAAGAAATAATACAGCACTCTAGAAAGAATAAATACAATGAAACAGCTGCATACTGTATCTTTTAGATTATCATACTGAATGACTTAAAAAAAACTGGTAAAATTTAAAGCAAGTACGACAGTTTCTCATATTACTTTTTATGTTGCATATGTCAGTGAGGCAGATCAATCACTGAAAGATAATGGTTTAGAGGGAGATAATATTGCATGTATGAACAATAAAGTGGAGGATTAAAAATTATAATGATTTCAATGTATAAATATTAACACCAAGCACTTCATTTACTACCATTTCACTAAAAAGCTGTGTGACCAAAACTAATTTTAGATTTAGTTTTTAGTTTTCACAGTGTAATACCTAATACATTCATGAACACTTTAAGGGTGTATTCAGCCCTTCCATTGTGTCCAGGATCTTCTCAATTTGCAAAATCTGGCCTTATGTTGTGAGGAAAGCTCAATATTTTTCATCTCACAAGGAGCAGAGAACCTCAGAAGTCAATTAAACAAAGTGTAAACCAAAAGTGATACATATTATCCTTATATGTAAAAGGATATTCTTATTATGCCCAAATAAACCTGTTAGTCTTTAAGGTGCCACGGGACTCGTTGCTTTTGTGGATACAGACTAACACTACTGCCTGATACTAATTATCCTTGTGACCATGTGTCACAAAACCAGGCCTTATAGTAAATCCTTAAGACTTGGAAGCCCTTTTCATTTCAAAGAGAATTTTGTCTCTAACTTGTTATATAACATCTTTTCATGATAACATTGAGGAATTTACACATATAAAAATTTAAGTTTCTAGTTTAAGCTAACAAGCATGGAAGTGCATACCAGAATCAAACAGATGTTACATATGGATGGATTCAGAATGCACCCTTTCATGTGCCAGCACCCTTTCATATGGGCTGGTAACAGACCTTCCATCCTAGGGAGATATATGAAGATGTGTTCTCTTTAAGATACTTCAATGCAAGGCGAGGTATAGCTGTTGTATTCTCAGGTGAGGTATGTTACACATAGCACCACTTAATGCTGAATGGTATAATACACTTAGTGGCTGAACAATATAATACAGTTTAGCATTTCATTACACACCCTATTGTCTTTTGTTGTAAGAGGTTTGATTCTTTTTTGTTTGTTTGTTTAATTGATTTCATTGTGTTTCCTGGATTAAGTTGTAACATTGAACTTCTAATGTTGTTTTAAGAAATTTATTATTTTTATTTTCAAAAGTGGGAACATCTTGCACGGTTAAACTGAGATTGGGTTAAATACTGCCAATGATTCTGGATGCCGTATCACAAGCTCATTGTTTTCCATATTTGTTGGGAAATATGGAAAACAACTATATCCATGTAATTGTATTCTGTTGTGTTCTAATCATTTTAATGGATTCAGACATATTAATGAAGTCTATTTATGATCCTGAGGCCTGATCCAAAGCATACTGATGCCAATGGGAGTCTTTCCATTGTCTTTAGTGGGTTTTGGATTAGGCCCTGAGTGAATAATCATAGAGAATCATGGATCAGTTAGGAGTACAGGATGTGATTGTCTTTAACTGAACTGAATATTCTGATTCAACAAAATAATATGTAAAAGGGTGATACGTAAAAGTTTTAATTTAATTTATTTTTCTTTAAAATTAAGTGGCTGCGAAAATGCATATGATAAATGCATATGATAAATTAAAATGTTTTTTAAAGAGATAAACAAAGGTGGTGTTGAAACCACCAAACTTCTTTTTGTTTTGTCATATCTTAACAATATAATTTAGTTCTATCATTTCCATTCATCAAACTTCAAAAGAAATTACTTCCCTGTTTCAGAAACTGTTTTTATCAAATTTCTCATGTCAATTTTGTAAGGGAAAACCCACTGAAAATAGAGTACTGATAATGCCTTGTCTATTAGAAGAAAAATGTATTCTAAGAAACTGTTAGTTTTGTTTGTATATAATATCTATGTTAAAATAAGGTTATTAAGGATACAAAGTCAAGCAATCAGAAGTTAGGACATGCCAGAATTAAGGTTGCCTGTACATGTCTGTTTAAATTTTGGCAAAGTTATAACCAATTGAAAACCACATCTTATAATGGAAGTGTCAGACAACCTTAATAGTAGGTGGTGCTACCAATAATAATCAGGTTTTTGTTTTTTAAAAAAAGCAGGAAACAACATAAAATATTGAAATGGTATGCAACAATAGCTTACATTTGAAAGCAGACTTCAGGCCATCAGACCTTGAACCACTGAGATACACAAGCCATAGTTCAGCATTGATGGTAGCTGTGGGGAAGCATCCCATTTCCTTCAGATATCATTAGTGTGGCAGGAAACAAAGGCAAGAAAAATTAACGAACAAAAAAAAGTGACCTGTTATTGTGTTTTAACAATGCACTTTAATTTTGCTTTTACAATTGTTACTATTTTTGTTTTATTACAAAGGCGATTGAAAACTTTACTTTTAGAAAAAAATCCTATAAAAAGGCTGCCAGTGGAGCTTGGTAAGTACTTAATTTTTTTCCGCAGAAGTCCTAGCAGACTTAGACTTTTTCCATTTAATGCTCTAGTCAAGATTAATACTGTATAGCAAAGTGACTAAGTATAACCAAAGAAAGCTTCTTGTTTTATAGCGAATATTTGTTGCACAGCAATTTAATTATGACAAACACATTTTCAAAAGTGACCTCTAAAATTGTTCCCACAAAATTGCATGTCCAAAGATCCTATACAAACTGAGTAATTCTATATCTACCTAACTTTTAGAAGAATAGTTGGACTGAAGAATCTTAGCAGAATGAGAGAGTTTGAAATTTAAGCAAATGTATTCTTTGAATGCTGTATTTGTCACATATGAAATATTTCTGTATATATGGATTCAGTAATTTACCATAGCTTAACATACAGAAACCAAAATCAGTAAATCGTGTAAAATATGTGTTATATGCATGACAATGTGTCGGCTTCCACTCTCTAAGGTGCCACAAGTATTTCTTTCTTTCTTATTTTCTTTTTGCTGACACAGACTAACATGGCTACTACACTGTAACCTGTGTAGCTAGTGTGATTTGTATGAAATAGCATTTCTTTGGTGGGACTATTTTGGCTATTCAGGTAATAGTAAGCCCAATATTCATCTCTCACCTCAAGTATTCCACTTCCATTAGTACTTGCTTAGCAGCCATGTTGAAATGTCATTTCAAGATATGTTGCCTCTTGAAAATGTTAGTTTAAATGATATTTCTACATTAACAAATCATCACTTTTGTAGATGACATGCAATTTGTATAACTACTGTATCCAAGAAAGAAGTTCTGGAAATAGTGATCAGTGCAGTGATTAGTGGCTCACTTATCTACTTCCTCCAGCCCTTTCTGTCCCACTCCAGTACCTGCGTATAAGGTATAAATTTTTACAGCGAGTAATTAACCATTGGAACAATATTGTGGTGGATTTTTTGTCACTGACTGTGGTGGGTTGGTCCCCCTTCTGGGATGCTACCTGATGTACTGGGATTTCACTGAGCCTCTCCTGCTCCATCAGCCTGGGTTCCCACTTCCTGTTTTGCTGAATTAGGCTCTCTGGCCTCTTGTACACACACACAGGTAGGGTCACACCCACCTGCAGCCATAGACTGCAGTGGCTTTGTGTGAGAGGACTCCCCCAGCACTCACATGCACACCACTTTTGGGAGATAAACCCAAAATAAATACTGTCTTGCACTGTATAGAAAAATCTGCACAGCGCAAGCTCATAAAAATCCGCCCTCTTCCTCAATGTGAAGAGAGATGTGCACGACTTCTTGCCCTTTCCCCCCAGTTAGAAATTACATAAACTGGGTTTAATAATAAACAAAATAAGTTTATTAACTACAAAAGGTAGATTTAAAGTGGTTAAAGGGATAGCAAACAGAACAAAGCAGTAAATAGTAAATAAATTAGGAAATAAACAAAAGCTGCAAACTGAGCTTAACACACTAGGTAAGTAAGATACAAATTAGCAAATTCTCACCCAGAGTGATAAACAGGCTGGCAGATTCTTAAGGTACAAGTTGCCTTGGCTTTCCCAGGTTTTCTTACACAGGCTAAAAATCCTTCCAGCCTGGGACCATCACTTCCCACAGTTCAGTCTTTGTTCCTCGGGTGTTTTCAGGTGTGTTGTTATAGGGAGAGTGAGGCCCCCTCATGTTGTCATTGTCCCTCTTTTATATTCCCCCCCCCCCTCCACTTGCTGGAAAGCTCTTTTGCTGTGACCTGGGTCAAACAGTTCCCATTTTGTAGAGCTATCTCTGAGAGGTTTCTCTTGCACACAGTTCATGGGGTAATCCTTATGTTTCTGTGCATTTCTTCAATAAGCTACTAACATAGCTTGACCTCATCAAACGTAGCAGATCTGAAATACAGAGACATGGTCAATATTCCCAGCTTCAGATACAAAAATGATACATGCATACAAATTGGATAAACACATTCCGTAAATCATAACCTTTCCAATGATGCCTTACATGAGCCATCTTGCATAAAGTACATCTCAGTTATGTCATATCCCTATCATAAGCATATTTCAATAAAGAATATGGAGCATAATGACACACTGACCATTTTTAAATCAAAATTGGATGTTTTTCTAAAAGATATGCTCTAAGAATTATTTTGGGGAAGTCCTATAGCCTGTGTTATACCAGATGTCAAGATGATCACAGTGGTCCCTTCTGGCCTTGGGAACTGTAAAACTTCATGTCAGTGAATATTCCTAGTTCTAGAGAAACACATTCATTAACCCACTTTTTAACATTTTTTCTCTTTTAATTTTGCTTTGCCATGGGGGTAGACTAGATGATCTGATAGGTCTTTTCTAGTTCTTAACTTTTAGAATTCTGTTTCTCCTGTGTATATAGAGATAAGCATCATCAAGTTACAGTGGTCTCCAACAAAATAAAAAAAGTAGATTCCATTCTTCTGGTACAGAAGATATAAATTCTTATGAATCATTCTAATCACTTCTGCTTTAAAATAGATTTGATTTCTCAGTACTAAACTATTCTAGATCTAAGTGCAATCCCAAATAGATCTTCATAAATTACATTTTCAACACTGTTTCTTTTTTATGACAATATTGTTGCTTCACTTCTACGTTCTATGTTATGATTATTTTAAGTAATTTTCTAATCTCTAAATAACTATATGGAAAGGCATTTTGGTCATTGTAGTTCATTCAGCAAATTTTGATTTTTATTTAGATAGCTAGATATATAAAATGAGAGAGACAAGGGGGGTGAGGTAATATCTTTTATTAGACCACCTTTGGTTGGTGGAAAGGACACACTTTCGAGCTTCACAGAGCTCTTCCTCAGGTTTGGGGGAGGTAATCAGAGCGTCCAAGCTAAATACAAGGTGAGACAGGTTGTTGTAGGAGACCACTTAAAATGATGTGAGCAATTACCACCTTTGCAGTTGTAGGGCAATGAAGGATTAATAGGTGGCAAGGTGTGTTACAAATTGTTGTAGTAGGCCATAAAACCAGTATCTCTTAAGTCCATTGTTTGTAGTGTCTAGCAGAGTTATGAATTTAAGTTTCCAGACTTGTCTTTTGAAGGTGTGGTACAGTTTTCTGTTGAGGATGAAAATTGAGAGGTCAGATATGGAGTGATCGCTTTGTGAAAAGTGTTTGCCCAGGAGTGATAGGGTATTTTTGTCTTTTATAATTTTTCTCTGTGAGTTCATTTGAAAGAGTAGTAATTATCTGGTTTCACCCACATAGTTGTTGTTGGGACAGTTGATGCACTGGATGAGGTACATATGCTGTGACAGGCATGTGTAGGACCGATGGATTTAGAAAGGTGTGTTGCAGGGGATATTCATCGTAGCTGTGGAGATATGTCTTCAGGTTTTGCATCTATTGTTCTGGCAGGGCCTGGTACCACTTTGAGTTGGTGCGTCCTGGTCTGTGAGGAGCTTGCTTCTAATGATGAGCTTGGTGAGGATAGGGGCTTGTTCTGAATGCCAGAAGAGGGGTTCAGGAAAGATTTCTTTCAGGATGTGGTCCCCAT
This sequence comes from Macrochelys suwanniensis, assembly GCA_033296515.1. Classification (NCBI taxonomy): domain Eukaryota; kingdom Metazoa; phylum Chordata; order Testudines; family Chelydridae; genus Macrochelys; species Macrochelys suwanniensis. The sequence goes on along the minus strand of CM065778.1, from coordinate 116,717,755 downwards.
TAAGTACGTTTTGTAATTGTTACCCCATGTGAAGTAGTAGGGGACAACTAGTTGTGTATGGTCCTTGAGGGCTTTTTCCCACCCCTGTATTGAAGCACATTCTCCCTGGGTTTGGGTGGCCCATTCTATGATGTGTTCTACGTCTTTGGTGGAGTGTCCTGATTTACTGAACATAGTCCAGAATACACACCTTAACACATTTAAAACTATCTCCTTTGAAAGTGTTCTGTAGTATCTGATGGTAACAGTTTTCTTAGTGTGTTTGGGATGATTATTGGATCTGTGAAGGTAAGTGTGGTGATCCGTGGTGGTGGTGATCCATGATTCTTGTCTATAGTTATCTGTAGGGTTCCATGATTCAAACTGATTGTGGTGTCCAGGAATTTGATGCTGGTGTTGGGAGTTCTAGAGTTTGATAGATGAGTGGTGGTTGAAAATTGTGTAAATTTGTGATGGAGTTTAGGTCGTCTGTCCAGAGAATGAAAATTCTTCCAGAAATTCTTCTTTGAGGTGGCTCATAAAGAAATTGGCATATTGAGAAGTCATCCTAGTGCCAATGGCTGTTTCTATGTGTAGTAGCAATAGAGCCTGAGACATGACACCTTGGATCAAAGGCCCGGTATGAGGCCTGAGGCCTGAACTAAAGTAGTGGTCAAGCCCTGCTAATATAAAGCAAAGTTAGCAAAATTCAGATTGTGAGCAGAAGTCAGGCTGTGCCTGCGTGCAGGCTCACCGAATCTGGCAAGAACAGGGCTGGTATTGCAAAAACATACACATTCCAGAGAAGCGCTAGGCACAGGACACTTACGCAAACATGTTCTAGAAGGGTGGTACCAGAACACCCTGATACCAAAAGTGGGGAATGTATGTGTACCATAAAGATAACAGGAACATGTTGACCTCTCTTAAAGATAAGATCAGGATGCCAGTGTAATGGATAAAGATGTTTTGATCGAGCCAACATGTACCAGGTAATGGGTGATAACAAACCATGTCACGGGGCAGTAACTAATTAAGTCAGAGGGGCAATACGTAATTTGTTTGTATTGGTGTATAAAATAAAGTCTCAGAGCAAGTGTCTTTGTCTAGCCTAGAGGGCAATGGAAAGTCCCGCCACTGACTGAGCTGGTCTATTGTAACAGGCCCTGTGTTACTGGTCCTGTAAAGTCTACAGGATACTAGAAACAGTGCTTTGTTGACAATGAACCTGGCTGCGTGCCTTCAGTACTGAAACAGTCTTGGGTCTTTTGGGCAGTTCGATTGAAGCCAGTTGTCTGGGCTATCTGGCCAGAGCCAGTGCAGTACACAGAGGGAACACATGTGCAGCCAACTCTGACAACACCATTGTTTGGACAAAGTGTTTACTGTTAAATGTAAAGTTGTTTTGGATGAGGAAGAAATGGACGTGTTTGGCAATGTGTTTGGGGTGTTGAAGGCAGGCAATGATGCTGTCATGGTGTATATGGAGGTAATATCCATGGTGTCACAGATGGTGTTCTGAGGGAGGTTGTTAACGTTACATAGTTTCTGGAGGAAGTTGGTTGTGTCCTGAAGGAAACTGGCCTTTTGGGTGGTGAGTAGTTTGAGTATGAGTCCTAATCTTCTTTCAGTAAGAGTACCATGGCCAGATATGATGGGTCTGCCTGAGTTCTCTTGTTTGTATATCTTGTTTGTATCTTGTATGCTATCGAATGAACTCACAGAATAATAATAAAAGACCTTATTACTCATGTGAAAACACTTTTCACAAAGTGATAGTTCCATATCGGAACTCTCAGTCCTTGTCCTCAAAGGAAACTGGCACAACCCCTTCAAAAGGCACTAAAAACCAGGTACTTAAGAGACATTGATTTTATGGCCTGTGGTGGGGCGGCTGCCCCTCACTGATAGGTAAAGGGTAAAGCCACCCTGGGGAGGAGGCAGCCAATGAGGAAAAGGCTTATAGTGCCAGCCAGTCAGGAGAAGCTTTATTGGAACAGCCAATCAAGGCCAGGCTGGCCCATATAAGAAGGGGCTGCTGAGCAGTGGAGGAGGGCAGTAGGGAGGCTTTCCCTGGAAGGCAAGGGAGGAGGACTGGCTGCCTGAAGAAGTGCCATAGAGCAGTGCTGGACAGGGGCAGCAGAGTGTGAGGGTAAGCTGCTGGCTGACCACTGCCAGGCTGGGGCCTTGCTACAAGGGCTGAGAGGGTGCTAGGGCTACAGGGGAAGTGGCTCAGGGAAAATAGGCAGCAGGTTGGAGGAGGGCAGTAGGTGGCTGCCAGCTATACAGTCCCTGGGTCCCCCCGCTTCCACTCCACTTGCCAATGAAGAGAGTGGCCAGTATCCAGACTGCAGTTTGTCCTTGCCCAGAAGAGGACGCTGCAGTCCGGGGATCGATGCACATCCAAAGAGTAGCGACCGCATTGAGGGCAGGCTTGATACCACTATCTGAAGGCGGACTGGAAGGGCCGAGAGCTAATTCCCAGGATGGCCAGCAGGAGATGCCGCGGTGGTGAGTCCCGCTTTGTCACATGGCCCATTACAACAATTTATAACACACCCTGCTGCCTAGTAACTCTCCATTGTCATATGACTGCAGAGGTGTTAATTGCCCACTTCATTTTAAGTGGTCTCCTATAATGTGTGAACCATGCTTAACAATCTGTCCCATCTTGTGTATAGCTTGGACATTCTGGTTACCTTCCTCAGACCTGAGGTTGAGTTCTGTGAAGCTTGAAAGCTTGTCCTTTCCATCAACCGAAGAAAGTTCAATAAAAGATACTACTTCACCAACCTTGTCTCGCTCATATTCTGGGACCAAAAGAGCTACAACAACACTGAAAACAGATATATAAAATGTTTTGTTTTCTTTAAATCTCAGTATTACTTATCAGTGCAGTATTAAAGGCAGTCAGTATAGTTGCTCAGAGCTTTGGGAATGCTTGTTTGTTAGAGAAACAGAAATGCAGATATTTCAGCTGTTTGGGGTATATTTTTTCACAAAGCCAACAGCACAACACAGTGTTTAGTCACTGTGCACTAAATGTTTTATACACTTGTTAATTATATCTCACACTTATGACATACCACTGAATATTTGTATTTTAATTTACATTATAGTATACTAATTTGTAGTATCCATTGTAATACTACAATACTAAAGACTTGTGTTTATTAGGTGGCAGGCAACTCTAGTATAAAAATATAGTTTTTGATAAACCTGTCTGCTATAAAATTCTAATTTCCTACTAGTACTGAATGTTATGGTGTCTTTTTGACAATTACAAATATTTTATTATGGAAATATTCCTTGACAAATATGAATATGGGTTGATTCTGCCTAGATAATGTTGTCTATCTTATCCATTGATGACAACAGACACCAGGTACCATCTGGTGAAAACTACTGAGATGGTGCATTAAATCTTTTTGTTTTTGTTTTTTTTCTGCTGCTAAATGGGTATCACTAGTCATTTTATACAGTCTGTTTCAAGCTAGAATAGATAGAATACTTATTTAACTGTAGCTTTAGGCTGATGTAAACAGTATGTCTCTTCTCAAAATTATTAGAATGCAGCAGGTAAATAAGGATACAGTGAACGACTCAGTTTTGGATGATATTTACGTAGCAGCAGGAGACAGTTATGTGCCATTTTCTCTTACTTTAAAAGTGTGTCAAAAAAGCTAACAATGTTGGAAATCATTAGGAAATGGATAGATAATAAGACAGAAAATATAATATTGCCCCTATATAAATCCATGGTACGCCCACATCTAGAATACTGCATGCAGATGTGGCTGCCCCATCACAAAAAAGATATATTGGAATTGGAAAAGGTACAGAAAAGGGCAACAAAAATTATTAAGGGTATGGAACCGCTTCCATATGTGGAGAGATTAATAAGACTGGGACTTTTCGTCTTGGAAAAGAGATGACTAAGGGGGGATATGATAGAGGTCTATAAAATCATGACAGGTGTGGAGAAAGTGAAGTAGGAAGTATTATTTACTCATTATACAAGAACTAGGGGTCACCACATGAAATTAATAAGCAGCAGGTTTAAAACAAACAAAAGGAAGTATTTCTTCACACAAGGCACAATCAACCTGTGGAACTCCTTGCCAGAGGACGTTGTAAAAGCCAAGACACTAACAGGGTTCAAAAAAGAACTAGGTAAGTTCATGGAGGATAGGTCCATCAATGGCTGTTAGCCAGGATTGTCAGGCTTGGTGTCCCTAGCCTCTCTTTGCCAGAAGCTCGGAATGAGCGACGGGATTGATCACTTGATGATTACCTGTTCTGTTCATTCCCTCTGGGGCACCTTGGCCACTATTGGAAGATATGATACTGGGCTAGATGGACCATTCGTCTGACCCAGTATGGCCATTCTTATGTTCTTATGTGTTTCCTGACCTGTTTTTCTTTTGGTATATTTTTGAGAGTGCTATACCTCCTTTTGCACTGTTGCATTGCAAGTGAGGATCCATTTCCATAAGAAATGAACCTTGCTATACCATGGGCTATGATCTCATAAGGAAAACAGGGTTAATTCTAGGAAGTACTTCGATTGGGCACTTCTAAGGAATACTCAGGCCAGTTTTACACTAAAAAGTTAAATCAATCCAACTGTGTCACTCAAGGGTGTGAAAAATCCGTTCCCCTGAGCAACGTGGTTAAGCTGACCCTAACCCCAAGTGTAGACATTGCTAGGTTGACCACCCAACTACTGCCTCTCAGGGGGGTGGATTAACTACAGTGACAGGAGAACCCCTCCTATCCCTGTGGTGAGTGGCTATGCTGAAGTGTTACAGCAGTGCAGCTGCAGCATTGCAGCTTTGCTTCTGTAGTGGTTTAAGTGTGGACATAGCCTTAATGGTGCTGCAGGAAGTGGTGTTGATTCAGTACCCTCTGAATCAGTACACAGTGTTAGTGGGCACTCTGCTTCTGGAGTTGCCATGTGTTGAATTAGAATCAAGGACCTGACCATTCCCATACACTCAAAGGGAATGTCTACACTTCAAGTGAAAATGTGGCATGGGTAGGCATACCCATGTTAGCTTTAATCTAGAAAACATTGGTGACAGTAGTATAGACACGGCAGCATGGGCTAACAACCACAGTCCATACTGTGATACCCATGCTCCCTGGCAGGCTTGTATTTGAGTAGCTAGCCCATGCTGAAGCTTGTGTTGCCATATCTATGCTACTGTTACCTGTTCTAGTTTGATTAAAGCTAGCATGGGTATGCCTACTTGTGCTACAATCAATCATACCTTCATTTCCAGTGTAGACATACCTAAGGGTGCTCAAGAACCCTGGCCAAAATTCTATTGGCTAATTAAATTCTTCGTATCTTAAACTCCCCTGTAATCTCAAATGGATAAGTTATTGTCCATTTTCTGTTCTGAATGGTTTTATTGAATTGTTATGAAGTGTTGCATTCCACTCAGAGGTAATGTATTTGCAAGTGACTACTTAATATCATAGAAGTCCAGCCCCATGTGCTGAGTCAAGACCAAGAAAACCTAGACCATTCCTGACAGATGTTTGTCCAGCCTGTTCTTAAAAACTTCCAATGATGGAATTCCACAACCTTCCTCGGGAAGCCTATTCCAGAGCTTCATTACCCTTATAGTTAGAAAGTTGTTTCCTGATATTTACCTAAATCTCCATTGCTGCAGAATAAGCCCATTACTCCTTGTCCTACCTTCAGTGGACATGGAGAACAATTGATCACCATCCTCTTTATAACAGCCCTTAATATAGTTGAAGAGTGTTATAAGAAGACTGACAGGAGACCTGATCTCAAGACTAAACATCCCCACTTTTTTCAACATTTCTTCTTAGGACATGTTTTCTAAACTTTTAAAATCATTTTTGTTGCTCTCCGCTGGATTCTCTCCAATTTGACCATACCTTTCCATAAGCATCCCCACAAAATTGGGCACAGTACTCGAACTGAGACCTCACCAGCGCCAAGTAGAGCAGGACAATTACTTCCGATGTCTTACATACAACACTCCTGTTAATATACCCCAGACTGATAATAGCCTTTTTCACATTGTTGACTCATATTCAATTTATGATCCACTGCAACCCCCAGATCATTTTCAGCAGTACTGCCACCTACCCAGTTATTCCCCATTTTGTAGTTGTGCATTTAATTTTTCTTCCTAACTCAAGTACTTTGCATTTATTTTTATTGAATTTCATCTTGTTGACTTCAGACCCATTCTCCAGTTTGTCTAGGTAGTTTTGAATTCTAATCCTGTCCTCCAAAGTGCTTGCAGCCTCTCCCAGCTTGGTGTCAGCTACATATTTAATAAGCATACTCTTCAGTCCATTATCCAAGTCACTAATGAAAATATTGAACAGTACCAAACCCAGGACTGACCCTTGTGGGATCCTACGACATACACCTTCCCAATTTGACAGCAAACTGTTGATAACCCACTCTTTAAGTACAGTCTTTCAACAAGTTGTGCATTGTGTCCTTATTATAATTTCTTCTAGACCACATTTCCCTAGTTTGCTTATGAGAATGTCATCTGGTGCTGTGTCAGAAATCTTTTTAAAATCAAGATATATTACATCTTCTGCTTCCCCATTATCCAGTAACCCTGTCAAAGAAGGAAATTAGATTGATTTGCATGATGTGTTCTTGACAAATCCTTGCTGGTTATTCCTTATTACCCTATCGAAGTTATCGTGGATAGTTTTCTGCAAACATCTGCTCAATGTGCAGTGGCAGTCAAAAAAGCTAACAGAAAGTTAGGAACCATTAGGAAAGGGATAGATAGTAAGACAGAAAATATCATAATTCCACTGTATAAATCAATGGTATGCTCACACCTTGAATACTGTGTGCGGTTCTGGTTACCTCATCTCTAAAAAGATATATTAGAATTGGAAAAGGCACGAAGAAGGGCAACAAAAATTATTAGGGGGTATGGAACAGCTTCCTATGAGGAGAGATTAAAACGATTGGGACTGTTCATCTTAGAAAAGAGATAACGAAGGGGGGAATATGATGGAGGTATATAAAATCATGACTGGTGTGGAGAAAGTGAATAAGGAAGTGTTATTTATCCCTTCACTTAACACAATAACCAGGGATTACCCAATGAAATTAATAGATAGCAGATTTAAAACAAACACAAGGAAGTACTTCTTCACACAACACACAGTTAACCTGTGGAACTAATTGCCAGGGGGTGTTGTGAAGGCTAAAAGTACAACTGGGGGGAAAAAAAGAATTAGACAAGTTTATGGAAGATAGGTCCATCAATGGCTATTAGTCAAGATGGTCAGGGAGGCACTCCCATGCTCTGGGTGTCCGTTAACCTCTGACTGCCAGAAGCTGGGACTGGATGACGGGATGGATCACTTGATAATTACCCTATTCTGTTCATCCCCTCAAAAGCAGGATACTGGACTAGATAGACCATTGGTCTGATCAGTATTACCATTCTTATGTTCTTATTATCCTCTAGATGCTTACAAACTGATGTTTAATAATTTGTTCCAGTATCTTTCCAGGTATCAAAGTTAGGCGGACTGGTCTGTAATTCTCTGGATCCTCTTTGTTCCCCTTTTTAAAGATCGGCATTATGTTTTCCCTTCTCGAGTCCTCTGTGACCTCACCTGTCCTCCATGAGTTCTCAAAAATAATTCTAACAGTTCTGAGATTGCTTCAGCTAGTTCCTTAAATTCCCTAGGATGAATTTTGTCAACCCCTGCTGACCGCAAGATATCTAATTTATCTAAATATTCTTTAACCTGTTCTTTCCCTATTTTGGCTTGCATTTCTTTCCCCTTATTGTTTAATATTATTTGTTTTGAGTATTTGGTCACCATTAACCTTTTTAGTGAAGACTGAAGCAAAATGAGCATTAAACACCTCCGCCTTCTTGATGTCATCAGTTATTAGCTCACTTTCCCTGCTAAGTAAAAGATCTACACTTTCCTGCATCTTTCTCATGTTCCTAATGTATTTAAAGAACCTCTTTTTATTGCCTTTTATGTTCCTTGCTAGATGTAACTCATTTTGTGCCTTAACCATTCTGATTTTGTCCCTATATGCTCGTGCGATTCTTTTGTACTCCTCTTTAGCAATTTGTCCATGTTTCCAAATTGTGTAGGATTCCTTTTTGATTTTCAGGTCATTAAAGATCTCCTGATACAGCCATATTGGCCTCTTACTATTCTTCCTATCATTTCTTCACGTTGGGCTCATTTGCAGTTTTGCCTTTGATATTGTCTCTTTGAGAAACTGACAGCTTTCATATTCACTACCAATTCCTCCCTGCTGATCAGAATCAAGTCTAAAATGGCTGTCCCCTGGGTTACGTCCTCCACCTTCTGAAACAAAAAGCTGTCCCCAATACATTCCAAGAAATTGTTGGAAATTTTGTGTTTTGCCATATTACTTTTCCAAGAAATGTCTGGGTAATTAATCTCCCATTACTACGGGTCCTGGTGGTCTACAGTAAACCTCTTATCGTGACATCACTCCTATTTTTTACCCTTTTATCTTTTTTCCATAGACTCTCAACTGTTCTGTCTCTCACCTCCTTCTGAACCTCAGAACAAGTGTATATATTGATGCATAATGCAACACCTCTTCCCTTTTTACCCTGTCTATCCTTCCTGAACAAGTTATACCCTTCTATGCCAATATTCCAATTATGATACTTACCCGACCAAGTGTCTGATGCCGATTAAGTCATTATTTAGCTGTTATATGTAACCCACCCAGTCTTGAGGTGTGGCTGCAGCCTTCTCCCTTTTCCTCCTCAAGGGTATGGGTCCTGGGTTCACCTATGAGGGTGTCTCAGGCCTCCACCCTAGGAAAACCCTCCTATTGCAGAGAACAGCCTTTGACTTGGGAAAATATTCATCACCTAATCTCACACAGAGCCATGTCAACCAGAGCACAGTAAAATAAAATAGCTATTACAATTCCCAGAGTAATAAAACAATAACCTGGGTTTTATTAAGTCTGGGGAACTCAGGATAGGGAAGAATGGAAAAGCAGATTAGGAGAATAAAAGACAAAAACAATACATAAACTGTACTTCTCACAACACTTACAAACCCACCCTGTGCTCCCTTTCAGACAAATAATGAAGTTAGGCTCAGTCTTTGATCAGTAGTGTAGCACTGAAATTGGTGGCTATCTTAAAACACAATATCAAATAAATAAACGGGTGTTCTAACAAAGTCACCACACCAACGTTGGGAAGATCATCTTTTCAGCTCTCTGGTCTGGATTCAAATGTGCAGTTAGACTGGCTCTTGGGTAGCCTGACTGTGGTTCTCTCGTCAGCCTCGTATAGGGTGACTAGATGTCCCGATTTTATAGGGACAGTCCTGATTTTGGGGGCTTTTTCTTTTATAGGCACCTATTACCCCCCACCCCCGTCCCGATTTTTTACACTTGCTATCTGGTCACCCTAACCTCGTAGGTTTCTGGTCTTTGCAGAAATGACACTGTCCAATGTCCCAGAAATCCCCAAAGGGCTCAAAATTTTCACTGGGGTAGGAATGTTCTCCCTGGCTGTGATGCTTCTGTCTCTGCTACGCTCCAAACACAGTGAAAACTGAAAGTAAAACCAAACCCTTTGTCTCTGGGTTCTGGTTTATGATTGCTTCAGGTAGTGTTGCAGGCTAGTTCTATCTCTGCCTTTGGCAGTAGGCAATCTGTGAAATCGAGTCCTGAACCTCTCTAGTTATTGTTGCTGTAGTCATCGGGGAGTCTCCTAGAAATTCAGTGTGGTATTTCAGGAGCACTCTTTCTAAAGGGGTTACATGTACTAATACTTCCAGTTCTTCCTGTTTATTCCCCATAGTCCTTGTATTAGTGTATAGACATTTCCAGAGTTGAGCGGATTCGCACACTCATTTCCCTCTTTTATGACCCTATTCTAATTAGTATGTAAAGCACTTGCTGATTAAATTCCACCTACATAGAAAACACAGCTGCCAAAATAATTTTTCTTGCCTACCACTTGAATGAAGTCATTTATCTTTTCAGATCCCTTCACTGACTACCCATCATCTTTCTTATAAATTTCACTCCTGAACCTCACCTTCATGGCCATGTATAACTTCACCCTACACTTGTATCTGTAGTCTTGTTTCCAGCTACTTTCCCTCAAAGCCTGAGCCTGACATTTTACTGTTCACTTATAGATTCATAGATTCTAGGGCTGGAAGGGACCTCGAGAGGTCATCGAGTCCAGCCCCCTGCCCTCATGGCAGGACCAAATACTGTCTAGACCATCCCTGATAGACATTTATCTAACCTACTCTTACTTAGGGCCCAATACTATTAATCTTTCTCAATTTGAGTGGCATTTTAGTCTGCGAGTAGTGCTGTTGAGTTCAGTGGACCTGCTCTCAAAGTAAAGTACTTCTCAACACCAAGAAGAGTGGCTGAATTGCTTGCTTAGGTTTGAAGAGGGTAGAAGAAGAAAACTTTATTCATGCCAACCAATGTGCTTGGAACAACCTCCATGTGCCAATTGATTACTCTCTTTCTTCATTCAAATCTTACCTCAGAACTTTACTCCTTTCAGGAGACCTAGCAATTCTAATCTTACATTGTTTCCTCACATTTTATTTAAAAAAAAAATAAGTTAACCAGTGAGATATTCAACTTGCAACCAAATGCTTCAGTAGATTTCATGCAATGCAGGTAAATCTACGTCAAGGTATGTTTTTCCACCTTCTCTTGTGTCCACTGTTTTATCTTCATGTTATTGTCTTATTTCTGGTGTAGTTTTAAATTGTAAGGTTAGTATCCATGTCTTTATTTTTGTGTGTCATGGGCACCTATGATATTATATCTGTAATAAATAATAATGGCTGTAAGATGTTACCTCAGTATATATTTTAATAAAATATAAGACTTGATGTGAGTACGTTCAGTTCTGTTGATGTCAGTGGGGTTGCACCCACTTACAGCTGGTCTGAATTTGGTTCATTTTGTTTAAAACTTTAAGAAGAGACCTTGGTAGTTGACAGAGGACAGACATAAGCCCATGACTGATCATCAAAAGACTAGATATCTGACAAATAGCCTAATGGCTAAGAGATTATTTTAGTTGAAAATAAATACTATATCTTGGTCCTTCTCTGGATGCAGTGGGTCCAAAATAACAGTGGAACCGAGACAAGTCTATTCCACAGGGGAAGGACCAGTATATTGGGAGCCCGCACAGAGCATGAGTATTCCCTGTGCACCAAAGGCCCTGGCTCTGTAGGGGTTCTCCTTGGGTTAGAAGATTCATCACTGCTTGTTTCCACAGGCTCATGCCCTCAGCAGAATGGGGACACAAGCATCCCATAGTCTACACCACCCTGAGTTCTGGAAGGAAGGATTCCTCACCACACCCTATGCTTATGGAGAATCCCAGTGCTTAGCCCAATTTCTCATTTTTTATCCTGTTATTTTCATCCTTTTTTTTTTGTATTTTTCTTTTTCCTGTGTGTGAGCCGTTGTTAATATTGCTCTAATTGGCATTTTTAGGGGAGTGATGTCAGTATAATTGTTAATCATGTTACAAAGTTTGTTTTGAAACTTCCTTTCAACTTTAATTACTAATAATTTGGAATCAAATAATTATGCTATAATATAGTTGTCATTCCTGCAAGTAAGGTTTGACTGAAAACATTTTTAAAGTACAAATATACTACTTAATAGAGTAATGAGTAAAGCATAAAATAAACTCACACAGAATATTAAGTACTATGCCTTTACAAATCAAGACAAAATAAATTGATGTTCCGTCAAGCTGTGAATGAAGTTTTTAAAGTGCCATTCTCTCAAGGCGGTGTGCAAAATCTGTTCTCAGTGACTACCTCAAGATCTCATTTTTCACATTGTGCTTCCAAATATTTTAACTATTAACCTAAAATCAATCAATCATGCCATGCCAAAATATTTGTCGTCAGAAGTAAAATTTATTTTAGAAATTTAATAAACGTTTTGTTTTATAAAATAGGTTTTAACTCTGAGGTTTGTTTTTAATCCGTTAAAAATATAAATTCCACTATTATTAATGGCCTGTCTTAGAATATGATTTCACTCTGCAGGTCCAATTAATAGGGGAATATTTGTTCTGATCACTTATTTTACTTTTACTAATTCAGGCCTTGTGGTGGAGTGCGGGTAGAGGTAGGTCAAAGGTCCCTGTAGCCTACATTGCATATTTGACAGCTGTCCCCAACTCAACCACAGCATTAAGGACACTTGTCAGGGTAGTGCACGGCTGACAATGTATAATGAACCGCTAATTGCAGCTCTGACACAGTGGTTCTTTCCATGGCTGGCTGTCATGTGCTGCCTGCACTGTTGCTTAAAAGCAAGGTAGAAGACTGAGGCATGCAAGCAGGATGCATACATTTACTGGACCCTCTCAGGAGTTGAAGCTGTATGTGGCATCTATCTCCTGTCAGTGGGGAGGGAAACTTCTGTCTCCTTTTGCCAAGCATTTTAGGAGTGATAGGGTGGTAAATGGAAAGCAGTGGAGAGACAAAGATTGGGAGAGAAGGAATGCAGAGCAAAGTACCAAAAAAATGTTGATGAATGAAATTAGATGAATGGGGAGCAAGGAATACACACACACACACACACACACAAAAGTGCTACCGCTCTGCCCACAACCCAAAGTCTATTCACTTATTACATGAAAATGAGAATCATCAAGATATTAAGCAGTAGAATAGAAAAGGGGAAGAGATTGCAAAGGGAGGGAGCAACAAAGGCAAAATAGAGAGTACATTTTTTTATCTTATATAACCGTTGGTGCCAAAATATTGTGTCAAAAAACAAAAATAAATGTTGTCAGGAATCATCAAGGGACATGTGTGTGAGGATGATCTAATAAATCTGTTTTAGTTGCAAGATGAGCATAAGGGCTGTGTTCCTAAATATGGGAGAGGGCATAGAACTACCTTGATAGGGAAAGAAATAGTTTTGGATTGAAATAAAATATTTGTATATATCATTGCATTAGTGACGCTGTCTTTTTGCATGTTTATATCTGTGCAAGTGTGTCTGATGGGAACAGTATAAGTGTGTTTGAAGTTTTATATCTTTGGTATATCTTTGCCTCATTTAGTTCAAATCTAATCTTGGTGTGGCATGGTAGTCCCTGATAAAAAGGCTGTGTTCTAGAGACACCTAATTTCTTTTCATGTGTGAGGCAGAAAGTTTGATGTACCTGAGCCTCAGTTAGCCTACGTTCATTGGTGAATATCAAAAAGCTTAGAAATGAGATGTCTGACTTTAGGAACTACATATGTAATAATATTAGATATTTTAGAGTTTATAGTACTATAAAATTAGTATATAAGATAAATTGTCAGTCATTTTCTACCTCTGTTACCAGCAGACCGGAAATCATTAAACTTGACCCAATATTTTTTTTTAGACAGTATACAATATCAATAGATGTATTAAGGATGAGTCCCATAGAAATAGCTATAAATAAAACAAATTGTGATGGGAAATGCATTTCTACAACTTAGTCATATTTGAGTCCTGAATCTGCAGATAGCTCTTTCTTCCAAAAATTTTACAAATTAAACTATTTTTGCAGGTAATTTAACTTCATTGACAGCATTGAATCTAAGGCATTGCCCTCTGGAGTTTCCACCTAAAGATGTTGTACAGAGGGGACTGCGGTCCATTCTGTGCTTTCTCCGGAATGTTGGTAATGGAAATCTTGTCCATTTAGAGCCAGATACTCAAGGTATGTAGGTCAGTTATTTATTAATATTTATTAAAATTGTAATTAGGTTTTTTTGAAAAACAATGTGAACGAAGTGATGCATTCCCTGTATGGCTTTGTGTCAGTAGTACTGTCAACTCTTGAATAAAAAATTGGACAAGTTCTGATATATAAATAGAAAAAGAAATGTATTATTGTGTTTTAAAAACACATTTTAGGGTGTTGAAGTTGAAATAAAGGAGCTTGACTTTCATGTGGTAAGAGAGAAAAAGGCAGTTCTGATAATAGAGGAGGAGACATGAGAACAAGGAAGGCTGGACACATGCATTAATCAACTTGAAATATGACTAACATATACAAGATATTTTAGCAAGGGGGCTAGAAAGGAAAAGCCAGATTGGATGATATTTAAAAAGAAGTAGTAATAGGCCTTGGAGAGAAACTGACTGTCAGGAAGGAGGTTATATAGTGGAGTTTTCAAGAGACAGAGGAGAGGAAATATAGGAATTGTCATAACAAATCCAGCAAGTGGTTTACTGTCCTCTCTCTGATAGTGGCTAGGTGCGTCAGAGAATGGTCTGAGAAACCCCATAATAAACAATTATGGAATAACTTGCTCATAGGAGAAATTTCTTTAACCCCAGGCAATTAGTGATTAGCAAATGTCCTAAAGCATAAGGGATTATATGGCTTATAAATATTTATCCTATTAATGTAACTGGATGTTCCTATCAGGAGAAACAATAAAAAGTTGAATTTTAGAAATGGTGAGTTCAAAATGGTGATTGAACATCCAAAAAGAGATGTCTGAGGTGCATTAAAAGATGCAGAATAGACATAGGGACAGGGATCAGGGATAGAGAAGTAGATTTGGGAATCATTCACATAGAAGTGACAGTTGAAACTGTGGGAATAGATGAAGTCAGCAAGAGTAAGGAGACAAAGGGACAGAAATCTGAAAAACACCAAGGGGAGCAGAGAGTGTAAAGAATCACTGAAGGAGATATTGCCATGTGTTTTACATCTCAGGTAGTAGACTATATCTCTAGCAGCACTGTGCTCCGTATCCATTTGCTGTGGAGCTGGTTCAGCACTGACCAGGAAAGAAAGTATCATTACTGAATTGCCAGCATCACTTTCTGCATGCAATACCTCTGCCTAACCCTGCTGAGAATGGTCAAAAAGGAAATCTCTTGGCGACTGGATTATAGAATAATAGCTAGTCTAAGTGTATTCAAGAATCCATACAGTGTTTGTGTAAAGATTCCTATATCAACAAAAATTTAAACTATTTTTTCAAAAAACATTTTAGATCTATTTGAAGCAAACATTTCTGGAGATTATTTCATTACATTAAAAGGCCAAAATAAACTAGTGTTCTTTCAAGCAAAGGGACCATATTGTTTTATATGATACTGTGCATACTTTATTATTTGAACCTTTTCACTAAATTCTTTCCACATTAGTGTACATTTAAGTGTAAAATACCCAAGTGCATTTACTTACATTTTTATGTTATCACGACTAAGGGTTGGTCTATACTTACCCGCTGCATCAGAGGCGACCAATCGATCTTCTGGGTTCGATTTATCGCGTCTTATCTAGACGCGATAAATCGAACCAGGAAGTGCTCCCCGTCGACGCCGGTAATCCTGCTCTACGAACGGAGCAGGCGGAGTCGACGGGGGAGCCTGCGCGCCGCCGTGTGGACCAGCGGTAAGTACTTTTAAGTTCGAAATAAGATACTTCGACTTCAGCTACGTTATTCACGTAGCTGAAGTCGCGTATCTTAGTTCGAACTTGGGGGGTAGTGTGGACCAGCCCTAAGAAGAGTTTTAGGTTTGGTATTATCATCAGTATTATGCTATTCTGTAACAACTAGCTAATTTACTAGCAACAAGTAGTTATTTTTGTGCTGACTGTAGACAGATGCAAATACCTTATTAGAGAGACTAAGTAGCATAGTGGATTAGAGAATTAAACTGACTTGTCTGGAGGGCTGAGTTCTCAAATCTTGGATTAGGCCTTGAGTCAATGAGTTTTGGTAGCCTCATCCTATTTATCTACATCACAAACCCAATCCACAATCTGGCACATTTTTTAGTATCTACTCAAGAAAGGATTATACTAGAATAAAAGAGTTATGGTAGGTCAAGGATGAGATTAATTCAAAAATCTGTTTGAAGAAGTGAGCCCAGCACCTGCCTGCACAATGTGCTCCTTATGCCTGCCTCAAACTGTTACTCTCTTCTGATCATTTTTGAAAATTAACGCAGTCTTCTAGAAAATGCATGTCTTCTATACTACTACCCATAAAATTTGCCGTATATCAGTATTCTAGATTACAAATAGAGGAGACTGCAAAATTGCTCCTTATAATATATTCTGTAGTCTTTTGTCCAGTCTAGTCTTTGTTTAGACTTTAATATAGTAGACTGTGCACATACTTTAAAGTTCTATATTTCACAGAATTGCCTTGTATGCTACAAGAAGAAGCAAAGGCCATTGTTAAAGAGTACAAGAGAAAGTCAAAGAAATACCCTGCTCTTAGGAAAGCATTCACTGGTCCATGGAAACAGATGAGCTTCATTAGTGAGTTTAGTAGAATGTTAGAGGAAGATAACTTTTTTATGTTTTATGGGAACATACTAACAATTGCATACATTTATATGCATACATTGCGGTGTCCACAGAGTGTGTAATCTCAAAATGTACTATTGAATCTTGCTATTAAAGTTTAATAATGTAGCATATCAAATAATTTCATATTTAAATTTCTGAAATCAAATTGAAAAAAAGACTTTGTATAGATTACATTTGTGCTTAATATATCTGAGACCTATGGCTCTCTTTTAGATGGGTGTGTACTTAGCATTTCCATCAACAGCATTATCCTTTGTAGAGCTGAAATGGGGGATGGAAGCTTGGGTGCAGGAAAGAAAAAACAAATACCCTTAATTTTGAACCAGAATTTATGTCCCATGTAAGATATTCAAAATAATGCCTGTTTTGAACCAGAATTTATGTCCCATGTAAGATATTCAAAATAATGCCTGTTATAGATTTTGAAAGTAATTGGGTAATAAGTCCTTTCCATTTCTGAAATATATTAGAAAGCCTTTGTTTAAATGGAATTGGGCTTTTTACAGTTTTCAATGGACCTTATAATAATAAATAAATTTGAGCATGAAAAATAGAAGCATAACAATCTCTGTTCAAGAGGATAGAACAGTTCTTTCTAATAATGAACTCATTATTTATTCTGAAAAGTACATTTATCTTTGAGAATTATTTGCATTATTTTGAATAAGATGTTTAAAATAGCCATGGAATCATCTTTTCTGTTAAATAGAAGGAATAAAACTCCTAAATCCTTGATAACATATCCTTTAGAGGGGACTATTTGGTAAATCTTGTTCAGTATCTGTTAAAATTCAATTTTTGATATCATTACTAAGAATTAAATAAAGGACTGATCTTTTGTTTGTCAAAAGTGCATAGACTGTAGATACAGAGAGAGAATCCTTTGGCTTTACTCCGTGCAGAAGAACTTGTAATGTTTCTGATAATCACTTTTGCATAATCAGCTATAACAAATAGTGAGAATGAAATCATTGAATTATATCAGATTTTATCTAAATTCACTCTATGAAGAAATTTTGATAGATACCTAGTAACGTAAGTAAATGTTTAGTTTAGAAATTATCACAATTGTTTCTGACAGTCATTTATTATTGTGTTTTGTTTCTGTTGCAATATGGACTAGTATATATATTTTTTCCTGAGATCTCTGTAAATATTTGTTATACATTAAAATGTAAGCCAAATAAATTATATTTTTAAAACACTGCAGTATTTTTCTTTTCGTGTCTAATTTCTTTGGTATATACATGATTTTGAAAATCTTATGGATTCTGTTTCTTTCTGCCACTATATAACTACATAAGAAGGTAGTATTGCATGCTATTTATTTTCTATTTCATTCAAAGACAGTATATTTTAACTACAAAATAATTGTAAAATGTATATTGGAACAGTTTCATAACTCATGCTACTGCAATATCATACTATTCTACTTTAATTTAGATACTGTTATAATTAAGGAAAAATACTCCTCATACACTCTCTTTTTCAGAATTTGTGGGCATGCCACATTTGGGAACCTTCTGTAATATTCAAGAGTTTTCTGCTCCCTCCCACATGGCCCATCTGTTCATGCTGGATGAGCAGTATGTAAGAGGTGGTATATACACACTTCATGCAGCGAATATAACAGAATGTGCTATGGGAGAATGTATTTCCTCTAAAACTTGAGGAGACGAGAGAGATGAAATATAGCTGTTTACTTCTCTGGGATTCAGGGATCCTCCAACTCTGCAGCTCCTGCCAAACCAAACCTTAATGCATCTTAGTCCTGACATGTAAATATAAAAGATATTCAAGTTGTGTATATATAGACAAATGCACACAATAGAATCATTTGAGATAGGTTTTTTTTACTGGGATACCAAATAGATTTGAAAACCAGGCCTTCAGAGATAAGACTTCATGCATAACTTGTTTTTTTCCCCTTTCTGTTGTATTTCAGGGATTGGCAACCTTTGGCACGTGGCCCATCAGGGAAATCCGCTGGCAGGCCAGGCCAGTTTGTTTACCTGCAGTGTCCACAGGTGTGGCCAATCGCAGCTCCCACTGGCCGTGGTTCACCGTTCCAGGCCAATGGGGGCTGCGGGAAGCGGTGCGAGCGCTTCCCGCAGCCCCCATTGGCCTGGAACGGTGAACCACGGCCAGTGGGAGCTGCGATTGGCCGAACCTGTGGACGCTGCAGGTAACAAACCATCCCGGCCCGCCAGTGGATTTCCCTGACAGGCCACATTCCAAAGGTTGCCGATCCCTGTTCTATTTCATAAAGATTTCAAGTTCGTGTCAGCTATGTTAAAAGGTTTTTTACAATTGGACTAACAGATCTGCACCTAAGCATTTATTCCATTCTATGGTATCTTAGTGCTTAGCATTTTTACTTCTTCTGATATTTATTTCTCTGTTTTGTTTTGTTTTTAAATATCTTACTTGCTGGTCATCATGCATAGAGTGTACACACATTCATTTACTCATTATTCATACATAGTTTATGTAGCATATATTTACATTAGCCAAAAAACTACATTAAGAAAATATAAATATTGCATGGTTAACCACTAAAAACTAAGTAAATGACAAATGTATTGCTTAAGTTAAAAGAAATGGGCCCACCAATGCACCCTAATGGCCAGAAGACTTTGGCACCGGTTCCAGTCAGCTCCAGGGGCAAATTTCAGAATCCTGTGGCATAGTCTGAGAACATCCATCCACCAACCTCATAATATTTAAGGTGAGGGATGGTTATTAGCTCAGATGTCCCAGCTGGTCTCAACTACAGCAAATATGAGGAAGGAGGTGTCTAAGGCTCTGATTCAGCAGAGCACTTATGCATGTGTTTAAATTCCATGGCCTTCAGTGGAAGCACTTAAATGCTTTGCTGTTTAAGGTGAAATCATGCACATTGAAGTTAAGCGCATGCTTCCCTGCCTGATTCATTGGGCCTTAGACAGCAAGTCAGATACAGCTTTATAGACCAAAATTAACTTTTGAATTGTACCCAGAAGTGAATGGGAAGTCAGTGCTGCTGTTGATAAACATGTTCCTATAGGATGACTTCACCTAGCAGTCAAACAGCTACATATACTACATATGCAGTACAGAGAATGCACCGTGGTGAAAAGTTTAGATTTTTTTATTATTTTAGGGTAATTATATAACTCTTTAGTGGCAGAGTGAAGAGACAATCTCAAAATAACATAGACCTCACATTTCTTTTTGTCATGATGTGTTAACTTTACCATTATAGAAAATGTTTTCATTCATTTTAATGCTTTGTCTACTGCTCCTTGTTGAGATGATGGTTGTAGTTTACCAATGAAGGGAAAAATCCAGAGTATGAGAATAACAAACTAGTCTTTCACATGTATAGTCACATTCCTGAAGAAAAAAATAGAAAATTTCCAAACAAAATCTAGTAATTTCATTGGTCTGATAGATAAGTGTATATATATAGTAATCTCCTTTTTACTCCAATAGAAATGCCACCTGTTGAAAAGTTAAATTTAACTGAGTTGATGAAATCCAGTTTGGATTTGTCAGATGAGTGGCCTAATGAAGAAGAAATGCTACGATTTCAGAAGCTGAGGGAGGAAATGGTAAAAGATGAAAAGGAAGAATTTCTTGCTAACCAGGATTTAAATCCTAAAGCCACAATGCAGGAGTTTGCTGAGTTCAGAAAAAATGGCAGAAAGAAAGAGCGGCTCCACCACAAATCAGCGACTCTTTCCAGGTGAAAGAAAGTATTATATATGTTTTAATTTCATATAATGATGTACGAAATGGAATACTATGTGTGCTGGGCAGGTGATGAATAACCAAACTTCTAAGTGGAAAGATTTACAAGCATTTTAACATACAGCATGATTAAAAATACTCCATCTGTGCCCAGATGATGCCTTAGTGATGCTTAGAACAAATAAATAATAAAGAAAACAAAAAGGCCTTAAATAACTCTAAATTTTCTCTAAAACTAGGAAACAACAAGCGCTGTCAACTTTGTAAACATGAGAAAGGAAAGATGACTGGTTGAAACTGCCATCCCCATGCAGATATAAAACTTTATCAATTCATATTTTAATTATACTTTTGGAAATACTTTCGGAACACACTTGACTGAAAGAAGTAAAATCTATTAATGCACACTAGTGACTAGAAGACCCATTGCAGATTACTTAATTTTATACTTTTAGCAAATAAGGCTATCGCATGATACAATGTAATTAGTTCATGTATTTTGCTAACTGATGCTTATGAAACTTCATAGTATGCTAGTGAATGTAAAATATGGTGGTATTTTTGTAAAAGTAATAAGTTTAGGTAATAAACCATCACTAGAGGACCTACTACTGATTTTATACTGAAAAGGGGAAATATACTTTATGTTCACATTATTAAGTGTGTGGATTAGCAAATTTCTCCAGTATATATTTTCTCTTGAGTCACTGTAGTGTTTTGTCAATGTATCGTGTTATGCAACCACTAATATACACTTCAAATCTAAGAATTAGGAATAGTGAACATTTTTTGAATTTCAAAGTTTTGTTGAAATTTTGAAATTAAAAATAAAATCAGGAACATTTTTGACTAAAGTTTTACAGTTGTTCCCCACCCCCTGTTTTTGAGCAAACATAGAGATGAGTTATTTTTAATTTAGTCTTTGAATGAAATTTCACATTTCAAAGAAAAATGTGGAGACATTTCACAGCATTTTTTGTGAAAGTTTTCCCTTTTTCCCCCACCAGCACTTGTATGATTACAGAAACTATTGCCCCCTTTAGGCTGTGAAGGTGCAATGTATACACTCTGTCTAATTTAAAAACTATTATATAATGGGTCAACACTCATCAAATTATACTTTTTCTTTTTTATTGTTGTTTGCTATACATTGTTTGATTGGCTGAACATTTCTATAACTCTGTTGGTTAAGAAACATAATCTTATGTATAAGAGCATCCAAGTGACTGCTCCGTTGCACTATTGGATATGAGGTTGAGGAGGGAAACAACAGGAATCATTCATGAAAAAGCAAAAAATATATAGGAGTTTCTGTAATTCGGAGCTAAGGAAAACATATTCCAACAAAAAGTGCACTTAACTTGGATGGGAAGAACAAAGGAAAGTTCCAGCACTCAGAGAATCACCTACTACTTTATGTAGGTAGTTCACTAGATTTCCTGTACAGTATGCTTACAGTTTTTCATTTTATGAAAAGAACCTGAAGGTGGCACTCTGTAATCATTTTCTCTTAAAATGAATATACTCTAAGTTTATAAACTGGTTTTACTCTGAAATCCTTTACTTGCACAGTTTCTTCTCATCACATTCTGCATCATCTTTATAATCTTCATTATATATATTCTTATATTCCAGGTTCTGCTCTACAAATCCCTCCTCCACTGAAAGCAAAGGGAGGGCTTGCCGATTCTGTTTCTGTTTCTGTTCTTTTTCCCATAATATGATCTCATATAACTGTATTTTTTATTAAAGGTATGACTATGTAGCAACTAGACACCTGTGGCTTGCCTATGCCAGCTGACTCAGCAGTTGGGGCTGTTTCATTGCTGTGTACACTTCCAGGCTTGGGCTGGAGTCTGGGATTTGGGACCTTCCCACCTTGCAGGGTCCTAGAGTCCGGGCTTCATCCCGAGCCTGGAAGTCTACACAGCAATGAAACAGCTTCACAGCCTGAGCCCCGCAAGCCCGAGTCGGCTGGCACGAGCTAGCCGCGGGTGTCTAGTTGCTGTGTAGACATACCCTAAATCAGTGGTTTTCAACCAGGGGTACATGTACCCCGGGGGTACACAGAAGTCTTCCGGGGGTACATCAACTCATTTAGCTATTTGACTAGTTTTACAACAGGCTACATAAAAAGCACTATCGAAGTCAGTACAAACTAAAATTTCATATGACAATGACTTATACTGCTCTATATACTACACACTGAAATGTAAGTACAGTACTTATATTCCAGTTGATTTATAATTATATGGTAAAAATAGGAAAGTAAGCACTTTCAGTAATGTGCTATAACACTTATGTACTTTTATGTCTGATTTTGTAAGCAAGTAGTTTTTAAGTGAGGTGAAACTTGGGGGTACGCAAGACAAATCAGACTCCTGAAAGAGGTACAGTAGTCTGGAAAGGTTGAGGGCCACTGCCCTAAATAACTGATTTAGCAAGCTATTGAAACCAGTTGGACTACTTATATGTTTAGTTAGACATTTTGTTGAAGCAGGGCCTAAATGTTGTTGGAATGTCAATGTTCCATTGTGCTTATAAAAAAAGCTTAGAAGGAAGAAAGCCAAATTGGTTTGATTTCTATGTTTTTTTATTCTCTGGCCAAGGATCAAACCCACACATAAATCTGCCTTGTGAATTTAGATCCCTAAGGGCCTTAGGAGTGTGTGACATGGGCGACAGCCCAGGACGCCGTGGTCAGTGGGGCGCCGTGGTCAGTAGGGGTGAGTGCCAGCAAGCCAGCCTGGCAGGGAGGCGCAAGCCTCATTGTTCGCCTCTGCAGAGCCAGCGGGCCTTTTCCATGGGCCCGGTGGTCCTGGGATGTATTGTTGGGCCAGCAGCCACCACTCTCCAGCCACCCAGCTCTGAACGCAGTGTTGCTGCCAGCAGCAGCACAGACATAGGGGTGGCAATATGCCATACCATGCCACCCTTACTTCTACACTGCTGCTGGTTGCAGTGCTGCCTTCAGAGGTGGGTGCCCGGCCAGCAGCCACCACTGTCTGGCCGTCCAGTAGGCACTTAATTTGTGCCAGTGCCTCCTGGTGCAGAGCCCTGGCATCTCTTTCATTACAAATTAAGCACACGGAGGAGCCCATGGGTGCCAGGGGCAATAAGGGTGTCTGCCTGGGGAACCTGCAGGGGCCAGAGGCGCCAAAATACAAGTTTGCCCAGAGTGCCATTTTCCCTAAGACCAGCCCTCACTATCATTAATTTTTTCACCAGCTTGCCCTTCCATGCAATATTTAATTTAACTGTATCAAACTGCCTATTTTAAAAGGAAGAAGTTCTCACAGAAGAATACGTTTTCTGAGTTTCAATCATATGATAAGATGATTCAAGTAAAGCGAGCAGAAGAGTTCAGATTGGCCGTGCAAAAAGAACTGAAAGAGACACAGGCTTTAATTGAACAGCACAGAAAGTAAGTTTTATGGTTATGTTGCTTAATGACAATGCTGTATTTTTTGAGGGTACGTCTATACTACAGAATTAGGTTGAATTTATAGAAGTCGATATTTTAAAACCCGAATTTATGGAATCGATTGTGTGTGTCCCCACTAAAGAGCATTAAGACCATGAGGTCGATTGACTGTGTCCACAGTAGCGGGGCTAGCATCGACTTTCGGAGCATTGCATTGCGGGTAGCTATCCCACAGTTCCCACCGTCTCCGCCGCCCATTGGAATTCTGGGTTGCGATCCCAAAGCCTGATGGGGCAGAAAACATTGTCGCTGGTGGTTCTGGGTACATGTCGTCAAGCCATCAAACGTCCCTCCCTCCCTCCGTGAAAGCAATCTTTTTCGCGCCTTTTTTCCGGGGTTTCCGTGTTTCCTACGGAAGCCTGCTCAGCTCACAATTACCGTACATCTCCAGCGTACGCCTGGACATTAGGTCTAGTGGGGATTCAGTCACGCTATAATAGGGGCAGAGGGATAGCTCGGCGTTCTGAGCGTTGGCCCGCTAAACCCAGGGTTGCGAGTTCAATCCCTGAGGGGGCCAGGAGATGATGATGGATATCAAGCATATTGTACCATCTGCTGCTAGAAGGGAAGGCGCCTAACCCTTGCTCACCGCATATTGTACCATCTGCTGCTAGAAGGAAATGAGCCTAACCCTTGCTCCCCCCTCCCTCCATGAAAGCAACTGAGGGGGGAGCAAAAAATCCTTTCGCGCCTTTTTTCATATGGGCGCCATATTGCTGACACCATTGTTATCCACCCGCCACTTCTGCTCCCACTCTACTGTCCTGCAAACAGCATACCAGGGAAAGCATGGAGCACGATCAGATCACCGCGGCTGTTCTCGCCGTTATGAACACCACGCGCATTGTCCAGGAGTATGTGGAGAACGAGAACCAGGAGCTGCTAGAGCTACAGCAGGCGAGGAGGCGACAGCAGCGCCCTGAGGACAGTGATGAGGACATGGACACAGACCTCTCTCAAAAAAGGCCCCCCCGCAAGGTGGACATCATGGTGTTAATGGGGCTTGTTGATACAGTGGAACGCCGATTCTGGGCCCGGGAAACAAGCACAGACTGGTGGGACCACATAGCGCTGCAGGTCTGGGATGAATCCCAGTGGCTGCGAAACTTTTGCATGCGTAAGGGCACTTTCATGGAACTTTGTGAGTTGCTTTCCCCTGCCCTGAAGCGCAAGAACACCAAGATGAGAGCAGCCCTCACAGTAGAGAAGCGACTGGCGATAGCCCTGTGGAAGCTTGCAACGCCAGACAGCTACCGGTCAGTCGCGAATCAATTCGGAGTGGGAAAATCTACAGTGGGGGCTGTTGTGATGGAAGTAGCCAGGGCGATCACCAAGCTGCTGGTACCAAGGGTTGTGAGTCTGGGAAATGTGCAGCTCATACTGGATGGCTTTGCAGCAATGGGGTTCCCGAACTGTGGTGGGGCGATAGACGGAACCCATATCCCTATCTTGGCACCGGACCACCAATCCAGCGAGTACATAAACCGAAAGGGTTACTTTTCAATAGTGCTGCAAGCACTGGTGGATCATAAGGGACGTTTCACCAACATCAACGTGGGATGGCCGGGAAAGGTACATGACGCTCGCATCTTCAGGAACTCTGGTCTGTTTTGGCTGCTGCAGCAAGGGACTTTCTTCCCAGACCAGAAAATAACCGTTGGGGATGTTGAGATGCCTATAGTTATCCTTGGGGACCCAGCCTACCCCTTAATGCCATGGCTCATGAAGCCATACACAGGTAGCCTGGACAGTAGTCAGGACCTTTTCAACTATAGGCTGAGCAAGTGCAGAATGGTGGTGGAATGTGCATTTGGGCGTTTAAAAGCTCGCTGGCGAAGTTTATTGACTAGGTTAGATCTCAGCGAAAACAATATTCCCATTATTATTACTGCTTGCTGTGCGCTCCACAATATCTGTGAGAGTAAGGGGGAGACGTTTATGGCGGGGTGGGAGGTTGAGGCAAATCGCCTGGCCACTGGTTATGCGCAGCCAGACACCAGGGCTATTACAAGAGTACAGCAGGGTGCGTTGTGCATCAGGGAACCTTTGAAAACCAGTTTCATGAATGGCCAGGATGCTGTGTGAATGTTCTGTTTTTCCCCAGTAATGAAAAGCCCCGCCCCTTCATTCACTCTACTTCCCTTTACCCAAACCGCCCTGCCCTCCCCCCCTCGATCACCGCTTGCAGAGGAAATAAAGTCATTGTTGCTTAAAAATCATGCATTCTTTATTAATTCGTAAAACAAAGAGGGGGAACTATGGGGGTAACTGCCACAGTCTCCCGGGATAGGTGGTGGAGGAAGGGAAGCACCAGGATGGGTGGTGGAGGAAGGGAAGCACCAGGATGGGTGGTGGAGGAGGGGATGAGGGAAGGACAAGGACACACAGCACTTTAAAACTTATTGAATGCCAGCCCTTTCTTGCTTGGACTGTTCTCTTGGCTTGAGTGGTTGGGTGCACGGAGGCCGCCCAAACGCATTCTTGGGCGTCTCGGGGATGAGGTTATGGGACTCGGGAAGGAGGGCTGTTGGTTACACAGGGGCTGTAGCGGTGGTCTGGGCTCAGGCGGCCTTTCCTGAACCCTACGCCTTTCCTCAGCCATAAGCCGGAGGATTTCCGTTTGATCCTCCAGTAGCCTCAGAATTGCATCCTGCCTTCTCTCTGCACGCTGACGCCACCTACTCTCTTCATCCCGCCGCTGTCTCTCTTCATCCCGCCAGTCATTGTCTTCAGCACGCCACCTGTCCGCGTGATCAAATTCTGCCTTCCTGGACTCCGACAGCGTCTGCCTCCATGCATTCTGCTGGGCAGCTTCAGTGTGGGAGGATTCCATGAGTTCTGAGAACATATCGTCTCGATTCCTTTTTTTTTTACTTCTAATCTTCGCTAGCCTCTGGGATGGTGATGAAGGGGGTGGCGTTGAAACATTTGCAGCTGCGGGAGGAAACAAACGGGAGAGGAGTAGTTTAAAAGACACATATTAGAGAACAATGCTCCAAACATTACATATGACATGTGCATTTGGTCCAAGGTTGCACTTTGCCTGTTATATTGAGGGTCTGCCGGTTTGGTGTGAGAGATCACACAAGCAGGTCCGGCGGGCAACAGAATTCGGCTTGCAGGCAGCCATGGTAAGCCACAGTCTATAGGCTTCTTTAACCTTCATAACATGTGGGAATGTTTTCAAACAGCAACCCCCTCATTTCCCATAACAAACAGCCTTTGGGCTGGCAATTTAAAACTGGTTGGCAATTGAAAAGGGTGGGGCGGCGGTTTTCGGGTTAACGTGCAGTGCGAACCTAATCGACACCCCCCCCCACACACAGACACACATCCAAGATGTTCGCTGTTCCCCCTACCGCGTGGGTCACAGCGGGGAAGATTTCCGTTCAGCCACAGGCAAACAGCCCAGCAGGGACGGAGCCCCTCTGAATACCCCCTTAATAAAATTCCCCTATTTCAACCAGGTGACCATGAATGATATCACTCTTCTGAGGATAACACAGACAGATAAAGAACGGATGTTGCTTGAATGCCAGCAAACACCGGGACCATACGCCACCATGCTTTGCAAAGCAATGATTCCAGACTACGTGCTACTGGCCTGGCATGGTAGAGTGTGTTACCACGGAGCACAGGATAAGGCTGCCCTCCCCAGAAACCTTTTGCAGAGGCTTTGGGAGTACATCCAGGAGATCTTTCTGGAGATGTCCCCGGAGGATTTCTGCTCCATCCCCGAACATGTTAACAGAGTTTTCCAGTAGCTGTAGCTGTACTGGCCGCGAATTAATCATTAAACACGCTTGCTTATAAAACATGTATTAATTAACAGAGGTACACTCACCAGAGGTCCCTTCTCCTGCATCGAGCACGCCTTGGGTGGGTTCGTAGGGTACTGGCTCCAGGGTGACAAAGAGTTCCTGGCTGTCGGGGAAAAGGGCTTCTCCGCTTCCTTGCTGTGTTTGGGCGCTATTTTCAGCATCATTATCATCATCATGCTCCTCTGTGGTTTCTGATGATCCACATACGGAGTCATACCACATGGGTGGGTTAGTGCTGGCTGCACCTCCTAGAATGGCATGCAGCTCATCATAGAAGCGGCATATCTGGGGCTCTGACCCAGAGCGGCTGTTTGCATCTCTGGCTTTTTGGTAGGCTTGCCTGAGCTCCTTAATTTTCACGCGGCACTGTTGCGCGTCCCTGTTGTAGCCTCTGTCCTGCATGCCCTTGGAGACTTTGGCATATGTATTGGCGTTTCTTCTTTTGGACCGTAGCTCTGCTAGCACGGTTTCGTCTCCCCATACAGCGATCAGATCGCGTACGTCACGCTCGGTCCATGCTGGAGCTCGTCTTCGGTTCTGGGACTCCATCATGGTCACCTCTGCTGATGAGATCTGCGCTCACCTGCAGCTCACCACGCTGGCCAAACAGGAAATGAAATTCAAAAGTTCACGGGGCTTTTCCTGTCTACCTGGGCGGAGCATTGGAGCTCAGACTGCTGTCCAGAGCGGTCAAATGTTGCACTGTGGGATAGATCCAGGAGGCCAATACCGTCGAATTGCGTCCTCACTAAGCCTACATCGATTCGGCAATATCGCTTTAAGCGCTAATCCCCTCGTTGGGGGTGGAGTGGTGAGATCGATTTTAAGAGCCCTAGAGGTCGATGTTAAGGGCTTCGTCGTGTGGACGGGTGCACGGATCAATCGAAATAACGCTAATAAATTCGACCTAAACTCGTAGTGTAGACCAGGGCTAAGTTGTTGTTCAGCTGTTCTTAACACATTGTTACTTTTTTCCCTTCACAAATGACCCATTTTACCATTTGTAAGGAAAGAAAATCATAACAAATTATCTGGATTATGAATAGAAATGTAAGGGGTACTTTCCTTCACAAAGCACAGTGCTCCTAGGGGACAGGAGTGTGAACTATTGAATTTCTCATTGACTTCACTGGGGAAGCATAAGTTCCTGTTCCCATCTAGTGGGAAAAATGTTCCCTTTCACTATTCCTTACTTCATATGATATATTATAGAAGTATTTAATTAACATTTTTTAATCTTTACTAACGGCAGTGTACTCAGATGTGGACTAGGGATTTCGGGTTTGTGGTAGCCCCTTGCCACCCCCTTTGCCTGAAGTCCCTCCACCCTTGTCCTTCCCTCCCTCCCCCGGCTCCTGCCATGGAAATGGGGTCAGGGCGAGGGGGCTTGCCTCCCCCTGCCCCTCCTGCCCGCTGCTTCTGCTGGGGAGCTAGATCAGGATGCGGGGGTTTTGTAGCCTATACGGCTAGCCTGCTTGCTTGCCTATGTTTTATTAAAATAGGTTATAATAGGTTTATAGGTTTATAATAGAGTATTTGTTGGCTGTGATGCAAGGGACCTACAGGCCACATCCTGTATGTTGAGCTAAGGCAAAGTCAGCACATATATGTTTGGGACCTTTCATCAAGATAGCAAAGTTAGCATACATATGTCTGGGACCTTTCACCTTATTATCTTCTGATCAGATTAATTGGCAAGCCTATAACCCATACTATCCAAATTAATAATATTAATCTCCTAAAATCAGACAACAGCTTCCCCCGCTCACCTGGTGCTCCTGCTGGGGGCCCCGTTGGTCCAGTGGATAATCTGCCACTGAATCCATTAGAGGCAATATTATGTGTCATAAAACATGTTGACATTTTTCAGTATAAAGAATATGTACGTTTAACAAATTTTGTTCTAAGAATTGTAAATTGTTTAACATTCTGCCTTTTGTCCCACCAGGTGCATGTATTTTGAATCATATTCAGAAGCCAACACACTAGCCATGGAACTTATCCAAAAAAAAGTAGATAGATTGTTAGGTCTACTTTATAACATTGTCTTAAATTTTCCAACATGTGTCTATAATGTAATTCATGCTTTTGCATAATGGGGAAAATGCAGTCCTGTCTCTGCAGAAGTATGCCTGGCAGCACAAGATCTTGCACATCTTGCAGTTAGCAGGATTTGGAGGAGTGCGCAGAAGGTATACTTCCATATGTTGCAGAGCCCAGCTTCTTTGAGGTTGCCTTCACATCAATGCACAGAAAGGGGGACTGGGCAGAGTAAAGATGGGAGCAGAGGCTCTGCCACTGTGTGGATCCTCTGGTTGTCACCTTTCCTTCCTGCCTGTATAGGGATGTTGGGGTTGTGGAGGGCTACTTCAACCATTGTGCGCCCTTCCCTTCCTGAGGGACCTAGCCTAGATACTTATTTGGGCCAATGTTAGTAAAATAAGCTCTTCAGATCTTCTAATAATTAATTAACCTTAATTCTTGTTTTGCTCTTTGTAGATATTAATCCCCTAGTTCTTGTTTCTCCCTTAATTAACTTACCTCCATGGTCGGACCAGGGGCTTATCTATACTGGGTTTTTTGCAGTGGTCTAACAACAATGATGGAGATGCACCAATGCATATCACTAGCATAGCATTGGTGTGCACTGGTGTAAAAAATGACTTGCTGTGTGACTATGTTATTCATGTATATGTACATGAATCTTATGTAAAACTAGGGAGTTACTACAGTCATCATCCTTGAAGCCCGTAAATCCCTCCCATAGTGAAGCATTAACAAATTAAGTACCTGAAAGTATGATGATTTTTAAAAAAATCCCAAACAAAAATTGTGGAACTAATATAATGCCTGCTAAACTTCTCCACTAATTCACACAGCTTTTCATTATAGCTCTTCTCTCTATGATCACTTTTGAGCTTTTCAGGTCAAAAACTTTGGTTCAGATTCCAAGAAACCCAGTTCAGACTGATGTGGCTAGTGTGCATTATGCCACCAGCACAAGCATAAAACCGGCACATCTAATCCTAGGAAGATCAACTCAGTGCAAGGGGAATTCTCTCTTTGCGTTGTTACTACTCCACATCCCTGTATTTGGTGTAGCAAGGAAAAGACTAGAGGAAATATGCCTGGCTAGTACACCTCAACACCATGATAATCGCCAGCTGCAATTTCAGCCGCTTGGAGCCATTAACAGCCAATGTAGATCAGAATAGTCCTTAGGCTGCTCTATCTGTGCACAGAACTTAGAAGAATTTAGGAGAAGAGACAGGGGGAACTATGTTTATATAGTTTTTAAAAGAAAACACTCAGCAGACTTTATCACAGTTGATAAATACCTTTTATAATCCTCTTCCTTCATTTACACTATCAGGCAATGGTAGGACAAGGAGATATAACCTGAAACTAGGCTAGGAAGGAAAATCTTAGGTTAGATACTAGGGAAAAGTTCTTAACAGAGCAGTTGGGCAGTTGAATGGATCAGTGTATATTAGTGAGAATTATTTAGTGAGCATCCCTACAAAATATTGGAGGAAGGAGGGTCAGATTAAATGACCTAAGTGATCTTTTTCTGGTCCAACTGTCTACTTCTGTATATACAGGCACCTCCATCCCTACTCAGTACTTTGACCTAGCCAGATTAGCCATGTAGAGATGAAAGATCTGTAGCCTGTTAACAAACCTTTGAGTAATCAATCCTATAACCATTTCAATTTTTGTGTAAATTCTTTTGCTGCTATATTTTTTCTTTCTGCACTTTAATGCAGTGGTGTTCCTTGAAGTGCTGATCTTCCATTTGAATGTTAGTGCTTCACAAAGATGTCCCTAGTACATGCATTTTGTGCCACATATCTGGCACGTTATTCCACTGTAAAATGGTTGACTGGGTAAAAAAAGTAATAACATTCACTTTTTAAAATGTGGTTTTAAAAGTTTAATATAAATTAAAATTTTTCAGAGATAAAGAAGTGCTTCGGGAATGGAGACAGCGTGCCAAGATGATGAAGGAGAAGAAAGAAGTATTGTTCCAGTATTCACCTACAAGAGCAGACATGGTATGTAATAGAGAATAGCAAGGCAGCATTGGATCAGGTAAATAATCCATTGGCAAGACACTTTGAACCATAGGCGCCAATTCCACCCCCGGCCCCACCCCTTCACCAAATCCCCACCCCCGCTTCCTCCCCCGGGCGCACTGCATCCCCCTCCCCCCCCACCGGCTTTCAACCCAGCGGGGGAGAGGGGAGAAGTAGCAGAGCACCCACCGGGCCCGGCAGCTCCCCGCCAGCTCCCCTGCCGCGTGCCCAGCTCACCTCTCCGCCTCTCAGAGGCTCTGCTGGACGCGAAGGGGCAGCCGCTTTTCCTGGCTCCCTCCAGCTGGTCGGCGGCGCCTCGGGGGAGGAGTGTGGGGAGGAGGTGGAGAGCCTGGCTCTGTCTCCGCCTCTTCCCCATACCCCTCCCTTCCCCGAGGCGCCGCATGAAATATCTATATTGAACATGGATCCCATGTGAATTGATGTGGACCAATGTGCAATGTAGGAGTTGCGAGACCCTGCAAACAGTTATTCAGTAGCTGTAGTAGTTCCAATATCAGGCTATTGGAGACGTTAAAACAGAAGTACTTATATTTAAATATGTTTTTTTTCAATTATTGAACGCCTCCAATTTGTAATATTGCCTCTGCCAAACTGAAATTGATGTGGGCTGGATCTTATGGTTGCTACAGGAGTCTGTAAACTCTGGCACTCTAAAAGGAGGCATCTTTTTCAAAAAAGACTCAGATGTGTAAGAAAAATTGGGTTTGTGCCCGTATTTGCTTTTTCTGAAGTATAAAGAAGGCCTGAGAAGTGTTTCCAATGACACAAATAAAAAAACCCAAAATTCTTGTTTCTTTATAATAGAAATTCTGGCTTTGTTTAAGTATGACATTGCAAGAGAGTAGATATTGAAAGCTGAACAATCATACCTCTGAAATGCTCCCATGTGGAACTCATTGTGACCATGACACAAAATAAGGAACATAAAAAAAGTATCCATTCAGAAAACTTCAAATGCTGTGGGATTCATTCTGTTAGTGTAAATAACTCTTTCTTTAATCTGAGTTTCATGATCCTTTATTTTTTATGTAAAAAAAAATTTCAACATCAAAAATCAGGGGACAACAAACTTGTGTGGAACATAGGTAAGTTTTGAATTACAACAAATGACAACTCTCAAAATGAGGTACAATTAAAAGGGAAGGAATTTAGTCAGGTTGTTTAATATGTTGTTTAATAAACCTCAAGGCACTAAAATAGTAAATAAATAATAAAATAATTACAATTAATAATTGTTTAATTTATAGTGTATATGTTGGGGGGAGGGGTATTTGAAACATTATTCCCTATTCTGTATGTCTTTAAATTATTCACTTGTGCAGACTGATACTTCTGAAAATAAGCCAAGTTATGATGCCAAATGTGTCAGTGATTCCAGGAATGTCTGCTATAATTAAACTGATAACATAGTGTGATGTTCTTCATCAAATAAAATAATACAAGGGCAACATTGGAATTGGGCAATATCCCCTGCCTCTACCCTCTGCTGATTGCAGTTTAACTTGTGAGGAAGAGTATTACCATCTCAGAGAGGCTGAACAGAT
Organism: Macrochelys suwanniensis; assembly: GCA_033296515.1. Taxonomy (NCBI): domain Eukaryota; kingdom Metazoa; phylum Chordata; order Testudines; family Chelydridae; genus Macrochelys; species Macrochelys suwanniensis. The sequence continues at coordinate 116,684,716 of CM065778.1, read as the reverse complement.
CTCAGATCCTTATTACTAGCTTTTGGTTTCAGAAATGGAAAGTAAAAGTAACACTTGAAATGTATAAAGGAACTTTAAGCAATTTTACAATAAGTGAAAATTCCTGGCTCCGTGACTGGTTGAAAACAATTATGTGACAAATCTGATACTTGTGAAAGTAGGTAAGGCCAAATTCTTTTGCCAATTTAAAAAAACAACTCCAGCACCAAAACGGCTCACATTGCAGCAGTAGATTTACAGCATGACTCCCATTCCATAGGTGAGGTTGGGAGCACAGCAAACAACTGCTTGCCACAGGAGACTTACTTGCAGGTTGGATAATCAATACCAAGGATCAAATCCTGGCCCCACTGAAGTCTATGGATAAACTCCCACTGACTTCAGTGGGGCCAGGATTTCACGCCAAGGCTCTAGGGTTTTCAGCAAAAGAGTAATTCCAAAGTGGCAGCATCAGCATGAGAAGAATGAGTCAGAAGGAATTTCTCTTGCTGCTGTGAGTAATAGGGATTCAAATTGTAAAGTGCATACACACTTGTTATTTAGCAATATGTTTTTCCTAATTAAAACATTATAAGAGTTATCTAGATTTCACCAATGCTGTTTATATTATGCCTCTGAGAATAGATGCAGCATGCTTCCTCTGTGTAGGAATATCTCTGTTTTAGTTAACCTGACTGGGGTATTTTTTAGAATGTGTAGCTTTGATTTAAATAGTTGAGAATTAGGCGGATCATGTATGATACGAGTAAATCTGACAATGTGATAATAATACAGTATCTTTGCTTGCCAAGGAGGGCCCCTGTTTTTCTTGCACATGTTCCCAAGTTTTATGAATACAAAAAAGAGAATGTGTTCAGTCTGAGAGCACAGTTCTTGAATTCCACATTTTTCTGTCATTTGTAAGTAAATACTGTATATTTTAAATCCTCTGTTTAGGCGTTGTTGAATGTATATATGAAGCACAAGAGGGCACTGTAGTACCATATATGTATGCCATAGTGGTGAGGCTGCTAAACTCCCTTGTTACTGAGTGACAGAGTAAATAGGTTATATTAGCAATATCTAGCAAAATTCAAAGCGTATAAAAGGCTGGGTGGAGAACCTTTTCATACTCATTTTTAGATTGTTTGTCTTTTACTTTGTCACATACGAAGTGTATGTCCTTATTCTATCCTATCCTGGTTTTGCAGGTAGGGGGGAAAGAGGTTTCACATTTCTGCATATTGCAGAGAATATTACTTGCTAAGTAATGAACAAATAAAGGTTTAATAATTGTGGTCTGCCCAAATTAAAGTGAAGTCCTCAAATAGCCACATTGCCATTTCTTGCTATGTTGACCAGTTTTTAAGATTATTTCATGTTTATTTATCAGCCTGTGCATGTACATATTTGTCTGTGGAAGTCTGTGAAATACGTTTCCATTATACCTTAATGATCTGTTCAGCAGAAAGCTGGCCATTGTGTAGAAACTGATTTTTACCAAACATACTATGGCCTTTTGGGGAGAGCCACAAGAGAGTGCAGACTCTCTAATGAAACTTTTTGTCTCCCCTTATGAACCAGTGGATGCTGTTATACATGGCATGAGGACCGATTTAAGTGACCATGGGCATTTATTTACTTTCAAATTGTTCTAGCTAATTTAGTTGATGGTTCATCCCTTTTCCCATAAGAAAACACTTGGATTAACCAAAAACTGCAGACTTTGTAAAACTGAACAATAAGAAAAAGCATACAATGTTGTTAATGTAAAGTATTTGCCCTACATCCTAAATATATAACTTAAGTGATGTTTGCTTGCTAAGGAAGTTTACAGGATCTGTAAGTATGAGCTTTTGCAAGGACCACAGGCCACGCTTGTAAGAATCGTAAAAGGGTCAGTCACGACCAGCAAAAAACTGACAAATTGTCAGATGATTAGTAAATGCATAATAATCTGTTAACAGACAATTGATTAACAGAAAGTAAGACAAAATCACCAAATAAATTGATCAGAACAAATAACTTGACCATCTCTAGTTCTCAACATGTGAAATATTTTTGTGTCTTTTTAAATGCTGAGCTTTGCTGGAAAGTCATAAGCTTCATGAGCATAATGCCAGCAAAGCATGTAAGTATGGCTGGCTGGAAAACAAACATTTCATTTCACGAGAGATTTAATATTTCAAAATTTGTTGTAATTCTGAAGTGGAATGAAAATGAGAGGTTTTTTTCCCCAGAGACAGACACCAATCCCTGCTCTTTATGATTTGGAGCAGGGACTTGAACCTGGGCCTTCCATATCCCAATTGAGTGCCATGACTTCCAAGCTATTGGCTCAGGGCGTGTGTATATGTGTGTCTCACCCTCACCAGACATTCCATCCTGGAATTGAGAACTCTTCATAAAAACTAATACATTTCCACAAATCATTTTCATTTTGATGAACTGTCATTTGTCAGTTAAACTTTTTTCAGTGAAAAATGACAACTTTTTGACCAGCTGTACTTGTAATTTCTGTGAGTCCCCTGGATTGGGTTTATGCAGCTTTTAACTTTTAGTGAATCTAAAAATGGAACCGTGGCAGTAAAAAGCTCTAATGGGTATGCTGGTGAAATTTATAACTTCTTTGAGGTCTGAGATATAATTCTGCTGCTGAGAACTAAGGGCATGGCTATGCTAGATAGTTTACAGCGGTGCAGCTGCATCAGTGCAGCTGTAAACTCTTTAATGTAGCTGCTCTAAGCCGATGGGAGAAAGCTTTTTCCCATCATCTTAACTACCCCATGAGCAGGAGTAGCTATGTCAGCGGGAGAAGCTCTCCCACTAACATGGCACTATCCAGTACTTATGTTGGTGTAATTTATGTCGCTGGGGGTGGGAGGGAGTTAATTCACACCACTGAGTGACATAAATTATGCCTGCATAAGCTGTAGTGTAGACATTTTGCAGCTTTCTGATAGTTGTAAATTCTACTAGGACAGTCATGGGTGCTTGTAACTCTTATGAGCTCTCTCTTTCGCATGCACGTATGGCATTCTTACGAGCACCACTAACTAAATACAAGTTGTACTGAAGTTACAAGCATAAATGTATTTCACTCTTCTTGACTAATGTGAGTATAATCAAATACTTTTTCAACTTTAATAAAAATTAAAAGAATACTCAAACAGAAAACTTGAAGCTAGAGTTAAAGTTGAAAATATACAAAATATTCAGCCCTTTAAAATAACATTAATGAAATGTTATAAATTTTTAAAACATCAATAACAAATGCTAAAAACTTAAGAATTATACACCATACTCTAGGCATTCTGAACTGTGTTTTACAAAGCTGGTTTCAAAACCTGCTGGACTGCACTATGGCTCCAAATGGTTTTAATTAGGGTTAGAATGTTTTAAGAAATTTCCCCATCATAAAACAGTCCATATAGTCCAGAATTGCATCACCCATCCCACAAGGGACTAGGAAACCCCCAAAATTTCATTTCAATATATTGAAAATTCACTACCTATGTGATTCACAGTCTTTCCAAGAGTTTAAAAAATCCAAACCACGTAATGCATTCTAAAAAATCCAACTTTAGTTTGTCTGCTCTAGAGTTCAGTGAAATTCTTTGTCTGAATCTTTTTCAGCAAAAAATGCAGCTTCACCAACATTTCCCCAATTCAAGTTGGTTTCACCAACTTGTTTCAGTCAGGGGAAAAAAACAAAACAGAAAAATCAAAACATTTTGACAAATTTGAAATGAACCATTTTGATTTTTCATTTTGAAGTGTCTTGGTTTTGAAATTTCCTGTAATTTTACTTAAAAGATCTGAAGTTTAGAAGTGGTCAAATTCAAATGTTTTGATTTTGTTAAAACATTTTGTTTGATCCAAACCAAAAACAAATTTGAATTTTTGATTTGCTGAAAATTTTGAAAAATGTTGGTTGCAACTTTTTTTTCAGAATTGCCAGCAAACCGAGAAATTGCTTATTCACACAGCTCTAGTCTACTGTACATCTAATGACTGGAGTACCTATATATATGTAGGTTTACTTCTAGCTTAGAAAGGGGAGGGGAGCGGGAGTCAGCAAGCACAGAGACCTTGCTTGGCAGCGTCTTTGCACCACTAGCAATGCAACCACCAAATTCCTTCTTCCTCTCTCATCCCTCAGGTCAGTTACCATTTCATGTGAAAAAAACATAACGGGTTTGAGCTGCATCACATACACCTCCTACTCATCTGCATAGTTGAGCTGGGTTCTGTATCTTGCATTAGCAGCAGGTATTTGGCCACCAGCAATCAACTGTGTACTGTCTCCTCACAGATTTGGGTGCTCTTTTCATCACAAGGCTTGATTCTCATGGACATCAGGATCTACCCTGACATACCAGATATACAGCAGAGATCCTCCTTTCATCAATATAGACTGAAAGAGTGGGGTGGAGGAGGGAGGAATGAGCTATATCATGAGACACTAGGTAGCCTGCTGATGGACAGACTTAACTTTCCTCTGCCCATTGGCAAAGGTCTCCTGGCCCAGGTTATAGTGTGGGTGGGGATACAGTGGCAGAGTTAAAGTTGGTACTTCCAGTTTTTAAAGTTTGGACTTTCTAATGGTTTTTATCTGTAAATGCTATGACTTAACTAAATGCAACAAAAATGTAAAAGTGCAAGATGCAGAACCCAACCCTTAATTTTAGAAAAAGAAAAATCTATGCTTGAGCTATATTAAATTTCAAGTACGGTGCCATGATTTTAGCCACGGTAAGCTTAGTGAAATGGATGAGCAGAGTCATTATGTAGCTGCAGTGGACCTTTTCTGGAAATATAGTATTAAAGGATGGCTTACTAGTTTTCTAAATGTATATTTGTCATCTAGCCAAGTCAAAACCTACATGTATAATACAAAAACAGATGTGTTTATACTATATGTATAAAATGTTTATCAGCCTTTCAATTTTATAACAAAAAGATTGTTTAACATTTACCACTTTGTTTTTCTGTTATTAAAGCACTTAGTCCTTGTCAGAATGCCTATTATTAAAATAGAGAAACTGCTTTCTTTGGAAAATGCAAAAGAACCTTTTAAAATTTGAGCCATTTTCTATTCCTGTGTTGCAATGAGCTCAGACCAAGTTGATTGCACAAGACATTTTTATGAAAATAAAGAAACTGCCTAGATGATCTGAGAGGCCTTCATCGGCAGATATGTTTGCAATAAATCTGGTTTTATCTCAGACCTTCACTCTGAATGTCACTGATTTTGTTCTTTAAGGCAATTACTCACAAGCTGATGGAGATTTATTTTATATTATCTGTTTGCTTTATAAGGGGCAAGGACTTTTTAAAAAGTGTAATGTCATATTTGAAGGTTATTCTCTAAGTCATTGTGTCATATAGATATTCATAGATATGAGTAAAGGCTCTCTAGCTAGTCCAAAATAGCTTCTAGATGCTGACACATGAACTTTCTGTATTCCTCTGAAGCTGTATTCTCTCTAGTGGTTACTTCTCCCTTGGAAGATTTGGTAATGTCAGTTTTTACATTATGCATCCGCCCAAACCAGCCTTTTCCTATATGCCAACTGGGATAATGCAAATAACTTTGGAGAACTCACTGACCATGCTCAGTGGATTCCCTGGTGCCCTAATGCAGGGGCAAATGCTTTCCTAGCTCAATAAGTAATATAGTCAGTTGAGGCAGGGAGAGTGGAGGCTGGCGTGCTCCCATAGACATCAGGAAAGAAGTCAATGCTCAGAGGCATATCCAGATTTTAATGCGGGAGACAGCATTTCCCATGCAACTCTCCCAATTTCCACATAACAGTAACCAAGTACTCTCCCTGTCACCTCCCATGTCATGTTTTTACTGCAGTCATTTGGTTGCAGAAGGTCCCACAAGCTGTGTGGCCCCAGCAGACAGAAGGCTGGATCAAAGACAAAGAGCTGCAGTGCAAGGGAGGCTGGAAGCTCATTTATATGAGCTCTGCTCTCTACAACACCTTGGGATGAATTTTTTTTTCTTACTTTTTTTGAGTGGGCAGAACTTTTGCCCTCTACACTTTCTGTGCAGCCAACAAACACTTTCTTTGGGCAACTTGCATATTCCAGAAGTAGTGTGTATTTTTCTCTGGAGAGGATTTTACATGAGGAACATATACTAACATTACTACGTATCTGGGATTAAATGTTATAGGAGATGTAAGTTCTTGACAGTTTCCTAGCATTGGTACCATATTTTTTTCTTTTTTTAACAGACTTGCTCTCTATAACATCATATACAAAAAATCATTAGGATCAAGCATTTAGGGCTAGATTTACAAGGGGGCCTTACGTGTTGCAACTCACTCAGTGTTGCAACACATAACTTTTGGGTGCCCTGCCACCTAGTGAAATTCACAACTCTGAGTTAGGTGCAGGGCCGACGCTATAACTAGGCGACCCTAGGTGATCGCCTAGGGCGCCAGGATTTGGGGGGCGGCGGGTGGCTGCTTCCCAGCTCCCCGCTCAGCGGCTGAGCAGGAAGCCGGGAGGCAGCTGCTGCGAGCTCCCCTCCTCCCCCCCGGCTCCACGCTCAGCTCCCGCGGCCTGTGGGGGGGCGGCTGAGCGCCCGTGGGCAGGGGAGCTGGCTGAGGGGGCAGCATTGCGGGGGGGGTGCGGGGGGCGCAGGGCTGGTGCAAGGAAGTTTCGCCTAGGGCACGAAACTTCCTTGCACCAGCCCTGGTTAGGTGCTAGGCTCCCTATACAATGCATGGGGAGAGTTAGGTCACTAAAAAGGGGAATCACAGAAGCCAGCATACTGACTTAGGAGCCATTTATAATACACAGTAGGAAAATACCAAGGAGGAGGGCGTGGCCTAAGCCCTACCCCTCAAAAGGGAACTGGGCTATTTCAGGCTAGAGGGAGGCACCTATCTCTATTTGGGATTCACAGATGTGAACCATGTTCTAGCATTAGGGCTGATCTGACTTAGGTGCCCTTCTCAAAAAAAATCTAATCACTGGACTATGAAGTCATTCTTACTTTCTCTCTGTCCCAATTACTATTTTAAGTATTTTATCAAAAGTAGAAGAGCTTCAACAGGAGAGATTGAGAAAGACCCACCCTATAATATGCTCTTATAGACCAGCAGTTAGGGCACTTCTGTGGAAGTGGGAGATTCAAGTTCAAGTCCCTACTCTTAATCAGCTAAAGTGGGGATTTGAACTTGGGTCTCCCACATCCTGGGGAGAAATGTTCTGACTAGTGGATTGGAAAGGGCAGCACCACCACTTTGCTGTCTTTTGTGTGGGTAGGCATGCTAATGGATGAGGGCTATAGGTGAGCTGGGTGGGGGAAGCACCTACTTTGTGAATCCCACTGGGGCTTAGGCACTGAGCAGCTTGGCAAAATCAGGATGTAAGCAGCTGTAGGCATGCCCACCAGCAGATATATAGGTGTCATGGGGACTTTACCGGTGGAAACTTAGGTACCTAGGAATTTAGACACCTACATGGTTAGGAGGCAGCTGAGTGTGGTTTTGTGAATGTTAGTGGTGCCTAAATGTTGGATTTAGGCACCTAAAGTGACAGGTAAGTGTGTAAGTTCCCCTTGTGACTCTAGCCCTTGGCATGAAATGCAGATCCCGCTGAAGTCAAGAGGAGTTTGGCCCCATTGAAGTCAATAGCAAAAGTTCCTATTGACTTCAGTGGGACCAGAATTTCACCCTGAACGTCTAAAACAGTGCGACTCAGACCTCAGTGGTTCAGGAGCCCAGTTATTAATCAACATTATCCAAAAGAGCCACAGTAGTGTGAATTCATAGTTTCATTTACTATTTTTATATACATATATCTATATATACTATTCTCACAGCAAAATGACTGATCAGGTATTATTATTTCATTAACTACAATTGGTAAATTACATAGTAAAAGTATCCTGATTGGTTAATAACTAATTCACACAGTGTTTTAATATGTACTGCAGAGAACTGCAGGAGACGCATTAAAGAGCCACTTGCAGCTCTTGAGCCTCTGTCCGAGTATCACTTGTCTAAAGTAGAGGAGAAGGGGTGCTTCCTTAGTAAAATATGAACACTCCAAATCATGATTTGAAGAATATGACTGTTGTGTGAGACAGCTTATGCTACAACTGCTTGTTTTGTACCTGTTATGAATCCAAAGAGTACATCAGTCTCCTATTCAGGCAAGTATGCCACCTTCATAAATCTTAAATTCACACACATTTTTTCAAAAAGAAGCAATATTTGAAAAATGTCTGTATATCGTCAGTGATGTTAAGAGAATAAGGGGTGAAATCCTGGCCTGACTGAAGGCAATGGGGGTTTTACCCTTGTGTGACGGGGCAGGCTGGCCCCGCACTGGTATTGAGAGGATTAACCCTTCCCTGCTGGTAGAGGAAGTCCCGCCCCTGAGGCTCTGCTGGGCATGCTCCAACCGGGAGCCAAGTATAAAAGCCTGCAGAGCTGCTCAGTCAGGGCTGGCGGCTGAGGGAGGAGGAAGCCCAGCAGAAGCTCCAGCCCAGGAGCAGCAGTACCTCGTTCAGGAGGGAACTGAGAGACCGGGAAGTAGGACCAGAGACTGGCAGCTGTCAGAACCCCAGGGAGCATTGGGGGCTGAAGAATCTGAAGACCCTGAGGACCTAGGGACTGCTACATCCGGAGAAGGGGTAGGAAGTGACCCAGGGAAGGGAAGGGAGTGGTATCTCCCACCACTCTAAGGGCAGCGTGTTGCGGTAGGATTCCCCGCTGACCCGGGGAGGACCACGCTGTTAAAGACAGGGCCCTGGGTCGGAGCCCGGTGGAGGCGGGTGGGCCCCGGGCTCCCCTACCGGGGGTCTCTGAACCCCAGTCTCCATCAGTGTGGAGACGTACTTCACCCACCCCCTTCGTAACTCGAAGGAGATAGATGGACTCCGGCCGCTAGGCCCCGTGATCCCCCGGGGAGGGGATTTAGAAGGACTTTGACCATTGGGCCAGACGGCCCTGACTACCGGGGAGGTAGTCGAACTGCCATAAGCGCAGGGAGGCGGGGTTAACCTCGTCCCCCCCTGGAAACAAAGGGGTGACAAGGTGCAAAGCCCGCCACAAGTGGTGGAGAATGCGGGTATTGATCAGGGCCTGCTAGAAGGACCCGCATGTACAAGATGGAGACTGACAAGCTCCTAAAATGGCTACTGGAGAATCAGCAACAACAGGCTGCACAACAGCAACAACAGCAGACGCAGCTGTTGCAGCAACTGGCGGCACAGCAGCAACTGCAGGCTGCACAGCAACAAGAAGCCCAGCAACAGCTAGTGCGGGAGTTAGCTGCCCAGCAGCAAGTAAGCCAAGATCGGCTCTTCCAACAGGTAGCGACCCTGTTGAAGACAGCCGTCACTCCTTCCCCCAACCCCACCGGAGGAGGGCCCGGGGAGGGCTGCGGGGGACTACCGATACGGCTGACAAAGATGGGGCCCGGGGATGACCCCGAAGCCTTCCTAGTAACTTTTGAACGAGTAGCTACGGCCACTCAGTGGCCCCTCGAGCATTGGGCCACTATCCTCGCTCCGTATCTAACGGGACCCGCGCAGGCTGCTTACCGCAATCTTGACCCCCAGGAGGCACTGCAATATGAGAAGGTTAAGGCCGCCATCCTAGATCAGACAGGCATCAGTCCGGAGACATACCGACAGAGGCTGCGTCGGGAGAAATATTCGCCAGGAGCCAGGCCGCGGGCAGTGGCCCAGAAGGTCCGCGACCTCTGCTGGAGGTGGCTAGAGCCGGAGCGCCGTACTAGTTGCCAGGTGGCCGAGGCGGTGGCGCTGGAACAGTTCCTCCGGATCCTGCCTACCGGGGGGAAGGAGTGGGTGCAACGACATCGGCCGAAAACTCTCGCAGAGGCCACGTCCCTCGTCGAGGACTTCATGGCGGGGGAACCGGAAGAGCGACTGGGTCTTAAGACAAGGACTTCAGGAAGGGGGGACCGACCCCCAGAAGGAGTGGTGCATAAAACCAGCGGGGGAGGTCCCCATTTGCCCTCCCGACAGGCGGGGTCTCCGTCAAACCCCAAGACCCGGGGCCCCCTGGGGGCGCACCTGCCCCGGGACCGAGAGGGACCGGCTGGGGACCCAAGCCCACTGCAAGGCACCTTATCTACGGAGGGGAATCACGATAGATGCTACCAATGTGGACAAAGGGGGCACTTCAGGAGAGAGTGCCCCTACATGGACTGTAATTATGGAGAGGTCCTGACGGCGGACCGACGAGCCCGGAAGGACAGGCCATCAAAGATGGTAATCCCGGTGCGAGTGGAGGGGACCTCAACCCTAGCATTGGTGGACTCAGGGTGCAGCCAGACCGTCATTCGCTCGGGACTGGTAGAGGACACCCTCCCCACCGGGGCCCCGATACACTTACAATGTATACACGGGGACGTGAAGTCTTACCCCACCGTCTGGGTGCAACTGGAGGTCGCCCAACAGGCTGCGCGCTGCTTAGTGGGAGTGGCTCCTAGATTAGCGTACCCCGTGGTGTTGGGCCGTGACTGGCCGGGTTTTGCCGGTCTTATGCAGGGGTGGAACCGACAGCCCGAGAAGAGGAAGAGAGCCCCCTATCGGAGGCAGGGCTTGTTGGGCCAATCCGGGCCACAAGACCCTTTGGAGGGGACATCAAGAGGGCCCGAGGCAGCCAGGGGGAGCCAAGCCCCAACCGACGGTTCGACAGAAGAAGAAACGAGGTGGCTGGAGATCGATGGAGATTTCCTGGAGGAACAGAGAGGGGACTCCAGCCTTAGCCGGGCCTGGGAACAAGCAGTTAGCCGAGATGGCGAGGCCCATCCCCGGCAATATCGGCCCCAAGGCCCCCATTTTGAGATCCACAAGGACTTACTTTATCGGGTGGCCCAGGAGCCAGAGACACGAGTCGAGGTACGGCAATTATTGGTCCCCCGAAGGTTCCGAAGAGGACTGCTCCGCTTGGCCCACGCGGTCCCCTGGGCAGGACATTTGGGGCGAGAAAAGACCTTCCTCAGAATAGCCCAACGGTTTTTCTGGCCGGGCATACACCAAGAGGTCCGCGATTACTGTGCCTCTTGCCCGGAGTGCCAGAAGGCCGGCCCGAAGGGGGTACCCAGGGCTCCCCTGGTGCCTCTACCCGTAATCGGCACTCCTTTTGAACGGATAGGCCTCGATCTGGTAGGGCCCCTGGAGAAAAGTAGCTCGGGACATAAATACATCTTGGTCGTAGTAGACTATGCGACTAGGTATCCAGAGGCAGTACCCTTACGAACAACTACGGCCCCAGTTATCGCCAATGAGCTATTACAGATTTTTTCCCGGGTGGGGTTGCCACGGGAGGTATTGACGGACCAGGGGACTAATGTAACCTCCAAACTGATGGCAGAACTCTGCAGACTACTGAACATCCGAGCCCTTAAGACCTCCGTCTACCACCCTCAGACGGATGGATTGGTGGAACGCTTTAATGGAACCCTGAAGTCCATGCTGCGGAAGTTCGTGGGGGATGATCCCCGCCAGTGGGACAAGTACCTGCCAGCACTCCTTTTCGCCATACGCGAGGTGCCCCAAGCTTCTACCGGGTTCTCCCCATTCGAGCTCCTCTACGGGAGACAACCCTGGGGGATTTTGGACCTCTTGAAAGAAACCTGGGAGGAGCAAGAAACCCGGGTCAAAAGTTCAGTCCAGTATATCCTCCATTTGAGGGAACGGCTTCGTGCACTGGGCACCCGAGCCAGGGAGAACCTGTTACAAGCACAACACAATCAGGAGACCCAGTATAATCGAGGGACGAAGATGAGGAACTTCGAACCAGGAGACCGTGTTCTGCTGTTACTGCCCTCCTCGGAGTCTAAATTATTAGCCAAGTGGCAGGGGCCATTTGAGGTGGTTCGACGGGTGGGGCCCGTCGATTACGAAATCCGGCTGTCTGGGCGACGAAGGGACACCCAAATATACCATGTTAACCTGCTGAAGGCATGGAAGGACCGCGAGGGTTTTATGATTGCCCCGTACCCCCCAGAACCGGAACTCGGGCCCTTAGCCGGCGAGTTCGAGGAGCCGGGCCCGGTAGCCATTGGCCGAGAGCTCGACCCTACGCAGCAAGAAGAGGTACGGCAGGTAGTAGCCGCGTTCCCCATGGTACTGTCCGCTCGACCGGGGAAAACAACGGTGACCAGCCACCACATCGCCACTATCCCTGGCCAAAAGGTGAGAGAGAACCACCGTCCGCTCCCCAAGAAAATGTGGGAGACCGTGCGGAAGGAGTTGGAACTGATGTTAACCCTGGGAGTAGTGGAAGAATCAAGGAGTGAGTGGAGAAGTCCCATAGTACTGGTCCCCAAGCCCGACGGTTCAGTGAGGTTTTGTATCGATTTTCGCAAAGTGAATGCCATCTCTCGCTTTGACGCCTACCCCATGCCACGAGTGGACAAGTTACTGGAGAGACTGGGACAGGCAGAATTTATCTCCACCCTGGACCTAACAAAGGGGTACTGGCAGATCCCTCTGACACCTACCTCACGAGCAAAGACAGCCTTTCCCACACCTTTTGGCCTTTTCCAATTTACGGTGATGCCCTTCGGGTTACATGGAGCAGCGGCTACCTTCCAGCGGCTTGTAAACCAGGTACTGAGCCCCCACAGTTCGTACGCTGCGGCATACATTGATGACATTGTCATTTATAGCTCCAGCTGGGGAGACCATATTCAGCACCTAACCAAGGTACTGCAAGCCTTGGGCGACGCAGGCCTCACAGCAAATCCGGCCAAGTGTCATTTAGGACAGCGGGAAGTGACTAATTTAGGCTATACGGTAGGGCGAGGAAAATTACGCCCCATGGTAGATAAGGTACGGGCTTTAAGGGACTACCCCACCCCAAAATCCAAAAAGCAGGTACGACAGTTCTTAGGGTTGGCAGGGTATTATCGGCGGTTTGTCCCCAATTTCTCGACGCTGGCCGCCCCCTTAACGGACCTAACAAAGAAGACACAGCCCCAGAAGGTCCAATGGACGGAGGAATGTGAGAATGCTTTTCACGCACTCCGAGAACACCTGACCCGGAAGCCTGTGTTAACCCAACCCGACTTTACGAAGCCCTTCCTTCTCCAGACAGACGCATCTGGAGTAGGTATAGGAGCTGTACTATCACAAGAGGTAGAGGGGGAAGATCACCCCATTTTGTACCTCAGCCGAAAACTCTTTCCACGCGAGACGCACTACTCTACCATAGAGCGGGAGGCCCTCGCAGTTAAGTGGTCCATCGACACACTGCGATACTACTTGTTGGGGAACCACTTCTTTTTAGTGACTGATCACGCCCCCCTCCGCTGGATCAACAGCATGAAAGAAACGAATGACCGAATTATGAGGTGGTATTTGTGCCTCCAGCCCTATTCCTTTCAAGTGCTTCACAGGCCAGGTAAGGCCCACGGAAATGCGGACTTTTTTTCCCGGATGGGAGAAGAGAAGGACGAAGAAGAGGACAGGGCAGGGGAAACCCCTACCACCATTCTAAGGGGGAGGGTGTGTGACGGGGCAGGCTGGCCCCGCACTGGTATTGAGAGGATTAACCCTTCCCTGCTGGTAGAGGAAGTCCCGCCCCTGAGGCTCTGCTGGGCATGCTCCAACCGGGAGCCAAGTATAAAAGCCTGCAGAGCTGCTCAGTCAGGGCTGGCGGCTGAGGGAGGAGGAAGCCCAGCAGAAGCTCCAGCCCAGGAGCAGCAGTACCTCGTTCAGGAGGGAACTGAGAGACCGGGAAGTAGGACCAGAGACTGGCAGCTGTCAGAACCCCAGGGAGCATTGGGGGCTGAAGAATCTGAAGACCCTGAGGACCCAGGGACTGCTACATCCGGAGAAGGGGTAGGAAGTGACCCAGGGAAGGGAAGGGAGTGGTATCTCCCACCACTCTAAGGGCAGCGTGTTGCGGTAGGATTCCCCGCTGACCCGGGGAGGACCACGCTGTTAAAGACAGGGCCCTGGGTCGGAGCCCGGTGGAGGCGGGTGGGCCCCGGGCTCCCCTACCGGGGGTCTCTGAACCCCAGTCTCCATCAGTGTGGAGACGTACTTCACCCACCCCCTTCGTAACTCGAAGGAGATAGATGGACTCCGGCCGCTAGGCCCCGTGATCCCCCGGGGAGGGGATTTAGAAGGACTTTGACCATTGGGCCAGACGGCCCTGACTACCGGGGAGGTAGTCGAACTGCCATAAGCGCAGGGAGGCGGGGTTAACCTCGTCCCCCCCTGGAAACAAAGGGGTGACAAGGTGCAAAGCCCGCCACACCTTGACTGAAGTGGAGCCAGGATTTCACCCTAAAAGTTTGTTTCTCTCTTTATGAACAGATTAAGTTTAAAAAAATGTTCTGTTCATGATTTGCTTTATGAGGGTTATCTGTAGCTTGGATTAACTTTAAGTGGAAAATTAATATTTATATTTAATACAGGTCAAATCTAAGGAAGAAATAATCTTACTTTCTCCTTTGAGTAATTGACCAGATGCACATTCCACTGATGGTGCACAGTCACCTTGTGCATTAGTGGTCGGAGTCTTTTTGGCCAGCAGTACCCCTAGTGTGTGCATGTGCTCTTCAGTCTTCATGCTCCTCTGCAACGGCATATAAGGACAAGGCACGCCCACTACCATTCAGTTCCTCTTCTTGGCTCATGGGTTAGAGATGGAACCTATCCCCTCTTTATAGCTTTAGCTAATAGTTTTATAGTTTAGTTTAGTTGCCTGTTGAAATCTTTAGTTGTGAGAACTTACCCATTCAGTATAGCATCATCTGATTTGTCTGGGTTTAAACACTGCCTCTCATGTAAGGGAGCATCCAAGAGGCGGACAGAAACTCAAAGTGCCTCTGTTGTCCGGGAGAATCACACATTCCCAGTAAAAGTGTGATTTGCAAGTCCTTCAGCTACTGAGCAACCATGTCACCAGAAGGCTACCGCCTCCAGAGCACCGCACTTTCAGATGCCCCACCACCCTTTTCCAGTACCTGCACAACCACAAGTAGAGGAGGAGGTACTGGCCCCACAAATGAACAACTACATCCCACAGGCATCCAGACAAGAAATATCAAGTGCCTTCTATGGGTGCAAAATTCTTTACACACATCCTATCCCATCCTCCCTTGTAGTCACAGCAGCAAATGAATAGGCAAAAAAATTCAGATCCACACCACAGGAAAAAGAGCCAAAGAGACCAGATTGATTTGGCTGGAAAGCCTACTCCTCAGCAAGTGTACAATTCTGTGTAGCCAGTTATCACGCCATATTAGCCAGATATGACTTTTGCATATATAAGAGGCTGCTTCCCTTTGTTGACAACTTTTCCCACAACAATTATGATGACTTCGTGTCACTAATTAATGAGGGCCAGCTCATAGCCAGAATGAGCCTCCATGCAGCACTGGTACAGCAGATATGGCTGCCAGATCAGTAGAAATGGCTGCCATCATGCGTTGGTCATTGTGTTTTTTTCACACCCCTGAGCGACAAAAGTTTTGCCAACATAAGTGCTAGTGTAATAAATATGGCCTTACTGTGTGCAATAACTGTAGTTCTTTGAGATATGTTCTCCATATGCACATTCCGCAGCCTGCCCTTCAATCCCCTCTTCCTTTGAGTCCTATTATAAGAGATGCTAGAGTGAGAAGGAACTGAATGCCCTCATAGAGGATAAAGAGTGTATACACACCCTATAGGTGCTGCTGGCCAAAGTAACTCAGATATCTAGCACATAAGGCACCTGCGCACTAGCAGTGGAACTTGTATGTGGACAATACATCTCAAAGAACTCCAGTTACTGTACATGATAAGTAATTTTCCTATATTTTTAGAGACTGAAAGAGCTTTCCTTTATGGATATATGTATACTGTATACTCTATGTGTAGAGGAAGATTTTCAGTGCACACATGGGACTTGGGTGTTATCATGAAATTGCTTTACAATGGGAGTTGCATGTTTAACTGCCTTTTGTGCCTTTGAAAATCTCCCCTGCAATTATTTAATTTCCTTAACATAAACAAAATAATCCATAAGAAATGTTGTTTAAACCAAACCTTTCTGCTCACTGTCTTGATTCTTGGTGCACTGAACACTGTAGATAATCCTCTTCTTGTAGTAATGGAATAATTTTCATAATAAATTAAAAGAGGAGTAAAAATATGGAAAATGTCTCCACAATATTAAATCAATCCTAAGGATTTTTATAGAAACCCTCCCTATCAAGCATATTGTTTGTAGGAAAGACTTTGTTACATTTCTGGTGTCTCAAATAACCACCAACCGCTCCACAAAAAAAGTTTACCCATTTTAAAAACATTTTGCAGTGGTGATCACTGGGCATGATTTAAAAAAAATAGCTTTCCACAGACGCTTAATCTCAGTACTGAAATAGTTTTTAATTGATGATGCCTTTCCATGAAATGTGCCAGTCCCATATTATGTTGCACTTTTTTATAGATATCAAAAAGTGCACCATATGCTACTGATAACATCAGTTATTACAACACGAGAGAAGGATGTGAAAACCTAAAGAAACGCAGTCCTGAAAAAAGTGAACATATGAGAAGAATGTTGAAAGTAAATTCTATAAGAAATGCTGAAGCTGCAAGGTTAGTAACAAATACCATAAACTTTAAAATTTGTGCTTAGGAAACACTGTGGGGGGGGGGGGCCATCCTTCTGTTTTATTAGTGTGAAGATACAAATAGATTGCTTTGCTGTTCCACATCATAAAAATATCCCTCATCTTTATAGAACAAAATAAACCCGCATAGTAAAAAATAAAAACTAGTTCTTAACGGCTACAAATGGTTCATGAAAAGAACAGTTATTCTCTCTTCAAGACTGGATCTGCATCTGAGCTGCATCCATTTCAGAATCCTTCATGTGTAGTGCAACTGCAATAGCATGTTGTCATAATAATAATGATATTGTACTAAGGGCTTGTGTACACTTACAGTGCTGCAGCAGCGCAACTGCACTGGTGCAGCTGTGCTGCTCTGGCACTTAGTGAAGACACTACCTATGCCAATGGGAGAGCTTCTCCAGTCACCGTAGGTACTCCACCTCCCCAAGATGCGGTAATGAGGATCACTGGAGAAGGCCTCCTGTCAACATAGCACTGTCTACACTGGGGATTAGGCTGGTATAACTATGTCGTGGAAAATCCACACCCCGGAGTAACATAGTTATATCGACATAAGTTCCTAGTGTATTCCAAGCTTCATGCACCTATCTTTGTACATGTTAAGGCAATGAATGTGGGCCAGAAAACTGGGCAGGAATTGAATGAAAGTGGTCCTTGTTGTCTGTCATCTGGGCTGAAAGGATCCCAACTAATTGATAGCCAAATCTCAAAAGGTTCAACTGGGATAAAAGTTTGCATGCTTATCTGAATTACTTTGGTCTGTAAATCAGACTGGAAAATCTCTTAAAAGCACAGCCTTCTTATGGGAGTAACAGAACTTTCTAGTTCTAGTCCAGCCCTAAGCCATTGAAGAGTGTGAGAATGAGAACAAAACCTAAAGGTAAGCCTTTTTTTTTTTTTTTTAATCTCAAAAAAACATCAGGTTCCAGTTTTGGAAAAACTTCAGGTGACTTTATTTTATTGACTTCTATTTTATTTGTATCCATTTTTTAAAAATAGAAAGCATGCTGCTGCACTCCAGGTTTGTACATTTAGCAGTTAGTCTATAAACTTCTGATATGCAGTGAAACATGACAATTAACTGGCCTGAAATGTGCAACTATATTATGACTAATACACAGTTTGGCATCCTTACTGATAGATACTATTCCAGGGAAAAACTACCGAACAGATTTACCTAAATCAAGAACTATTGTTACCAGCCTTAATTACAAGTACACTGTGCTGTACTCTGGAGTAATGAGGAAAAGATATGATTATAGTTACTACAGTTACATCCTGGTCCATCTGTTCATTCAATCAAGTGTAAGGAGTGGAGAAAGTAAGGAAAACTACAACAAATAGGTTTACTCAGTAATTATTAATATTTAAATCCTATTCTTGTATTGTATGCTGTTGGTACTAATCTTTAACAGGTCTTTGTAAATAATTATTTTCCTTCTGTGGGACTGAATTGTAATATTCCTCTCACATTCAGGCTGACACAACTTTCTTTGGCATTTGTGGGCAATACTTTGG
This sequence comes from Macrochelys suwanniensis, assembly GCA_033296515.1. Taxonomy (NCBI): domain Eukaryota; kingdom Metazoa; phylum Chordata; order Testudines; family Chelydridae; genus Macrochelys; species Macrochelys suwanniensis. The sequence continues at coordinate 116,666,578 of CM065778.1, read as the reverse complement.
ATTTGGAATGCAGTCTGTGCATGCTGTACGTTGCTCGACTGCTCAGATTTGTCAGAGTGCAGTAGCAGCTTTCAATGTTTCTTTAGCATTTTTCCTGCAATGTTTCATCAAACTTCACTTGCTTGCTGCTCTGACCTGCCTAGCAGTGCTCCCCTGCACTTCTGCTTTTCAGGCCAGCTACTTCTGCACTTTCTTCACAGCCCGTCTTCACATACATATGTTTTGGGAACATGGGTGTTTCTTCTCAGTTCCCTCCCTCACTACTAGAAGCCTTCAAGAAGATACAATTTCTCCTATTATTCACTGCTCTACCCTGAGCACTCAGGCCTTTGTGTTCGGGCAGTTTATGCTGCCCCCTCTAGCAGCAGCATGTAATGAAATGGTAATTAACTCCCAGGAGGGGGTTGAGCCACATACACATATATTCTAATGTTCCTGTATAATAAAACAAAGAAACAATAAAACAATGAAACCAGTGTCATTTTTAAGTCTGCTATGAAACTAAGCTATTGTAGCATTAAGGTCCTCAGAGTTCTAAAGCCTTCAGATCTTTTATCATTATTTGAAAGTTCTTCAAACTAATTTTAATTATATATAGTTACACACCAAAAACTTCATTGCAAAGTCAAGCACTCAAAAATTAGGAAATGGCAGAATTAAGGTTGCCTGTGCAACCTTAATTGTCCCTCTTATGCATATGCATCATGACAGCCTTCAACTACATAATCACACACTTTTCCCCCCCACGTAACCCCTCCCTCATTTGGTGCACAGAATGGATAGTGCTCACTAAACGATCAGCTAATTAATAGGTTGTTTTATCCTCATTGTTCAGAGCATGGTCCCATGTCTTATCTACTGCACACTATTCAGACCCTGCTCTGAAGATAGAATTATTAATTTCCTCATGGGCTGCTATTCAGTGCTCATCACTATAGTATTTCAGTGCTTCACAAACCCTTAATGAATTTGTTTTCTCAACACCACTGTGAGGTGATGTGGTATTATTAGTTCCATTTTACAGATAGAAAACTGAGCCACAGAGAGATTAAAATCAAAATGCCCGCTAATTATGAGAGTCCAGTCTGAGGCACCTACAGCCTGAATTTTCAGAGTGCTTAGCATTTCATAGCACTTTATATGTTCAAAGCACAGCTCCTTATGACTTCAGCTGCAGCTGTCAGCACTTAGCCAATCAGATCCCAAGGCCTCATGCTGGGCACCCAGAAAATGACAAACACAAAGTTATAGGCCACCCTTAAAAAGTTTTGGTTTAAGTGACTTGACCAGCATTGCATAGGAACTCTATGGCAGAGGCAAATTCATTTCTCTAGAGCAGCATTCAGCTGCTTGAACTATGAAACCACCCTTGCCTGCATCCCTTGCCTCATTCACTGCACACTTTCCAACTTCTGCAACAAAGGAGACAGGGCTTCTACAGACAACAGCCTACATAACCGTGGTTCATCCTCAGAGCACCATCCATTCTGTGTGCTGAATGAGCTGTGGCCCTGTGGAATAAAATAGTATGTGATTATGTAATTGAAGAGTATAACATAATGCATTCGCACAACTCCATATTAACCAATGCGAAGAGAACTGAACTTTTGTTTTTGTTTCCCTATATTATGTTTATATGCAGCAAAGGTTTAAAACTAGATTGGAACTGCAAAGGTTCAGTGAATATAAAAGAACCGGAAAACTATTTTTATCCTGTTTATTCAGTGCCTTCAGGGAAAAAGAATTGGAACAACGCATCAAACAGCATACACAAATGATGAAAGAAAGAAGAAAAAAGTCAAAAGGGACACCCCAAGAGGAAATACAGAGAGCAAAACAAGACTTTGAAACTGTAAGTATCATAGCTTCCCTTTGACATACAGTGCCCTCCACTTAATTCAGTCATTGGTTTAATTTGATCTTTCATTAATTTGATCAAATCCTCAGGCACCAAACACTTTGTATTAAAAATACTAATTTCACATTTGACTTTGGTCACTTTACATTAAGATTATTATTGCATAATTCAACAATTGTGTATAGAAAGTTGCAGTTTCCATTAAGATTGAAGCTAAAATCTTGAACAAGATAGAGGAAAGAGTCGAAGAAAGACATAATAGATGGTAAAAGGTGAATGCAAATACAAGTGATGTAGACATTTTGAATTACCAAGTGCTGTGCAAGCTGCTCTATGATTGTCATGTAGATATAAAGGTGAAATCCAAACATTTTCAGAAATGGGAACCTACAATTAAAATATGGACTTAGAAGTCCATATTTAGACATCTAAATAAGTGGCCTGATTGTCAAAAATGCTGAGTATGCAGCACTCCCATTAGTCAATTTAGTTGTGAAATTCCATTGTTTCAACATCATTAAATTTTATTTCAGTCTATACATTTAAAAATGTTGTACAGACCAACTTGGCAGAAAATATATTTTGATTTGTTTTCTTCCTACCACCACTCTTTAACAATGAAACAAAGTTGCATGATTGGTTAGGTAATATCACATTTTGGCCAAAATCAGAATGAGATGCTTCATAAATAGGCCTCTATTTTTCATTTAGACTATTATATTTTTTAATTTGTTTTCTGTATTCAGTAAAATCCAGCAGTTCCAAATCATTCTTTAACCAGTGACCAATTCTGCAACTGCAGGCTAGGCGAACCCATTTTGTCTGTTTGTTCATTTATGTAAGGGATTGCTATATACTGATTTAAATCAAATAGTTTATTTTCCAAGTTTCTGCATATATTTAGTTTAATTTTTTAAAGGTTTTTATAAGATTTTTTTAAAAGACTATTTTGGAATAGGCTGCCCAAGTCCCAATCCTGCAAAGATTTATGCATGTACTTCACTATAAGCTTTGTAGATTAAGTGTGTGCATAATTCTTTGCAAGATGAGAGTCTAAGGGCATGTTTACACTTACCTCCGGAGTGATCGATCCTGCAGGGGTCAATTTATCACGTCTAGTGAAGACACGATAAATCAACCGCTCAGCGCTCTCCCGTCGACTCCAGTACTCCAGTGGAGCAAGAAGCGTAGGCAGAGTCAATGGGGGAGCGTCAGCAGTCGACCTACCACAGTGAAGATACCGCAGTAAGTAGATCTAAGTACATCGACTTCAGCTACGTTATTCACGTAACTGAAGTTGTATAACTTAGATTGATCCTCCCCCCCAGTGTAGACCAGGCCTAAGAATTTGTGAAACCCACAGATGTACTACGCTGGCGTGTTAAAACCATCCATTTCATTACACTTTACAAAATTCAAGATGTGCTTAACAGCAAAAGGGAAGAAAATGTTATCAAAAAGTGAAGTACTATCTTTAAAGAATGAAAAACTTTATGAAGATTTATAACATCTACCATGAATTTCCTTCAGAATTCAGGATTTACTACAATTTAAAGAATAATATATATGTAGGAATATGAATCCTGCTTTTTCTTATACAGGTAAAGGAGTAAATGTATGTATCAGTGTGAGGATTAGAATACCTAGAAATATGTTTATTGTTAACAGGCATCATGCATATCATTGTAGGCCTGATTTTCAGCCATAGCCTCTATTTGTGTGCATGCAAAATTGCCTATGCATATACTTGCACCCACACTTCGCAGGTGCAAAAACCTGTGTGTGCTCCTTTGAACCAGTCTGACGCAAGCACATATTTAAATATTAGAATTCACATCTGCAAATCCATGTTTGACTTTTGTGGTTGCAAACTCTTAACATTGGCACACAAGCCATTTTTAAAGTGTATACACAGGTGTTCTACCTGCGAAGTGTAGGTGCACGGATGTGTGTATGCAGTTTTGCATGCACACAAATGGAAGATGTTTAGACACCCTGCTGAAAACCTGGCCTGATAAATCTATGCAATTCCTTCTTCAGTTAACTATATAATATTAATCAGATAATAAATTAGACTTCTTAAAAACTTTTTCTGGTGATTTTATTTAATTTTTTACCATAGGCTGAAAAGCTTCAGGCTGAGCTAGCACAAGTAAAAGAAGAACTTCAGCAGGAGTATCGGTTTACTGCCTTCACAGGCGAGCCTGTTCCTGATTCACCGAGAATGCAGCCTCTTAATATCTTTTCTACCATGAAATTTTAATTGCCTGAAATTCTTAAAAGAACTTTTGAGTATCCATCTATATTGGAAAGCTGCTTTTCAGCAGGCTTTAAAAGTGCTCATTTTATTACCTATTCTTGTTGATTGTGTTTAACAACATTTTTAAATTAGAATGATAGAATGATTTATTATCTCGCCCACTCAACTAACATAATTTCAGTAGATTTATAGTTACACGGTTATAAAGTGGTTTTGGTGTTATATTGTGTTTCTTTTTGACCTTCTTAACATCCCATTCTGCAATTTTTACTCAAGCAAACCCCTATTGAAATATGCTTCAGCTGAAGTTTTGCCTAGGTAGGAATTGCAGAATGTATCCTTTACATTGTACATTATTTGGGGCAAGAAACTTTTTTTATTTGTATGTTTATTAATTTAAAATACCATGATCACCTACAGTGCTATATAAATTAATAACGTAAAGAATAATGTATCCCCCAACTATGCACTATATCTTAAGGTTGCAGTTGCATCAGGGGATTCTGGTGTCATAGCCACAACATTAGTAATTGTTAAAGTGCGGCTCTGCTATATAAGGATACTTTTCAAATGCAGGAAGATCCTGGGCACTAGAAATATATTTTTCTTCAATGAATAAAATATGTAAGTATTTTATTTTCAACTTTCTTTCCCCTAGGTGGCATCACTTTCTGTCTCCAGCACTGTGATGTAGGGCTTGGATCCTGTTTGCTGACAGCTCCAAAAGTGATCAGCTGCAGCTGGAGGTAATGTGCTGCCTGCTGCCCTCTAGTCCAGGAGGGAGATCCAGATGCTGGCAAGGCAAGGGAACCACTGAAGGAAGCAGGAGAAGGAGAAGTGTTGGGGATATTCTGCCAGAGCTAGTGACCCCCCACCCATTTGAATGAGTGGAGAGGAGACAGGAAAGCACTGGAGGAAAGATTTCTAAAAGAGCATTGGAGCCAGGAATAGGAAGCAGCTGAGCAGGAAGCCAAGAGCATAGCAAGAGTAAGAGAGAAGAGCACTCCTGTATGGGGGATAAGTGGAATAGTGATTGGGATAGAGAGGACATGGGACAACCAAACAAGCCAGCTGTAGGGAGATGAGGAAGAAGGGAGTAGGGCTGGAGTCAGTCCTTTGGAAGGAACCTATTATCAATCAATTCCTTCCCCAATCTCCCAGCAGTTGTGTCTGTAGTAGCTCCCTTGCTTTGTCAGGGTCTGGATCACCCTGCTGGTGAAGGGAAAGCAGGTGACAGATTATCTCAGGCTGCTGCTAAATGCCTTCCGAGCTGTCATCCTCTGAAATCTAATCCCTTCAATATCAGGCTGCAGCCAGAAAGTGGGGCCTCCCAAAGGAGAGAAAGAGAAAAGGTAAAAATAAAACACTTGAGCTTGAATCGCCACAGTGTGACACCAATTTTATAGGAGTGTTACTCCATTGAAATCTGTGGAGTTACCTACATGTAAAACTGGAGTAATGCAATGGTGTATGAAGACCTTTTGCCTTTCTTTTCAAAGCAAAATCCCCATTATTTATTGTACTAATGCCCAGGAGTTTCCTAAATGTAAAAGTCTTTAGTATTTAAAGCAATGTTAATGACCCTTTAATATCACGAGAGCCCCAGAAGGAAACAGTGAATAATTTCTGAACGTTATGTCTATTGTTTCATTTTATATATTGAAATACAAGTCTTCCCTCCCTGTCTGGTCTTTGTCTTCTCCCCTCTCAGCCTCCTCTCCTTGTTTCTGAAGTCATTTGTCCTTCTGCTGCACTCCATGCCTCTCTGGGGTTTTTCACCTTTCTCCAGCTTGATGGTATAAATTTAAAACTTATCTGAACTCCAAATGTCTGTGATTACTATTTGATTGAAATATGGCCTGCTACTGGGGCACAAAATCAGGGTCATGAAACAGCTCGCTGGTGATGGGGAAGAGTTGAATTCACAGTTGCGGGGAGGAGGGGTTCCTATCGGGAAAATGAGGTGCAAACTTATGGGGTGTCCTGTAGAGGAATTTTTTTTTCAAGGAAGAGGATGGAGAGGACAGAGAGGAAAGGGTTGCTAGCAAACAGAATCCAGGAGTGGCTAGTATTGCTGGTTCTTCAGAATATGTGATCCAGTTTGATCATGTCTTAATCTGCTCCTGGATACATACAGTTTTACATGCTCGTATTTTGGAAGCAAATACTGATTAATAATAAGGATTCAATACCTACTGAGTCAAGTTCTGCTCTCTCACAAATGTACAGTCCAGAATAACTCCCTTGGTTTCAGTGGAATGTCTCTGCATTGGCACTGCTGAAAATGAGATTACAATTTGGCCCATTTTTTTTATGATGGCTAACACTGTAAAATGTTGTTTAATCATTCTTTTCACTGTTTCCATATATACTAAATGTGTAGAAATGTACATTTAGCCGTTAAAAATGCTAACATTGAAGAGAAAATACAACGCACTTGTATACTAATCACTTAAATATAAAGTGATGATATAAAGTCAACAAAATTATTTTTACCTGAGGACTAGTTATTTTTAAATTGAAGAATATTATTAACATAATTTGTTCTTCTAAATACACTTATAGTTCATATTGTAATTCTAAATGATATTGCCTAAATAAATTGCATTAGTGTGTAAAGATGTATGAAGAGTTTGGATCTGGCCAGATTATTTAAATGGCTAGGTTACTGTTGTTGTAAAATCTGCATTGTAAGCTGCTTTGCTCAGTGCAGCATACACTTGCCTGTGCACCCAGTCACTATTTTGGCTGGTGCAAAGGTAGGAAAAGGCCACAGCTCCACCATTATTCCGCCTTTCCCTGCCTTCTCTGAAGATGCTAGCACCAGTTATGACACTGGTCACCGCCTAGCACAATACCAGCACTCCCCTGCCACACTATGTCTGGCCCCTACACATGTATGTGCAAATGGGGGAAATCCCTTGTGCCCTCTTTCCACTCCGCACAGTCTTAAATTGCACCAACGTTATGGGCCAAATTTGCCTCTTGTTTGTCCATCTTTTTAATAAAAATGTTACTCAATCTTCTGTCATCTGCACTGATGTAGATTCAGTGTAAATCAGGTCCACAGAGTTGCTTTGAATGTACATGAGTGGAACTGAGAGAATTTTTTTTTATCATTTGTTTGAAAGCTTGGATTCTATGAAAAGGGGACATAAAAATAAAATATCTTGATACTTGAACCTTATGTTTCCTCTGCATCAAATTTCAGTGAGATAACATCAGCATTGTTTAATTTATAGTCTCTTACTTTTGTTGTCCCAGGAATTATGTAAATGTCAAGTCTTGTAAGTAGACTTCCAGTGAATGTGGAACATCCTGCTTTCAATGATACTTCAAAAGCTTGTTTTCCTTCTGCAGCTCACTCTGGATTTCTCTGTCCTTGATAGTGTCAATATTCTTCTTTATGTTTTCACATTGCTCTCAATGTATTTTCAAGGTTCTGAAGATCAACAGGAAAGTCAAGGCTGATTGTCTGAAATCTATAAACTGTCCTCTAGGTACTATGGTTACCACATAGGGTGACCAGACAGCAAGTGTGAAAAATCAGGACGGGGTGGGGGGGGGAATAGGAGCCTATATAAGAAAAAGACCCAAAAATCGGGACTGTCCCTATAAAATCGGGACATCTGGTCACCCTATTACCACATAAAGTGGTTTCCACAGTAAATAAGTACCAGGTAACTGCAATTTTTTTCAGCTTTAATTTTTGCTGTTTAAATTAACAGAGAAGAATCGGGTACAGCACCTTGAGTAGTGAAGGTAAACTTTTGCTACTTTATTTGGGCAAGTCTCTACATGAAACCGACCTTAATCTTTAAAAAGTGAACAGTCGGAGCCCTATCCTGCAGTCCTCAGTGAAGCAAAGTTCTCATTGCCTTCAAAGAAACTTTATTATTAGCATACTTTCAACTGTGTAGATTAGGTCCAAATGTGATCTTGAATAAAACTGGTATGAGCTTATTATTAAAAGTATACCCAATATTTGTAAAGGGTGATCAATAGTTCAGATGAGTCTTACTTCAGTGGGTACTTTTCAAAATTTAGAAAAATGTAAGGTAAATATAGAATTGAAAATAACAGAATTATGAGAGTGTAAAGTTTGATTAACACCAAATGTGGGGGTGAACTGCCTTTTGAGAAGTTCTTGCTCATATGCAACATGGATGCAGATGCAAGCCATCATGGGAGTTAGGAAGTCCAGAGTCTAATTCTGGCTCTGTCACCAACTTGCTATGTGTTACTTTGCAGCCACTTATCTCTGTAAATGGAGATATCTGTACTTATTTACCACAAGGGTGTGGTGAGGATAAACAAATGTTTCTATTATTCTTTCAATATGTAAAACCCTATAGCATTGATTATCAGTAGATTGTACAGAGTTAGAGTGATTGACAAATTTGGATTAGGGAAAAAAGGCTTCTCTTTAGGGCACATTTAAGAAAGGAACCTAGTTTTGTCTTTTGTTTGGTTGTTTCCCCTCCCCTTTCTTTGAAGCACTGAGCCAGGATCACACATTAGGTGCAAAATGGCATATCTCACATGATCTATTTCTTACATTTGCAAGTGGCCCGGTGTAGGTGGACTTTAGGTGTTCTTGCCTTGTATGTGATGTGCAGCTTAAAAGGCTTTAAAAGTTATCAAAGAGAGATTTGTCTTGCATGCTTCTCTTCTGGATCAATAAGTCTGATTAATGGGAGGTAGAGACTCAGCAGTGTTTTTCATTTGATTTTGAACAAATATAAATGAGATTATTTATTACTGTGTGGGTTCTATTTGTATCTTCTCTGACATTTTCTGCTTAAACAGAAGTGCTGAAGTGAATTCATATTCTCTTATTCCCTTTTCAGGAGAACCAAATCTCCAAGGGGGATTGTGGAAAAGATGTGCTAGCACAAAAATGAATAATGTTCTGTCTTTGTACTGGCAGCAAAGAATGGTCAGTTCAGGCAGTGATGATGGTTAGCAGGGATGCAGTTTTGTGCACTAATACCCATTTTTTAATTGTAATTCATTCCTACGAATTGAAAAACACTCATTTCTGGGGATATGGCAGAACAGAAGTAGCACCTCTGACATAAGTGCTGGAACTAGGGATGCTGTCGCACCCCCTGGCTTGAAGTGGTTCCATCATATACAGGGTTTACAGTCTGGTTCAATGGCTCTCAGCACCCCCACTATACAAATTGTTCGAGCATCCCTGACCTCTCACACAGATAAACAAGTATTTAAGGAAACAGACTACACTACACTTTCACTTTCAAGGTCTTTTATGACTGTGGGTAAAACAAGCTCTGATCCGTTCATTAAACCTCCCTTCTTTTTTTTTTTACCATATTTAATCTTATATGTGGTATTTCCACTGTAATTTCTGTGTAAGTTTTAGGTATTCTGTCTCTTAACAAATATAATTACATCTGGAAAAACTGTTAAAAGAATGTTAAGATTGCAAAGTAAAACATTCAAAAGGTAGAAGCGACAAAGGGTCCTGTGGCACCTTATAGACTAACAGAGGTATTGGAGCATAAGCTTTTGTGTCTATAAGGTGCCACAGGACCCTTTGTCGCTTCTACAAATCCAGACTAACACGGCTACCCCTCTGATACTATTCAAAAGGTAGGAAATGCCAGATTTAAGGTTCTCTGTGCAAGGTTAATTCAGCCCCCTTGTACATATACATTATGATGCAGTCTTTAATTACATGATCATATGCTATTTTTACACAGGACCCTGCCTCATTCAGTAACTTTGTAGTTGGTTATTGAAGATTTCTTTCATCTTCAACATTCAGTTTATAGCCTAGGCCTTATTTAACGTACATCACATGGTTTGTTTGGGATATAAATGTTCCCCACATGGTTTGTTTGCAATCAGTCATTGCAATCAGTCATTGCAATTAGCTCTTATGCACTAGACAGAATGTCTAGTGCATAAGAGCCAGAAACTGAAACTAAATGGAAACAAAGATGAAGTTGACTAATCTACTTTCACTGTGAAAGATAAAGTAGAAGATGTAACAGTCTTGGGGTTCATTAAATAACTAGTGAATGAGAAAGGGATAAAACTTTAATAAAACAAACTGGAGAGCTTGTGCAGTGAGCTCCTGCACAGAGACATGTGGTGTTCCCACTACCCTTCCTTTCTCCGCCCCCAATCCCTCCCCACAAGACACATCTCCAAATTCCCACACTCACAACACAGTCCCTAAATTATAATCTTCTACAAACATATCTCCACAGCAGAAGTAAAAAACAAATAACAAAACGCACACACAAAAAAGTAGATTTTTAAAATTATTTCACTGTAATAATAATCTAAAGTTTGTTTGGTTTTGAGTAACTCAGGTAATCCTGATGGGAGTTTTACTGCTGATTTTAATAGGGCAGGATTTCACTCTGTTTGTCTTTGAACATAGTGGAATAAATTCTTAGCTCCTCTTCTGGCTGCTTTTTGTTGTTCAATTGGTGCAAAGCAGCTGGAAAGCTGCCCTAACAGGAACATAGAGGAATTCCCCAGGAGACATAAATCTGGTATAATTGACTCTACACCTCCTGCTCTTGGACCCCAGATATAGAAGGTGTGTTGGTAAAGGAGAACTTGGCATTCCAGTGATCTTTTTCTGGCAGAGCAATCCCTAGGGATTATTACTCTTGGAGTAACTGAGAGCAGATCTTAGGCTACACTAATTTACACTGAGGGCCAAACAGCCTCCAGCTAGCACTCAGATGAGAAGAGTGGTAAAACAGCTTAGAGCAATGTTTTCCCCTCACTCCCTTTGGCTGCTACGCCAACCACAGCTCAATCAGACCCATGGATCTGACCAGTCATTTTTAACCTACAGTATTTCCTCTCTAAACGTACTTTACTAAAGGGGATGCATATAACTCTCTCAGTGTTGTTATTTATTCGATTTGGTTGCACTGCTAACATTGAATTATCCTTTGTGTGATACTGATGTTTTATTGCTGTGTATTATTAGTGTGCCATGAGGCTGATAAATAGATGCATTATAAGTTTATTATTATTATTAACTTATTATTAAGTTTGCAGATGATACCAAACTGGGAGGGATTGCAACTGCTTTGGAGGATAGGGTCATAATTCAAAATGATCTGGACAAATTGGAGAAATGGTCAGAGGTAAACAGGATGAAGTTTAATAAGGACAAATACAAAGTGCTCCACTTAGGTAGGAACAATCAGTTTCACACATACAGAATGGGAGGAGACTGTCTAGGAAGGAGTACGGCAGAAAGGAATCTAGGGGTAATAGTGGACCACAAGCTAAATATGAGTCAACAGTGTGATGCTGTTGCAAAAAAAGCAAACTTGATTCTGGGCTGCATTAACAGGTGTGTGGTGAGCAAGACACGAGAAGTCATTCTTCCGCTCTACTCTGCGCTGGTTAGGCCTCAACTGGAGTATTGTGTCCAGTTCTGGGCACCGCATTTCAAGAAAGATGTGGAGAAATTGGAGAGGGTCCAGAGAAGAGCAACAAGAATGATTAAGGGTCTAGAGAACATGACCTATGAAGGAAGGCTGAAGGAATTGGGTTTGTTTAGTTTGGAAAAGAGGAGACAGAGGGGACATGATAGCATGTCTTCAGGAATCTAAAAGGGTGTCATAAGGAGGAGGGAGAAAACTTGCTCATCTTAGCCTCTAAGGATAGAACAAGAAGCAATCGGCTTGAACTGCAGCAAGGGAGGTTTAGGTTGGACATTAGGAAAAAGTTCTTATCTGTCAGGGTGGTTAAACACTGGAATAAACTGCCCAGGGAGGTTGTGGAATCTCCATCTCTGGAGATATTTAAGAGTAGGTTAGATAAATGTCTATCAAGGATGGTCTAGACAGTATTTGGTCCTGCCATGAGGGCAGGGGGCTGGACTCAATGACCTCTCAAGGTCCCTTCCAGCCCTAGAATCTATGAATCTATATAGATGTGAAATAAATAAGAACATTGTGGAAGCATGATTTCCCCTCTGTGATGACTTAAATTTTGGCAACAGTTGGTTTTGATGCATCCAGAGGAATTATCATCATTGAGCCTGGATATATGTTTGGATCCCTGGAATTTACAGGGCCAAGGATTAAAGTGCCATTCACTACTTTGGTCATAATTGTCTCTACAGGATTCCAGAACTGGAAACAACGTGGAGTGATTCATGTCCATATTTAATTTAACAGCTCACTGTATGAAAGAGAAATGTCCTCATAAACAATGAGCATGTTTTCATGGCCGTCTTCTGATTATGACTTTTTTTGGATCACAAATGTGATTATTATGATGCTTAATCCATTTCATTATCGCATAAACCACCTTTCCTTTTAATGTCTCTAGGATATCAATTGCTGGTTCGGCGAAGGTCCCAGCAGTCTTTTCCTGTGTATCTGTGCAACTGCAGACTGAAATACACAAACCAAATGTGCATACAGCACAGTGGTGTATGTGAAAGTCAAGTAAATAAAATATACTCAATATCACTCGGAGACCAACATTTTGAATCCTGGTGGCCTAACTCGCAGGATCAGGCCTGAACAGCAACAAGAATTCCCTGACAGAGATTTGCAAACATAGTCAATTCCAGAAATTTCAAACTTGGGTGCCTAAAGTTAGGCTTCTAAAATCTGTATTTAGACACCTAAATAAAAAGCCTGATTTTTAAAGGATGCTGGACACCTGCAGCTCCCATCAGGCCACATTTATTTAGACAACTGAGGAGCCTAGGTACTTGCCCCATGTACTTTTTCTTATATTTGGCAAAGTACCTTTTTTAGATCAGTTGAATAAGTTTATGCTGAATACTTTGAAGATACTTTCTTCTTAAGTATTATTAATAATTGTAATCTAATAATTTGAATATATAACTTTAATATATATATAATCATTTTAATGTCCAATGTGACAAACATTTTGCTGGGCTTGTCCATTTTAAACAGCTTAAAGTTGGAACACTCCTAAAGATGAACTTAGACATGAAACTTATTCCTTTAATTCTCAAGTCTATTGTCCAGTTAACTGTTTGCTTCTGCTTTGGACCGTAGAATTAATCTGCACTGGTTTGACTATTTGGTGATGAAATGCCAGAAATATTACAAGACGCTGCTACTGTCATTATGTGCCAACATTTCTACACTGTTTTATGCTGCAAAGGTAGCTTTCCAGATGCTGAATATTAACTGACTCCTATTTAGGTCAGATTATTAAATCTGCTCCGCCATTTTTCGTTCCCTGGACAGCATTGGCATTGGATTACATCAGTATGCTTCACTATATATGATGATATATCACATGAATACATCATTAAAGTGACAGCTTGTTCTGATGATAAATTGTCAGTGTATATTACGTATTTCTCACAAGAAGCTGCAGTCTGGAGAAAAGCAAATCCAGGAGTGGATTTAGCTAGAGATGAAAAGCATGTGCTAAGGTGCATTTATGGTACTAAATGTTGGGGACCATGTAGATATAGACTGTGCAATAATACCAGTATACTGTAATTTGCTGTTAGGTGCACCTAGAGGACACTGATACCTTTTACAGTCATAAGATTTTGCCAATCATGTTGCCGGTCTTAGTTGTTCTGTGGTGTTTGTCCAGTCAAAGTGCAAAGGAAGAAATTACTCAAAGGATATGTCTGCACTGCCATTAGACACCTGCGCCACGCCAACTGACTCTGGCTCACAGGGATTGGGCTTAAGGGGCTGTTTAATGATGGCAGTGTAGCCATTTGGATTCAATCTGGAGCCTGGGGCTCTAGGACCCTGCACAGCGGGAGGGTCCCAGAGCCTGCACCCCAAGCAAGAACATCTACCCCACAGTTAACAACCCCTTAGCTCGAGCCCCGCAAGCCCAAATCACTGGACACAGGTCAGCCATAGCTGTCTAATTGCAATGTAGCCATACCCTCAGAGCAAACTTCACCATCTTTCCTGGTAGAAATAATAATAATACTACCCAGCTCTTATATAGTGCTTTTCACAGCACTTTATGTGGTAGCTCAGTATCATTATCCACATTTTACAGAGGGGGAACTGTGGCACAGACAGGGGAAATGATTTACCCAAGCACCTAGCAGGCTAGTAGCAGACCTGGGAATAGAACCCAGGTTCTTCATCAGTAATTTTTTCTCCAGACATTGTTGCCAAAGAGATTCTTTATTCTGAAGTGCTTACAGAAGGTTGAAAGAAGTGGCCCACTGTCTCTCTCCTCCTGTCATTGTGGGGTTTTGGAATCCATACTAAGCATAGACTTCTTAGCCATAACCCCGCCACTTCCCAGTCTGCCCATAGTGCCCTTCTCTGCATTCCTACATTGGGAGCCATTTCACAGCAGTGCTTTACATCACACAGGAAGTTGCCGACTACCCTATGCAGGCTGGATATATCCGGCCCTCTCCTCCTCCTTGATATATAGTGTTTCCAATGCATTTTGGGCTTTGTCTTATGGAAAGTAGGGGAATTTGGCCCTTAGTTGACACAGATTTGAGGGCTACCTTCTTACTTGCCCTCACTGAAATACCGTCTGGATATCCCTTGCCCCACTGAGATGCAACATTGCTGAAGCAATTCAAGTGATCATACAGCGCCTCCTGTCGATCAGTGCGCAGTACTGCAGTGAAGTTCAGATGGAACGTTTGTATTTACTGCAGGAGATACCGTGTGTAGTTGAGATGAGTTGGCATGGCATGTAGGAAGTGGAAAAGGGGAGGAGGAGTTGCTTAACAAATGTGACATTGAACTGTAGAAGATGGAAGCCCACCTTTAAATTTAGTTTGTTTAAAAATAGTTAAACACGGTTCTAATTAAATCAGGCTCTCACGTAGAGTAACCAGACAGCAAATGTGAAAAATCGGGACAGGGGGTGGGGGGTAATAGGAACCTATATAAGAAAAAGACCCAAAAATCGGGACTGTCCCTATAAAATCGGGACATCTGGTCACCCTGCTCTCAGGATACATCTACACAGCAAGTAGCAGCCTGTGGCAGTGAGGCTCAGAGGCCAGGTTGACAGACTCGAGCAGTTTGATAAGCACAATTTTTCTCTCCATTTTTTTTAACATAGAAATATGCGGAGTATAAAATCTGGTTTGGCAGGAGGACCTGGGAGAGGTGTAAGAGCAGGCAGAGGTAGACCTGTTATGCTGGGGGGGTTGGGCGAAACCTTGTTGAAGCATGTGGGCATAACAGCCACTTCTCATCCAGGATAAATGAAAAAGCAGTTATGCTCCTTTATGGACTAGATAGTCGAAACAATAGGCGCCACTGTTAATTTGTTTTTAACAAATTAAATATGTATTAACAAAAGCAAAGAGTTTTAAGTGGCCTGACTAAAACTCCCTTCCCTTTCGTAACAGCTTATACTTAGACATACCCTCAGAGTCTGAGTTTTCACTATCTATTCCATAAAGGAGCATAACTGCTTTTTCATTTATCCTGGATGAGAAGTGGCTGTTATGCCCACATGCTTCAACAAGGTTTCGCCCAACCCCCCAGCAAACAGGTCTGCCTCTGCCTGCTCTTACACCTCTCCCAGGTCCTCCCGCCAAACCAGATTTTATACTCTGCATATTTCTAAGTTAAAAAAAATTGGAGAGAAAAATTGTGCTTACCAAACAAGCAAAAACGTTTCAGGCCTTCATACATCATAGAAAAGCAAAAAAAGGGCACAGGATCCATTTTTTAAAAATCTTTTATATGTCACCTTTAAAAGTGACATTTTTGTGTGTATCATAAAAATGGAATGATTAAACATAATAATGTTTATTCCTATGGCACCTACTATACAAGGATCTCAGAGCACTTTACAAATGTTAATAAATTAGATGAGGTAGATAATTATTACTATCCCCATTTCACAGATGGGGAAGCTGAAACACTAAGATGTAAAGTGCCTAACACAAGGTCATAGAAGAGGCCTCTGGCAGAGCTAAAGAACCCACATCTGCTGACTCCCACTCCTGTGCCCTAACCACAAAACCATCTTTCTCGTTCATACTATTTACTGTGAAACACAAGCGTGTAAATCAGATGTATGCAAATGAGAATTTATTTTGTAGAAAACAAAAGTGACAGTAAAAAAACTCTAAATAACCCAGATGACTCACCCCAAGGGACTCTTCCTATGTGTACATTTAAGCATGTGCATAAAGATTTGCATAGGAATGGAGCCTAAACGTCTTTATTTCTGTATCAAATTGCAACACTTTTAACAAGACTCTGGTTACCTTTTTATCAACTACACTGAAAAAAAAGGAACAATACTAGAGGAGTTACATGTCTCATCAACTTCTTGCCAGACTAACTGAAGAATTTTTTGATTAAAACTATAATGTTAAAAGTTATATTTAAATAAATAAATAAATAACCCATGCCTGCTGTTTGTTACTAATAAATTCTTGGACTATTAAAATGGCAGCATTTAAAAGTCTAATTTGTTTCACTATGTTTGTTCTTTATTTTTTCATTTCTCAGCTTGAGCAATGAAAATAAAGTATTAGTTTCACTTTCTGATTTTCTTGCAGTGGAACAATGCTGCAGTGCAGGAGAATGGTTTGTTTACAAAAGCAGCTCAGATTGGAATTTAAAGAAAAATCCTAGAAACGTTTCTACTAGTTTTAGTTTTACAATGCATACAGTGGGGGCTACATCTGATGAAACAATATTTATTTATTGAACAGCTGTTTAGGTCCATTTTTAACCTAGCAAGTAAACTGTATGGTTTTACATTCTTTGTATCCATTTGCCCACTGTTTCACTCTTACTTCTGCGCAGATCTGAGGACTGCAATAAATAGAATTTTTTAAAATAATCAGTACCTGCTTGTGACAAAAATATAATATGAAAATTGGAGCCTTATTTTTAACCTGTGGGAAAGCTGTAACCTCTCCGCTCAAAACGTGTTCTGATAGTTTTCCACCTCGGGTTAAGCGCCCCCTCCCACCACCACCAACTTCCAAATCGTTTCAAATGCTTCCAAGACCAGCAGTTTAATACTTTTCACTGGGAGGATGCCTGCCAAAACCAAACCACAGTCTAATTCCCTAGACTACTTCTCATATCTCCCCCCCCTGTTTCAGCAGAACTTAGCTGCCAGCCTTCTCCTCCGCAGGGAGATCTGGCTGTTGCTTTGCTGTGACCAGTGGAGCCGCCTGCCATTTCTAGGCGTGCGCTCAAGACGAGCGAGAACGGAGGAATGTGGTTTAGCCAAGGTGGCTGCTGCAGCGGCGCTCGCTGCCCCGCCAATCCAGACGCGCCACTAACGCGTGTCAGACTCAGCAGCCATAGTCTCTAAAGCGGGGGCGGCGCTTCCCCGCCCGGAGCAGCCGGAGAGGTCAGTCATGGGGAGCTAATGCAGCATTTGGCCGCTAGAGGGTGCGTGTTGGAAAGTAAATGCCACATAGCAACCTCTCTAAATTGTCAAACACTGTAATTGTTAAAGGGCTGGAGACTGATCGCTCAGGTAACGTGAGCCCTGGACTTTTCTCTTATTTTCAGTGCCTTTGCAACGATTCTCATTTGTTAGATTTTAATCCTGTTTTGGATTGTTGTTTTGCGTTGGTTTTGTTTGTTTGTCTCCCCGCCCCCCCAGCCCCATAGCTTTTGGCTGCTCTTTTCCGTTTAGATCCTTATTACAGGCGACTCCAGCGCGTCTAACGTCAAATGAATAAGCAAAGCAACCTTCTCCCGTTTCTCATGGTCAAACATTGACCAAACAAACTTAATCAAGATTGAAGTAATCGAGTAAACAACAGCAACAACACTGTAAGTTCAGTGAGCCCACAATACAGTTTTATTAATGTGTAACAACGTTCTGTGCATTTGTGGCTCACACCAGAAATGGGCTTAAAGGTATTAAAGAACTGCAGTATTTGGCTGAGGTGTGCTGAAGCTGTTCCCTTTGGATCCCGCAGATAATCCAGTTATTCTGGTTTAGAATTAGTTTCGATTGAACTGTACAGTGTTTTTTTAATTACCTTTGTTACTATAAAAAAGAATTTGAGAGAAAACTATTTTTAAATATCATTTTTCAATGAGGTTTAAAATAACTTGCTTTAATCTGTTAAACTAAATATAGTATGAAAATATATTTTTCTATCACGATTTTATAATACTTTAGTCAAACTGATCAGTAAAACACAGATTTTAAAATATCAGCAATGAATAGATGGGTCCAAATAAAAAGAGCATAAACCTTGTCATTTTTTGACCTAATATATTGTAGAATGTGTTTCATTAATTACTTTAATTATCTTCACTACCACGGTGCTAGCCATCCTGTAGTTTCTCATTAAAAAGAAAAGCTATTGTTTACTTTGCAAACAGGAAGTGCAACTTATATATTTTTTTAATATGAAGATGTAATTGGTAATAATCATGGCCTTCAATGGTCTCTTGGAATATATATGTAATCACAAATTCTTTCCTGTGAATGTGAGTAAAAGTCTGGTTTCTATTCCACAGCTTTATTTAACTGAACTATTTCTAGTACTATTGAACTTTATATAAAATAAACCATAATGATTATTAAATAATGAAGACAAGAGGTTTCTGACAGCATTGTTGTAGGCATATATTTAAAGAAGTAATGTGATGGTGGGATCTGGGATGAGGAAGGGCTGATTGACCTTGGACCCCTTCTGAATGCAGCATTGATCAGTAAGAAGCAGTTAGCAGTTGTCTTTTCATAGTTACACAGTATATAGGCCCACTAGAGTAACATTTCTGGAACAGTTTGGTATATTTTAAGTCTAGAGTAAGATTTACAACCTATGAGATTCACTCAGCACCCACAACCGGTAGCCTTTGACTGACTATGAAGGAAAAAAAGCAGCTTTTACCTTCTTACTTTTAATCTAATGTGCTTCCAGATGAAACTATTTTTTACTTCCTTGTTGCTTTGCCTTGACAGGCCTAATAAGGAACCTGAACACTTGCGCATTGAGCTTTGGTTTGATTATTGAAAATAACATTGTTGAATTGCTACTTGAAATAATAATGAAATATATTTCACTTTAAACATATTTTAAAGAAGCCTGTTCAGTGTTGTGAGGGCTCCCCCTGGAAAGAAACATATTTTCCTGCAAATTCAGTGCTATAAATAGAAGATTTTTTCCTCATGATTTATAGTAGCCACCTTCTAATGCAACAGATTTTTGCTGTCTGCTAAAAATTCCTCTTTTCTAAATGTACCCTAGGTATCTCTTTCTTATTTAAATGAAAAAAAAACTGATTTAGTTTTTCAAGTACCACAATATATCATTTAGAAAAAGGCATTCTGAAAAATGGAATTTATATCACTTTAAATTAAACTAAAATAATAAATCCCGGTTTCTAAAGGCAGTTTTGCTCATTTGGAATCAGACACCTCATTTGGGATTAATTGTAAAGCAGTTTTTACAATATCTTTTACTTGTGATGAAGCATTTTGCATTGTGTATCGGTGAGGCATTAAAAATCTCACACATAATTTGTTGAAATTTCACTCATACGCTTTAAATTTGACACTCCTGCAGGCTGCAACTCTGTAAGAGCAAGCTTTTGCGTTATAAAAATGTACTGATTGACAGGTGCTGAGAAAAGTGAGCTGTTTTCGGTGTCCTAGGAAAGTAAATTTAAGGTTGCAGTTAACCCTTTAAATGGATAAAAGTGACTTGCTGTATTTGCATATTTGTCAGTATTTGAATGCCATTTAGACAGCCTTTAAACACCATTGTAATACATTTGAGCTAGGCAGGATATCTTTTTTTAGAGCAGCTGTATGGGAACATCTTAATTTAGTTTTAAGAAAACAAAGACTGCTTCTTTCCCTCCCACATTTACATAGGGACAGTCAACACATATGGATTAAGAGTAAATGATAGTTATCTTCCTCAGGAACAACTTGGGCCAGGAAAATTCTTTAACGTCTAAAAAATCAAGCTGTAGCCTAGTGAGGATGATATAAATTATGCCCTAGAGGAAAGGTCGGGGCAGAAGGGGAACATCCTTAATCTATCCTATTAACGTATTATTACATATGGAGTATTTATCCTCCTGGAACCCAGGGAAAAGAGGGTGACTGCCTGATCCTTTCACCGTGCTATGGACCTGATTCTCCTGCAGCCCAGTGTAACGCAGAGGGGATACGCACTGACCCTTTAACATGTTGTTGAACGTGGTGCTGTGAGGGCAGAGCAGAGACCCCTGGACTCATGTTACTGATGTGGTATTGTGGGGGCAGAGAGGAGACCAGGCCCCGCCGTGAGCGACAGTAGCCGCCTTAGTCTTACTGGCATGCTCTTCTCCAATAATCACCCTGAACTGTAGCCAATTGTTGCAGGATTCGGCCGTGGAACGTTCCCGGGAGGGAAGCATTGTGACGTCAGCGCACCTACTAATCCTCCCAATTGAGGGGGAGCCTGGAGCCATGAGGTCATCGCAGCGGCCGGTGTAGCCATCCGGGCGGCGGCGGCGGGGGAGGGGAGAGCAGAGAGCAGAGCAGAACGGGCAGCGGGCCCAAGCGAGGCCGACTGGGAGCCTGCTGCCGCGCTCCAGCTGTACTGAGGCGAACGCCGAGCTCCTGCAAGCATGGAGGAGGCTGAGGCGAAGGAGCTGCAGGTCGGCTCCTGGCTACCCGTGCTGGTGGAGCAGATGTTGAACGACACGTTGGTGGTCACCTTGAGCTGCGGGGAGAGACGCTTCACTGGGATCCTCCTAGACTGCACTAAAAAGTAGGAGCTCTCAATGCTTTGATTGTTACCCAAAATATTTCCGAGGGTGATGATTGCAACTGAGAAGTTTTTCTCTAGAGTATGGCCTGCTGCTGCACAGAGAGATCAGAGCAGCTGGGGAGGAGGAGGGATTAGGCCATAATCAGATTAAAGAGTTAAGGTTGCATTGCACATTGCAGGCGGGGGAGGGGAGGAAAGAAAAAAAGCGGGGGGTGGGGAAGGGTTCTTCTAAAAAAGCAAACTCTGGGTTTGGTTTCATTTTCTTTTCAAAAATTCAGCTTGGAAGGAGACTTTCAGAGGGTTTGTTATCCAGTTACACTGCAAAATAAATCTGAAAATACTCCGTGACCATTTTAGAGGCTTTGAAAAGAAGAAAAACCTCGTGTGAACGTATTTGAAAGTAACGCTCTTTATGGGCATAGGTTACTAGAAAAAGTGTGGCCCCCATCAAGTAGGGGAATTGATTACATCTGTTTAAGTGCCTTCACTGTCCTAGAGGCTGCTTGTAGAGTTAACGTTTTGTTTTGGAGCAGAAACTGCACATTTGTCAAGAAAAAGGTATCGTTGAATAAAAATATTAGAACTTGACGAAGTTCTTAATGATGTTACGACTGTGCAATAAGTCTGGGTGTGCTGGGTAGTGGTATGATACGCTTATGATGTCAGAGACTGCCATAATTATAGACTTTCTTTCTTTGTTCAGGAATACCATATGCTTCAACAGCTTTATCTTCTGGGGAAACTGACCTGTTACTTTTAATAATGCAGAAATAAAAAGGGTATGGGCATATTAGTCATGAGTTTTCTAGAACAGTATACAAAAAGGATCAGTTAAATAAAACACTTTATTTGCCACGTATTTGGAGCTAATATGCTTCGTACAAATTATTAGTGTGGTAGCAAGACTCTGGTTAGTATATAAGCATATAATGGTGGAATACTTTTTATGTGCATCAAGTTAACATATGCTGTGCATTTGCCATGTAATCGCAAAACTGTAACCAATGATCTGTTAGACATAATGAAATGTGTAATAGTCATTTAAATTGCTGGATAGCTGGTCCTTATTTATTGTTAGTGGAGGGTTTTTTAAACCTAGTTAGAAATCAATTTAATCACACACAAATATAAAGGTTTGTTGTTTTTAAAGTTTGGCATATATGCTGTGTTTTAGCCAATTATCTATTATGTCTTTCTTTAATCCTCTGGTGTAGTAAAGTCCCTGGAATACATCACTGCAAGATAATGGGATCCTTCTACTAGATGAGTGGTATGAGAAGAGAAAGTGGGGGCATTAATCAAACATATATGTCTTGGCTTTCCTTTAGTGTTTTATTTTCTGAGTGTGCACTGTAAATGCCTCCTGTTTGGGGGGGTTGTTTTGGTGGGGTTTTTTTTGGTTTTGGGTGGTGTTGTTTTTTGGAAGGCCTTATTTTTTTTTCTTAATACATTCCTAGACTTTGATACAGGCTTTCCCCCTCCCTATCCTGACCCAGCAGTGCAAAACCATTATCCTTTGACAATTATCCTACTGGCATTATCTCTTAATTAGATTTGCCAGAAAACATTAATACTTAAGTCATGTGAGTTAACATATGGCTTCATGTTAATTTTATCCATCTACCTCATTGTCTACAGTGTGTGAAAGTGCTCAACTCAAACATTTTAAACTAAGATGCAGCTAAATGGGGGTTCACATGTTTTCCTTCTCATTGTCCAAGTAGCCAGCTAGCATTACTAATATCAAATATCCCTAGAAATCCTTGCATTATGTAGTCAGCCTTTGGAGAAGGACTGCAGCTTTATTGATTTCTCTCTGTCAGGGAAGAAACGGAAGCCAATAATGTAGGTTCAGTTCCAACATTTGAAGCTTTCCATTCTGGAATTTCTACAGTGATCTTGTTACCATTCTTCTGCCTTCCCTCAGAAGCTTGCCTTATTAAAATGCCAATGCTTTTCAGTTTTTTGTTGCTCATCTTAAATCCTCAGGGTGGTGGTTTTGGGTTTTGTATTTATTATTTTATTTTTGGGTGGCCTTCTGATGTTCTTCTCTTATTTAATTTTGGCTGTGGATTCTATGGCAGCAGCAGGGTACCATGACCATGTCTTCTGCCACAATGCCATCATGAGTATATTGTACCCACCTTGAAGTGGTCAAGACCTCTTCTGACATTCATAGTAGTTGCTCCTGAAACTTAAATGCTAATTTTATTGAGAGTGGGGTGATGTTCACATACAAGATGCTTTATTTCATTACAATGATCTTAAAGAATTGTAAGACAGTTAATAATAACATATCCTTCCAGGCAGTAATGCTTGTTGTACTATTAACTTTAAAATGTAAAAGACAAGGGAGTGGATTTCATTTCTGTTTGTTCATTTATATTTACATTCTGAGCTAGGGCAGACTGTTGATTGTACATTTATTGAGTAGTCATTTTCACTCTGGCAAAATTTGTCAGAGACTCCCTGGACAAAGGACACGTGAAATGAGGCTTTTATTATTTCATTTTTACAAAATGCTTGAATAGTTATTAGTTATCACTTCCCCAAACCACTTCAGATTTTCATAATCTTTGGGGCCAGATTTGCAAATGTATTTTGGTGCCTTGACTTGCAGGTAGGAATTTTTAAATTCCAAAATGGATTAGGTGCCTAACTCCTATTGGTTTTTAATGCCTGCTACACACCTAACGCATTTAAAACACTTTTGACAATCCCACTAGACACCTCTTTGCATTTTAGGCACTTAAATATCTTTAAAAATCTGGCCCTCAGGGTCCCAAGTCACTTTTGAAAATGAGACTTATGCTCCTAAGTCACTTTGGTACTCTTGAAAAAATTATTTTTGGTGCCTATCCCTCTTTTTTTTTTTCTTTAACCTTTTGTGATGATTTTCCTCTTCAGTGGGAATAATAAGCTGCTCCTCCATTTCTAATGTGCCTCTTTTTAGGCACTAAAGCTAGGTGTATGCTACAAAATTTTGTTGGCATAGCTATGTCTGGCAGGGATGTGAAAAAAACCACACCCCCTAACCAACATAGTTGTGATTGTAAACCCCCAGCATAAATGCTTCTGTTGGTGTAGTTAATGTCATTTGGGGAGGTGGTGTTACTATGCCTGCAGAAAAACCCATTCTATGGCATTGCTGTGCGTACACTGGGCTATGCCAGTATAGCTGTATCGGCAATGGCTATGTAATGTAGATGAGCCCTTAGGATACTTTCAGAATTCTTCTCTGCCAATTCGAAGGTTAAGTCAGTGGAATGTTAATGTATGTTCACGCTATCCCCAGTCCACAAGTTCCTGGCAAAATCAGTTACCTTAAAAATAATCTGAATTTGTGGAGTCCTCTGTTAAAGAGGATAAAACCCTTCAATTATCTGACAAAGCAGATGCCCACATCCTGATGATATTTAACTATATAATCACATAGCAAAAATTGATGTATTAAAGCCTATTTCTGACAGGGAGAGGGGTAAGGAAGCCAAAATGAATTTAAGGAAAGATTGGGTTCTCTTTCCTGATTATATGTAACCAATGTTAAATAGAAATAGGGTAACGTGGACCGAAAAAAGCATTTCTTGTAGAACTTTCCATTTCTTTGTGGTGATTGGTCCCATCTTGGTGTTTACCTGCTATCACAAAGCTAAACAGAGGTACTTCCGATGTCCATCTTTAGTCTCTCTTTAAAAACAGAAATACTGCTGAAGATCTTTGAGATGACCCATCTTGCAAAGAGATTCAGTAAAACAATTGGGAGCCTGACCCTTTCCTTTAAGTGAGGTTGTGTGGTAAGGGTTGGAAGATAGAGCCCCCCCTTTTTTTTCCTTCCGGCATCTAGTAGGGATGAGAAACTTTTAATCACTCTAGCTGGAGGCTGATATGGAAAAGGGAATCCCTGAGCCATGTACAGTACTTGGCTATAGTACATGGCAGCTAGACCTTTTCAACAGGGTTTGGATACTGGATCTTGTTGGTTGGTGAGCCTCCGTTCTTGCAGGCCCCTGCCTAATATTCCAGTCGGTCTACCTAGGTCAGATGTGGGCAAACTACGGTCCGCAGGCCACATCCGGCCTGCGGGACCAGCCTGCCCAGCCCTTGAGCACCCAGCCAGGGAGGCTAGACCCCGGCCCTTCCCTTGCTGTCCCCCCCCCCCCCTCCCCTGCAGCCTCAGCTCGCCGTGCTGCCAACACTCTGGACGGTGGGGCTGCGATTTCCTGCTGGGCAGCGGGGCTGGCTGGAAAGGGGGGTGGGGAGTGGGGGGGTTGGATAAGGGTCAGGGGGTCCCGGCGGGCAGTCAGGGGACAAGGAGCAGGGAGCGGTTGGATGGGGTGGAGGTTTGGGGGGTGGTGGTCAGGGGATGGGGAACGGGGTGGGGGGGTGAATCCTCGGGGATTGCAACAGTCGGGAAGGGGATGGGGGTTAGATAGGGGGTGGGGTCCTGGGGGGGGTCCCAGGAAAGGGTGGTCAGGGGACAAGGAGCAGGGGGGGTTGGATTGGCTGGAGGTTCTGAGGGGGGTAATCGGGGGGCGGGAAGTGAGAGGGGGTGGATAGGGGGCAGGAGCCAGGCTTTTTTGGGAGGCCCAGCCTCCCCTACCCAGCCCTCCATACAGTTTCGCAACTTTGATGTGGCCCTTAGGCCAAAAAGTTTGCCCACCCCTGACCTAGGCATAGGCGTATGAATATTGTGCCATATACTGGAGTATCTAGGTACCAATGGGGCTAGTTCTCTTGTTAGTAGGTGTCCTGTCACCCTTATTTAGGTGCTGACCTTGCAATAATCTATACAGGTAGACTCCTGGCTCCATGTGGAGTCCCAATTACTTTAATGGGCCTCCACATGGATGTAAGGGTTCTCTTGTGTGGATCAGACTGGAGGATTGGGGCCCTACTGCAGTGGAAACTTTAGCCAAGGTTGTGGAGGTCTCACTTCTGCGTGGCAGTTTAGACCACTTAAAAAGGCTGGACCCTCAGTAATGTCTGAAAATCAGGCTGCTTTACACTGTCTCAATTTAGGCACCCAAAATCACTAGTTGTCCAAAAACTTAAAAGTCAGGATTCTCATGGTAGCTTTCAGTAGCACAAAATAATAGACACTCATCTTGCTTATCTGTTGATTTGGCTACTGAAAGTAGAGCTAGAATATGCCAGTGAAGAATCTACACTTACTCTGTTGCAGTGGAAGATGGATCTATTTACAAAGCAGTTGCTTAATGTAACATTGAAGTACTAGATTTTGCTTTCATAAGAAAAGTTCAAACTCCAAGCAATACTGCTGGCCCCGCAGAAAGCAAGAAAATTCTTATTATTGTAAAACCACTTAATGTTCTGTAGAGAACAAGGGGCTAGAGCAAGACTGGATCTGAAACCCTTTATATATTGCGTCTCTATGGCCAAAGCTTGAAAAATAAACTTGCTTGGAAGCTTTCTTGGGCAGATGCCACTGAGTTCTGCAGAACCTAAGCTTTTCTTTTCTTTTCTTTGGTATGAAGTTTCTAACGCTTAGGTTCCCTTCAGCCCTATCAAGGGGCTGGGTCTTTTCTGCTGCTGCTTAGAGCTTTAATAAAGAACAGCAGAGTGAAAGCTGACCAGAGTCCTGTCAAACTTTGTGCTACTACTCAGAAGCCTGCTGGCAGCAGTAAAACTGACAAGATTCAGGCAGTTCCATGTTGCTGTTTGGGAAAGTTGAGCAACAGGAGCTATTCTTTGAGAGGAAAGTTTGGCGGGGAGATGATGGGAGTAGAGTAGATGCTGCAGCCAAAAGTGGAAGGAAAGGGAGAACAGAAGAGATCTCACCCCACCTAGTAATTAGAGGGGCTTTTTTGTGGTGGGGGTAGCAGGTTAGCACTCCACATTTATCAGAAATCTACTATCTGGAGGCTGAGATTAAAGCTAAAGCCTCCCATCTGGGTCCAGAACCGAACCCTGCTAGCAATCCTAGCACCCTTCCCTTTCCAAGCATTGGAGGGGACAGGGGTTCTCAGTGTATTGTCTCTGGAGAGTAAAGGCCTGCATCTCATGTCTTTGGCTAATAACAATAGTCCTTCAGCTCAAAAATGTTACCAGCATGTCCGTGGATAGGGTGAGGGGATGTATGTGAGGTGAGTTCCTATGTGGAGGTGGGCCGGGGGGGGAGAGGGAGCTTGTTGGAATATCAAAGAAATGTAATTCTGGGAGGGAGACAACCTGCAGAAAAGAGACCTCATGATCTATTGTACGAATAAAAAGAGTAGGGTAAAACGAGGAAGGGAAAGGTGTTTTTAAAAATGGAAAAATCTAGGGAGGTGTAGTATGTTTAAAAAGGTGCTAACAATCAGCTTTCTACTTGGTGCTATGACTAAATGGAGTGCAGGACTGTGTTTATTTCTTTCAATATGTGGTGTGTGGCTTTGGGAAGTGGTGGCACAGGAATCTTTCACCCTGGCTAGTAGGCTTAGCCATTGGACTAGTAGGATTTACCCACAGACACCTTTCTTTTTCTAAGCCATGCCTGTGGCCATCAGCATCACAGGAATTTGCGCATACAATCCACTTTTTTCTGACAGTGAAGGAGCAGATGTTGCTCTTCAAAGGAAAATACCGTTTCAAGATCACCACTTCTGGACCTAAGCTGATGTAGGAAGCATGAGCTGCTGCTCCCCCACCCTCTAACCACACATCCCCTTTATCCTTTAACTCATGCACTGGGACGAGGGCATAAAAACAATAGTCCTTCAGCTCAAAAATGTTACCAGCATGTCCGTGGATAGGGTGAGGGGATGTATGTGAGGTGAGTTCCTATGTGGAGGTGGGCCGGGGGGGGAGAGGGAGCTTGTTGGAATATCAAAGAAATGTAATTCTGGGAGGGAGACAACCTGCAGAAAAGAGACCTCATGATCTATTGTACGAATAAAAAGAGTAGGGTAAAACGAGGAAGGGAAAGGTGTTTTTAAAAATGGAAAAATCTAGGGAGGTGTAGTATGTTTAAAAAGGTGCTAACAATCAGCTTTCTACTTGGTGCTATGACTAAATGGAGTGCAGGACTGTGTTTATTTCTTTCAATATGTGGTGTGTGGCTTTGGGAAGTGGTGGCACAGGAATCTTTCACCCTGGCTAGTAGGCTTAGCCATTGGACTAGTAGGATTTACCCACAGACACCTTTCTTTTTCTAAGCCATGCCTGTGGCCATCAGCATCACAGGAATTTGCGCATACAATCCACTTTTTTCTGACAGTGAAGGAGCAGATGTTGCTCTTCAAAGGAAAATACCGTTTCAAGATCACCACTTCTGGACCTAAGCTGATGTAGGAAGCATGAGCTGCTGCTCCCCCACCCTCTAACCACACATCCCCTTTATCCTTTAACTCATGCACTGGGACGAGGGCATAAAAACAAAACGTGGTAATCGTATATAGCTGTAGAATAATCTTTCAAGAAATGCTTGCACTTGCCTGCATATGGGGACACTTTTTTAAACAACATGCACTCAGACTTTATTGGGACCGACTGATAACTCTTATCAGTTCAACACACTGATTTCTGTGTGGATAATCTATTTTGGATTGTCATCTTGAGTTTAATGTGAAACCCAAGTTCACATCCTAGCTTAGTATTTACATTAATGAAGGACTATAACCTGGTTGACTGCATTAACAATGTTCTTGCTAGCAAGACTGGCCAATTTTGATGTAATCTAAATTATAAAGAGCTGAATCTTAATTCTGTGTGGGTTTAAACATTTCCAAAACAGAGGATGGTGTTACCCGTCTCCAGGGAGAGAGGGGATTAAGGAAATTATAATCCATTTTGGTTGTGATTGTCCCAGAAGGCTAAGACTAAACATGGAGACTAAATTCATGTCCTGTAGTACGTGCTGATGCCTATAATAAATACCCAGACATTTCACATGCCCCTAAGCTCAAGAAAATGAAAATGCAGAATCTCTTACTGAGCAGATTTGAATATGCTGTAACAATAATGACAATGTGCAGATATATAATAAGTAATTCGTGCAGGTCAGGAGAAAAAACTAGGTTTAGCTAAGTTTGTGTTACTCTGTAAGACTTTACTAAAAACTGAAGTGTGGTAATAGAAGTATGTTTCATGAAATGTACTTAATATTATGTAGTAGGTGATAGGTTTTAATTATGCAGTTTATTTGAAGAGGTCTGTGCCAGTTCAGAAATTGTTCAGCTGCAGGCTGATCAGAAACAAACTTAATTCTGTTTGAGGTTGGTTTTAATCATTCTGTAGCTAAACTTGTGTGGAGTAACTTACATTTGTAGCGTAGTTTTCCAAAAGAAATAAGAAGGTATAAAGAAATGGAAGTTCTACTCATTGAGTGCCTCTATTAAATCGCATTGGCCTATTGGTCACATGGCCTTTTTACATTTGTGCTTGAACAGAGGGGAGTAGTGTATGGTGATAAGGGCCATATAAGTATCTAGACAAATGTAAGGACTAGTCACTATGAATACAGCCTCCCTAGCTCCCTTGGGTGAGTGATGGGGCTGGTAGATGGTCAGAACTTCACAAACTGGGGAGTTGGTGACAAAGGCAACACAATCTTTGGACTTGCCCTCTCATCCCAAAGGCAAACTGGTAGGGAGACTTAAAAGGAAAATATTTTTTCCTCAAAACTAATTTAAAAATCCCCAACATGAACAAAGCAAATGCTGGCTGACTTTGTGAGCAAAAGCAGCAAAATATGGCCCCTCAGGATTGTCTCTCTTGGATTCAGACCGTATACTGCAGTATTGAGTATTACTTGCCCAGTAGTCTGCAGTACTATGGTATCTTGTTGAAAGTTAAGAGATCCAATAAATGCTACTTGGGGAATTCTGCACCAAAAAATAAAAATTCAGTGCAAAATATTTTAGTAATTCTGCATCTTTTATTTATTAAAATAACACAATTTAATCATGCCAGTTTCAATTATTTTGGTAATTTATATCAAAATACCTGTCAGCAAGCGTCTGTAACAATACAGATGACAAAAAAAATTCAAGAGAATTTTTTTTTTATTGACAAATAGATTCCCTACTAGGCCTATAAATACAGAACTCTGAGTAATAATTCATTTAAACTACAATACAGAAACATATTTCCCGCATCCCTCAGAAGCAGTGAAAAGGCTTGGGGGAGTCAGGAATAACAGAGGAGCAGAGGGAGAGGGAAGTTATTTCTGGGGAGGAGCCTGGGTATGAACTTGGAGGGTGGTTGAGTGTGGGTGGTGGGAGAAGTATGGAACAGGGCGTTTTGGGGGCAGGGAAGGATTGTTAGGGAGCCTCCACCATGCATACCCTAGCTGACCCCTAGCCTCTCCCATTCAGTCCAGTACATCTGCCCCAATCCTTATGTGTTCCTGCACATGCCCCTCCCCATGTGTCCTTGCCATCATTTCCCCCATGTGGCCCTCCACTCCCTTGTCCCGATGTGGCCCTCCACCCCCACTCCCATTCAGCCCTTTTGAAAACCAGCCTGTGACAACCCCCACTCCCCCCCCCAGCATTGCCATGTGCCCCACACTTTCTGTCCCTCCATACCCTGTGCCTCCTGACCGGGCCCCTTGGGCAGGACAGTGTGAGGAAGGCATCCCCTTCTCTTCCCTATCAGCTGTTGGGGCTGGCCTAGGAGTGGCTGCTCTCTGTTCTGCTGCCACAGTGCCCCCTAGTGGGAGAAAGGCATAACTGCAGCACCTTTCCAGCAGAATGTATTTTCTGCAGGGGGAATGCATGGTACATGAATTCTGCACATATGCAGTAGTGCAGAATTTCTCCGTGAGTAAATAGAGAAAATTGTCTTCTCTTGAGGGCCTCTATTTTACTGCCATTGCCTTCACCACCAACCTGAAGTTCTTTAAGATATAAAGAGTTCAACTTCCACTTGCTTTGTTTTGTGCTATAATCCTCAAACAAATCTTTGGGATGGGCATAAACTCAGTCAGTAGACTAGAAAGATGTTGACAGTCTGTGCTTAGCTCATTTCAATGCAATTATGATTGTGGTGGCAGCTTTATGTAGGCAGATCCAAAACCAAAATGATCAATTTTAAACACCCCCATCTGGAAATAAACCTGAAAGCCAAGGTCAACTGTGGTGCTGCCCCACCTTAAGTTTCCAAAGGCTTTGTGTAGCCTTGCAGAGAGTGCATTGCCAATACTCTAATCTCAGTGTGACATAGCCAGGGACAACTATGAACCTCACTACATACAAACCCTTTCCTGAGAAGCTGTCTGGGACACTGCAGCTGCTACCTGAGAATGCTGGAGCAACCAGGGATCTAAAATAGCCCCTGAATTGCAAATCTGAGTAATTAACAGCCCAGGCAACCCCTCAGTCAAAGAGGCTTGTAGTTTCTCCCAAACCACCAGCATTATTTGAGGCTGGGCAGGGCTGGACCTCAGCCAGTCAAAGGATTGAACTGCTGCATGGGGGCTGGACATATGGCAGCAATGTGACTACTAGATTGCACAGAGCTGCCATTAGGGACTATCACTTTACTGCAATTTTGTATAGAACCTAGCACAATGAGGCTCCAGCCTGGTTGAGCCTTCTGGGCACTACAAAAATATAAATGTTAACTAATTGTCAGGTCTACCCTTATTGCAGAGGTATCCCTTGATTGGTTTAAGGAATGGTTAAAGCACAGAGGGTAAGCCCAGTCAGCCCCCATTCATTCATACTAGTTCAGTGACTTCACTAAACTTTCTCAAATAAGGTACCTTTGGGTTAATTTTGCACTCTCACACTCTGGCCTTGCAATCAGGCCATATATCCGTCTCCATCTGCTATAGCTGGCTGACCTTTACTATTACCACTGCTTATGGATCTTAATTACTCGTTTTTAAAATGTTTTTTACTTTGCATCCCAAAGTTGACAATCACAGTAGACTAGAGTACTGACCCTCATCTAATCAGTGCCAAATGTACTAATTGTAATCCATAATTCTGATGATTCTCACCAGAAACAGTTGTCCTCCCACTTCTCAGGAGAAGTTTAATACCTGAGGGCTGGGCCATGGTCTACTAAAATGTCATTACTCTTGCAAAACATGCCATAGCAGTCACTGACCTTATAAAAGACTGGATCATAGTAAATTTACTCAGACGCGTTCTGGTGATTTCAGTGGGATTGCTCATGTGAGTTAGGCTAACAGGATCAAGCCTTTAGAGAATCGGCAAGGCCTGAACCCGCTTGCTTTAATGACTCTGGTAGTTCTGTTTAAACCCTTGGGTCTACTTGTAAGAGTAAGGTAAACAGAATGTATCTTCTAATGGAGAGGAATAGAGGAAAATTCCTCTATTGCATAGTTTTATTTGGTTAAGCCAGAACTGTTCCACTTAACTGAATAAGTAAAGTATCACACAGTTCCAACCAAAGAACTATATTGGTTTCCATTATAAGCTCCGCTAATACCTCAGGTTCGATGTGCAACTTATGGTTGCTTTATAGCAAATATGTTAGCAGAGTCTGTCATTTTTAAAATTTCATTCTCAGGCTTGACTTTCCTTTCTTCGTAAAGCTCTCAAAACAAAATGGCTTCGTTTTTAAATTATATTTTGCAAGCAGCTTAGTCCTTTTCCCATAGACTGTTAGTTTTCTTCTCATTTGGAAAGTAAGTGTCACCTAGACAAGGCATCTAAATATAAAAACGGTCAAGATGTCATAATCTCTCTGCAAGTAAATGGAAAGGAAATGTCCTTTCTAGAAAAGGCAAATTAAAACTTTTATAGTCCTCCAGTTACTAAATTATTTGAACTCTTAAAGAACAAAGAATAGCGATGAGTCGGTGCCAGAATTAAGGACCAATTCCTGCTTTCGTGATTTATGCAAGCAATTTATTTTTTTCCCTAGTGGGCTTTCTCACACACATCAGGTAAGAAGGGTTTGGCCTGTAATTAACAATGTCTGCAAAAACAAAAATGAAACCAGTGTATATAGTTAACCACAATAAATTGGAGAAGTGTGCATGCTGGTTAGTGTTAGGAAGTGGGGTTTATAAGGCTATTCCAGTCTTGGGAAGAAAGCCACCATCTCTCTTCTTTAATATCAGATTGTATGCAATCTCCACTAATGCTCCTCCAGGAAGAAGAGTTTCCCTACTTTGATGTGCAGCTGTCATCTGAAACAGCAGTAGCCTAAGAAGATCTGCAGTGAGAGTATGAGGTTAATTCCACCCTGGGGATATGATGCCGAGAAAGAAATACAGCAGCCTTACTAGTCCGGTCTGAAGGCAACTATTGGAGGCAAAGCAGGAGATACTCCTGGGTGATCAGCAGCACGTGCAGTCAAACTGACTCAGTCAGTTTGCCTATTCTGATTCCTCGCAGCCAGCTATACTCCCATCCACATGGGTTCTTTGTGCTGCTCTCTGGAAGGGATTGGACATGCCCCTTTCTGATGGCCTGCATTGGCACCTTTAGGCAGGAGTTGATCACTGAAGGTATCAGGTAGGAAAGAGAGCACTAGAGAGTAGATTATATAAATCTCAAGGTAAAACAGCCTGTGGAACACTCTGTACCTTCCATTTTTGTTAATTTCTCAGAGCTTAATTTGTAAAACATTGAACATTTATTTAAGAAGTTAGAACACTTGCTTGACAGTACGTGCTCTAGTAACTGTATGTTGAGCCTTGCACTGTAACAGGCTGTTCTTGCATTCCCAAAGCTACCCGAAAACTTCTTTTCTACAGAAACTTTCCATTGTGTTTCTGCCCAAAGGTAGAAAACCACTTTGGAAAAACCTAAGCACAATCTATCAAGCCTTCAGTTATTTTTTTTTAATTTTTATTTTTTATTTTGTTTTTGTTTTGTTTTAGAACTTTGTACCACCCTTTAACAAGTTGAAACGTTCACTTCTTAACGAGGAAAAAAACCCTAGCCCTTTATTTTCAGACACTAAGAAAGGGTGTAGTAACAATAACTTGTTGCAGATCATATAGCTCCCTGTGAACCTGGAAGATGAAATGTTTCAGATATGTCAGCTAAGTATATGGGGACTGTACTACACTGACCACTCTAAGGGTCCGTCTACACTTACCCACCGCATCGGAGGAGTCCAATCGATCTTCTGGGTTCAATTTATTGCATCTTGTCTAGACGCGATAAATCGAGCCAGGAAGTGCTCCCCCGTCGACGCCGGTAATCCTGCTCCACGAGCGGAGCAGGCAGAGTCGACAGGGGAGCCTGCGCGCCGCCATGTGGACCAGCGGTGAGTACTTTGAAGTTCGAAATAAGATACTTCGACTTCAGCTACATGAATAACGTAGCTGAAGTCGCGTATCTTAGTTCGAACTTGGGGGGTAGTGTGGACCAGCCCTAATTGCTATTTGATGGGTTAGTTTTATATGATACCTGAAAGCTGAGGAGGTTATGGGACAAAAGAAGGGGAAAGCAGATAAGGAGAAGTCTGAATGTCTTGGGTAGGGAGAGACAGTGTAGCTATGTCTTGATAAGACACAATTGTGGGGTATGACAAATGTCTTGTAGAAACTCATAGGATAAAAATAGCTCATGTAGATCTTTGTTGGAGAGGATGATCTCCATTACAAGGAGAATGTTGCCTGCTTCCAGTCACATAAGAGTGGAGGGTCTTGTCCTTTCTGTTAGTAAAGGACAGTTTTAAAGAAGGTCATTGCTGCTAAAACTGATCTTTTACTATAAAGTGCAATAGGGAATCTTCCCCCAAGTCCCAGGGGTGCTGGAACAATTTTGTATAGTGGGTGGTGCTGAGAGTCAGCCCTCTATATGATGGAAACCACTTTAAGCCAGGGGCT
The DNA here is from genome assembly GCA_033296515.1 of Macrochelys suwanniensis. Taxonomy (NCBI): domain Eukaryota; kingdom Metazoa; phylum Chordata; order Testudines; family Chelydridae; genus Macrochelys; species Macrochelys suwanniensis. The sequence continues at coordinate 116,631,993 of CM065778.1, read as the reverse complement.
GTGGCAGCACCCCTAGTTCCAGCATTTATGCCAAGGCCCGGCTTCTCTCAAAGTACAAGGTGAAGTTTAGAGCTTAAAAATATGGCTACACATTTCATGCTGTGTTTCTTGTTGGAGTCAAAATATTGGAGAAAAGGGTTGAATTGGAGTTATTAAAAACACAATTTTGTGTCTGGGATGTCTTGCTGCTGAAATTTGAATCAGAAAGGACACAGCGTGGCTCTTGTTGAGTTTTCAGGGCCACAGAAAAACCATTGTTTTACTTGTTAAAGGGATACATGTCATGTCATATATGGAACCACTGAGACAAACATGGGACCTCATGAGTGCCTTCTTTAAATAAAAAAAAAAGTGACTGTTTTACAAAGAACTTGCAATTTACTTATTCTCAGTCTGTCAAGAACAGACTGGGCATTAGTAAGTCAGTGGAACGTAATGCTCTCCTTGCTTAATAAAACCTAAGCAGAAAGTAGAATTTCATATTGCAAAGAGTCATTTTGTCAAACTCAGGTTTTCCATGAACACACGTCTCCCATTAATTCGTTGCTGCTGTATTGCAAAGAGAGGTGAATTCCCTCTTCTTAGACAGCATTTTTCATATTGAAGCTGTAAACCTTCAGAACGGCAAACTGATAGTTTAGTGTGCAAAGCACAGTCCTTGGCACGTAATTGTTAACCCTGATCCTCAACAAGCAAGAAAATCCTGAAGGCCAGGGAACAGAAATGAACCACTGCAGCAAAGTATACCCCAAACGTATGGGTAGGGAAAGGGAGGGGAAAATCTACCAAGAGCTGGTGGTATGATGAAGCAGTGTTTCTACTTATTGTCTTAGCTTTCCATTCCCCACAGACGTGATACTAGGCCTATGGAAATAAAATATTCGTACTTACTTTCGAAAGGGCCCTGTGACATACTCAGGGTGTGCAATAGTGTAATATTCTATGATAAAATTTGGCATTGCATAAATGACATTTTCTGCTTGATTTGGCTAGCTTGGAGAAATAGCAAGTACATTTTTTTTTCTTTAAAAAAAAAGAGAAGTAGAAGAATAAGGGCTCAGGATAAACATGCATGCTACTATAAAAACCCATGCTTGAATGTGCAAGTTGGGAAATGACTCATTCAGTGATCTGACTTGCACGTGCGTATGGCTCAACTGTTGCATGGTAATCTGAAAATTTAGTCTTAAAAGTCTAGCATATTGAAAGAATTGTTAATAGTGCCTCAAAGACTTGCAGTGTTCTACACTCCTATACATGTGACTGTCATAGGAGTAAAGTACTTGTTCTGGATTGTGTGAATGGTTCTAGACTATAAACAAAACATGCACACACTTCACTAATACAATGGTAAGGCTGAGAATTCAGGGCACAGGTCACTTTGGACTTTCCACTCGAAAAGTAGATTATACACTCTATACATTTTGAGATGGCACTTTCTCAACAGGATAAAATTAGCTGCTGTTTCAAAGTGAAGGGGAAATGTTGACCTCTTAGTGCATTGGGCAAATATTCTTTCAGCAAATGGCATTTTTTGTAAGTTTTTTTAATTTTTGTCAAAGAAACCTCTTTCAAACAGTTCTGATTTGTGTATTTTTTTTTCCCCCCACACTGCTATAGGTCTGGGTTATTCTGTCTTCCACCACCTTCATTTCCAAAGCAAGAGGAACCTCCTGCTGATGCTTGCACTAACTGGGTTCCTGAAGACAGACAGCCTGTGAAGGGTGAGACTGAGTCACAGCTTTCTAGTGAAAAACCTCCCAAAGGAAACCATGAACAGGTTCCTCCTCTTTTGCCACCTCCATCACCAGGCAATGTTCCTCCTTACCCTCCCTATTTTGAGGGAGCTCCTTTTCCTCCTCCCTTATGGTTAAGACACACGTATAACCAATGGGTTCCTCAGCCACCACCAAGGACTATAAAGAGGACAAAAAGACGGTTGTCACGAAATAGAGACCCAGGAAGGCTCATCATGAGCACTATTAGACTGAGGCCCAGGCAAGTGCTCTGTGAGAAATGTAAAAACACTCTGAACCCAGAGGAAGCGAGCAAAGCCAGGCAAAATGCTAAAACAAGGAGGAAGCTAAGCATTCAGGACAAAGAGCAAAAAAAGCACAGTGATTCTGATTATGTAGAGAAAAGGAACAAAAGAGAAAAGAGGGAGGAAGACAAATTTTCTGGGGAATTAGTGCATCGAACTCCAGTTATAAAAATATCCTACAGCACGCCACAAGGTAAAGGCGAAGTTGTGAAAATTCCCTCCCGAATTCATGGCTCGGTTAAACCGTTTTGTCCACAGCGGATATTGCAGAATGGAGGGGAGGACCAAGAGGAGAACAGAGACTCTGAACGATATCCGGAAACCAAATGTTTTATGGATAAGTCGGCAAGCAGCCAACTTGCTTCCATTCCAAAACTGAAATTAACTAGGCCTGTGCATTCCAGTGCAGATGTTCCACCTCCAAAAATCCGACTGAAACCCCATCGAATAAATGATGGTCAGAGTGTTTCCATTTATAAAGCAGAACTTATTGATGAGATAAATGTCCTTCAGAGTAGCAGGGAGTCCAATCCTTCTGCATTTTACACTGATGAATCTGCGGATAGAAGTTTAGCAGAGATGTCTTCAGGGAGTTCAGGTGAAGATGACTTCAGAAGATTTCCCCAAGGTAAAGATGGACATGATAACTTGGCTTTTCTTATGAATTATCGTAAAAGGAAGGCAGATTCTTCTAGTTTATCAGTGTGTAGCAATGACAGTCTAGATGAATCCAAATCCTCTAGTTCAGAAGTAACATCACCAGAAATGTGTGACTTTTTACCTGGTGATGATGCGTCTGTCTCTTCATCTTCAAAAGATGAGCGTAAAATTGTGCCACCATTAACAGTTAGACTACATACACAGAGTGTCTCTAAATGTGTCACTGAAGATGGAAGAACTGTTTCAGTGGGGGATATTGTTTGGGGTAAAATTCATGGTTTCCCATGGTGGCCGGCACGTGTTCTTGACATAAACCTTAGCCAGAAGGAAAATGGAGAACCTTCCTGGCGAGAAGCTAAAGTATCATGGTTTGGTTCTCCAACAACCTCATTCTTATCTGTTTCAAAACTCTCTCCTTTCTCTGAATCTTTCAAACTGAGATTTAATCGTAAGAAGAAAGGGATGTATCGGAAAGCTATTACAGAAGCTGCAAAGGCAGTAGAGCATCTGACCCCAGAAATAAGAGATCTCTTAACACAGTTTGAAACATAACTTTGCCTCCAGTACCAGGTGAGTGCATACTGGACTGATGCTTCCTGTACTAATGTTCTTGTACAGATTGCATTTGTCTTACTGTCATGTCTGTTCTTATTTCACTTTTTGTCTTTGAGTTGCCTAAATGATTAGGGTTAAACTTCTTATTCTGAGGTCTAGAAACCCATGTTTGTGACCTTTCAGAGGGGTGAGAACCTGCAGGTAGCTGTCACGGACTTAAGTGAGACTCACAGGAAGCGGCCCCTTAATTTTAGTAGGGGACAGTAGGCCAATTTATTGTTGTGGGGAAAGGAGCATTGTTGCTCAGGGTGGCCCCATACTACCTCCCAACCAGCTTTGCTAGTGAACAGCTAATGTACCATTTGAACAGATGAGGACACAGACATGTAATAACATGGGATTCTAAATGTGGGTTTGTGAGAAGCAGACTCATGCAGTCTTGTTTTGACTCTGACAATGACATTGTAGGTAAGTGACTTGACTTTTTGTTTTGCTGTGTAAGTAAGTATGGGTGTAATAATACGTGCCTACCACACAAGGGTGTAATGGCTATTGACTGACCATACTTATATGTGCTAAAATTCATCCTGCTGTGGCTGAAGACCAAGTGCCCCTAGGCCCTTAGCTGTTTTGGTGAACTGTCCCTTGAAAAAACACTTTTATAAATGATAACTTCATGTGTAGACACTGGTACAAGCAGCTGGCTTTAATAATCAGAGATGCTCACGATGGCCCTCTCTCCACCTCCTTCATTCTTCTTGAAGTCTGACAGTCCGCTCAGGTTTGCTTCCTTCTGCAAAAGATATTCTCCTCTCCATGTAGCTCACTTTAAACTACAATAATCCCCCTCAGACTATTTGTCCTAAAGCTAAGAACAAAACACTTGGTTCCTTTTTCTCTGGCAACTTCCTGAAACGACAATACCCCGGGTACTACTGAGAGAAGGTGGAAGGACATCAACATAGTAATCGGTTCTTGGGAACAGCTGAGAGCATAATACTGGTTCTCCTATGTGACTGAAGAAGAGACCTTTTTTTTTTCCTCTCACTGCTAAGTTGTAATATGCATGTCTGTTGTGATCAGTCTTCAGTGTTTAACATTATAAAATGTAGCATACGTTCAAATAGCTTTATTATTTTAATTGCAATTTGCATTTTATAGGGCCTGTCCCTGCTCCAGTTGAAGTCCATGGCAAAACTCCTGGTGACACTGAATAAGATCAAGATTGTCTCTTGATAGCCTGCTGATGATGGCTATCCTGCTAAACATGACCACATCCATGACACTTACAGATTGGGACCCCAGTGAAAGATTATTAAACCAGGATAGAAACTAATTTTTTTTTTCCTCTGAAATCTCAATTCTAACTGTTAGAAGAACTTTTCCTCTCCTAAAATGTAGTTTTGTACTCTGCTCAGTACTGGTTCATCACTTTGTCCCTTATTTCCCTCATTTGCCCAATTTACGAAATGCATACACAAGTCAATGATACTTTTTTTTTCCACGTTTCTAGCATGAGGAAGCTTACTCACGATTAGAGCAATATTTGACTCCACGCTTCAGCTATTGGGACTAAGATGGTAAATGTTTGTATAATCCTGAGGCAGGCAGGTTTGATCTAGAGGAAAATGAAGGGAAATTCTGCTGACGGTTTGCTTTTGCAAACTTATTCTGGATAGTTAAATCTCCAAAAATTGCACTAATGAGAAGCACTGGACGTTCTCTTTCACCCTCCATCAAATGTCTCGAGCTTATTTACCTGAATGTGAGAGGCCCAAAATTCTCCTTTCTTTGAACCATGACCATTGTGCCAAATTCCTCACTTCTCCTAGGTAAAAATCTGAATTCAGCTTAGAAAGGCCTTAAGGCATTCCTGGAAACTTTCTTTACCTTTTCTCTACCCAGGTACCTTATCTGACTCACCTTTTCAGTCTTTCTGTTAAAATTATCTGTCAGTCTCCATGAGAAAACACTAACAATTGTCAATAACTATCTGCTAACTGTGCCATAACATAATTCTTTACCAACCAGCAGGCAGCCATCACATCGGATGACTTGTCAGGAGGGAAAGGGGCAGGAGATTAGAAGTTATCACTTGGATCTTCAGTGTGACACACATGTCAACTAATACATTGTACTGCTCTTACACTGGATTTTTTTTGTTTGTGCTATTTTTTTCCCCATTGTCTCTTGCTTTTACATAATTTTTATGATATGCATCAGTAACTCATTGATGCCTTATTTGAATACCTTGTCTAAAACTAGCTTTCTGTCTCTTCAATGGGACAGAGTTTCATTGCTTTTTGTGAATTTTCTTGAGTCAGAACTGAAGTTTTCCCACCAGTTTTTGGTAACTGACAACTTTTTCCTTTTATTTGCTATAGATCGCAGTGGCTCAGTTACTGTGGCAATCAGTCATGCTAGGAACAACTTGTTTGTGTTGTAAATCAAAGTGTTTTGATTGTTAGGACGTTCAGAGGAGACAGTCTCTTATGTCTGATACAATAATTAACAAGATTACGTAGTCATACTTGTAATAGCAACTTTGTGCCATTGCAAAAATGGGCTCATTAATAGTTGCGTAAGGGGAGATCTGTTTACAAAGTCCAACAAAATCCAATAGAACCACATAACATTTGTAACGAGGAGTCCGGTGGCACCTTAAAGACTAACAGATTTATTTGGGCATAAGCTTTCCTGGGTAAAAAACCCCCGCTTCTTTAGATGGGTGTTTTTTTTTAACCCACGAAAGTTATGCCCAATAAATCTGTTAGTCTTTAAAGTGCCACCGGTCTCCTTGTTGTTTTTGTGAATACAGACTAACATGGCTAGCCCTCTGATACTTGGCACATACTTTAATTATAAACATAAATGTTAATTGATATGATCAAACTAGATCAGTGGTCCCCAACGCGGTGCCCATGGGTGCCATGTCGCCCGCCGGGGCATTTCTGGGCACTAGGTGGTGGGCGGGCACCCATAAGGGGAGAGAAGCTGCTGCCGCGGCTTGCCGGGGACAGAGAACTCCGGTGCCCGCAGTCCACTAGTGTAGCTGGGGGGGAGCAGGGGGAGCAGCCGCTCCCCTGTGAGGAAAAGCGGCACTAAGGTGCCGCCCGAGCCCGGCTGCGGGAGCCGGGCTCGGGGGGCGCTTTAAAGGGCCAGCGGCTCCCCACAGTGGCAGGAGCCGCCGGCCTTTTAACCCCACCCCCCCCCCCCCGCCCCCCAGCCTAGCTCCGGCAGCGGGGCTGGGGGGGGGGACGGGGGGACACACACTTTAAAAGGCCGGCGGCTCCTGCCGCTGTGGGGAGCTGCTGGCCCTTTAATGCACCCCCCACCCAGCCTAGCTCCAGCAGCGGGGCTGGGGGGAGCGCTTTAAAAGGCCTGGGGGCTCCGCAGCTGCGGCGCCCCGGGCCCTTTAAAGCGCCACCAGGTGAGTACAGGGAAAGCGGGGAGGCGCCTTTTTATAGCGCCGCCGCTCCCCCTGTGCTCTAAACCTGGCTAGCCCCAGAGTTCTCTGTCCCCGGCAGGGTGGGTTGCGGGCACTGGTGATCTCTGTCCTCAGCAGGCGCGGGGCTGCGGCTTCCCTCGGCGCTGCCCAGAACTGGCCCCCCTGCCCCCAAAAAAGGTAAATAAAAAAGAGCAAATTCACATGGTAAGGTGAAAGAATAATTGCTGAATAATTTAATACCTTTTTACATGTGTAAATACCTTTTTTATCTTATGGATTCATATATTATGTAATATTAAATGATGGTTTTCATATTATTTAATGTACAAATACAAAATAAGTCCTGAAAAATTGTTGGTGCCCGCCACACTCTTCTGAAAACATGAATGTGCTCTTGGCCACAAAAAGGTTGGGGACCACTGAACTAGATCAATAAGTAAAACAGTCACTCACCTGTCACAAGTGTTGTACTGTTAATCTTCTCAAATATCTTAGGTGGCTTCTGGCCTATAGGGGATGGAGAACATGTGGGGCAGTTACTGGAGACCTCAATATAGAGTCTACAAATGCAAAATAAGCTGAATACATGTGGATTCACTTAAAACTAGTGCTGATCAAATAATGCTAACCATATCTGAATAAGTTATTTGACCAACTATTGCAAAACAAAACTTCCAGTTGGCAAGGTTAATTAGCCCTATTTTTTGCTTCCCTGCAAAATGTACTTCGTGGGTAGAGAGTTTAAACCTTGTCATTAAATTGCCAATAAAAATATGGCAACAAGAAAAGACAAGGCAGAGTAGTAACCTGTAAAATCCAATTTCATAAGACACTCTTGATTCAGCAGATAGGAAAAAAATCTCCCACTAAACATGTTCCCATGCCTCTTTGCAGCTGTCTCTGATATATAAGCATAACTTTGTTTGAGAATTGGTGGCTTCATAAATGTCTGTTGCACTGTAACTTAAATGCTTGTAATATACAGACTCTTATTTCAGTGGTATGTTTGCTTTGGTAAGCATTAAAATTCAGACCAACTTTGCTGATTTTGCTTTTAAGATTAAAGGTCTTTGTAGTTGCTACTTAAAATTAGTTAGACGAGGCCTGAAAATAATGGGAGTGTCAGAATAGTGGATGATATTTAACCTTAAATCTAAATCCCTATTTACAGTAGGCCTGCTTGAAGGCCTGTGTAGAGCATTTTAGCAAGGCTCATGCTGTAAATGGGAGTGCTTAATGGGGGTTGGGAGCCAAAATGCAGTCCAGTCTTCTGTTGTGATTGCTTTTAAAGGCTGACTTCCTTGGGGTAGGGTGGGGAGAAAAGTGTGGGAAGATGGTTACCTCAAACTGTATTCTGTGAAAGACAGAAAATATGGATCTGGCTTTGTCTTGAGCAATGACAAGCCTGTGTTCACTTGCTGAAGTCCCAAGTGCGGCAAAGTTTCATTGCTCTTACTTTTGGCATAGCTTACTTCTAAGCAAGCATACAGCAATTCTTGGTTCTGCCATTTTCAGATTATTTGAGCAAAACCAGATTGGGTTTCAAGGATGTAACCAAGTTATATTTATTGACTTGGCTTATGAAAATCATTCCGTATTCTCCCCCAGCCTTCTTGTAGGAGTTCATCACTAGTGTTGAAGGCACTTACAGTGGATATTCATGGGTAAATGGGTCTTCAACAAGACTGGCTCCCTTTAACATCAGAAACAAACCACTCAAGGTGTATCCGTGATTGAGGGAAGAGGGGTGCAGCCTATATGTTCCTAGATAGAAACATGTTTCATGTAACTTAATTTTACAAATGCATGTAGCATATTTCTCTTTATTAACTCAGATTTTACATATCAAGCAAATTCATGGAATATCGATCCATTGAATAGTAAACAACACCTTTATCCCCACAGCAAAAAGTTCCAATATTTCTTTAAGGTCTTGTGGTACATGGTTCTCCTCATTATCTTTCTTTCTTGCTGCTATCCTCTGTTTGTGAATTACAATGAATTTTAGGTTTCAGTGTAGTAGCCGTGTTAGTCTGTGTCAGCAAAATGAAAATAAGAAAGAAAAACTTGTAGCACCTTAGAGACTAACACATTCAAATTTATTTCAGCATAAGCTTTCGTGGGTTAGTAGTGGGTACTAACCCACGAAAGCTTATGCTGAAATAAATTTGTTAGTCTCTAAGGTGCTACAAGTTTTTCTTTCTTATTTTCATTTTAATGAATTTTAGGTAGTGTGATCACCACCTAAATATTAGAACCACCATTTTTTGGATTTGGTGTAACATCCAAACGTTTGGTTGCTTATTCAAATCGCTTCCTGCCATTCTCTGTGCTCAGCTTTTTGCCTGGAAAAGGCTTCGGCCTAATTGCCTCTCCCCAAGATTGGAAGCTGCAAAGAGGAAGTGTATTGTCCTCCCACTGTCTTTGAGGGGAGATGCTATGCCCCTCCTTCCTCTCTGCATTCTCCATGTATTCAGGAGGATTTTGAATTTTAGAACTTACCCATTCTCTCCTAGGGTGTATCTACACTTCAGCTGGGAGTGTGCTTCCCAGCTCGGGTTGACAGACATGCGCTAGCACATTAACACTAGTGTAATTAGGAGTAGCACAGGTGGTGGCTCAGGCTAGCCACCTGAGTAGAAACCAGCGCAGACCCCCTAGGTATGTACCTAGGCAGCTAGCTTGCACTGCCACCTGTGCTATGCCCAGCTACACTGCTGTCTTAGCATGCTAGCTCAAGCAGAGCTAGTGTGTCTGTCTGTCTGCCCATGCTGGGGGACATGCTCCCAGTTGCAGGGTAGCTATCCCTGAAAAAGAGGAATCCTACCTATTCCTAGTTCCCGTCCACTGATGGCTCATGCCTGCTTTTAAAGGAGGTGGGGTCGGTGCGTATGGGAGCACAGCTCCTGACTGTAGAGTAGCAGGTAACAGGCAGAGAACAATCTTGGAGTAGCGGAGAGTAAGAGGGGAGGAAACAGCAATCTGCCTCATACTCTGCTCTATGGCCCCCTAATAGCGGGGTGTCGGTCTATCTGTCTCTTTCTGTATGTATGTATAATATAACAGCTCATCTAGTTGCCAAGGACTACATACATACACACACACACACAGCTTTGGATTCAAACATTGGACACATGGCAAGTCTAGCCGTCCACCAAGAGTAGGATTGTAGGCGCATATACCAGAAGAGGCCAAAATTTTTAGAACAAACTGACTTGGAGATCTACTCTATGGGTTATGAAATGGGTGACCAACTCAACAAGTGAGTGTAAGAATTACAATTCTATAGTCATTTGGAAAAATGGAGGCCAGAGGCTGCTCGGGTCAACTATAGTTCAGAATGCAGGATGGCAAACATTCATATCAAAATCTCATCTGGGTTGACCTACCTATGAGTCACTCGTGACTTAAGGATGAGATTGGTTTTAGTCTGATTTCAGTAGTGTGCTTTTTGAGACTGTCTGGGGTTTTGTTTTTGCATGTGAGTGTGTTTGTTTTTTCTTTGCTACCGTAACTGATTCACAATGGGCTAGAGCTAGTAAAAAATAAATAAATAAATAAAAATCCAAATCTCGAATTTTTTGGTGAACAGTATACACTTTTGTGCAAAGATTTTGTGAAAAATGTATGCTGTTTGAGCAGTTCTGACATGCTGACCACACGTTCGTGAGAAATTATATATATATAATATATATATATATATAGGATAACTCGCCTCCATATTATATTTATTTATTTATAATATAATTTTATATATATATAAAAATAAATATAATATGGAGGCGAGTTATCCTATGTTGCAAGCTTTAGCAGCGTAAGCTAGAATTGGGATTGATCTAGAGGCAAATATAGATGCGTGTTCTAGTTGCAGTGACTGAGGCAGTGTGTCTTGAGCTCTGGTCTATAGCTATGCACTGTTAAACATGAGGAAATACCCTTCTTGCACTCTTTGCTCTCTGCTTCGCTTTTATGATTAATAGAGAGAGTTTAGGCTGGAAGTTTCATAAACCGGAAACTCTCTGAGCAGAATAGCATCTCTTCTATACCCCTCCCTAATGCCAAGTACCCCAAGAGCTTTCTATAGCTTTCACACCATAAATGGGTTTGTTAGCATATCCAGGTCTGTTTTTAAATGTTAACTTCCAAACCTGTGCACGATATAGCCCATATTAGGCAAATTTCTATGGTAAAAGGCTGCCCAAAAGCATTGGGTGAAATTCTTTGTGCTTCTTACAGGTGCAGTATGGAAATCAAAACTCAGGGGGAAGAGCACCTAAGGTACCTTGGCACCCATATGGTCCTGGGGTCTGGAAAGGTCCTTGGTGTACTGTAGACAACCCCAGAGGCCTGGCTAAGTTAGAGCAACCCCAGAAGTCTGCTGTATCTCCTACCGTGATGCACCCAGAAACGTGGAAGCACTATATGCTGTTGCCTCACCTGTTCCAGGGTGTGTAAGGGGATCCTCAGGAGGCAGCATTATGGCTGTCTTACTCAGTGCCTGTGCCACAGCAGCCTCCCCCAGCTATAGAAGGGGATTTTAGAGCCCTTCCTAAACTCTGGCCTCGTACGCAGCAAAAAAAGAGGTCAGAGCAGTGAGGATCTTGCTCACTGTGACTGACAGTGAACACATTTAGGAAAATTCTGCTCCAAATTGATCAGATGCCTCTGTTAAACAACTCATTTTAGTGAGTCTCATGAGCCATATCTTACAATTTATTTTATTATTTGTTGCTTGTATCCTAGAGCTTTTTGTGGGTCAAGAAAGACACTTTCACATACAGTACCTCTAAATGTCTACAATAAATGGGTTTATAGTATTGATGTTCCTTTGGCATTTCATGCCAAGAAATACAGCTCTCTTATCTTGACCTTATTCTCTCCTATATCTCTTTCTACTGGTAATATTTTGTATGGCCATGATGCTACTAAACATTAAAACCTACTGTGACATTTTGTAAGTTAACTCTATTGCTATTTGCTTAATATAACCTTTTTTTGTGATGACTGGATCTATGTATAGCAAAAATTAACCACGGTACATAGACTCCATGTAATAAGTTACTCGGTTACAATTTCATTTTCAAAAGAGGTTTTCTGGCATTGTGTGCATATTCTCTGCATTCCTGGCAGAATAAGAAAAAGGGCTGTAAGAGGGACAGTCCTAGGGCTACCTTGACTGAAGCTCGCTTCTGTGGCACACATGTCTTAGTTTCCCGAGAAATTGCCCAAAGTCTTGTGTGCATAAATCATAACAAAACAATTCCCAATACTATAGTCCAGAATTCTCCCACTATAGTCCAAACAGCTCATGCAACATACAGCTCCAGAGTCCTTCATCACGCCCTGGCTCTCCAGTGCACCCCTCTCTTTTCCTTGTACCAAGGCAGCCACCCCAACCCTTCCAACTGGAGTCCAAGCCTAGTCTTCCACAGGGGAACCCCTGCAGCCTCTCTGCTGGGAGAATCCTTGCAGGGGAGCATCCCTCACTCTCCTTGGGCCTCACACAGTTCCTCTGGATCCAGCTCTCCAGCCCTGGAGATGTCAGCGGGTAAGCCCCATAGCAGCTATCCTGCCTTTGGCCTTCTCTGCCCCTGGGCTCTCGCTCTCTCACTTACAGCTAGTAGGCAATTCCCTCTGCTGCTGAGCCTAACTTCAGCCCTGGCTCTTTGGCTTGGGGGCGCAGCCAGCAAATCCCTCTTGCTGCTCTCCTGTTTTCTCCCTGCTCCCAAACATAGTTTCCTAGTCAGTTCCTCCTTCAGATTCTCCCTGACCTTGCAAAGCCTCCAGGTGCTTCCCCACCTTCTTAATTGGTAGCATCTGTTCTGGGACAGGGGATCTGGACCTACTTCATTTACTGGGGCCAGCCATCCTGTGACAGGGACATACACAGCCCTGCTGTGTGACTAAAGATTATGGTGGTGGTGAGGATAACTATGTAGTTAAGGTTCTAAAAACGCTGTTTTTATGTGAAATGACTTTCTGAAACATTTACCTTTTCTGGGCTGAAACTTGCCATGCTTCCGCTCTGACCAACTCAAACAGCTGATCTGAAATATCAGACTTCATATGTGAACAGTTTAGTCAGCATATGTATGTAGCTAAATTTGAGGCAAGGGAGAGCCTCAAAATACATTACAAATGTCTGAGATTGCAGGGCTGCCCATGTGCTGTGGGTTTCCAGACTCTGGTCTGCAGAGCTGGCTAGTTGCAGAGTGCTTGTTGGCTCTCATGTTTCCAGATGAGCGAGAGAGAGCGAGTGCAGATGGCATACAGGACATTGGCTCTGTGATTGCAAATATTGAGATGGTCCTGTCTATGGGCCACCTGCCCTCCTAACTTGTGGCTCATGCTGTGGAAAAGTTTTGAGCTCCTGCTGTAGAATATGCAAGTGGGTTGCATGCTCCAAGTGCTCAGGGGGGCACTGTTAGCAAACTGGAGCTATCTGCTTACAAGAATTTACAAGTTCAGCTGCTGAAGGAGATTATAAAACTGAAAGGCTTAATGATGCTCCTAGGACATGCAGCAAGCTGTTTTAACTCCAGACTAAGCAGATTATGGCACCATTTAGAGCTGGTGGACTTGCAAAGCTACAGAGAAAGGAGCTGGCAAAGCCTTGCTAGCAAAGTTTGTCAACCAGAGGCCAGCTAGCTGTGCAAGGACTCGTGTACCTTGGGAGCTTTAGCCAGTTCAGTCTGGATAAGGGTGCTGAGAAGGTCTGCTGGAGAAGCTGTCTGAGAGGATGGCTTGCTGAGCAAACCAATGAGTGCAGAGTAGGAATTAACTGTATAGTTGGCCAGTGCAGTTTGTAAACGGAGCCAGTAAACGAGCTTAATGCTTAACAATGTGATCAATTCTGCAGGACCAAAATGCTCTACAGCTCTTCTGTTGAGTTCTGATACTCTGCAGGATCTGAGTGACAGTCAAACGTTGCAGCAGGTAGTGAGGGCAAATGTATCCATTCTCCAGATAACCAAGAGTTTTGTTTAATGAGGATTCTGGTGATCAGTTTGTGACTGCAGTTCAAGGAATTTATAAACTCAGTTTGCAAAGTTTGTGGCAGTTGTAAACTGCACAAGTCAAATTTCTGCTGACTTTCCTTTAAAATCCAAGTGCAGACACCAGATATGCAAGATGGAGAGAGAAACCTCAATTGGATTTCAGTTTACACTTGTGTAATGATTGCAGCGAATGAAATGAGCTGGATTATAGGATCCCAGGTACAGGAATTGCTGCAGAACTATGTTTTGAGATGGGACTTGTGTCGAGTGGCCTTGGAAAATAAGAGAGATGAGGCCATTCCAAAAGGAGTCCTGTTTTCTGTGGATGCCCTCCAGTGATGGTCAGGCTCATTTTTATACCACTTGCTTTCCAGGTGTCTGCTTAAATATTGCACTAAAAACACTTGTCAAGTCACACCTCAAAGTGAATGCTGTACAAGTGAGCAATATAAGTAACTTTGATTATTTTTAAACTCTAGAACCAACTCTGGATACTTTCCTTGCTACCTGTTTGGGAAGGAGAGAAGGGATTTGGATATGTGTTAGTAAAAATAGAAAATGTTAAGGCTACTCCAAGGTGCTGTCACATGGGACTTGACTGTGAAGGGATGGAGTTTAGTATAGAAATGCGTAGATAATTTCCACACTTTTACTTGCGTGCACATTGATAGTAAGTACTCTGTTTTGTTTAACATTGATGCAAGATTTCTTTAATTGTCAGTTTTTAATTTGGCGTGAATTGGAACAGAATGATTTAAAGATTTTTGTTTCATTAGGCAATGGCTGTTTGCAAGTCTCCTAATCCACTTCTTTGTCTTTTCCACACAAGTGCCCGTAACTGACATTGTGACAGGATTACTAATATCGCTGAGGGACAATGCCTGCCTGCATCAATCCCTAAAACCAGAGCGACTTGATCTGGTGCCTGTTTTTGTTTGTCTAAAAAAATAAACAAAGCCAGCAATAGAAAGTAGATTAGAATGTGCCATTTATAGTTCAACGTTCAACGTGTGCCTTCATTTTGCACCTTTCGGTTAAGTGTTGTGTGTGTGAGCTTTTCCTAAGAAAACATACTGAATCTATTGTTGCATTAATTTGCTCCTTGGATCTCTATTGTGTATTCTCAGTCTTGGTGCTTGAAAAATCATTCCCATAACTAGGTCGTAAGACGCTCTTTCCAGAGTGAGTCATAGTGGAGCTTCGGCTATCAATTTTTGAGAATTTATGCTTTCACAAAATAAAACAAATAATTAGCCCTTTAACCAATGGAAATTGCCTTTCCACGTCTGCAGAGGGCTTAGCTGGCAGCAGTATGGAATTCTGCCCTGGCAGCAGTGAAACATCAAAGAATCCTATCACTCTCACGCTGCTGCTGGACTCTTCTGTGATGAGGGGTGTAGCTTGTCAGGCCATTAGACTGTAGTTCTGAATAGTAGTGTTGTAGGTTGGCCTCTTAGCGTGTCACATCCTGGGACCCTGCAGGCACCTAACCATTCTCAGGATTTCTCAGAAATACTTCTCCAACACAGTGGGTTAAGTTATGAAGGTGAACCCCTCAAATAATAAAATAAAGTTCAGTACCATAACGCTAAAGGTTCTGGCTCTGCCATCTTCTATGACTCTAGGCTGTTCATCACCCTCAGTTGTTCCCTTCAGATTAGGAGGGCTCTCCGGCTTCCCCCTGGAGTCTCCTATTAGAGTGCAAAAGCTCAAACGAAGCAAGAACATAAACAAAATCCCCTTGCCCTGGGTTTTATAAAGGTCTTGCATCCCTTGCACCCTGCCCTTTGTGCGGGCCATAGGGGTCCTCCCCTGGGCCTTCCCCTTGCTCCAGAGTCTTTCTTCACTACCTAGACCTCCTGACTTCTGGCTAGTCTCCCTGTTCCCAGGGAACAGGCAGTGAGAGCCTCCTGTCTGTGCTCTCCCCCTTTCCTAACTGATTCTCAGGCCTAACTCGCCCAGCCCCTGCCCACAGGGCCTAGGTGCTGCCTTTTACCCCAGCTGGAGCTCAGCTGGCAGTCACAGGTTCACTGGCCTTTTCCCTGTTTAAAGGGCCAGTGCTACCCTGTGATAAGTAGGCTTGTGCTAAGGGAAAACTCTTCAAGTTCTGAATTAGATGACAGTCATGGCAAGATACTGAAGTCCCCCATGCAGTGTCTTCGTCAGGTATGATATGTGGCCTATGTAAGTGAACATAATGGGTCATCGTCACTAGGGCAAAAGGGTAATAAATTCTCTCTGGCAGCTTAGCCCTGAGCCTTTCCAGCACAGATGCTGTTAGCTGCCTTGAATTAGTCGAGTAATTGTGTGGTCGCTAGTCACTCATGTATTTTTCCAGTATGGGGGACCGGTGTCTTTTTACTGAACTTTTCAAGAAGTTCATTAATATCCTGAAGGAATGGACCCTTCCAAGTGGTTTAACAGTTCCCTTAGTGCATGTTGGATTGTGCTAAATACGAAGTCTATTTCCTATGTAAACTACCTAGTTGAGGGGAATGAAGTGTAGTGATGTTATTAGTTTGACTCATGAGTAAGATACCTGGCCAATTTACTGGGAAGGGTGCCTTCATCTAGGCCCAAAAGCACATGACGTGCTAGCATATGCTGGGGTACAAACGTGGGGGTCTGAGAAGCCTCCATTCCGGTTTGTTTTTTATTATAAACTGAACCTTTTTCAAAGAATAAAAAAACCTGTGAAACCATTTATTTTATAAATACCTGTTTGAGATGATGACAGCTAATACTTATGAAGGCATGTTTACCAGCCCTTCCACGTAGGCTGCATATTGCTGCACTGGGATTTGGAGACTGTTCCAAAAACCTGTTGTTCAGGGCTAGAAATGGCTGCTGGGGCAATGCAATAAATTCATGATGCTTCCATCCTCTGTTTAGATCTTCCTCTGGCCACTTCTAACAATGGCTCTTGAATTATTTGCTCTTTCTCCATGCCTACCGAACCCGCCTTGAGAAGTTTTCCTTTGGCAAGGATTTTTCACTCCCCCCACCTCCTTTTATTTCTGTTTGAGAAGCTGAGTCTAGGGAATCTTGTTGCTGAGGGGGGAAAGAGTGAAACGCCACATCTGAGCTCTGCCTTGGGGGGGTGAGGAGAGAGAGGGGGACTTCTGACTCTCTTCTGGTCTTTACTTCACCCTAGTCAGAGTTGTAGGAAAAAGCAAGCATTGAATATGCCTCTGAGCTTTCTGCTGGGGCCTCCTTCCCCTCCCTTACAAGGAGGATGGAGATCTGGAGTAAATGGATTTGGCAAGGATAAGTGAGAGTTTACCCAGCAGCTGTTCATCAACTGGATGATGGCTGGAAAATATCCCTCTGAAGTAAACTACTGGGGGGGGGGAGGAGAAGGCTTAACATTGCGTTCAATTTTTAAAACTTCCATTAACTTCCAACAGAACAGGTGATCCCTTTTGGTATGCTGTTTTGAATGAGGAAGATATTGGGAGCAAGCGCAAGAGAGAAAAGAAACCACTCAGTAACTTTTCTAAAGGGTCCTAGGGATGAGTATGCACTTCAGCACCCCTTTAATGCTAATAATCCAGGAAGCATCTTCAGCCTGCTTTTCCCCAGGAAAGGGAGAATCCTAAAATTTCAGTTCTGAGGTTTCAGAATGAATTTTAGGGATACAATATTCTCAGCTGACCATTTTGCACTGATTTTAAATCAATTAAGACAGGCTCCAGCCAGACTAGGAATAAATCAAGAATATCTCTAGAAAATATCTTCCTTCTGGGCCCAGAGAGATTAATCCTTTTGATCTGTGCTCTAAATGATGTACTATAACAATTGCCTTTCCTAACAACAAAGTGGAGGCTAAATAGTGGGTATATGAAATTCTGTAGGTTTCAGTGGGAGGGGAAAATATCCCATGATCTAGATAAAGGACTGAAAGCAGATTCAGCAGTAACTGTGCTAACTATAGACCTCAGTAAGTTCCTCTAAAAGGACTACTCCCCCACTTCTAGCCACGTAACTGCTCCATTATGGGCAGAGAGAATTTTTTCTCAGGAGAAATGTTGAGCCTGGGCCTCCACAGGCACAAGTCCTGTCGACATGAGTGAAAATTAACACTCCTGCAATATTGGCCATAGTGGAAGCTCTAGTGTAGACTGATCTGGGTGCTGTCACTCCTCCTCAAGCACCATGTCTTCCAATCATGCTTGATATGGGCCTTATTGGCATTTGAAATGCTGGCAACAGGCTGGATATAGAGGGGCTTCCGGTGTTGCTAAAGCCATTGGAGTTGACCCAGTGTTGGCAAAGGTAGGAAACCTTGTGTAAAATTTCCCTGGTGTAGACAAAGTGATTTTGCCAGATAGTGGCTCAGCGTGAAGAGAAAAGCCACTTAAATTAGAGGGTCAGAGGGGGAATAAATCAAGGGGGTCTATGAAAATGCCCTGTTCCCAAGACCCTCTTCTTCCTTCCCATCACATTTATGCAACTGGTCTTGTGATCACCTCAGCTACTCCTAACTGCTCCCTCTGCTTTCTCTACTGGACCTGATCACTACCCCTCTGGAGCACTGTGATTCAGGGGCTTCCATATATCAGTGTGGCCAAGATCAGTGGTGGGTTTGGGAAGGGAAGTGGTGGTTTCTCTCCCTCATGCCAACCTGCCTGAATAAAGAATCTACCTCTTGGGGCTCCCCTTTCTCTGCCTCACCCACAGTCTGCTCATTAATATATCTCAGATAGCAATACTTCTGCTACTGCTCTCAGTAATGGGTTAGGGTTCTGATACCTGGCAAACTATCAGGGCTAGTAATGAAGCACTAGGATTCAATTACAGTACTTCACCATGTATTTCCATATGTAATCTCTCGCATTAAAACCATACTCCACTCATCCTCCTTTTCCCTCTCGGCCTTCCCCTGCAAAAAAAGAAGAGAGCTGACTTACACATGTAAAATGTATATTCCTAGCTCACACAGGTGGTGTTTACAGATTACTCTGTCAGATCTCTAAGGAGATGACTTCCCAGATATACCCCTGAGTGAAATGTATTGTGATACAGAGGTTCCTTGGCAAAGCATCCCCTGTTCTTTGTAAACAGCTCTCACTTCAGACCTGACAAACTCACTACACTAAATACATGTCTGACCCGATATTTATCCATAAAGGGTAATATATAAGGTAGCTACAGAAAGCTCACAACTTGTCAAGATTCATAATGTGAGATGCACATGCAGGTAATATTTAAGAAATGATGTATAGTAGGACCTCAGATAGGAACACCAGAGTTACAGACACCCCATGGAACCGGAAGTCATCAATCAGGCAGCAGCGCAGACCAAAAAATAAATTAAAAAATACAGTACTGCCTCGGGGCTTAGGGCTTCAGCCATGGAGGGTTGGGCTTGAATTTGCAGGCTAGTGGAGGGCTCAGGGTTTTAGACCTGGGTCTTCAGCCCTGCGGCTCTGATCTCAGTTTCAGCCTCACAAGGGGCGCTGGGGCTCAGGGCTTCAGTCCTGTGGCTTCGCTCCCAGCTTCAGCCCTGTTGGGGTCTGTGGGTGTGGGGGGCTTTAGCTATGAGGGAAGTACTAGTTTCACCCCTAGTGCTTCCCCTGTAGCTAAAGCCCCAAGCTCTGGCATGCCCGCCCACTCTGAAGCTGGGAGCAGAGCTGTGGGGAGCCCCGCCGCTCCCCTCAGGGCTAAAGCACTGAGCCCTGGTGGTCCAGTGGGACTGAAGTCCTGAGCCCTCTGGTAACCCTCCCCCTCCCCGCCCCTCCAACCTGGCAGCTGCAGCCTCCCCTGCCCCCCATCTTCCCTTCCTTCCCCCCCCCCCCCCATGTGCCTGAAATCTGTAATCTCCTTCAGAGTTACTGACAACCTCCATTCCCGAGGTGTCCCTAACTCTGAAGTTCTACTGTGTTTGTATCGAAAATATGCTTGATGGACTTGGAGTAAAAGTTTAGTCACCAGTGGTTACGAACTGACCAGTTAACCACACACCTTATTTGGAACTGGAAGTACAAATCAGGCAGCATCAGAGACTCTTTTTAAAAAATAAAAAAATAAAAAAAGGGGGGGGGGGCAAATACAGTACATTACATTACTATGTTAAATGTAAACTACTAAAAAAAGAAGGGAAAGCTGCATTTTCCTTCTGCATAGTAGTTTCAAAGCTGTATTCAGTCACTGTTCAGAGTTACGAACAACCTCCATTCCTGAGGTGTTTGTAACTCTGAGGTTCTACTGTAATATGTCTTGGTGATGGCCTATTCAGGCAGAGGGAGTTGTCCTCTGCAAGGATCACGTCTAGCCTTGCTCCAAGATTACCAATTGAAAATTATCACGGACAACTGCAACAGTGGAAACTACTTGGAAGTTTTTTGTTTTTTTTTTTTTAAAGGACCATTATAACATATGTTTGCCCCGCTTGTGAATAAAGACAAAAGTCCAGTTCAGTATATATGAGGGGGAAGAAAGATCCTCTGCATCCTTTCACTGAGGAGACATCCTGGGGAGTGGGGATTTATGAAAAATTGGATCCTTGTTCCTGTGAAGCCAGCCGGCTCTGCAACAGACTGAACTTTGCGGGTGGGTGGGTGGGTGGGGGGGGCACTACTTTATTAGAGGTAACTATTAAGTGTCGACCCAGGTTTGGGTTTAATGATTTTGTTTTGTATTGTAACCATTTGTTTCCACTATTTTGTTTCTAGTTAATTCTCCGTTGTTTCTTACATAAACCCACTTAAAAAAAAATTAGACATGCTCACGAGTGCTGTGATTTTACTGGAGCAGTGATTTAAGATAACATTAGTAAACTGGGGAACACAGCATTGTTATTTTTAAGGACAGAGGAGCTGAGATTAGTGAGAGTAACCAGTGATGGCCTGAATATCACAGGGGGAATGATTCAGAGGGGCTCAGGGACCTATGGTTAACCTGTAAGACAGACAAGGCTGGCATAGCCCAGAGGAGAGTGCTTGAAGTAATAGGCTGGTGGCATTAGGGAGTTTACACCTAGTCAGCGTGAGCAAGACTACCTATCATGAGAGGCAGGGGACTAACACAGTGGTTTCCAGTCTTGGGTGCCTCAAGAACCGTCACATGGACCTCTTGTTATCTTGGGATCAGATCCTGTGATCGGATCCATGCAGGCATCCCCTCTGCTCATGCCTACAGAGACATGCCCATGCAGGTCTGATTATCAGATTGAAGTTTGTCTCTGCAGGGATTGACTTGTGAGGAGTACAAATTTTAGGTGTAAATTGAACAGCCTTTACATGAAGTGTAACTCAATGTTTCCAACTCTCGTGATATTTGTTGTCCGTCTCAAAGCCCCAGCTCCTAAAATCAAGTGACTAGGGTAGGATCTCTGATTCAATTTATTAAAAAAACAAACAAACAAAAACAACTAGCCCTTGTGATTGTGGAGAAAATCTTGACAATGTAAACAGTGTGTACCCTAAAGGCTAAAAACCCAGTGAACATAAAGAATCCAATGAGTTTTTTAAATAACTATTTTTAAGCAAATCTATTTTATTTTGAGGATTGAAGAATGAGTTTTTCAGTGCTTGAGGTTGGCAATACTGAACTTTTCTCAGATAATGACCTACGATGTCTAAATTGGCATGAAACGTAAATTTATTGCTACTTTGTGTTTGGTTGAAGTTTGAAAAATCTTTCCTCTTTTACTTGGTTCATTTTATTATCCTGCTTTATAAACTATTATTTTCTAGTGCACACCTGATGAATGAAAAGAGTGACCCACAACCTTTTAACTAGTATTTTTGATCCACACTAGTGATATTTTTTTTAAAGGTTTCCCCACTCTATCAAAGGGGCCTGATAGTTCATCACTTTCTGAAAAATCTGTCCTCCTGAAAATCAATCATCTTAAATTGTCTTTAGTGATTTTGAGTGCCCAACTTGATGCTTCCAAAAAAAAATTGGCCTTGCTAGTTTTAACTTTTGGGTTCCATCCAGTTATGTGGTATCTGATATTCTCTGTGAAACAGAATTAGTATCGGGAATAGTGTCTTTTCTTAAGGCATCAAAGTATTTAGTATATTAAAATGCCAAATGACTTTTGAGACCATAATGCTGACCCAACTCTGTATTTGACTTTTTCCCTGGGGAGAAATGTCTTAAGCAGGTTTAATAACACAGTGGTATAACATCCACCACCCAGACGCAAGGCAGGACTAGACTAAGCAGAAGACAAAAGTGGCACATTTAAATATTGGGTGTGTGTTTTACTTTCATCAAGGGTACTTGTATAGTTGCAGCAGATACAAAATGGCTAGTCATATACAACAAGCCTGCAACAGGATTCACCAGCTGCATTAAGTTGGGCACAGGGGCTGGAACCGGGGGGTGCTACAATACTTCCTGGCTTGAAGTGGTTTCCATCATATACAGGGTTTAAAGTTTGGTTCATGGTTTGGATCGTGCTGCCTCTCATGCTGTTGACCTGAATCAATAAATCCATAATATGTAAATCATCAGGGACGTAGCAATTTCCAGAATCTCAAACTTCTCTTTAAATTGCAGTTTTATTTTGAGGTGGTGTACGGTACTAGCCATCTGAAGCTTGAGAGTAACTAGGTAAGCCTCTCTTCATTCATCTGATAAATATTCTTTCGCTAGTCAAATGAACTGCACTTGAAAATTGCTGAATCTATCTGGTAGTATATTTAAAATAGCCATTTGTGCTCTCTTACTTTTAAGAAGCTTCATCTTTCTATTTGAGCCATGAGCTCCTATATTCAAGGTTATTAGCTGCTGGTTTGTAGTGGCACCAGAACTCTAGATTAATGTGAAGAGAAGTTATAAGCATTCACCTTTAGGGACACAGTGTTTATGAAAGCTGTTGTAAAAGCCGACTTGCAGTTGTGCCAGTCCTATCAAATTTCTGTTGTGAGAAGATAGTCTTCGATCTTGGTTTTGAAGCAATTTCATTAAAGAACACATAGGGAAGGCTGAGTTATGTACCCATTCAGTGAAAAGAAAAGGTGGGGTGGGGGGGAAACGGTTGTTGTCATAAGATTAAATCCTCTAACAAAACTATTTAGGTTTTTGTGGGTTTTGTTAGTAATGCTTTAAAAATTCAAACCAGAAATTGTCAGTTGCTATGTGCTTAATATTTCTTCCCATACCACAAAATAACTAACTTACTTTATGAGCTTAGTTTGGGAATGTACAATCTGAACAAGTTTGCAGAATTATTCCACCTGTTGTTTTTTGTTTCCAAGGTGCAAACCATACATTGCAGATAACTTCCAGGCCCCAATGTGCTTAATAAAATAATTGTTTTCAATCATTTTGTGTGGGGTTGTGGGGTTTTTTTGTGTTTTTTGGTTTTTGCTTTTCAGTCACTTTGGACAAGGACAGGCAGGTCAGTTTCACTTTTAGTTACTCATGCTAAGGGGAGGCTTTGGTGCATTTTTAGCAGTGCAGAGAAATGTGATAATTGACTTATTTAAATCCATTGTATAGTGGATTTTTCTTCTCATAATTTAACTTTTAGACTTAAACTCTGAGGTTTTTATAAAAAAGGTCTTTGACCCTTAACCATAGTATTACATCTCTATTTATTCATCAGAAAGGTAAATGTGAGGCCCTAAAATCCTGAATCCGTGTACTCACAGTATTAGTTTATGTGGGTTAGGACTGATCATGGATTTTAGTGCTAGGCCCTGATTGAATTGCTTCTGAAGTCCATTTGTGGTGACCTGTTTTTAGAGGGGAAAAGGTTAAAAACTTATGGATGATTTAAATGTTTTCAGCCACACTTCTGTCTACAGGATGTCCTGACTTGCATTGCTCAGTCACTATTCTTAACCAGTTTTACTCCAGTCAGTCTTCAAGATAAACGGAAGGGTGTGTGTTAAATAGATATGCAAATGTTTAAGGCCATTGATCACGCCAAGGTACTGCAGCACAATTTCAGTCCATTTTGCACAGAGTTAATTAACAGAATGGCAGGCATAAGTTGCAAGGAATTCTAGGTAGAGTCTTAACCTTGTTAAATGTTGCCTCTTTCTTTAAACAAACAAACCCTCCCACGGATATGGCCTTCTGCCCAAGACTACTACAGGCCAGATGACAAGGTCCACAATCCTACTTTCTGCCTAATAATCGTTGCACATGCTGTTCGTGTCAGAGTGAGAGGAATGCAGCATTTTGAATGTTGTGACTTCGTTACATATTAGTAGCGGAAAGCCCATGCTGTTGTATAAGTGTGGTACTTGAGCCAAATAATCCATCTGTTCAGTCTTCCTCATACAACCAATCAAACTGCTGTATGCAAATTATCTCAGTAAGGGTGATGATTGGTTGTTACCTCTGTGGCGATGGTCTAGGATTCTTGGCATGACATAAATACATGCCTTGCTGTCACGTGTGTAATTTGTAAAGTCAAAATGGCTAAGAATTTAAAAATTGGTTCGTAATGGACTATGAATCCCAGTGATGACTGAATCTGGTGAAATTGTGAACAAAAATAACTCTCCGCCATGTTCATAGCTGTTTCATCACTTCACTGATTCCACAGATGTTCTAGGCTTCAGAGTGAAACACAGAAACAGTCCTGGAGTCGTCTTATATTGACAGTTTCTCTTTAAATGCAAATCAAGTATAGTCTTCCTGTATAGTCTTTGAGGTAACCAGGTAATAAGAGCTTCTGGGGCTCTTGGTCTAACTTTAAAAGGCCAATAAAATAAGTACATATCACAACTATTAGAGGTTGCTATAGTTGGGTATGAATAACTTCCTCTGCTTAGAGGTGTGGATTGGACTATCAGGAGTGTTAATGACTCTCATTGGTATCCTGCAAGAATGGTGTGGGAGGAATACTCTGTGCCAATCTGGTTTGACAGCAGTATCTCACAATCATCTCAGGTCTCTCCCTGTTTCAACCCCTTAAGTTGAAATAAAATGTACTCATTTCTGATTTTTTCATTTCAATTCTGAGTAGGGTGTGGTTGGCTGGAAGGAAACATCTCTTGCTTTTTTCTCTCTTTTTTTTTTTTTTTTTTAATCAGAAATGTACATTTCTACCTGAAAACTCAGATGTTAAACATGCATCAGCTAATTTAAACAGCTGCAATTCCTTACTCAAGCTTAAATTAAAAGTTTAAAGGGGTTAGATTCCATGAAGAACCTTTTTTCCTATTTTATAAATGTTGTGAGAAGGGAAAAAATGGGTCACAAGGGAAAAAATGGACTATAAGACTCTTAAAAATTCCTGATACTGGACTCTGGTTAACTTATAATATTCCTACACCAAAAAGTGAATTATTTAAGATTTAAATACTAAGTCAGCCAGTTATCACATTCTGTTCTTCATAATTTAAATGACATCTGCACTCTTAAAAAAATATTTCAGTGGTATTTGCTTGCTTCCAACTTTTATTTAGATCTGTTAATACAACAAGGCACTTATTAAACTGTAGCTGCTATGTTTTCAGTTTGCCATGCAAATGTACACCACAGGGTTGCAGGTTATATTTAGATGAAGTAAAGGAGAGTGTGCTTCTCACACCTAATATTGGTCGGTTCTGTGCCACTTGCAATAACCTCTCTCTCTCTCTTTCACTTTCTTCAAGGTAACAGAAGATAAGAGCACAGCTGTTCTCCTAGAGTTTCATGAAGTCTGTAAACATCCTGACATGCTCCCCAGGAGAATCTTGAGGTTGCCATGCAGATGACAGCAGGATGAGTTTCCTTGTCAGATTGCACTGCTTATCTGTGAAGGGTGACGGGCACCTGGACTGGAGTTAGGAGACTCTTCTGGTGCGAGGCTGACAGGAAAGTCTTAAGGATATCTAGCTGAAAACAAGGGAATTGACAAGTAAAGCAGTGAACTAGGAGAATAGTGAATACCACAACTTGGAATGTATTTATTACTTAAAACTAGCTACTCTTGATAAAATCCCAAAAATTATTGCTGCTGCTTATTTTACTTACAGATTTCACACATTTGTTAATTTTAAAGCTACAAAACGTTTATTCTATACTGTATTCTAAGAAATGTAATTGGAGCAGGACATGCAATAGAATGAAATCAGTGTAGTGTCTTAAGTACAATGGACTCACTTTTGTGTCAATTAAAACTTGGAAAATGTGCAACACAATTATGTGGCCATTATTGTGCACACTTTAAAGCTTTTCAAAGATGTTTATTGCAGAGCTGCGATAATCAATTAACACTATGATTTCAAGCATATAAACAAGCAAGCAACTAGTAATTTGGATTGTGAGGTATTCTAAATTAATCTGCTTCTTTCAGTCATCTCTACCCATATGCTGTACATCCTAGATGCATTCATCTTAAATGCACTGAGGTGAATATTCACCTAATGTAGTTCATTAATGAACTTCATCTTGCATTCATACTTTTCTATTCAACCAGTGTCGTTTGTGGCCCATTGAGAATACATGCTGATTGATAGGGAAAGGATTTTTCCACACTTAACGTTGCTGATAGTTACTGGTACTCTTTTTTTAAATGTTTAAAACATTAAAGAATGAAAGCCAATTTAAAAACGAACTGAATTACAGTGAAGTTTGGGAGGTTTTCAGTATCACTTAAAAAATAGTTTGAATCTGATCTTCCTTTTATATAACTTAAAAAAACCCTGATAGCTCCAGTATCTAGTAATATATATTTGTGATGCCCATTTTAGTAATGGGGAGGAGAGTTCAAAATTGTCTAATACAGTTAATGTGGCTTGTATGTACTAGAATGAAACTAAGTGAAGTGTCATTACAACATATGCTATTGTGTTTTTTTTCCTAAAATCTTAGTCCATGTCCCCTTACCAAAAATAAAAAAATATGGTTAAGTTTGCTAACTCAGAAATATTAATGGAACGAGACAAATAAAAGCTCATGGTTTTTCTTGGCTCCCATTGGTTCTTTAACAATGTGATGTTTCCAATGGCCAATATTAAAGGGGCTAAATTTTAAAACCTCTTCAAAAAGAAATCCATTGTACATTATCTATGGTGCTCATAATGTTTTAGTGAGGTAGACACACGTCTGAAAATGTAAAAAGTTAGTTTTACTTTTGTATATGCTGTTACTCTGAATTTCACTTATTCAGACAATGAAAGTGAACTAGTCATTTGTACTAGTGGGGTCAGTTTCTAATTTAACTGTTTCCCTTAACCAAATACTGTTTTGTAAGAGAGTGGCATTTCCCACCCCTCGCCCCCATGCCCCTCCTTTTTTCTTTTTTTCTTTTTTTTAAGGAAAGTATGGGGTTTTTTTAAAATTGTTTTTAAAAACTTTTGCTAGACTTAAATATGATGCCAAGAGCCAGTTTTTTCCAAACTGAAATTGGTTAGTCATTTTATAGACTCAAACACTTCCCATTAACAAAATCTTAATGATAAAAAGTGTAGTAAGGAATAACTTAAAGTAGCATTGCTTTAAATAGAGATGTTTTAATGGGTAAATAGCTAAGTGCAGATCTTTTCAAAACTCTTTTAGATTACTCTCTCAATGTGTCCCAACCTCCATTTGGTTTGGAATTCTAATACTTGTTTCATCCACAAATAACTATATTAGGTGCAAATTTATGGGATTGGCTTTTACAAAGCTAGAATCACCTATTAGCAAAGAGGATGGGGTATGGTCAAGAGATCAAAGCTGCTTCCTCTTACCTTACATTTTTAATTTTTGAGCAGAGACACTTAAGTATTTTATAATCTCAGCAAAAATACACACATATTCCAAAGAAATTTTCCCCAACAAACAGTTGTGACCATGAGCCACAGAATCTTAATATGCAAACTAAGATGCAACACTGAACGGAGACTCTTGCAAGGCCCAATTCTGGCTACTCCAAAATGGTGCAAGAGGACAGCTGCGTATGAAGAAAGGAAAGTGTTTCTGCACATTGTATAACTGCATGTCAAAGCAGTTGTGCTTACCTGTTTACTTAATGACCCCATCTTGGGAGATGAGGTAGGCTGCTTGGCTTCTAGGTTAAGCACTCTTCTCCTCCCCTTGCCTCTTCTTCACAAGCTTGTGTGCATGGAGTTTTCCAGTGTTTTTTAGAGCTGCGTTTAAGGCTGGCTATGTGTAATGATCTTCTACTGTCTGCTCACACAGTTCCTCTTGATCCTATTGCACACCGGCCAGAATGTGGTATAAAGCTTTTGGGCTGTAGCATTACAGCAGTTAACTGTAGGGAAGTTTTTAAGTAACTTGTCCATAAAAATGTGTTCAAATGAAACGTCTTTTCCAGTCTGTAATATGTTAAGCACTGTTTCTACCTGCCTTTCTGGAAATGTCAAGGGAGCACTTACTTGCTATGAGTGATGCCAAGAATAGTAGGTGAGTAATTCTTGCTGTCTGCTAAACTTCTCATGAAAGCACGAGACCAAAAATACACAGGTAGAAGCATGCTAACTAAGTCTGTTACTATTTTCATAGGTTTCACTCAAATGTGATTCCCTGCCCCCTTCCTAGCAGATAGTCAATCTCCACTGCGGGGAAAGAAGTGATACTTAAACCACTGTTTTGCTTTGGATTTGTGATAGTGCTGAAATAGCCAAAAGTTTGAGAAGTGATTTAAGATAAATGTAGGATCTGTTCTTCGTCTGAAATGGTCCCTGGGTAGAAGACCTAAATTAAATAGAATTTTGAAACTGGGACGTGAAGTAGGAGCTTGTTCTATATTCTCTCCTCTCCTTCCCCCCCCCCCCCCCCCCCCCCCCACACACACACACACAATTGCAATGACCTAGCATTGCAATGCATCTTCAGGAACAGCATAGCTCCCTCCCCAAAAGCCTGACTTGTGCGCCATTTAATGGTAACCTGTGTATCTGCTGCCTGGCCTGGATAAGGCACCAATCTCTTCACACAGAGTTGAGTGCATGTAATTTATACAGCACTTCTGAAATTGTTGGGCCATTTTTAGATTAAGATGACCTTGTAGTAGTCCCATTTCCTTCTGTAAGTAAAGGCAGATGTAATTAGCAATCCTTCCCGTCTCCGGTCAAATCCTCAGCATTGGTACCCGCTCCAGGTGTAATGCTTGGTTTCTTACTGTCTTCCTCCATGTGCCACACATGAAGGGCTATATCTCTTTTTTGATTATTGATTTTTGCATATTGTAGCTTTTTGCCCATGTGATATTAAAGAGGTAGCCTGGCATACACCTGCAATAATGCAAATGTTCCATGAATAAAGCAGAGCAGGTGAAAGCTCAACATTGTGCATGACAGCACTTGAATTTTGCCACTTTATATTGAATTTAGGCATAAAATGTTTCCACACACAAAAAAAACCAAAACCCAACCCCTGGCAAGTTGTGTTTTAGAGTTGCATGACTACATCAAGTAAAAAAGTCATTTCATTTGCCAAATGCACAATTCCCGGAAGCAGAGCTTGGTGTTTAAACCTTTTCAAGGCTTCTTACAGTGATCCTAGAAGAGGATCAGATGTATTCTAGCATACCAGCCTTTGCAAACAATATTCCAGCCAAAGCTCAACTTGGAATCTACATGTGGGAAACTGAAGAAGCTGGCTCAGTTGGCCTGACTGAATCCTGCAATTTTCGTTTTGCCTGGTGCTAAAATCTAGTGCAAGATTTACCAAATTTGGATTTATTTATTTTTTTTGCTAGCCCACTGTGCAAGTGTTGAAAAATGCTGTTCACAGTAGGCTAAGTGACAGATGCAGAAGCAGAAACCCAGATAATGTACCTCTATATCATGCTGAAGTGAAATTTACTCACCTGAACAAAAATTGTCCTGCAGTAGAAGTTCCTGAGCACTTTTAAACAAATTTAAATAAATTTTAAAGTAATATGTAGCTTAGCATTTAGGTCTTGGATTTTATTTATTTTATTTATTTATCTGTTTAAAACAAACAAAGCCCAATTAGGCTAGAAGCTGAATGGAAATTCTCCAGATATATCAAACATTTACTATCCCTTTCATAAAATATTTTTAATGCTAGCCACTGAAGTGTGCTTATGCAGTTGTGTTCTGTAAAATTCCACGTTTTGCTCCATTTTTAAAAAGCCCCTTTAATTAAATTTATAATTAAAAAAGGTTAAATGTATATCCCAAGTAAACTAGTGACTTCTCTAAAAATAATCTGAACAGATTTTTTTTATTTTTTTTTCTAGTAATTGGACTCAATATTTTTCTTGTTTCTTTAGTATTGTCTTGTCTAATCAATACCATAGA
This sequence comes from Macrochelys suwanniensis, assembly GCA_033296515.1. Taxonomy (NCBI): domain Eukaryota; kingdom Metazoa; phylum Chordata; order Testudines; family Chelydridae; genus Macrochelys; species Macrochelys suwanniensis. Next base: position 116,602,122 of record CM065778.1, on the reverse strand, counting down.
CACATCCATTCTCTGTTTTTTTTTGTTTTTCTTACGAGTCTCAGCCCTACTTCTATAAGCCTTAAACTGAACAGTCCTGTTAACTCAGTTTGAATAAATCTTGACTATTTGAAGTTACTCTGACTTCAGGTAAAGGCTAAATCTTTTAAAATAACTTTTGAAAAAGCATTTGTCTAAATTTAGACTGTGAAGTTAAAACATCTAATACACAAAATCCAAATTCCTTTCACTATGTCTAATTTGTAACCATATGCCTCAAATAGTGAGTGGACATTCCAAGACTAAGTGGCATTTGTTTACATCTAAGTGTTAAGACTGTGTGTACCGTATCTTGTATAAGTCTCAAGTTCTCTTTAGGTTGATGGATTTTTTTTTTTAATAGGTCAGATACTAAGCAAACTTGCTGCAGCCCAAAAATAACAGCAGGTGGGTGTTTTGTTCTTCCTACCAACATTAACTCACTAGATTCTTTTAAAAGAAATCCGCGGTGTAGGTGGCTTAACTTTTAAATAGTCTGTTGAATCTCTGCATGAAATGTAGCACAGCTCATAAAAAGGTACAGTGTGGTACTGCAGCAACATGTCTGTCTGCCACAGCTTTGTTACCTCCCTTCAATTTTGAAATGGAAGCAGGGGGTAAAAGTTGGTTTCACTTTGTGTAAATTGTGGGCTATGGAGACGTGACAGTGTTACAAATGCTAATCTGGAAACAGAGGGGTAATTTAGAAGGTAGTAATTTATCTCTGAGTGTTTAGTGGATTTGTCCAGAAATTTAAACCAATTAATTTGGATAATTTATTATACTTTTAGCCAGAGTTAATTTTACAAAAATAATACTGTATGAAGTGGCAGAGTTTTCCTCCTTTGGGCAAAGGCCTTCTAACCTGTGCCCTGGCCCTCCTGGATTCCTGACACCATGGCTCTACTGGATCTGTTGTCAGTAACCCAACTAGACAGTGACTGCCCTGCTGTTGAAGCCTCCCAGGGGGTGGGGGAATCCATATAAAAGGTCATAAGCCTGAGCCTGTATTGCCTTCTTCAGTAAATTCCATACAGCTGTGAGGGTGCAGAATGATGGATACTCCAGCCCCTTCTTACTCCACTCCCTTCCCTGTGCAGACCCCAGCCTGAGGAGAGACCTCTACGGGGTCTGGTAAGAGGGTAGGGGACGATGCCATAGAGGCACCTTAGTCCCTCTTCTGCATAGAAAATCCCTGTGTGGATTGGGGGAGGAGCTACAATGTAGCCCATAATTAGCATGTTTACCTAGATCAGTGTATACTATAATCCCTGAGTTAGTAGAGCTGCTGCACTGAATGGCAGGATGTGTGGAGCTACCAAATTCTATTCTTCCATTAGAGCTTTCACTGACTTTGCTAAGTAAAACCAATATGATGAGATGATGCAATTTAATCCCATAATTACTGTTAAAACCTTGCCCCATGCAAATGTACAGTAGTGGATCGTGACAGAAATCTTAGCCTTAATTATGGTTATTTTTAGTAAAGGTCATGGACAGGTCCCAGGCAATGAACAAAAATTCACAGAAGCCGTGACCTGTCTGTGACTTTTGCTGCTGCGACTCCATGGTTTCCCCCACCACTGTGGTGGCTGGGAGCTGTGGGGTTAAACCTCCATCCATGGCAGCTGGGAGCTGCAGGGTGACCATATTTCCCAAATAGAAAACGGGACTCTCCCACAGCCGCTCGCCAGAGCGTTGTCCTTCCCTCCCATGAGGCTGTTGCTGGAACCCTGAGGAGGGCCCCCTCAGGAGTCTGTCACCTATCACTGGAACTTTGCAGGGGGCCCCCTGTTGCTTGTTGCCTGTCGCTGGAACCCTGCCAGGGCCCTGCTGGCTGTCAGCTCCAGAGTCCTGCAGCCCCTAGGGCTGAAGCAGAGAATGTCAGGGAGGTCTCTGGAAGTCACAGATTCCATGACCTCTGTGACATAAACGTAGCCTTAATCATAATCCATTAGTATGAAGTACAGCAAGAGCTAAAGTAACAGACAGTTTATACATGGGGATTGCTATGGTTATTTTGACTTTTAACAGGCATGTCCAAAAAGTGAATGTGGACTCTGTCACTTAGTAGCTTTGCTAGGAAATTACTTCTGCTGCATATAAATTGTGCATGATGATGCTCTTCCTGTTAATCTTGTCACGTGAACAGTGTCGATGAGACCAGAAGGACCATCATACAAGGCTGTACTTGGTGAAAAGCTTCAGAAGAGCTCTTATGTGTAAAATGTCAGTTAAGAAGGCAGACTATTTTGTAGGCTGAACTTAATAAAGTAAATGGCATTCTGCACTTTGCAACCCCAGCGCCTAATAACAAGCTATTGGCTACTAGTGGGATCACTTTGATCCCCTTAACAAGATTTAAAAAAACACACTCTTCCTCCACTGTTTATTTTAAAATAAATAAAACCAATACTTTTGGCTCCATAGAGAACTCTAAAGCACTGGCCAGATTCTGATCTATTATAATATATAATATTATATATCAGGGTCAATCTACGCAGATTTACACTGGTGTAATTGAGATCAGTGGATCTTATGGAACTCTGGGCTTTCCCATGCTCTACTCCACAAAAACACTCTTGGTAATGATTTCAACTGAAAGGCTTGCTGCATAACTGTTTAGGAAAATCCACTCCCAATATTCCACTGCTGAATTACAAGCAAAGAGCAGATGATACTAGACAGGATTTAAGTATAGCGTTTCTGTTTTCTGTCACCCTGAAGTCTCCTTTGTCAATGCCAAAAGGACATTGTTTAACACTTGGGAAATACCTTTCCAGTTGTATTGTGTCTCAGCAATTTCACTGAAATCTTTCTGCTGTTCTAACTGTTTAACTGAATCAAATAGCACAGGGGGGCCAGTTGTAGTTTTATACCTTGTGCTGTGTTTCAGCAAACCCTGATAATTGGTGTGGATAGAAATAAAAACAGGATCAACATAGGATAACGAAGGTACTGCCATAATGCCAGTGTCCCTATTTTTCCCTAACAACCGATGCTGTTTCCCAGAGGTATTTCTTCTGCATTATCTAGGCATGCGATGTCTTTGTTGGCCTTGTTTTCTCCTGCCTGTACAACAACTTTCCATACAGATGTTCCCTTTTTGTTTATTTCCCCAGCTTTAGATCTGACTGCTGCTTACTCCTCTTTCTCTGCAATCATCTTCCTTCTCTATTTGCTGTTCTTTTTGCCTGACTCCCTTCTTTTCCTGATCCCTTTCTCCTTTATCCCCACCAACATCCCAATTTTAGCTCACTGACTGGCAGTGCTTGGACAGAAGGCCTAAGGATCCTTTCCTTTTGAGCCGCTATTGTTGCACGTCTCAGCTGCTGATGGAGACAGAGGTGACGTTCCCACGCTGATCTGATGAGGGAGCAGCTGAGAGATGGCTGCTGCAGGAACAGCTTTGTGAAGCTCACGCAACAATACACTGGGACCGGGGCTCGTGAGCCCCTAGTTTGACCAGCTATCCCAGACAATGTCAGGTTTTGCTAAAACATGTGGGAACAGCAGTGCTGCCCTGAAATCCAGGACAGTCCCTTAAAGTCGTACTGTCTGACGGTCGGTCCTATGTGGCTGTGCAACCGTTTGCTTGAAAGTGAAGCTTGGAACCCGGTTACACAAGCAGCCCATTACTGCAATGCTTTTTGTAGCAGATTTATGCCATGATGTAGTAAAAGAAGACTAGGACAGTGGTTCTCAAACTTGTGTACTGGTGACCCTTTTTGCAGAGCAACCCCCCCCCCCCCCTTATAAATTAAAAACACTTTTTAAATATATTTAACATCATTATAAATGCTGGAGGCAAAGCGGGGTTTGGGATGGAGGCTGACAGCTCGTCCGCCTCCCCCGCCCCCCTGTAATAATCTTGCGACCCGCTGAGGGGTCCTGACCCCCAGTTTGAGAACCCCTGGACTAAGACAATGGTTTTTTGTTTTGGTTTTTTTACAAGCTCTCTTACCTAGCCCTGCAGCAGTGATTTGGTTCTAGGATCAGCGTACTGTGGCTTTCCTTAACTTTACTGCTAGCCGGATTAACAATGGCAAGCCTCTGATCAGAGATGGCTGGAAAATTTTTGATGAAACAGTTTTCTGTTGGAATGTGCCGTTTCAACGAAACCAAACTTTTTTGCAAAATTGTATGGGTTTTGGTTAGGAAAAAAAAGGAAAAAGATTTTGAAAATGGTGAAGTGTCCCATTTTCAGAACAAAGATTCAATTTTTCATTTCAAAATGGTTTCATTCCAAAAATGATTTTATATAAAAATAAAAAGGGGTGAAATGTAAACATATTTGAAATCAAACAAAATGTTTTGATTGCAACACAAATTTCTGACAATTTCATTTTGGCCTGAGGCAGGATGAACACATTTTGAAATCTCAATTTTTCAAAGGATGGAAAATCTCTTTTCTAGCCAGCTCTGCCTCTGATGTCAGTCCTGCTGACACTGCATTTTAAAGAGATCATTTCCAACAATGGACTGCAGTCTTCTGTCTTTGGCCTGGCTGCCCGAAAAGCTGCTGCTAACTGCTGTAATCTCTGTAATGGATCCTGCTTTTGTGTTCTAGAAGAATCAGCTTTAAAATATCTTTATGCATCGCCCCTGAATCAATATGGCACAAATTGCCAAATGCAGACACTAATACAAATATGAATTTAAAAATAACCCTGAGTTAAAAACCAAATACTAGTCAGAGCACACTCAGTTACATAGCAAGTGACCTAACCCTCATATTGTATGTACAGTAACTTCAAACTGATGACTTGTCTTAATGGGGTGGGTTATTTCAGCATTATTTCCTTTCACCTGGGAATCAGTTTTCCCAGTGTGGCTGTCATTGCTGACAAAGGGATCTATAGAAGCCACAAGCACCTTGGAGTTTGACTGGCATAAGTAGGCTGCTGTAAATTAAGCTGATTGAACTTAATATGTGAGATGATAAATCTTTGTTCCCTGGCCCTTTAAATTAAATTACTGTGGATTATGTCCCCCACACCCAAATTAAACTTTCCCAGATGTGTAAGAGTCTCGTTAGTACATCCTACATGGGTTCAGTTTTATCAAGCAAGCAAAAAATACACACACACACACACACCCCGTTATGCTCTGTTAATAATCCAGGGGAAGGCAGTGTGCTCTGGAGGGATAAATCTGAGTACTGAGTGCCAGTCCTGGCTCTGCCACTGCTTTGCTGTGTAGACTTTGGCAAGTCACTTGTACTTTGATAGGTTTCCTTACCTCCAAAATGGAGATGATGATACTTACCCACGTATCTTTTGGAGGTGTTGTGAGGACTAATTAATTAAAGTCAATACAGGGCTGTGAACATATCTCAAAATACTATTTTACTGCATTAATACTAATGGGTATGTTAAAGATGTTGTGAAAAAGTTAGTTCTGGCACTGACAGATCCTTAACTGACACAGCAGGAGAACCAACAGGATAAATAGGCTATTAGCAAGTGTAATTGTCTTATGAGCCAAAAAAACCAAACTGAAACAAAACACCTGCATCAATATACTGTTAAGTCTATACAGTTAAAATGATAAATCTAGAAAATGCAAAAGCATTCCAACTGCAGTATTAATTGGCTGCTACCAATCCTGTATATTTTATGGTTCACACTATGACAGCCCAGTGAAATATTAGTCTGCACACTGTACCAGATAAGAAAAATGGGACTATAAAATGTTACATACCTACAATGTGGTGAAATTAGCATTCTTGTTGGAATCTTGGCCATGATTTTCAACACCAGACAGCTGCTCTTATTCAGGAGGCTAGCTCGGGATTTTAGGACCCTGAAGTTAGGATCCTATTTTGGAAGTTTTTGATCATTAACTTTTATACTTGGTGACTTTTTACAACTTGGCTATATAGGGAAATTGATTCATAGCTATTACAAAGTGATTATTCCACTATAGCGGAGCAGAGTGATCTAGTAGATAGACTGGGTTTCTCAAGACCTGTTTCGATTCCAGGCTGTGCCACTGGCCTGCTGAGTGACCTTGGAAAAGTCACTTAATCTCTCTGTGCCTCAATTTCCCTGTGTTTAAAATGGGGATAGGATAATACCTCCTTTTTGTAAAGCTCTTTGAGATCTACTGATAAAGTATAAAGGAGTATAAAAATATTGTTCAAGGAGTATAAAAATATTGCTCAGGCATGCAGGAGTGAAATTAGGAAGGCCAAATCACACTTGGAGTTGCAGCTAGCCGGAGATGTTAGGAGTAACAAGAAGGGTTTCTTCAGGTATGTGAGCAACAAGAAGAAAGTCAAGGAAAGTGGCATTTTGGGTTGTATAAGTAGGGGCATTTCCAGCAGATCAAGGGACGTGATCATTCCCCTCTATTCGGCACTGGTGAGGCCTCATTTGGAGTACCGTGTCCAGTTTTGGGCCCCACACTACAAGAAGGTTGTGGATAAATTGGAAAGAGTCCAGTGGAGGGCAACAAAAATGATTAGGGGGCTGGAGCACATGACTTATGAGGAGAGGCTGAGGGAACTGGGATTGTTTAGCCTACAGAAGAGAAGAATGAGGGGGGATTTGATAGCTGCTTTCAACTACCTGAAAGGGGGTTCCAAAGAGGATGGATCTAGACTGTTCTCAGTGGTAGAAGATGACAACAAGGAGTAATGGTCTCAAGTTGCAGAGGGGGAGGTTTAGGTTGGATATTAGGAAAAACTTTTTCACTAGTAGGGTGGTGAAGCACTGGAATGGGTTACCTAGGGAGGTGGTGGAATCTCCTTCCTTAGAGGTTTTTAAGGTCAGGCTTGACAAAGCCCTGGCTGGGATGATTTAGTTGGGTTTGGTCCTGCTTTGAGCAGGGGGTTGAACTAGATGACCTCCTGAGGTCCCTTCCAACCTGAGATTCTATGATAAAAAGCAGTATAGAGTTAGGTATTTATTTTTGTAACTTATGTTGGTATAACTCCATCATGTTGACTTTACTCTGGAATAATAGCTATGCCGATCAATTTCCCCATGTAGACGAGCTCCAAGTTTGTAGGCATATAGCCTCAGATTTCCATTGATTCAGTCTTTTGTATTTAGTTTTTTGAACGGAGGTTAAAAACAGGAGAAATCTACGTTAATGGTAACATTTCAGTGTTCCCAGGTGCACTGTCAGGTTCTCTCTCCACTTACTTAAATGCAATGAAGGAAAAGTGAGTTCCCATATTGGCTGTTGCTCTTGTTTGACTGGGGACAACTTTGTGCAAGGTCAAGCTAATAAGTTGGTGATGCTTGGACTAGATTGTGGTGGGTTACTATGTATTTTCACAATAGAAAATTATTCAAAAATGTCTTAAAATGAAAGTTCAGAATGGAAAGAATGCTGCCAAAACTATGAAGAGGCCCGAAAATAATGGGTTGTGATAAACTTCAATTTTTTTCAGCTGTCCTGATGTCAATGTAGATTTAATATTCTTAATGGAAGATTTTATATTTCATACACACCCTTATGCTCTCCCTTCTGCATATTGTTCTAGCAACAACTTGTTTTTGCTGGATCGAGAGAATTTGCAGTGATGTAAAATGCAACAAAGCTTTATTACGCTCCAATCAAAATCTTAACATATGTCCATGGAGCATGCCCAGAAGTGACTTCCCCCCCCCCCATCAGATCTAGCAAAGCGCATATTCCTTATCCATGAAAATATTCAAACTTCAGCCATTTTTCTTGTAGGCCTGTCCAACAGAAGGAGTGATTAGAATTCTTCCATTCACATCCCAAAAACTCAAATATTTTATTCAAACTTTCCTAAATAATTTTACCTTCAGGCATAAATCAAGTACTGAAAATACCAATGCAAAAAGTGAATGTGCACGTGAAAAGACACAGTTAGAATAGAATCTTCTATCAGCAATCCTTCTAGTTAGAGGATGTTGACTAAAACCAAAGTTTGTACTTGATCAAATTTTGTTTAAAATAACTTTAACCTGTGTAGTTTAGCTTTGATTGTATTGTCCCTGCTAATTTATCTTATTTTCCATTCGCATCAGCCTCTTTTCTGTTGTTTCTGCTACTTCCTCAGTAAAGCTGCCTTTAATGTTGAACTTTATGGATTTTGGTAATAGATGGGTTTCATGTTCATATCCTTCTGGACAGGCGTCATCTTAAAATCCTAATCCGTTTTTGGGTTGCAGTTTTTCTGTATGATGGGGTGGGAAACTGTCTATCTTTTTCAAAGGTGAACGTCACTTGTCACATTTGTAACAATGCATCTTGCTGATAGTATTCTGACAAAAAGTACTGTACCTATTTCACTAAATGCTCATACTATTACTATTATACTAAGTGATTCCAGAGACACACAGATGTAGCTCTTTAGATATAAAGATTAATGACTAATATAAATATAAGAATATCATGTTTTACTATTCGGCATTTTTGTTGACAAGCTCAGGTGAGACCTCATGAAATGAATGGCTATGGTGACTGGACCACCCCCCTCCACCCCCACCCCACCCCACCCCCATCCTCTTAGAGGTGATCATCTCCAGGGTTAAATCATATTTGCAGAGCAGTGTACATCACTTGAACTGCCACTACCCATCATGTACCTGCTCAATGGAAAAATACCAATTAGTATCTATAGCTGTCAATTGCGTAAATTACATGAGCTCTAAATTTATTTTGAAAAGTCTGACTCTTTCAAAAGGAGAACTTGTCTTCCGAAGGTGCAGAAGCCTCTTACAAGGAGGGTTTTTGGAGTTCTTGCCTGTTTTGGTGCATAGTTTTAAACCACTATTTCTATATCTTCAATCAGAGCTTTCTGTTTGTGCATGAAGGATCAGTAACATGTTTGACTGAACTCAGGAAATGGAGGCCATTTGAGCTGACATACATCACCAAGAATTAGTCATGGAATTCTGACTCTAAAACATTGCTTCAGCCATCCTAATTAAAAGGGAAGCTGTCTAGGAAAAAAATTGCAATTTAAGCCAAACGCCTAAGTTTTGCTTTCTTTACTGCAGATAGTAAAACACAAAATTAAAAAAATCTAAAGCAACAGATTGTTCAATCTACTTCCTCGGGGGGGGGCGGAAATAGATAAATGGTTGGATGTCTTACATTATATATCCAAACCTAAAGCTTTTGACCCAGTTTACCAAAACTGGTATTTGAAATACTGAGGAAAATCTTGGTTACAAATAAAGTTAATTTTTTCTGAAACATTTTCTAGGTTTCCCATGATTTCCACCACCCCCCCTTTTGGCTGGAAGAGAGGAGCTATAAAGTTCAACCATTAAGATTCAACACTCTGGATTACATAAATTGTACCTTTGTTGTGGATGGAGATACTGAGGCACAGAAAGGCTAAGTGATAACCTCTGTGCCAGAGTTTCCTCATCTGTAAAATGGGTTGCCTGAGATGCACCAGATAACTAAGGGGACAAACAGAATATAGCCAAGATCTATTAATTCCAAGTCTTGTGTTTTAATAACTAGATCCTGCTCCCTTACAGTAAAAAAAAAATTATTTTTTTTTTAAATAATTGCCTTATTGGTCAACTGCAAACCATTCCTACGTTTTCAACTTTTAGGAAATACATTTTGTAGAAGAGTAACTACCCCATAACAGTGTCAGATTTTGTCTTTAAAAATGAAATGGTTGGTAACACTGAAAAGTAAGTATTATTCTTATCATTTCTTGGGTGAACATTCAACTTTTCTTTTGATTAATAAGCTGTTTAAAGAAGAGTATTTGCAACTAAGCAATGGGCTCTTGTATCCAACCCATCTGATTCTCCTTTGTGTCCTGAGTTAGCCCTGAGACTCAGTAAAGAATCATGTGGGGCTGTGGTAAAGGCCATCAGCAATTTGGTATGAATGAAGGAGAGAGCGTTTCAGAGAAGGCTCCCTTGTCATGAGTTCCTAACTAGCAGATGTACAACACAGCCTGCAGTGCTGGAGTTTAGCAATCTGATCCTAAAAACTCCTACATAAAACTGTCCATTATTTTGGGCCAGATCCTGTTAGTGCAGGAGATACTTTATACCTATCTGAATGTCTTCCACTTCCACTAAAATCAGTGCATTCAACAATTTGTAAAATTGAGCCCTTAATTTCCTTCTTATGTATTCTATAGTAAAGAGGGATTTAGCTTGCACTTCTTTTTATGTATTTTTAAAATGTCCACAGACCAGGCCAATTTGCATTAGTGAGATGTGAAGGCTAGAATAAAAATACTGTGATCCTAGAAGATGAGTGGATGGAATGGTCTCAAGGTATCGAGAACCCTTTAAGAAAAGCTTGCAGGGATAGAGATACTGCTTGTATTGGTACTATATATTTTTGAAGAGTTATGAGATAAAAATGTGGAATCTGGTGACGTTATCCAGTTGTTAAAACTAACTCTCTTATCAGTCATCTTTGTCCAATAGTCAGCACTTCGGTGTTTGGGCCATTCTTGAATTAAAGTGTAATTAACCTCTAATTTTTGCATCATAGGCATTGAATTTGATGAGCCCAAAATATATTGATGTTTATATGGAGAACAAAAGAATTACTTAAGTGTATGAAGATAAGGTGTTTGTGAAATCGTAACTTGAGCTGCAGACACATGTGAATTGGGGGAAAAGAGGATTTGACCTTATAGTCGTTTGTTTGATTATTCTCTATTTTAGTTTAGATCTTGTTTTGCTGCTGCTTGTCAAACACATATTCATTTTTTAACTACTTTGATTACTACTCTGTTTTCTGACTTGTCCAACTTTTTTCTATAATTTTGCTTTCAGTGACACTGTTTTGCAGAAGCTTTTTACAAATTGGTGCAAATTTGACAAGTCTGTATTGGTTTGTTTGGCTCATGGGTGTAAGCTAATGAAGGATTGATTGATTGCCCAAATGGTTTGAAAACAGGCTCTGGTTGTTTGTGGTGACTTATCACCAAATGATTATTCCCAACTTGACTCTCCTTTAACTCTTTAATTCATGGCGTCTATGTTCTACGTATTCATAGTTTTAAAAAGCTACAAGAATTTGAAATTAATTCATTAAGGATGCATCTATATTGTAGAAATTCCTAGGCATCCTTCTGCACTAGTGCCGGTCACTAGTGATAGAAATAATGGAAATGCTAGTGTAAGATGGGGCACAGGTATGTTTACCAGTGTGATTTTAAACTGCATATATTGTATCCTATCTACACTGCAACTTCCTCTATTGTTTCCACTTGTGAAGTTACACTGCTGCAGAAAAACTCCTACATTTTCCCATGAACACAGGCCTAGGTGATGAATCGTTGGTTTCATTCTTTTCATTTAATAGTTTCATTCAATAGTTGTAGGTTTCATTCGTTCTCCGTCAAGTTATAATTGCTGTTCAGTGCTTTGCTTTTCCAAATGAAGCATAATTGCATTTTATCAACTAAACTGCTCTGTGATTGCTGGGTATAAAGCAGAATGAAAAAATACTAGTTCTGGCTACTTTAATTTTAGAAATTAGAGGGCTGTTTATTTTAGGTGACTACCAGCATTCTAAATTTGATCTCCTAAATGGCTTCAGGCAAGCAGCCAAAAAAATGTGGAAACCTTCTTGGCTTCTGCTTTAGATTCTCTGGATGTGTCCTCTTTCTCACTCAGCAGCCGTTCCAGCTTTTAGAGTATTACTCAAGATATTCTATACCATACAAGGCAAATTCATAGGTGCAAGCTGAGAAAGATTTAAAAGTTGCGGGTAACCCAGCTGACATTGAATAGAAACTAAAAGTAGAAGCACAGAAATGCAGATATGTCACAGTTCACTGCATAGAACCCTTCAACAATGTTAATATAAACCTTCTAGCTCTAAACAATGTGAATTTGCCTTTTTATTAAGTGCTACCTTAAAATATGAAGGCAATACTGAAATGGCTCATGTTTCATTAAAAATATGCACTAGTTTCTTAGTTTTATATCATAGTTCAGTTTCACTGATGCCAGAATGATTTTAAATTTAGCATTAGAACACTAGAGTGGTGATGGGAGAACATGAAAAGGTTCTCTTCAGATACTAGAGCCAGCTCCTCTTCCCTGTTAAGTCTGTGTTGTGCCACTGTGCTAGTGCAAATCACATTTAAAGTCTTTTAAAGTGGCCAGGTAAAGATTCCTTTTCCTCTGGGATATCACAAATGATATAGATCTGCCTATGCTGGCTCTATACTATTTGCCCTCAGCTCCTTCTCTAGTCATGTTAGCTGCACCAGGCACCAAATAGTTGGTGTCAAGGATCTAGTACATCAAGGGTGGAATGCTCATTTGAGTCTTATAAGCCCTTTGAACATTTTACGGTCTCGTAGCATTAGACCTTAGCAACCTGTTTCCATCGGTCTCACCCATCCATCTAAACTTCAGAACTAAACAAAAGCACCCTAACTTTAACAGCAGCTAAACAGAAATTCTGTCCTTTATGCAAAAATTACTTCCTGAGATTCTCTGGCCTGTGGAACACAGGAGGGCAGACTAGATAATCATAATGGCCACTTCTACCATTAAAAATCTAAGGTTGCAGCTCAGTCCTGTTCTAACACTACTCGGTGTGTATGGAGCCTAACGTTGTAAGTAATGGGTTCAAATCCATGCTCTAGTATAGGCCAAGATGTGCACCCTCAGTCTCCGTTCAGATCTCTCATGGGGAGGAAGAGTTGTCTGCTGTTTCCAAGATACAATTATCCCCTTCCTGAGAGTACATGGAAGGATGAGTAAAGTTAGTGTGATGCACATCTATCCTCCTACCGGCCCTGTGGCAATAACTAAAAGTAAAGTATCCTGAAGCTGTAACATCTTTTCCACTGAATCCTCTGCATTAGGAAATCCCCCTTTTATGAAAAGTCCAGAAAGTCCCTAGTAGTGCAACTGTATGATCTGTGCCACTGAAAAAGACTTAGTAGCTATGACAGATCCTGGAAGATCATCTGGGTTGGGGAAGCTATGGCTCATTCTGCTATAGAGCAAACTCTGTCTCACACCCCATCCCCAAATGACTTGGAAGAAATATAAGAATTGCCATGCCATGTCAGACCAGTGATACTTCTACTCCAGTCTTCCGAGCATAACCAGTCTCTTCAGAGGGTGGTGCAAGAAACCCTGTTACGGACAATTATAGAATAAGGAGAACAGGATTTGTAACAATACTCACTTTTTAAATTATTATTCTCTCTACGTTTTAGATCTTGTTTTGCTTCTTATTGTTTGGTTTGGTTTTTACTACTTTGACTGTCTTTCTGACTTGTCTAACTTTTTTAGGGGAAGATTCTTCCAGGCATTTAATGGCAAGTTTGTGACCTGAAGCATGAGGACCGATATCCAACTTTGTATAACAATCGATGTTCTTATCTTGGATGTAAATATCTCATTCTTTTTTGACTCCTACTTTTGGCTTTAGTAATATCTTGTAACAATGATGTCCACAGGTTAAGGGCATGTATTTTACATTAGCATTTACTTTCGTTGGCTTTAATTTTTCCTTCCAATTTCAATGCTAAACAACAATATTGGCATCCTTTGGGTACCCTGCTATTAACTTCTTTCCATGTTGAAGTGGGATGTTTTATTATGCATACTCCTCCATCTGTTTTAGCCAGTTTCTAATCCGTGATCTCTCCCAGAACTTAGTTTCCTTAATAGCTTATTTTGAGGGACTTCTTTGTCTAGTATGTTGCTGACATACTGGAGAGCCTCACAGATTTCCTCCCCAGAGTCCCTCCTGTGGGGGTGAGCCAACTCATAGATTTTAAATGTGTGAGATGTTGATGCCAGTTCTGACATCACTTAAGCCTCTTTAATCTATCCTACATACTTATGGTGCTAATTATAAAAGTATCTGAGCCCCTCACAGTCTCTGATGTGTTTATTCTCTCAACACCCTTGTCATAAGGTTTGGGTAATGCTATTATCACATTTTACAGAGGGGGAACTAAGGTGCAGAGAGACTGATTTGCCGGAGTTCACACAGTTAGTCTGTGGTGGAGCAGGAGTTAAACCCAGCTCTCCCACAGTCTAGGTTTACATGCTAACCACAGGACTATCTTGCCTCTCAGTTATCAGGTCAGTATGAAATGTGCTGCGGTAGAGCAACAATTGACTTTAGCTTAATAACCATTGTTAAACTTGTTTGTAAATAGACATAACATCTGTACCCGACTTCCCCGCCCTTGCTTAGTCACTACTCTTCTAGACACTGCTAAAACCATGTTTAATTGAGCGCTAATCTGGGATTGCCACATGAAGTGGCAACACAACACACATTCTGGGCCAACACAAAAGCTCCGGAGCAACATTCTGGGTCCAGCAATGTACAAAGTGGGTGCAAGTGCCTATGAGAGTTTATCCAGATTGATTATGAACTACCCAAAGGACTGATTTACAAAATGACTACAGCTTTGGAGGCTTGTCTTTGCCCAGATAAGGTCACTCACCACTATTTGAAATGTTCACCTGTCAGTCTGATGACAGATACCTTGTTTCAGAGGTAGTTGGGATATTTAGCTATTTTAAATATGTTGGTGAGTGTATCTTCTCCAGTTGAGGCATGCAGGCTTACTATTCACTTCATTGGCATCCTGTTCTGTTGGGCCAGTTGCATGGGAACGGATTCTGCAATGCATTTCACCAAGTCTAAGCAATGGGAAAGCGACAAGTGTAGTCTGTTCAGAGGGAGCACAGTGTTCCCTGGAAGCCTAATCAGAGTAGATAACAGGTGTGAGCGGAAAGAATGAGGAGTACAAGTACTCGTTCTTTTTGCTGATACAGTCTAACACGGCTACCGCTCTGAAAAGTGTGAGCAGCTATCGTGCTATCAAAATACCCGATTTGTGGCTCCTTGTTCACTTCATACTGCTTTCCTGTTCTGCTGTGTCTGACAAGTCAAAGTTACTTTAGGACAGGGGGGACCTTTAAAAGAAAAGACAGCACTTTTCATATTTCTTTTCTCCCCCCACCCCCTTTTTTTTTTTTTTTTTCTTTAAAGTAGTTCATGGAATTTACCCCACCGGGTGTGCCTCAGCAACTGTAATGATTTGTCTGACAGGAAAAAGTTTCCATTGCAGCTTGAACTAATGAAGACGTTTTCTTTATTTTAATACATACATAATTTTCTCACTCTCGTGCTAGACGTTGCCAGACTCTAATAGCTTCTGTCTGGCCCATTTCCTGCGGCGTGACCCTCCCAGATGTAGCTCTTCCTGGTATGAAAACTACATCAGTTCCAAGGAATAGGGAGTAGTGGCCTGGACAGGAATAACTTTTATCAGTGTCTATTCAGCTTTCTAGCTCTGATCTCTTAATAAACATCCTTTAAATCGTGATCCTACTATATATAATACACTTACTAGAACAATTTACAAACCAGTGCAGAAACTTAGTGCTGTTACAAATTGAAACTCAGGGGGAAGAAAACTCAGTGACCTTATCTCCCGTTAGGTGTAGTTTTGGAACACTAATATAGCTTTCTTCATTTCTTGATGATTGATCAATTGTAAAGAAATGCTGAAAACTACAATGAAATTGCTCAAACCCTTCCCACTATGACTACCATTTGTCCAGCTACATCACTGCTAGCCCTGTCAGGAACCTGAGGCTAAACAGGCCACCAGCTGCACTGGTGTGTGAAGTGCTGACGCTCTGAGCAGGAAGAGAGAACAGTAGTTAAAACACCAGCAGCCCTTCTGCAAACTGAACAGATACTGGTAGCATTGTAGGCAATAGCAATGAGGGTTTTTTCTCAGTTTTCACCAACTTTTTCCTAGAGGCCCCAATGAAGGTCAGGGCCCTGTTGTCTTAGCCACCATACAAACACATAGATACAGTCTCTGCCCCCAAAGAAATGACATTCCTGTTAGGGAAGACAGACAGACAAAGGGTGGGAGGAAAAAGGGGGGCACAGAAAGGTGAAGTTACATGCTCAGTGTTACAAAGCAGGTCAGTGGCAGTCAGCACTAGAACCCAGCTCTTCTGGATCCCACTATGCCACACTGCAGCTGGGAGGAGGGAGATGTTTATCCCATACTTGGTGAGCGAGCAGGAGGGTATGCGTCTGAGAACAAGTGGTCCCCCACAAATCTGCTGGAAGCCAGGGACATCCTTAGTTAATTGTTTAGATTTATAACATACCTAAAAAGAACAGCCTAGCCACTGCTCCATGTGCTTTCCCAAAATCAAAAATACACTTGTCCACGCTAAGGATTTTCTCAAATTCTCCCATCTTCCTCTAGTAGTACCAGGCATAGCAATGGTGGGGATATTAGTGGAGACTGGACCATACTGTAGATAGCACTTGGGTGCTGTTGCTATAGCTTCCACTATTGCTATTACTGGTGAAGTTGCACTGGCTGTGAATGAGGGTCCCATTTTTGACAGTGTAGAAAAGGCCAGTAAAGCATGGATTGGGGAAGAGAACTAGTGGAGTGTTACGGGCTGAGAAGATGGGGATGTGACCAGAAGAGTCGGAGAAGGTTGGAGCTGAGTCTGTTTCTTCCCTCACAGGAAATCTCACCCTCCAAGCACTACGTTAAGTACCTTTTTTATTATCCATGCTCATCCTATTCATTTGCATAGAAGCTGAGGTAATGTTATATTTTTGTCCAAGAGGAGTTTGCAAGCAGCCTAGCCAGGGGCAGGTGCTACTGAGGTGAATGCAGCAACTAATAAACCTAGAAAATGCTGAGCCTTGAAATATTCCAAAAATTGTTTAAAGCCCTGTTTGTAATCCTGCAAAGTTTTTTTTTTTTTTAAATCCATTTTATAATCACAATAAACCACTCCAGCTTGTGCAGCAATTGCTAATTAAGCCCCTTCTCAGGTACAATGGAAGCAATTGGTTTTGCTTCCTGCTTCACTGCACACCTCATGTGTATGTTAATTAGCAGTACTGCACCAGCAGTCTGTTGCTTAATTTATCTATCAATACTATTTAGTTCATAATCTGTATTAAATATTTATATTTCTTACTTCTGTCCAATCTTTAAGGGCCTCCACATCCCTGTCTGAGCCCCAACTCACTTGTTTTTTTTAACTTCTTTTCTAAGGCATGTATGGAAGACTGGATATGATTTCCTTCCAGACCCCATCAGTGTTGCTTCCAGGGTTGAGTTTATTGCCTCTACAGTGCTCCTAGCCCCTGCTGGCCCAGGCTGTGAGCCTGGTTCTCCACTGCCTTGAACATTATGCAGTCATTGCACCTGTGTAAAGTGAGTCTAAACTGCTGCCTTTCAGATTGGTTAATGTCTTACACCCACCCCTTGCCCCTTTACACAGGTGCAAGGAAGGGAAGAATGAGGCCCATGACTGAACTCCAGTCTCTTGCTTGGCAAAGCAGAGAGCTGAGCCTGGGCATCTTAATCGTACAGCTCATGGGTAGGTGTGTTCACATTTTCCCTTGGAATTGCAATGATCTACAAAACCAAGCAAGGGGTTTGCAAACAACTTTAGTTGTCTCTGTCAGCTTTTGACTGTAAGTCCGCATTAACAATTTGTTTATACTACAAATTCCCCAGGGCAGGGATATTACCACCTCATTTGTCAGAGTGCCTTGCATCCCTGACACCCTATATGAATAGTCCCTTACATCATGGATAACTTGCTTATGGTAAAGGTGGAATTGTTAGATCACCTTAGCACTGTATAATAAAACAGCTGGGGATGTACTAATCCACTTGGGACTCCTACGTTTTGCAGGTGGAGAGCTTGAATGATAGGGCCATGATAGATGTGGTTTGTGACAGACTGAAACGTGGGCTAATGGAGAATTTTTCTTAGCCCTGCTGTTATGTAAGTGAGACTGGGAGGGAAGGATGATGCGTTGGCATTGCTGAATAAACAGTGCTACACAGGGTTTATTCAGAAACCTGCTGGATTAAGAAGATTGACAGAGCCATCACTAGCCTACACAAGGTCTGGAGTCCTTACTGCAGTTCTAAAATGTAGTGTTGACCTGATTTTTCTGTTCATGTCATAGGCGACATTAGCGGAGGGCCATGTCTCCACTACAAACTTTGGCTGATGCGAGTTGTGTCCATAAAGCAGTTTCAGTTAGCATATTGCTTGCGTGTGTGTGTGTGCGTACTTGGCTCCTTGTGTTGGTGCTGTGCTTGAGTTGATGCACAGTGCAGAGCACTATGGGTAGGTAGCACAGTGTGCAACCCACCACTGTCCAGCACACTGTCTTCTGGGAAGTTTTGGCAATGTATGGTGGGGCAGAAATGAGGCACATGGGTGACTGGGAGCAAGGGGTCAACTTCCCAGTGTGCTACTTTCTCCATCCCATAATGTCATCTATATCTCTGGATCAGCAGGTGTGGAATGAGAGTTGAATGTGCTTTTTGGTGGATTGAAGGGACACTGGCATTGTTCACCCACAAGACTGGATCTCCATGAAAAGAACATTATAGCTGCCTGCTGCGTCCTGCACGATATCAGTGAGGCAAAGAGGGAAAAGCTGCCGCCAGGGTAGAGGGCAGAGATGGAGCAGCTGTCTGAGTTTGAACAGCCAGACATGAGGGCTGGTAGAAGAGCTCAGTGTGGAGCTATATGGCTCAGGGAGGCTTTGAAAGAACACTGTAGCAGTAAGCCACAGTTATATGTTGTGGTGTATTGTTCTGCACTTGGTCCTGCTGTTTTGGGGCCTGTTAGGAATTGTGTGGTACTTGTGTACATCTCTGAATAGAACGCTGCCAGTGCACCTATTAATTTTGTGCAAGAGAAATGAGAAGAGAATTGCTCAGTTGCCTGAAACTCAGTATAGGGCAATGGCACTGAATACTGGCACCTTTTCTTCAGGCGGGGGTGAGGTTAGCTGATATTTCACTCCTGAGGGTAACAAAGGCACAGATAGCACAGCAGCAGCTGCTGCGCTATCCCAAAGCCTCCCGGGGCCTGTACGCTGCCAACCTGCTTACTGCAGTGGTGCCTGTCAGTTATCACTGACTGGCATAGGAAAGTATTCTACTGTGGAGAAAGAAATAAGGCTGCCATCCCTAGAAACCTTCGGGAGAGGATTGCAGAGTATCTCCTTGGACGTTGCATTGAGATCTCTCAGGAGGCTTCAAGGGGCATCCCTTTGTGCTCTGCATGGCCCCCCTTGCCTAACTCTACAGGGGAATGAAAAGCAGATAACTCTACCTCTCTTTGTTGTACAGCTACCTCTTCTGGTAGGAGTAAATGAATAAAACGTTGGGTGGGGGAAATATCATCAGTTCATCATTGTAATGGGAAATACTATTAGACACTTACCCGAGGTTCTTTCACCTGCATTGGGCTAGCCTATGCTCGACTGCCAGGACTGACTGGACTGCATCAGAGTCTCAAATGTGTCCTGGATCCCCAGTCACGTCCTCCATCGTCCTCCCCCTCATCCTCCTTGTCCTTGTTGTTCAGGCCAAGGGCCTATGGCTTGGGCTTCTCAAAGGTATCCACGGTGGTGTGCAGAATATTAGTGGGGTCTCTGCCAAGTATAGCATGCAGCTTTTTGTAAAAGCGGCAGGTCTCTGGCTTGGCACTGGGTTGATGGTTGGCCTTCCTAGGCATCTGGTTTGCCTGAAACAGTTCCTTTTATGTGACACTGCTGCTGATCCCTGTCATACCCCATTTCCTGTATCCCCGGTGCAATTTGCTCATAAATGTCCATGGGTGTCTGCGGCTGGTCCATAGCTGTGTTTGCACAGCCTTTTCTTCTCCCTGGCCCAGGAGATCCAATATTACCTGTCTACTCCAAACTGGAGTGTGTCTGGAACATGTAGCAGGCATGGTTGGCTGGGCAGTGGCACACAACGATGGAGGGCTGCTAGGTGCGCTCGCCAAGCTGGACAATCAGGAAAAGACATTTCAAAGATGCATCGGGCTTTAGAGGGAAGGGGGACCTTCTGGCTTTTGTGACCTCTGGGCAGTGTATTTCACAATTGTGACCAGAGCAGTCAGTGTTGGGCATTGTGGGACAGCTGCTGGAGGACTATTAGGGTTGACATAAATAATTCAGCGTCTACACTCATACTGCGTCAACCTTAGCACATTGACCATGGTTCAATGCCACTCTTGGAGGTGGTGTTATTCTGTAACGGGGCACTTGCATGAGTGGGAGACAAATTTAAGCGTAGACACATGCACAACTAGGTAGACACAAGGTGGCTTACATCAACCTAACTTTGCAGTGTAGACCAGGCCCAGGTAACAAATCTATAACCAATTAGTGTGTCCCAGGCCCTCTTCCCTCTTCTGAAGAAGGATTGGACAGGAAAAAATAAGTGCAGGAAATGTATACAGACAGAATGGGTAAGAGAGCAAATCTCTTATCAGATTCAGCATTATATAATGGAGAGATGGGAAGGGCAGATATAGTTGTATATGAAATAAATGAAATACACACACGGCTGTAGAGGGCCTGACCTGAATCAAATGAGAGTCTTTCTATTGACATTCAGTGGGATATGGATCAGTCCACCAGAATAAATTCAGAATAACTTCATTAGAGTTAAATTTGTGTTTAAGACAGTGCATGTGAGATCAAAATTAGGCCCCCAGTGATAATCTGAAACTCAGTGTTCCCAAAGCACCATCTCCTGCCATTTAAATGGAGTTAATGTTCAACCCACCATGTTCATCTTCAGAATGTATCCATGTAATGCAGCGTTTATTAGTATAGAATTGCCAGCATATGGTTACATTGTTTAAACTGCCTCTGATTTTTCACTGACTAGAACACTCAAAATCGGCAGGTGCACCAATGTGCTAATCAATATTTCAGTGTTTGTGAGGACTCTTTAAACTGTAGGGAGAAAACTGGTGTTTCCTGGTTTAATTAAATATTTTCTTATTTTTTTATCCTTTCTATTCTGTGATGTCTGGTCTCCAGTACCCCACCATCTCTTGAAAGGATTTGTGATGAGGATAAGAATGTGTGGTTTCTCCAGTGCAGCTTCTAACTATGGGCAGCTTTGAACCTAAATCCAGTTCACCCTTCTCTCAAGGTTACACCATTCTTTCCGTCACATACATTATGAGCTGTAATTAATTATTTTTCCTCCTCCCATTACGGATACTGGGGATTAGTTATGATCAGCCAGTTATGACCAGCTGCTTGCACAATGGAGATGAACTGCATTTCAATTTATTTTTATCGCATGTTCTTCTTCAGGTTATATCATTAGCATTTTCTTTATCATGAGCTGCTGACAACTCTGGGGGAAATTTTGAAAATCATTCCGTTTAGAAACTATTTTGCTTAAAAAATATGTGAGATGCACAACCGTCTCTAAACATGATGTTTATATTTCAGTTTTCCAGTCAGGCCTTGTCTATGGTTGCAAAATTCAAACCTGTAATTCATCACATGTGGTAACAACAGTGGAAGTGCTAGTGGAGAAAGGGCTCAGGAATCTTTATCACCATGTCAAGGTTAAACAGCAAGGTGGTAAAAATACCTGTGTCCTGTCTATAAGAGTGCTTCCACCATGGATAATTATGCAGGTGAATTTTTCAAGTGCATTAATTCCCCAAATGTCTGTGGGCCTTTAATACATTGCAGGCCAGATGGTAGTGTTCATAGCATTAAAGCACTTTTAAGCAGACAGAAATGGCTTAATGGCATGCACAGAATCTGTTGAAATCCAGGAGGAAATGTTTCTAGGAGAGTCTTATGTCAGCTGTGGTGAAGAAAGCAAACATGATGTTTAGAAGAAGTCAGTGTAAATTAAAGAAGGTGGGTACTAGATCTTATTAAGACTTGTCATCTGCTATATCATTGCCATGGAAAGGATACAACTGCTAATGAACAGGATGCAGCTCTGAGAACAAGGAAAGTGACGCTAAACATTAATAATGTAAGTGCTGAAGCAGTTGGTTTTACTGGAAAGGGGAAGGCCAGTTGACCTACAGTAACTGAAGAAACGTCATGGTTCAGAGAAATTATAAATCAGGAGAAATGAGATCATGTAGGCCAATGATAACAAAATATGAAACAGACATTCTTGGCCAATTGGGTTTTTCCTGTCCAGAGAACGTGCTGTAACATTCATGTTTTACTGGCAGAAGTGACTGCCTCCAATGAAAGCTAATGTGTTTTGTGGTGCAAAGATGGGAGCTCTTAACATTCCCATGCAAAATGGTTACAAAAAATTGCTAAACTTAGTGTCCTGAACATATTTGTTAAATAAGCCACAGCGCAGTACTGGGGCCTCCAGCAAAAGGGTAACAACAGTGACATAGCTAATGAGGAAGAAACAGACATTCAAAGGCCCTTCCCTCAAAAAAAATATCTGACATGGACCAGGAGGAAATGAATTTAGGGTATGGGAGAGCAGAAGCTCACTAACTCTGAAACTGACCAGATGCAAGCTGACTCACCAATTTACTTTTCCTTCCTACTTCTTAAAAAAAAAAAAAAAAGTAGATCTAGTGCTCAATCAGGAAATTTTTTTTTTCCTTGGGTCATTTACAACCTAAGATTTGCCCGGCCCAGCCCTTGTCCTCCTTGCTAAAAATGGTTGTGAAGATTCTCCATCCCACCTTTTCCACCAGTAAATAAGATTCTCAATCTGCTTTCGGTTCCAGTGCCTAGTACCACAGTGGGCCCCAGAAGCAGTGTAGGAAAGTCCTGCTCAGTCTGCAGCTCTAGGCTAGAGCATGCCCGATACAGATGGAATTAAGTTGGATAGTTAAGCACTGGGACAGGCTTCCAAGGGAGGTTGTGCAATCCCTGTCAGTGAAGGTTTTTAAGAACAGGTTAGATAAACACCTATTAGGGATGGTCTAGGTTTATTTGGTCCTGCCTCAGTGCAGGGGGCTAGACTAGATGACCTTTTAAGGCCTCTTCCAACCCTTTATTTCTATGATCCTATAATTATTGGATAATTTAGCTGTCAAACTCTAACAAGTCTCTACTGAGCATGTGAGAACTGAGATTTTTTTCAAAGGCTTATAATTGGCCAAATTTGAATAGTTTTTCATAGGGACAGCAAATGGCACATCCCTGTCACAAAGTCCCCCTTCTGCTAAATTTCAAGTCCCTGGTCCAAGGCTTCTCAATTACGCAACTGCAAGACATTTTTTAACATGGGCAAAAATGTGTTTTTTCCCTAATTGCATCCTCAGAAACGGTTGAACCATTTTAACTGAAACTTTCCAGAACAATTCAGCTTTAGGCAAACACCTGGCCTGGAAATATTCAGTCCAAATGGTTAAAGTTTGGAAAAATTATAAGCAACTGAACACAGGGTCTTATAATGGATAGTGTTGGGCAACCTTAACTATAGGCAGCACTACCAGTTCCTCTGTAATAAATAACTCTCCTGGACTTCCCTTGGCATACATGGAACACAACACTACAGGCCGCTAGACAGGTGTACCTAGAAAAATATTCTATAGTATTACTTGAGAGATAGTATGTGATCACGAAACAGACAATAGTCCAGTGATCTCAGAACAGAGAGCCCAGAACTCATGGATCTGTTTCCATCCCACCTGTCACTGAATTGCAGTAATCTCCTGTTGTATGTTTCCTTATCTGCATACTCTGGACTGTATTTACTCATCTCACAGAGAAGTGGAGAGATTAGTCTGTTTAGACAATTTTCTCTAGATACAAAGTGTTCCATAAGTGCAAAGAGTTATTTCATGGCTTCTGGAAGGTATTTGACTTACGAAGCAGGAGTGAGTATTGGGCACCAAGGCTGAGAGAAGCTGCAGGAACAAGAGAATTACATGAAAGTGACTTATTTCCAGTTGGCAGACTGGCTATGTCCACACATTCTTTACATATGCCTCAGGGTGTGCATCACAGAGAAAGGAGGTGTGTGTGTAACAGCAACATCCTGTTTGCGTGCAAGAGCAGGCACCTCTCCCAAGTCACTAATAATTAGATGTGGGGGAAGGGGGGGGAGGGGAAATTGTGTGTAGAAAATATTGTTCTAAAATCCTTTCCTACAGTGAGTGGTTAGAGACAAAATTATGCAATTTATGGCATTAGAGTTCTATTGAGAACACTGATTAGTTTTTGCTCAAGAGGGTCGGTGCTGTTAGCCATTTTCCCCTCAGAAAAGTTAACAGACTTGCAAAAAAAAAATTTTTGTTAATCCTGTGGCAAGGCTGTGTTATCTTGCTTTTGTTTCCTGTTTCTCCATTTCACTCTTCTTACAATTAAGTTCAAGTGACTCAAAAGATAAACCACAACCACAGGCCTGTCTATGGTAGCAATCCCCCAAGCAGCTCAGACTGAGTCTGACCTTTTTACAGCATCCTTTAACTCTTCGTGCTCCATGTCTTCCCTATTTTGCATGACATCGGCGGACATTGCAAAGTGATCTGCCACTACCTTTGTATCTGCTGGCTGGTACTGTGTGAAGCCTTGCAGAGCTCACTGCATTCTGATGGGACTCACGGAGCCTGGCTTATTTAAATCAAAGGGAATTTTGCCATTGACTTCAGTGAGGCCAGGATTTCCATGCTCATCTGGTATCTTGGCATGGAGGAAACCTAGAAAACAGCGGCAGATTTAGAGTTAGTGGGGCCCTGTGCACAGCTTCATTTTCAGCTCCCCCACCTCCGACGCAGCCAAGAAAAAGAACATTCTCTCATCTGCCCCCACGTTGTTCGTTCTTTTTTTTCTTCCTCCTCCTCCTCCTCTATTATAAGTAATGGGAAGTAAATGAAAATAAAGTGAGGTACCTTGATTGGAGCAGGGGGTTGGGGTATGGGGGGGGTGCAGGGGTCGGGCTCTGGGAGGAAGTTTGGGTTTGGGCTCTGGGCTGGGACAGGGGGTTGCGGTGTGGGAGGAGCGGGGAAGGGTGTGGGCTCTGGGAGGAAGTTTGGATGTGGGCTCTGGGCTGGGACAGGGGGTTGCGGTGTGGGAGGAGCGGGGAAGGGTGTGGGCTCTGGGAGGAAGTTTGGTTGTGGGGTGTGAGCTCTGGGCTGGGGGTTAGGGTGCAGGAGGGGGGCAGTGCTTAACTCGGGTGGCGTGGCTCCAGCACACACACCCCTCCGGCAGCGGTTCCTAGGTGGGGGGAGCCAGGGGGTCTCTGCCCACCGCTGCCCACAGGTGCTGCCCCTGCAGCTCCCATTGGCCGCAGTTCCCAGCCAATGGGAGCTGCGGAGTCAGCGCTCAGGGCAGGGGTAGCATGCGGAGACACTGCCCCGCCCCCCCCCCACACACACACACGGCCTCAGGGACATGCCGGCCACTTCCAGGAATGAAGCGGCACAGAGGGAGGGAGACAGAGCGGGCAGGGAGCCACCTTAGCCCTGCTGCTGGCACGTCTCTGCACACCTCTTATGGGGCGGGAGACAGCAGGTCTCCGTGCACTGCCCGGGCCGGGGGGCAGCGCAGAGCCGCCTCCCCCCACCCTTCCTGCCAGGGGTGCGCAGAGACATGCCAGCAGCTGGCCACCTCCAGGAGCGGTGTGGGGCCACCAGCCATGGCATGCAGGCAAACTGCCTGCCTTAGCCCTGCTGCGCCGCCGGCCAGGACTCCGGGGCAGGTTGTCAGATATTTGTCCTGCATTTTGGGTAGGACCCCTGTTGTTGGGGGGCCCCGTGCCGCCACCATGGTTTGTTTCATGGTAAATCCACTCCTGCTAGAAAATCTGGTAGAAAATCTCCTGCTCAGGAGACACTAGGACTAAACACAATATATTTTGTTAAAATTAAGACAAATAGGGATGTATGTTATATAAACCGTCACTTCAGGATGGCAGCCTGCTATGCTTTTGTTTCAAATGAAGTCACTGTAACAAGTTACTTCAATGTTGATGTCTCCAGAAGTACAAAAATTGTATACCCATCCAAAAAAAAATGCATGAACTTTTTTGTATCCTTCAAAAGAAAAGTAAGTAAAGAATCACTTGTAGCATGGTAGAAAGCAATTCAAACATCTGAATACTAGCTCATCTCCCACCAGTCTTTATTTACCCGTACTGCAATAATTCCATTTATGTATTCTAGATGAATTCTAGTATAATCTTAACAAAAAAGAGAAAGAAAGAGAGAGGAAAAACCCTAAGGAGGCTAAAGGAGACTATTACAGAGAGTGCATTACACTAATAGAAAACTGAAATAGCCCACAGACACACACTCCCGTCTGGGTGGAGGTGGGAGAGAAATTAATCAAATATTCATGTAAGTTATGTCACCTTTAAGTGCCATAGTTCCCCTTTCATAAAATGGGGATGGTGATTATTCTGTTACTTTGAAAAACGCTCTTGATGGAACGTGATATAATTCTCTTCTCGTGAGTGTGGTTTTTCAGCAAAATAAATCTTTAAGAGTTACAAATTATTGCCTTCCAAATTTTCTGCACTCTGAAGAACCTGGGGTGAAATTCTGGTTCTACTGAGGTTAACAGGAGTTTCGTTATTTATTTCCTCAGAGTCACAATTTCACCCTAGATGTGTAGGTACATGCATAAAAATAGGAAGAGAGTGTATATGTCTGTAGTGGAGGGGGGGCACCGGGGGAAGGATGGGAGTGGGGCGTTTACATGGCATTTGGAAACTTTATCTGTCAAAGGAGAGGGAATTAGAAGAAATTGGCTTTTGGAGTATGTGAGGGTGCTTGACTTGATTTAAGAGCCTGCAGAGACATCTACCCATGTGAAACAAGACTGGGGGAGGAGCAATGAAGAATTCAAAGCAGGGTTCTGGGTGGGGCTGGATACTGCAAGAAGCAAAGTAGCATATATAAATTCAAGACGCTCTCATGTAAAAAGAGGCAACCCTAGGAAGACTTGAAGAAAGCCTATATAAATGAGCATCATTTGTGTTGGAGGTGTTTGCATATGTGTATAGTGGATGTTTGGGGGGTGGTGTTTAGAACACTAAAATTCTGGTTGGATTCAGTGCTTGGGAGTATTGCATGCACCGTTAATTTTCGTCGTTAAAGCAATCACTATGGGGTTACCGTTGCTCACCGGCTCTTATGAGAGAAATATTTTTGCTGGCACCAAACATTTTTAACTTTCTGAAACAAACCCTAGGAATGTATTTAACTGGGAGAAAACACAAACAAACAAACAAAAGGATGGGAGTGCCCAGAAAGCTAGACTGTAATTTTTCAAATAGAAAGCATTTTGAAGGAAGTATGTGCTGCTGTTACTTTCAGATCCAAGACAGATTTAACAGTAAATAACATTAAATTAAAAAGGTACAGAGTCTCTTTAATGAAAAGAAGACAGATTGTCTGGACTCCTCCTTTTCCTTCTCATTTCTATGGTTCCTTTTCCTCTAGGCAATCTTCCATGATCCATGTTCTGCTTACTTGGTCCCTAGGATCTAAGTCTCCCTCTAATGGAGCTGGCCTACTAATCCCCTCTTTTCTCTCCAAGATGATTTCTTTTTAGTCAAATAATACTTCATGCTTCACAGCAAAGTAGGAATTTTAAGAATGTCATCCTTCTGTGAAGGGCTGTGGACACCAGAGCCGGCTGAGATCACAATTGGCAGCCAGAAGGCTGGTTGGACTGTTAAGGGGTTTTCTGATTTTATTACTAGAATTTTTTGAAGCAATACTCGGGAAGGATTGCTATGAACACCATGGGCAGCCTGAATGGTGGTGACGGAAGACGATGCATGACCAGGTGGAATGCTGCTCTCCTAGCTCTGTAACTCTTAGTGTCTTTAGTTATTTGCAGGACGGTGTGTCAGAGGGGAGATACAATGCTGAATAACAAACCTATTTCTGTGAAGATTTGGCATTTTACTCCCATGCCTTCACTGACCAGGAATGGGACTGTGTTTTCAGTTTCACACTAGTGGGATCTGAGTTACCAAGCAGTGTCAGACAAAGCTAGTGAGAAGTGATATTAGTAAAGACTGGCTTAACCTGGCCTACTGTGATTTCTGTCGCGAAGAAGTTTGAAAGTGTTGGTTAAAATCAAACCAAGGGCACAGTGTTAATGTACACCAGCACAGTACTCTTCTGACAACAGATACCAAGGGATTGTAAGGCACTAAACATTTAAACTGATCAGATTAAGATGTACCAGAGTATCTGGATTTCCAGAACAGCTCAGTCAGAAGAAAATGAGAGAGACTTTCTTAATGTAATGGGCCTGGATAATATTGAGTTTCCTGTGAACTGTTGCGTGATGCATTCTATGTTTGTGAAAGCCAGATTGGGCAGCATATTTCCTTGAATTGTGATGGCAGCATTTGTTACTCCTGAAATAAGGAACAACATTTTGAAACCACCCTGACAATCTGTTCTAGGTTTTTACAGTTTAAGAATCTTATTTATATCTTATGTGTTTTGCTCTCAAATTACAATTTTATCAGCATAAATATGAACCTGAGTGGAAAATTGCTCTGTGTAGGACTTTTTATCTTCCCTTATTCTAAAAATGATTTTCTGCTCCATACAATTAGTGCAACATTATATTGCAGTCTGAGGGCCCAATTTGCCCTTATGTGCATGGGTGTAACTCCTGTTGTGTGCTTGTGTAACTTGTAAATTAGGCCCTATGTACGTTACTATCAGGGAGCAGTTTTGGTCTAGTGGATTGAACAGGGGGAATGAACGACAGTTGACATGGCTTTATTCATGATTCCCACTGACTTGCTGTGTGACCTTGGGCAAAGTGTTTAATCTCTCTTTGCCTCACTGTCCTCAGCCGTGAAATGGGGATAATGAGATCTACCAGGGTGAAGTGCTTTGAGATGTGTGGATAAAGCACATTAGCTAAGTGCAAATTGTTGTTCATGGAATCATAGAAATATAGGGATAGAAGGGACCTCAAGAGGTCATGTAATTCCCGACCCCATGCTGAGGTAGGACCACGTATACCTGTTAGTCATTTTTTTTCTTTTATGTATCCCCTGCAGAATTTGGTTTGTGATGCTTCTATCTAAAGGGTTGTTGTTGTTGTTGTTGATTTTTTGTTTTTTTTTAATTAATTCTTTTAAGACTCTCTCGAAGGGTCTTTGGTCATAACATTCCTTATAGAAAAGCCCTATAGAATTTAATAGAGAACACTATGCTTCTAATTTTTTTAACCATAAGATCATATAGAATAGTTCAAAAAACCTATAGAGAGGCTATCAGTCCCTATTAAGTTCTCTGAATCTTGCATGTAATTTTGCAGAACCCTATTGGTTCTCTATGAAGTTCTTTAGGACTTTTCCATAAGGAATACATATACGCTAACAAATTATCCCTATGAGGTTTATAAGTACTTCTGCAGCAATGCAGAAGTGATACTGATGTGTAATGCTGTACCTTACTAGTCATCTCAATTGACTTAAAATAGAGCACTGCATAATAAAATCACTACTGCACTGTTGCAGAAATCCTGACAGGAGAAGAAAGTGCCATTTACGTCTATAGACAGTTTTTGCAGCAGAGCAAAAAGCCGGAGGGAATGGGGAAACTGTGCTTCAAAGCATTCAATTCCCTTCTAATGCAGTGGAATTAATTGCTTTTCTATGAGTTTTTGTTGCCTCTTTAAAATTGCACTATCAGATCTTGCTAATTCCAATATCATTACTTGCAATCATCTTTAAAAACAATAGGTTGGGTAAGGATTTGGCTCAATATGTCTCCAATGTCAGCATGCCAGGCTCCTGCTGCAGAGATAATGCAGACATGATGTAACCAAATTATTCTCTAGCAACTCCTCCCAACATTTTGTTGCAAGGCTAGAGGGAAAACTGCCAAAAGGTGTACTTTATCCAACCAGTTTACTCTCTCTCCCCCTCATTTTGAAATGCAACAAAACCAATGTCTCTACCAGCTGGTTAGTGAATTTTGCAGCAGCAGCAGCAACAACAATAACAAAACAAAAACAAAAGAATCACATATTATCAAAAGTATCAAAGTATCAGACACTCCAAGTAAAATCAAGGTAGGCTGCCTCCAAGATGGCAGAACTTTGTTACTAATGCCATTCAGCCGATCAACCTATGGAAGCCATACTCCTGGGGAGGGACTGGGGAATTACCTCTTTGCCACATGGAGTTATATGCCTTGAAGCTTTTCATGTGTATGTTTGAAATATATAATTTAATCCTCTAGGCTGGATGAACATTGTCTTCCCACAGGGCTGCCCTTCTCGATGGGCCATACTTTCATTAAACTTTGAGAGAATATCAAAACAGCTCCCTTGCCTTAATCAGACAGATGCACCTTTCATGGTTTGCTCTTTTGCTTCTGAGGTGCCAGCATTGAGAGCCATGTGGCAGTGAGATTTCAAGGGATATAGAAGAGAGAGATTTCTTTTATGTCCTTTAGGTCATGAATCTGACTAGCAAAAAGAACGAGGAGTACTTGTGGCTGGGTCATTACACAAACTGAAAACTATTTTCCCCATGCTAAGTTTTCCCCTACTGTTACTCACACCTTCTTGTCAACTGTTTGAAATGGGCCATCCTGATTATCACTACAAAAGTTTTTTTTTCTCCTGCTGATAGTACCCCACCGTGGGTAGAAATCGATCTTTCGGGGATCGATGTATCGCGTCGCGTCTAGACGCGATAAATGGTTCCCCGAAAGCGCTCCCCGTTGACACCGGTACTCCAGCTTATGAGAGGCGCAAGTGGAGTCGATGGGGGAGCGGCAGCGGTCGACTTCCCGGCATGAGGACGGCCAGGTAAGTTGATCTAAGATACGCCGACTTCAGCTATGCTATTTGCGTAGCTGAAGTTGCGTATCTTAGATCGACACCCCTCCTCCCCCCCGCTAGTGTAGACCAGAGCTTAGAGTTGGTATGGCAATCCCCATCTTTTCATGTTCTGTGTGTGTGTATAATATATCTATCTATCTCTCTCTCTTCCTACTGTATGTTCCACTCTATGCATCTGATGAAGTGGGTTTTAGCCCACAAAAGCTTATGCCCAAATAAATGTGTTAATCTCTAAAGTGCCACAAGTACTCCTCGTTCTTTATCCTGGGATTATCTTCCACAGCAGAGGGACAGGGAAGCAAATAAGATCACCTCTGCACAGCCAGCCAAGGGCATTTCTTGCTCTAACTAAGGTATAGGAGCCTTGAAGATTGAGTTTTGCTGACCACATCCTCCTCACTAATTCAGATTGGTATTGGGTTTGGAGTTGGGAAAGGATCCTGAAAGTATGTGGTTCTGAGTGAAAGTGCCTTTTGCTTTGCATTGCATGTGACTCGCAGATGCAGACCACACTCCAGGCTACTACTGTTTTTCATTAGCTGATGAACATTATGAATGTATTTATTAGGGAGCTCTCCACTGATATTCTATGCACCTTAGCTAATAAAAATAGCAGACTTCAAGGTAGAATAACACATCAATGCACTGTGTTGCAGGAGTTCAGAAAAAATAGCATTCTTAGAAGCAACTCTTCTGGAAAAGTCCTTTAGAATTTAATAGGAATAACCTTTCTAGGCTTTTTGAACTATCCCAAAGTTGTTAAATAGAAAATTCTCTCCCTGGTGTATATTTCTATGGGATGGTTAATAAGAAAAAACCCATAGAAAAACATTCTCTGTTAAATTCTATAGGATTCTTCTATGAAAGAGAATAGGATTGTATAGAATTTCTCTATGAAAGTTTAACTTGATCATCATATGGGGATAGAAGACATTAATTTTTTTTAAATTAGGTCCAGTTTTCCATTACTCCTTTGTCTAGTTAAAAATAATACCTTGTATTCATTGTTAGAGATCCTGCTCTCACTGAGATTAGGAAACTAGATTTTTGTCATAGTTTGTCGTGTACTAATTATGCCGGTCAGTTCTGTAATCTGAGCTATAAAATATACTGCAATTAAAACAAGTGCAATGTTATCATGTCTGGGAGTGGGAAACACACTTTAGTCTGCTCTTACAGTTGGTACATGAAAAGCTGCCTGCCTTGTATCACTAAACAAGCTGTTGTAGTTGTTTTTTTGAGTTTTAATAGCTAGAAAGTGATTAGTGATTTTAAACTACTGGAGAGCAAATATAGAGACCTTGTGTATAAAAGAATCGGAATCCCCTCCACTAACTCAAAAAGAACTGATTTTGTAATCATTCCTAGCCAATAGCATGGATTGAAGTCGTTGAATTATAGTTGTTTAGGCCCAGCTTCTGCAAACACACATGAGGTTAACTTTCAGCATGTGAGCTATCCCATTGTGGGACTACTCATGTGTTCAAAGTTGAGCACATGAATGAATAAGTGCATGCAGGATCAGAGCCTCAGTAAGAGCATCCTGTGAATCTGAGGCCGAAGTTTGTAGGTTGGGGAATAAAGGGGCCAAATCCTGATGGTATTTTCAGGAGTGAAGAAGAAAATGGGAGAGAACGCAGCTGATTCCTTCATCCTGAACTGATACTAAAGGCCCCAGTCCTGCAATTGGATCAGCATGGGGGTAGACCCTTGAAGACAAGGTGCTCCATGTGGGCCCAGTACCCTGCCTGCATGGATGTGAATAGAAGATACTAGTTCCAGTGTAACCATGTTGCTCAGGTAATTCTATCTGTCAATCCCTATAAATCTGTCAATCCCACAGTATGTAAATATCTTCCACATAAAATCAATAGCAATGTCCCTCATGGACTTCATGGAGCATCGGGCATTTCTCTGGTTTTGGCATCAAAACTCTGGTGAGAGTAGTGGGTTTGTTTTGGTATTTTAGATTTTATTAATTTACTATTTTTAAAGGTTGGTTTCATAGAATGGTAGGACTGGAAGGGACCTCGAGAGGTCATCTAGTCCAGTCCCCTACACGCATAGCAGGGCTAAGTATTATCTAAACCATCCCTGACAGGTATTTCTCTAACCTGCTCTTAAAAATCTCCTATGATGGAGATTGCATTTATTTTAGAGTGTGGCGGGTTTTTTTTTGTTTTCTTTGGGTTGGTTGGGGTTTTAGGGTAGAAGGGGTGTCAGTGCTGGGAGTGTCATTCCTATGGTGGAAAGGCCTTTGTTACATGCATTCCTTTATCATTTAAGGAGATGGGGAGAGTGCACATGGAAGCCACAATCACAGGTGTACAGTAGATTCATTCATTTAACACGTTCCTTCCTTTAGCAGATCTGCAGAACTGCTTCCGCGTCCAAACTGAATACACTAGCAGGATTACCTTGTGAGGTTTGCTTTAACTGAACAAGTTTACTCCTTGTTCACATATGCCCTGTATTTGGTTTTAATGGTGCAAGTCTGTTCTCCCTGTGTGTGTAATTCCCTTTCTCCTTAATGGAAACAGAGAAGGTACATGGTACGCAGAAGCCAGTTTACAGGTTCACTGGTGCATCGGGAATAGACTGGAAAGTGGATTTGTCTGTACAGATCAGAAAAGGTTACTATCTGTTCTTATAGCTGTACTTATTGCAAAGCTCTTGTGCTGCTGTCATTGCCAGACCCTGTGATCCCTCGGAGGAGCAGGGTGTGGGTTCACAGAACACACAGTAGGAGTTAATGCTGCTTCAGGTTGCATGAGCTTTACACATTTTTCTGTCCATTATGCCATTGTCTTAGGGAGCAGGAGGAAGGGGGTAACCTCCTATTTGTCTCAGCAACTCATCCCTGCCTGGCCTGGCCCAACCCATTATTTCTGCACAAAGGAAATGCATGTATTCAAAGGAGTGGGGGAGTGAGCATCTCACAGAATAATTCAAGCCCCTCAGCAAAGCTCCATGTGGCTGTACCCAGTGGATTTGCTCCTCTGCACACGCTGTACAGTGTAGGGAATGTAGAGGCCAAAGGAAGTAACAGAAAGTGAAACAAATCTCATCTTCCCCAAACTGGCAATCGGAAGGCTTGTCTATTTCCTTCAATGGGGAGCAATAACTTGACCTGCTTTGTCCCTTTTATAGCTGTTGTTTGGAACAATAAAGCGTCTATTCAGGCACAAACATCTGCCTTAGTTTGCATCCCTTGATAATGCAGAAGATATGGGCAAATGCCACTCATTGATCTGTATTGATTGGTTCTTATAGCATTTTAGAAACCATTGGAGTAACACTAGTCATTACCCTCCATGGCGTATCTCACCTGATAATTCTTTCTTTTTCTTTAAGTGAAAGAACATTACATTTGTATATGCTTTGTTGGGCTATAATTTCCAGGTGTTTTGCAGACCATTTCTCCCCCAAAAACTCTTCGTAGCTTTTCAGTCATGCTTGTAAAAGGTAGTGCATGTTATATGAAACTAAAACTTGAAAGGGAAATGCATTGTGATACTAACAAGATACACTAATTACATTGTAAATCTAGCATTTTTATCTGTTTTACCATGTAAAATATTGTTTAGTTTTGACTCTACACACAACCCAAAATCTGAGCATCCAAAGATTTTGCTTTACATAAAATAAACATTTGTGCCCATTTCAGACTCAAGTACAATGGCTGTTAAGACAGCAAGAACCCTCAACTATGTATTATCATGTAATTTGTCTCACTGAGCTGGGCTCGTCAAAGTGAAAATCAAGGAAGATTTCGCTCATGTCTCCATTTCATCCTGAGAAATCCCTTAGTTCTCAACTTTCCATGTGTTTGCCCTTTCCAGTATTGTCTTCCTACTAGAATGTTTGCTTGCATTTCCTTTTACCATTTTTCATAGTGAAATTGGTGTTCCCAAAGTCACTTCTCTCTCTCATGTCAGGGAAGATGCCGAGAGATTAAATAACAGAGAGCAGCGTTGCTTTCATTTTTGCGTTTCCTTTGTCACTGCTGGCAAAGGTTCTGAGTGGGGAGGAAGTATGCAGCAAGCATGAAAAATAGAATATGGATGCTAAAACTCATATTACAGGTTTTGTTTTAATTTGACTTTACAATTAACAGATTTGGAAGATCCAATCTCCCCTATTGGAGCCAGACAGTTCTGTTTACTGGCATGAATTTCATAAAGATACAGTGTATTTAATATGAAATGTGAAGCCATGTTATTAAAGATCCTATTTGAGTGACTTTCCCAACGTGAAAGGATTATAGTTAGTGCACCAGTGTTACTCCCATATCTCTGCATATTAGACACTCTGCACATGTTGTACATATTTATGCACATGCACATCATTCTTTTTAAAATCATATGAGAGAGAGAGTTATAAGTAGGGTGACCAGACGGCCCATTTTTAAAGGGACAGTCCTGTATTTAGGCCCTTCTGCAGGTGTCCCGACTTTTTCTTAAAAATGGGCGAATTGTCCTGTATTTTCTGTCTTCCCCCTCTCCCCCACCAACGTCAGTACTGGCAGGTTCTCCTGCTGGCTGGATCCCTGCTTGCCAGCCGCCCGCCCACCAGCAGCAGGAGGTGGAGGAGTCCAGTGGCTGCAGCTGGGGATGGGTGTGCAAGGCTGGTGGTGGGGCAAAGATGCAGCACATGAGGCCGGCCACTCCCCTGCTGGTCTGTCAGTGCAGCCCCCGCTGTGTGCTGGCTCTCGGCTAGCAGGGCCCCAACCTCTGTCCCATTTCCAGCCGGTACTGGTTGCGCACTGTGAGCTGCGGTGGCTGGTGAGTGTGGGCAAGTGCCAGGCAGTAGCTGGTTACATGTCACCTCTGCTGCCCACCCATCAGCCCTTTATGTGCTTCCCCCTCTCGCTGTCCTATCCCTGCTTTGATCCTTCACCCCCGCAGCCCTGCTGCTCCTCCATATCCCCCTCAGTGGGGCGCATCCCACTCCCAGCGCTGTGCGGGGAACCAGCCCCTGGTTGGAGTGCTCAGCTCACCAGCAGCCTGGCCGGCAGGCTCCTTCCTTCCCCGACTGCCTCTGGCTGGGCCAGTGCCCCGGGAAAGCCCAAGACCGTCTAGCCCGGGGCACTGACTAGGAGGAGCCGAGCCCTGTGTGTGCCAAAGCCCTGCACAGCACTGGCACAGGGAGCTTCCCCGCTCCTCAGCTAAGCTCTGGAGTGGTGGCGGGGGAGGGCGCGGGGGGACAGGGCGGGAAGCGATTTCCAGCCTGTTCAGGCTCCACAGCAGCCCCAAGGGCAGGGGCTTAGCACTCTCTTCACCTTCCCCCCTGCCCCTTCAACACACACACATAGGCTGCATGTCTGTATTATTAGCTAAGCTTGAATATTCTCACTGTGCAAAAAATTGTGTGTGTGTATGTATGTATGTATATGTCTGTTTATATATTTCAGAGAACACTAATCCCTTTAGGGCTAAATAATATTTTCAAAAGTACCAGGTGTCTAAATCACTTTTGAAAATAGGTCTTAGGCTCTCAAGTAACTTAGATGCCCTTGAAATTTTGACCTCGTAACTTGTCTCAGCTGGAAGAGCAATGTTGATCCTATCTTTTTGCATTTTGGAAAGTGGAGCTAACGACCAGTCTGTATTCTCTGTTTCTTTATCTGAGATAGAAGGGTTAACTACACATGTGATCTAAATCTTAGAGTTGATTATTGTATGCAGTGTAGCTATTGGGATACTTTTTTGCTTAGCTTGCTTCCTGAACAAATCAGTCTATTATTGTGATTGAAATTGGGGAAGTTACTGAGTTAATGATTCACTCCAACAAAATTTTTTTAAAAAAATTAAGAGTTTTGAATGAAAGGGGTTTTAGTACCTTAAACTATTTTTTGACAGGTAGTGATTGTAGTGGAACATCCAGAGAAATTAAAAGCTTTGGAAATGCTGTAAATAATAATGTGCTGCATTGTACTGCACACTGTGCAAAGATAAATGAGTGCAACATTGGCTTCTGCCTTACCTCACTTTTTCAGTGTCACTCTCTCTTTCACAACCCAGGTTCTCATGGACACTGTGCACATTAGGCCCCTAATGTAGTGCGTCATGTTCCCTTCTTGCTTTTTGTCCCCCAGATAAGTCTTTGCAATTTTGTATGTAATCTTTTTGTTTTATTGCTCTGTCCGGCACCAGATTTACCCAACTGGTTAGAGTAATACCAGATCAATATCTATCTCAAGAGCGAGCAATCCATTTATGGAGAACGAGGCTTCTGACCCAAGTAAGGAAGATACTGTCTGATTTCAAACGTGAACAAAGCCTCCCATTTAGGTTGTATTAGTAGCAGATTATGGATGGATCTATGAATCAGGGCTCTGCACTCAAAAGATCTCCACCCCACAACATTTCCATTATGGACATATCATGATAAACAAAAAACACAATGTTAATCCAGGCACTTAGAAGCCAGCCCATTCCTGGGTTTTACTACTGCTGTTGATACATTATTGTGTCTTTCACCACTTCAGCTCAGATAACAATGACACTGGTTATTTCCAGAAATAGCACTTTTTGTGCCTTTTGCCCAGTTACTGTTTTTAGCTTAATTTCCTGTAGGAAAAGACAGTTTTCTATCACCAATTCTTGCACTAACACTATTGTGACACGTGCAATGCTGGGATGACATCTGCAGTCCCGTACATCCTATCAGGTTTTCTATCTGCTCTGAGGAGCTTGTCTTTAAAAGGATGGAGGTAGCAGTGGCTAGTGGTTAGAACAGCAGATGGGGAGTCAGGACTACTGACTTGATATATAACATTGGGGAAGTCGTGTCCCTCTTCAAGCCATCACTTCTCCTCAACAAAATAAGTATAATAATATTAATGACCTACCACAGTTACCATGAGCCTGAATAAATTGACTTTTATAAAGCAGATTAGCTCCTCAGATAAAAGGCACTGTATAAAAGCAACATTATTATAATAATGCAGCTTTAGATCCTTGCATCATTTTCAATCATTTTGTTCTTTATTCTGTGCCCCTTTCTATTCTTTATGCTACTATAGTAATTTCTCTGAGCTGCATTAGGTTTCTAGGGGCAGTATAGTGACTAGAACAGAGACACATCATTGTACAATGTATCTACATATTTGCTAAAATGAGGCTCCACTTGTGAGATTCCTTCACATGCAATGTGAATCCGTATTCTTGCAGTATGTTCTGGTAGGAGCTATGCTTGAAGCATCAACTAGTATAGGATGTGGCTGCCCATTTACTTAAGCCTGGTCTACACTGGCGGGGGGAGGTCGATCTAAGTTATGCAACTTCAGCTACGTTATCAATGTACTTAGATCTACTTACTGCAGTGTTTTCACTGTGGTAGGTTGACTGCTGATGCTCCCCCATTGACTCTGCCTATGCGTCTCGCTCCGGTGGAGTACCGGAGTCTACAGGAGAGTGCTCAGCGGTCAATTTATCGCATCTTCATTAGACGCAATAAATCGACCCCCGCTGGATCGATCATTCCGGAGGTAAGTGTAGAAATGCCATTAGAGGGGCTGGATTGTTTTCGTAGCATGATACCTATTGCACCTGTTTTTTTGTAGAGATCACTCAGTGTGATTCAAGGTGGGTTTTTTATTTATAAAGCCCTCTGTAACCTGGGCCCTACCTCTCATAGAGGTGGACTCTACTGCTGTTCTCTCTCCAGGCTGAGGGCTGGTGAGACACTTGACAGATTTACACATCCAGTGGAAGGGAGATCTTGGGAGTGGGGCCCTTAGCTCTGGAATTTGCTTCCCTAAAAGGTCTGAAAAAGCTTGACTTTGCTGACCTAAGTTCCTGGCATGTTGCAAGAGCTGTATACAAGACAAGTCATTCCTGATGCGAGTTGAGTCTTTGGGATGGTTGTGAGGATGCTGTGTCATTTTAGACTGCCAGAATTTGTTTTTTTTTATATATATATATATATATATATATATATATATATTATATATATATATATATATATATATATATATATATATATATATATATATATATATATATATATATAGTTTCTGCACCTAGAATTGCTGAAAAACACATTGAAAACATTGCTAACAGGCTGGCGTTTCCAAAAATGCCATGGGGAATTTTTCTCAAATTCCATTGAATGTTAATGGGATTTGGACATGTAATTTGCTTTAGGCTCCTTCATAAATACCAGCCTAAACAAACACAAAGATCCTTGTTATCCACTCACATGGTATCCTGTGCATTCAACAAGTCTCAGACCATTCCATTATTCCTGAAAACTGCTCCTTATGGGTGGAACCCCTTCTTTGTCCCAGTCATACATGCTTCCATCTGTAAGAGCCCCTCAGTGTTCTGTAACAGCTACTCCTAATAGACCTGACAAACTCACTAAACCTACCACACATAGTATTTATCCATAAAGAGTGTCATATGTGGTCTTCAATAAAATCTGGGGTCCTAAAAGTCTGAATCAAGGCAGGGTTGACAAACCGGTTTCTGCCAGACAAAGGATGTATATTCACCTATTTGCCTCAGTTCTCATGTAATTTAAGCATTGTAGGCCAGCACAATGGAAGCTCCCTTTGCATATGAAGTCAACACACTAGAGAATAAACCACTGGGGGTCATCTTGACTCTGGGGACAAACAATGACTTTGGGGAATATAAAGGGAAGACAAAAAGATACTCCTTGAGCCTTCATCTGAGGAAGTAATCAGGCAATGCAATTACAATCATGAAAATGGGCTCCGAACCAGCCTTGGATGGAAACACTGCAAGAAAGCTATAGGTAAGATAAGACTGCTTTTAGACAGATGGTTAAGTTTAGTCACCAGCAAGCTAAAGATTGTTTAATATATAACTTTTCTGTTTCCATTATCCTTACTATCTTCAAATCTTAATCTTTGTTAATAAACTTATGGCTGATTTCACTATAAATATAACTCAGTGCTGTGGTGTTATACAAGAACTGACCCTGGGTTGAATCAGTCAAACTGTCCACTTAGCAAACCTGGTATTTCTGTGAGTAGCCCGTGATGGGCTGGATATCACAGGGGAATGCTTGAAAGAGGCTCAGGGAATGGGGTGTACCTATTGTGAATTTGCAAAGTGAGGGCTAGCATTGTCCTGAGGAGAGTGTTTGGGAGGCTGACAGGCTGGTGCTGTCAGGGAGCTGACACCCAGTTAAGCACCAGCAAGTCAGTCTCTCGCTGGAGGCAGAGGGTCAACAAGGTGACTCAGTCCTGAGTGCCCCAAGAAAGCATCACACCATCTTGTCCTCCATCAAAACTCATGAAAACACACTATAAGCCATAGCTTGCCAGTCCCTAACCCTTTAGTTTATTTAAAGGGCTGATCCAAAACACATTGATGTCTATGGAAAGATCGCCATTGGCATCAATGGGCTTTGATCAGCCCCTAAGAGATGTATTCAAACAAAAATCATAGAACTAACAAGACACCGGCTTAGCTTGTATTGTGAGAGCTCAAGCTTACAGTGTGCTGGCCTTGAACTTGCTTTTTCATGTGATTTTTTTTTTAAAAAAAATAAGCTTAAATTAACTCTGCAAAGGAAATAATTCACTTCTTAGTCCACCAGACAGTGAGTTGGCGAGAATTGCTGTCTATGATTGCTCAGCAGGATATTTTATTTAGAAAAAAAGGAAAAGAAATCAGGCATGGTTTCCTGTAACGTAATAAACTAATTATTAATAGGGGTCATAAATCCCTCATCAACAAACTGCTAATTAAAAATGTTAGCATATCCTTGTACATAGTTTAAAGTCAAAATATTTTAGCGGAGAGTGTGATGGTTATCGACTTATGTACTGAGCATGTCTATAAAGCCATATTCCATTCTGAGTCCCCTTCTGTTCTGTTCTAATTTGTGTCAGTTTGTGCCTATGGACTATGCGCTCTTTGCACAGGGACTTTTACTCAGCATATTTTACTAACACTACAATGCTGTTTGTATCTCTGGCCTTGCAGACATGGAAAAATAATAACTAGAGTGGAGATTTTCAAAGGCACAAAATCAGATGCCTATCTTACATTGACTTTCAATGGGAGTTAGGTACCTAGCTTCTATTTGTTCCTTTGAAAATGTCCCCCATAGCATTTTTCATCCAAAGATTTCAGCATTTTATAATGTCTGAAACTTCACAATACTCCTGTGAGGGAGGTAACATATCCCTGTTTCAAAGATGGGGAAATTTCAACATGACAGTTAAATCCTGGTTCTACTGAAGTCAAGGGGAGTTTTGCCACTGATTTCAAGAGGGCCAAAATTTCACCCAGAGGATTTAAGTCATTTGCCCAAGGACACAGTAAGCCTGTGGTGTGAATTCTGGGAACCCAACCAAGATCTCTTGACTCCCATTCTGTGTTTTTTAATATCCGTTTACCAGGACATAAATAATGTTAGTGCAGGGTCATACTCAAAAAGTTTGGCTTACACTTCCCAGTTCCTTTGGGCTGGAAATGTAATGAGCGCTCCAGAACTACATTTCTTTGCCAGGGAGGAGAGTTGTTGCAATCAGAATCAGAATTACTGCAGGAAGTGCAGAAGGGCATAAAAACCTTTTACTACTATTTTAATGTGACATTAGCAATTGGGAAAAGTACCAGACTGAAAGCCTTGGAGACTGATTCCTATTTATCTACAGAACAAGCATTCTTCTCCCCACTGCTCTAGCACTGTCTCAGCCCTGACCTGGAGAGACATCTTAGTGAGAAAGCTAGCTGAGTCTTCATGCCTATTCAGGCCTTGTGATATGAATTCCTGCATGCTTGGAATCCGGACCAAGAACACCCAACTCTAAGCACCAACAGCATCAAAGAGCCATCAGCTTGTAGCAACTAGTGGTCACTTTGATCTGTTTTGAATTATGCTTCTGGTAGTAGCATGTTGCTTCTTCCAATGGAAGATGCAAGTTCAGCCACCCTGCTTGGTGAGTGCCACCTCTAGGTGACAGGTTTCAGAGTGGTAGTCGTGTTAGTCTGTATCAGCAAAAACAACAAGAGTCCTTGTGGCACCTTAGAGGTGTCACAAGGACTCCTCATTGTTTTTACCTTTAGATGAGGCAGTATAGTGTGGGCTGAGCATGATGGGAAAGGCAAAGAAACTCTGAGTCACATTGGCCCATCCCACTTTTTAAATAGGCTTTGAAGTACAAAGTGTTTTAGGTTACAGCTCTTGAATTAGGTAAGACGTGGATACTTATCCCAGTGAATAGATCACTCCATTGAGACTTTTTGGAATAGAACCCTAGTCTCCTAGGTGATATTGGAAACATCACTTTAACCTTCTATACCTCAGTTTCTTTGTCTGTAAAATGAGGATAATAAAGTTTACTCTGTTGTATAGCGCTTTGAGATCTATGCATGAAAATCATCATGCAAGGACAAAATATTATGATTATTACAAAAATGATATTCAATAATGCCAGGATTGAATTGATATCTCATAGAATATAGATGTTCATAATATACCTAAATTCTTGCAGCTACATACACAACATGATTTCTCACAGAATGAGTCAGGGTTATACACTAGCTATTTCAACATTTGCCCAACTATATTTTATTTGTATATGTGACGCTGGCAGGCCAGGTGCCAGCTCATGCCATGGTCCCCATGTCTCAACTGGACACTAACACATAAATAGCTGGAATGTGTCTGGCTCGCTTGGGGGTTAAATAGTGATAAAGTAGGTATTAGAATGATAAGAAAGCATTTAGTATTTAGATTCTATTGAATGTTTGTGAGTTGCTGCCCGCATTAATCTTACTTGTAATATCAGTGTTCCTTACTGTATAGTAATATCTGAGCGGTTGTATTGTAAGCCTCTGCAACTGTATAACTTGCCATACAGGAAAGGGACATCAATTAATGTGAAGAGCTGCTCTTCTACAGAAATTGTTACACTCCCTCCCAAAAGAGGAGACCCATCAGTACCAGACAGGATATGGATGGATCTTGCAACTGGAAACTCCACACATCTGGATTGAGAAACCATCAACAACAGGACTAAAGCCTCTTACTGTTCTGCTCTCCTCCTGGTGAAGATGAGTCATGCAAGTGGACTCCTCCCATCAACTGAATTTGAAGCTCAGAGCACATGGCAGGAGGGCAATAAAAACCCCAAATGAAAGGAAGTAGGTATCTCTAAGCTGCTTGGACCTTGAGAGGTGTTTCTAG
The DNA here is from genome assembly GCA_033296515.1 of Macrochelys suwanniensis. Lineage (NCBI taxonomy): Eukaryota > Metazoa > Chordata > Testudines > Chelydridae > Macrochelys > Macrochelys suwanniensis. The sequence goes on along the minus strand of CM065778.1, from coordinate 116,559,345 downwards.
GCACAAGCAAGAGATCCCTAGCTGCTTAGCTTGGATTAACCCTATATAGCTTGGTGATTATAGAAGCCCATATAAACTTTGAAACCTAAGATTGTAACTTTTCATGTGTCTATTTGCTTGCTGGACCCTTGTAAATAATCCTCATTTCCTTTTCCTAGTTAATAAATCTTCATATAGTTTACTATGGGAATGACTACAAACATTGTCTTTGGTGTGAGACCTAAAGCACAATTGACCTGAGGCAAGTGACTGGTCCTTTGGGATCAGCAGTAACCTAAATATTGCTGCTGTTCTTGGTATAAGGGGCCATCTATCGCAGAGATGTCATCCAGGTGAGTATAAGACTGGAAGAAGTTCTCAAGAGGACTGTCTGTGATTCCATGTTAAGGCTGTTAAAGTTCCTGAGGAATTTGCACTTGGTGCAGTGGGTTGGTGAAATCTAAGATTAGAATTTGCAACCAGTTAAGGGATTGTGCTCAGGTTTTTAATGCTCTGCCCTGAGGTTGATACTCATGCTCTTACTTTCCTTATGGGAGTATTATAGTATTCTACTCTATTTTAATGTTATACTACACTAACTGGATTCTTGTCTAGTAGATCAGCACAATATTCGGTCTTATTTTAATTAATTTTCTACCTGAAATAAGACTGTGTGTGTTTATCATGAGATTACAGTGCAGCACTTACTCTGTACATAAGGGACAAAGTACAGGATTACTGCAATATGCTGACTATTTGATCAGAAATATCTGTACTGCAACTGACTGATTATAACAAAAACAGTGCACAAACCTGGACGAAAAGCTGTAACTGTGAGGCAGAGGCAATACGGAAGCTTTATATTCGAGTAACAGGTCTCACAGGAAGGTTGGATTGTCTAACACAAATGACTGTGATACAATATTTCACAAATGCAAGTGTTTTGGTAATTTGTTATATATGGTGATCAATTGCCCACAAAAATAATAGAACAATGAAATGTACCACATTTAAATTCAAAATATTGTAGTGTTTTGTCTATAATTGAACATTTATTGAATTTTCAAGAATAGAGAAAATAAACATAGTCAAGAATAAGAAAAGAAATGGGTTGATTTAAACCTATTTAGATCAGCATAAGCTTTTGTGGGCTAAAGCCCACTTCATCAGATGCATAGAGTTGAACGTACAGTAGGAAGATTTATACACACACACACACACACACACCACACTACACACAGAGAACATGAAAAGATGGGGGTTGCCATACCAACTCTGAGACTAATCAATTAAGGTGATCTATTATCAGCAGGAGAAAAAAAACTTTTGTAGTGATAATCAGGATGGCCTATTACAAACAGTTGACAAGAAGGTGTGAGTAAGAGTTCGGGAAAACTAGCATGGGGAAATAGATTTCAGTTTGTGTGCTGGAGAGGTTTTAGTTGGGGGCTGAAGGTGACGGCTAGTGGCGTTCTGTTACTTTCTTGGTTCGGCCTGTCCTTTTAGTAGGTGACCTAAACTAGAACCTCTCTAGCACATCATCAAAGATCTACAACCTATCCTGAAGGACAATCCCTCACTCTCACAGATCTTGGGAGACAGACCAGTCCTCGCTTACAGACAGCCCCCCCAACCTGAAGCAAATACTCACCAGCAACCACACAACAAAAACACTAACCCAGGAACCTATCCTTTCAGCAAAACCCAGTGCCAACTCTGTCCCCATATCTATTCATGTGACATCATCATAGGACCTAATCACATCAGCCATGGCATCAGGGGCTCGTTCACCTGCACATCTACCAATGTGATATATGCCATCATGTGCCAGCAATGCCCATCTGCCATGTACATTGGCCAAACCGGACAGTCTCTTCACAAAAGAATAAATGGACACAAATCTGACATCAGGAATCATAACATTCAAAAACCAGTAGGAGAACATTTCAATCTCTTTGGTCACTCAGTAACAGACCTAAAAGTGGCAATTCTTCAACAAAAAAACTTCAAAAACAAACTCCAACGAGAAACTGCTGAACTGGAATTAATTTGCAAACTGGATACCATTAAATTAGGCTTGAATAAAGACTGGGAGTGGCTGGGTCATTACACAAACTGCAATCTATTTCCCCATGCTAGTTTTCCCCTACTGTTACTCACACCTTCTTGTCAACTGTTTGTAATGGGCCATCCTGATTATCACTACAAAAGTTTTTTTTCTCCTGCTGATAATAGCTCACCTTAATTGATTAGTCTCTTAGAGTTGGTATGGCAATCCCCATCTTTTCATGTTCTCTATGTATGTGTTCCTACTGTATGTTCTACTCTATGCATCTGATGAAGTGGGCTTTAGCCCACAAAAGCTTATGCCCAAATAAATGTTAGTCTCTAAGGTGCCACAAGTACTCCTCATTCTTTTATACTGAGGACCGTGGATCAAGGAATTGGAAGAGTAGGGAGGAGAAAGAGGCCTAATTTACTAAAGGTTAAAAAGGAAAAAATAGAACAAGAACTTAAGCAAACAAAGATACAGAGCTGAAGAATGAGGGAAGAACAACAATAGTGAAGGGAACAGCTTCCACAATGGAAAGAATGGTTGTAAAGGAAAAGCAAAAAGGAGAAGGCAGAAAGAACAATACAAGAGGGGCTATGGAAAAAAAAAACTAGGATAATGGTCAGCTATAGCAAAATAGAATTTAATCTCCCATATTTTTCTAAGATTGGTCCATATTTTTGGATCGCAGACAGATGAAATAACTCAATGAGATTGTTTTCTTGATGCTTTTTGTCATAGAGCAGGTTCAAATAAGCTGAGAGCAGGGGCTCCACAAATGTACTGAGATACTTAAGTCCCATTTTTAGGAGCCTAAGTCCCTTCTAGGCACCAATGTGACCCTAACCCTAACCCGCTCAGCTGCTCCCTAACCATATAGATGCCTAAAGTTGCTCGGCATCTAAGTTTCTGCAGTAAAAGTTCCATAGGCACCTACCTTTCTGCCTCTGAGTATATGTACTGCTGCCTCCCAGACCCCTATTGCCTACCTAAGCCCCAAAGCAATTTAGGAACCAGGAGAAAGGTAGATGTTTGGCTGCCTAACTTGAACCAGGGGTCTTCCATATCCCAGATGAGTATCCTAACCACTGGGCTAAAGGTTGGTTATAAGGGAGGTTCTCCTCTCCCTCCTGCCACTACCCCAGCTGTACATGATTTTGCAATCTAAATGCCTATCTTCCCTGGGTTCATTCCTTGCAGCCCAGATTTAGGAGCCCTAATTCTGAGAGAAGGGTGGGACTTAGCACACAGCTCTTTTGCCAGCATCTCCCATTGGCTGTTTTAGGTGGCTCCCTGCCCTGCATGCTAGCTTTGGGAATCACATTCTAAGGTGCTTCTCTCTCCCCATTCATTGTACAGGGAGTCTAAGTGCTTAACACAGCTTTGTGGATTGCAGTGTTGTTCCTGTGATTCTCTAGGCACCACAAAGTAGGGTGACCAGATACGAGGACCTGAAAATCGGGACTTGTCCGGGGGGGGAGAACCCCTCCCACCGGACTTGTTGAGAAAAAAAAACCCTCTCCTGCCCGCCGCCGAACTTATTGAGAAAAAAACCAAAACAAAACAGAGAACGGACAGGGGCGGCTCTTACAATTTTGCCGCCCCAAGCAGGGGTGGCGGCCTCGCCCCCGACGCAGGCAGTCCCAGTCCGCGGCGGCACGGGAAGGGTGGCGGACCTGCCAGCCCATTGCTGCCACAGCAGGCGAGAATGGGGCGGCAGTCCGAGTTCTGCGGCGGGAAGAGCAGACCTGCCGCCGAATTGCCGCCGCGGGACTCGGACTGCCGCCCCATTCTCAATGCCGCCCCAAGCACCAGCTTGGAAAGAACGGAAGAAGAGAATGGAAGAAGCCCGGATATTGGTGCATCGGTCGAGACGCGGGACAAAAGAAGAAAAATCGGGAGGGTCCCGATTTTATCGGGATGTCTGGTCACCCTACCGCAAAGTGACATTTCACTTATGTCCTTTTCGTGGATCCAAGCTGGAGTGCTTCTCTGAGGACTTGAATTCCTGGAAAGTGATTGCTGTGTTTATAAATACTGAATGCCACTAGTTTAATTACGTTGATCAGAAATGAGAAATGTACTCAGTCTTCTTGAAGTATAGAGAAATGCTCTAAAATCAGTTGAAATGTGCTCCTTTCCTCTAGAAAGGCCAGAGCACAGCTCATCTGGGTAAGATTACGCAAATATTCTCTTCCCAAACTGCCTGCCCTCCAAGATCATTGCATCCCACAAGAAACCCCACAGCCTGACCAATGAGATGGGGTCTTATTAATGTCCATTTGCTTCCCAGTGAGTGGAACCACTCATCCTGCCACAGTTGGTGTTTAGAAAAGGAAGGCCAGGGCATTTATTGTTTAGTCAGCTATTTGCTCCATACAGAAATGGCACTTTCAGCACTTTTTATGCACCCTCTAAATGTTGTCAATTTCAGAAAAAATCATTACAAATAACTTTTTATGTTTAAATATTTGCTGTGCCTCATATTGTGATTAGTTAATAAAGTAACGAGATGGGCTTTTGAGAAAGCAAACAGGAAATATCATGGGTTTGAGGAAGTACCTGGCTCTTATACTTGCCTTTCTCATACAAAGGAAAAGATACTTGGGGGTAAATTTGGAAGCTAAAGACACACGCCTAGTAATGAGAATGATGAGTATTGTGAGTGTAATTGGTTTATTCTGAAATCCTTTACAGAACTTTACATTTATGTGACACCATACCAGTGAGAGAGTGGCTGCTCTAAAGCAACACTGACATTCTTATATTACTTTAACTGATTCAGTAACTTTGCTGCAGTTAAACTAGAAAGACAGGGTGGGTGAGGGAATATCTTTTATTGGACCAGCTTTTTTATTGGTTAAATTATAAAGACAAAAGAGAATGTTTTAGTGGTGACATTTATCTTTGCTCTTGAGGAGACTGCTAACGTCATTGGTATTATTGCTCAGGATTTTGGAGGCCTGCATGAACAGAAACTATCATAAGTTGTGCACTGTTCATAGGACACACAACTCTAATATGGCTCAAAATTTAGATATGGCTTAAAAAAACCAAACAAGCTGATGAAAACCTAAGACCAAACTAAACAGTTTTATGAATCTTTTAAATTTCAAGAGAAACAGTTGTTCTTAAGCAAATAAACACTTCCCTGTGCCAGTGAAAGTCTGAAAGTGAAAAGCACTAAATTAATTTTAATGATCCAAGATCATTAAATGCCACCCCCCCAAAAAAAGAGAGAGAGAGAGAGATCCATTCAGATTTAATAGTGAGAACAGTATTGTCAAAGCCAAGCATTTAAAATCTCAGATCAGACCTCCAAAATGATGACTTTTTTTCTAATAATAAGCTTTGGGTTCTTTCTATGTGTCTTGTGGGTATGAAGTGTTTAACATTTATATTGTCAAGCCTGTTCTCTACAGTCGTGAGGGCTAGGAACTTTTTATTTTTAAAACCCTGAAAGCCGAGATTCTCATCTAATCATCTGACTCCAGGAGGCTTTAAGAAAAACAGCAAATATTTGCTAGGACATCCTGAGAGTTGACAAGGCAATGTATGTTACATTAGACGTTAACAGTTCTCTCTGTTTTCAGTCTCTAAAGCATTGGTGATGGAAGAAAAGAAATGTGCCCAGATTGCGCCTGCTGACCCACATGCATGGCTCCCACCATGTGCAGATCTCATTTGCACAAGGAAGCAGGGATGGGGAAGTACCATCTGTGCCAGAGTTTATTATTGATTATTATAAGCTCTGTAATGTCTTGGGGCCAGGTTGCCCCAAGGTCATCTGCTTATATAGCAGTTTGTATATATAGTGTTTGCAGAGGGTGTCACACTATATTCCTGGGACACTGAGGATTCACTGTGGTATTCAGGATCCTCATTTGAAGAGGATGCTCTGGGGAGCACACATTGTCCCCCAATGCCCACAAACGCAGTGAGGAATCTGCTCAGGAGTTAGTACAACCCATGACTGCACAAATTCCCGGGCAAGATGTTCATGTAATGGACACGAATGGTGCTCCCTTGGCCCTGTGTCCCCTCTTCAGGGTAGCTACAGGAAGGTGAGTCACTGGCAGCTTAGCCCCACCATGCTTTAAGGCAGTGGTCCCCAACCTTTCTGTGGCCAAGAGCACATTCATGCCTTCAGAAGAGTGTGGCGGTCAGCGACGCTCCTGGGCAGCATTTCGGTGGTGACGCTTCTCCGCCAGAAGCACTCATTGGCGGCATTTCAGTGGCAGGTTCTCCGGCGGATGCGCTCCTCTCCTCTTCGTTCCTTGGTGCCAGCCCTGACGGTGGGTGCTCATAAATGCCCCGGCGGGCGCCATGGTGCCCACGGGCACCACGTTGGGGACCACTGCTTTAAGGGGATCTGCTTGAAGCTGTGTTGCTCTTAAAGGATCCAAGAGGTTTGGGGAATGAGAATTTGCTTCTATGCAGAGGGCAAACACCATCATTGTAGGAGAATTCAGAGGGTTTCCGCCCCATGGGAAAATGAGTGGGAAGGTGCAATCTGATCCATGTGACAAAATACAATTTGAAACAAATATGAAAATGGGGCAGTAAATAATCCTCCCATGGAAATGATCACAATTACAGCATCATCAAATATATTCCTGTCCTTATTCAGAACCTGGCGCTCAGTGCCTGTGTATTCTCTTATGCAGTTGGAGAAAGGGACCTTTTCCCCCTGTGGTGTGCAGACACCCGGATTTAGCTTCCCAAAGAGTTTGTTCAGTGATTTATACTGAAGCCTAAAACTTCAGAGCTTCACACCCCACCTTTAGAGTGGTGACAATGAAATGATTAGCAAACTGGCTGTGGTCCAAATATTTTCCTAGAGGAAAGAGGTGTCTGGAGATATTTGAGTTTTAATTAGTTATTTATGCAGCCACCGATCCCATTAACGCTGGAAGTTCAAATTGATTGAAAAGTTAACACAGCCAGCTGAGACTGTAATGGCCAGTCTGTGCCATTAGCCATGAGACTAGTTGTCTCTGTTTCCAACAGAAGGCTATGGCTGCTGAGTCTCACCTATAATTAAATAGATTCTTGAAGCACAGCAAAATGTCTGTGTCACTAGCTTGACCTCTTTGCATTGGATTTGCAGAGATGTGAGACATTCTTCGTAGCTGATTCTTCAGTATCGCCAACCTCAACTGTTCAAAAATAATGAGTCAGGCCTCAAAAATCTTATAAAATAATTAATGTTTGGTCTTTATTTGGTTTTTGGGTGCACACAGGTAATGTTTTTAAGCTTTTCTCTGCAGCCATGAGGTCTAGAAACTTACTTTATTTTTATATAAGCTGAGATTTTTCACCTAATCATTTGATTCCAGGTGATGGAGCTTTAAGAAGAATATTAAATATTGTGAGATTTGTGATAATCTGGCAACACTGCTATTTTTTTAGTCTTGATCATGCTGTCATGGTAGTTTATGGAGATAGGCACCTTTGAGCAGGGGGTTGGACTAGATGACCTCCTGAGGTCCCTTCCAACCCTGAGATTCTATGATTCTATGACAGCAGGGGAGCCCAGCCCATTAACACTCTATGTGCAGTATGTAAATACACTCAGTTGCATTACAGAAATTCTTACTGGCATTTTGCTGAAGAAAAAGTGCTATTTGCTCTTAGGGAATGCTGCTTCTCCAGGATTCGAGGTGGGCCCTCTGTTTTACTCTTTAATTCTGTGCCACAGTGATATTTACCATTGGAAATTACCAGAACGAAAAACTTGCTAGAAGCCAAGTTCCAAAGGACAATCTCCTTGCAGCCTCCCTGGTCAGAAAGGGCTTCAGAGCAGCAAGGGATGATGAATGGGGCTATTGGAATTATGATTAGTCACTGAGCGAGCTGCTGTTGTGCAGTAAAACTCCCTAACAGTTTATGGCTATGTGGAAAACTGACACTTCCCCTGAAGAGCTTATTAAATGAAGAACTAAATTTAGATGGTGTTGCTTGGGTAATACTGTATGTAACAGCATATTCAATGTCTCCATGTGCACTCCTTGGACCAAATTTACCCCTGGTGTAACTCCACTGAAGTCAGAGTACCTCAGGAATAAATTGCCCCTTGTTGCTTTAAGGAGGATCTGTGCTCCAGCATGGGACTGACTCGCCACGCACTGGAGCACGAGAATACCATTTGAACTCCTCTGTGTGTCTGTCTAACTAGAGCAGAAAGCACCCATGACATTTATATAAATTGCAGTTTGTATGTCACTGAGTTGCTGAAAAGAGCAGTTGAGTAATTGTGTTTAATCAATCGAGTGAAGAAATGAGTTAGCAGCTTTCATTTTTAAATCGCAGGGTAACTGCCAAGCAGTCCCAAATGTCAAGTTTAGACATGGTTATCTATAGTGATTCATTGGTGCCTCTGTGGAGAACAGAGTTTCTGACTGGGGAGGGTGATTTGTGGTTTCAATGCAAGTTTCCAGCAACACAGAAAATAGCAAGAATATGAACATATAGTTTCAGTAATAAACAATTAAAGCTCTAGAGTATAGGAGTCCTGTAGGCTATCAAAAGTCAAATTATGGTAGCTAGCACACTCATTTTGGAGGGCCAGGTGACTGAAAATCATGTGACTCCATCAGTCTAAATATTTTTCCACCTTTCCTATTTACCCTCACTCCCTTTTTTTTTTTCTGTCAAGCTCTGTCACTTCTCACTCTTCTTTCCATACATGCTTTCCTGTCTTCCCAGGAAATATTAAAGACTAGAACTTCCCAAAACACTGCCTGGGGCAGAATAAAAAAAGTGGAAGCTGATATTCTAATTCTCTGTGTGTGCATGAGAGAGAGAGAGAGAGAGCTCTGCTTGCTCTGCTATTCTCTATATCTTGCTGGACAAGAATTTGAGAACTTGCCTTATGGGGCCTTGTGGGACAGTCCTAGGATGGTACATCTGTCAGATCAGTTATGTGTTTAACATAGAGAAGTTTATTCAAGGTATTGTATTAGGCTGAAAAGGCTGGTCAATCTAAAACAATCCTATTTGATTTTGTAAATAGTCTATATATGCTTCAGCTAGATGCATTTTTTAATAAACTGAAATAAATGGTAGCAAAATCTGAAATGTCGCAGAGTGAAAATACTGTACCTTGCCGTCCTGAAGGGTACAATATTTTTTGTCACCAATACTGGAAATAGGATTTTTTTTTTTTTTTTAATAAACCTTGGATCTGGGATGCTTGGAAAATACTCAGCCACTATAGCTGATGGAACCAGGAATCATAGGATTTTAGGGCTAATGCAAAAACATATGGACAAATTATCAAATGTCCTCTGCCATCACCCCATCTTTCTCTGTAATCCCTAAGAAAGGTCAGTATGGGATGGTTACCAGAGAGACTACCTCTCTCCCCATGTTATACTACCATAGTTTCAGCTAGGTGAGGCATCCAGGGAGAGGAGCTCTCTCAGGTTAGGCCTAAAGGGGCTGCTGGAAGGCAATCTTTCATGAAGGCCCTTGGATTAGAATATGCTACCTTGCTCTGGTATAACCTGGATTTGTTAGCCTTTAGGGTGCCCTGCAAAATCCAGACTTTTGGGAAGGGGTAGTTGAATTGCTGTGGGGGGTTTATTCATGGTGAATATGATCATCTCAGTGGGGTGTTGTTGGACAATTTATTTGGTTTTGTTCTTTGAGCATTTTAAGGATTGTGTAGATTTTAGTCCTTACTCACGGCCTACGACAGGTGCATAAAATGGAAAATAATAGAACAAAGCATATCTAGGAACTGGAGGAAATGGTGTTGGTAATTCAGGCACTGGAACTTTCCCCCAGAGTCAGCACTGAACCAGTGCCCCATACACAGGTGACTGTATTCAGGAGGCAGCCATGCTGGCCCCTTCTTTGTTACGAAGTATTTGTTACCCAAGTAAAGTAGCATTGTCACCCTTAGAGGGAGCTTTTGTACAACCTTGACTGAACATTACTTTATGCTATTTATTATACACCTACCCCTTGAAAATCAAGACAGCTAAGGTGGCAATCTCCCTATCCCTGCTAACGCTGTATGCTTGGGGGTTCTCCTAATTACATAAACCATTGGGTTCTATGTATTACAGAGCATCAGACTGGTCTTGTCACCTTTCACATCAACCATCCCTTTGTTGTGGTGCAGTGTGTGATGCTTCCCCAGGGTTGCAAGGCACCTCGCTTCCACCTGCCCTTAGCATGTGGAAGCTTTGTCTACTGGGTGTCAGCTCCCTGATTCCCCAGGTCTGATGTCCCTCTGCAGGTTTGTGATAGGCGCGTTCCAACCCCGAACCCTCCAAGCATCCCCCTGCAGTGTCCAGCCCCTGTCACACTGGGCACGCACAGAATTCACAGATCCACTGCTCCCAAAGGAACAGTATCCACCCTGCTGACCACCTAGACCTCAGATCTCCACCTCTCTTAACACACAGCACTTAGAGATGTTTATAGTGAAAAACATGTAAAACAAAGTATAGAGAGTTGAGAAGTAGCAAGTACAAGTACTGAAAAACAAATGATAACATGAAAAACAAAATTATAACACATTCTAGAGCCTTGACTTAATTAACAAGATACTTTCCTGACTAATGAAGTTTGGCTCACCCAACCGTTTTGCAATGTTTTCCAGCCAGGTTGGCTGTGATCCTTTCATAAGAAAGAACACACTGACAGTTCATCTCCTCCATGAAGGATCCAGGATGTGCCTCAGTGCTCCCAGTTATACCCCAGAAATCGATTGTCTTTAATCATAAACAGGTGCCCTCCCTCCCCCGGTTGGTTTGTTTTTTCCTGCAGCTTTCCCTATTCTGTAGTTTCTCACTCTTTTGATTAGCATCAGTCTGAGTAATGCAAATAGGACTCCATTGTGATACATACAATGCACAATAGATCCTTGACCAGACAGAGAGAGATAAGAGTCTCCTACCCCCTGCTGGAAGAGAACCTGTCCAAAGCCTGTCACCCCCTGGTGATGTGCTTTAACTTTAAGGCTTTAAGAACATTGATGCTGATGACCAGTAAGCCACTGGCTTTTGGGAGAGACCTTACATGCCACCATTTGGGTGAATTATTATGCATATTCCTGCCCCAGGGGATGCCTGTAAAACTGCATGCATCCAATCTATTGGCATCAAGAGGTCCCTGGGTCACCCAGTATTCATATAAGTGCATTCCACTTGAAACTGTGCATTTTAGCTCTATCTCTGAGGCCTACTATTTTAAAACTGCTCATAGTTCAGGTAATTATGTGCACAAATGGCCAGTTAGACAAGTAAGAGGGAAACGATGAAGAGAGAGCTTCATTCTTCTCTCTCAGTTCCTTTCTCCTTTCTGTGCGTCAGAGTGGAGAAGGAGATATCAAATGAGGTCCCACTAGACTGTGAGATGTGGAAATAACTTAAAATGTGATAAAGGGGCTTTTATAGTGTGACAGTGTAATCCACTGGTCAGTGTGTCTTATGTGTCCCCCTTTTTGTTCCATCCACAGAGGATGTAAATCTGTTACAGCTCTCAGCCTGGGAACCTGCCTCTTTGGCTCAAGCTGTGAAGACTCATACTTTCACCTGTGGAAGGCTCCAGTTACCGTGTCAGCCAAGATGGCAGCCACTGCAACAGAGTCTTACAACATCTCTCAGGATTGGGAGAATGCACCTAGATTTTTCATTACTAGAGAAGATGCAAATTCCAATTTCCAAGCAGTTTGGAGCAAGGTGTTGATTCCGCCCCACCCCCATTTTAGTCTAACTCTATTGCATAAGGTAAGAGCCATGAAGACACTTTTTTTCAGATAGCATGACACAGGGTCATCCACAGGAAGGACTCGGAGACATTATGGGGAATAAAGCCATGTAACTACTGACTTGGCTGGCTGGATAGATCGGGGTTCTCAGCTGTGGTCCACCGCTTCTTCAGGGAGAGCCCCTGGTGCGCCGGGCTGGTTTGTTGACCTGCCACAGGTTTGGCCGATCATAGCTCCCACTGGCCACAGTTCGCCACTCCAGACCAATGGGGGCTGCGGGACGCAGCGGACAGCACATCCTTTGGCCCGCACCGCGTCCCGCAGCCTCCATTGGCCTGGAGCGTCAAACCGCGGCCAGTGGGAGCCACGACCGGCCAAATCTGCAGACATGGCAGGTCAACAAACCGGCCCGGCACGCCAGGGGCTTTCCCTAAAGAAGTGATGGACCACAGTTGAGAACCACCAGGATAGATAGAAGGCCAAGAAGACAGTGTTTGAAAGAATGTATGATGGAATAGTTCACACTGAGCACCTTGACAATTAACTTCTTGACACTTGCTTTGGTTTGAAGCCTAAATGCCAAGGAAATGATTTTTTCAATCAGGCTATGTGTTGACCATTCATTGTTTGTTTGCATGACAGACCTGTTCTTCTGCACTTTGGACCCATTTGCAGGCTTTTTACTTTCAGTGAGTCACAAAAGCCTTGACATCCTCTGTGGATGGTCACATTAACACCACCCTATACCAAAAACCCACTGACCGCTATGCCTACCTACATGCCTTCAGCTTCCATCCCGGACACACCACACGATCCATTGTCTACAGCCAAGCACTGAAGTACAACCGTATTTGCTCCAACCCCTCTGACAGAGACCAACACCTACAAGATCTTCACCAAGCATTCTCAAAACTACACTACCCACATGAGGAAATAAGAAAACAGATCAACAGGGCCAGACGTGTACCCAGAAGCCTCCTGCTGCAAGACAAACCGAAGAAAGAAACCAACAGAACTCCTCTGGCCATCACTCACAGTCCTCAGCTAAAACCTCTCCAACGGATCATCAGTGATCTACAACCCATCCTGAACAACGATCCCTCACTTTCACAGGCCTTGGGAGGCAGGCCAGTCCTAGCCCACAGACAACCTGCCAACCTGAAGCATATTCTCACCAGCAACTACACACCGCACCATAATAACTCTAACTCAGGAACCAATCCATGCAACAAACCTCAATGCCAACTTTGCCCACATATCTACACCAGGAACACCATCACAGGACCTAACCAGATCAGCCACACCATCACCGGTTCATTCACCTGCACATCCACCAATGTAATATATGCCATAATATGCCAGCAATGCCCCTCTGCTATGTACATCGGTCAAACTGGACAGTCCTTACGCAAAAGGATAAATGGACACAAATCAGATATAAGGAATGGCAATATACAAAAGCCTGTAGGAGAACACTTCAACCTCCCTGGACACACAATTGCAGACCTAAAGGTAGCCATCCTGCAGCAAAAAAACTTCAGGACCAGACTCCAAAGAGAAACTGTAGAGCTTCAGTTCATTTGCAAATTTGACATCATCAGCTCAGGACTAAACAAAGACTATGAATGGCTAGCCAACTACAAAAGCAGTTTCTCCTCCCTTGGTGTTCACACCTCAACTGCTAGAAGAGGGCCTCACCCTCCCTGATTAAGCTTACCTCGTTATCTCTAGCCTGAATCTTCCCTGCACATTTATATCTGCCTCTGGACATTTCCACTGCTTGCATCCGAAGAAGTGGGTATTCACCCACGAAAGCTTATGCTTCAATACCTCTGTTAGTCTATAAGGTGCCACAGGACCCTTTGTCGCTCCTACAGATCCAGACTAACACGGCTACCCCTCTGATACTAAAAGCCTTTATAAAACCCCTGAAGCAATTGTTGGTTGGGCCCATCATTGTATGAAGTGTGTGTGTGTGTGTGTGTGTGTGTGTATATATATATAACAAGTGAATACCAAATAAAGTTAAAATTATTACATTTGATAACTTAGCAAACATTCTCCTCTTAAGCTGCAGTGGAATGTTTCATGAAGTGTAGGTGATTAAAGCTGGTGCTGAGTCACAAGAAGGTGTGGCTAAAGTACAGTTTTGAGTAATGGCTGACAGCTGGGATCAAGTATCATATCCAAACTACTCCCAGAGCAAATCAAATACACCTGGGACACACAGGAAGTCTTATCTTGCAGATTTTAAGCACTTTAAATTCTAAGCCAGCTATACAATTCCACTGGGGAAAGACCCACTAAGATCTTGCCAACTTAATCTGGTAGGACAAAAATAAATTTTAAAATAGAAATCTTTTCACCTTATGTAAAATAAGAAGTGGATTATGATCTGTTGGACTCAAGTCAGAGGACCAGTGTTCCCTGGACAGACTGTTATTGACAAGACACCAGTGGAGCAGAGAACTTGGGGAAGTTTGGCTGAGTTGTTCCCGGTCTATGTAGAGAGAGCAGGCCACAAGTTTAATAAAGTTTCATTGGTTCAACTTAACCTGCATTCAGTTTCACTCATTGCAAATGAAACAAAGCACATGGCTAGGAATGGGGACTTTAGCACATACCTTAATGTAAGAATTTTCTGAGTTGTACCAATAAGAATTAATACAAATAGGTAAAACATTTGTATTTTAAATTACTTTGAAAAAGTCTCAATAGTTTGCACAACAAATGTCTGCTAGCTTCCTTCTAATCACAATACAGGGCACAGTTTAAAGCAGCCTTGTGACTGGAGATTGGCTAAGATTGAAACATACCAGCTGCTGTACTGACCAAAGGTCCAACACCCTAAACAAGTTCTATAAAATATATTTAACTCCTAACATGGGTATACCTGCCTGATGAAAATTCTTGAAATCTGCTATCACCAGGTTGCTCTGATGACATTAAAAATTCAGTGATTACAAAGCTGTGGAGATGTCAGCAAATTGCAGTAAGTACCACAGGACTGCAAATGTGTGAGAAACTGTAATAGATATGTACTGGCCCTTTGATTTTAGGGGAACCCTTCTCTGAGCTAATCCCAGGGAAGAGAATTCAGTACTTTGGCCTTCACTACAATGGACCATCCAGCTGGGCCTTGTTAATTTGTCAGTTAGGGTTTTTGTGGGTGTGAGTGGAAAGGAAACTCAGAGACCAGCCAGGCAGCTATCAAGAAAGGCTTCTAGTGTAGAAATTTAGGAAGAGAACTCTCCTGAGGTATGTTTTTTACAGCGATTGCAGCTGCTAAAGATTATAACCAGTAGCAGACCTATACTTGAGCTAGAGAGGGCCAGAGTGGGTTCTATGTTTTGTAGGGTTTGTTTGAATGATAGCCAGGCCAACCCTAGGACATCTCAAGAATCTGCACTGAATCAGGTGAATTCATAGTAAGATTTTTCTCTTCCCAAGTTTTGCAGGTTGAAGGGTGTAGATATTCAGGTTAAACTCCCAAATTGCACAGGCAACATCTGGCTAAAATATGGGCACAAAATGCTGTCTTCTAGATAGCCAGTGACAATGCAATGCCATGCAGGTAATCCATATTTAGTCCTGAGCTCAGCTTATCAATTGTAAGATGGTAGAAGTGTGGGATGTTGTACCATGCCTGGTGGTTTAATATATGATTAAATGTTTGATTTCAAACTAAGCAAAGCCCACAGAGTGAACGATGAGGCTAACACTCTAGCCTTATCTCACATTCTTGTGGGAAAATATAAGGCATATCACAACAAGTGAAGGACAAAGTGCAACACTCTCAGCCAACACCCTTCTTGGCTTGTGTTGGGTGAGGTTGTGGGTCAATATTTTATAAGTGTTCACCTTTGCAATTCGATTTTACATGTGCATGATATATCCTGTGAGATAAGTATATGTAAAAAATGAACTCTGCTCGGAAGTAGATGGAGCACAGTGTTGGGAGGGTGGGTGTGATATTTTGGTTTGGCCAAGGGATATTTTTCAAAACATTAAGTATTGTTTTGAGTAAACAGGATATAAAGTAAATGGTTTAAAATACCTCACTGAAATATCGGTGGAGTCAAATTTAACCTGTGTATGGCAAAGCTGGCTCTCAAAATCAAACAACACTCATCTACTTGTCTCTAAATGTTTCTTATGAATTTAAGGTAAAATTCAGCCCTGTGCAGAGAGACCTCGCCTGGCTTCTGCACCATGTCAGCCAGTGGGACTTACTGCACAATGCTTTGGACAGCACTTAAGACTGCACAAGAGTGGAATTCACCTTGAGGCCCTAAAGCATTGCAGGCACCATATAGACATACAAACAAGTACAGTGCCTGCCCCAGAGAGCTTACAATCTAGACAATGTAATGAAGGATGCGGCATAGCAGTGAGATGATGCAATTATTCAGTAAAGGCCTGTGTGCAGAACAGTTGGGTGTTTGAAAATGACAAATAAAAGAGAGCTCCTGGAATTATCTTTGTTGACTCACATCCTGATAGAAGTGGGTCTTAAGTAGGAATTTGGATGTGGGTGGGACAAGGTGAATCAGTTCGTGGAGGATGATGGACAAGGCACGGAGACATTTGTGAGAGAAGCAGACAAAGTGCTGGCAAGGCTGCCATCACTAGTGGAATAGAGGTGTGAAAGTCAATAGTGCAATAAGAGTAAGTCAGATAAGCAGGGCCTGGAGGAAAAGGTGCTGGAATTTGATGCTGCGGAGAAGGTTTCAAAGAGTGGAGTGATGTTGCCAGATTGACAGGCAAAGATGATCTTGCTAGCAACAACTGTATGGACTGAAGGGGAGCAAGATGGGTGTAAGGAAGGCCAAAGAGAAGTAAGGTGCAGTAGGCATGATGGGAAATGACTTTAAAACCCTATTTCTTAAGAGCCAAGGCTGGATTTAATCCCTGTGGTATTATCCCACAGTGCTGTTGCTGCCCCTAAAGACTATTTGCTTCCTTCCTCCCGCCTGCCCCTGCCCACCTCCTCAATTATCCAAAGGTGGCCTATTTAACTCTTGCTTGGTTCTCCTAAAATCTCTGAACTTTAATGATTATTTTGTTTACATTTTAAATACACTTGTATGGGGCCTTTCATGCTGAATGTGCAAGAATCCGGCATTCTCAGTTTAGCATAGGGTGTCCATTCACTCAGTACCCTGCCTGCTCACAAAAACGGAGGTGTGATTACACAATGACAGGTGCATTAGGAATGCAGAGGCTGATATTGTGCATGAGGCCTAGGCACCACTTAAGTCCCAGTTAAACTCTCAACATAAGAATGGCCATACTGTGTCAGACCAAAGGTCCACCTAGCCCAGTATCCTGTCTTCTGACAGTGGCCAATGCCAGGTGGGCCAGAGGGAATGAACAGAACAGGTGATCATCAAGTGATCCATTCCCTGTCACCCATTCCCAGCTTTTGGCAAACAGAAGCTAGGGACACCATTCCTGCCCATCCTGGCTAATAGACATCGATGGACCTATCCTCCATGAATTTAGGAGAGCTAAATAGGGCTTATGTGTGACTTGTCCATCAGCTGTGTGCTGGCCATCTGCACAGGTGAATTTCACTGAAATAGAGTGAAAGGACACTGACATACATGTGAGTACCTACCCCCTGCTCTTAGAACAAAGCTAGCTCTAATTTTAGCCCAACTAGCCTTGAATATTTCCCTTTAGTGTTGACCAATTATGGCTTGCTTTGATATTTTAGCATGTCTAGCACAGAAAGTAAAATGTTACACAGCTTTTTAGAAAGGCAAAGAACTGCCTTCAAGTTAGCAAGGACCTACCTTCAAGAGATTTGTTTGAACTTTTAGAAGAACAAATCTACTGAGCATGGAACTTTAAAAATGCAAACCATTTTTTCCAGTTAGATTTATTTTATTCTTTGGTTTTATGTTCATATTTATTACGGAGGAAGGACAAAATAGAAACCCTGTGACTAAAGCTGCTCACTGCACAAGCTTTGGCATGATGCATGGCTTTGGGCTGCTCATTTCTGCCATATATCAATGCATAATACCTAGTTTGGAGCCTGCCAGCAGGACTGTACTTTCCCCAACAAGTCTGCTTCCAGCCTGAGAGATACTGTAGATCAGGGGTCTCAAACTCAAATTACCACGAGGGCCGCATGAGGACTAGTGCATTGGCCTGAGGGCCGCATCACTGACCCCGCCCCCTCGCTGCCCCCGCCCCCACTCCACCCCTTCCATTATGCCCCACCCCTTCTCTGCCTCCTCCCCTGTGCGCACGGCTTCCCGCTCCTCCCCCCTCCCTCCCAGAAACTGCAAAGCTCTTCCCATGCGGCCCGCTGAGCTCTTCCCTGTGGCCCGCCGGGCTCCCCGCGCCCCCGCATTTAAAACAAAAAAATTTTTTAACCCCCAGGCAGTTCCTGCCACCAGAAGGGAACTGCCTGGGGGTAAAAAAATATATATTTTTTTAATTTATTTTTTTAAGAAAGGGGGGAGCCCGGAGGGCATGCAGCCCGCAGGCTGTGTGTTTGAGACCCCTGCTGTAGATGCTCCCTTCTCGTAAGAGATGCATTTGCCCTTCAGTTGCACATGCTGGTTTTCTGCTAACTGGAGCTAAACTCATGTATTAAGAGGATATTAAATTCTTCTAAGAGCAGGAAGGGACTGGGAAGTATTTGAAAGCAGTACATTTCCATAGTACAGAAAATTAAGACAAGCAGGGGACCTGTATTAAAATGGTTGCTAAGGGAAAAAGACAGTCTTCTCCTGGAGCTATGGCAACTCCAAGTTTACCTGTTGAGTTGATATATCTAGGATTAAAGCAACCCATTTTCCTCAAGATTATATACAGAAGATTTAGAACGATTAACCAGGGGTTTCTTATTAAGCTCGTAAGAGCTTATTATATAAAGCTATTTGAGGTGAGGGGGAAAAGGGAAATATCTTCCACATTAATATATGGGACTATTTTTTAATTCTAAATCTGAGTGCTAATTCATCTCTGAACCAATACATCAATTTAATTTCAATGGAGAGCCTGGGCTTTTCTCTGGTGGTTAATGCACTTTGTTGCAATTAACAGCAAACTATTGTGCCAATGCCTATGGAACTACTTTGATACCATTAGTCTGTGCTCTGCTGTGTCAGTGGCTTCTTCTAGAGCCACCAGAACCTTTCCACAGCTTTCTTGTAATGGACAGTTATTTTATTTATGTCTGTAATATATTAAGCCTGGGATTTTCAAAGGCGCCTAAAGAAATTGGTGCTCATATCTCATTGAAATTTCCTGGGAACTGGGCACCTGACTCTCTCATGCCCTGATCCTGCAAACAGTTATGCAAGTGCCTAACTTTGCTACTGTGAGTAGTCCCCACTGAAATCAATGGGATCACTCATGATCGTAAAGTTAAGAATAGGCGTAACTGTTCATAGGATTGGAGCCTTAGGCTCCTTTGAAAATCCCAGCCTAAATGCTTATGGCCAGATATCAGTAGTAGCTATTATGTTATAATCCTTCTATCACAGTGAGTCATCCTGGGTTGACTCTTGATGAATATGCCATCCTTGTGTAAATATGGGAGCCTGATGCTTGCAAACAAGCCAAATACAATTTGAAATACACCCCAGTTTCTGCAAACCAAGCAATAATAATGAAAACTCTGAACAGTGATTACCAAAATCTGAGACTGCCTAGGGCACTGCCTGATTTAGGCCATATCTGGACTCAGCAAATTAAAACAAGTTAGCTAACACAATTTAACAAACAAAATACTAAATAGGACTTTGCACCTAGACAGGGCACGTTGCACTTAAAAAAAATGTTAACTGGTCATGGTTAACTCTAGGCTCTCCACCACCAATTAGCTAACACATTGTTCAAACACCACTTCTGATGATTGCCTGTTCTGTTCATTCCCTCTGGGGCACCTGGCATTGGCCACTGTCGGAAAACAGGATACTGGGCTAGATGGAACATTGGTCTGACCCAGTATGGTCGTTCTTAAGAATAAACTCAGGAAATCTCAGTGAAATGACAACCCAAAGATTTGCTGAGGGACTCCAGTGTGTAGACTTACCATTTGCTGAAAAGGGAAGTCTTTTTTTTTTTTTCTTTAGCAAAGCCACAGTTTGCACAGGTTTAGCCTCCCCCTAAATAGCCAAAATGAAGCCCATGATTTCTATATTAGTTTGACTGGTGATCTTGGATGTGTGCCTCATAGGCTTCCTGACTCCCTGCCGCCATCTACCCTCCATTAACCAAATAACAACACTTCCTTCTGGGCGAGGTTTCCGGTTTCTCCAGGTTTATTATTTTTAAAATAAAGTGGACTTTTGATTTGGCAACCAAGATCTGCTCTTATTTATTTTTCTTTTTAGTTTTACCTGGGGGCCCTCACATAAAGTGACATGTGTCAATGGCTTGATTCTTTGTTGCACTGAAAAGGACGATAGGATATGTTGACAAGTAGGAATATGGAAATCCATCCTCTAACTGGGAGGGAGAAGATTACTGCTTCAGCTTTTAGAACTAAACTGACTGCTAAAGGTGACTTACAGAGGAATTAAAATGGGCGTATGCTCACTTTTGCTTCTTTATGACGCATGAAGAGAGCTCAAAGGCTGCTGTTTTCTCTCTATAAAAATAAATTTGCTTTTTTCCCCATTAGGTGACGGGGTTTTGTCTGCCCAGTAATTCTTTGTAGAAATTATAACATGACAAGAGATTAAATCTGAGCAGTTGAGAACAGATGGGATTTTTAGTTGGACTGTTTAAAACATTTTGGTTTTTGTTAGCACCTATTAAGCTCCAATGCATTAAAACACTTGGGAGAAAGGAAGCCTTTGTTAAAAATGCAATAGTCCTACCCCTGCAGCTAAGGGGTAAAATAGCTCCCAGTCTATAGGAAACTTCCTGCAGGCTCTTTAGGTAAACCAGGGGTGACCAGAGAAAATTCATGATGTTTTTGTAATAAAAATCAAGCAGAAAAAAGCTTTTTAGTAATAATTCTTTCAATGTCTTTATCACCAGAGGACACAAATCCAATTTGTTAAAATCCCTTCCCCCTCTACTCCTGGGCATTCCACTTCCCCTCCTATGCTACAGAAGCAATGGCTCCTGGTCTGCACTGCTCCCTGCTTGCCCCTTGGCCTGAGAAGGAGGAGATGACCACACATCCAAGCATATTCATGAAAACACCTGGTTTCACTCTAACTTACTGTGGTACTGGAAAGTCTATTAAGCCAGGTTTAACAGAGGCCAAACGTAGCCTGCACAATGTGTGAGAAGAAAACAACCCAGTCTGACTTTCAGTTCACAGGCTGAGTTTGCAGGACTAGCAACTGGAAAAAGATTTACTTGTCAGGCGAGTGAGCAGAAGGAGCAACTTGGGAGACAAACGTGGGACCTCATGCCACCATTTTCACAGATTCAGTTTGCTTTGAGTTGACCCTTCCATTTGCAGCTGAAATTATCCTGTTAATATCACCTAGTACAATATTATTATTTAGTAAGCACCAATAATGTGTTTAGTACTTTAGAATACACAAAATAAAGACAGTTCTTGCCTGGAAGTGCTTACTATCTATTATAGACTCTATATGCCTTTCCTGGAGGGAAAAACTGTCCATAACCAGAGCAAATGCTGACTCTGCTCATTGTGCTGTATTGATTGTGCAGCAGACACACAGGGCTCTGCAGATACATTTTCTTGGCACATATCTTGGTGGTATTAGTTTAATGAAAAAATGTTTTCAGGCAGTATGCTACAGCTCCTTTTAGTTCAGCCTCAACAATCTGTCAGTATAAGGCATCAGTGTATATGCCTGGGTCAACACAATCTAAAATAAGGGTATGATATTATGCATGAGTCAGGGACCACATTTCTCTGCACCCTGTTCAGTGCCCAGAACAGTGAGGTAGACAATCCAAAAATAATTTTATCCTCAGTGTCAAATCCTGACGAAAATGAAGAAAAATGCACAGCAGCAGGGTTCCCCCTCCCCACCAGAGTCTCTGGATTGCTTTGACAAGGGCAGGTACTTTTTATATTCTGCGGGCTAGGCCTGATCTTGCATTCCATACACTCACATCTCCCATTACTTACAGTGGGAGTCTAGATGCACAAGGAAGTCAAGATCAGACATTATTGGCTTGCAGCCCTCCTTGATACAACTAAGGATGCAATCCTGCTGAACATGTGTACCTTCCCGCAACTTCAGTGGGGAGATGTGGGTTCTCAACAATTCTCAGGATCAAGCTTAAGGTCTACACAAGGGGAGTCTTTGAAATCTTTCCCACCATTGTTAACACCAGTTTAGCTGAACCTGTGTTAGCAAAGTTGGAACTCTACTATAGACAGCTCACAAGCTGCAAACACCATTTTCAGTATTGTGTTGGTTAGACCTGCTTTCAGCAAACTAACTGACATGGTGTGGATAAGGGCCAGCTATGCTATGCTCCAATGTTATAGTGCTGGTTCAGCTGAAGAACTTGTGTGTTACCAATAGTGAGTAACTTTTCAAACACATCCCTAGTAAGGACAAGGCCCAGGAATATGCTTGGTGAAAGTTACAGGGTGGAGAATAGTTTAGATAAATTGTTCTGGTAGCAAAACCTTAATCCTAAATCTGAACTGAACTTGAATGAATCCATCATTGTGGTTTGGTGATGCTGGGAAGACTATTTTGCACTCTTCCTCACTTCCTATTTCCAGCTTATCACCAGAAGGTGGTTCTTGTGTTTCCATCTTGACTGGAAATCAAAGATATCAGAAATCTAATGAGACAGCTGGGTCTTATGAGATTTCCATCTCGGTCTTCCCTCCTACCCTGGGGGGGTTCTTACCTATAGCAAGAGAAACCTTTAGAGGTTTTCCCATCAGTAAAAATAGGGTAAATCTCAGAGTTGAGAAGCAGAGGATAGGAGGAAACTGTCAAATGATCAGAGTGGCACAGAAAAGCTGAAAGAAAATGAGCGATGCACACGGGACCTGAGGGGGGATTTGGAGACGCTCACTTACTTTTCAGTGTTAAAATATTGTTCTGATGATAATGATTGCATTTATAGAAGATCTGTGTAGACAATAGCAGTGTTCATTATGGATGATGTGAATTTATTTTCCTTTCTTTTTATAAAGAAGATGTTTGTTGTAATTATCACTAGAAGAGTTTCATATAATTAGAAAAGAGAAACTAGGACAAGGAAGGCCATTTATTTGTTAGTAGGGTGACCAGACAGCAAGTGTGAAAAATCGGGATGGGGGTGGGTGCCTATATAAGACAAAGCCCCAAATATCTGGACTGTCCCTATAAAATTGGGACATCTGGTCACCCTATTAGTTAGAAATAGCCCTTCTTCCAAAAACAGCTACCCCTTTCTATTGACTGAAACCAGGTTTGTGTGACATGTAAAAATGCATCGAATACCCACAGGCGCCAACTTCCGGCGGCGCCGGTGGGGGCTGATGCCCCGCCACGTCACCCGGCGTCAGGGGCGGGGCCCCACCCCCCGACGCTGGGTGACGTTGCGGGGCCCCGATGCCGACGCAATGTCTCCTGTCGTCGGGGGCGGGGCCCCGCAACGTCTCCCGGTGGTGAGGTGAGCTGGGCGCGGGCCCCTGGGCTGGCGGGGAGCTGCCGGTGGGTGCTGAGCACCCACCAATTTTTCCCCGTGGGTGCTCCAGCCCCGGAGCACCCACGGAGTTGGCGCCTATGCAATACCCACTCTAGAGGCAGTGTGGTCCTGTGAATAAGGCACTGGGCTGAATGTCAGAAGAGCTGGATTCTCTTCCTGTTTTTTCCCCACTGACTTGAGCATATCGCATGAGCACCCTGGGGCTTATTTTCTTTATCTGTAAAATGAGAATAACGATGCCTAACCTCCTTTCTAAAGTGTTCTGAGGTCCTCCAGGACTTGTGCACATGTTTAATTTTATGCACTGAGAGTAAGGCTGCGTGTCTGTCATGGAAGTCACGGATTCCGTCACTTTCCATGACTTTTGCAGCAGCCGGTGCGGCTGGCTCAGGGGCTGCCTGAACACTCGGGCATCCCCTGGGCCGGCAGCAGCAGCAGTTTGGGTGTGGGAGAGACTCAGGGCTGGGTCAGGGGGTTGGGGTACAGGGCGGTGCTTACCTGGGCGGGCTCCCCAGAAGGGGCTGGCATGTCCCTGGGGCTCCTAGGTGGAGGGGCCAGGGGGCTCTGCGCGGTGTCCCTGCTTGCAGGGTCGAGGCTTATAACTAATTATTGGGATTGGCTGAAAATTTTCTGTTTTAAAACTGTTTTTTCACTGGAAAATTGGGTTTTCAAAGAAATGTAATTTTTCAACAAAAAAAAGAATGCCCCAAAATCAAAATATTTTTATTTGGATATGCTGCATGAGTGCCTCATGGGAGTTGTAGTTCAGTTGTCTCATAGACCCATTTTCTTCTATGGGCCAGATTCCTGCGCTGGGCTACTTTAATAATGAACTGCCTTCCCTCTCCAAGAGGTGAGACCAAGTGCCATTTGGGAGATGTAGTCCAACCAGGGATCCCAGCCTATACAAGAGAATGGAAGCACAAGGCACCCAAACTACAGCTTCCATGAGGCACAGGTAACACTTCTGAATCAGAATATTTTGGGTTTTGCCTAAATATTTCAGCATTCAAATTTTTGCCAAATAATGAACATTTTCTGTAGAAAACTTAAACTTTTGTTTTACATTTAGAGGAGAAAGCCCACTTTCCTACCACTTCTAGTAATTATTATGTTTACTCTAACCATTAAGTTAAATACAATGGCACGTCTCCACCCTCTAACGTAGCCAAAGAAAGTTGAATATCATTCTGAAAATGTTTAAATGGGGAAAAATATGGTGTAGAGTGATCTTCAAAATTATGCTAGAGATCTGCATTACTTTTGAAAACAAGGACCACATGCATTTAGAAATTGTCCCTTTCTGACAGAGCTGAAAGAGTTATCTGATGATAGGCAGATGTTACAAGTTTATTTGGATAGCTATAGTATGCCTTGGTTCAGGACTTCAGCAATGGTAATGCATTAACAGTTGCACTGAAAGCCCTTTTCGATGTAATCCCTCTTCATTTCCAAGCCATTTCTGCACCATATATGTCAGTTATGTTGTATTAATGAGCTCCCCTCCCAACCCTCAGTTTAAAGGGCTCCTCTAACAAGAAAAGAAACTAACGTGAGTAAGCGAGATGGTGCCATTACAACTCTCTCTCTCTCATGCAGTATTAATCCATGCTCAGCTTTCATACAAGGGGTGTAACTGTGTTTAGATGTGCCTCAAAGAACAAATTCACTGGGGCCTCCCCTTCCTTGTGTCCTCCTGCCCTTTTTGTCGCATGCTCAGAATGTCCTTCTCAATCCACACCATCCTCACCTTATCCTCCATGCCTGTCCCCAATGTCTCACTACCCTCTCCACCTCCACCAGCCCCTAAATCCTTGATGACCCTCTTTTCCCCTCTCCTCAGTGACGTAATCTGATTAAAATAAGACCATATAGATCATAGTTGCTGCCACTATTACATACTTTGTATGAGGTTTGTTGCAATTATGTCAAGTAAGGTGTCAATAGAAAAATTATGATTTGCTGGATATGATTATGCTATTTGTATACATGTATCTTTTTTGTATCTGAAGTTATGAATACTAACTATGTACCTGTATTTCAAATGTTTGCTCATGTGGTAACACGCACAAGGTATTTAGTGTGCACATCTTGAGGGACTATTCAAGGTAAATGGCTCATCAAGGAACACTTAACTCACAATGGATCCTGGAAGACGCCCATCCACACCTGATGGACTTGCCTGTGAACCTTCTAACTAGAATATGGGTGATGTCTTTCTCCCATGACTAAGTGAAGCATGCATGGATATGTGGATTGCCCATGTGACTCCAAACACAATTTTGTTCCCTGTAACTTTCCACAGTAAGAACAATTTGTTTCCCTTCACCTGGCAGAGGCTATAAAAGGGAACTGCTGGGTACAGCTCCATTTTGCATCTTTCCTGCTCAAACCTCTGGACTATGGATTTATACTAATGGGAGCATTCTAACCAAAGGACTGAGGACTTCCAATGATTTGGAAGTAACCAGAGACTTGACTTTATTCTGTCACTGCTACAAGCCTGATCCAAGAACTTTGCAATTGTTGTATGTATTTGATTCCTTAATCAATTTTAACTCTCACCTTTTTTATTTATTTTTATAAATAAACCTTTAGATTTCCGATACTTAAGGATTGGCAACAGCATGATTATTGGGTAAGATCTGAGTTATATATTGACCTGGGTGTGTGGCTGGTCCTTTGGGATCAGAAGAACCTTTAGTTTGATTAAATTGGTTTTAAATAACCACTCATTAAGTCTAGTGTCTGAGTGTTGAATCCAGGATGGGAATACCTAAGGAGGCTACATTTCTGACTTCATGTTAGCCAGTGTGATGAGACAGAAGTTTAATTTTGTTGCTGTTTTGGTATATCTCAGAAGAATAACCACCAGGTTTTGGGGTTTGTCTGCCCTTTTTCCCAGCAGCTTGTCCTGAATTTGGTATTCTCAGTTGTGACCTACGGAGGCACGGTGACATCCTTACTGTCATCTCTGGTGGCACTGCTCACTTTAACTGGTAGTGTATCCTCTTGCCAACCATTTATTGCCTTGGGAGGGTGACTGCCCTTCTGTATGCGCGGATTCCAACATCCAGCGGGGAGATGGGCAAGGCCTTTGTTTAATTTTAAGCACATGCATAAGTCCCATTGAAGTTGATGAGACTTAAGCACGTACCTAGTGCTTTGCTGAGTCAGGGCCAAAAAGAGTTGGCTTTTGAAGCCTGACTCACTCCTACACCAACAGTAGCTCCTGCAAGGCCCCCAGGATGCATGGACTCCCAAGTGCTGCTGGATTTACACAAATATTTCTGACTCTTCCCCTCCCCTTTATATTTCTATCTATATTATGCTCTTCCCTCTTGGAGAGAGAGGGTATCCATGAGCAATTTGTATTCCCCAAAACTGATGATAGCTACTGCAGGGCAGGATTATTTTATTTTAATCTCCTCTGCCTGCCATATCTTCATTAGCAATTTGTCTGTCTGTCTGTACACAGACCTTGCCTCCACTTCTGTCTCCCAAATCATCATGTGATAATGAGACCCGAGGGAGAGCAACCAGATTGCAGCTTTCCTGGGTGCTGTGTCTCACTAAATACATTGTCTGACCTTTTCAGTGATGCTTTCCCACCAGTGTGTTTTTCTGTCTCTTCTCTGTTGCAGGATGTGATTGAGTCCCTACTGGGTAGGGGGAATTGTGGTTTTGCCTCTCAAAAGAAGTGTCTTGGAGAAGTGAAGAGTGATTTCAGGAAAGTGCTCTACATCTTCCTATTAAAAACCAGTTGCCTTAGCCAGTTAAATAATAATACTTACCACTTAGAGTACTTTTCATCTGCAGTGCTTTATGCTCATTAAGCCTTGCTACACCCCTGTAGAGTAGGTGCAGTAGCTATCACCATCTCATTTGACAGATGTGAAAATGGAGACAAGGCAGTTAAATGACTTACCCAAGTCTATGGATGGAGATGGTACCAGGGATCATAACTAAGAAGTTCCTGGCTGTCACATCTGTGCTCAGATCACAGGGAGGACTCTGATTGCACATCTCTATGAAGCTGTGTGGGTGAATATTGTTTCTTCCTTTCTCAGACATAATTTATTTTGATTATGGAAAATTGGGAGGCTATGGGTCAGGATTGTGCCCTTCAGTTTGCTTTCATGGTTGAATTGGTAATGGTAAATGGCACCACTGCAAATAGCCTCCTTCTTTATTAATAATTACCTGCCATATTGAGAGGATATTGGCTTCTCTGTGGATAAGTGGCTGTGAAGTTTTATCTGTGCTTTCCTTAGGCTGGAGAGCTATCTTCTCCATTATTCTGTTCTTCCTTGCCAGATTTTGTACCTACAG
Organism: Macrochelys suwanniensis; assembly: GCA_033296515.1. Taxonomy (NCBI): domain Eukaryota; kingdom Metazoa; phylum Chordata; order Testudines; family Chelydridae; genus Macrochelys; species Macrochelys suwanniensis. The sequence continues at coordinate 116,531,644 of CM065778.1, read as the reverse complement.
TTCCATGTGCATTTTAGATTGTGTTGTTTCTGGAGAAGTATAACATGGAGTGGGAATCCAGAGGAAGGGCCCTATGTGGTAAATCAGGGCTGTGATTTTTACATGAACAATTAGTTCTTGTTCAAGCTGGGAAGAGAGGGGGATGGAAAAGGGTTTGAAAGAATCTGGGCTTTGAAGGGGTCTGTAGGTTTCTTTTGTCTGTTTGGGGAATAAAACAGCTGAAAATACCTACACAGTGAGGTTATTTCTGTTCACTTGTTCCTTGCTTCACCCTGTACCCCCAACTGCCCCCCCCACCAAAACCCAGCCAAATACAAACTCTGACAAAACAAAATGGAGTGGGAGAAAGGAAATTGAACTGATTTAGATCAGGATTCTGGATTGTAGTGAGACCTGCCAAACAAAGGGCCAGACCATCAGCTCATAGAAGTCAGTGCGGTCAATAGAGCTATACAGATTTTAGCCCAGCTGAGGCTCTGACCCAGCTGTGTTGGAGAGAAGTGGGGAGCTGGCTCTAAAGAGGATGGGTCCAGGAGAACAGAGCCACTTTGGTTCCTTTATAATTCCTTTAAATTCATTTTGAGGTTATTTTGTGGGAATCCATTAAAAGTGATGGCCACTGAGAAAACTGGGAAAAACATCAAAGCTTAACTTAAAGTTGCATAGGAACTTTAGTTGTGATATTTAAATGGATATAAACTGCCTGAGCCAAACACTTGTCAGTTGGAAGCTGTGTTTTTTCTGGTGCTTTTTAAATGAACTTATGAAATGTAAATACTACATCAAGCTGGCAAAATTCCCTACGTGCAACTTGAAATCCTCACAGTGAACAATAACAGTAAGGGAGGGATTGTTTGCCAGTGGTTAGAAATCAGAACAGGGAGCTGGTGCCAGTGATACTCCAGTGATGGGGAAACCCTCTAAATGTCACAAAGAGATATCAGGTTCTATTGCTAGTTGTGACACTGACTGCCTATATGGCCTTACATAATCATTTGATTTCTTTGTGCCTCAACTTCCCCATCTGCAAAATGGGAATAATATCACTTACCTACCTCACTGGTGTTTTGTGGGTCTTAAGTAATCTTGGTAAAGTGCTTTGGTATAAAACTACTATTATAATAATAAATGATTAATTGAGCCTTGCTCTGAGAACTTACATTTTAGCAAAAAGTTACCAGACCTGGAAAAAATTGATGAACAAACGTTAATTCAGATCCTGCAAACTGTTCTGAATGGGCAGACCCTTGCACCTACACAGACCAGCTGGTGGGATTGGGTTAAAGACATTTCTGTCACTGAAATGGTGCCATCTTGAGGGTGGAACGCAGTAGCTGTTGAACAGCAAACAGCTACACTGCACAATGAATAGGGCAAGGAGCAAATAATGTGTTTATAAGACTCCCTAGTTACCATGTCTGCCTTCTGTGCCTGAGTGTTATGGACCAGGATGTAGGCAGTCTGGCCTAGTAGTCAGAGCAGGAGTCATGTCAAGTGGGCAGAGCAGCAGGTTGGGGAATGAAGCCGAGGGTCAGCACCAGAGTCAACTGCCAACTACCGGAGCCAAGGGTCAGACCAGAGGCAGCATAAAGAATCAAAACTGAGGGTCAGAGCTGAGTCCGATATCAAATGCCAGAGCAAAAGGTCGAGTCAGAGGTCAGAGCCAGGACTGGTAACTAACGGTGGAAGCGAGGTAAGGGCATGAACTGGAGGAGAAGCAAGGATCAAGAATGGAACAGGAGCAAAGGCAGAGGTGATGTGGGAGCCAGGAGCAGAGCAGAAATAAAGAACGGGTTGGTGCAAGAAGCAGCACAAGAGGGTCCAATGCAGCCATGACAGGAAATCACTTTGTTGCTCAGACAACTTTCTTTGCCTCCTTCTGGCTTAAACAGTGTGGCTGCACCAATCAATGGAGCCTAGGTGATCCTCCAATCAGGGATCCTGTAGATGGTGCTTTGGCTGAGGCTCTAGTCATAGAATCATAGAATCTCAGGGTTAGAAGTGACCTCAGGAGGTCATCTAGTCCTAACCCCCTGCTCAAAGCAGGACCAACCCCAACTAAATCATCCCAGCCAGGGCTTTGTCAAGCCTGACCTTAAAAACCTCTAAGGAAGAAGATTCTACCACCTCCCTAGGTAACCCATTCCAGTTCTTCACCACCCTACTAGTGAAAAAGTTTTTCCTAATATCCAACCTAAACCTCCCCCTCTGCAACTTGAGACCATTACTCCTTGTTCTGTCATCTTCTACCACTGAGAACAGTCTAGATCCATCTTCTTTGGAACCCCCTTTCAGGTAGTTGAAAGCAGCTATCAAATCCCCCCTCATTCTTCTCTTCTGCAGGCTAAACAATCCCAGTTCCCTCAGCCTCTCCTCATACGTCATGTGCTCCAGCCCCCAATCATTTTTGTTGCCCTCTGCTGGATTCTTTCCAATTTATTCACATCCTTCTTGTAGTGTAGGGCCCAAAACTGGACACAGTACTCCAAATGAGGCCTCACCAGTGCTGAATAGAGGGGAATGATCACGTCCCTCGATCTGCTGGAAATGCCCCAACTTATATAACCCAAAATGCCGTTAGCCTTCTTGGCAACAAGGGCACACTGTTGACTCGTATCCAGCTTTTTGTCCACTGTAACCCCTAGGTCCTTTTCTGCAGAACTGCTGCCCAGCCATTCGGTCCCTAGTCTGTAGCAGTGCATGGGATTCTTCCGTCCTAAGTGCAGGACTCCGCACTTGTCCTTGTTGAACCTCATCATATTTCTTTTGGCCCAATCCTCTAATTTGTCTAGGTCCCTCTGTATCCTGTCCCTACCCTCCAGCATATCAACCACTCCTCCCAGTTTAATGTCATCTGCAAACTTGCTAAGGGTGCAGTCCACACCATCCTCCAGATCGTTAATGAAGATATTGAAGAAAACCAGCCCCAGCACCAACCCTTGGGGCACTCCACTTGATACTGGCTGCCAACTAGACATGGAGCCATTGATCACCACCCGTTGAGCCCGACCATCTAGCCAGTTTTCTATCCACCTTACAGTCCGTTCATCCAGCCCATACTTCTTTAACTTGCTGGCAAGAATACTGTGGGAGACTGTATCAAAAGCTTTGCTAAAGTCAAGAAATAGCACATCCACTGCTTTCCCCTCATCCACAGAGCCAGTTATCTCATCATAGAAGGCAATTAGGTTAGTCAGGCATGACTTGCCCTTGGTGAATCCATGCTGACTGTTCCTGATCACTTTCCCCTCCTCTAAGTGGTTCAGAATTGATTCCTTGAGGACCTGTTCCATGATTTTTCCAGGGACTGAGGGGAGACTGACTGGCCTGTAGTTCCCCAGATCTTCCTTCTTCCCTTTTTTAAAGATGGGCACTACATTAGCGTTTTTCCAGTCATCCGGGACCTCCCCCGATTGCCATGATTTTTCAAAGATAATGGCCAATGGCTCTGCAATCACATCGGCCAACTCCTTTAGCACCCTTGGATGCAGTGCATCCAGCCCCATGGACTTGTGCTCGTCCAGCTTTTCTAAATAATCCTGAACTACTTCTTTCTCCACAGAGGGCTGGTCACCTACTCCCCATACCGTGCTGCGGAGTGCAGCCGCCTTGGAGCTGACCTTGTCTGTGAAGACAGAAGCAAAAAAAGCATTGAGTACACTAGCTTTCTCCACATCCTCTGTCACTAGGTTCCCTTCCTCATTCAGCAAGGGGCCCACACTTTCCTTGACTTTCTTCTTGTTGCTCACATACCTGAAGAAACCCTTCTTGTTACTCCTAACATCTCCGGCTAGCTGCAACTCCAAGTGTGATTTGGCCTTCCTAATTTCACTCCTGCATGCCTGAGCAATATTTTTATACTCCTCCCTAGTCATTTGTCCAATCTTCCACTTCTTGTAAGCTGCTTTTTTGTGTTTAAGACGAGCAAGGATTTCACTGTTAAGCCAAGCTGGTCGCCTGCCATATTTACTTTTCTTTCTACACCTCGGGATGGTTTGTTCCTGCAACCTCAATAAGGATTCTTTAAAATACAGCCAGCTTTCCTCGACTCCTTTCCCCCTCATGTTATTCTCCCAGGGGACCTTGCCCATCAGTTCCCTGAGGGAGTCAAAGTCTGCTTTTCTGAAGTCCAGGGTCTCTGTTCTACTGCTCTCCTTTCTTCCTTGTGTCAGGATCCTGAACTCGACCATCTCATGGTCACTGCCTCCCAGGTTCCCATCCACTATTGCTTCCTCTACTATTTCTTCCCTGTTTGTGAGCAGCAGGTCAAGAAGAGCTTTTCCCCTAGTTGGTTCCTCCAGCGGTTGCACCAGGAAATTGTCCCCTACACTTTCCAAAAACTTCCTGGATTGTCTGTGCACCGCTGTATTGCTCTCCCAGCAGATATCGGGGTGATTAAAGTCACCCATGACTAGTCCTACTAGTTGCTTGGCCCACTAGGTTTCAGCAGACATTGGGCAGAGGCGAGGATGTGATGGCTGTCTGGAAACTCCTAGGCCTGGGTTCAAGACCTGGGATGACATACTGAGCTGCAGTAGGAAATAAAATGGGATGCTACTAGGGGATAGCTTCACTGAAATCAAGAGAGGCCAAATAGCAACCTCCATGGACTGAACTACCCTCAATGTCTCCTTGCAGGTGGTGATAATTCCATATTTCAGTCAACAAATGTTCTTCAGAAGGGCCTGTGTGTGGAATCTGACTTGTGTTGATGAGCCATTTCTCAAGGGATTCCTGGTGTGAGTCAGCTCAGCTCATTAAAGTGTGTAAGGTTGTCACACTCAGGCCCACAATGTCTCTCCTTCTGACAATTCCCTGATGCCTTGCAGCCATCAGACATGGCAAAGGAAACATGGCAAACATTTCAGTATTACAAGTGCTATATAGCATGAGGAGCTGTGCAGCGTAAGCAGATGCTACTCTGGGAGCTTGTTAACATTTTTTAGTATCTTCTCTAAAGTAAAAATGGCAACTGTGAACCTGCTATGGACAGCAGCCAAAACAGGTGAGCTTAAAATAGGCTCCGACATAACCGAAAATGTGTCATTGACAAGTGAGATTTACAGCAACAGCTGAACCTCTGTGGGTTTTCTCACTGCAGCAGGAAGTTGGATGTGCATGCAAATGAAGCTATTGTAAAGATAAGCAGGACCTAAAATTAAGAATATCTTCAATGTCACTGGTTCACACAGTGAGTGTGGGAGGAAAAGGCAGTTAAAAGTGTTTATTCTGAAACCATTTATGACTGTTCCATAGGACACCAGTAAGATTATCTCTCCAAACCAGGAGTGATGTCTGTATAAGCATAACCACAAATATAAAGGTCACGTCTGGCAAACATTTCCAAAACTGGGAATAGCTCTAGCATCAAAACCAGCCGAGTGTACAGTTTGCAGTGGGAGGAATATTCCATTTATTACTGAAATGTGAATTGTGAGTTTCCACAGTAATACAGGACAATCATTTTACTCGTGCATAGACTGGGGGGCTTTCATTATGAAGGCAGAACAATCTCTCCCATCTGGATCCAGAATTTAACACCATTTATTTTGTTAAATGTCTTGCTTTTCAACATTCACTTTAGTTATTTACTCAGTCTAGAGCTCATGTTTAAGGTCCAGATCTTGCTATCCTGCTGCTGTTGAAGCCAATGGTAAAGCTCTCACTAACTTCAGTGGAAATATCCCTGTATCTCCCTGATACTGAATAGGATGCTGTTACATCCAAGGTCCTGAAATCATATTATCTAACACCAGTTGGCTATATCAGTCAAATATTTGGCTGCTAGTGATAGTGCTGTGATGAAGGTGGCAAATACTTTTAACTGCTAAACTCAGGAAGATGTTCTGTTTGTTGGGTGAGGAAAAATCCAGGCGCTCTGATTGGAGAGAACAAGCCATGTACCCCTGTCATAGAGCCCTAATAATTCCTCCAGGACAGCATTCTGAAATGTATGGGGCTTAGTGTCCTTTAGGAGCCTTCCTAGAGACTCCATTCCCACCTGCAAAGGGAGTTATAGTGACTCTCCTAATAAGCAAAGAGGAGCTGGATGTTGGCAACAGGGAAATGGGGAAACTTTTTCTTCCCTGCCCCACTGATTTGAACTTAGACGTTATTAAACACAGGTTATATTTGTTTAAGGTTGCGAGACGCTTGTCCATTGGCTTTCCTTGCTACCCCACCTATCTTGAACCATTGTGACAGAGTAGTCCAGAAGACAGTAAAATTTAACATTTTAGAAAACTAAATGGCACTATTGTCTTTAATCTATGTGCAGAATAATACCAGAAAATAATAATACTTACTTTGTAGGGTTGTTGTGGGCTTGATTCATTTCATTGTTGTGATTGCAATAGGAGCCCATCATGGACCAAGACACCATTATACTAAGGCAGTGTACAAAAATAGAACAAGATTGTGGTACCTGTCCTAAAGCACTGGCAATCTCATATGTGTAAAGTTCTTTGAGATACTCCAGTGGAAGGTGCAATAGAAATACAAAGTATCATTATTGTATATTGAGAAATGCATTGGAATTTCAGCTATCACTTGAAGATAGTGATAGTGGGGGCAGTTTCCTGGTCCTGCTTGCAGGCTGGGGAGCTCTGTACTGAAGTGTGCCATCTGGAGAGCAGCAATCAGTCTGGAAAAAGCCAGCCTAGAACAAAGTGGGGTGGATTGGGCCTCTCTCTATTTGGGAGCAGCCTGCTTTATCTCTCTCTGTTTTTGGTGACTGTGTTATCATTCTGAATTCTAAGAATGAAAATAGTGTTATGTTGCAACCTTCTAAAAAGAGTATAAATCACATAAAACACTCTTTCTCTGTTTGTACATGACAATTATTACATAAGGGAAGGCATCAAAGATGGTCAGTGTGATATGGAAGCATGGATATATTAGTCATTTTAGGAAAAGCTCAAAGTAGGGAGTGGTTCAGAATCATGCCACTCCAGTGGCAGTACTGGAAGGAATTGTGCCTAAGTGAGGGCAATATGCAGACTGTACTATACATGGCTTTTCTCCTTCTTTCCCCTTTCTGCCTCTCTTTAGTGTGATAGTGCTCTGCTCCTGAGGGCACATCAAGGAAGCAGTCCCTGCATCCCTGCTGAGCACATGGATGAGCAATGGGGGAAAGGCTTCTTATGCCTCCCTCATGTGCATGGGTCAGTAGCAACCAGCCTTCCATTTGTCCAGCACTCCCTGCATACTGCAATGTCAGACAGTATGGTGCCATGTGATGTAACAGGAGTCTGAGACAGTTCTCATATATTTGATCTCCACTTGATTTAATTGGCGCAGACATGGAGCCCATCCAGGTCCTCTGCAAAAAGTTTAATGAGTGTTTTGAGTCAGTTGCAACATCATATCCCTTAAATGTTGATAAACATGCTGAAAATCACAATACTAGCACACATCCTCTAAACACTTTCAGCATGTTGGCTTTGCCTGGACAGAAAATGTAAAGGAAAAAACTCTTCTTCCGTGGCAGTACTAAAAACTGGGACTGGTGTTGTATATAAAAGACAGAGAAGGCTGGCGGGTTTGACATTATCTACCCATCTCTCTTCTAAATATGCAACATGGACATATTTTTCTCTTAGAACACTGCAGTCACTCAGAAAAATATTACTTGGCTTTAAAATTGCCAGGTTAAACATGGGAATTGGAGAAGAGAAAGTGGTTTGGGGTGTGGGGGGGTTTTTAAAAAGATTTGCAAGTAGACAAGGCGATTAGTTTTATCCTATGCTGCAACCAGTCTCCTTTGTTGCTGGTTTCAGTTACACATTACGTTCAGTTCTGTATTTGTGGTGAGGGAGCACCCAGTTCACTCTGTTTTCATCATAGTGTGACAGGTCAGCAGCAGATATTTCTAAAATATGCATATTTGTAGAGATTTATAAAAAGATAAATATGAGCACAATCTGCAGATCTAGAATTCTGTAAGACATTTTCCAGTTGTCTTGCTAATGTGCCAATATGTGCATGGCATTGCATCTAAAGACTCTCTGGAAGACTGAAACTAAAGCTCAGATTTCCTAGCTGTAGCAACCTGAACTGACCTATAGAGTTAACTAGATATTCTACTTTCAAGGACATCACTCTAAAGGTAAAAAAAAGTAGAAGATACATTTACTTCAGCTATGGCAAATTTGCTTCTGTTATGATCAATCGTCATTGGTAATACCATATGTAAGTAAAATAAAATGCAAACACTCACATGCTTATTTTTACATGAGTAGTGCCACTGAACTCAAAGCTACCTGTGTGTATGCTAGGGTATACAAACCACACACTGGACAATAAAGGGTTAAGGAGCTACTCTGGGCTCAGCCAGCCCCACCACACCTGCAAGAGATGCACAAACTGGAGGAGGAGTTAAAAGGGCGCAGACCAGCTCACGTGGGGGCAGACCAGGGAAGAGAAAGGCCCTCTATCTTGTAGCTCCTGGGTAAGGCAGGATGTCTTCCCTCAAAGGGCTGAGGGAAGGGAGGACCCTGCTTCTGCTTATACGTGGAGAGGGAGGAATCTCCCACTCTCTCATACTAACCTAGTTTATTTGTGTTGATTCCCCATGTTCTGTTTATGGGCTACCCCTGAAGGAGGAACTGACCTGGCAGGAGGGCCAAGGTACAAGAGGAGGCAGCCACCGCCCCAAGAGGGAGAGAACTATCACACCATGCTCACCTGCAAAGAGGTGCCAGGTGGTGAACAGCCACCCGTTACAGCCTCCCGTGATAGACTTCAAACTTTGGACAACAGGGAGGTGGTTGGAAGCGGCCCAGGGAGGGCAGCCTTAAGGTGCTCCTGGATGTCAGACCATTGTGTCGCCCTCATGGGGCCTGGCCCAGAGCCCGGTGAGGTAGGAGGGCCTGGGCTCTCCAACCAAAACCCCACTCTCCATGTCAAAGTGCCTGATTCCTGACCACTAGGCAACAGTCCCTGTGAGTAAAGACCATGACAATGTGTTTATAGGATCGCAGCCTATGCTCTTCCTTTTCCTATTATGCCAGGGGGGGACTAGTTTTTGAATTATTTCATATAATTATTATGGATAATCTAAAAATAATGGACAACTAGAACCTTTGTGCCCTGCACCTGTTCTCTCGTACATGGTGCTCCTACTTGGCTAAGGAACTCAGTAAGTGTTTTTACTACACACAGGACTTGGCCTATCAGATCAGACCATTGGTCTGTGCAACAAAATATTTAATCCTCTTCCAAGTTAGTGAGAGTTCAGTCATTGTTACAGGTACATGAACTACATTACTGGAATGTGTGCCACAGCTGGCAAACCATTTAATCCTTCAGTAATACTGCACATGGCATCAAGGGATTAATACTGAACTGGAAATACAGGGGGCGACAGGCACTTGTTTTTGCATGTTCAGGATCTAATGAATGCCAGTACATTTCCCAAAGCAGGGGAGTAAGTCTTTCCAGCTGCTATTGTTTTCTAGGAAAACAATGGCATCTGCCTACCACTCACCATGCAAATGTCCTTGTGGTGTTTAACAGACCATAAATGTTACTCTGTAATCTTGCAGAGCACGGTACATCAATATGTATGTACTCTAACCATTCAAAAGGGCTCTTTTATTACACATTTCTAAATAGCAATTTTTTTTTCAATCTACTCTTCCTTTTGCTTGTCGTCTTGTCTGTAGCAGAGGTATCTTTATTGCCAGCTCAGCTACAACACTGATCTCTCAGTTCTTCTCCGCAGCAGTCAGTCATATATCTAATTTCAGCAAAGTAGCCAGCTCAGTAGTCATCAAACTTACAACTTCAATACAGTATCTACTCTAGCCTTCCAGCCCCTGGCATCACAATTCTAACTTATAGTCTGAGTATTCAGCGTGTATTTTTTGTGATGCCTAAAGCACATGTGCCATCAAATATTTGTTGATAATACATCTCATGGACAGGTTTTATTACAGTGTTATAAATGTACTATAGGCTAAGGATGCACTTTTGTTGCAATGAAGTCAGCAAACCATTACTCTGACAGCGGACAGGGCAATTTTACTAACGGTGCCTTTTACATTTTGCTTACATATGGTGTCACCATTGAAGAAGATTAATCATACCTGAAGCATTTGCCGTACTCTTGTTTTCATTGTAAAATGTAAATGAGCAAAATTATTCACCAAGCCAGTGGTCCTGAGAAGTATTTCTTTTCATGTAGTCTGTCTTAGGCACAGAAATGGTACCAATATGCCCCATTGTCATATCTTGCTTTGGGTGTCCACAACTGAGTGCCTGAGTGTTACTCTTCCCCACTTCAGCAAGTGAGCTTTGCTGCTGCTAAGCTGTATGTCAGTTCCCTGACACACCAGTTTGTCTGCCTTGCCAGCAAGCTCTTCAGGACTCTGACTGTCCAACACTCACCTTGCAGGTGCCAATGAGTGAACCCCAGTTCCTGAGTACCCCAGAGATCTGTCATCTGCAATGTCTAGTCCCCCTCACTGGACACTCAGATAAATTATTAAGTTCGCTGCTTTCAAAGAGACAGAGTACACACAAATCTGTTAGGAGAGCTGAGGACTCACCCTCCAGTTTAATACACAGCACTGAGGTGGTTCTGTAATAAAAGTATAAATTTATTAATAAAGAACAGAGATTTTAAGTGATACTGACCAAGAAAAAAAGAGACAAGTATGGTACAAACAAAACTCACTTTCTAGAGAATAAAACTTAATTTTTGCAAGTTACAATCTTTGTCTAAGCAGGTTTCTCAAGTCTCCAGCAACTCTTGACGGCCAGGCCAAAAGGATCTAGCTTTCATAGGCTAAAGGGTGCTGTACCATATCGTCCCCTAAATAAAGGATAACTAACATGCATTTTTTTTCTCCCCTTGTATTACCTAAAGTCTATTGTCTTTGTTTCAAGCCCCAGAAGGGCTTACTGGGGTGAAGTTTCAGTCCCCTGGCATGACTGTTAAACAGTCTTCTCCCCCACTGGTTTAGCTTGATGACTTTGTTTACTGTGTATGTAAATTTACTGCCATTGTTCTCTGCCTATAAGCAAGCCACCCAGACAGGTAAACACACATTCCTTTGTCTATGGCAGGCTGGAATCATACTCTGCCTACCAAACACATTTTAAGAACATATTTCCAGCACACATCTATATCTTTTTGCAACCAGTACATACATCACACAATGTGTCACCAGTTTATATACGATACTTTACATGTCAGAATATAGCTCTCATAGGTGTCAGCAATGTGTTGAGGCAATGACTGTATCAGGACTGATATGAGTTACAGTATGTGGGGAGATCCCTCTGCCAGTTGGCATTGATTGAAATTTTGCCTTTGTGGTCTATTGATTTCCAAAGATACAATTGATTTATTAAAAGATCAGAACTGCTAAGAGGTCATAATCAGACATGCCAAACCCGTGGAAAAAACACAGAAAGTGGGCTTGTTTTTGGCTTAATTGGCTTGTGAGTTGCACATTGGCTAGTTTCTGGCTTTTGGCTTGTAGCTTGTTGCTTTTTGTATCTTGTTGCTTCTCTCTCTCTCTTTTTTTTTTATAGGCTCCCGGCAAGCAGGGGCAATGAGCAATCAGGGCCAAGGTGGGGAGAGAGTCAGGGGTGCAAAGCGGGCCCGCTATAATCCCAGACTGCACACCGGAGGAGATCTAGTTGCAAAGAGTGTTTGGGGTTCCTAGGGATTGGCTTGTTTTGGCCTTGTTTTGAAATAGGATTAGCTTGATTTTTGGGTTATAAAGTCGGGGTACTTATTTATCATGTGAAAGTTGGCAACTGTGGTCATAATGTGTGTCAAACAGTTTTTTAAATGCGGGTTTTAAAGAGTTAAATGAAATTATCCATGTTTTTGGTTTTCCTTACTTTCTCAGTTCATTTTAATGGTTTATATTCAAGTTTTTCCTCTAATCCAATAATAATAATTAATAACACTGGACTTCTCAGCAGGAAAAGTAGAAATTAAAGGGCAGCGTATTTAGAACCAATAAAAAGAAATGCTCTTTTCACAGCATATTGTTACTCTCTGGGATTTATTTATGCAGAAGATTGATACAAATACTTTGGCTAGAATTAAAAGAAAAAATGATCCAGCCAAAGTTTATGTCCATTAATAACATCTGTAGTTATGCAAGCTCCAGACAGTTATATAGGGGTAATTAAATACCATACTTCGGGATAGACAACACTTCACAATTAGCAAGAGACTTTGAGAGGACAGGGTTTATGCCTTTCTCTGAAGTATCAGAGAAGCAGGACACTGGGCTAGATGACAGACCGCTGGTTTGATCTTCAATGGCCACTCCTCTGTTGTTCTACAGTGCAAAAATTTAAGGAATTAGTAACTTCATGCTTGAGTGAAGAATTTCCAGGAACATTTGTACATGTTTTGGGTAAAACTTTTGAAAGCACCTATATGACAGGAGATTTAATTTCATTTTTAGTTGGGACTTACACCCAGGTTCTTAAAAGTAGTTAGGGGCCTAACTCCCATTGTGGGAGTTAATCACCTAAATACTTTTGAGGATCTAGGCCTTAGGAGCCTAAATCTCATTGAAAGTCAATGGGACTGAGGCTCCTAAGTGACTTGGTTGCTTCTGAAAACTTCACTCTTTCTTTTAAAGTTAATTTAGAAAAGTCCAAGTATGTATAGTGAAGTATCTATAGCCCCTGAGCATCTGTGACAGGTTGCAAGGCTCTAAGACTGCATAGTAATGGAGGCCTGTTTGGTGACTCATCCTGGCAGGTGGGTCTCATTAGCCCCAATTCAGAGAAGGTGGACAATCTGAGAGACAAGAGGTGAGACCAAAGGTCTTGCAGGGAAAAGCTCTAGAAACAGCTGGTTCAGGAGGAAACCTTGCATTAAGGTTGGTTTGTTGTTTTTGACGCTAAGCAGCATATATGCTGTGCAAAGACTTGGGTGTGAATTCCACTGGTCCACAGCAACAAATAGACTAAAGATGATCAAATCAGTCATTCAGACTCTCCAACATATGGGTGTGGCTAAAGCTATTCTGTCCAAGGGTTTTCCTATAGGTAGCTTTTGGAATTAGTAATTCTTCTAGATGTGTTGCCCACATTCAATCCACTTCGGTTGTGTGTGCGCCCAGTGCACTAGTGACAGACATTTTTCCCTTAGCAGTACCTGTCAGGGCAGCACCCATGCCCTCTGCTGCCTCATGCGGCTGCGTGACTGTACAAAGGGCAGAGCTATCTTCAACCTCCTTCCATTCCTTCTTCCCACCCATGATGGTGGTTGGAGCATACTAACTTGCTACTGAAAGTGTTTCCCTTTTCCTTAGTCTTTTCTATTGTGTGTGTAGTTGGTACTCATTACTAGTTAATAGTCTTAGTTGTAGTGTTTTACTAATAGGTTTCCTTGTTTACTAGTATACTTAGTGTACACTTTGGTTCCTGCCTGTTCTGGGTACCGATGCCTTGTGCTGGGGCATGCCTCAGTCCCCGGGCTTCAAACCTTCTGATGGATGCAAGAAGCTGATAGCGGCAGTCAGCAACCCACACTCCAGGTGCCTGAAGTGCCTCGGAGAAACTAACATCAAAAACTGGTGCCAAATCTGCAGGGATGCTAAACCAAGAACTAAAAAGGACATGCAGCTCAGACTAAAGTGGTGGTTCTCAACCAGGGGTACGTGTACCCCTGGGGGTACTCAGAGGTCTTCCAGGGCGTACCTCAACTCATCTAGATATTTGCCTAGTTTTGCAACAGGCTACATAAACGCTATTAAAGTCAGTACAAATTAAAATTTCATACAGACAATGACTTGTGTATACTATACACTGAAATGTAAGTACAATATTTATATTCCAATTGATTTATAATGATATGGTAAAAACTGAAAAAATGGCTCACTTTCTCATAACAGTGTGCTATGACACTTGTATTATGTCTGATTTTGTAAGTTTCACCTCACTTAAAAACTACTTGCTTGAGGTACGCAAGACAAATCAGACTCCTGAAAGGGGTACAGTAGTCTGGAAAGGCTGAGAACCACTGGACTAAAGCACCTTCTTATGGAGGCAGCCCTGCGTCCATTCTTGGAGCCTTCCTGTTCAGGGTGGGCATCAAGCGCCTCTATGACATGGAGAAACTCGTCCTGACATGGCATAGTCTCAATGCTGATCTCCTTCTCCGGTATGGAAGATTGCATTGAGGGACCTGCCATCCAGGAGATTAAGGTTGCTAGTACCGATGTCCAGCAAAGAACCTGGGAAGGAGGGTAGTATGTGCTCGGTGCCAAGGCACTCCCCAGTGCAGATACCACCTGAGATGGAGTCATCGACTCCAATGCTGGTACCAGTGCTGTTGAGATGAATCTCTAAGGGAGCAGACAATTTGTTCTCACTGCGTTCCTGAGGAAATCAGGAGTTCGAGTGTTTCCCTACCTGGATGACTACCTGATGAGAGGACAATCGAAGAGCCAGGTGCTATCCAGGGTGGCCAAGATCCAGTTTATCTTTGGCATACTGGGATTGCTGATCAATGTGGAGAAATCAATTCTAAACTCCGTTTTCCAAACTGGTGAGAGGAGTGGCCTTGCATTCTAGGGAAACCAAAGCATTCCTCCCGCAAACCAGATTCCAGACAATGCTGGCCATTTCATTAGACCTGAAGGCCCATCCTACCACAACAGCATGGAATTGCCTCAGCCTTCTGTGGCACATGGCCTCGTGCTTACCTGGTTTGGCATGCCAGGCTGCAGAGCTGGCTGAGCTCAGTGTACTCCCCAATTTCTCATCCACTGGACATGTTAGTTTGAGTGCCCACAGAAGTCTTAGCCTCATACGACTGGTGGATGGACTCAACCAACCTATGTGTGGGAGTTCCTTTTGTTCCCCCCTAATCTACATTGATTCTAGTTACAGATGCTTCTGCCCTGGGTCTTGGCAGGAGTTAGCTCTCCATATAAATGTAAGAGTTGAGAGTCATTCATCTAGCTTGTCAAGCTTTCTCCCCCTCCTGCCCATCAAGAGAAAAAAATTGCTAGTTCTTGCACACTGCCACTGTGTTGTCTAACAGACAAGGAGGGGCCTGGTCAACACTTCTATGCCAAGAGGCAATACTGCTTTGAGAGTTTTGCATCACCAACTCAATCCACCTCAAAGCCTCCTATCTTCTGGGTGTCCAGAACAGACTGGCAGTCTTTCACTAGTCACCACGAGTGGTATCTCCACCCAACTATAATCAGATACATTTTCCAAGTTTGGGGCATTCCCCAAATAGACCTGTGTCTTTCCAGGGCAACAGGAATGTCATGTATGTATACCCTCCAGTTCCACTCCTACACAGGGTGGTGGTAAAAAAAATCAAACCAGACCATGCTCGCATGAGACTCATAGCACTGGCATGGCCTCATTCATTTTCCATTCTGCTGTTCCTGTCAACCAAGGGCTCCATTGACACTATCGCCAGACCCAGACCTTATCTCACAAGACCACGGTTGCCTCCTGCATCCTTACCCAGATAGTTTTCATCTTGCAGCCTGGATGCTTCATGGTTAACACCTCAGGTGGAGATATGCTCAAGGATGTGCAAAATGTCCTCTTAAGTAGCAGAACAATCTATTAGGTACCCTTACCTCCCGAAGTGGAAAAGATTCTCCTTCTGGTCTCAGCAAAAAAGAGTTTCTCTGCTCAGCGCTCCAATACAAGATGTGCTAGACTATTTGTTATACCTGAAACAGCAAGGTCTTGCTAATAGTTCCATCAGGATGCACTTAGCTGCTTTCTACTTTCCACTGTCCAATATTTGCTCTTTTCTCCAATCCCATATCACTCAGGTTTTGAGGGATCTGGACCAGTTATATTCCCAAATAGAGGATCCTATTCCCCCTTGGGACTTAGACTTGGTGTTGGCAAAGCTAATGGATCTGTGCTTTGAACCAATGCCTACCTGTCTATTGCTTCATTTTTCAATGAAAATAGCCTTTTTGATGGCAATTAGCTCTTCAAAGGAGAGCAGAAGATTTAGAGCATGGTACCTGACCTACTGTGTACATTTTTCTACAAGGACAAGGTATACCTATAACCTCATCCAAAATTTCTCACCAAGATGGTTTCTCACTTCCACATCAATCAGGCAAAATACTTAGCAACTCTCTTCCCCAAGCCTTAAGCTAATAAGGATGAGGAGAAACTCCATGCATTGGATGTTGGGAGAGCATTAATATTTTATTTGGATCGGACTAAACCATTTGGGTCATCCTCACAACTGTTTGTGGCAGTTGTGGACAGGATGAAGGCCTTCCTGTATCATCCCAAAGAATCTTGTAATGGATTTCCTTCTATATACATTTGTGCTACAATGTGACCAACGTAACTTCACCAAACAGGATGCTAGCACATTCAATGAGCTCACATGCGGCCTCTGCAGCCTTTCTAGCTCAAGTGCCTAGGCTGAACATTAGTAGAGCTGCAACTTGGTCTTCAGTTTGCTTCTCATTATGCTGTCTCTCAACAGTTTACAGATAATGCCAGATTTGGGGGTGTGGTCCGTCAATCATTATTCAGGTAGGCTCTGATCCCACCTCTAGATCAAACTGCTTGTGAGTCACCAGAAGTGGAATGGAAATGTGCAATCTCTTGAAAAAGAAAAAAGTTACTAACCTGTTCTTTAACTGTTGTTCTTTGAGGGATGTTGCACATGTCCATTCTATACCCCACCCTCCTTTGCCTCTGTACTGGAGTCTGTCTGGTAAGACAGAACTGAGGGAGTAGGGGTGACTCTGCCTCCTTTACACCATTGTGCTGCAGCATGAGGAAACAGAGGATGCCTGCGCCACCCCAACGGGTGCCTCTAAGGGAAAAATCTCCAATGCTAGGTGCTCGCACACCTGAAGTGGAATGAACATGTGCAGTGCACCTTGAAGAACCACAGTTACAGAACAGGGTAGTAGCTATTTTTCCTTGTGGAGGACTCCAAGTTAACTGGTTTCACTCTTGTTTTTTTGAGACAGAAATTGTTCAAAGTGCTATATGTCCCTTCTGTGATTGGTGGGATGTTTCAATGCTGTGCAATGGAAAATCGTCTTGTGTCACAGCCTGGCATAATCCTACTAAAAACTGTTAATCAAAATATATTCCTGGAAAAGAAGTATAAATCAGATTGTCCTTCCAGTACCTATGAGTAAGTGTCTGTCAGAGAAGTGTAGCTCTGACATAATTAAATGGATGACTTAATTAACTCTTGTTTTTTTCACATTCAGTTAAACTTTTATAACAGAGCAGTTAGTTGAATATTTAAACAATCCAAAACAAACATACTTATGCAGGGTAATATTTGAGATGTATCTTGTTCTTCTTAAGCACCGTCTCTGACAGGAGCCTTTACAGTTTCAGTCAGCCGTGTGAACTCAAGTATTAAAGTGACTCCTGGTTTTAAGGCAATGAAATAAAAACGTCCATTTAACCCTTATGTGTAATAAAATTAAAAGCTTGTTAATATGTTCTAATAGATTTTGAGGTCTTGATACTGAGATTATTTATCATCATTCTTAAAAAACAGTAAGTTTAGCAGGAATATGTCATTTCAACAAAAATGTCTACAATAAAAAGTCTAAATGAATTGTTTCAACTTTCTTGTTTCATTTTGACAATGTACCTTTTGACTCTATTTTGATTTCATTCTGACTTCAATATTCTATTAAAACAATTTTAATATAATAGCAAATATTTTATTTAAATATTACACATACATTATAAGTCAGAATGGAATTAATAAAACAATAAAGTCAAAATAAACCAGTTTTACCTTATAAAAATGATATGATTCAGTGATCCCAAATCAATTCTCCTGATTCCCCCGTATTGTTCATGTTAAATTTCAGCTTTTTGTTCTGAGTCAGAAAGAGTTTTCATTCCAAAATGCTGGAATTTCCCACGGTACAGAAATTCTGGTTCTGGAATAGCTCTAATAATAATCCTCTGTATTACAATTCCCCTCCACCCCAAGTAGTACAGCCTGATGCTAGACTTCATTGCAATTTTGAGCTGGTTTGGTATCTGCCAGGAAGAATGGAACTAAAACCACTACAACCTGTTAACCACTATATTGGTTACTGACCACCAATGGCCTGATCCAACACTCACTGAAGTCAGTGGGAGTCTTTCCGTTGACTTAGATGGGCATTGGATTGGGCCCAAGGGAGCCACTTTTAGTGATAAAAATGGTAGTCCAGCAAGAGGAAAACTAGAATCAGTATCATCCTGGTTCATTGGCACCACAATTATGCCTATTACAATTTTCTCTGAGCTAACCCACCTCCATCACCAATGATGGCTGTCATGGCCTGTATGTCTGAATGCTGAAACTCTCACCACAGCTATGGTCCCCAGTGGTTTCTAAATGCATTGGTGATAGGCATGTCATCTAAGTAACTTGGATAGATTTGTAGGATTGAGAGTGGACCATTTTGGAGCCAGTGTGTCATGATGTTGGCTTCTGTGCATGGTCAAAATGATGTATCAGTTCCATGTCCTTGCTGGTAGCTACCAATCTTGAGTTCAATAGTGTCCATGATCCTTTGGTGCTGACCAGCTTTTCATGGTCCTCATGATGTCTAGAGACAGGGAGAGCCCATTTGCAATGGTCAGTCCAAGACATGAGCTGGACTGTAATATTCTCTGTGTCACCATCTGTTGTGGTACAGGTGGACCACTCCAGCAGGGGGTGGGGCAGAAGCAGCCAGGCTGCGGAGGCTGTGGAAACCTGCAGCTAATTAGGGCGAGGCTTGTTAGGAGCCTGTCAGGAGGCAGCTGCTGGGGCAGCCCAGATATAAGGAGCTGCCCAGCAGAGCAGAGGGAAGTCTCTCCCTGACAAGCAAGGGAGGAGGACGGGCTCCAAGGGATAGCACCTGAGATAGAGCAGTGCTGAGCAGGCTCAGGGGAGTGAAGGGTGAGCTCTGGCCTGTTACCTGCTAGAGGCTGCAGGCCCCTGCCAGGAAGGGCCAAGAAGGTGCAAGGGCCAAGGGGAAGTGGCCCAGGGATGATAGGCAGACAAGAGGAGAGAGGAGGGCAGAGAGGCTGCTGCTAGAGGGTCCCTGGGTCAGGACCCAGAGTAGCGGGCGAGCCTGTGTCACCACCCCCTTACAGTGCACCTGGCCGTGGAGACGCATGGCCAATACAGACTGCAACTTGCCCCTGAAGTGAGGCGATAGACTTTGGGTTGTGGTTGGCCCCTGTGGTGGGTGCAAGCCAAAAGACTGCCATGACCCCCGGAAGGGGGGTGAGAAAGAAGTAGTGGGCACTGCCAGAGAGCAGTGTCCTGAAGAGGACACCGCTGAGCAGGGGAGCAATGCGGGTCTGAAACAGTAGAGTAGAGCAGACAATGGGCAAGACACCACCCGCAGAGGGCGCTCCAGAGCTGGACTGAACTAATTCCTGGAGTAACCAGCAGGAGGTGCCAGTGATCCTGAGACTGCACCATTACACCATCTCACCAGAGGACCAGGTCTAAGGTGTAGCTGACAGTTTGGTTTGAACTGGAAATAACCTCAGAGCATCCTAGTATGGAGAGAGGAAGTTAATTCCAGGACTTTTGCCTTTGAGGTCTTGTTAATGGGGATCTTGAAGTCTTCCAGGATAATGAGTCAGGGGCTCCTACCCACCAGTGCCTGAGTCAGCTCCTCTAGGAAATCTTTGGCCTTTAGGGATCTGTAGATAAGTGGAATATCTGTGATGCTTGGGCTCTGGTTTCCATGTTGAATGGCAAAGTTCAAAGGATTTTGTGTTTCTTGGGGTGCTGTGTTCAGATGAGAAAATGTTTATTTCTAATGTGCTCACCTCTGAGGTATTTACTCATAGACTTTAAGGTCAGAAGGGACCATTATGATCATCTAGTCTGACGTCCTGCACAATACTGCTGAGGAGTCATTGCACTCAATTCAATCTGGAGCAAGTCTTATGCCTGCCCACCTGGGGGAAAAAATATTTTCCCTCCAAATTCTGTTCTGCTCTTGTGCTGTGTATTTCCATTATATTTTAATTTGAAAGTACAGTAGCTGAATTGGAAATTCTACTTTCTGCACAGAGAAACTTTTGAATATTACTTTTTCAATGAGGTAACTTACAGAAGAAGAAAAAAATTGCTGTCTTTTTTTTTTGTCTACAACCCAGTCTGTTCCCTGTTCAGTTGTAAAAGCTTTTGAATGGTACATAACAAATTAAAGCCTTTTATGCCTAACCCTGCATGACACATTGAAACAATTTCTTTTAAAAGGAAATGGAAGAGAAACCAAAGCAAATATGAATTCCCAGTCCTTGCTCCTTTTATTTTTTTTAAATCAAATATGCAGAAGGAAGTAAGACAGAAAAGCTGTATATGTGCATTAGTACCATGTTAGACATGCTGGCTAAAGAGATCTCCTTAGCTAGTACGCCTAATGTTGTATTAATGCACCACAACAGAACAATATCAGAAGAGGAGTAATGCCCTTAAAGGTTTTTTGAGGTAATGCAGGCAAGTGGTGTCCACAGAAACCATTGCCAACCAAGCTCTTAAATCCTTTTCTTCAGCGGAGATACAGTTTAAGAAGCTAAATGTGACAGTGACTCATTGGCTTCAGTGTTAATGAAAATGTCCCATGTAATGCATGAGTTGCAATGAGTTGTATTGGCTTCATTGTTGTAAACTGGACTGATACACTCAGGGGGCCAAATCGAAAGCTACCTGTATGGGGAGGTAAGTTATACATCAGTAAGTTGGTGCAAATGAGTCGTATTGACTCCAGTGGAGTTCCATTCATTTACAGCAAGGCCCAGTTTGGTCTAAAGAATGTATGTTGGTAATTGGAGGACTGCTTTATCGTACACCTTCCTATTTTTTTCT
This sequence comes from Macrochelys suwanniensis, assembly GCA_033296515.1. Taxonomy (NCBI): domain Eukaryota; kingdom Metazoa; phylum Chordata; order Testudines; family Chelydridae; genus Macrochelys; species Macrochelys suwanniensis. The sequence continues at coordinate 116,510,811 of CM065778.1, read as the reverse complement.
TTTCCTACTTCATTCTGCCTATCTGCCTTCTCATCGTGCAAGTTACACCAACTTACATTCAGGCAAGATGTACTGGTGTGTAACTTCGACCACAATTTACATCACTTTAAATTTGACTTAAGGAGCCTTTGTATGTCAGTGGAAAGATCCCTTTTTGTTTTATAGTTCAGTAACTCTGAGCACATAGAGATCCAGATCCCCTGCTGTGAACAAGCAGCTGCGGAGGTTACTTTAAACCACCTTTACGTCTCATCCACCTTTGTAATTTTGGGCCATCCTGTCAATAAGCTAGTCTCAGGGTTAGAGTAGCCGCTGGGTCGCTTCATTTTATGCTGACTGCCAGTGGCTGTAATGAGCTGTCCTGACAACTGGAGCTCAGGGCTTGTCTTCACTACCTGCCGGATCGGCGGGTAGCAATCGATCTATCGGGGATCGATTTATCGCTTCTCGTTTAGACGCGATTAATCGATCCCCGAACGCGCTCCTCGTCGACTCCGGAAATCCACCTCAGTGACAGGCAGAAGCGGAGTCAACGGGGGAGCGGCAGCGATTGACTTGCCGCCGTCCTCATGGCCAGGTAAGTCGATCTATGATACGCCGACTTCAGCTACATTATTCACGTAGCTGAAGTTGCGTATCGTAGATCGACCCCCCCATCTAGTGTAGCCCAGGGCTCAGTAACATAAAAGGATGCCCCTGGTTGCTCCTTTTCCATGGCTATGGTAGATCCTAAGCCACTTACTCAGAGAGAATTCTCAAGTGGCTAGTCAAGCTAGCTTTCAGAGCAGCACAAAGCATCCTTATTGGCCAAGTCTTTGTATATGGCAAAAATATGTGAAAAAAAGAAAGGTAGCCAGGTGCAATGGTCAAATTGCAAAACGGCTTTAGTGAAAGGTGTCTTTCCCCATACTAATAAAAATGCTAGCTTGGTATCCTCTTCAGAGAGGAGACTGCTCTGTATAACACTTCTCAAGTTGCCCTTCCCCATGTTTTCCCCCTCAAACAAGCATTTATTTTTCACTTAAGCAATTGACATTAATGTTTACCACATGTTGGTTGATTGCTCCAAGGATTTCTTGAACTGATTATTTCTCTGAGTCCATGAATACTCAGACAGGCTAGTATCTCTTATGGCTCTTGACCATAAGAGGAAATACCAGGAAAGCCAATGAAAGCCAGTGCATAGGCTTGATACCACTACAACAGGCTATGTTGGGGCACGAGGAGAAGGAAGTCAGTATTGGGGAGTGATACGATGCCCGCAACACCTTGAAGTGAATGGGACAGTTTATACAGCAACAAAACACTCCATTCAGATAATAAATAGTGTTTGGCACACGGAGAAATAGTAAAGAGACCTGTAAAGGCCGAGTAAGCAGCAGATACAATTCAGACTTGGGGAAGAGCAAAGTAGGCTGTAAGAACCAAGGGAACGGTGGAGAGGATGGGATATGCGCCAGAGAAATTTCAGTCTCCTGGGAGGTGTCTGAAGGCTATAGGAATAATATACAGGAGTATGTTGCAACAGTCTTACTGAAAAGCATTTTATATTGTGAACATGTCTAAACAGATAAGGACCTAGACAGGGAGACAGATAAATGAATGGACCTGTAAAATTATGTGCATAAAATCTTATGTGACTCTCATTGCTGTGGTCTCTGACCACCAGGTATTTATATGTATGTACATAAATATAGTGAATGTGCCCTACTCTGTGACCCTTACAGCAGGATTGAAAGATTAGGCCATTATTTTTATTCACATTGTTATAGAGCCTGATTCTCCACTGTCTGAAGTGGATGTTTGCATGTATGTACTCAGAGGGTGTAAAATGCTGTCATTCTTCTTTGCATTCACTGTGCTGGGGTGCAAATAATGACACACAGTGTGAGGAAATGGAGAATCAGGTCCCTACAGTACAGGCTTGGTCCTGCACAAGCAGGTGGACTGATGACATATTGGCGCAGAGTGAAAAGTGATGAGTCAAAACGGGCATCTGATCCAGCAATAAAAGACCCTGTGGTGTGGCCACCAAGCTACTTGAGCCAAAGAAGGCAGTGTGTACCTGTGTACCTTATTTACATATGGAAAACCATGCTCATACCTATGTTGCTTCAAATACACCCATAGTATGTCCATTCTCCACCCTTTTTTCACCCTGCCCTCTTGAGAGTAAGGAAGTTGCTATGCAAAAATCTGGATACTTACTTTCACAGAGGGTGGAGTACTGTACTCCTTGTGCTCCACCATGCCTACTGGGTACAACTCTATGCTCCCTGCCACACACTAGACAAGAATATGCAAAATGAAGGCCCAAATGTTAACTCTGATAAGACCATATACAACTTCTCTTCGTTCAATATTTCCCTTTACCTGAATAATTCCTCATGCCTGCATTATCATTGTTGACTTTATTTTCAGTGTTCAAAGAGAATAGGTAGCCTACCTAATAAAGATCCCTCTTTCTTATACCCTAATCTTGATTAGCACTAAGATCAGACATGCCAAACCCATGGGGAAAAATGCAGAAATTGGGTTTGTTTTAGGCTTATTTGGCTTGTGAATTGCTTGTTGGCTAATTTTTGGCTTGTTGCTTGTTTGGCTTGTAGCTTGTTGCTTCTTTATTTTTTATCCGCTCCTGGCAAGCAGGGGCAAGGGCGAGAGGAGAGTCAGGGATGCACAGTGGGCCCACCCCAGTCCCAGACTGCACGTCAGGGGGATCTAGTCACATAGAGTGTTGGGGTTCTTAGGGACTGGCTTGTTTTGGCCTTGTTTTGAAATGGGATTAGCTTGATTTTTGGCTTATTGTGAAAATCGGGGTGCTTATTTACCGCGTGAAAGTTGGCAACTGTGTCTAAGACCTCAGCTGTAATACATGCATTAGTTCCTCATAAGAAAATCATCAAGTGACTGTGTATTAAGGCACTAGATGATGATGATGAATATTAAAATCTCCAGAATGGAGGATTAAACACTCTGAAAATTGTGGTTGGAGGAGTCCAGAAAGAAGATGCTGAGGAAGTCCTGAGACATAACAGGAGAACTGATAAATACAGGCCAAGGGTCATGAAGATGCTGAGAAACACAGTGGTGGGAAGCTTCTGGGTCTGACAAACAGAAGGCCTAAGGTAAATAGTACAGGAGCTGAGAGACTCTGGCTTCAGCTTCTGAGACAGACATGGGGGAATAAAGAACACAAGCCTGATGGGTCTGTCCTGAGGAGCTGAGATATTAAGGCTGAGGTAGCAGGAAGATCATGGTGTAGGCAGATGAGTGACAGGAGCTGAACAAAATTATTGGAAGATCTGAGGCATAACAGAGGAGCTGGGAATCATAGATGGGGCTAGCACGGGCGGGAGGTGAAGGGGAAGGGCAGAGTATTTGAAAAAGGCAGGCAGCAAAAGGGTTATAAGTCAAGGAGGAGGATGGATCAGTGTGAAACAGGCAGGAGAACTCGACTGAGAAACGACCTACCCTGCCACTTTCTGAACACGGGCTAGGAAAACTGTTAACCCTGAAGAGTCTGGAAAACCACAACTTTCTTTGGTTTGTTGGATGGGAGGAATTAAAGTTTGAGACGTGGAGGCGCCAACGGGCAGTGCAGCCTGTACATTTTAATAAGCACTGTCAGCGCTAATCCACCTCTGTTTTGATGTGAAGTAATTAAAATAGATAAAGGGAGTTCTTGGCGCTGTCCTTTCTAGTACTAGAATAGAGGTTTCATGTCACAGTGTAAAGCAGCTGTTGCCATGAGATTATTAAAGAAGCCTGCTTTATATTTCCATAGGAAATTCCTCTTTCTGCAGAGTCAATTCATTCTTGTATGGCTCATTTACACTTCAGACACACACACATTCCAGCTAAGGATGACATTAATGACGATAGTTTGGATGCAGCTATAGGACTTAAATCCATTCCGTCCCCACAGCCCTTTCAAACTACTCTTCTAATTCAATTCATAATACAGCGCTGTGAGACTGTGGCCTCAGTAAAAACAATTGTTGAGAGAAGATTTCTATGGCACAGAAATTGATGACCAGCCATATCAGTCATAAAACTGCAATGGGCTTGGTATACTTGATTTGATTACCCCTTTGATCCAAGGCAAAATGTGGCCCTGTATATCCCAGTCTCCAGGCAACCCAACTGAAGTCCATGTGCATACCTTCAGAAGGAAGGGGAGGGTGAAATATGGTTTCCAGGGTGTAGGTTTGGGTGGGGAGGTTGCCGCTCCATTTCTCCCTTCTTCCTATTCTTCTGCTGACCTAACCCCTCAGATCAATTTCTTTTCTTGCCAGTCACAGTAGTAGGAAGGGAAATTGTGGAGAACAATGCTGAATGTGTACACAGTGTTATCAGTGGGAAGGGAAGTGCTATGTGTTTGGTTCAATACATTGCTTCCTACTCTCTTTTGGACAGGACTGATGCCATGTGAGGGAGTCAATAGTACTGGGACCAGCTGGCAGAAAATCAGGAGAAATGCTCATTGAGGGTTTTGGGGGAATCCGGGGTCATCTAGGTTCGCCATCCCCAGTTCCTATCCTTGTTCAGGATAGGCCAGCTAAAAATTCCCACTCATCCTCCAAAGCATTTTAAAGTGCTTGGGAGGAGGTTTTTGTCACCCACAAACTGTGGGTGAGTTAATAGCCTTGCAGAATCTGGCTTTGAGAGTTTACAGGAACTACAGATCAGAGACTTGTCTCATCCAAACTTTTCAAAAAGTGTAAAAAGCATGTCTTCTCACAGTTAATTTCTAACAGCTAAATGGTTGTAATAGCTCAGGGAAAACCAGCAAAATTGCTGGTGAAAGACAAGATGGGACTTAATGGCTTCCATACATCTCTTGGATTCTAGTTGTTTCTCATTTTTTGCCAATTACTCAAGCTGTTTCCTCTGACCCTCTCTCCTCCCCTCCAAACCTCCTCTCAGCATCACTTTCCATTCAGAAAGGCTGTGAATTTTGTTACCTTCGAAGTTCTTCTTTAATCCACTTGTGGCAGATATTCTACACTCAGTCCCTCTGGAGCTAAAGGGCAGAGCTGGGCTAAACTAGATGGTGGTGAAAAACACCAGCAGCTGGTCTACACTAACAATCCCACCATTGCTACCTCGAGTGGGGATGTGCCAATGCAACAGTGGGAGATGTAAAGAAAAATGCCAGTGTAAAACTGCCACAAGCGACTGTAGTACTGTTGAGATTGATACCATGAGAGACGAGACTGAAAGCTAGCCAGAGATTCTTAGTCATTGTTACAAACACACAAACCTCCCAAAGTTGGTTTTGTGTGTGTGTTTTATGATAACACCTATTTACCTCCCAAGTCTAATAAACACTAGATTGAAAGGATGTCTTTGTTAATGTTTCAACATTTTACCACCTATTCAATTAAAGTGTGTGCAAGCTCAGAATAAATTGTTCTGAACCTTCCAAGAAATCCTACTTGAGAAAAAACAAGGATGATCAGACTTGATATTCTTGATATTCCTAAAGTAAAAATATGTAGGGCAAGATCCCACTTTTTTTTTTTCAATAAAAAAGCATTTTGGCTTTCCATGTACATCAAAAAGAAACAAAACAAAAAAAAAGCACAAACTCAACTTATTAAAACAGAATTTGCAGGTCCCCTTTAATAGTTACAACCAATAGTTGTTTGCTTTGTTTTAAAGGCACTCTCATTTTACAGACTATAAAAATTGAGGTGTAACTTCCTCAATTATTTTTTTTCTGTAAAATTTACTTATCCATCTTAATATATAAAAACTCCAAATGCCTGCATAACACTTTATTCATGCTTCCTGCTTTTTATCACAGGCAACCAGGGAGGGACTGACTCTTATTTCACTTAAAGATTTTTGTAAATAAAAAGTAGGCTTGGGAAATTCAGTAAACTTTCAGTATGGCTAGAGTCCAACTCAGCCCTGCCCTAAACTGCCAAACTAAAATAAACACAACTAAAATTATACTGTCACCCATATAGTTGATTTCTTAGAACTAAATGACATTTTAAAAACACATTACATAGCAATATAATTGCTGTAGATTATGCTGAATATTATGAAATTTTCTAAATTAAAAATACTCTTGGCTTCAGACAATGAAATGATCTTAGTCCTTCTACCCAGGAAACTTTCACTGTTTCAGTTTGTGTGTTCAGCTGGTCTCAAAGAGCAGAAAGTGGATGGAAGATTAAAACCTACATTGGGGGATGGCCTGATAGTGCTCTGTTCTGTCATGCATGTATGATTTGCCTAGGTATGATTTGCCTGTGCTCCTTAGGAAGAGACTGACCTGAAAGTCCACAGATTGACTTTAGTGGGACCAGGATTTCATTTCATGTCTACAAAGTGCAGACCCCTTTGGATTAAACTAATTTAAGCTAAAACTGCTCTAATCTCAGATGATCTCAGCACACATTATGCAGAGAGATGATCTCTAGGTAACCAGGACCCAGCTCCTTTAGGGGCTAGCTTTCTTTTTCCTCTCTAGTCTGTGCAAATCCCTCTCAAAATCCTGTGCAGCTAAAATGCCACACAACATTTTCAGTACTTCTGTTTCTGTACAGAGTAGTCAAGTTTGCCTGCAGGGTGCTCTGCTTTGAAGGTATGAGGAATGCTGCTGTATGTCAAAGTATCAATATCCCTCTGCATATGTTGCCAACAAAATCTTATGCTAAATTGACCAGCAGTGCAGCTGATTCCCCCTGCCCCAAAAGGCCCACCTTCTCATAAAGTTCTTCACAAACTTCTTGCTGAAATCATGGTCAGCTAGTATAGTCCAGTCTTGATTCTATCCTTGAATACACTATTCCAGTAGAATCTCTGTCTCCTAGAACTTAAAGTTCACAGTTCTCTTTGCCATTGGCTATTTTCAGATAGGGAATCATAGAAATGTAGGGCTGGAAGGGACCTCAGGAAGTCATCAGGTCCAGCCCCATGAGCTGTGGCAGGACCAAGTAAACCTAGACTATTCCTGACTTGTCCCACTTGTTTTTAAAAGCGTCCAATGATGGGGACTCCATGACCTCCCTTGGAAGCCTCTTCCAGATTTTAACTACCCTTATAGTTAAATTTTTCCTAATATCTAACCTAAATCTCCGTTGCTGCAGATTAAGCACATTACTTCTTGTCCTACCTTCAGTATAACAGCCCTTAACATATTTGAAGAGGGTTATCAGGTCACCCCCCAGTCTTCTTTTCTCAAGACTAAACATGCCCAGTTTTTTTACAACCTTTCCTCATAGGTCAGGTTTTCTAAACCTTTTATCATTTTGTTGCTCTTCCGTGGACTCTTTCAATTTGTCCACATCCTACCTAAATTGTTGTGCTCAGAACTGGACATAGTACTCCAGCTGGGGCCTCACCAGTGCTGAGTAGAGTGTATGCCTTACATACAATGCTCATGTTAATATAGGTATGTTCTTGGCAAGTGAAAATCACTTTTTTAAAGCTTTAAAATGACCAGAGATTTTTCTTCTTCCAAGGAATAAACTCCAAAACAGTGGCTGCTGGGTAATATGTTTGGATATAAAGCTGTACATGAAAAAATGGGTCATCTTTAGGGTGACCAGATATCCCGATTTTATAGGGACAGTCCTGATTTTGGGGTCTTTTTCTTATATAGGCTCCTATTACCCGCCACCCCCTGTCCCGATTTTTCACATTTGCTGTCTGGTCACCCTAGTCATCTTATCAGCTGCCGGACTGTGGCCTGGAGTTAGAACCAACGATTGGGAGTAAGGACTTGTATATAGAAGCTCTTCTAATCTGGGTGTACTACACTGTGGCTTTAATTGGAGCCATTGCTATTTGTCTTTGTTTTGTGAACAGAATATTAACACAAGCCTTTAGTCTTTAGAGCTATCTTGTGCCAGTCTCATTCAAGCTGCTTTGTGGTTTTCCCCCCCAACTGTCATATTTCTTTAGTGACGTCTCAATATTAAGCTTTCTTTCATAAGGCATGATATGGTGATGCAGTTTCTTCCTGCTGTAGTTAAGGTTATGGACAAACAACATTTTTTATTATTGTGAAGATTTATGGGCAAGTCCTACAGAATTTAATTTATAGACTTTAAGGCCAGAAGGGGCCATCATGAACATCTAGTCTGACCTCCTGCATATTGAAGTCCACAGAACCTCACCCACCCACTCCTGTAATAGGGTTTTGTAGAAATTAAGTGACATTATATAGAAATCAATCTGAAAACATGTAAAATTTAAGAGAATGATATTCTTTCCATAAAATATTTCAAGCATCCCATGGGATTTACTAGAGAGTTATAGCTCTGCTATAGGTGATTTTAAAATTCTTTAGAAAGGTTGTCATTCTCTATTAAATTCTATATGGCTTTTCCATAAGGGTTGTGTATTCTCATTATTTTTTAGAGTAACAGGCCACAGTAGAGAACTTGCTGATAATTCCTCTAGCATTTGTTGAAAATTTCCTGCTGATACACAGAATAACAATTCAAATAAGTACGAGTTTTGCAAAAGGACTTGGGACATTCATGAAAAGGTTCTGAAATCATCTGAATAGCTGTTCCAGCACTGAGTCCTTGTATTGCTTAGTCCACACTGTAAAAAGGAGAAACTGTTTCTGTTCACTCACACTACTGCACTTACCCTGAATAACTGGTGGATTTGTTATACAAGTGCTTGCGTAATGCCAACAGACCGCGGTCATCATCTGTTGGTGGGCGGGATCAAACTGGGGACCTCTGGGGCTTAGTGAATGAGCCTCTAACGCATGAGCTAAAAGCCAACTAGCTCTTAGCTAAGGCTCTAGAACAGACTCATTTAACTCTCTCTCTCTAAGTGGTCTCAGTGCCACTAGATGGGACAGAACACCACACCCAGGAGGTGTGTGGGTTACACTTGCTTTCTACTGTTTGCTCACATCTACCCCCATATCAAATAGAGTTGCCAGGCGTCCAGTTTTTTACCAGACAGTCTGGTCAAAAAGGGAACCTGACTGTATCCAGTCAGTACTACTGACCAGACAGCCAAAATCCACTTACTGCAGGCAGGGGTGGTGGGGAGGAGTTGGATCATCACCCGTACCAGCCCCTACTCAGCTGGGGCCACCTCCTACCTACGTTGGGCAGCTGGAGCTCCCAGCCCCAGCTCCACAGGTGAGGTCCCTCCTGACCCAGACAGGGGTGGGGGGAAGAGGGAAAATCAGCAAGCAACTGGGGGGTGGGGGAAAGAGGAGTGAATGGAGCATGGGGCCTTGGGGGAAAGGTGGGGCCACAGGAGCAGGGCCTTGGGGCAAAGGAACAGGGCAGGGGCAGGGCATGGGAGGTTCCAGCACTCGTGCTGGAGTATCCAGTTTTTAAATATTACAAATTCGGCAACCCTAATGTCAAATCTGAACATAATTTAATTCCCAAACTCAGAAGTTGTTTTTGACTTAACTCTCCTAACGCCTCTCTAGACTCATTTGTGGGGATCGTGTTAACTTGTTAGTTGCCAAGAACAGTCTGTCCTTTTTAAATATGGTGTAACGGACTGTAATATTTCATATATTAATAACAATCTCTTAGGCTCTACCTCCTGAGATCCTCAGTAGTGTTTTATGAAACTGCTTGTTCTCTGGGCTTAGTTGACTCTAACATCAGTAAAACCACCAATTAAATCACTTAAATCTGCTCTTGACATTGGTCCATTTTTTCTTTGGTATACTCATATTCTCGTCTTTACTATCTGCATTTCAAATGGCTTATTCACCTTTATAAGGCTGGCTTTAAAAAAAAATAGCCCTTATTTCCTGTTGCAACACAGAGAGAAAGTAGCTCATAAAGGAGCTTCGGTTAACTGCTGACTAATTACTGCAGTTTATTTGCAGATTCTGTTTCATAGTTCTTGATTATTTTTCCAGGCCTATATTAAGGCTGGTGAATAGATTATCAAGTTGCCATTCCTAGCCACCAGGATGGTTCTTATCCTTTCTTGCTCCTTTTCATTTTCTGATGTCAATTTAAATTTTATCCACCTCTGATCAGAAATAGTGGTGCTATCAGTAGTTGCTATGGAGTGGATGAAGTGAAATACTTGATTTATGGAGTACCACCTTGTATCAGACTTGCCACCTGAAGATATTCTCCTTAATATTTTGCCCTGTAATGCACCCCTGAGCAGAAGTGTCTCACAACGTGTGTGCACTCTACTCCAGAGCCCATTGACGCCTATGGGATTCTTTTCATTGACTTCAATGGTCTGTGGATCAGGCCCTAAGGCCCAGATTTTTAAATGTGTTTAGGTGTTGCTGCACTGACTATTGCAATAACTAACTGATTTAGGAACCTAAGTTTCATTTACAAAAGGCATTTAGCCATTTAGGATCCTAAAGCCCATTTAGGTTCCTAAATTGGTTAGGTATTGCATAGATGAGTAAGGCAATGCCTAAATATCTGTTTTAAAAGAAAAATCAGGGCCTAAGGGCCTGTTTTTCTGCTGCTGTTACTCATATTGAATAGTACTTGCTCACAGAGTAGTGACAGAGGCAGTGTAAAGTCTGAGAGAATTTAAGAGGTAGGTAGGGAGGAAGGAGGGTGAGGTTGGTGGTGAGGAAGTGGGCTAGAAGCTAAGATAGTAAAGGGTGGAGGGCAAAAACAAATGATAAGGCAAAGCGGGGAGAATCAACTGGCAACTGAGTTTAAAAAATACCCAAGTGCTATCGTACTCAGATAATAATCAAGCGAAACTGTTTATCACCATCTGCTTGTTGGAGTTGCATGGACATTGCCTGAGGAGAAAAGTACCTGACATTCCTTAAGGCTGGAGTGAAGATATTAATAATCAATAACAAGGAGGTAGAATATAAACTAAGGAAACCTCAGCCCAATGAGGTTCACTGATAAAGAACCAGTTTTAGCCCTGAAACAGTGTGGTGGGGTTGTGTGTCCCACATCGATCCTGAATGGTTTAATGTGAGCCTGAGAAGCCACTTATTTTATCTGGCTGCACCTGGAAAGAGAGCCAGGTTTAACTGATCATGAAGCACAGCTGGCAGGACCAAGCTGGTGAGTGTAAGGAGAGGAAATTTGTAGCAGCAGGGGGCTGCAGGGAGGGAGTCTGCGGTCACATTCTGGGATTAGAGAGGAGTGAGGCGGGAGTCCAGGGGGAGAATAAGGCCTGGGATCCTAGCCTGACTAGAGAAGGCTGGCAAGCAGCCTAGGAGGCATGAAGTAGCCACTGGGGTGGTGCAGGCCCTGGTGGTGTGCCCTGAAACAAGGGCAGGATTTGGACTGCCAGGGAGAGGGCAAGCCCTGGGAGGTGTTTTCTGGAGGACTAGAGTAAGGAAAACTTAAGAGGCTTAAAGGGCAAGGCTGGGTAGGAAGGTGCCCAGGGAAACAGCACCAAGGAGTGGATTTGCGCAGGCCTGGGCCAGGGGCTCCAGAGCGGGGGGATCCTGGGGGCCATGGCACCATCACTTTTAAAAGTGGGAGGGCATAGCTTTTTACCGGCCAAAAGGGTGAGCGATGGGGGAGGAGGGGAGCGAGTGGAGAGGAGCGAGCGGGGCCTCAATGGAAGAGGCGGTGCAGGAGCAGGACTCGGTGAAGGGGCACTGTTGGGGGCCTGGCCTATTGTTTGGGTGCCTGTGGCCCCCCACTTTTTGGGAGCTTCTGCCGCTTCTGGCCTGGGCTGCTATTTATAGGGTCCATGGGCTGAAACCTGGTATAGTGAGAGGGATTGGGTTCCCCTAGCAGCCACTGGTAATGTGGGCTGAATCTGGAGAAGGGAAAAAGGACACTAGAAACCCTTGAGGCAAGTGAATAAAGACCAGAGGTCCGGAGCAGGGGCCAAAGACCCTCTTGTGAGGACACTGGACTGCTTTATGTTGGGCTTTCTGTTACCCCAGAAGGGGAGAACTAAATCGTGACTGGATGGAGGGCCAAGTGATGGGAAGAGGGACCACCACAGCAACAGAGTGACCATTGGCAGGCGGTGGCCAGACTGATGGCTACTATGCCCACTTGGCCGGAAGGGATGCTCTGCAGTGAGTTAACCCCTTCACAGATAGGCATGTAAAATCCCATTTCGAATCAATGGGTGTTATGTCCATGTATCCAAGGCAAGAATTTATCCCAGAGGCTTTTTGACTGTGTCACGCCTTGCCCTGGCTCAGAAATTGTGAGCAACTGTTCCTCATGCAACTCAGTTTAAGAGCACTGGTAATTACCAAAATAAATATACAGGAAAAAATTGAAGTCAGCTGAAGGCTTGAATATTGATGACTCGTATGCAAGAAGGAGTAGATTGGCCAATTGAAAAGGGATTTCTTGTTGTCTGAAAGACAAGAGAGAGGAATTTGAAACAACGTGGTCTATATTTCTAGCCAGATCATTACGGCTGACGGGCTTGGAGAAAGTGAAGTGCAAATGTTGTTGTTTTTTCCCTTCAGAATATCAAAAGTTTGTTTTATCTTGTTTAGTGTTACCGAATGTAGTATGTATTAGAGAGGGGACCGCTGCCACAAGTTCCCTCCCAGCCAGCTGCCTGCATCTGTACTTGTTCCTCTACAGGAACTGACCGCTAGTGTGAGATGCACCATGGGCTGCTGGGCTAAGCCCAGAATTAAGAGGACATAGAATGTGGTCTCTAATTAGAGCTAGTTAAAATTTGTGGCACAAAGTTATTTCATTAAAAAATGCCCTTTTCCCAAAAACTCTATAGAAAAGAAGTAGACAGGAGCAAACGTGTCCATTTCCCACAACATTTTCCACAATATTCTAACATATTTAACCAAATTTGTATCACAATTGTTTTTTAAATGGTTAGTAACTTGTTTAATTTACCCAAACCCATCTTTTCTTACTGAAAATTAGGGTTTCAGTAAACAAAAGGTTTCAAAATAGATTTAGATCTTTCCATACACAGACTTTAAAAAAAAAATCAGTTCATTTGAGGTGTAACTATCAAATAAACTTGCTAAACATCTCCCACCACAGGCCAGCCTTGTATGTAGTGATGAGATCATGGTGTCTAGATTCAGTTATTCTTCAACTTGGAGTAGTCAAAAATATTTTCACAGGCCCATCCAAAAATGTAAGGTTAGCTCTAGGGATGGGGGACTGGACCAGGGGTTTGGCTTTGGGCCCATCATTAGTATTTTTTTAGTACATGTCTGTTTATATATAGGTGTTTCCTTCTAACTTCTCTCCTCCCCCCATCAACAAAATAAAATATTTTAAACAGCCAAAAAGATGCTCCTATCAATTTTGTCCTTTTGCTAGTTTTATCAATATGGCCCCAAATCAACAGAATGGCTACAGACTGTGGAAGATCTCACAAAATTTGCTTACAATTAAAAATAGGTTTTAGGGAAATTGTTCTTTTTGGCTGTTTTTCATTGCTATAAAAAGCATACAAAAATATTTTCCTTTGGTATGGCTACATCTTTTTCACTAAATAACTAATTTCCTTTTTCTTTTTGCTGAATAGTAGGTTCTTCTGCTTTGATGTCTCAGAAAAAATCTAATTAGAAAATCTACAGTGAAGAAGAAACAGGAAACACTGTCAGCTGTATAGGGTTTACAGTTTAACCCTTTGGCTTCTATAGATTCACACAATTTTCTACTGGTTAGGAAAATGCCAATGTGCAGACAAAGAATGGATACTGTAATCTTTTTTTAAAAAAAACCATATTCCATATCACCTTCTTTCACTTCCCAAACTATCATACAAAAATCAGCATATAAAATCAATGCTCAGTAAATTTAGAACAAATAAAAGGAAATCTTCTTGCAGCCTATAATCAACCTGTGGAACCACAGGAGATCTTCAATTTAAATACTATGGATGGATTTTTTTTTTAAGGGATAGGTAATTTTATAATCAGTTATAAATATTCTTAGCTATAAACAGCAACAGTAATTAAATCTCAGGGCGTCAGGGAATAAGTTGATTGTAGGGGTCTGGAAGGAACATATATTTTTGCACAACTCACTAAGGGCCAAGTTCTGCTTTAATTTATGTTGATGTGAATCAGAGTAACACTGCTGAAGTCAGATTGGTGCAACAGAGACCAGAATCTAGAATGATGTGGATTGTACATGAGGACTTCACATCTGTCTGATGCATCAGTTCTTGTCCTCTATGCGGAGGAAGGCAGACATTATGAACCAATGGGGGTAACTAGCTATAGAAAATCCTATGCTCCTAGATAGCGAGGAAGTTTTTGTTTGGGGACTGTGAAATGTGTGCAATTTCGATACTTGGTTTTAAACCTGAACATGGACACCAAGGCCTAGTACTTGAGTCCAGCCCACCTTTACAATCTCCCATTTACCTAAGGCTTCTGAGGCCAGTTAGGCTCTGGCACAAGCATCCATGAGGCTGTGCTAACTATTGCTGGCTTGCAAAGGTTCCCAGGGACTTTTTACGATGGCTGCTGCATTGCTCGTGCACAACAGTACTCTGACATGACACCTTCCCTGTCTATGCCCCAAACGGCTCATATGCTGCGGGGGAGAGGGCTGAAAGAGGTTAATGTGGATCCACTATGCAGGCTGTATACAAAGTAGGGATTCTCTCCTGCAGGGGGAATCTTCAGATTCCTGAATACGTCGTCTTTATGGCTCTTTTGCACAGTCAGGACCTGGCCCCAAGCATGAACAAAACCAGATGAAATAATTACAGACCAAGCTGCCTAGCAAAAAAACCTCCGAACACAAAGGAAACCCACATGTTAGACATATTTGGAGTTCATCCCTCTGTTCGATCAGATATAAAGTGCTTTTCCTCCTCAAGGAAACTCAGATGGAATTGTTCAGCCTAATATGAGTGTTTAAAGTTAATGAGCAGCACATTCATAGCCATTGTATTTTTACATTCTAAGAATCTTTATCCAATAATATGGCGGAGGTATAAGGTTAACTCGTGGTGACCTTTTTCTAAATGTGTTAAGTATCAACATAATTCTTCTGGATAATGATCCTAAGTCCGACAGAGAATGATTGAGGTCTGGGAAGCATGGGCCATGTCAATGCTGTCCCAGGGACGGATTTTCAGGCGCTCAATGTCCACTCTCAGGGCCAGGTTTTTAAAAGAGCTCAGCACATTGGTTATTGGTACAGGTTTTACAAATGAGGCTTTATTTAGGTGTCTGTTGGAGAAGAGTTCTTTTGAAAAACTGGCCCCAGTTGAGGGGGCTGAGCCCTTCTGAAAATTCCAGTTCCAGTGTCTGGGTTTGCTTTGGCCTGTGTCTTTCCTTGAGTATCCCTGCTGTGATCTAGGAAACACTATTTTATTCTCCTGCTGTCTGTAGCTTGCCTTGCACAAAGCAAGTGAGAGCTCTCCGTTGAGGCACCCAGCGGGAATCCTCCTGCAGGAGGGACTTGTAACCAATATCTCCCACTAGCTACAGTTATTCCTGTCTGATACCGATGTTGCAGCTCTGGCACTAAGCCAACATTCATTAATAAGCTTTTAAATCAGAGGTGGGCAGACTACGGCCCGCGGGCCACATCCGGCCCACAGGACGGTCCTGCCTGGCCCCTGAGCTCCCCGCTGGGGAGGCTAGCCCCCGGCCCCTTCCCTGCTGTCTCCCCTCCCCCGCAGCCTCAGCGTGCCACGCCGCCAGCACTGTGGTCTGCCGCTCCTGCCGGGCAGCGCGGACGGCGTGGCTGGCTCCAGCTGCATGGCGGGGCTGCAAGTTCCTGCTGCTCTGAGCAGCATGGTAAGGGGCCGGAAGGGGAGGGGGGTTTGGATAAGGGGCAGGGGGTCCCGGGGGGCAGGGAGCAGGGGGCAGTCGGATGGGGCAGAGGTTCTGGGGGGGAAGTCAGGGGACGGGGAACAGGGGGCGTTGGATAGGTGTAGGAATCCCCAGGGGGACTGTCAGGGGGGTGGGGCAGTGAGGGAACGGGGGGGTTAGATAGGGGGTGGAGTCCCGGGGGGCGGTTAGGGGCGGGCGTCCCAGGAGGGGGCGGTCAGGGGACAAGGAGCAGTGGGGGTTGGATGGGTCGGGAGTTCTGAGGGGGCCAGTCAGGGGGTGGGAAGTAGAAGGGGGCAGATAGGGGGTGGGGGCTAGGCTATTTGGGGAAGCACAGCCTTCCCTACCCGGCTCTCCATACAGTTTCTCAATGCTGATGTGGCCCTTGGGCCAAAAAATTTGCCCATCCCTGATTTAAATGCTGTGGCAAGGGCAAAATTTCTGCATCTGTATGTACTATTGTAAATTTTTTCCATATCCTTTCATTTAGCAAACTCTTTAGCTTGTTTTCTCTCTGCTACAGATGTATTTTCCCCTCTCCCCATATCTTTTCATTCTGTCCAACTCACTGTGGCCAATAGAATAGGGTTATTTTTAAAAACCTGATTAATTTTTTTCCTACTGCTAGGGTTAAAAATGAATGCATAGAGAGATCAAACAAGGAGAGATTAAAGAGAGAGAACCGTAAGCGGATCTAAAAATAGATCCTTGTCTCTTAAGTCTCCTGAATCTGTTGCACACAGTACAGCTTGGTTTCTTTAAAAGGAACAAGCCCCTTCATTTCTGTTGATGATAGAAGCACTGTTTATGAATCTCCTGATGAAAGCAGAACATAGTTTAAACACTGCACCATAGAAGATGTTGGCATCTGTTAAGGATTTTTGTGTGAGAGAGTGAGTGTAAGATGTTCTAAGACTTTTTCCAAACTTTTTAAAAGTTTATTTCCAAGTCACTCTCAGCACATGGTACATTTAACATTTTTTCAGGATTGTCTGGTTCTGAATTCCACTGCTTTATTTATTAACCAGCCATGTGTGTAGAAGAAAGAATTTTAAAAATCATAGCTCACATTTTTTTAGCCTTACCCTAATGCTTGAGAGGTATCTGTTCTCTAAACAATATATGGCAGAGAGCTCAAAGGAAATGAGTAAGCCCCTTACAGTGAAGCACGTTTTAGAAGCTTGCTTAGCTGAGTGCTTTTTGTTTATTTGTTAAAATCCATTGCCAAATATGGAGTGAAGATTTACTCAGAAGAAACTGCTTCACCAAGGAATTGATTCTGTCTCACTGACTCAGGGCTGTGCAGAAGAGATAAGTAGTGTCTTGGCTTCTTGAGTTATCAGAGTCACCAAATCATCACTTTTTTTCGATGACTGTCTTAGCTCCACGGAATACGTTTTCTGAACTAGTAGGGGAAATAAAACAATGATAGGCCCTGACTCTTTCATCCATTGTTTTCAGTTTCTCATTTCCTTTTCTCTGTCAGCTGCAGTGTGAAGCTTTGCTCTGCAATCCCACCTATAAGGACCTCAAATCCTTTTGGAGCACAGACTTAGGAACCCTGTTCTGGGACCTGATCCCTGGTGAGCAGGGTCGGCGCGCCCACTAGGCGACCCTCGGCGGTCGCCTAGTGGGCACCAGGATTTTGGGGGCAGCAGGCGGCTGCCTCCCGCCTCCTCAGCTGAGCCGAGAGCTGGGGGGGGGGGGGCACCGCGGGCGGGGGAGGCGGGGAAGGCTGCCGCAGCCTGTGGGGAGGTGGGGAGCCCTGGAGGAGGGGGAATCTGGCTGCCGCAGGAGGGGCGGCATTAGCTGAGGGGGGGGCGGCGCAGGGCTGGTGCAAGGAATTTTCTACTAGGGCGCGAAACTTCCTTGCACTGGCCCTGCTGTTGAGTTCATTTGCATGGAGGGTGCTGATCCTGACAACTGAAGAGAGGCTCATGAAATGGCTAAAGCATTGTAGGGGGAGGAGGGGAAGTTGTTGGCTCAATTTGAATGCAGCCCTCTCCCCCACTTCACACACTTTCTGTTATTGTTTGTAAAGGCCTCATAGAGAACAGTGGTATTTATGCCTAGCACCACTACAGGCCATGACATTTCCTTTTAGGTTCTGGTTTTTCCCCTTTGATATATAGAAGTGTGACAGAAAGAAAGGTGTGTGGGAGAAAAAATACAAGCTCTATTGTTCATTTTACCCCTTCCCATTCCTCTCAGAAGAGAACACATACTGAAGTGTGGAGGTAACAGTGTGAGTGGTTTACAGGTATCAGTGCCCCAAAAGGAAAAATATAAACAGTGGGTGAAATCTTGACCTTTTGAAGATAATAGGAGTTTTGTCATGGACTTCAGTGCAATCATCCAGTGACATCAATTACATAATATCATGTGCTTTACTGCTCTGGGTGGAAACATAAGCTGCACCACTGATGTCATCTAGTAACCAGCCTTAGTTTACAAATGATCCCTACCATCTGCAATGTCCCAGTGGTCGGGCACTTCCCAAATAAGTGAAGGCAATGCAGTAGGACTTGTTCTGTAGAGCAGTTGGTTATGGAGAGGCAGCACAGCTGTGCTTCAGTGGAAACACCACCTGTCAGTGGGGATGCAAGTCTCATTCTGCTGATTCTGCATCAACATATAACAAAAGTGTTGACCACAACACAATCACTGACGACACCCTTGTGCAAAACAGATGTCTTCACATACGTGATCACAATTCCGTGTGTGTGTGTGTGTGTGTGTGTGTGTGTGTGTGTGTGTGTGTGTATTTGATGGGAGGATTTGGCCATGGAGGGCTTGCTGCACAACTGTAGAGCTCCAAAGCAAAGTCCCTGGCACATGAGTAAAATAGCCTGTGGTTACTAACCTAGAATAATGTTTATCATCAGTCTGTGGGTATTCACAGATGAAGGAAATACCCCCCATTCAGACAAGGGACCTAGAGGTCAGTAGGAGGTGAAGAGGTTTTATGCCATTGCAAGTTCCTTGGAAGCCATTTACTGTACAAGATGCTATCTAAATGCTTGCTATTGTTGTATAGTTATTATTTATTACCCAAGATTGTGTATCCATACATGTTTCCCACTGAGCAGTGCACCACACCTCAGGAGGAGGCAGGCATTTTCATGTGCCACCCACAGAGCTGCTCAGAAATTCCAAGTGACTTGCAGATGCAAAGGACACTAGCGTGCTCAAGTCACTTTTTGATGTTGGTATGTTGATTGTCTAGAATGAAGCAAGGGGTTAAATTATGCTGCCAATTTTGGTGTTTATAATGTAGTTATCGCCTTTGCCTTTTTGAAACTGAAAGGGCTCAATCTGGTGTAAAATTGGTAGCTCAAAGAAAGAGAGATCAGAGTCTCTGAACAAGACCCATGGGGAGGAAATGGAAAATTACAGATTAAGGGAGGGTAAATCTGATTTCAGAAAAGGAAGGTCATACCTGAATAATGTAATGGAATTTTAGATGATACCATGCTGCTTAGCTAGACAAAGCGAGGGTGGGAGGAGGGATAGAGCAGACAGGCACTGTATGCCATAATTAGAGCATATGTAGTTCCCCATCAAAGGCATTAGCAATATATAAGGGGTGGAGTCATGGAAAATATGGAAAGCTGGCATGCTGGATTAAAAACTGGCTAAACAAGGGATAAACATATGCTGCTTCTGCAGGTGTATAATTGAGAAGTATCTATTATGTATGGCTGGTGCATAAGAGGATTATTGAATCACAGAAAAGCTTTCTTTGTCTGGAAGAATTACCAGTTGATAATAGAGTTATTCCCATCCATTCCCCATTATGTAAACATTATTTGTGTATTTATGTTGGTTTTTCATTTATGAAGCTGGAAATGCATTTGCTAAGCATATTCATGTTTCAGCACTGCAAGTACTTTAACTACTTCACTGCTGGTCCTTCATGCCAACTGCTATTCTGCTAAATTCCATTGAAAGCAGAAGAAACAATCTCTTGTTTATCTATTCATATGTCACTAAGAATACTGTTGGAACTCAACAAATAATAAATCATAAGACAGCATCCGAACAAAAAGTTCATTCTGCCAATAATCATTCTGTTTTGTTTCTCCAAGCCTGAATATTAGTACAAGTATTACACAAAGACTTTGTAAAACAATTCGTATGCTTTACTATTAGTTATTGAGTTCTTTGTGTTAGGGACACAATTTTCCTATATGTGTACAGCACTTATCATAATTTATATTGCAATAACATCTAAAATGTGCTAATTTAATAGCTTGACAGTGTTAGGCCAGACTGCCTACATTCTGGTTTCTAATAGTCAGAGCAGAAATCGGAATCAGGATTTTAGCCAAGGATCAGAGGTGTAATTGGAGCTGATGATCAGAAGCAAGGCATAGGGGCAGGAACCAAAGACCAGACTAGGATCAGGCATGGAGCAGGAGTAAAGCAGGAATGGGGAGTTGGGGCAGGACCAAGGCAGGAACAGGACAGGAGCAGAGCAGGAACAGCATTGGATACCGATCACAGGAGACAGGCAAAGAACAGTGTCAAATGCGGCAGCAACCTTACCAGGAGTCTGTGGTTGCTCAGAGAACCCACCCAGATCACAGATCACTTCTTGGCTTTAGTGGGTGCGAGCCAATCAGGTACTCTGGGCTTTGGGTGTTCCAATAGGACTCCCTATGCGGCCTGACCTTCCAAGATTAGTGAGGTACTCCTTTGTCTGTCTCCCTTGGTGGCAACGAGGCAGTATCAGAGACCTGAGGCCCAACAGTCCCAGTTTCTAGACCCACAGAAACCAGAGACCTGCACCCTTCGGTCCTTACACTGCCCGCGCTCTCCTCCGGGGTGGCACTGAGCCTGGCTTGTTGGGATGATACCAGTTAATCTTTTCCACTAGCTTGGGGGCATGGATATAGGCACCCAGGATCTTTCCTTGGGACTGCAACCTTCCCAGTCTGTGAGATACTGAAGGCAACCTTGCCTCTGTTGGGATTCAAGGATTTCATGCACCATATAATCTTGTGCCCCTGAATCTTGACTGGTGGAGGGGTTTGTTGAGACTGATCCAGAAAGCGATTCTCTATATTGGGCTGGAGGCGTGATGTATGGAATACTGGGTAGATGAAGTGGGACTATTGAAGTTGCAACGTAAAACACTACTGAGTTCACCAGTTGGTAGATTTGGAAGGGACTGAGGAACTGATGGTCTAACTTCTGAGAAAGCTTGCTTGTCTCAAGGTGTTCTGCGGCAAGCCAGACCTTCTGGCCCACAGCAAATGCCTGACATTTGGTGTTGCTGGTCTGTGAACCACTTGTAGGCTTTTTTAGCCTCCTCCAGGTGACTCTGGAGGATAAGTATCTTGGATATAGTGAATTCTCTGGAAACAAAGGGCGCAAACCTGAGAGGGGTTGACTGCTTTCTTTAAGCAAGAAGAAAATACCTCTTCCTGAAAACATTAGTTTAAACATTCTCCAGCTATTTCCAAACAGATCGGCCTTTACATGGTAGCAATGATGGAAACATTTAGGAATTAAGGCCTAGTTTTTGTAAAGGTATTTAGACTTTCAATGAGACTGAGGATCCTAAGTGCCCATGTCACTTTTGGAAATGAGACTTAGGCCCCTAAATCATTTAGGCTTTGCAAAGTTTAGCGGTGCAATGACTAAATACCTTTAAAAATCTGGGACTGAGTCTTAGTAAAGAGCAGGCTTCTGCAGTCATGACCTGCTGCGATAGCCATGTTCCTCTGCAATAATTAAACTACCAAACACAAGAGCGAGGCTAGTGAGTATGGGAGACAGATCTCTTGTAGCTGGCTCATGATTCTGGAACTCATTGCTGAAAGAGATCAAAACGCCCATGTACTTCACAGTCTCCAGAATGATTTGGTAATATATTTTTTAAAATAGGAGAAAGGTGAGTGGAGAATAAAACACAGAGATCCATGATTGTCACTTAAAATGTGTAAAGTGATGAGTTCTCTACTCCCACTGATAGCAAAAATCTAATGGTTGATGGGGCTGTGTATTTTATACAAGCTCTCTGCAAATAAGGGACTTTAATAGTTATCAATATTTTGGAAAATTATTTATGGATTTAATATGCGGTCAGACTAGATGATCATGATGTTCCCTTCTGGCCTTAAAGTCTATGCGTCTATGACATTTTAGAAAATGAAACCCTTTTAAAAAATAAGTAATAAAACAATTAAGAAATGTTGCTTGGCCTAATTTAATAGATTGTTAAATCCAGGCTGACGTGTGTTAACTGAATAATTCCACACTGCTACATTTTTTCCATGCAAGTTATAAATTGTGGTAGAAAATAACCCATTAAAGCTGGCACTGGTGGTCTAGTATCTGTAGCAACGAGCTGCCAGTTGGTGTGAATGACACATAAGGCAGCATTGTAACTTTCTGTCACCTGTAATTTGTTTCACATGTAAAATCCAAGGTCCAGCTGAGTTGTAGATTTCAAACTGTGAAATATCTTCCATAACTACATCTTTTAAAAAAAACAACAGTGAAGTTCTGCATAATGTCTGAATGATCTACTATTCTATTCTAGATGGGATGGCGTGGCTTTACCCACAACTGCATTATCAGAAAAGGAGTATATGTATCAAATAATCTGTTACACTAAACAAAACAAACAAACAAACAAAAATAAAAGTCTAACCACCAATTCCTCCTAAAATAGAAAACAATATGGCATAGACACTATTAGATGCCAAATTTTAAGTGAATCTGATATGCTGCAGAAGGCCAGACAGGATCAGGATCTGTAGTAGTTGTGTACCAATTTGATGGCAGTCTGGAGGCTGTTGGTTCATGGGACTGAATGTATTTGTTTTTTATTATTGCTAAAACTCAGCTGTTTTACAGCTTTAGTTATGTTGTTACTGTTTACTATTGCATGTGTTTGAATGTCATTGGTAATTTAGCCCTGGCAGTTGTAGCCATTTTGCATTATCACACACAATTGAGCAAACCTGTAAGAAGATAAATAGAGAGCCGTACGTTCTTAAAAGTTTTCTGTTTCTGGCCTTATGGGCTCTGAAGGAAATGCTGAATGTAGTCTAGCTTTGTCTAACTTCCCTCTGGGTGCTATCAGGGCTGTTACTAGCAAATATTATTAAATTGCAAGATTAAATATCTGAAAAGCATCTAGATGGACCTTGACCAGGCTGGGGCTATTAGGAGTTTTTCAAAATGGCATTGAGGGTAAATGGTGAGACTTTCATTGGAGAAATAAAGTGCATTGCTAAAGTCAGAGGAAAGACTTCTATGAGACTTTTAATAGGAAGTTGGCTAAATTAAAGGTATTAGTGTTAAAAGGAACTATCCAGAATACTGAGTCTAAAATTAGAATTATCAGCTCTTCTTTTTTGATTCACGAGCACACACACTCCTTCTGCTTTATCCGTTTCTGTGAGCAGGGATGAAACTGATATACTGACTCGCTTTAGGGTTGCCAGCTTTCTAATTGCACAAAACCGAACACCGTAGTCCCGCCTCTTCCCTGAGGCCCTGCCCTCTGCAATGCCCCTTCCCTGAGGCCCTGCTGCCTGCTCACAACATTCCCCCTCCCTCAGTGGCTCGCTCTCCTCCACCCTCGCTCACTTTCACTGGTCTGGGGTGTGGGAGGGGCTGTGGGCTCTGGGGTAAGGCCAGGGATGAGGGGTTTGGGGTGCAGGAGGGGTCTCCAGGCTGGGACAGGGGGTTGGGGCATGGGCATACCTCGGTCAGCTCCCGGTCAGTGGGCTAAGGCAGGCTCCCTGCCTGTTCTGGCTCCACACTGTGCCCCAGAAGCAGCCAGGAGGGGGGCCAGGAGGCTCCGTGCGCTGCTCTTGCCTACAGGCATTGCTCCCGCCGCTCCCATTGGCCACGATTCCCAGCCAATGGGAATGCGTAGCTCGTGCTTGGGGCGGGGGTAGCGTGCTGAGCCCCCTGCCCTGTCCCCCTCCCCTGCCTAGGAGCCGGACCTACTGGCCTCTCCTGGGGTGCAGCATGGAGCTAAGACAGGTAGGGACTAGCCTCCCTTAGCCCCACATCACCGCTGACCGGACTTTTAACAGCCCGGTCGGTGGTACTGACCGGAGCCGCTAAGGTCCCTTTTTGACCAGGTGTTCCAGTCGAAAACCAGACACCTGGCAACCCTAACTCACTTATCTTTTGGGCCAGCTTCAAAGGCCTTGTCCACACATGGCCGCAATTCAGCAACTGGTGAACACAGTTGGTTTAATTGGTGGAAATTCTGGCTTTCCCTTGCCTATACTTAAGTGGCAAACTGGTGAATCTATACCACTTGTGGAATCAAGGGCTATTTCTGAGTGCAGATGAGGCCTCAGGCTGCAAGCAGGACACATGGGTCTATTGGGTCCTTTCTGGGGCTCTCAACAAGAATAAATTCAATTCCAGACTAAAGAATGCACAATGCTTCCACCTGGGAAATACAATAAATTCTGTCTTTCCCTGCTCACACCCCTGGAAATGTTACAGAGAAACCCAGAGTAGTCCAAACACATACATTAACGGAAGAAGGCTTAGAATCTAAGGACCCAATAAAATTTGTACCAGTGGAGAGTAAAAATGCAAAAAGTGGCAGTCTACCCAGAATAGCTTTATATAAGCTAAGAAATGGTAATAAACTGAAAATAGAACATGGCAAAAATGGCTGGATAAACCACTCTGTAGCCACTAGACTAATATAAAGCCCAATACCCCTTCCCCTCAAAACCCCTCTTTGAATGGATCCTCTCATACAAACACTAGCTCCCAACACACACTAAATGCATCAGTTAGGACTATTGGATCCATATTCAATTACACAAAAAACCTCTCAGTCCTAACTGAGCAAATATTGTCAGGGCTGCTGCTACTGGCAACCATTGCCATTGGTTAGGGAGTCGAGTGATAGGGTAGGAGAGAAGTTGCCCAAATCCGTGATAAGGTAGAGATCTCTTAAGAAATACTGAGTCTCTGCATAATGGGGAAGTAGTGGAGTGTGCTCTGATCTTTGGCAGGAAGTCAAATCCACTCAGTGGTTTCTATCCTACTGGATGGTGGCAGGAATTGAAATGCTTCTGAGGCAGGGAGGCAGTCCCTCTGTTCTGGTAAGTCTCTCTCCTCACTTGGTGTCCGGTTGCTGACCTAGCATTTTTCTCAAAGTCCTCACAGCAGAAAAGGAGTTCCATGGCACAGAAGGCTCCATGAGAGCTCTCAGTTTATCCTCTACAGGCTGCCTTCTGCTGACCTTGTGTAATGCCTGTGAGGGTCTAGGGAAAATACCAGGCCAGAGACCAGACTTCCTAATGTTTTCAGATTTCTGGGTTTGTTTGTTTGTTTGTTTTTTAAACAGCAACAACAACAAAAAGTAATTTGGGCTGGGCTGCACTGCACTGCATACAATTTCAAGCATAACTCTTTTTCTAACAAGAAAGGTTTGTTTGTGACATAATTGACATGCCCTTAAGTTAACAGACTTGTTAACAGTTTTTATGTCCTTTAAAAGCATATGCTTTTCATGAACATCTGGTTCAAGATATGTCAACTGAAATCTTGGGCTATATAGAATAGTGTTATAGGGAAGGAGGGAATTAGAAATGCGTAGTTAACTTATCCAGTAAGAGACTAATGCAGCTTGTGCTCACACCTCAGGCATGGAGGATTCTTCTCCCCTGAAGGAAACAAGGAGAATAACCTCCCAAAAGGCATTTTTATTGTTCAGTAAGAGTGTCCACATGATGAGTTAGCGCAGAGCAGCCAGTGCACTGTAAATTCACACCCTATCTTGAGGCACACTAACTTCACCATGCAGACAAGTCCTTACTCTGTCAGCCACTGTCCTCTGAGAGTCTCAGTTAAGAGTTGAGAAAGAGAGTAGGTAGACGTCTATTGCTATTGCCAATCTGAGGATGCTATTGCCTTGAGTCCCAGTCTGGGAGTGGTTGCTGGTCAGAGCTCTGGGGGTGTGGCAAGGGAGGGAATTCTCCTTGAGTGACTCACCAGAAAAGCAATCAGCAGTGTCTCTCCCTTGAGAGTTAGAATTTGTAACAAGAAAGTAAAAATTTAACACGTACAGAAAGTAAAACTGGAAAACCACCTAGATTGGGGTTCATCTAGTCCTGTAACCCCAGGGTGGAGAGCCTAAGGCAAACTCCCCTCTCTTTCCCATACAGCCATTACTATGGCCCTGAGATAAGGCAGAAGAAAGGGAACCAAGCAGTGTCCTGGCACGCTGTCACAGCTTCTTCATTCAGCAACGGAACAAGATCCCCATACATGCTGCTTTCCTTGGCAACATAACTGATGGCAAAATACTGCTCTCACAGGCCTCTTTCTGACAAAGCTCTGGTGTAAAAGAGAGGGAGGGGAAGCTGGTGAGAGTACCAGCCAACACCTTCAAGGAGAGACGCGTGGGAGTAGCTAGGGAGCCTTCTGTGAACACTATGGAGAAAGGCATCTTCTGAGAGGCAAGCACTTCCCTCAGTTCCTGAGTAGCTCTTGAGAAGCAACACCCAGCTACCTACAGCTGTGTTTGAGTTGTTTGGATGAGGGAGTAGTAGAAGTTGGTAAACAGACCAATAGTTGGTAAATTATTGGGAGGTTTAGCTCAAAACTCCAAGATTCTCCATGTCACATTATATAAGTGAACATCTACCAAAGTCTTTCTAACCCTAGATTACATTGTAACAACTGAATGAAGCTTAAAGGACACCCAGAGTTCTTTCAAAATACATTGTTTAAACAGTTAACATTAAAACAACCATTAATTCCTGTCCTTTTCCCTAAAACAATACAGTGGCCTTCAACAAGCCTTTACATTATTGCTGCTTTATGGCCAGGTCTTGACCCATCTAATTATGTGAGGAGGAATTAGGGGGCATAAAGCATATGGCCCTATCCATGGGACTTGTAGAAAAGCCACAATTTAGTCCTCCTCCTTAGTATATTTTATTTGACAAACCATACTCTTAAAACTTATTTCTCTCATTTTTGAATTTTGATGAATGGTTCCAGTGTTAACTGCTGATTTTCAGTATCTATTGGTCCACTGAATATATCCTCCAAAGGTGCTACATTATCTAGGCACACTGGGCAAACCTTTGCAAGCCTCAGTAATAATTCTATCATTAAGATTGTGGGGAACTTTTTACTTGAAACAGAACCAAAATCCCTCTCTCCCACACTGAATTTAGTCTTCACATTTACTAAAACTTCTTTCCAGAAGCAACTGAATTTTCTAGGATGTTTTCTAGATAAAATATGTGCTAACCTTTGCTAGAGAACTTTAAAATCATTCAGTTTTTAAACTGAGCCCCATGTGTCTGTCTTTCCCCCCTCACTATTGCCAAGCAACCAAACAAACCACTCCAAACTGCATACCCTTTCCATTTTAGTATACCAAGCTTAATCCTGATGTTAGACTTCCTCATGGAGGAATAACAAATTATAGACTTACACCAGGTGTATCATCAGTAAAATATCATCATCTGACTGAGGCTGGAGTTAAGATTTTTCATTTGGATGTGGGTGTGAGAAAATGGATATGTGCTTTGTGTGGTGGTTTCAGATTCTCAGAGTCTATTTTGGTATCATGATGTCTGGATGGAAAGGAACGGGAGCTGAAGTTAATGTGTGGGTGAATGTTAGTCTAATGTAGGGGTGGGCAAACTTTTTGGCCTGAGGGACACATCTGGGTATGGAAATTATATGGGGGGGGGCATGAATGCTCATGAAACTGGAGGTTGGAGTACGGGAGGGGGTGAGGGCTCTGGCTGGGAGTGCGGGCTCTGGAGTGGGGCCAGAAATGAGGAGTTCAGGGTGCGGGAAGGGGCTCTGGGCTGGGGCAGGGGGATGGGGTACAGGGGTGTGTGTGTGAGAGCTCCAGCTAGGGGTGCAGGCTCTGGAGTAGCAATGAGGGTTGGGGGTTAGGAGGGTGTTCCAGGCTGGGACCGAGGGGTTCGGAAGGCAGGAGGGGGATCAGGGCTGGGGCAGGGGGGCGTGAGGAGGGCAGGTGTGCAGGCTCCGGGCGGTGCTTACCTCAAGCAGCTCCCAGAAGCAGCAGCATGTCCCCCCTCCAGCTCCTACATGGAGGCGTGGCCAGGCGGCTCTGTGTGCTGCCCCGTCTGCAGGCGCCAACCCTACAGCTCCCATTGGCTGTGGTTTCCAGCCAATGGGAGCTGTGGGAGTGGTGCTTGGGGCGGGGGCAGTGTACGGAGCCCCCTGGCTGCTCCTACGCGTAGGAGCCAGAGGGGGGACATGTCGCTGTTTCTGGGTTCTGCGCAGAGCCATGGCACGTGTGGAGTGGGGGCAAGCCTCCCCGCTCTCCGGCTGGAGCACCAAAGCTTCCTGGCGGGAGCTCTCTGGCAGGAGCTCAAGGGCCAGATTAAAACATCTGAAGGGTCAGATATGGCCTCCGGGCCGTAGTTTGCCCATCACTGGTCTAATGTGTTGTTCCTGGATTTTTAGAGATTTTGCTAGTGTAACTCGCATATCAGAAACCTTAACCCTAAATTACCAAAGTTTTTTGTTTGGTTTAAGATTGAGTTTCAGTCTGGAACTCTGAATGTTCTTTGACATCTTGTTTTTGAGGTTTAATGCCAAGCTTAATTATCTTTTAGTTTTGTGGTTTCATAGATATCATGAAAGCCTTCTAGCTACTACTGTGGTTCTTAAGACTGGAGCAATATCTGATGAGAAAGTGCAAATAGCTCCAGGTGCTGCTAAAAGACTCAGACATTTCTCAGCAATTACCTATCTGGCCCATTGGAATGGCAGCAGTATCACCCTAGGGCTCAGGAACTCCTTTGGGCTGGGAAAGAGTGTGAACTGCCCCTCTTCTTGGCCATTTCTTCTGGTTGATCCATGGAAATAATACTTATTTACTTCTCCAGTGGATTTTAATGATTAATAATTGGTTAAGAACTGCAAAGTACTTTGAGATGAAAAGCACTACATACATGCTAAGTATCAGTATCATTTCATACAAAAAAACATAGTTTCCACTAGCCACATACTGCCAGCATCTGGAATAGAACTCCCAATGGCTCCAGAAGAATCAGTGTCTAAAAGAAAGTGATTTCTGCTAAAAGAAGATCTCCACTAACTATAGAAAGAACACCTGTGGAGATCTGATAGAGTCCATCCACTAGTGGCCAGTGGTTGTAAACTTTTCTGCATATTGTATCCACCCACCTGCAGGGATGGATTTATACCTTACGTGCCCCTAGGCACAGCATCTTCAGCTCCTGCCTGCCTACAGCTGACCTTTGTGTTGCAAAAAGTTTTAGAGCGGTACGGTACCCCAAGGCACATGCCTACTGTGCCTAATTGGAAATCCGGCCCTGCCCTTCTGGCTGCATAACGTTTTGTTTGATGCAGAAGAGAGCAAATGAAGGATTACTAAAATAAGGAAGAAAACTGTGTAATTGTGAACACTGAGGAAATGACATCCTATCATAGTCACTGTTCTTGGTACTACTAACACTGTTGCTGTGCCTTCAAAGTACCCTACTGAATGAATGTTGATGCAGGAGAATTTTGCATGATGCATTATCCACTATAAAATGTAGAAGCAGCACATTGTGAATCATCAGCTAGTCTCATTTTAGTTTAGTTACTTTACCACACAGCACATTGGGAAAAAAAGACCCACTTTTTCATTTAGAACAAAATCATATTGAAATATCAGTCCTTATAGTTTAAGCTTCACTGCTGCCAGGCAACCACTCAAATATTCATTAAAATGTTAAAGGACTATTGACAAGGGTAACCATGTAGAGGCATTCATTAAGTCTTAAATAAGAAATCCAATTTATATTTTTCAGTATAGAAATGCATTTTGTAAAATGTTATTTTTTAATGAAAATAAAGTATACTGTAAAAACAAACAAACAAACAAATGGATAGACATATTAACCAACCAACCATGCAGCAATCAACCAAAAAATACCATCTGTTAGCTATGATGCAGAAGCTGAATGTACAGTCAGGGCAGTGAAACAAGCAACCAGGTGGATATTAATGAGATTGGTTTTTGGGGGTGGGGGGCGGGGATTAAACTGTTCCTTTAAAAAAAAATTTTTTAAATTCATTCTGAAATCTTGACATGCACATACTGTACAATTAAAATGTCCTCACACTAGAAAGAAACATTAGTCTAAGTACAACCTCTCAGTGAAAATCATCACATTATTCACTCTACTTGTATGTTATAGCTCTTTCCCCATACCACGTGTCTGGATTGCAAGCTCTTAAACCTATTATGACATAATGAACACTGCAGAACTGTCTAGAAGCATAAAATAGAAGAACAATGATTTTTGAACATTTGGTGTTGGCAGTACCAGGACCAATACCAGTTGTGGACTAATTAGTCATGCCCATGAGATTCACCCACCATGCCCATAGTCCCGTCCCCCCCACCCCCAGAGTGCCAATTGGGAGGGGTAGGGGAGGGCAGAAGCCCCCACTGAGTTTCATACAGGAGGTGTGCAAGCTCCCAGGTGGAGCTCTTAACTACAGCACAACATTGGTGTGAAATGTAAGTTCTGCAGAGGAGAGGTGTCCCTGGAGCAGGGAGTCAGTATTTTGTTTACAAACAGAGGCAGGGTGATTAAGGTAAGAGAGGGCTGGTGATTAAATTAAGGATATGGAAGTTTAGCCTACAAAAGAGGAGTCCCTCTGTGGAGTGGGGGAGAGGTTATTTTAGACACTGGGGACTAAGAAAGATTACAGCAAAGCACTGAGCCTAGGTTACATTCAGAAAAGGGGGAGATTTGAGGGCATAGGTGAAAAGAAGAGGTCAAATCCAGGGCAGGGCTAGCAGTGTATAGAGAAGTTCCCACTCTACCTGTGGTACTTATGTGGCCCCATCACCCTGGTATCAGGCTGGGCCTCACAATGTCTAACCTTTTTCTCCTCCCAGCCCCTTGGTGAGTAGTGCAATGCTGTTATCCCCATTGTAAAGATGTGGCACTGAGGCACACACAGAGTAAAGGCCAGATTTTGAAAGATATTTAGGCAACTAGTGAGATTTTCAAATGCACTTAGAATGTTTGGTGCTTTGTAAACCCCACTAGATATCTAACTGCATCTTTGGGTGCCTAAAAACCTTTGAAATTCTGTCCTTAAAGCACTGGCCTGGGGTCAGAGAGGAAGTCCATGGGGGGAGTAGAACCCAGGTCTTTCAGGGCCAGTTCCATATCCAGCAAACCAGCCTGCCTCTCTCTGCTGCATGCTGCAAAAAAAGAGGACTCTGATAGATGGGAGCAAAACCAAGGCGGCCAGTTCTCTGAGGCTCCAGTAAATGGTCCCAGGATAGATGTCATGGTTGACAGCATGAAAAGGAGCACAGAGGTCAGGAAGGATGGAGAATGAGAGTCAGATGAGAGAAGATCACTTAACTCCCAAAGGGTGGCAGGTTCTGCCCCATGCTGGGTTGTACAGCAATGGCTGCTGTGCAATTTTACGTTTTAACTGAATACTATTTTGTTCAGTCATTTTTTGTTCTGAGTTTGAGAATAGGAAGGAATGATAAAGTATCAGATGTGTTTATACCTCAAATGTTCAGGGTTTCAGCTGTATTCAGGCCAATTCCAGAACCAAGAACAGAAACTGCATCCACAGAGTCCATAAAGTCAATGATTATTGTCACAATTTGCCTTATTCACTGGGCACCATCTGTGCGCTCAGCACTGTTTAGAATATACCAAAAATCCAGTCCCTGAGCCACTTAAAGCCTTAGCCAGGGACCCAAGCAAAAAAAACCCCCCAAAACAAGCGCCATCACGTCAAAACAACCCCCTCACCCGAGCACTGCCCTGCCGAAACAAACCCCACCCCTGAGTGCCGCCCTGCCGAAACAAAAAAAAACCCCGAGCGCCGCTCTGCCTAAACAGCCCCCCTCCAAGTGCCGCTCCTCCAAAACAAAAAAACTGAAACCCCGAGTGCCGCCCCGCAGAAACAAAAAAACAACCCCCCCGAGCAACTCCCTGCTGAAACAAAAACAAAAAACCAACCCCCCCCGAATGCCGCCCCGCCGAAACAAAAAAACCCCCGAGCGCTGCCCTGCCAAAACAACCCCCCCCAAGCACCACCGTGCCAAAACAAAACAAAAACCCGAGCGCCATCCCGCCGAAACAAAAACAAAAAAACCACACCCCAAGCGCCGTCCCGCCGAAACAAAAACAAAAAAAACACACCCCCAAGCGCCGCCCCGCCGAAGTAAAAAAACCAAACAAAACAATCCCCACGCGCTGCCCCGCCGCCCCAAGATTGGGCATCCCTTAGACGGTGCCGCCCCAAGCACATGCTTGGTTGGCTGGTGCCTGGAGCCGGCCCTGGCCTTAGCTTCTGAAGTCATGTGACTATTTAGGGATCTCAAGCTTTCATTTAAAAAAAGTAAGTGACCTGTGCACCCCAAAGGCTTAAAAACCAGAAGTGTATTTTTTAATCTCATGATTTTTTATTTGGGCCAGTCTCATGATTTTGGGGGCCTGTCTCATGATTTTTGAACACTTGGATTGGCAATACTGTGTTTAACATAAGTTTTGTCAGTCATCCTGTGTAACCCAATGCATCCAGAAACAATACATCTCTTAGACTGGCGCAGTTGCTATCTCTCACACCATTTGTATGGTGTGTTACACAAAATGGCTGTGATCCTGGTTGGTGTCTTTGGGCACTATCACAATACAAACCAATACAGCTTACCTAAGATAATCAGTCTCCTCAGATGAACATGTCTAGACTGGTATGGATCCCTGTAATCTTAAACCTCCACCATTAAACAAGGTTTTACCTTTTGGCTTTTTAAAATATCTGGAGTCTCTAACTCTGCTCACAGATCCCTCTCTCAAGCCCATTTCCTGCAGGCAGCAATCTCTTTAAGTGGCAGTGGCAGAGATACAAACTCTTTTTGCGAGCTCTGATTCATTTCAGATCTGGATCTCTTGGCCACTGCCTCCATGTTCCTCTAATTAATTCTCCAGAAAGCTACCAAGCCCTGCAGTGCTGTATAATTATAATTCATTCATATTTATATTCCAATAGTGTACAGAAGCCCCAATCAGGATAGGGACCCATTTGTTCTATGGCAATTCATACCGTGTCTCTTCCCAGAGGATCTTATAACCTAAGAAGACAAATGACATCTGAAGGGTGAGGCAGAGAGGGCTACAGTCAAGTCTTTGCATCTATGTAGCTATATAGCAACCATTATTTTTTGTTACACCCTTACAAACAGATAAAGTGCTGTTGTATGAACTATGTTCATCTGCTCCTTAAGTCAGCCTTGAGGAGAGGATACTGGCCTTATGGATTTTAACCAACTAGGAAAATTGGTTAAACCAGGGTTTCCAAAGGCAAGCAGGGTGAGAATGGTATTTTCAGGCCCACTGAAACCAAATTAATGCATTATGCTCAACAGCTCAGGACTACATTACAATCTACCGAAATAAGAATTCCCAGTATGTTGATTTACTGTTGCAGGCAGCCATACAACAATGTCAAAGCAAATGTTTCTCCTGTGAAGCCAGTGATTTTCCAGCAACAGCAGCAAATGGAAATGCACAAAGGAACCACAAGGGACTAGCTATTACATGAAGCAATCATTTCTCTTCCTGAAAGGAAAAGCAGTAATAGCATCCCATAATGTCTCTCCTAAAGCATAATTCAATAATTAATATTTGCTTTTCGTCATTTGTATGGTATAATAATGGCAACTTAAAATGGGGATCCCGGAGCAGGCGTGGGTTCTCCCTGATGGAAAGCATATATTTTGTTAAAACTATTATAAGATAAATGACTAGCTAGAGGATTCCTTTACTTTTAGGGTTACCTAATCCCTGAGAACCATTTCCATTTGAGGATCTAAGTCAGTACTTCTCTACAGAAATGTGTTTAGTGGGTATTGGGTCTGACTTGTTGTCACTGGTCTAAGCAGGGAAAAAGGTGAAAGGGGGGAATAAAAAAGCCCTACTGAGCAATGCCTGTCAGTCTCTTGGAACTGCTACAGCCAGTTGCTTTCTTTCTTTGGGACCCTGCCTGCTGCAGACATATTAGGCACAAATTCTTGCATCAGGTCTTTTTGTAATTTATTTTTAAAACTACAAAATGACCGTGACCTTTGGCATTGAACCAGAAACCCTCTGGTTATGTGTCTTTGTAAAGCTACCGCAAGGTTTATATATGTGGTAGCTACTATTGTACAGTATGTGCTGTCTCTGCCAGTGTTTCACAAAGTGTCCTTAGCACACAGGATGTGAGACTGGTAAATAATCAGTTGAAACATTTTTCCTTTTTCTTTTCAGACACATTGTTATTCTTATCCTCCAGACCCTCCTTCCTAACCCTTTATATGCCAAATCCCAGATCAGCACCCAGTGATATTGACATGATTATAGACAATGATTGTAGGCTTCTTAGTTGCACAAGGAAGCACATAAAATACTGTACCTGTTGCTAACAGAAGATAAAAAATGCCAGACCTCTACAATGAAGTACCAGGGCACAGTAATCTAGACCCATTCTACCATTCAGTTTCACACTCTAGTCCTTGTAGCAGACACTAGATTGAACTATAGTATTCCTAAAATATAGGCTTCTTTGAGGAACATACTTTGGCCATGTTGGGCGCTGACACTGAAACCTATCACAGAAGTGTAAGCAGAGTCAGAATGAGCTCTACCCTGACATCTGGTGGTGAGCTGTGGAAAAGGACTTCAGGGGCTGATCTTGTTTGCATAGGCACACCCACTGTGCCTAGCATGATGGGACTGCTTGCCCAAATGGTCACTTTGGCTGCTGTGGGATCCCCAGTCTTGTTATTGGGGCAGGAGTAATACAGTGTTGTTATCCTGGTTATGTGAATCAAGGACAGTAGAATTGTACTTGGCATTTTATGATGGAGGGACTCGCCCGGCAAGGGACATGGGCTCCAAAGCCCAGTGAACCGAGAGAGGCTGGGGACAGATGTGTACCTGGTAGTGTGGGCCCCTTCTGAGGGCCCTAAACACCACACTGACCCCTCCTCTCTCCACTGTGTACTAACAGAGCTAATTCTCATTCCATTAGGAGTCTTGTTACATGATGCAGAGCTGAAATCACTGATACCTAGGTCTAAGCATGATACCTACTTTAGGCTAGTGGTTCTGAGTGCACCAGCACTGGGGCCCCCCTACTAACAGCTGAAATCACTGACAGCTGAAATCACTAAAGAGCTGAAATCACTGAGAGCAGTGTTAAGGGCGGGGAGGGACCTGAAGACTTATCAGTGAGCAGCTAGTGAAGAGGAGTGGCTAGCAGGGTGGCTAGTGGAGAGGCGTGGTTGACGGTGAAGACTGCAGCAGAACCCCACGGAGAGGCGTGGCAAATCGGCTGTCAACCCAAGCAGCAGAGCATGTAAGATGCTCCCATACCTCCCCCCCTTCCACTCAGGCTGGGAGGTAAACTCTGCAGATGAACTTCTGAACTCTGGGGCTGCACTGACCAAGGACAGAAACTGTGGGTAGGGTGACTGTTGGGTTGCTGGACTTAAGACTCTGAGGAGAAAAGGACACTGCCAAACTTACTTGGGGGTGGGTCTTTTGCTCATGGTTTGTGTTATGAATCCTGTTTGTGGTGTTTCCCTAACATAATGCAGCATTGTTTCTCTCCTTTATTAGAAGGCTTTTGCTACACTCAGACTCTGCTTGCAAGGGGGGAAGTATTGCCTCTTAGAGGCGTCCAGGGGGGTGATATGTAATTGTCCCAGGTCACTGGATGGGGGCTCGAGCTGGTTTTGCAGTGTGTTATTGAAACGGAACCCCTAGATACTGAACCCGGCCCTTGTTGCTGCCAACTCTGAATGGCAGAAGGGTTACAGAAGTATTGCAGCAAAACAAAGGTCAACGACACCAGTAAATGAACAGCATTTCCTGCTGATGATTCACACAGAGACATTGCATTTGGCTCCAAAGATAGTGCTTCCCAACCCAGAAAACAGCTAACTTTGATACATCCAGGACACCCATCATAGAACAATGTTTTCTGTAGAACAAATATTTGATTGCTTTATGACTACATTAGGTTTACCTTGTGACAGATAATAAAATCAGGTTTCAGACATATTTATGTGTAAGTTGAGTTGTACATAAAAAGTCTGTATATTCTTGTCATAGTAATACATTCTAAGGCCAGAAAGGAGTACTGTTGTCATCTAGTCTGACCTCCTGTATAACACGGGCCACAGAACTTCCCCAAAATAATTCCTGTTTGAATTAGAGAGCGCACAGAGAAGAGCCAATCTTGATTTAAAAATTAGCAGTTATGGAGAATCCACTAAAGCCTTTGGTAAATTGTTACAATGATTGGTTACCTCACTGTTAAAAATGTATGCCTTATTTCCAGTCTGAATTATTTGGCATCAACTTCTAGTCATTGGTTCTTGTTATAACTTTGTGGTACAGTATCTCTAGATAGGTCATAGAGGCCTGCATTACTATTACAGTCTCACACTTTCAAAGTTTTGGCTCCATTGTGCTGGCCAATGTACACACAGAGAATGTTAAAATGTTTTCTGATCTAAAGAATTTACAGTCTAAGGAGACATCATCTCCTTTCAGTTACATAGTAATAGGTACCCAAAAGTGAACATTTAGATAGGGTACTTATACAAGTCCCATATACTCATTGACCTTTTGAGCATCCCCTTTTTGACAAGAATATGCGCTGATGCTGAATGCAGTCTATTGGAACACTTTGCTAGATTCTGCATTGTGCAGTATAATGGAGTGCTTTGCTAGATTGTACCTTGAATTGAAGGAATTTTTACAATTCAGTGTTCTGGCAAGACTTGTCAAGCTGGAAATCTACAAGGAAAATATCTAAGTGATGAGACAGAAAATGCTTTGCTGTATATCCTCCATTTAAATGTCCTTACATACAAATGCATCATGTATGCTAATAACTTGCCTAGCAAGCTCTGTGTTGGCCTCAAACTTTTCATTATTGATGTGGTTTTTCAGACTTCCATCCTTTGCTTCCATGTTTGTGGATTATTATATGAAGCTGATGCCTAGATTTATATCTCATCCTCCACACCTTTCTTCAGGAAACTCAATAATGTTAACTTGTCTGATGGGAATTAGATGGCTCAGAGCTGTTTGATGCACCCAAGAAAGCAAGATATAATAAAGATTTCATGTGCAAGAAAAAGCAGCTCATCTAAGTTTGTTTTTGTTTTTTTTTAAGGTTGTGGCCTATTTGTTTTTTAAAAAGTTACCTTATATTTAAGATTCCTTTGAATTCAGTTTCAAATCCTGATATTTTTAGCGTTGCTATTATTTTACTGTTTTTATTTTTTATTAATTTGTGGAGACCCCATCCCTGAGGAATCTGGGTATTCTATTCAATTAAAGATGTATCAGTTATCCTCTGAAAGAATCTCCTCAATTTTCCTGCACTGCATGGCTACTCTTTTTATCTTGTAAAGTCTATGTGTACATAGTAATCTGAACTCCTTCTGTGTACAAGTCAGGTGACTGAAATAATCTCTATTGATTGAAACAATAATGGTAGAACAAACCTGTTCGGCTAAAACACTCACTGACTCAAAGCACAAAACAGAAACTTTATTGAGGCTTAAGATAGTTCAGTTAACTTTTCCTGCAGTTATTTTCATTTCCAAACATACCTCAATTACCTGGTGACAGCCAAAATTGGAAGGGAGTGTGGGCCAAAATGTGACAAGGAAAGCTGTTCCTGTGAAACTTCCAGCCCAGCTCTGAAGACCCAAAAGGTTCAGCTATGATTTGAAGAAGAACACAAAGTTGGGGTGCTCCTTGAGCCAAACCTTTGACAATTCTCTGAGATCTCTCTCTGCCCCTGGTATTTCTAGGGTGCCCATAATGACAGTATCTGAAATAATCAGGGCCGGTGCAACCACAAGGCAAACTAGGCGGACGCCTAGGGCGCCAAGTGGTTGGGGGCACCAAAAAGCGTGCTCAGGGGAGGAGGTGGAGTGGAGGTGAGCAGGGGTGGGGGGGCACGGGGAGGGCCGCCCGCAGCAAGTAACGGGGGAGGGGCACACAGGGGAACCGCTCCCCGCCCCAGCTCTCCTCCGCTCCGCCTCCTCCCTTGAGCACGCCGCCCCTGCTCTAATTCTCCTCCCCTCCCAGGCTTGCCGTGCCAAACAGCTGATTGGCGCTGCAAGCCTGGGAGGCGGGAGAGTCAACTATGAGTCAACAGTGTGCCCTTGTTGCCAAGAAGGCTAATGGCATTTTGGGTTGTATAAGTAGGAGCATTTCCAGCAGATCGAGGGACGTGATCATTCCCCTCTATTCAGCACTGGTGAGGCCTCATTTGGAGTACTGTGTCCAGTTTTGGGCCCCACACTACAAGAAGGATGTGGATAAATTGGAAAGAGTCCAGCAGAGGGCAACACAAATGATTAGGGGGCTGGAGCACATGACTTATGAGGAGAGGCTGAGGGAACTGGGATTGTTTAGCCTGCAGAAGAGAAGAATGAGGGGGGATTTGATAGCTGCTTTCAACTACCTGAAAGGGGGTTCCAAAGAGGATGGATCTAGACTGTTCTCAGTGGTAGAAGATGACAGAACAAGGAGTAATGGTCTCAAGTTGCAGAGGGGGAGGTTTAGGTTGGATATTAGGAAAAACTTTTTCACTAGTAAGGTGGTGAAGAACTGGAATGGGTTACCTAGGGAGGTGGTGGAATCTCCTTCCTTAGAGGTTTTTAAGGTCAGGCTTGACAAAGCCCTGGCTGGGATGATTTAGTTGGGTTTGGTCCTGCTTTGAGCAGGGGGTTGGACTAGATGACCTCCTGAGGTCCCTTCCAACCCTGAGATTCTATGGTAAGTAGACCGGCGCCAGCATGCTCAGTGGAGGAGACGGAGCAGAGGTGAGCTGGGGTGCAGAGCTGCCGCAGGGGGCGGAGCGCTGCTGCGGGGGGCGCTGCAGGGCGGGGGTGGGGGCACAAGGTGGAAGTTTCGCCTAGGGTGCGAAATATCCTTGCACTGGCCCTGGAAATAATCTACTCACTTCAGAGGTGATTCTGAAACGGCAGAAGGTGAACATGTGAGCCCTGTGTTCAAGGTCATGATGATAACCCTAGACTGCAAAAGGAAGATTCAACTCTAAAACGACTATGTTTCTATTCTAGGACTTTCTGATAAGCACATATTCCTATAGGCTCAAAATTCTGCAGCAAGCTCTATCAGTTGAACTAAACATGCAGAGCAAATGTTTCCAGTGTTGAAGAATGTGTATGGCTTTTCTTTTTAAACAGTGTTTTTAGTACAAACTAGTATTTATTGGTTAGAAAGCTTCCAAGCAAATGGCCTTTAGTGTTCAGCTGCACCTTACATTTCTTAATGATAGGTTTCAGTGTAGTAGCCGTGTTAGTCTGTGTCAGCAAAATGAAAATAAGAAAGAAAAACTTGTAGCACCTTAGAGACTAACAAATTTATTTCAGCATAAGCTTTCGTGGGTTAGTACCCACTTCATCGGATGCATCTGATGAAGTGGGTACTAACCCACGAAAGCTTATGCTGAAATAAATTTGTTAGTCTCTAAGGTGCTACAAGTTTTTCTTTCTTATTTTCATTTTGCTTACATTTCTTGTGTTTTATTCGCCCCTCCGCCCAAAACAACAACAAAAAATGCTTTTCACTTCGACAAATCATCTTTTCTGTGAAAATGCTGACTGCTCACTTCTGGTACATGTGGTAAATAGAATAGCATGCTTTGGGGGTGGGAGTTCACCATTATTTAATGCAAAAAAAATTGTGCTTCCTGGTAGAAATGGCGCTCTTTTGTGGATTCACAAGTTGTAGGGTAAAGTTTTGTGGAGAAGTTTCAGTTTTGCAAACTGAGAATGAATGGTATCTGCCCCCTTTGCTCCCATGTGCCTAGGGATAGCATGAAATAGGTGCACTCGGGTTATCTCCTCCCTGCATAGCATTTCAGTCTTTAAGAGCTTACCTGGCTACTTGCAGCCTAATGATCTGTGGATGGAAGCCCATGCTCATGGTGCCTTTTGTTCTTTCCTTGGAATGACCAAGGAACAACAGACACCCCTCTACCATGCTGACATTACCATGTTTAAAAACTGAGCAACAGATTCCGCTCTGATGGCCCCATGAGAATTCTTCTTGAGCAGGTGGTGTAGACCTGGGATAGTGGCTCTTACACCATCCCCTTTTCTGGTCTGTGCAGGGGGCATGACTAGCACAAAAGGGACACTGGTTGGGCCATTCCTATGTTCCAGTGATCCTCAGCTGCTGGAATGACCAACTAGGGCTGTGAGCTGCTAGCGCAAGATGGAGCAGTCTTCAGGCTGCTCTATATCCAATTGTGGACTGGCCTGGCATCTGGCAGTCCAAAGACTGGAATGAAGCCAGGGTGGCTTCACACCACCTTCCTCCAGAGCTGTACAAAGGCTGAACTGGGACTTGGTAATTGGAAAGACTGTTGTTCTGCTTCAGAAAGAACAAAACTGCTGATTTTAAAGCCAACAATGTGATTACAAAACCAGCTCTGACAAATGTATAACTGAAAAACCCCATTCAGATGAAGTCAGTAAATTGAGATTTGTTCTGACCCTCAATGCAAATGTAACCAGAGTTTTTGTTGGTGGTTTGTTTAGAGATATTTTGCTCTAACTTTCTTGTTTCCCTGGTTGTGGGGGATGAGGCAATTTAAGAAGAGAAGCAAAATCAGACATTCAGACCATATTATTTACTCAGGAGACCAGATGAGTTCATTTAGAAGAAAACTTTAGACAACTTGCCATGCCGGTTAAAATCTAGTTGGGTGGGGATAAATCAGGCCTCTGCTTGCCCAAAGCTAGATTGCATGCTAAGGACCGATAAGCATAATGACAGTGCACTGTTTTCAGCTGATAACTTCAGCATTGCTGTTTGAGCCGCTCAGAGCCAAGCTGATATAAGTGCTGGGGAATACCAAGCTGTGACAAGGTGCAGAGGGCTTACCCTGGATCCAGAAAGCACCCCAGGGGTAGTGGAGCAAGGCACCAAGGAACGTAATGACTTGATTTAAAAGGGCTCTGGACATCTGTAACTCCCATTGACTCCAGTGTGAGCTCTGGGTGCTCAGCATCAAGAAAATCACATAATGAAAAAGCTCTTTAAAAGCAGGCCACTTTTAGGCAGATAGGAAAGGCATGATAGGGAGCTAGGTGGCCACAGTGATGGCAGCCAGGCTAAGCTATGTGAGGGGTTGATTTTTGTTACAGTCCAGACGAGCCTTTTTGTTTTGTTTGAAAGCCTTTGGCCTGTTGTTAAAGATCAACTGTGACGAACACTCAACATGTTTACCTTTGCACCTCGCTGGGCCGTTAGGGTGCATTAAGACTGCATCACTTTTCTGCTTGCTTTGATATTTGAAATAGCAGGGATGCTATATCTTCACTTCTCTTGCTTTGTCGAAGGGTATCAGCACAATTGTTGGAGGGCGACACAAGGCTGAAACCTGAATTGCCACTTCCCCTCTCTCATCTAGGATGGGGAGTCAGAATCTATGACAATCTATTTTTCCTGGTTTTCTCCCTCAACCTGCGTGCCTGAGCTGAATGGCTGGCCTAAGAGGGGCAAAGGAGTAAACCAATCACTCCTCCGTACAGCCAGATCCCTCCTGCTACTTGTCTGTCAAGCCAGAAGTGTGGGTAGAGTTGGCATTGATGATGCTGACATAACAAGATCAGGGTTCACCAGACTCTGGCTCTGGGTGACCTTGAGCAAGTCTCTTAACTTCTGTGTATCTGCCCAACTGTAACACTGGTACAGTGATTATATGCTTCACATCTCCAGAAGAGAGTACAGTTTTGTTATTTGTTTTAAAGCACTTCCGTTCCTTAACCAAAACAGCTACATGAATATAACATTCACATTTTGAAAACTTCAATCTCAAAGCCTCCTTTCTGTCAACAAGAATATGCCCAGTTTCGCTTATAACTTCTTTTTAAAATCTGGCTTCTCTTTTGCTTTCCTATCCAGCACTGACTTCCAGGCAATAGCTTGTCTATGCACTGATGTCCTGCCCCACCGTTAATGCAATTTAGTGTCTTATCTCTTTATGCTGCTATGCTCTGGCTAGATGAGTTTTCCACAATAACCTAACTCCCAGACTTACTTATTTACACTTGTTGATACTGATCTTCCTGTTCCATCTGCTAATCCAGGACCTGATTCTGTATCACTGATTCACATGAGCAGTCCCTTATTCAATGGAGCTCTCACATGTGTAAGAGCAGTAGGGTGGGCCCCAAGTCACTTATACAATCTCTTTGAATCTGGTTGCACTGTTTCTCCTTTCTTTGCCCTGCCATACTTTCCTGCCTGGAGGGGTAGAGATCCAGCAGTAGATGGAAATGGGTAGAGTAGAGGGAATACTAGGATAGGGGGAGCAAAAAGAATAAAAACATTAAAAAGGAAAAAACACACAGAAAAAATAAAATAAGCAGTGAAACTACAAAAAGAGAGTGAGTGTGCAACCACCATACTTAGAGCCAGGGCCCTTAAAGACAAGGAACCCATCTGCCTATCCACTGTGAGATTGAGCGTTCCAGGATGGGCATTGCTGCTAGTTTATCTATAAAGTCACCTGATAAACTCATAGAATTTAAGGCCAGAAGGGACCATCATGATCATCTAATCTGACCTCCTGCACATTGCAGGCCACAGAACCTCACCCACCCACTCCTGTAAAAGACCTATAACTTCTGGCTGAGTTATTGAAAAACTTCAAGTTACAGAGAATCCACCATTTACTCTAGTTGAAATCTGCAAGTGACTCATGCCCCATGCCGCAGAGGAAGGTGAAACTCCCCCCCAGGGTCTCTGCCAATCTGACCCGAGGAAAATTCCTTCCCGTCCCCACATATGGCAGTCATTTAGACCCTGAGCACGCTGTCAAGACTAAACAGCCGTACGCTTGGGAAAGAATTCTCTGTAGTAACTCAGAGCCATCCTCGTCTAGTATTCTATCACCAGCCGTTGGGGATGTTTGCACCTAGCAGTCAATGCTTCTATATTACTGCTATAAAAACGCTATAACTTGGGCTTGTGTTTTGGGGGTACATTAATTTAATTGGGGGGGGAGGTGTATTTTTAGAAATGTTTGAGTTCTACGTAAACACCAGGGTGTTTCAGGGCTTTCTCTTTGTACGTACACGTAATACTGTTTCAAACTGCACTACGTTAAAGTACACTAGGGAACCTTTAGTGCACACCAGCAGGGTCTACACGGTGCAACCAATGTGCAATATGTTAGTCATTGTCTTTTGTATGGCATTTTAAAAGCAATAGGCTGGGATTATAATTGAATGTTGAGAGTTTAATGCTTCTGGGGTAGCTATGTGGATTCCCCCGTGTGCCACCACTGTAAGCATGAACAGGACAGTTGTCCATGATATGCTGCACAGCTTGTACCTCAGCACAGTCACAATTTGGTGAGTCTTTGAATTTCCATTTGTGGAGGAGATTCGCATACCTTCTGTACATTGTCCGAACGCGGTTGAGTGCAGTCCACTGCCTATGGGGAAAGCAGAATCCCAGGACTTCTTTCGTTGGCTCTTTAATCGAGTCTTTGTTTGGGATGTCATGAGCAGCCCCCAATTCAAGCTAGTGAGTGCTGGTGTCCTTTCTGTTGGCCTGTAACATTGACATGTGGATCCAGAAAGGCTTCCTGGATTTGAGTCAGGACGGTGGCCCTGAGTTAAGATCTTGGTGTATCAGCAGGCAGCCAGGATTTGGTTGTACTCCTGAACTACAGCAGTATCTCGCCTGATGTTGGCTGGTGTGATGCCCACCAAAAGCTACGGTATTGGCATAGACCCAAGAGAACCGCTAACAATCCTGAGGGTGGCATTGATTTCAGTGTCAATGAGATTGCTGTGGGAGTTGCACCAAACTGGTGTGCAATGCTCCACTATTGACAAGACTGGGGACAGACGTTGGACAGACGTTCAAAGCGTGCATGCATCATGTCCCCAGGATGTGTCAGCAATCTTCTGGGTGATAACCCTTGTCTTTATCTTCTTTTTGGTGTTGTCATGGTGTTGGCAATAGCTCAGTGTCCATTCAAGGGTAATCCCCAGGTACCATGGATTGTGGTCATGCTAAAGAGGCAGCCCATATGTTAGTGTACTTTAAAAATTACACCCCTGTAGTGCTCATTACTGCTCCATGTCAATAAGCCCCTAGATTCAAGTTGGGGAGGAGAGACATTGCTCATAAAAACAAACTGGACTGGGAAAGGGGTGAAGTCAATACAAATTGAGTAACCATTTTCACTATTTTTCCAGTGTTTTTTGGATAAACACCAATTTCATTTTTATTTCTTGATTAATTGGTGGTGTTTGTTTATCAGTTAAAACCCCAAAGCAGACACCCTATCTATAACCAACCCATTAAATGTTTTGTGTTAACCTTTTTACTACTTACAAAACACCATATACTTTAAACATGTTGGGAAAACAGCACCCCACACTTCCTGAAGTAACAGCTGCGGAGCTCAGATACATTCACAAGGAAAACCCATGAAGTTGAGTAAAGGTTTCCAAAATGTAAAGGCACTTACCTCATAGGTCTAAACCCGCTACATATGGGATATCTCCTAAGTTTGGGATGTTTGACTGAAGGGTTTTGGTTCAGGAGGTCCTCCATTTTGGTGGCTTTCTTAATCCCTGGGGGGAAGGTGCATTAATTTGGACCTGTTGCTGCATATGTCTCTTATTTTGAATATATAATTCTCCCCTCCAACTACCTTTTACACAACACACATTGCACACTCAGATCTCTCTCAGTCCCACCCTCCACTCCATTATTTTCCCCTTTCCCTCAGCAAGAGCTGCAAGACAGAAGAGTCTTTGATAGCTGGAGCTCATTAAAACCTTTTAGCACCTCCTTTTTTCTGGGAAGATGAGACA
Organism: Macrochelys suwanniensis; assembly: GCA_033296515.1. Lineage (NCBI taxonomy): Eukaryota > Metazoa > Chordata > Testudines > Chelydridae > Macrochelys > Macrochelys suwanniensis. The sequence goes on along the minus strand of CM065778.1, from coordinate 116,466,169 downwards.
GAGAACTTGAAAGTCTGCTAGTCTGGTAACTGAAGTGCAGTCTTTTGTAACAAGTGCATCAGTGTTAAGGTCCTGAGGTTATTATGAACCACCAGTTTCAGGTGTTCATGATCAGTTCTGATTAAGTTCACAATAAGAGTTGATCAGATATGGTACAAACAGTATTTGTGAACATCCATTTGAATTCCAAATAGTTTTTGGTTTGATAACCTTCATAAGTCTTTATAATTAACTTCTTCTGAATGGGTTTTTGTTTACAAAAAGGTATAAGAAATGGCCTTTCTTCATATGCAGACAGGATATTTGTGAATAAAACAGATTATCTGTTTGCTGTCATTTATTCATTATTAAAACTGGTTGCAAATTTTCCATTGTAAAGTGTCTTCACTGGAAAATATAGTGCTTACTAAATATATAATATTCCAAGAAGCAACATTTTGAAATGAAATGTTTTGTTCCAAATCAACATTTTGTATTTTATTCTGTTTCAAAATGTCAGAATTGTTTGTTTAGACATTTCTTAATTGAAATGTTTGGGAACTTTTCAGTATTTCTTCTTTTCATCATGAGAAAAACAAATGTCAAAATGACAGAATTTCCCCCAGGATGAAAATTCCATTTTCCTGCTATCTCCATTCATTATTCGTCATGTGTTAGTTGGTGATTCAAAGTTACATTTGCACAGCACAGAAAAGAATACTTAGCTCTTATACAGCATTTTTCACCTGTAGATCTCAAAGTGCTTTATAACAGATAGTAACTATTGGGAAACTGAGGCACTAAAAGTGAAGTGGTTTGTCCAAACAGATCAGTGGAGGAGTGAGGAATAGAACTCAGTCTCCTAACTCCCATTGTCTTATTCACTAGTCCAAAAACATTGCCATATTCTTGGCACTTAGGTGACTGCTCATACGCCATTGACAATGAACAGCAAACGAACAGTTTATGAACAACCTGTTGTGTGAAAATTGTTCATCACCTTATTTGGCACATATTTATGAATAGTAACTACAGAATTGATCTGGCAATGATTCACAAACAGAAAGGGAATACATTTGTATTGTGGTTTATTTGCAATGTAGAGTCTGCTCAGCTTTATTCATAATGCAGAATTTCTGTGTGAGAAGATGATTATTTCCTGGGAATTTAATATTAGCTCCTTCCACTGTCCTCTCTAAGGCATACTAACAGACTAGTAAATAGCAATACAAATGGGGGTTTGTGGTTGTGTTTGAATGGCTTACACTTGACTTAGTACTTCACAAAAAAGGATTAAACATTTATAGGAAAAGAATGGCATCTTCAGTTATACTAGTTAAAATAATAATGGTCATTGCTACCAAACTTCATGCTTCAGATCACATGCTGATTCCCCAGAGTTGTCACGAAGAAAATTCTTCTATGTCATAGTAATGCCCTGTTAGGTGTTTTGTGAGGATCTCACACCTTCTTTTAAGACAGCTGGCACTGGCCATTATCAAAGATAGGCTATCAAACAAGGCGCCAAATTCCAATCTTGCTTACACTGGTTTAACATTGATGTAAGTCCATTGACTTCAATGGAATAGTGCCTGGTTTACACCACTATAAGTGAGATCTAAATCTGGGCCTAGATGAGCCAGTTTTCTGTTCCATATGTCAACCCTTAAATTCTTACACTGTGAAGGAGCCTCACAGCCTTCTTTTGTAAATCATTGGCTTGTTCATTTTAGTATTTACTAAGTGAATGCAAAAACTGCCTGGAAAAAAGGCCTTTCAGTATAAATGCCTTTGGAATCAGCTGTGTGGGGCAACATTATATAGCACAGGGGAAACATAGTAGTAAGTACATGTTTACAAGGTGGGGCTGAAGATGGGAAAGTCAGCAGCTGGTCCAGTAAAATATATTACCTCGCCCACATTGTCTCTCTAACATACTGGGACTGACATGGCGACAACTACACTGCATATAGCAGAATGATAAAGGCAATTGTGCAGAGCAGCAGCATTATTGCTGCCAAGCTTATTAGCCATACCTCATGATTCATAGAGGGCTCCTTTCTAAGGAAAATAGCTAATAATTTTAGTAACAAAGACCGGTGCCATAGCTCCAGTTATGCAAACACATCACACAGTATCAGAAAAAAAAATGCCAGAGAGAACAATCTGTATTGTTATTGGCAACATCTCTAGCTGAACCTCTGAGGGGCTGAGCGTTTCCTCCAGGCCCAAATGTGTGAAGTAGACAATGATGTGGTCAGAATTGTGATTATCCCGCAAGTTAATAATGCTTTAGTAAAACTCATTACACAGCTAATGCATTAAGGCACAACTCTTTATAATTCTACTCCACACAGGATAAATCGTGCTGTTAAGTGTCTCATTTCAGCTATGGGCATCTCCCACTGTGCCAGGCTGATGAGCCCTTAAGGAGAAAGAAAAACATATTCCTGTTGTGAAATATTCTGTCTGTATTCATTTCATTTGCTTATTCTGCAGGAGGCCTGTTTCCTGTACTACAGAGTGAAAAGGATTTCCTTGTTGAAATGTCACCATAGCAAACACCTGCACACTATGTATTGTGGCTTTATGTTTTCTTTTAACCCCTGAGTGGCTTTTTGATTTTTTTTTAAAGGGTTAAAACAGGAGCTGCTCCCCAAATTGAAATCCAAACATTGTTTTGAGGTCTAAAGAGACTAGAATACTGGTTGTATCCCTTTGTTTTTCATTCTCACATGTCTCTGACTATCTAGGTTCAATCAGAAATAGCACATTATTGCAAGAAAGACTGTTCTCATGGTGTTTGCATCCTGCCTGGAACCACTGGACATCTGAGAAGGGGGAAGCTTTTTCTTACATGACTCCAGCAGATGCAAAAGTTTTGGAGGTAACTTAGATAAGGTATGTAACTAATCTGGATCCTGGAGGCTTACGGTATTTACACCCATCCCTACCTAGAGGCACAATCCTGCTAACACTTATGCATATGACAATGAGGCTATTCACAAATAAACTTATTCACATGCTTTTCTGTGAGTATGCAGGCAGGCTGAGGTGTCACAGAAACACCACAGGCAGTTTGGGGTAACCCAATCTGCCTTGTATACTCTCAAAACCTCAACAAACAACTCCAGGTTTGTATGCGTGGAATCAAAACCTGTAAGCAGGCACAAGACTTCCTTGAGGTATTTGAGTAAGACCATTTAAGTTGTACCCTCAGGACCAATCATGAGCTGCACTGGGACAATGTTTATCCTCCGTGGTTTACCTTACTGTTGAAGCTCTGTACTGGCTGACAGTTGAGATGGGAGTCACCTACACTAGCAATTTTTTTTACCCTTTATTACCAATGAGTAGCCCTGTACCCATGGAAGCACTTGTATAGACCTGAAGCAGGTGTTTTCACCACCAATTATGTCATTTAGCCCTGCTGCAATAGTGGACATTTTTAAGGGAAAAAGGGCTCGAGGAGACATAGCCTTGGTGTCCGGCCTTGAACTTGATTCTGATTCACAGGGTACACTACTGCTTCAGCAACCATGGTTTTGATATGTCTGTGCTTAGATCTTACTGTGATTAGCACCTTAAAAATACCACAGATAGATAGAGTGGTGGGGTGGGTGCCCCACTCCCTTGCATGAGTGGGCTGCAGCAGGCCAGTGAGCCTACACAGATGGGCAGCCAATGAGAGAAGAGCTTATAGGGAGCCAATCGGGGCCCAGATTGGAGACAGACAATCAGGGCCAGGCTCAGCCCTATAAAAAGGCTGCTCAGCAGAGGCACAGGGAGTCTCTCCCAGGCCTTTGGAGGGGAAGGTCTGTCTCCTGCTCAGGAGACCAGCACCTCGGACAGCACAGCACAGCGCAGGGCAGGGTAGATGCAGGGGATCCTAGGAGAGCTCCAGCCTGTCACCTGCCAGGCTACGGGCCCTGACTGGAAGGGCCTAGAGGGTGCAAAGGGGTCAGCGGGGAAGTGACCCAGGGAGAGCGAGCAAACGAGGGGAGAGAAGGAGGGCAGGGAGGCTGCTGCTAGAGGGTCCCTGGGTCGGGACCCAGAGTAGTGGGCGGGCCTGGGTCACCCCCCCCTTCCCCTTTATCGTGCACCTGGCCGTGAGAGGTGACCATAACAGACTGCACCAGACCCCTGACAGAAGGGGATAGACTTTGGGGTGTGGTTGGCCACTGCGGCAGGGGCAAACCGGAAGACTGCTGTTAACCCCCCTGGAAGGGGGAGAGCGTGGACTAGGGGCCACTGCCGGAGGGCAGTGTCCTGAAGAGGACGCCGCAAGCCAGGAGCAACGCAGGTCCAGATGCCGGCAAGGGAGCGGCGGATGGGACACCACCGGCGGAGGGCGCTCCAGGACTGCTGTGAGCTAATTCCCAGACCGACCGGCAGGGGGCACCGCGGTGGTGAGTCATAACCCCATCACACGTGGTGGAGAATGTGGGCACTGTGGTACACCCCGATACAAGGGGCAAGAGAGAGGACTAGGCAGATTGTGCCATATTGTGAGACTTTTGAGATGGTGGAGAAAAAAGACTTTTATTGGAGGGCCTGGGCAGCCCGACTTGCTGAGCAGCAGAGGGAGTTGCTCTGGCTGCTGTGGGGGTGGGCACCCAGACCCTATGGGAGACCAGGTGCCCAGGGCGAGAGGCCAGGGCCTAGACTCAAGGACTGTTTCGCCTGTGGGCGAGAGGGACACTTCAGAGGGGAGTGCCCCTACTGGGAGGGAGTAAGGAGACCCTGCCCAGTAAAAACGCCCCCTGTGAGAGTAACAGGGAGCCCCCAAACTTGTTGGGCCTGTGGGGTGCCTGGGCACATGAAAAGGGAGTGTCCTCACAGGGCCCAGGCTAGTCCTGAGGGCAGGGGTAGGCCTAAAGCAAGTTTTGGGAAGGCCATGGCCTCTGGAAGACACAAGAAGCGTTTCCAGTGCCACAAGAAGGGCCATCTACAAAGGCACTGCCCCCTTAGGAGAAGAGGGAGTGTTAACAAAATGGCTCAGCCTGGGACTAGCCACCAGAGAGTGGTAGTACAGGCTGAGGCCCGGAGAGAGAAAGAGGTTGGGGCAGGGAGGTCTCACCTTAACCAGAACCCACAAGGGAGCCAATAGGACTACAGTGGGGACCCAAACAGAGGGGAGTACCCCTGTAGGACTAGGGAGGTCTACGCTGGGTACCCAAACCTTAAAGGAAGGAAGCAGGCTGCTCCAGGCTGTGGAGAGCCTGCGGCGGGAGAGGAATTCCTTGTGGGCCTTGCTGTGAGGAACACTGGAGCGCTAGGGATTCCTTCCCCCCCCCAAGAGCATTCTTAAGGGGGAGGGTGTGTGGTGGGGCGGGTGCCCCACTCCCTTGCATGAGTGGGCTGCAGCAGGCCAGTGAGCCTGCGCAGACGTGCAGCCAATGAGAGAAGGGCTTATAAGGAGTCAATCGGGGCCCAGATTGGAGACAATCTGGGCCAGGCTCAGCCCTATAAAAAGGCTGCCCAGGAGAGAAGCAGGGAGTCTCTCCCAGGCCTTTGGAGGGGAAGGTCTGTCTCCTGCTCAGGAGACCAGCACCTCGGACAGCGCAGTGCTGGGTAGATGCAGGGGAGCCTAGGAGAGCTCCAGCCTGTCACCTGCCAGGCTACGGGCCCTGACTGGAAGGGCCTAGAGCAGAGCTTTCCAAACTGTGTGTCGCGACATGTTAGTGTGTCGCCTGCAGTGTTTAGGTGTGTCGCGGGGCGGCAGGCGTGCTCCGCTCCCCGGCCGGGGCAGTGGGGCAGCAGGCGTTCCGCGCTCTCCCCCCACCCCCCTCCGGCGTTTTGGCGGGGCGGCGTTGTTGGGTGGGGGGGTGTTTGGCCAGCGTTGGGGGGGAGGCGGCACTTGGGGTTTTTTTTTTTTTTGCTTGGGGCGGCCGGCCCTGGGTACTGTGCATGCGCAGTATGTGTAATCTGGGCGGAATTGATTCTGCGTCACTTCCGGTGTGTCGCAAAATGATGCATGTCTAAAAAGTGTCACCAACATGAAAAGTTTGGAAAGCTCTGGCCTAGAGGGTGCAAAGGGGTCAGCGGGGAAGTGACCCAGGGAGAGCGAGCAGACGAGGGGAGAGAAGGAGGGCAGGGAGGCTGCTGCTAGAGGGTCCCTGGGTTGGGACCCAGAGTAGTGGGCGGGCCTGGATCCCCCCCTTCCCCCTTATCGTGCACCTGGCTGTGAGAGGTGGCCATAACAGACTGCACCAGACCCCTGACAGAAGGGGATAGACTTTGGGGTGTGGTTGGCCACTGCGGCAGGGGCAAACTGGAGGACTGCTGTTAACCCCTCCAGAAGGGGGAGAGCGTGGACTAGGGGCCACTGCCGGAGGGCAGTGTCCTGAAGGGGACGCCGCAAGCCAGGAGCAACGCGGGTCCAGACGCCAGCAAGGGAGCGGCGGACGGGACACCACCGGTGGAGGGCGCTCCAGGACTGCTGTGAGCTAATTCCCAGACCGACCGGCAGGGGGCGCCACGGTGGTGAGTTGTAAACCCGTCACAGATAGATAGAATCCATCCCACCTGGTTTCCAGGGGGGTAGTGTGGGTAAGTGAAACTGGTTTTGAAAGGCATTTGCTTAAGAAATTGCAGTGATGTTAATTAGCTTTAGCCTGATCCAGTTGTACAATTCTCAGCAGTCAGGGAACACTGATTTTTGTTCTTGTATATGCCTGGAATGTGGGAAGCCTCATGAAAAGCCAGAGATAGAGCTGGTCTGCATCTAAAATTTAAATTAACCTAGAAATGCAACTGAAGTGTCTAGTGTAAACAAGCCCTAAGACTACCTCCCTCCCTCATGCTCAAATAAAGTTTTTTCCTGCAGTCTGAATGTTGGTAAATATTACCTTGAGGCCACCCACACTTGCTGTTTGGGTTTAGGCATTAGAAAAGCATTCAGTCTGGCTGGTCACTAACTTTGCACAGAATAAGCGACTTTAGAAAGCAGAACTTTATCAAGGCAGATTATCAAAAAGGCCTTTAAATCTGTATTTATCACTTTTCATGTTGATGACATTGGACATGAACATTTTGGGTGCCAAAAAATTCAGAATAGCAAGATCAGTGTGCATACACATATCTAATCTCAGCGCTGTAGGTGAAAATAGCAATGTCAGAAAACATGAGCACCCAAAATTGGAGGTCTGCATGTGTAAGCAGGGTTGAGGACCAGGGCCAGATGTGTGTTTCAAAACCAGGGCCAGATGTGTGTTCTCATCGCATCATTCTCCTTTCTGTCTGTGCTCAGGGTATGAGAAGAAAGCTGCAACATAAAGAACACAACTGGGAGGTTACTGATTAAAAGCGAAGAATACAAGACAAGAACAACTGTTAGCCTAGGCAATTGCTGAAGATAATTCAAGGCAAGCTAAAGTTCCCTAGCTCACATAGTACAATGTGTTCTCAGTGCAGAGCCAAGCAAGCCATCTGATTGTTGAATTAGATTTATGCAGTGAAAATGTCAATTGTTTGCAAATGTCCTGATTTGAAAAAGGAAAGGTTCAAATCATATTTTACTATATTACTGAGAGATTTAAGACCGCTACAGTTACAGGCAGCCTTGCAACACATATAAATGTTTAAGTGTAAGTCCATTACATTGTGTTACATGTTTGTCATTCAGTGTCTTAGAGAAGGGGGAAAATATAAGGCCTGGTCTTAAGAGGTGCTGAGTTGCTTCATTCCCCAGGGACAATCAGCATCTTGCAGAATTGTGCCCTTAATTTGCCCGCAAAGTATTTCTTCAAAGAGAGTTTTAAAATGGCAAAACAAAGTTATCCAATACTCTAATAAGAATGACAGTTAAGTTCCCTTGCTGACTTATCTGTGCTGTAACTATGAAGTAAAGCACGTGAACATATGGGACCTCAGGCAGGGGAAATCGGGTACTTGCTATGTAACCCTCACAAATCAGTTCATTTTTCTCTTTTTTTTTTTTTTTTTAAATTTTCAATAGCGTCTGAAGCAAGCTGAGTTGAACAGCAAGTAAACAAATGAGCAGAACATCCCACCTTTCCTCTTCTTTGAACGCTGTGCAGTTAATTGAGAATGTGATCGACCAGTCCTTCCCTTGTTCATTCACGTTGCCAGTCTTCTACAGAGCAACAGCAGCACTTGCCCTTACGCTTGCCTTTTGTTTGGACAGCCAGTGGCACTGCTCAGGGAGAAAGTAAGACACAATGGATCTGAATCTCACACCTGGGTGCTGTGAGTGGGTGTTCTGCGTACACTGTTGTGTCATGAGAGAACAGGGTATCACTGCCATTTCGGTTGCTGCAGTAACTCCACTATAACACAAAATCTCTTCCCAGTCAGTACACAGAGGAATATGAAGAAGATGCTTTGCAGTCCCTGCTATATTGTGCTGTTTGTTGTAATAACAGGATAAGTAACAGCCAGAAAAAGATGGCGTTGAGGGGTGCCCCACCCCAAGCCTATTTATCCCTCTTGACCTCTGAGCATCACCTTTCAGGCAGGCAGCTAACAGCATCTGTGAGCTGGAGTTCTTTGGTCCTCTTCCCTAGACCAAAATTATCTACCTTTTCAAAACACACTTGGCAAGATCTTCAGTTAGTGTAAATCAGCATAGATCAATTGACTTTCGTGCTCTGCAGAAGTCTGGTGACTTGCATTGACTTCAATAGAACTAGCCAATTTACTCCAGCTGAGAATCTGCTCCCACAACACTAACTCTTTTAAACCTGTATGTGTAACCTCAGTTGTTCTTTCAGTCCTTCCTAAGGCACAACTCCAGTTGAAGTCCATCAATTGTGCCCAAGTAAGGGCTGTTATACACTAGAAAATTAAATTGGCCCAGCTATGTCACTCAGGTTGTGAAAATCCACAGCCCTGAGCAACATAGTTAAGGTGAGCTAAATTCCCCTGTAGTCAGTGCTAGGTTGATTGGAAGAACTCCTCAGTCGACCTAGCTCCTGACTCTCAGGGAGGTGGACTGCCTCTGCAGACAGGAGAAAACCCCTCCTATTGGCATACGTAGTGTCTAGTCTGAAGTGCTACAGCAGTGCCGCAGCAGCGCTGCAGTTGTTGCTGAAGTATTTCAAGTGTAGACAAGCCTTAAGTATGAAGTAAAAAAGTGAGTAAGGACTTCAGGTTTGGGAGCCTTTTTTATTGTTCTTTAATTATACATCTTGTGAGTCGTCTTTCTTGGATGTTTTTCCATATGAAAAGTTTTGCCTAACTCTGCATGCTCAAACAACCAAAACTACTGCCATAAGAGCTGTGAACCCAGATACAACTCAGGAATCTCTGAGCCATTGAAAAGCCTCTCTGAACCTCTCTTTATGTCAAGTTCATACCCCTGGTAATACATCTGAGTGAGACATCTGCACAATTGGCTAGCTAGAGACAGTTAACCAAAATATCTACCCTGTCTTCTGGCAGGAAGATTACATCACTATCCAAGGTATCTGGACATTCTGAACTAGTCTGGCCTATCTTTTTTTTTTTTTAAAGCCTATTGCTGTAAAATATGCTTCAACATACTGTGACAAAGTTCCTCCTCCTACCTCGGTGGGTCCTGTGCTTATTGGCGGATTCTGCTTGCCTCAGAGATCTTCCCCTCTAGTAGAATCCACAGTCCAGGTTAACTCCTCCTGAGTCTGATCAGGAGTTAGGAGTTTTGGGGGGAACCCGGGCCCGCCCTCTACTCCGGGTTCCAGCCCAGGGCCCTGCGGATTGCAGCTGTTTACAGTGCCTCCTGGAACAACTGCACGACAGCTACAACTCCCTGGGCTACTTCCCCCTGGACTCCTCCCAACACCTTCTTTATCCTCACCACAGGATCTGCCAGCAGTACGCCTTCTCACTCTCAGCTCCTAGTGCCTCTTGCTCCCAGCTCCTCACACGCAACCTCCTTCCACAGCTCCTGACATGCGCCCCTCACTGGGAGGCTTTTAACTAGTTTCAGCCAGCCCGATTGGCTGCAGGTGTCTCAATTAACCTCCCTGCCTTCTGGAAAGTTCTTAATTGGCCCCAGGTGTCTTGATTAACCTGGAGCAACTGCCATAAGGTATCAGGGATTTGTTTAGCCTGGGGCTAACATACTGGTTCCTTACCACTTTCCTATAGCCCTCTGGCCAGGAAGGTGGTAGAGGGCTGCTGCTGCTCCTCCTGCTCATCTTGCTGGGGCTGCTGCTAGGCCCTGGGCCCTCCCAGCTGCTGTTTGCTGCTACTGCTGCTCCAGCTTCTCCCCTGGCTGGACCAGACCCCCCCTCCCACTACTCTACTCTCTGGTTGCTGGATGCCTGGCAGCTGAACCCCCTCCCCCCCCCCAACACCTTGGTTGCTGCTACTCCTGCTGCTGCTGCACCCCTTGGGGGGGAGGGGGCCTGCTGGCCCTCTCCCCAGAGAAGGGATGTGAGGGACCCCTGCTCCAGCCGCTGCTGTGACCACCACCACCATCTGTGAGGGGTCCTGCCTAACCACCGGACCACCGCCTGGAGTTGCTGGAGCTGCTGCTGCTGCTGCCCTGTTTGCTGCCAGGAAGCTGCTGGTACCCAGAGGAGGAAGACCCGGAAGACCGTCGGCGGAGACTCTGCAGACCACCGTGGAGGGGGGCCTCCAAGAACTGAGTAATCTTTCGAACTGTGCTCTAGTGGTGGGGGTATTGACTGTGTTGGTAGGGGCACAGGGGGTGTGGCACTGAGCCTGCCCCCTGGTCCACCTGTGCCCCCCCATAACCCCCACCACCACCGCTGCCCCCTCCACCACCTCTGCTGGCTGCTCACCATCTGCCTTGTGCTACAGCCTCTGGACTTAGCTGCTTCCATGGCCTGCCACAAACTTTTAACATCATTTGGGCCTGCAGTGGCAACCAGCCCCACCCATTGACTTTGTGCAAGCGCACGTGGGTGCACGTGCCCCTCCCATACCCCTTGGACTGACCCTCTTCCCCCCAGCAGTACGTCCCTTGCTTTGTCCCTTGCCACCTGCCCCATTTGCCCCTTGCAGTTCTTTGCCCCCTTTTTTTTGGTCCCAGCCCCTTGCTAGTTTCAGTTTTGCCTGCCCCACCCCTCTCCCTCTACAGCCTTGTTTCTTTGCCCTACCCTAGCCCTGAAACTAGTCCCTTGTTATTCTGCCCCATTCTTAGTTGGTTGTCTCCCTCCCCCTGAAGCTCCGTTTGCCCTAATAAGCCCCCCGCTTCCGTGAACCCATGCCCCCTCCCACGCGCTTGTGCCCCTCCCCTGTTTAATTTTGACCCTATCTCACTGCACCCCCATGCTGTTATATCATCCCCTCCCCTCGTGCAACAAGAGGAGCCGGCTTTCCCATCTTGTGTCGGTGACTGAACCTTACCGCCGCACTAGTCCGAGTTAACCCTGCACCCTGTCCCCACTTTTATTGCCCTCCTCCCCTGCCTGCAGCCTAGCAGGGAGGAGCGGTCACCCCAATTCCTCTCCCCGACCCCTCTCAGGAGTTTTCCCTTCCCCCCCTGTTCGTCATGGCAGGCGACATGGAGGGAGGAGCCCCTCCAGACGGCACGGCCGCCCCTCCTCCGCCTGTTCCCCCGTCACCCTCCCTAGCCTCCACCTCGACCGCCGCTGCCGAACCACCTGCTCTCGCCCCCGCTGGGGCACCGGCAGTGGCGGACATTGAAGAGACCTCCGCTGCTGCCACGTCCCTCGCCCCCCATGATCCTGGGGGAGCCCCCCCAGCCGGCAGGAAGGGCCAGGGTAAAAAGAAGGGTAAGAGCCCCGCGACAAAGGCCAGACCCTCCATGGCAGAGGCAGCCACTACTGCTGCGGCCCTGCCACCGGCCGCGGCGCCCTTCCCTGCTGTTCCCTCTACCAGCTCTGCGGGTGTCCCACCTCCGGCCCCCAGAGCGTACGCCCAGGTGGCGGCAACCCCCCCACCTGCCGCAACGTCACCTAACCCTCCCACCGCCTCAGCTACCATCTATAGCAGCCGGGGCCCCTTTCCCACCTTCACCAGGAGGCATGGCGTCCGTTGCCTCCTGGTACCCGCCTCGCCCCACGTAGAAACCTATGTGCGGGCGTTGGCGAGGGTAGTGGGGCCCACGGCCTTCGTAGCAGCCTCCAAAATGTACGGGAAGGTAGTCTTCTTCCTCGCATCGGAGGCCGCGGCCCAAGAGGCGGTGGAGAAGGGCCTGGCGGTGGGGGGCGTGTTCGTCCCATTAGAGCCGCTGGAGGACTTGGGCGTCCGCCTAGTCCTCACTTCCGTCCCTCCCTTCCTCCCCAATGCCGCCCTGTTACCTGCCCTCTCCGCCCTAGGGAGACCCATCTCTGTAGTCAGCCCTCTCCCACTGGGCTGCAAAGACCCCGCCCTCCGTCACATCCTCTCGTTCCGCCGGCAGGTGCAGCTCCAAATGCCCCCGGCGGCACGTGACGGGGAGGCGCTCGAGGGGTCCTTTATGATCCCCTATCACGGGGCCCGTTACCGGGTGTATTATTCCACGGGGGAGGCCCGGTGCTACCTCTGCCGGGCGATGGGACACGTCCGGAGGGACTGTCCCTTGGCCCGGCAAGGAGGAGCATCCGAGACCCCCGAGCCCCGGCAGGGCGTCGGCCCCGTCATCGCCGGCGCCCCTGTATGCCCGGTGCCCAGAGCCGCCCCTCCTCCTTCCCAGTCCACCGCTGCTCCCGCTCGGGCCCTGGGAGTACCTCCCCCAGTGAGCCCAGACGAGCGGGAGAGGCCCACTGTGAACAGTCTGCTGAGGCCTGTGGAGGAGGGTGAGGCAGGGATATCGCCGGGCGTGGGAGAGGGCCCGCCCCAGAGAGACTTTTCTCTCCCTTATGCTGCCCCACCACTACCTCCCCGAGTCCCTAAGAAATCATCCCTCCCCCCTGACCCGACCCTTACTAGCCGACCCCCAGATGATGCCATGGAGGGCTGGGCCTTAGTACAGGGGAAGCGGGGCAAGCGGAAGGCTCGAGCCCCGCTCCTTTCCACCGATGCGGAAGCCCCCCGAAAAACCAGGAAGGGGGGCACTGATGCCGAGCCTTCCGCTTTGCCCCCGAGCGGCTTTTGTCCGCCAGAACCGGCTGGGAAAGACGTGGCAGCACTGGAAGGTATTACCGCCCCTCTCTCGGAAGCCCCTGATAGAGCCCCTTCTGTCCCTTTTGTCGACCCTGCGCACCCCGATCCGAGCATCGCTTCAGGTGCCGGCGGGAAGAACCCCGGGGTGGCAGAAGGTGACCTGCCCTCCATCTACGAGGAGATCGAGGCCCTGGGTCTGACCCCAATCACCCAGGGGGAGGACGACCCTTTACCAGCAGGACTCGATCTCAATGACCTCACCCCGGTGCCCCTTTCCCCCCTCTCCCCATGCTCCCTCCCCTTGACCGCTGGTTCCGCTCCCACCTCTGAGGATCCCCTGGGCTCTTCCACCTGCCCGGTCGCAAGTGACACCTCGCTGACGGCCGCCAAGCCTCCTGAAGCGACGGCCGGTGCCCTGCGGCCGGGACCCGAATCCCAGAGGGTACCCCTCATTGGGGTGGGACAACAGTTCTCCTTCCCAGGCGGGGACCCCGCAAGTATCTGTCCACCTCCTGATGCCGTGGCTATAACAGACACCATCATACTAGAGCCCGGCATCGTGGGGGGTCCCCTTCCCAATTCCCAGATCCCTCAGCCACACCAAGAGAGGCCACCTCCCAGTGGCCCAGCTCCTGCGGCTCAGGATCCTCTACCCGTTCCTCAGCCCGGCCCTGCTCATGTCCCCCTCCCTGCCCCTACCTCTGATCCCTGCCCCGCCCCTGATGCCATCCCAATCTCCCACACCTCCCATGATGACACTGCCGCCTCTGGGGCTGTCTCCCTCCCCTTCTCGGAGGATGACCCCCAGGGAGCGGCTCCAGTAATTCCTCGTCCCGACCCACCAGAGGCTGCTCTTCTCCCTCCGCCGCCTCTCCCAACTAAGCCGAATTTCGGGTTGGGCCCTAAGGTGCCGGCCCAGCAGGAGCTGCGTCGAGGGTCCGCCCCTTGCCTATCTGTTTCGGTGGGCCATAGGGCTGTGTCCGGGGCCCCTTCTTTCGACAGCCGGGAGCCAGTAACCCCGGCCCCCCATACGCTGCGAGAGGAGCTGCGGGAGTTCCTGGAGGACGTCCGGGGCTCCCGCAACAAAGTACAGCTCGCTCTCCAGCGATGGGGGGATTTCCACCAAATCCTCCGGGCCGCGAGGGCCCTCATGGGGGAGGGCAAAGGGACTGGGAAGCAGGCCGCCACGGCCTACCAACGGGTCCGCCTTTTCCGTGACTCACTACTCGCCTACGGGGTGGGTCACGGATTGTTACGCGGCCCGATGGGGGCCGTGAGTGACTCTGCCAGCAAGGATCCCCCCCAGCCCTCCTCATGGCATCTCTCCTCTTCGCAACATTGAACACCCGGGGCTGTAGGATGGGTCTCCGCAGGAGCCAGGTGCTCTCCTTCCTTCGGGAGGGGGGGTACTCTGTAGTATTCCTGCAGGAGACCCATACAGATCCAGCCGCTGAAGACAGCTGGCGGCTGGAATGGGGGGACAGAGTCTGCTTCAGCCATCTCTCTGTTCGCCAGGCTAGAGTGGCGACCTTGTTCTCCCCCGACCTACGGCCTGAGGTGCTGGGGGTTGCCGAGGCTGTGCCGGGCCGCCTGCTGCACCTACGGGTCCGTATGGAGGGGCTCGTGGTCAATCTCATCAACATCTATGCCCCGACACCGGGCCCGGAACAACTTCGTTTCTATCAGCAGGCGTCCACCTTCCTCGGCACCTTGGATCCTCGCGAGTGCCTGGTCCTGGGCGGGGACTTTAACAACACCCTTGAGAAACGGGACCGCTCGGGGATCGAGCAGTGCCCGGCCGCCGCGGACGTCCTCAGGGAGATTGTTGAACATCACTCCCTGGTGGACGTCTGGCGCGACCACCACCCGGACGACAGCTCAACCTTCACCTTTGTCCGGGTGGAGGCCCATCGGTCGCACCACTCCCGGTTGGACCGCATCTATTTATCACGTTTTCACCTTTCGCGGGCCCACTCCTCCAGCGTCCGGCCGGCCCCATTCTCTGATCATCATCTCGCTACCGTGACGGCCTCTCTCTGCGCGGAGAGGCCGGGGCCGGCCTATTGGCATTTTAATAACAGTTTGCTGGAGGATGTGGGTTTCGTGGCGTCCTTCCGGGAGTTCTGGCTGGCCTGGCGAGGGCAACGGCACGCCTTTCCCTCGGTGCGGCGATGGTGGGATCTAGGGAAGGTACGCGCCCGGCTCTTCTGCCGTGACTACACCCGGGGCGCCAGCCGACGGAGGGATGCGACGATAGGGCAGTTGGAACGGGAGGTCTTAGAGCTGGAGAGGCGTCTGGCCGCCAGCCCTGAGGATCCATCCCTCTGTGGGGCGTGCCGGGAGAAGCGGGAGGAGCTCCGGGAACTCGAAGATCATCGAGCCCGGGGCGCCTTCATTCGATCCCGCATCCGTCTCCTTCGGGAGATGGATCGCGGCTCCCGCTTCTTCTACGCCCTGGAGAAAAAGAGGGGGGCTAAGAAACACGTCACCTGTCTCCTCGCAGAAGATGGCACCCCCCTCACGGATCCGGTGGAGATGTGCGGGAGGGCCAAGGCCTTCTACGCGAGCCTTTTCTCCCCGGATCCGACCGATCCTAACGCTTGCAGAGTGCTCTGGGATGAACTCCCTACGGTCAGCACGGGCGACCGAGACCGGCTAGAGCTGCCTCTCACTCTGGCCGAGTTCTCGGAAGCCCTCCGTCGCATGCCAACTAATAAATCTCCGGGACTGGACGGGCTGACCGTGGAGTTCTACCGCGTGTTCTGGGACGTCCTCGGCCCAGACCTTGTCACCGTCTGGGCCGAGTCCTTGCAGGGCGGGGTCCTCCCTCTTTCGTGCAGGCGAGCCGTGCTCGCCTTATTGCCGAAGAAGGGGGACCTCCGCGATTTACGGAATTGGCGTCCCGTCTCGCTCCTCAGCACGGACTATAAAGTCGTAGCAAAGGCCATCTCGCTGCGGCTTGGGTCCGTGCTGGCGGACGTGGTCCACCCAGACCAGACCTACACCGTCCCGGGCCGCACCATTCTCGACAACCTGTATCTGGTCCGGGATCTCTTGGAGCTTGGGTGTAGGGATGGTCTGTCGTTCGCCCTTCTGTCTCTGGATCAGGAGAAGGCGTTCGACAGGGTGGATCACAGGTACCTCCTGAGCACTCTGCGAGCGTTTGGCTTTGGGCCCCAGTTTGTGGGTTTTCTCCAGGTGCTGTACGCCTCCGCAGAGTGTCTGGTCAGGCTCAACTGGACCCTGACCGAGCCGGTCAGCTTCGGGCGAGGAGTACGGCAGGGGTGCCCCCTCTCGGGCCAGCTGTACGCTCTGGCGATCGAGCCCTTCCTTTGTCTCCTCCGCAGGAGGTTGACGGGGTTGGTGCTCCGAGAGCCGGAGCTGCGGCTGGTCCTGTCGGCATACGCCGACGATGTACTCCTCGTGGTCCAGGACCCGGGCGACTTGGTGCGGGTGGAGGCTTGCCAGACGATCTACTCGGCGGCCTCCTCTGCCCGGGTCAACTGGGTCAAGAGCTCTGGCCTGGTGGTAGGGGACGGGTGGCAGGCGAGCTCTCTCCCACCCGCGCTTCAGGCCATCAGGTGGAGCGCGGGTCCGCTGCTCTATCTCGGCGTTTACCTTTCTGCCACGCATCCATCCCCGCCGGAGAACTGGCAAGGTTTAGAGGGCAGGGTGATAGAGCGGATCCGGAAATGGACAGGACTGCTCCGGTGCCTCTCCTTTCGAGGGAGAGCACTGGTAATCAATCAATTAGTCCTGTCCATACTCTGGTACCGGCTCAACACCCTGGTCCCGGCCCCGGGTTTCCTGGCCAACCTCCGGACGTCGATTCTGGAGTTCTTTTGGTCAGGACTGCACTGGGTCTCTGCAGGGGTTCTCCATCTTCCTCTGGAGGAGGGTGGGCAGGGCCTGAAGTGTCCACACACTCAGGTCCATGTCTTCCGTCTCCAGGCCCTGCAGAGGCTCCTTTATGGTGCAGGTAGTCCGGCGTGGAGCGTATTGGCGCACGCCTTCCTGCGCCGTTTCCGGGGGCTCCGATATGACCGGCAGCTCCTTTATCTCCATCCGAGAGGTCTTCCGCGAGACCTCTACGGGCTGCCGGTCTTCTACCAGGACCTCCTCCGGACCTGGAAGCTATTCTCAGTGACCAGGTCCGTGGCGGCCACCGAGGGGGCAGATCTCCTCGCGGAGCCCCTGCTACACAACCCCCAGCTCCGTGTGCAGGTGGCGGAGTCCCCCTCGGTGCGCCAGAGGTTGGTCCTGGCAGAAGTCACTAGGGTCGGAGACCTCCTGGACTACGACCGGGGAGATTGGCTGGATCCCCTGACGCTTGCTCAGCGCATGGGGCTCTCCAGACCTCGTACTCCCCGGCGCGTACTTCAGGAGGTGAAGGCTGCTTTGCCGCCCGCTGCTCGGGCTTACCTCGACCGGGTCCTGCGAGAGGGTACGCCCCGCCCTCCCTTCACCCCAAGCCCTCCGGACCTTTTTATTGGGCCCCTGCCCCGTGGACCCAACCGGGTCCCCTGTCCCTTCACGGTGAGCCGGCTGCACGAACTGCAGCCGGTCCGCTTCCAGACCGCGCCAAGGAAACATCTCTACACGCTCGTGCTCCACACCCTTCATCTCCTCACCCTCACGTCCCGCCCCGATACGAAATGGCGAGACCTCCTGCCACCTCTAGAGGGTGAGAAGCCCCGGTGGGCCAGCCTTTACTCCTCCTTAGTCCCAAGGCCCGCCGGGGATGTCAGTTGGCGGCTCCTTCACGGAGCCGTGAGCACGGGCGTGTACTTGGCGCGGTTCACCCCTATCCCCGACGCATGTCCCTTTTGCGGTGTGAGGGAGACCCTGGCGCACATTTATCTAGAGTGCGCCAGGCTTCAGCCCCTGTTCCGGCTCCTCTTAGACATTTTGTTGGGGTTTTGGTTGCACTTTTCCCCTCACCTTTTTATTTATGCACTTCCAATCCGCGGCCCCACAAAGTCGCGGGACCTCCTGGTCAACCTCCTCCTGGCCCTAGCTAAACTGGCCATCTACAAAACCAGGCTGAGGAGGTTGGCCGATGGAGGCTCCTGTGACTGTGGGGCCTATTTTCGATCCTCTGTTCGTTCACGCATCCGGGCAGAGTTCCTCTGGGCAGCATCCACTGGCTCCCTTGACACCTTTGAGGAGCAGTGGGCGCTGTCCGGGGTTCTCTGCTCGGTGTCCCCATCTGGTTCGCTTTGTTTGACCCTTTGACCGCACTCCCGTTCCTGTTTTTTCATTTTTTGTCCCCCGGACTCACTTGGTATCCAGGTCCTGTGGATCCCTCCCCTTAGGCTGAAGGGGGGGATCCTTTAGCAGTGGGCGGGCTTCGCCCGCCCACTTCCCGGATCCCAATAAGAACATACTGGTTCCTTACCACTTTCCTATAGCCCTCTGGCCAGGAAGGTGGTAGAGGGCTGCTGCTGCTCCTCCTGCTCATCTTGCTGGGGCTGCTGCTAGGCCCTGGGCCCTCCCAGCTGCTGTTTGCTGCTACTGCTGCTCCAGCTTCTCCCCTGGCTGGACCAGACCCCCCCTCCCACTACTCTACTCTCTGGTTGCTGGATGCCTGGCAGCTGAACCCCCTCCCCCCCCCAACACCTTGGTTGCTGCTACTCCTGCTGCTGCTGCACCCCTTGGGGGGGAGGGGGCCTGCTGGCCCTCTCCCCAGAGAAGGGATGTGAGGGACCCCTGCTCCAGCCGCTGCTGTGACCACCACCACCATCTGTGAGGGGTCCTGCCTAACCACCGGACCACCGCCTGGAGTTGCTGGAGCTGCTGCTGCTGCTGCCCTGTTTGCTGCCAGGAAGCTGCTGGTACCCAGAGGAGGAAGACCCGGAAGACCGTCGGCGGAGACTCTGCAGACCACCGTGGAGGGGGCCTCCAAGAACTGAGTAATCTTTCGAACTGTGCTCTAGTGGTGGGGGTATTGACTGTGTTGGTAGGGGCACAGGGGGTGTGGCACTGAGCCTGCCCCCTGGTCCACCTGTGCCCCCCCATAACCCCCACCACCACCGCTGCCCCCTCCACCACCTCTGCTGGCTGCTCACCATCTGCCTTGTGCTACAGCCTCTGGACTTAGCTGCTTCCATGGCCTGCCACAAACTTTTAACATCATTTGGGCCTGCAGTGGCAACCAGCCCCACCCATTGACTTTGTGCAAGCGCACGTGGGTGCACGTGCCCCTCCCATACCCCTTGGACTGACCCTCTTCCCCCCAGCAGTACGTCCCTTGCTTTGTCCCTTGCCACCTGCCCCATTTGCCCCTTGCAGTTCTTTGCCCCCTTTTTTTTGGTCCCAGCCCCTTGCTAGTTTCAGTTTTGCCTGCCCCACCCCTCTCCCTCTACAGCCTTGTTTCTTTGCCCTACCCTAGCCCTGAAACTAGTCCCTTGTTATTCTGCCCCATTCTTAGTTGGTTGTCTCCCTCCCCCTGAAGCTCCGTTTGCCCTAATAAGCCCCCCGCTTCCGTGAACCCATGCCCCCTCCCACGCGCTTGTGCCCCTCCCCTGTTTAATTTTGACCCTATCTCACTGCACCCCCATGCTGTTATATCATCCCCTCCCCTCGTGCAACAAGAGGAGCCGGCTTTCCCATCTTGTGTCGGTGACTGAACCTTACCGCCGCACTAGTCCGAGTTAACCCTGCACCCTGTCCCCACTTTTATTGCCCTCCTCCCCTGCCTGCAGCCTAGCAGGGAGGAGCGGTCACCCCAATTCCTCTCCCCGACCCCTCTCAGGAGTTTTCCCTTCCCCCCCTGTTCGTCATGGCAGGCGACATGGAGGGAGGAGCCCCTCCAGACGGCACGGCCGCCCCTCCTCCGCCTGTTCCCCCGTCACCCTCCCTAGCCTCCACCTCGACCGCCGCTGCCGAACCACCTGCTCTCGCCCCCGCTGGGGCACCGGCAGTGGCGGACATTGAAGAGACCTCCGCTGCTGCCACGTCCCTCGCCCCCCATGATCCTGGGGGAGCCCCCCCAGCCGGCAGGAAGGGCCAGGGTAAAAAGAAGGGTAAGAGCCCCGCGACAAAGGCCAGACCCTCCATGGCAGAGGCAGCCACTACTGCTGCGGCCCTGCCACCGGCCGCGGCGCCCTTCCCTGCTGTTCCCTCTACCAGCTCTGCGGGTGTCCCACCTCCGGCCCCCAGAGCGTACGCCCAGGTGGCGGCAACCCCCCCACCTGCCGCAACGTCACCTAACCCTCCCACCGCCTCAGCTACCATCTATAGCGGCCGGGGCCCCTTTCCCACCTTCACCAGGAGGCATGGCGTCCGTTGCCTCCTGGTACCCGCCTCGCCCCACGTAGAAACCTATGTGCGGGCGTTGGCGAGGGTAGTGGGGCCCACGGCCTTCGTAGCAGCCTCCAAAATGTACGGGAAGGTAGTCTTCTTCCTCGCATCGGAGGCCGCGGCCCAAGAGGCGGTGGAGAAGGGCCTGGCGGTGGGGGGCGTGTTCGTCCCATTAGAGCCGCTGGAGGACTTGGGCGTCCGCCTAGTCCTCACTTCCGTCCCTCCCTTCCTCCCCAATGCCGCCCTGTTACCTGCCCTCTCCGCCCTAGGGAGACCCATCTCTGTAGTCAGCCCTCTCCCACTGGGCTGCAAAGACCCCGCCCTCCGTCACATCCTCTCGTTCCGCCGGCAGGTGCAGCTCCAAATGCCCCCGGCGGCACGTGACGGGGAGGCGCTCGAGGGGTCCTTTATGATCCCCTATCACGGGGCCCGTTACCGGGTGTATTATTCCACGGGGGAGGCCCGGTGCTACCTCTGCCGGGCGATGGGACACGTCCGGAGGGACTGTCCCTTGGCCCGGCAAGGAGGAGCATCCGAGACCCCCGAGCCCCGGCAGGGCGTCGGCCCCGTCATCGCCGGCGCCCCTGTATGCCCGGTGCCCAGAGCCGCCCCTCCTCCTTCCCAGTCCACCGCTGCTCCCGCTCGGGCCCTGGGAGTACCTCCCCCAGTGAGCCCAGACGAGCGGGAGAGGCCCACTGTGAACAGTCTGCTGAGGCCTGTGGAGGAGGGTGAGGCAGGGATATCGCCGGGCGTGGGAGAGGGCCCGCCCCAGAGAGACTTTTCTCTCCCTTATGCTGCCCCACCACTACCTCCCCGAGTCCCTAAGAAATCATCCCTCCCCCCTGACCCGACCCTTACTAGCCGACCCCCAGATGATGCCATGGAGGGCTGGGCCTTAGTACAGGGGAAGCGGGGCAAGCGGAAGGCTCGAGCCCCGCTCCTTTCCACCGATGCGGAAGCCCCCCGAAAAACCAGGAAGGGGGGCACTGATGCCGAGCCTTCCGCTTTGCCCCCGAGCGGCTTTTGTCCGCCAGAACCGGCTGGGAAAGACGTGGCAGCACCGGAAGGTATTACCGCCCCTCTCTCGGAAGCCCCTGATAGAGCCCCTTTTGTCGACCCTGCGCACCCCGATCCGAGCATCGCTTCAGGTGCCGGCGGGGAGAACCCCGGGGTGGCAGAAGGTGACCTGCCCTCCATCTACGAGGAGATCGAAGCCCTGGGTCTGACCCCAATCACCCAGGGGGAGGACGACCCTTTACCAGCAGGACTCGATCTCAATGACCTCACCCCGGTGCCCCTTTCCCCCCTTTCCCCATGCTCCCTCCCCTTGACCGCTGGTTCCGCTCCCACCTCTGAGGATCCCCTGGGCTCTTCCACCTGCCCGGTCGCAAGTGACACCTCGATGACGGCCGCCAAGCCTCCTGAAGCGACGGCCGGTGCCCTGCGGCCGGGACCCGAATCCCAGAGGGTACCCCTCATTGGGGTGGGACAACAGTTCTCCTTCCCAGGCGGGGACCCCGCAAGTATCTGTCCACCTCCCGATGCCGTGGCTATAACAGACACCATCATACTAGAGCCCGGCATCGTGGGGGGTCCCCTTCCCAATTCCCAGATCCCTCAGCCACACCAAGAGAGGCCACCTCCCAGTGGCCCAGCTCCTGCGGCTCAGGATCCTCTACCCGTTCCTCAGCCCGGCCCTGCTCATGTCCCGCTCCCTGCCCCTACTTCTGATCCCTGCCCCGCCCCTGATGCCATCCCAATCTCCCACACCTCCCATGATGACACTGCCGCCTCTGGGGCTGTCTCCCTCCCCTTCTCGGAGGATGACCCCCAGGGAGCGGCTCCAGTAATTCCTCGTCCCGACCCACCAGAGGCTGCTCTTCTCCCTCCGCCGCCTCTCCCAACTAAGCCGAATTTCGGGTTGGGCCCTAAGGTGCCGGCCCAGCAGGAGCTGCGTCGAGGCTCCGCCCCTTGCCTATCTGTTTCGGTGGGCCATAGGGCTGTGTCCGGGGCCCCTTCTTTCGACAGCCGGGAGCCAGTAACCCCGGCCCCCAATACGCTGCGAGAGGAGCTGCGGGAGTTCCTGGAGGACGTCCGGGGCTCCCGCAACAAAGTACAGCTCGCTCTCCGGCGATGGGGGGATTTCCACCAAATCCTCCGGGCCGCGAGGGCCCTCATGGGGGAGGGCAAAGGGACTGGGAAGCAGGCCGCCACGGCCTACCAACGGGTCCGCCTTTTCCGTGACTCACTACTCGCCTACGGGGTGGGTCACGGATTGTTACGCGGCCCGATGGGGGCCGTGAGTGACTCTGCCAGCAAGGATCCCCTCCAGCCCTCCTCATGGCATCTCTCCTCTTCGCAACATTGAACACCCGGGGCTGTAGGATGGGTCTCCGCAGGAGCCAGGTGCTCTCCTTCCTTCGGGAGGGGGGGTACTCTGTAGTATTCCTGCAGGAGACCCATACAGATCCAGCTGCTGAAGACAGCTGGCGGCTGGAATGGGGTGACAGAGTCTACTTCAGCCATCTCTCTGTTCGCCAGGCTGGAGTGGCGACCTTGTTCTCCCCCGACCTACGGCCTGAGGTGCTGGGGGTTGCCGAGGCTGTGCCGGGCCGCCTGCTGCACCTACGGGTCCGTATGGAGGGGCTCGTGGTCAATCTCATCAACATCTATGCCCCGACACCGGGCCCGGAACAACTTCGTTTCTATCAGCAGGCGTCCACCTTCCTCGGCACCTTGGATCCTCACGAGTGCCTGGTCCTGGGCGGGGACTTTAACAACACCCTTGAGAAACGGGACCGCTCGGGGATTGAGCAGTGCCCGGCCGCCGCGGACGTCCTCAGGGAGATTGTCGAACATCACTCCCTGGTGGACGTCTGGCGCGACCACCACCCGGACGACAGCTCAACCTTCACCTTTGTCCGGGTGGAGGCCCATCGGTCGCACCACTCCCGGTTGGACCGCATCTATTTATCACGTTTTCACCTTTCGCGGGCCCACTCCTCCAGCGTCCGGCCGGCCCCATTCTCTGACCATCATCTCGCTACCGTGACGGCCTCTCTCTGCGCGGAGAGGCCGGGGCCGGCCTATTGGCATTTTAATAACAATTTGCTGGAGGATGTGGGTTTTGTGGCGTCCTTCCGGGAGTTCTGGCTGGCCTGGCGAGGGCAACGGCACGCCTTTCCCTCGGTGCGGCGATGGTGGGATCTAGGGAAGGTACGCGCCCGGCTCTTCTGCCGTGACTACACCCGGGGCGCCAGCCGACGGAGGGATGCGACGATAGGGCAGTTGGAACGGGAGGTCTTAGAGCTGGAGAGGCGTCTGGCCGCCAGCCCTGAGGATCCATCCCTCTGTGGGGCGTGCCGGGAGAAGCGGGAGGAGCTCCGGGAACTCGAAGATCATCGAGCCCGGGGCGCCTTCATTCGATCCCGCATCCGTCTCCTTCGGGAGATGGATCGCGGCTCCCGCTTCTTCTACGCCCTGGAGAAAAAGAGGGGGGCTAAGAAACACGTCACCTGTCTCCTCGCAGAAGATGGCACCCCCCTCACGGATCCGGTGGAGATGTGCGGGAGGGCCAAGGCCTTCTACGCGAGCCTTTTCTCCCCGGATCCGACCGATCCTAACGCTTGCAGAGTGCTCTGGGATGAACTCCCTACGGTCAGCACGGGCGACCGAGACCGGCTAGAGCTGCCTCTCACTCTGGCCGAGTTCTCGGAAGCCCTCCGTCGCATGCCAACTAATAAATCTCCGGGACTGGACGGGCTGACCGTGGAGTTCTACCGCGTGTTCTGGGACGTCCTCGGCCCAGACCTTGTCCCCGTCTGGGCCGAGTCCTTGCAGGGCGGGGTCCTCCCTCTTTCGTGCAGGCGAGCCGTGCTCGCCTTATTGCCGAAGAAGGGGGACCTCCGCGATTTACGGAATTGGCGTCCCGTCTCGCTCCTCAGCACGGACTATAAAGTCGTAGCAAAGGCCATCTCGCTGCGGCTGGGGTCCGTGCTGGCGGACGTGGTCCACCCAGACCAGACCTACACCGTCCCGGGCCGCACCATTCTCGACAACCTGTATCTGGTCCGGGATCTCTTGGAGCTTGGGTGTAGGGATGGTCTGTTGTTCGCCCTTCTGTCTCTGGATCAGGAGAAGGCGTTCGACAGGGTGGATCACAGGTACCTCCTGAGCACTCTGCGAGCGTTTGGCTTTGGGCCCCAGTTTGTGGGTTTTCTCCAGGTGCTGTACGCCTCCGCAGAGTGTCTGGTCAGGCTCAACTGGACCCTGACCGAGCCGGTCAGCTTCGGGCGAGGAGTACGGCAGGGGTGCCCCCTCTCGGGCCAGCTGTACGCTCTGGCGATCGAGCCCTTCCTTTGTCTCCTCCGCAGAAGGTTGACGGGGTTGGTGCTCCGAGAGCCGGAGCTGCGGCTGGTCCTGTCGGCATACGCCGACGATGCACTCCTCGTGGTCCAGGACCCGGGCGACTTGGTGCGGGTGGAGGCTTGCCAGACGATCTACTCGGCGGCCTCCTCCGCCCGGGTCAACTGGGTCAAGAGCTCTGGCCTGGTGGTAGGGGACGGGTGGCAGGCGAGCTCTCTCCCACCCGCGCTTCAGGCCATCAGGTGGAGTGCGGGTCCGCTGCTCTATCTCGGCGTTTACCTTTCTGCCACGCATCCATCCCCGCCGGAGAACTGGCAAGGTTTAGAGGGCAGGGTGATAGAGCGGATCCGGAAATGGACAGGACTGCTCCGGTGCCTCTCCTTTCGAGGGAGAGCACTGGTAATCAATCAATTAGTCCTGTCCATGCTCTGGTACCGGCTCAACACCCTGGTCCCGGCCCCGGGTTTCCTGGCCAACCTCCGGACGTCGATTCTGGAGTTCTTTTGGTCAGGACTGCACTGGGTCTCTGCAGGGGTTCTTCATCTTCCTCTGGAGGAGGGTGGTCAGGGCCTGAAGTGTCCACACACTCAGGTCCATGTCTTCCGTCTCCAGGCCCTGCAGAGGCTCCTTTATGGTGCAGGTAGTCCGGCGTGGAGCGTATTGGCGCACGCCTTCCTGCGCCGTTTCCGGGGGCTCCGATATGACCGGCAGCTCCTTTATCTCCATCCGAGAGGTCTTCCGCGAGACCTCTACGGGCTGCCGGTCTTCTACCAGGACCTCCTCCGGACCTGGAAGCTATTCTCAGCGACCAGGTCCGTGGCGGCCACCGAGGGGGCAGATCTCCTCGCGGAGCCCCTGCTACACAACCCCCAGCTCCGTGTGCAGGTGGCGGAGTCTCCCTCGGTGCGCCAGGGGTTGGTCCTGGCAGAAGTCACTAGGGTCGGAGACCTCCTGGACTACGACCGGGGAGATTGGCTGGATCCCCTGACGCTTGCTCAGCGCATGGGGCTCTCCAGACCTCGTACTCCCCGGCGCGTACTTCAGGAGGTGAAGGCTGCTTTGCCGCCCGCTGCTCGGGCTTACCTCGACCGGGTCCTGCGAGAGGGTACGCCCCGCCCTCCCTTCACCCCAAGCCCTCCGGACCTTTTTATTGGGCCCCTGCCCCGTGGACCCAACCGGGTCCCCTGTCCCTTCACGGTGAGCCGGCTGCACGAACTGCAGCCGGTCCGCTTCCAGACCGCGCCAAGGAAACATCTCTACACGCTCGTGCTCCACACCCTTCATCTCCTCACCCTCACGTCCCGCCCCGATACGAAATGGCGAGACCTCCTGCCACCTCTAGAGGGTGAGAAGCCCCGGTGGGCCAGCCTTTACTCCTCCTTAGTCCCAAGGCCCGCCGGGGATGTCAGTTGGCGGCTCCTTCACGGAGCCGTGAGCACGGGCGTGTACTTGGCGCGGTTCACCCCTATCCCCGACGCATGTCCCTTTTGCGGTGTGAGGGAGACCCTGGCGCACATTTATCTAGAGTGCGCCAGGCTTCAGCCCCTGTTCCGGCTCCTCTTAGACATTTTGTTGGGGTTTTGGTTGCACTTTTCCCCTCACCTTTTTATTTATGCACTTCCAATCCGCGGCCCCACAAAGTCGCGGGACCTCCTGGTCAACCTCCTCCTGGCCCTAGCTAAACTGGCCATCTACAAAACCAGGCTGAGGAGGTTGGCCGATGGAGGCTCCTGTGACTGTGGGGCCTATTTTCGATCCTCCATTCGTTCACGCATCCGGGCAGAGTTCCTCTGGGCAGCATCCACTGGCTCCCTTGACACCTTTGAGGAGCAGTGGGCGCTGTCCGGGGTTCTCTGCTCGGTGTCCCCATCTGGTTCGCTTTGTTTGACCCTTTGACCGCACTCCCGTTCCTGTTTTTTCATTTTTTGTCCCCCGGACTCACTTGGTATCCAGGTCCTGTGGATCCCTCCCCTTAGGCTGAAGGGGGGGATCCTTTAGCTGCTGCTGCTGCTCCTCCTGCTCATCCTGCTGGGGCTGCTGCTAGGCCCTGGGCCCTCCCAGCTGCTGTTTGCTGCTACTGCTGCTCCAGCTTCTCCCCTGGCTGGACCAGACCCCCCCTCCCACTACTCTACTCTCCGGTTGCTGGCTGCCTGGCAGCTGAACCCCCTCCCCCCCCAACACCTTGGTTGCTGCTACTCCTGCTGCTGCAGCAACCCCTTGGGGGGGAGGGGGCCTGCTGGCCCTCTCCCCAGAGGAGGGGTGTGAGGGGCTCCTGCTCCAGCCGCTGCTGTGACCACCACCATCTGTGAGGGGTCCCGCCTGACCACCGGACCACCGCCTGGAGTTGCTGGAGCTGCTGCTGCTGCCCTGTTTGCTACCAGGAAGCTGCTGGTACCCAGAGGAGGAAGACCCGGAAGACCGTCGGCGGAGACTCTGCAGACCACCGTGGAGGGAGCCTCCAAGAACTGAGTAATCTTTCGAACTGTGCTCTAGTGGTGGGGGTATTGACTGTGTTTGTAGGGGCACAGGGGGTGTGGTGCCGAGCCTGCCCCCTGGTCCACCTGTGCCCCCCCATAACCCCCACCACCACCGCTGCCCCCTCCACCACCTCTGCTGGCTGCTCACCATCTGCCTTGTGCTACGGCCTCTGGACTTAGCTGCTTCCATGGCCCGCCACGACCTTTTAACAACATTTGGGCCTGCAGTGGCAACCAGCCCCACCCATTGACTTTGTGCAAGCGCACGTGGGTGCACGTGCCCCCTCCCATACCCCTTGGACTGACCCTCTTCCCCCCAGCAGCACGTCCCTTGCTTTGTCCCTTGCCACCTGCCCCATTTACCCCTTGCAGTTGTTTGCCCCCTTTTTTTTGGTCCCAGCCCCTTGCCAGTTTCAGTTTTGCCTGCCCCGCCCCTCTCCCTCTACAGCCTTGTTTGTTTGCCCTACCCTAGCCCTGAAACTAGTCCCTTGTTTTTCTGCCCCATTCTTAGTTGGTTGTCTCCCTCCCCCTGAAGCTCCGTTTGCCCTGATTAGCCCCCCGCTTTCATGCACCCACACCCCCTCCCACGCGCTTGTGCCCCTCCCCTGTTTAATTTTGACCCTATCTCACTGCACCCCCATGCTGTTATATCATCCCCTCCCCTCGTGCAACAAGAAGAGCCGGATTTCCCATCTTGTGTCAGTGACTGAACCCACCCCCGCACTAGTCCGAGATAACCCTGGACCCTGTCCCCACTTTTAGTGCCCTCCTCCCCTGCCTGCAGCCTAGCAGAGAGGAGTGGTCACCCCAATTCCTCTCCCCGCCCCCTCTCAAGAGTTTTCCCTTCCCCCCCCCCCGTTCATCATGGCAGGCGACATGGAGGGAGGAGCCCCTCCAGACGACACGGCCGCCCCTCCTTCGCCTGTTCCCCCATCACCCTCCCTAGCCTCCACCTCGACCGCCGCTGCCGAACCACCTGCTCTCGCCCCCGCTGGGGCACCGGCAGTGGCGGACACTGAAGAGACCTCCGCTGCTGCTACGTCCCTCGCCCCCCATGATCCTGGGGGAGCCCCCCCAGCCGGCAGGAAGGGCCAGGGTAAAAAGAAGGGTAAGGGCCCCGCGACAAAAGCCAGGCCCTCCATGGCAGAGGCAGCCACTACTGCTGCGGCCCTGCCACCAGCCGCGGCATCCTTCCCTGCTGTTCCCTCTACCAGCTCTGTGGGTGTCCCACCCCCGGCCCCCAGAGCGTACGCCCAGGTGGCGGCAACCCCCCCACCTGCCGCAACGTCACCTAACCCGCCCACCGCCTCAGCTACCATCTATAGCGGCCGGGGCCCCTTTCCCACCTTGACCAGGAGGCACGGCGTCCGTTGCCTCCTGGTACCCACCTCGCCCCACGTAGAAACCTATGTGCGGGCGTTGGCGAGGGTGGTGGGGCCCATGGCCATCGTAGCGGCCTCCAAAATGTACGGGAAGGTAGTCTTCTTCCTCGCATCGGAGGCCGCGGCCCAAGAGGCGGTGGAGAAGGGCCTGGCGGTGGGGGGCGTGTTCGTCCCGTTAGAGCCGCTGGAGGACTTGGGCGTCTGCCTAGTCCTCACTTCCGTCCCTCCCTTCCTCCCCAATGCCGCCCTGTTACCTGCCCTCTCTGCCTTAGGGAGACCCATCTCTGTAGTCAGCCCTCTCCCACTGGGCTGCAAAGACCCCGCCCTCCGTCACATCCTCTCGTTCCGCCGGCAGGTGCAGCTCCAAATGCCCCCGGCTGCACGTGACGGGGAGGCGCTCGAGGGGTCCTTTATGGTCCCCTATCACGGGGCCCGTTACCGGGTGTACTATTCCACGGGGGAGGCCCGGTGCTACCTCTGCCAGGCGATGGGACACGTCCGGAGGGACTGTCCCTTGGCCCGGCAAGGGGGAGCATCCGAGACCCCCGAGCCCCGACAGGGCGTCGGCCCCGTCATCGCCGGCGCCCCTGTATGCCCGGTGCCCAGAGCCGCCCCTCCTCCTTCCCAGTCCACCGCTGCTCCCGCTCGGGCCCTGGGAGTACCTCCCCCCGTGAGCCCAGACGAGCGGGAGAGGCCCACTGCGAACAGTCTGCTGAGGCCTGTGGAGGAGGGTGAGGCAGGGATATCGCCGGGCGTGGGAGAGGGCCCGCCCCAGGGAGACTTTTCTCTCCCTTATGCTGCCCCACCACTACCTCCCCGAGTCCCTAAGAAATCGCGCCCCCCCCGACCCGACCCTTACTAGCCAGCCCCCAGATGATGCCATGGAGGGCTGGGCCTTAGTACAGGGGAAGCGGGGCAAGCGGAAGGCTCGAGCCCCGCTCCTTTCCGCCGATGCGGAAGCCCCCCGGAAGACCAGGAAGGGGGGCACTGATGCTGAGCCTTCCGCTTTGCCCCCGAGCGGCTTTAGTCCGCCAGAACCGGCTGGGAAAGACGTGGCAGCACCGGAAGGTATTACCGCCCCTCCCTCGGGAGCCCCTGATGGAGCCCCTTCTGCCCCGTTTGTCAACCCTGCACGCCCCAACCCGAGCATTGCTTCAGGTGCCGGCGGGGAGAACCCCGGGGTGGCAGAAGGTGACCTGCCCTCCATCTACGAGGAGATCGAGGCCCTGGGTCTGACCCCAATCACCCAGGGGGAGGACGACCCTTTACCGGCAGGCCTCGATCTCAATGACCTCACCCCGGTGCCCCTTTCCCCCCTTTCCCCATGCTCCCTCCCCTTGACCGCCGGTTCCGCTCCCACCTCCGAGGATCCCCTGGGCTCTTCCACCTGCCCGGTCGCAAGTGACACCTCGCTGACGGCCGCCAAGCCTCCTGAAGCGACGGCCGGTGCCCTGCGGCCGGGACCCGAATCCCAGGGGGTACCCCTCATTGGGGTGGGACAACAGTTCTCCTTCCTAGGCGGGGACCCCGCAAATATCTGTCCACCTCCCGATGCCGTGGCTGTAACACAAACCATCATGCTAGAGCCCGGCATCGTGGGGGGTCCCCTTCCCAATTCCCAGATCCCTCAGCCACACCAAGAGAGGCCACCTCCCAGTGGCCCAGCTCCTGCGGCTCAGGATCCTCTACCCGTTCCTCAGCCCGGCCCTGCTCATGTCCCCCTCCCTGCCCCTACTTCTGATCCCTGCCCCGCCCCTGATGCCATCCCAATCTCCCACACCTCCCATGATGACACTGCCGCCTCTGGGCCTGTCTCCCTCCCCTTCTCGGAGGTTGGCCCCCAGGGAGCGGCCCCAGTATTTCCTCGTCCCGACCCACCAGAGGCTGCTCTTCTCCCTCCGCCGCCTCCCCCAACTAAGCTGAATTTCGGGTTGGGCCCTAAGGTGCCAGCAGGAGCTGCGTCGAGGGTCCGCCCCTTGCCTATCTGTTTCGGTGGGCCATAGGGCTGTGTCCGGGGCCCCTTCTTTCGATAGCCGGGAGCCAGTAACCCTGCCCCCCCATACGCTGCGAGAGGAGCTGCGGGAGTTCCTGGAGGACGTCCGGGGCTCCCGCAACAAAGTACAGCTCGCTCTCCGGCGATGGGGGGATTTCCACCAAATCCTCCGGGCCGCGAGGGCCCTCATGGGGGAGGGCAAAGGGACTGGGAAGCAGGCCGCCACGGCCTACCAACGGGTCCGCCTTTTCCGTGACTCACTACTCGCCTACGGGGTGGGTCACGGATTGTTACGCGGCCCGATGGGGGTCGTGAGTGACTCTGCCGGCATGGATCCCCCCCAGCCCTCCTCATGGCATCTCTCCTCTTCGCAACATTGAACACCCGGGGCTGTAGGATGGGTCTCCGCAGGAGCCAGGTGCTCTCCTTCCTTCGGGAGGGGGGGTACTCTGTAGTATTCCTGCAGGAGACCCATACGGATCCAGCCGCTGAAGACAGCTGGCGGCTGGAATGGGGGGACAGAGTCTACTTCAGCCATCTCTCTGTTCGCCAGGCTGGAGTGGCGACCTTGTTCTCTCCCGACCTACGGCCTGAGGTGCTGGGGGTTGCCGAGGCTGTGCCGGGCCGCCTGCTGCACCTACGGGTCCGTATGGAGGGGCTCGTGGTCAATCTCATCAACATCTATGCCCCGACACCGGGCCCAGAACAACTTCGTTTCTATCAGCAGGCGTCCACCTTCCTCGGCGCCTTGGATCCTCGCGAGTGCCTGGTCCTGGGCGGGGACTTTAACAACACCCTTGAAAAACGGGACCGCTCGGGGATCGAGCAGTGCCCCACCGCAGCGGACGTCCTCAGGGAGATTGTCGAACATCACTCCCTGGTGGACGTCTGGCACGACCACCACCCGGACGACAGCTCAACCTTCACCTTTGTCCGGGTGGAGGCCCATCGGTCGCACCACTCCCGGTTGGACCGCATCTATTTATCACGTTTTCACCTTTCGCGGGCCCACTCCTCCAGCGTCCGGCTGGCCCCGTTCTCTGATCATCATCTCACTACCGTGACGGCCTCTCTCTGCGCGGAGAGGCCGGGGCCGGCCTATTGGCATTTTAATAACAGTTTGCTGGAGGATGTGGGTTTCGTGGCGTCCTTCCGGGAGTTCTGGCTGGCCTGGCGAAGGCAGCGGCACGCCTTTCCCTCGGCGCGGCGATGGTGGGATCTAGGGAAGGTACGCGCCCGGCTCTTCTGCCGTGACTACACCCGGGGCACCAGCCGACGGAGGGATGCGACGATAGGGCAGTTGGAACGGGAGGTCTTAGAGCTGGAGAGGCGTCTGGCCGCCAGCCCTGAGGATCCATCCCTCTGTGGGGCGTGCCGGGAGAAGCGGGAGGAGCTCCGGGAACTCGAAGATCATCGGGCCCGGGGCGCCTTCGTTCGATCCCACATCCGTCTCCTTCGGGAGATGGATTGCGGCTCCCACTTCTTCTACGCCCTGGAGAAAAAGAGGGGGGCTAAGAAACACGTCACCTGCCTCCTCACAGAAGATGGCACCCCCCTCACGGATCTGGTGGAGATGTGCGGGAGGGCCAAGGCCTTCTACGCGAGCCTTTTCTCCCCGGATCCGACCGATCCTAATGCTTGCAGAGTGCTCTGGGACGAACTCCCTACGGTCAGCACGGGCGACCAAGACCGGCTAGAGCTGCCTCTCACTCTGGCCGAGTTCTCGGAAGCCCTCCGTCGCATGCCAACTAATAAATCTCCGGGACTGGACGGGCTGACCGTGGAGTTCTACCGTGTGTTCTGGGATGTCCTCGGCCCAGACCTTGTCACCGTCTGGGCCGAGTCCTTGCAGGGCGGGGTCCTCCCTCTTTCGTGCAGGCGAGCCGTGCTCGCCTTATTGCCGAAGAAGGGGGACCTCCGCAATTTACGGAATTGGCGTCCCGTCTCGCTCCTCAGCACAGACTATAAAGTCGTAGCAAAGGCCATCTCGCTGCGGCTTGGGTCCGTGCTGGCGGACGTGGTCCACCCAGACCAGACCTACACCAT
Source organism: Macrochelys suwanniensis (assembly GCA_033296515.1). Taxonomy (NCBI): domain Eukaryota; kingdom Metazoa; phylum Chordata; order Testudines; family Chelydridae; genus Macrochelys; species Macrochelys suwanniensis. The sequence goes on along the minus strand of CM065778.1, from coordinate 116,433,605 downwards.
CCCGGGCCGCACCATTCTCGACAACCTGTATCTGGTCCGGGATCTCTTGGAGCTTGGGTGTAGGGATGGTCTGTCGTTCGCCCTCCTGTCTCTGGATCAGGAGAAGGCGTTCGACAGGGTGGATCACGGGTACCTCCTGAGCACTCTGCAAGCGTTTGGCTTTGGGCCCCAGTAGGTGGGTTTTCTCCAGGTGCTGTACGCCTCTGCAGAGTGTCTGGTCAAGCTCAACTGGACCCTGACCGAGCCGGTCAGCTTCGGGCGAGGAGTACGGCAGGGGTGCCCCCTCTTGGGCCAGCTGTACGCTCTGGCGATCGAGCCCTTCCTCTGTCTCCTCCACAGGAGGTTGACGGGGTTGGTGCTCCGAGAGCCGGAGCTGCGGCTGGTCCTGTCGGCATACGCCGACGATGTGCTCCTCGTGGTCCAGGACCCGGGCGACTTGGTGCGGGTGGAGGCTTGCCAGGCGATCTACTCGGCGGCCTCCTCTGCCCGGGTAAACTGGGTCAAGAGCTCTGGCCTGGTGGTAGGGGACGGGTGGCAAGCGAGCTCCCTCCCACCCGCGCTTCAGGCCATCAGGTGGAGCGCGGGTCCGCTGCTCTATCTCGGCGTTTACCTTTCTGCCACGCATCCATCCCCGCCGGAGAACTGGCAAGGTTTAGAGGGCAGGGTGATAGAGCGGATCCGGAAATGGACAGGACTAATCCGGTGCCTCTCCTTTCAAGGGAGAGCACTGGTAATCAATCAATTAGTCCTGTCCATGCTCTGGTACCGGCTCAACACCCTGGTCCCGGCCCCGGGTTTCCTAGCCAACCTCCGGACGTCGATTCTGGAGTTCTTTTGGTCAGGACTGCACTGGGTCTCTGCAGGGGTTCTCCATCTTCCTCTGGAGGAGGGTGGGCAGGGCCTGAAGTGTCCACACACTCAGGTCCATGTCTTCCGTCTCCAGGCCCTGCAGAGGCTCCTTTATGGTGCAGGTAGTCCGGCGTGGAGCGTATTGGCACACGCCTTCCTACGCCGCTTCCGAGGGCTCCGATATGACCGGCAGCTCCTTTATCTCCATCCAAGAGGTCTTCCGCGAGACCTCTACGGGCTGCCGGTCTTCTACCAGGACCTCCTCCGGACCTGGAAGCTATTCTCAGCGACCAGGTCCGTGGCGGCCACCGAGGGGGCAGATCTCCTCGCGGAGCCCCTGCTACACAACCCCCAGCTCCGTGTGCAGGTGGCGGAGTCTCCCTTGGTGCGCCAGGGGTTGGTCCTGGCAGAAGTCACTAGGGTCGGAGACCTCCTGGACTACGACCGGGGAGATTGGCTGGATCCCCTGACGCTTGCTCAGCGCATGGGGCTCTCCAGACCTCGTACTCCCCGGCGCGTACTTCAGGAGGTGAAGGCTGCTTTGCCGCCCGCTGCTCGGGCTTACCTCGACCGGGTCCTGCGAGAGGGTACGCCCCGCCCTCCCTTCACCCCAAGCCCTCTGGACCTTTTTATTGGGCCCCTGCCCCGTGGACCCAACCGGGTCCCCTGTCCCTTCATGGTGAGCCGGCTGCACGAACTGCAGCCGGTCCGCTTCCAGACCGCGCCAAGGAAACATCTCTACACGCTCGTGCTCCACACCCTTCATCTCCTCACCCTCACGTCCCGCCCCGATACGAAATGGCGAAACCTCCTGCCACCTCTAGTGGGTGAGAAGCCCCGGTGGGCCAGCCTTTACTCCTCCTTAGTCCCAAGGCCCGCCGGGGATGTCAGTTGGCGGCTCCTTCACGGAGCCGTGAGCACGGGCGTGTACTTGGCGCGGTTCACCCCTATCCCCGACACATGTCCCTTTTGCGGTGTGAGGGAGACCCTGGCGCACATTTATCTAGAGTGCGCCAGGCTTCAGCCCCTGTTCCGGCTCCTCTTAGACATTTTGTTGAGGTTTTGGTTGCACTTTTCCCCTCACCTTTTTATTTATGCACTTCCAATCTGCGGCCCCACAAAGTCACGGGACCTCCTGGTCAACCTCCTCCTGGCCCTAGCTAAACTGGCCATCTACAAAACCAGGCTGAGGAGGTTGGCCGATGGAGGCTCCTGTGACTGTGGGGCCTATTTTCGATCCTCCGTTCGTTCACGCATCCGGGCAGAGTTCCTCTGGGCAGCATCCACTGGCTCCCTTGACACCTTTGAGGAGCAGTGGGCGCTGTCCGGGGTTCTCTGCTCGGTGTCCCCATCTGGTTCGCTTTGTTTGACCCTTTGACCGCACTCCCGTTCCTGTTTTTTCATTTTTTGTCCCCCGGACTCACTTGGTATCCAGGTCCTGTGGATCCCTCCCCTTAGGCTGAAGGGGGGGATCCTTTAGCAGTGGGCGGGCTTCGCCCGCCCACTTCCCGGATCCCAATAAGAACATACTGGTTCCTTACCACTTTCCTATAGCCCTCTGGCCTTGCCCCGTCACAACACATACTAAAAAAAAAGCAACAAAGGTTTGTCTTGGGTTTCAGTTCTCCTGATAGAATATCCCCCAAACTGGATATAGAATCTATACTACAGCTCGGGGGAGAGCTGCGTAAGTTAGCAAAATCAGAACCTAAATGGAACAAGTGTCTTTTCAGTGTTTTTAAGGAGAACAGTGGTCAGTCACTTCAGTACTGACAAACTACATACTTAATTTAAAGGGCAGGTTGCCTGTACATTAGACCTACAACAAGCATGGCTGAAGCTATATGCTGAAGAAGAGGCTTTAAGTGTCTGCAGAAACCACAGGGTGGGTGGCATTAGCCAACTCCCTTCTCCTTAATATAAAAAAATAAAATGTATTTGTCAGACTTTTGAAAATACAAGGGAATTGTATTTTCCTCAGAACCTCACAAGGAAAATCTCTATTGGCTTACAATGAAGAAATAATGGAACAAACACCTCTTTAATAAAAGCTTGTGATTTAAAAAGAGTGGCCCTATACAGTATATTCCTGTTTCAGAAATAGTGAAGGTTTCCCATGGTTCACCTCACAGGAGCCCCTGTAATTGAGTTTGCCTCTAAAAAACAAGGATCATGTTTATTTTTTCAAGTGTACATGTGTTACATGATTTAAATCCAATGTTTTAACCTGTGAGCTGAGTTGAAGATGAATTTATAACAGAGGACTTGCTATTGGATTTCCTTTTTGATTGGTTTATTTATTATATATGAGAATATTGATATGAATGGCTACATTGATCTTTGGAAAATGAATTAATGAAATTAAAAAATACTTTTTTAAAAGGGTGAGGTAGGAAAGAAGGATAGTGGGACATGCATATGTGGGCTATATTATGGATACTAGCTAGCTTTTAGCTTTCCTAATTTATCATGATTTATTTTACTTTTTTGTGGTTGGTTTTGTTCTATAGGAAGGTTGAATTCCTCTATTAAGTCTCTTATTCTTTTTTTTACAGTCCCAACAATCTAAGCCAAGTGATTCTCATTGTCATTGTTAAAGCCCCATTATTCTGAGGATGAGCAGAGTCCCCTTCTGTTTGGTCAATATTCCAATAACTTCCAGAAACTTGCAAGACTACAACCCCCAAAAGGTGTCAAAATACAGACTTACTGCATAACGGATTGGACACGGTACAGGGCTCTCTCTGCAGATCAAAGATATGCCTTACAAAATGAAAGATCTTGAGGAAAAGGTTACTGATTTGGAAAGTATGTCTTCTGGGCATGATGCCATCCTCATGTCTTTGATTAAGTACAAGTCACAATCTTAACCTAGAATGGATGAGCAAGAGATTAAATCCTCAAGGGAGTCCTAATACGCACTGAGTGAATTCAAAGTCCAAAATACAAACTCCTGCCAGATGAGATTCACCTAAGGAGAATTCCCGGGAAACAAAATGTCATTGCTCTGTTGGATGGGGGTGGGAGGAGGGGGAAGGAATCATTGGCTGAAAGCGTAAGCTGTCTGCGAAGACTTTATATGAAGAACTGGTGTGGGGTGAATCAGTCCTGAAGCACTCTCTTGTGCAATAGCCAGTCAGCAGGAGGAACACACTGTCATTTCCCTGGGAACACCCTCAAGTAGCATCTTACCCACGTCGCTACAATTGGAACACACCCAAAGGAGCAGTGCATGTAGGGCTCTATGCACATGTTGACTATCTTCCCATTTCACTGTGCAGGCGGCAGCACAGGAACGCTGTCTGAGTACTCTACAGGAGGTGGTGTATATCGGAGTAATATTCAGGCTGAAGTGCTGCTGTCTTGACTACCTTTTCTATTAAGAGAACAAATCAAAATGTTTTGAAGAACTGGAAAATATTGGATCAGAAGATTTAGCCTGTTTCTCAGCAAGTGGTTATGTTCCCTTGAGTGTGATTCACAGAACCCAAACTTCCTGCACTCGTCTCATGGACTGTTAGCTGCAAATGTTTAGTCTTCCTTTAGTAAAAGGACAATTTCAGTTCAATACAGAATACTGACAATACCGATCTTGATTGATTACAAGATACCTTAAATTTTCAGAGAGACATTTTGAAAGCATTGCATGGGGGGAGTTTGATCACAGATTACTATTCCCATCAATGGTAAATGCCGCCTAAATACCTCATGGCTACAACGTAGGGAACCTTTGCACCTTATATCTCAGCTTTCATGAGAAAATGGAGGAACTTTGGGGAAGTCAGCAGCTGTCAGTAAAATGGGACTATTCTTTAGCATAGTCTATCCTGCTAGATTACATAACGGGAATAATGAAATCACATCATGCTGTATTTTTAGAAATAGCAAGAGCCTTGCTCCCTTTTCTATTGAATCCTCCTTCACCATTTTTCAGTTAAATTTTTATAAATTTAAATAAATATCCAATCCTATACCTATACATTAGAAACTTCCAAGAAAAAAAAAACTCATCAAGAAGTCCACTAAAATGATGGGTTCTAAATTAGCTGTTAACTTAATCTCTTTCTTGAGTGTTATTATTGAGCACATGTTCTCAGAGAGCTATCCACAATGTGCAGTGGCAGTCAAAAAAGCTAATAGCATGTTAGGAACCGTTAGGAAAGGGATAGATAATAACACAGAAAATAACATGATGCCACTATATAAATCCATGGTATGCCCACACCTTGAATACTGTATAGAGTTCTGGTCACCCCCTCTCAAAAAAGATAACTTAGAATTGGAAAAGGTAACTAGAAAGGAACAAAAATGAATATAAGTATGGAACAGCTTCCATTTGAGGAGAGACAACTAAGATGGAATATCATCGAGATTTATAAAATCATGAATGGTGTGGAGAAAGTGAATAAGGAAGTGTTATTTACCCCTTCACATAACATAAGAAGCAGGTGTCACTCAATGAAATTAATAGACAGCACGTTTAAAACAAACATAAGGAAGTACTATTTCACACTGCACAGTAAACCTGTGGAAGTATTTGCCAGGGGATGTTGTGAAGGCCAAAACTATAACAGGGACCAAAAAAGAATTAGTTAAGTTCATGGAGGATAGATACATCAATGACTCTTAGCCAGGATGGTCAGGAATGCTACTCCATGCTCTGGGTGTCCCTAATCCTCTGACTGCCAGAAGCTGGGCCTGGATGACAGGGGATCACTCAGTAATTGCCCTGTTCTGTTAATTTCTAGTGAAGAATCTGGCACCAGCCACTCTCAGAAGATAGGATACTGGGCTAGATGGACCACTGATCTGACCCAGTATGTCCATTCTTATTTTCTAAAACACTGTAGGGGCAAATGGGGGGAGAGGAGGGGGAATTCCTTGGGATTCAAAGCCAAGGTCAAAGAGTGATCATGTTGCATCTTGGCATATAAAATAACAGATACACAAGCCATCCATTGACTATCAAATATGTCAACTGTTCTAAAGAAACAAACTGTTCAAAGAATTATCCAAACAGCTTTAGCTTCATCAGGATCTACATCATCATCAATTGCATGGACTTCTTTGGCTTAATAAGATTACTTTATTGTGATGGCAACCCCTCTCCTCCTCTTTTTTTAATTCTTGTCGTTAACAGGAATTCACATCCCAGATCTGGCTAAGCTGTGCTCAGTGTAGGACCAGGGACCATTAATGTCACCTTTGCATTCCCATTATCCTAAAACCAGCTGGAGGCTGGTCCAGCCCCTGGTTTAATTCAGTGTATCCTGAATGTTTAAATTAGAGGAGCTGTGAGGTCATTTCAGCATCCAGGGATTATCAGGCCTATGGATGTCCTGGCCCAGGTCCCTTTTCCCCAGGGACCATGTAAGGAGGTGGTGTGTAATTGCTATAGAAGTCCCACAGCACCCACGGGGAATCCTCAGTGGGCCCTTAAATTGTAGCTTTGACTACTTTGCAAATATTAGACCTACATTTCTAGATGGATTCAGACTGCTCCTGTATCTGGTAACAACAGATGAGGCACAATGCTGTTCTCCTACCAAAAAAAAAAACACAACTGCATTAGAAGTGAACTGCAAAAGGAAAAATCTGTTAGCAGTGTGAAGCATTGTCTGAATTAGAGAAATTTACTGTTTTTGTTCCTCCTAGAATGCTTGTAAAGCATTTTGTATCAACAGCCAGAAGTGCTCGCAACACTTACTGTGCATCCCAGATATTGGTATCGTTTGGCTTAAAAGCTGTTTCAATCTCAACTGTTTCAGTTTTGGTGTAGATGAAGGTGGATAGGGTGATAGCATAGGTAATTCAAAGAATTCCCCTATTGCAGTCCTATGGTGAACCTGCGGCCATTCAGAATCTACTGCTCTTGGGAGCCATGGTGGGACAGGTACCAGTGCAATACAAATGTTTTAGAACAAAGAGCAAAACAGCAACGGTTCAGATCACAAATCAGCATGGCAAAGGGACCACAATGTACCCCTTAATACTTAAACCAGTTTTATCACACAGTCCACTAGGAAGGGATCAATTCCTTAATGCAGACATGGCCTAAGACTCATCAACCTTTCCCCTCACTCCTTTACTGAGGACTGGTAAAGTAGTAAGTGTTTGCTTGTGATATCAATATTCCCTCAGTCCTCCAAAGAGTTCTCCAGCAAAAACAGATACGTCCAGAAAGACCTGATATAACAATAGAAAAACTAGCAGAAGATTAAAAGAAACCATTCTGAGGATGTCTTTATATTTCCTAAAGGAGAAGTAAATGGTAGATTTTTCCTTTGCAGTTCACCTTGAAGATATGCAGGAAAATTTGTTGTTGTATGAGTCACTTTCTTTATCTCTGCAAACTCTGTTCCTTTATTTCTGCTGCAAACATTTGCTAACTATAAAGAAAAGAAATGTATTGACGCTTGGGAGGGTCCGAGTTTGGAGAGTTTGTTCTTAGCAGCCAAATACAGGTTGCAGCTGGCAGTTAGGTGAGTGCCCATAATATGTTGATAAGCGTCTTTCTTTAAAAATGTACTTTGTACTTTTCAGATAACACGAGTGAAATAAAATCTGTCTCGTGGTAATTCAATTACTACTTTTGTTTTTTTGATTAACAAATTGAATAATCCCATCATAATGAGACAGATCATCCCACAGTTCCCTCCTATGTAGTTCTGGCACCTGTCTCTGAAGCATCTGGTGCTGGTCACCGTGAAAGACAGGATCCTGGACTGGATGGGCCTCAGGTCTGATCCAGTCTGGCAGTTCCTATGTTGCTATTCGATTGTTTCCACATAGCTTAAACAAAAGCACCTTTGCTCAAAATATATTTTGAGGTGAATCTGTTTCCTAATGAATATTGTCACCTACACTAAACATCTGCACCCCAATTTATATTGACTTTGCCTCATTCTTGGATTGCAAAGAAACCTAAAACTAGGGTGACCAGACAGCAAATGTGAAAAATCAGGATGGGGTGGGAGGAGCCTATATAAGAAAAAAGACCCAAAAATCGTGACTGTCCCTATAAAATCGGGACATCTGGTCACCCTACCTAAAATATACGATTAATAACATACAGCTCTTTATTTTTTCAAGTGAAATGCATAGGAGCTCCCTGGAAATGAGCACATATGTTCTTATGGAGCAGGAGATTAGAGTTTTTCAAGCATACTCTGACATTGTGATTTTGTGTGCATGACATAAGTTGTTTTAATTCTTTATTTATTTTATAGAGCATAGACTAAATTTTCTACTCCATCCTGAATGCACTTAGCACAGCAGAGGAGGGGGCCAATGAATGAGCCAGTTGCAGTTTAGAGCAGTGTGGGAGCTGTTCTAAACTGTACCAGCTGGCTATGATCCCTTAGGGCCCATATGCTAGCTGGGAATTGTCGGAGCGTGCTTGGCCTTGGCTTTGCTTACACTACTGGTGTATAAGTAAGGACAGAGTTTAGCCATATGAAGTATAGATTTAGATGAGCTTTTATTACTAGATCACACATTGCAGAAATGAACTACAGCCTGGTGCCGTTCAATTTTAGATCTCCGCCAGCTGTTAGACAGTCAAATAATGGGACTCCATTAAGTTTCAGTAAATCTCAATTTCCGTCGTCACTAGGTTCCTGCAGTGCTGTAAGACTAGAACTAGAGAGTGGCACATACAGTATGTTTGTTGGGTTTAACATGCTGTAAGTCACGTATAAATTAATCTGCATTCAAAAACCGATGAAACCTCACTTTGTACCTCCCCTTCCTTCCATGTAGTTGGGATTCCATGGGTGGGACTTGCCCAGGCAAGGAGACAGCAGAGTGAGAGCATGACCTCTCTGTGCAGCATTATCCCCTAGGAAAACACGACAATATAGGTAGAAAGTCATGCTGGGTGCAGAAACATTGAGTTACACAGAGCTTTCTACTCATTGTGATTTTGGTTGCCCGGAGATAGTCTGGCAGGACAGTTATGTGCCTACACAGGTAGGTACCCCAGAGATCCATAGGCCACTGCAGATCCCCTCAGAGGAGTTGCAGCAGGCCTGCACTCCACACTACTCCTGTATTCTTTATGGTGACCAACAGCCACCTTAAACCCTTGGCGCTCTTCAGGGTCAGCAAGTCATTCCTCTTTAGAGTCTGGTGCCTGTGTTTTGTGTAGCTGCAAAGCCATGGAAACATTCACATCCATTTTTTTCTCCTGTGAACTTTATCTTTGGGAGGAAACAACGGGGCCCCAGGATTGTTAGGGTCTGATTTTTTTTCTCCAGAGGCTCTAAACAATCCAGCTCCCATTGATCTGAATTAATGTGATGTGTAACAGGCCTTGGAAATTTTAAATAATGGCGTTCTTCATTAAACGTATTCCCAAATTCCACCCTCTTGTCCTGGAATCAGAACACAGCTACATTCTCACTTCTCCCTACTGTAGGATACTGTCATCTCCCCCCGCAATTTGAAAAGAGTGCTGGGCCTATAAAACCTTGGAGTAATAGCCAACTGTTCCCTTCCAGCAGCCTTTATCTGTCTTACTCCGAATCTGCGGCCTACACTCAATGTCCTTATTGCACTTTAAGGCACCTACCATCAATGCTTTTTCAAAGCTGTTGAGTGTTTCTGATTGGCATCCAACCACAACATCTGAGGGAGGCCACATGACATGACTTTGTCTGGATTTTCATACATCCTAAGCAGCTAAAATAACCATGAAAGGGAATTCATCACTGATGCAAGTCAGTTTCCAAGCTAGATGAGTAACAGACTGCTGTGAGTGCAGATAGGAGAATACCTGAGTCATAAGGGCATTGCATTGGTTGTTACAGTAGCACAGTCATGCTGCTGTAATACTGCACAGCTAGCACTGAATGAGAGCATTGTGTGTACTCCCGGTGCCATTGGGGTATTGTGCGTTAGGGGAACATGTGACTCCTTTAACTTTTCTTCACCCTAGCATGAGATTAACTCTCCTCCCTGCTTGAGCAGGGCTGAGGGGAATCTGAGGCTGGTTTCTGAGCTACCAGGCTGAAGTTGTTTTAAGGCCTCCTCAGCCTGCCCTGGCAGTCAGCTTTTTGGGGCTGTGCTGCTGGTTGGACTGCAGAGGGAAGCAGCCCTCAGTAACTCAGGCATGCAGGCCCAAGGATGGTGTGGTGTTTCTGGCACATAGCCTGGGAGGAAGTGTGAAACATGAGGCCATGAATGCCAGCTGCCAGCCCAAGATCTGGGAACACATGGGTGAAAGAGTGTAGAGGAGGGATGGGAAGGAGAATGTGAAATAGAGGGGTGGGGGGGGGGGGGCAGATGAGGATGAGTAGGAGAAAGGAGAGAAGGAGACATGAGAGAGGTAAAAGGGCCACATCTATAACCTAGGATGGGATCTTAAAGAAATAAAGACAGAGGGTCAGATCCTGCTGTACAGCCAAGCTGCGCACGGTGCAAGTCAGGAGGGAGGAAAGCTCACCATTGCACTCCCCTTAATCCTAGGCCTATGGTGTGCAGGGCCAGTCCCCTGGCAGATGTTAGAACCTAAAGACTAAAATTTATACCAAATGTAAAACCACCCCCAGAGGCTAAACCTGCAGCCGTGGCCTCCAGGCCACGCATTGCTCCCTTTGCTCTGACCACAGGACATACCCTGATATGTTGAGAGCAGGGAGAGGGGCTGATTATAAGAGCCTCTATGCTAGCTCTATGCCACAGAGGATCCTCCTTGCAGTGGATGATGATTTAGGGCCAGATGCTGCTGGTTAGAGCAGCATGCAGTGGTGAATGAAAAAGAGCCAGAGGAGAGACTGAAGAGACAGTGTTAATTTGGCTGCAGTGTCTGATGCACTAATACATTTCAATCATGAATCATTATAAAAGCCTTCTGTGAGATTCCGAGCATGGCACCCCTTGTAATAACAATGTACACAAAAGGCTAAAAGGCACAAAAAAGCAAGCACTGCTTATGTCAATGTGTCTCAAACCATGTACCTAACAGAAAAATGTCTGTAGTGGATGTAGCTAGAACCACCCACTACAGAGATAATTAAACTGCAGATACTAGGCTAGATTTTTCACAGAGCTAACATTTTCCAAAACTAGCCTAGCTCTCTGATTGCAGTGGACCAACCCTGATATTCTATGATTCTATGACTTTGTGTTTGCAAGTTCTTGGATTTGGAGCCTGTAAATATGAATTGCAGTTGCAAATCAAAGTACTTCTACCTCTAACTGCCTGATTTGCACCACAACTATGTAATTAAAGCACATATACTCTGATTTGCACCTGTGGCTGAATTGTGGGTACAAACTGCACCCCAAACAGGGTGGTTGGGCCTTTGGGAATGTGACCACTGTTTCAGGGAAGATGGGGTGCACTGCACTTCCAAACATATGGCAGCATGTCTGTCAGAGCTTCTTGCAGTCACGGTGAAGGGATTACATTACTTATGCTTAAAATGAAGCCACTTATGTGGTAGAGGGCACAGCAGATAAGGGTAAGATTGAGGAATACAATATCCAATTGAAACTGGGAAGAAATCAGGGTGGCAAAACATAATTACCTAAGAAGCAAATTGGCCAGGACACCATACCAGTGTTAACATTGGACCTGTGTGAAATGCAGCAGTGTGTTTGTAAAAAATCCCTGTAAATCCCGTTTTTGCTCTGTGGTGTTCCTTGCTTTCAGTTTCAAGTACAGACAAGCTAGAGCTGGTCCAAAAACTGGGAGGAATTTTTCACTTGTCAATGTTTTATGTCAAAACATTTCAATTTTTTTCAACCAGCTGTAATGCAAACGTAAAATTCCAAAGAGAAAGAGCCCAAACTGCTGTGTTTTGCCTCGTAGCAATCTGAAACCATGCAGAATGACTGAGTTTTGTATGGTTTCCATCCAAACTTTGGTAAATATGGCCTGTATTTCAAATTGAGAAGAAACCAAGTCAGGGGTATTTCCCCAGGTTATTAGTGTTGCTACCTCTGAGGGGATACCCAAAATGATCTTGAGCCCATAAAACTTGACAGCTGGTAGTGTGCACTGAACACTCTTATTGATTTCCCAGGGCAGCTACCTCAAAAAAGGAATAATGCTGGGAAAATCTGGATAGGTGGCAACCCTACCGGTTATAAATTCCCTTATGAAAATTCTACATGGCTCTGTAGGACCCCAACTTTTGCCAAAAGTGTCATAGGATCTATAATAACCACAAGGTTATTACAAAAGTTTGCCTAGCCGAGTGCAAAGGCACATGATGGCAGAGTGTTTTCAGGAACAGGGCCTGTTCAGTTGACAAAGTTTAATTTGATTTGATAGATGTAACACAGCCCTCTAGTGGCCATTTGGCATAAGTGAACAAAACTAGTGCAGTACTATACCCAGTGATGATTTGGAAAAATTGTCTGATATTGGATTTTTATGTTTACTTTGGATATTAGTGTTGCTCTAACAATGCTACAGTGAGATCTTCTAATTCCATTATAAGACCTTTTCTTTCAGATGCTTATAGATGATGTTTTTTGGGGAAAGCATTTTCCACCAACTCATTATTCCAAAACAGAATTTTTTTTACAATGAGGAAATATAACAGTGCTTTATCAGGATGAACCCAAAGCGCCTGGGGGGGAGGGAGGCTGTTTATTATGCAACATGTTTGAATACCAGATTACAGAAGAATATGGGAGTCGGGAGGGGGAAACCTAGAGATTAAATATCCCTGTTTGGGGAGCTTAAGCAGCTTTGCCGGTGGGGCCTAACATAGCAAAGGTAACAGGCCCCTTTTGCCTGTCCCAGGCTTGCAGAGGAAATGAAAAAATTAGGGGCCCGGTCCAAAGCCCATTGAAGTGAATGCTTCTGCCCTGTGCTGCATCCCATTTCCTGAAGAATGAGATATCTATATAATGGGAGGCAAAGCAGACACTGAAACTATGTCTGTCCTTGTATTTTGCATTTTTCCTTTCTATGGAAACCTTGGTGGATTGGCATTTACCTCCCTCCTTAATTGGCTCCCTTCCTATGTCTTGTTCCTTTTCCCCATCTATCTTTTATACGTTACCCCCAGTTATACTCTGCCATCTATTCTCTCACACGGACAAAACCTAATGTACTATACTCACTAGTGGAGTACAAGCAGAAGAATTTATAAAAACAAATGCTGTGGTTTGAACTATATCTTCAATTTATGGTTTCCTCTATTTCTTCTCCTGAGACCCACAAAACACCCCTCTCTTGCCAAAACCATGTGGTGCTAGATGCCTATAAAGTATCTGTGATGGATATACGACAGGTAAATCAGATTAGATGGTCTGCATTCGGACAGGTTTGCATTCGGACAGTTGCCTCTGGTAAGCACTTGGTTACTATTCAGCTCAAGACAACATGAAGTGAATTGTATCTCTTGTTTTTAGTCCCCCTCTCCCCCCGTGACAATGTGCAAATTATGATTACAAGAACAAAAAGCTATTTTTTCCCACTGAAAACTTATTTTCACTTCTAGTGAAAGGGGTAAAAACACTCAAGTTAATAGTGAGTAATTCCAAAAGACAGATTTTGATGAAGATATATGCAGTGTTGTTGTAGCTGTGTTGGCCCCAGCATTTTAGAGCGATAAGGTGGGTGAGGTAATATCTTTTATTGGACCATCGAGCTCTTCTTCTTGATGAGGCTGTGGCATTTGTACACAGCCAAGTCACTCATAGTGGAATAATAAATGATAGGCTGCTGAGACCCTCATGGGAATATTCCTTTGGAGGGTTTCTTGTGACCTCATACAACACAATTGAGTTATGATTTTGCCAGAAGCCGTAGATGGAAATAATTCTTTGTTTAACTGCTTCTTGTGTTTTGTTGTTGTAGTTCAGCGTATTGATCCATGAGTGGCTGTCACAATGCAGTCTTGTTTCTCTGCAACAGCTGGTGATAATTTCTCATACTGTACCAGGACAAGCAGATCCACTTGAACTGAAATTCTAAAGGCTTGGGTCCAAGGAGAAGATCATTTTTTTGATAACAGATTAGTGATGTATTTCCCAGAGCTCTGATGCAGTGATGGTTCTTAGAGACTTGCTAGTTGCCCTACCAGTAGAGAAAAAAGACTACCAGTTTGCTAACTTTAGTGTGCAGGAATCATGTTATTTCCTATAGTGAGTATAAGGAAGTACAACTGAAGACTACTGATATGATGAGTTAACTATATCTGATTACCTTGGATTAAAATTGGCAAGTGTTTAAGGCCATCCACTGTAGTGTAGTGTATAAGATTTGGTTCAGCATCTGGTGGACTGCATTTATTTCAGAGCAATATGTGACATTTGTAAAGCAACTTTAACCCAAGGATCCTGAAAAGCTCCACAGTCTGTGAAAACCCATTTTAAATTAGCCAGGAATTATTTTATCCCGTGTGAAATAAAGACCCAGGTGGGTGGAAGGCAACAGCCACTTAGCAACAGTACCAGACAAAACTAAGCCATATTATTTAGTTACCCAAATGTACTTCAGCCAAGACGTAAAAGTGAATACCCCTATGTTAGCAGATAGGCTCTGTAATCCCTGCAAATCATCAGGCCTTTAAGTATGATCCAAAAGAAAGCAACTACCTATGCCTGGACAGCAGTAGCTGATTCAGAGGGAGCAGTTTTACCTGAGTTGTGCCTGGCCTTTGTAGTAGTGTGCAAGGAAGAGCAGGGGGCAAGGAACTTCCTTTCTTTACACCTTCCCTATAGCATGAGACACAGACATGGTCCCTGCAATTAAGAGCCCTTCCTAGTACCTTTGAGAGTTCAAATGCCCTACTGCTCTAGCCAACAGAGGTGGTCAGGGATATGCTACTCTGCCCTGAGGGATGGTTCAGCATTTACATTTCCCTTGGCATCAAAAAGGTACAGTCCCTCCCGGAGCTCCCTATGGGCTTGTATGGCTCAGCACCACCCTAGCACAGGGCCATGGATAGCTTACACTGCCCGGCTCTGAGTCACTAACGGCATGTTTACACTGCAGCTATGAGCAAGCCTCCCAGCCTGGGTAGACAGACATGTACTAGTAGAGCTTGAGCTAGCATGCTAGCAGTGTGGCTGTTGTGGCTACAGGAGAGACTCGGACTAGCCATCAAAGTTCAGAGCCAGGGGGTCGGGTGGGCCTGAAAGCCCAAAATGCTGCTCAAGCCACAATGTCCACACTGCTATTTTTAGCTTGCTAGCTCTAGCCCTGCTAGCATGAGTCTGTCTTGGCTCACTCCCACCCGCTGTGTAGACATATCTGAACACTGCAGGACCCTGGGTTTATTGCAGCCTGACCCTGCTAAACACTTATGAGGATATTCAAATCCATAATTCTAGATGTAGGTGGCATATAGCTGGAGGCTGGTAATGTGTTGAGGCCTCAAAATCCAGAGAACTTCATGCCTAAGTTCATATTTTGAACTTTTGTTGACTAAAATGTTTCAAAGTCATATTTTTGGAACAATAGAGTGTGTTTCAGGGGGAACAAATGCAGTATTTCAAAGCCCAGTTTACCAGGCCAATCTGAGACACAGCAATGAAGTTCATGTTAAGAAACTGAATGTAGCTTGTACTTCTGTAATTCCTTCTCCTAACATTTTGTGAGACATTCTATTAAAAAAGAATCATTTCCCTCTTGTAATGTTAATTCTGTATCTTACTGTGTGCTATTAAATAGCTGCTATAGTCTACCTCCCCCCCAAAAGCAGCTGTAGTTGAATTGGCAGGGAGGAAAGGGAAATGATTCTTTTATGAGTATGCAAACACAGAGAGAATAGATGACAGCATGGGGTGTTATAAAGGTGTTAGTGATGGCAGCCTGGGATGGCTGCATTACTCATGAGCATTAAAGGCATGGGCAATTTCTGAAGGTCAACCCAAACTTATGGCAATAAAGTCTTTCTGAACATCCCATTTCATCCTTAACCCTAGCTCCAAGTGCAGAGGCGGCGTTGGTGGAAGCATAGGCGCCGACTTTACCCAGCACCGGTGGGTGCTTGCGCACCCCCGCCCCAATTCCACCCCATTCCCTGCCCGTATTTTATTTAAAAGTTGGGCTGCTAGGAAGCTGCTGAGAGGTGTGCAATGATTGGGATGGAGGAGCGGGTGCACTGCAGGGCTGGAGGCCAAAGGCCCCAAATAGATGCAGGTTTGTTCCATGGTGAAATAAAGATATACAGTACTCTGTAAATACTGCAAATACAGCAGAAATGTTAACTAGAGCAACAAGTAAATATCAATATTTTAATGATGCTCACTCTGTGGGTATATAGGTACACACCCACACAAGTATATACTAATTGGTTTTTCATATTTTATGGCATGTCTTAGTTAGCATTTGAATTTAAGCACCTGTCTAGCAGTGCAACCCTGGGAGGTGCTGAGGGCCCTCAACTTTCATCCTAGGCAATGTGCCTTCAGGGTATTCTTGAGAGTGCTGGACAGTCACCCAGCACCCTGTGGAAGATCCAGCACTAAATGGCTGTTTCTGGTTAATGATAAGCTGCTAGACTGTGCTCAGAGTGAGACTAACAATAGTACCAAACTGAAGTGGGCTTGTGATATACACAAATGTTTAGAAGGAGGCTGCCCAACCCACTGCTCATGATTGTATAGTGGTAAAAAGCTAATCTAACCCTCCACCCCATTTTCTGAGGGCTTATTGCCACAGTGCTTTAGTCCATGCCAGAGAGGTGTACATCTTTGTCCACACTCGCATGTTGTGCAATAACTGGCTTGTGTGGACCATGCTGGTGTGCCCTGTAATTTAGGGAACTCTTAGTATGCACCAGAAGAGTCCATACAGACCAGTTAGTGCATGACATGCTAGTGTGGACAAAAATTTACACCTCTCTGGTGTGAATTAAAGCACCATGTAGAGAAGTCCTCATACACTATGTGAAACTCATTGCTAAGGCCTTAAGAAGAAATATAGAGGTGAAGAGCGAATAATACCTTATCTACATTTCCACTCTCCTTTTCCCCTCTGCTACATATTGATTACCATAATATTAAGATTTCTGAGGGCTTTATATCAACACATCTCACCTTTCTTAAATTCCCGTCTCCTTCCTCTTTTATGCAGCAAAACAGCTGTACTTCTGTCACTTTATATAACAGAGTGCACAGAGGAACCTTGATACTTGATAAGGAAGGCTGTGAAAGCCACTGCCAAGCTAGTCTGCATTGTGACAGATGAGGAAACGGGAAATGGAAAAGTTTTGAAATATTGTCTTGTGTGCTGCCTTTCATGCCTATCTGAGTTAGTGCAATTACTTTGTTTAGGACAGTTTGAACAAGGTGAAATGTAGCCAGAATGCTAATTCATATAACTTTTAATAAGGAAATAGTTCTCTTTGGATTTAACATCTAATTCCACATGCAGTTCATACAAGCCCCTTTCTCTAAGAATTTATGGAAAGCAAACTTCTGGCGGCGCTGGTGGGGGCTGACGCCGGGCGACATGGCAGAGCCCCGCCCCTGATGCCGGGCCCCACCCCCGACGCCGGGCGACATTGCGGGGCCCCGCCCCCGACGCCGACACAACGTTGCCCGGTTTCGGGGGCGGGGCCCCGGAACGTCTCCCGGTGGTGAGGTGAGCTGGGCGAGGGCCCCGGGGCTGGCGGGGAGCTGGGCATGGGCCCTGGGGCTGGCGGGGAGCTGCCGGTGGGTGCTGAGCACCCACCAATTTTTCCCCGTGGGTGCTCCAGCCCCGGAGCACCCACAGAATCGGCGCCTATGCTTGCAGTGCTATATGGGGTCAGGGAACAGTAAGTAAATGCGGATATTTGTTGGGGGGCATTTATTGCACTTCTTGGAAGCCAGTTTTCTGTACTGTTGTGTTTTCATTATTTCTTGATGTTTTCATTGTGTTTCCCTACATTCTCGAGCCCTATCCTTGCTCTAGGAAAAGTAAGCAACTGGGCAACCTCTCCTCCCTCTTTCCCAACAGCTCCTCCTGCCATGCTGCCATGTCTCCTTTTTTCCATTTCCCCCCTCTCCCGTTCTTGTCTGTTCTGCTTTTTCTTTTCTTCTCTTGCTGCTTTTCTCTCTCTCTCTCTCTCTCTCTGTGTATATATATATATATATATATATATATTTGCTTTAATTTTTTATCCATTTCTTGATTTTTGTTTCCCTCCCACAGTTGTTCTCTTCTTTCTGCCTTGTCAATTCCCTATTCATCAGAAAGTTATCCGTTGCTCTGGGCAGGAGTGTCCACAGGACCAGAGAAGAGAATACACCTAGCCACAGGAGCCAACCTTGTGTGCTACCACAGCTCTAAGAGGGATAGGGGATGGCGCTTCATTGGTCTAAATTTACACTTGGCATGTCCACTAAAATGTGGGAGGTCTCATAAGATGAAAAAGGCAGGCTTCATGGAAGCTGTCTGATCTGGACCTATGCTGACTAGGCCTCAAGTTTCATGGTCAGCCCATGTTGCTTTTAGGGGGGGTGCCTTTGAGATGGAGGGTACAGAAAAAGATAGCAGTGGTATAGTCCAAGGCTGGTGAATTAGTGTGAGAATGGGCAGAGATGGCAGTTGTGTGACACTGGAAGAAAATACTCAAAGAATAATAGAGGAAGCAGCAGTCAGCAGCAGCAGACCTTCCCCTCCCACTTCCCTTGCAAAAACAAATTCTCTCAGTTCCACCACTGGCATTTCCCATAACATTGCAACCCTGTACTAGTCACTGAAGGACTGGAAACTCCCAGGATTATACCAAGAATCAACAATATGACTGCTTAAATCCTGCATATCAAGATCTCCTTTGCCATGTTCATTTGTACAAGGCGTTGTTAACAGGGAAAACAGGTACATTGGCAATAATGGATCTGGGCAACATTTTATCCTTCTTACTCCACCAATAAACTTTTCTTGGAGTTCCTGTTTTTGTTGCTAGCCAAGTCTCATTAGCTTTAGTTTGGACTAAAATTCCTTGCTTAATGGCTTTACTACAGAGAACCAGGGTGTGCCCTGTTCCATCAAAAAGCTTTGCTTTGAGGTTGGTTTGGTTATATATCAATGAAATATATTGTCACTGTAAGTCATATGATATGAATGTGATAGACATAACAACAGCCCCTAAAACTTCTACTTTGATAGTGAAGAAATGCAATGTTATAGGATTGTGCCACCTTGTGGTGATTCAAAATGGTAGTTGCTTTATTTTACCTGTGAAAATAGAATGTTCACGTACACAGTAATATCTGGTTCAATAATGCCCTTTTATAGTTAGGGTGAAGGTAAATGCACATTGTGGTCATTGTTAGAACTGGAAGGGCTAAAGAATTGTGATTGGTTTCCTTTTTAATGTAGGTCTCTACTCAGAAATAGAAATAAAAGAAGAGAAGAAAAATACAGATGGGAAAAGGAGATCTCAGCCCATTCATTTCACATCCATACACAGTAGATGACGGCTTATTTCTCAGAACAGCCCTAGTTCTGCAGAGTAACCATGGGGTGGCTTTATGCACTAAATTAGGAAATTCAAGACTTGGATTCAGACTATGGGGGACAGGTTTTGTTTGTTTTTGTTTTTTTAGTATAGCAGCACCGACTTTTACTAGACTTCCTGAAGAAATGTGATTAATTCACTCAGACTTTCTTCTGGGGCCTAATATTTTTCAGGAGCCCATATTTTCACTAAATGGAGGTACTAATGAAGGCTCTTTCATCTTATTTTCACCTATGGCACAGATAATATTTCAGCCATTCCCTTTCTGCTACTTTATATGCAGGCACTTTTTCCTCCAACAGCCCCCACATCCCAGAATCCTTAGTTTCCTATGGCACTTCAGAGAGTTTCTGTTTGCTCGCCATTTAAAAGGGTTCCTAGCGGCTGGGAGGCAGGAACTGGCTAATACAAAGCTGCTAGGGGAGAGAGTTTTCCTCCAAGGGGAGCTCCACAACCTCTCTCCGCTCTGTGCATTGGCTTTTGGCAGGTCTTTATCGCCACAGGGCAGTTCTTCAGTAGCTCTGAGGTGTTGAGCACATTGCTGCCCACTTACCGAAGTCAATAAGAGTCAGGGCCGGTCTACACTAGAAAATTCGATTGATGCAGCTACTTCGCTCAGGGGTGTGAAAAATCCACACCCTTGAGCATTGTAGTTAAACCAGCTTAAATCCCCATGTTTTGAAAATCCCATTAGGCACCAATCTGCATTTTTAGGCACTTTATTTTCCATTTCTGTGTGTTGCTTCTGTATTTGTTGTTGAAAGACCTTTTACCTGATTCCTCTAATTTGATTCAGGACTAGGGGGAACTGTTCCTGGTACACTGTTATATTAATGAGAATTACACTTCACACACAAAGCAAATTCCTCACTGTTTGTTTGTTACTGACATGCTGTCAGCAGCCATCTTGTTCTTTTTTTATTTCATTCCATGTCCTTTGCCATTTGGCAAAACATTAATCCCTCTCAAAACTCCCGTTCTTTCATGAGCAACAAGCCAACAGTGACCTTGTTTGTTGTAGCTGATGTACATCCTTGCTTTTCTCCCTGTGATCAATGATGTCACTCAGCACAGGTCTTGGGTTTAGGATTAGCTAGCAGACAGGTTCTCCTTCTGTGGGCTGGATGGCAGCCTTTGCAGAGGCAGAATAAATACAGTAGTGACTGTTGTTGCAGTTCTCATCACTATTCCTAATTCTCGGTGATAGAATGGTGGATAGGAAAACAAACTGATACTTCAAACCCTGAGGACAGTGGTGGGGCAGCTGGTGTGCTGTACTTGCCGCTGCCTTTGGTGATCAGTAATATCTCGTTGTTACAGATCAGGTGAGCACAAGGTTTGTATTCGCCAATTGTTTCTTATACAAGGGCCATGTCTACACTACAAAGTTTTGCCAACATGAGTCACATCGGCATACAGCCACTGCAGTTCATATATCGCTTGTGCGGGTGCATACTTGGCTCCTTGTATCAGTGCTGCATGTACTCCCCAGGAGTACTTGTGTAAATGCGCAGTGTGGTCCATCATGGGTAGGTGTCCCAGTATGCAACTGACCCGTTTTGGCAATACATGGTGGGGTAGAAGCAACTTGTGCAGGGGTGACTGGGAGCAAGGAGTCAACTTCCCATAATGCAACTTTCTCCATCCCATAACATCATCTCTATCCCATAATTTTTGTACCTATTTTCAATTTCCCGTGACCTTGCACCAAACTTGTCACTGTCCGTCATCTCTGAAGCATGGAGCCTGCACAACCCTGCAGTATTGCCTTGGGTGTTTAAAAGCTCAGGATGCATGATCCTCTGGTATTTACAGAGCCGCAGAAAGAACCGTGGAGAATGGGACACAGCGAGAACTAATTCAAGGTTGTTGGTGGCATTCACAGAGCAGCTGAAGTGCCACTTCTGGGCCTGAGAAATAAGCACGGACTAGTGGGATTGCATCGTAATGCAGGTTTGGAGTGACAAGCCATGGCTGCAGAAATTTCAGATGTGCAAGCCCACGTTCCTGATTCTGTGTGTCAGCTCACCTCATCCATCCAATGCAGGGATGCCAAACTGAGAAATGCATTGACAGTGGAGAAGAGTGATGATCCCATTATGGAAACCTGCAATTCTGGATTGCTACCAGTCAGTGGGAAATCATTCTGGAGTTGGGAAAATCCACTGTGGGGGCAGTTGTCATGCAAGTGTGCAGGCCCATTAATAGTCTCCTGCTACGCAGGACTCTAATTTTCGGCAATGTCCGGACAGAGTGGATGGCTTTGCAGCTATAGGTGTTACTGAATTGTGGGGGAGCAATAGACAGCAGACACATCCCAGGGCATCTTGCCACAGAGTATATCAACAGAAAGATATACTTTTCCATGGTTATGCAAAGCACTGATGGATCACTGAGGATACTTCATTGACATGAATGTTAGCTGATCATGACACTCGCATCTTCAAGAATACAGGACTATTCAGAAAGCTGCAAGCAAGGAACTTCTTTCCCAGCTAGTGGATTACCATTGGTGATGCTGAGATGCCAGTTGTGATCCTGGGGGATCCAGCCTACCCCTTAATGCCCTGGCTCATGAAGCCTTACACTAGCCACCTTGATGGCACCCAGGACAATCAGCTATGGGCTCAGAAAGGGCAGAATGAGAACTGAATGTACTTTTGGTAGATTGAAAGGGGCTGGCATTGTTGACTGACCAGACCAGATCTCAGTGTGAAAAATATCACAATGGTTATAATTGCCTGTTGTCCTACATAATATTTGTGAAGCAAAGGGGGTAAATCTTGCTGTTGGGGTGGAGGATGAGCAGCTGTTAGCCCTTGTGTCTGGCTGTTCAAACTCCGCAATCAGACATGCTCAATGAGGAGCTTAACACTAAGGGAGGATTTGGAAGAGCACTTTAACAGCGAGCCACAGTAATGTGCTGGGGTATACTGTGCTCAACCTGGCGCTGCAGTTTGGAAGCCTGTTAGGAATTGTTTGCTTGCTGTGCATCTGTGCCTATATCACTGATCGTTCACCCATTGATGTTGGGGTGCTTGCTGTACATTTATGATAACTACACCATTTGGCACTGATTCTACGGGTTGTGAGTGTACAAGGCCACTACTTTCACTGCCAGCAGGTATAATACACCATGCATTGTAAACTAATAGCAATGAATAACTTTCAAAACAAGTCTTATTCACTTACAAAAACAGCTCAAAAAATCTGAAGAATTTAAAAGTAAATACATTTTAACTTAAAATAATTTAGGAATTTAATAAATGAGAGGGAGGAACGTTGATGTCCATTATAGCTACACATACATCAACTGTGGTTCTCACAAGTCAGTATGTCAAGCTGTGGTTGTTCATGCTGCATGGAGTGGTAGGGGTAGGTGTGCAAGCCCTGAGGCCATATGGAATGTCGGTTGGGGGTAGTGGTGGTATAGGAAGGCACTATACTGCAGTTCTCCACCTAGTGCAATGGGAGACAAGCCCAGGATTGTTGACCCTGGTGGTCCACAAGAGTCCACAGAATCTGAGTTTGCTGACGGAGAAGTCCCATTATGTCCTTGTGCATCTCCTTTTCTTATTCCTGCATCTTTCTCCAGTCTGCTCTTTCCTCCTCTGTATTGTCTGCAACATTCACCCTCCAGGCCCTCTGGTCAAGGTCTAATGCAGCACTGGTTTGTAGGATCTCGCAAAACCTGTCCTCCCACATCTATTTTTTTTCCTCTTCCTTATCTGGGTCCATCATTCTGCTGGTGTGGACAGGGTACCCCTCAAGGCCATAACAGTCATAGCTACAGATTAAAACACAGAAGGTACTATTGTTAGTACAGTAGGTATGGAAAGTGAAACTTAAGGTTCAGAACTTCCCCCTTCCTTTGCTCCCCTAAAGTGTTAAACAAGATAACTTATTAATACGTCTGCCCTGTGCCACTCTCAGCTCAAACCATGATTTGTATGACTCACCAGGGATGAGGGAAACAAGGAAGGAATTGCTCAGTGGCATAAAACTGAGTATAGAATACTGGTACCATTTTCCACAGGTGGTGGTGGTTTTAGTTGATATCTCACTCCCTGAGGATAACAAAGGTGGAGAGAACACGGCTGTTCCTGGAGTCCGAAAGTTTCCCGGGCCCATATGTCGCTAGGCTATTTACTGCAACGGTGCCTGCTGACGTTCAGTGACTGGTGTGGGAAAGCGTCCTACTGAGGAGGAAGAAATAAGGCAGGCATCCCTAGAAAACTTCAGGAGAGGATTGCAGTGTACCTGCATGGAAGTTTCATCGAGATCTCTCGGGAGGATTCAGGGGACTGTGTAGATAAACTGCTCCATATGCCCCACCACCACCCCTGCCTAACTCTAGAAGGGAATGAAAAGCACATAGCAAGTCTACCTCTTTGTTGTACCTCTTGTAGTACCCGTAAATTAATGAAAAGTCAATAGTTGTGTCCTGGTAAGTTGGGGCTACCATCACTGTAATGGGAAACTTTATTTATATGCTTACCCTAGGTTCCTTCCACTGCACCAGGCTCACTCGTGCTCAACTGCTAAGACTGGCTAGACTGTGGTGGAGTCAAAAACAGGTCCTGGCTCACAATACAGCTGGACACCCACACCAGGTGTCTGTCACCCACAGATCTACTACTAGTGTTCCTCATTCACCTGCTCCTCCTTGCTGTTCCCCTCAGGGGCTTGTGACTCGAGCCCTTGGTGGTATCCACGGTAGATGCAGAGTGGTGGTGAGATCTCTGCCAAGGATGGCATGTAGCTCTCTGTAAAAGTGGCAGGTCTGCAGCTTGGCAGCAGGTCGATTGTTGGCCTCCCTGGCCTTCTGGTATGTCTGCCACAGTTCCTTCGCTTTCACACGGCACTGCTGCTGGTCCCTGTAGTACCCCTCCTCTTGCATCCCCCGAGCAATCTGTTTGTAGATGTTGATGTTTCTATGGCTGCCTCGGAGCTGGGCCTGTACCGCTTCTTCTCTCAACAGGTCAAGGAGGTCCAATATCTCCTGTCTACCACAGGCAGGAGTGTATCTGGAGAGTGTAGATGGCTGAGGCAGTCATGCACAACAACAGAGAGCAGATAGAGGTGTGCTCACCAAGCTGGACAACCAGGAAAAGGCATTTCAAAAACTCACAGGTGTTTTGAAGGTGGGGGGGGGGGGTGGAGAGGGAGGGCTTCTTGTAAGTGTGACCCCTGGGCAGTGGAGTTAACAATTTTGACCAGAGCAGTTAGTTTTGGGCAGTGTGAGGTGGCTACTGTTAGGCTCGACATAGGTAATGCCGTGTCTAAGCTCACGCTGCATTGACTTCCATACATCACCCCGTGGCTCAATGCTGCTCAGGGAGCTGGTGTTACTATGTCAGTGTAATTGGGCACTCACATCAGTGGGAGAAACATTTAAGTGCAGACATATGCACTAGGTCAATTCAAGGTGGCTTATGGCAACCTAACTTTGTAGTGTAGGCCGGCCTTAGATTGTAATCTCTTCAGGACAGGAACCATTTCTTTGTGCTTGTCTACATGGGGATGCTCAGGAAAGTGAAGGATGCTCTAAATGGGTTTAATACACTTCAAATTATGTCCATTGACTTCTAGAGTGACCAGATGTCCCAATAAAATCGGGACCGTCCCGATTTTTCATCTTTTGTCCCGCGTCCTGACCGATGCTTGGTCCTTTTGTCCCGATTTCCGGTCTTCTTCTGGTCTTCTTCTGTTTTTTTTTGCTCAACAGCTTTGGGTGGGAGAAGGCTTTTTTTTTTTTTTTTGCTCAACAACTTCGGGCGGGAAGTCCCTATTTTCAGGTCTTCTCATCTGGTCACCCTATTGACTTCACACCTTTAGCTGATTCTCTGTAGCTTTCTAGTTGGGATCACTCAGGACACAGCCTGTTACATATCTGTAAAGCAGTCCCTAGGTATTACCACAGTATAAATCATTAAAATAAACAAATAAAGAAATTTTGGACTTGAACTGCTCAACAATTTTCTTTTAAGTCAAATAAAGATACATCATTACTATTTGGTTAACTTGGAGAAACTAAAAGTACATTTCATATCTTCCCACTACCTGCTCTGCACAGCAGAGGCTGAATTTGTAAGACTTGTTACTATGTCACAATTTAATAAGAAATAGATCATACGGCAGAGGGTAAAACTATGTGTCCAGCATACATTACCTGTTAACAATCAATACACTGTTACAGGATGCATCATGTAGTAGACACCAAATGCCAGCTACTATAGCCTGACAGTATATGAACTGAAATACAGTCAATGGCAGTTGTGTGTTCTACATAGGATTTGAGGCAGTGATAAAGTATGACTGAGCCAAACTAGCAACTGAATACAAAACCACAACCAATCATTTGAGCCTGCTTGGGACATGAATAATCCCGCCGCAAAGAATTGTGAAGGCAATAATTAATCAATTATTTAGTGTTTGTTCCTTCAATTTATAGACATCTTGTCACACCCGTTGATTTGAAGACAAACACCTGAAACTGTAACTCCTTTGAAGGCGCCTCTGTATGAGAAAACAGAGTCTGCATGTGTGCGTGGTGAGCAGTATGCCACAAAATCAGTTGACAGTACAGTACTCTCTTTAAATTCTACATGTACATTGTTTTCAGAAACAAACATCCCTCTCCATATCAACTCTCAAAGCTCGAAGCTAAAGAAAAAAAAGGTGCAGTTAGTAAGTACCAACCAACTTTGTATAAGAAAGAAATAGTAGAATATTTTCCAAGTACATATGACTTTGAAATAAATAGCGGGATAGGGAACATAGTGTAAATCCTGTATTTTTGCACTAACATGGTTACCTATCATGTCCTCTTTAGTGCATGGGTCTAATTTGCAAATAAAGGGAAGTGATTTTCTATATAGTATGTTAATGATTATGTAAATGGTTAAGATCTTTAAAAGAACAGAGCTCTGTAATATGTACACAATGGAAAGATGGTGCTATTTAGATAAGCACACCTTGACCTTTAGAGCTGTTGGAGATAGCTATGTGAACAAGAGAGCTTTTGTATGCTAGATACAGCATTGGGACTCTGCCAGGCCTGCCAGATCTGTGCAAGGATATCTGTTGATCAAAGCCTTGTAATAGGAGTTTCGGCTAAGTTAATATAGTGCCTCCCCTCCAGGGTCTGTCATTTAAATTCCAACTGTGGCTGTTCTGCCTCTTCCCTATGCTGCAGTCCTGGGAAGTTTGCTATATGTGTTTGAACTTCTGTCAAAATACAGATTAAATACAAAAGTAAATCTTCCAGGCTCCACAGGTTCCTTTCCAAAGGCTATTCTGCTTCCAGCAGTTTCAGACTGTAACAGTGGGGATGTTTATGACTCTAAGATAATCATTTGACTAATGGATTAGGTAGTCTTTGGACTGTACCCCAACATGGGGGCTCTTCTCCACAAATTCCACACTGCTAAGAAATCTCAGTCAGCCAAGGAAAGATTTTTATATTGTTGTAGCCCAAATTCATTGGGCTCAAGTTGGCTGATCGTGTGACTTTTGTCAGCTAGGGATAGAGATGCTTCATGCTAAATACGTTAGCCCCTTCATTTTCAATTAAACTCTAATGAGGTAGTCTGGCATTTCTTATGAATACACAGAGCAGCCACAGAGCCACCCACCATGCCAGTCCTTTGGCGTTTATTCAGCAGATCAGATCATGCACAGGGCAAGTAGTGGGAGTGAATGGCAGTGTGAAGAAACAGAGAAATTGCCTGCCAGTACAGCAGGGGTTAAAGAGAGCCTTTGGGCCCAGCTAGCCCCACCCCCATCATACCTGAAGCCAATGCCAGGCCTAGAGGGGGGAGAAAAGAAGCGAGCCTAACACACTTGAGGACTGACTGGCAAAGAGGCAGGAGGTAGCTGCCTCCCTACTTGGCCAAGGGAGACTGTGGAGGAGACCTAGGAGCCTCCAGCAACTGAGGTAACTACTGAAGCCAAGAGACATTGCAGTGTTCGACCTCATTAAACTTACAGGTGCCCTGCCTGGGACAGCGGCAGGGCACCTTCCAAGGTTCACAAGAGGGCACTAGTAGAGATAAGCCACCATAGCCACTTGGCCTATGGGGGCCATACCCCAAACTGAAGGGACAGTGGTAGGAAGTAGCCCAGAGCAGTGGATTTAGACTCCATAATGGGAGGGCCCCCTGTTCAAGGGTTGACTAACACAGGGCCCTGGGCTAGGACCTGGTGGAGAGGGAGGGCCCAGGTCCTCCTACCCCACCACCTAAAAGACTGAGGCACCACAATCATGGAAGCAAGTCAGGTGCCCCAACCACTTGACTACCTGGCTCTCCAAGCAATGTTACAGGCAGTGAAAGATATCTATCTTTATTTGCCTTTTTGGTTTCTTTTTTTAAAAAATTGTTTGGTGGTTTTACATTATAGGATTGTTTTCACATTCTTTTTGGGACATGTACTGTAGTTAAATCTTATCAGATACTGTATCTATATCATTAAAGGCAGTGATGTGTGACATTCAAAAGCATTAGAGGTTCCTGTAAGCACCCCTACATTTGCAAATTTATCTATCCTATCCAGACTTCTTGCATCTGCAAAATTAGCCTGGAAATCTCACAATTACTGGCTTTGCCAGAAGACTTATGGGAGGGTGGGCAACCTGCAGGCCACATGCGGCCAATCAGGGTAATCTGATTGCGGGCCGCGAGATATTTTTCTGATGTTGACCGTCTGCAAGCATGGCCCCCCACAGCTCCCAGTGGCTGCGGTTCACCAGTCCCAGCCAATGGGAGCTGTGGGAAGTGGCGGCCAGCACATCCCTGCAGTCCGACATTGACTTATGGCATGTCTTGCAGGATATGTCTGAACTGACTTGGAAACAGGAACAAACTTCTTCATGGTATTTTGATATTCCTAATCCTGTCTAAAATTAGAAAGCACCAAAACGATGGTAACCCAGCTTTACAAACCTCCATCTAGTCATTGCCAGCATGAGTAAAACATTGACAAATAGGGACAAGCTCCCAGGATAATATAACAAAAGGTACCAGAGCTGGTAGTAACAGCAGCAGCCTTCAGAGCAGGATTCAAAGCGGACATCTGAGAACATCCTGCATACCAGTCCCTTTCCTTACAGTCCAGGACCTGGTGGTGATGATCAATAACAGTTTGGACCAGGTGGCGAAAGTGGACAGTGGTTGTTACTGTCTGTGGCTGCTCATAGTCCAGGGTCCCATTAGTGGAAGGAGAGCCAGACCTATGTTGCTGCTGGTGCTTTCAACTCCTTGAAAGGGCCAGTGAAAGCTGTTGCCCTTAGGCTTCCCTGTTGACCATGGTCCAAGTTTGTACTGCTAGAAACGTTAGTGGGAGGGGCTAGACACAGGAGTGAAAATAATATTAAATTCTTACTGTTACAGGGGCCCAGCTCTGGGCCCCCAGAAGGGGCGGGGCTTCAGGAAGAAGGGGCGAGGCTGGGGGATCAGCCTCCCCCAGCCAGGCCATCTGCGCTGCCTGGCCCACACCGCCTGGGGCTCCGGCAGTGATTTAAAAGGGCCCTGGGCCCTTTTAAATCACCAGCCCCAGGGCAGTTCTCCATTCCCCCCTCTCTCCCCCATTGGCAACCCTACTGGTAGCGACGTTAAAGCACTGCTGCGGCAAAAGACCCTCCTTAAAGCACAGCCACGGCAGTGCTTTAATGTTGGCTGGGTACGGGGCAGTACCGGCTTCTTACCGGTACACTGTACCGGCCCCTTTCACCCTGGCTAGACAGAGATGGCTAGTGGTGCCTCCGGCTGCGTTTCATATCTGTGTGTATTTTATGTTTTACATTTCAAAAAGTAAACAAATGTTCAGTAACATATTTAACAACTAAAAATAAAACACTCCACCTCAACCAGGAATAGCACCACAGCAGCCAGTATGTGTAATGCAGCTGAGCTATCTTTGCTGTTGGAAACTTAACTCTTGATTACTTGACTTGGTTAAGAATTGTAACTGCAACCTTCATAGTAACATAGTTTATTGTTTTTTATTGTAAAGGACAGTGAATGTGACATGATGTAATACTAAATTACTGAGTTCTCGTATCATGAAAGGGCGGATCAAGCTCAGTGCCCATTAGAAGTACTGGGGGGGATAAAGATCCAAGGAAGGAAAGTCTATTTCATACTGGCCAGCTGGAACTTGTTATGAAGGGTGTCTTTTGGAGCAAGCTTGGGACATAAATACAGACACCTGATAGATACAGACACAGATAGATTCAGGCTTATGATCTTAAACTACACAGGGGTTTCTGGGATACAGAGTGTAGTCAAGATTCAGATGGTAGAGATGTCTTGCTCTTAAATACTCAGCAGGGCAAACACTTACGTTGATTTATGAATGAGAAGAAATTTATTTTACTGAATCTGGCAATTTTACCCACTGTTCCATGTCTGCTATGAATAAAATGGGTTGTTTTACATCTAGCCCCTAATGCTGCAGACAGCAGTTCACATACTCTTACCAAATGTCGCTTACAGTGGATTACCTTACAGAACATATTGATAGGAGAATCTTGGAAGGTTCGGTTTGTACTCTGAAACTGATTAGAGATACAAGATGGATGAGGTAATATCTTTTATTGGACCAACTTCTGCTGGTGAGAGAGTCAAGCTTTTGAGCTTACACAGAAGTTGGTCCAATAAAAGATATTACCTCATCCACCTTGTCACTCTAATATCCTGGGACCAACATGGCAGCAACAACTCTGTATGAAATGCATTAGACATTATTAGGCCTGAGTGCATTAGAGGAGACAAAATCTCTTGAAAGTTTAGTATTTCATGTTAGGAAACCATTAGCTTTATATAGGAAAGGGGAGAGTGACTCGGAATTAAATGATCAGCTGAGTGTTTAATTTTAATCCTTGCAAATGCTAAAATAACGGAAACACATGTACACGAGAGAGGAAGAAGACAGACACACAGGAGAAGCAGAATGTTGCAACAGAAATCTGGGACATTTCTCAGTGTTTGAATATTACTATGGGGTTGTGGGAAGAATAGAAATTTTACCTAGGCAGGAGACAACTCTTAAATTATAGTCCCTAACTTTAGAACAGGCTAGCTGGAGGAAATAGTGTTTCTTCATGTCCAGTTTAAGATACTGTCTCATAGTGGGAAATGAATAGTGGGTTATTGGAATGGAGAAAAGGTGAACTCCCTCCATTTCTGTCATTGGTTTGAAAACTGATGGACAAGAAGAAAAAAGGCTTCTTTTCATGTTGAAATGTTACCTTTTAACATGTAATATACTGTAAATTCAATTTAATCCATAGTGCAAAATAATGTATGAACAATCAAGATGAGCTATTACATGATTAGCAGTTGCAGAAGTAGACATGAGTTGCATAACCTGTTTCCAAAAGTGTGCATGCATCATCTTATATCTGAGCATGGCCTCTGCCACAGGCTCATTTCCTGTCTGAAAGCAAAATAAAAGCTTCTAAAGATGCAAAGGGAAATTACAGAAGTGAGGCAAATGGCTTTATATAATGTAGCATGCCATTCTAAAGGCAGGGAAAGTGTTCAGCTCTGGAGTTAAAGTCACTTTTCTTCTGGGATGTCAGAATATTAAAGCTATGTCTGAGAAATGTCAGACAAGCCACTGAATTCAAGAGAAACTAAAAATCTTCCTCTCCTTTCCTTCCCTACACCTGTTGCCAACTCTACTATTCCAGGTTCATAAACTTCATGCTATCTTTGTTACCTCTCTCATACCATACATCCCGACTCTTCCTATGGAAGAAGTAATAATAATATTGCTTTTAAAATATTTCCTCTCCAGCCCACGTGCTAAAATCTAGGCCTTCTGCTTTGGTCATCCCTTGTTTGCTGCATTTTCTGTGTTCCCCTTCTCCAGATGATCCAAACTGCTGCTCCAGCAATATTGCTCATGAGTCCTTTCATATGTCTTCTGTCATGTTTTACTGCATCAAGTTCAAGCACCCTGCCCTCACCTTCAGGTTTCTACACCACTCAAACAAGTGCTCTCACATGTCTCATGAAGACACCTGGTATTGATCTCTCACGCCCATCTTCCTCTTGTGTTTTTGTTCCAAGCAGACAGTTTTTTGATGACAGGAGGGGACTGGGGGGTCAGTCCAGAGGTGCCTTGCTGCTTCTGTGGGTACATCTAGACAGCCAGTGGCAGCCTGAAGTGGGACTCTGAGCCTGAACCCACTGACTTGAGCTCACACTACCATGCTAAAAATAGTTGTGTAGACAGCATTCTTAAGTTGTGGCTTAGGCTGCAGCTTGGGCTCTGCAGCCCCCTCCCTTCCTCATCCCCCTCTCCGGGCTCAGAGTCTAAGCTACAGCCTGAGCCACTGTATACCCAGCTATTTTTAGCACTCTGCTGTCAGCCCCACAAGTCCAAGTCTGTCGACCTGGGCTCGGTGAATCATTGCTGTGAGCTGCATAGACATACCCCTGTGTGGCATTGAGCAAGTCACTTACCCTCAGCTTCCTCATCGGTAAAACGGAGCGCATACTTTACCTTGGCAAAGTACTCTGCAGCCATGAGGTAAAAGGCACTATAGAAGTGCCAAGTATTATTGCATTATCCTGTGTATGTTGTTGGTCTGAAGTTACTTGGAACAGGGTCTATGTTGTCTATATGTCTACAAAGATGCCATCCACATCTGGCTCCCACAAATACTGTACTTGTACTGTCCCCTAGGTCACAGACTAACAAAATACAACTTGTGCTGCTGTGTGATCACACAAACTCTGCCTAAATCTTATCCTGGCCTGAACAGATTTGGAAGGGATGGCAGACTTCATTACAGTTCCTGAACTAGATAGAATTTTTGCCTGATGTGACAGAGAAGTATCTAAAAGCATTAGGAAAGTGAAGCTTCCACCACATTCGTTTTGGCCCTTTCAGAACTCTTTCTTTACAGCTTTATAGGAATATGTTTCAAAGTAGTTTGTGGGCAGCTAGTCACACAAAAGGCAGGTGCTTGATCATGGCGTTTAAGTGTAATTCCCTACAGTTTGCTTCCACTTGACTCCCAAGACCATGTGGTGAAATGAGAAAGTTCTCCTGAAATCAAAGCAGCCAAGGGCTGTTTTAAGCCTCCACTTTTCAAGAGTCTAAATTTAGTGATGTTGGAGGCAGAAAATATCCTCCTGTTAAATCACTAACCTAATAATTACCAAGGATGTATGACTAAAGAAAAGAGAAGCAATTTGACTTTACAAAAGAGTACGGCAGTAAGCTTTGTGTCAGCTTCGTTGTGTTACCAGTCTCCACCAAAAATAAAATGCAACGATGAAGAAAAGGTTTGCACAAAATTTTAAAATATTCTACATTTAAAAAATGGAGTGCATTATTCAAACAGATCCATGCAGGTCGTAAGAGGTAAATCATTCAACAGTAACAAGATGTTGGTAACTAAATGGTTTTAATACATCTAATTATAAGCTGCACATTTCACTGAAGACTAAAGTTAATCAAGTTTCTATACTTACACACACAAAAGTCTCAGAGTAGTAGCCTAATCCCTAATCACTCAGTGACAGACTTGAGGGTAGCAGTGTTGCGACAGATTAACTCCAAAAACAGACTTCAAAGAGAAACTGTTGAACTCGAATTGATATGCAAACTAGATTGCATTACCTCAGGATTAAATAAGGACTTGGAATGGCTCGGCCATTACGTTAATTGAATCTATTTCCCTTAAGTTAACGATCCTCATTCACACCTGTATGACCATCTTGTTTATCACTTCAAAGGTTTTTCTTCCCCTGCTGTTATGGTTCCTCTCAATTAATTAGCCTCTTAAGGTTGGTCTATGCACCTCCACCTTATCATGTTTCTCTGACTGTATAAATATCTGTCTACTGTATGTTTCATTCCATGCATCTGATGAAGTGGGTACTAACCCACGAAAGCTTATGCTGAAATAAATTTGTTAGTCTCTAAGGTGCTACAAGTTTTTCTTTCTTATTTTCATTTTGCTGACACAAAAGTCTCTATCTACAAATGCTAATAAACTTTTGTCTTCAATATAGCAGCTCCATTCAATAAAAAAACATGAATGTTGTTGCTGTGTCACTAGCTAAAGTTCAGCAGGCTGGTGTGATTTGGTAGCTATCTACTCCTTTTGCTTGTTGAACTCACTGAGGATTTTAGCTAAATTTCCGACCATGCAGTCTCAAACGAGAATACCCTCAGTGTTCATAGCAGGAAGGTTGACTAGAACGATATTGCTTGTGGTACTAAACTGAGCATGTTCAGCAGAGCCAAAATTGTTGCTAAAGAGACAGGAATGAACCCAAAAGAATGTGAAATGAGAAACAAGATGGAAGATGGAGGAGGGTGGTGGTGGTCGGGGACTCTCTCCTCAGGGGGACTGAGTCATCTATCTGCCGCCCTGACCGGGAAAACCGAGAGGTGTGCTGCTTGCCAGGGGCTAGGATTCATGATGTGACAGAGAGACTGCCGAGACTCATCAAGCCCTCAGATCGCTACCCCTTCCTGCTTCTCCACATGGGCACCAATGATACTGCCAAGAATGACCTTGAGCATATCACTGCAGACTACGTGGCTCTGGGAAGAAGGATAAAGGAGTTTGAGGCGCAAGTGGTGTTCTCGTCTATCCTCCCTGTGACAGGAAAAGGCCGGGGTAGAGACTGTCGAATCGTGGAAGTCAACGAATGGCTACGCAGATGGTGTCGGAGAGAAGGGTTTGGATTCTTTGACCATGGGATGGTGTTCCAAGAAGGAGGAGTGCTAGGCAGAGACGGGCTCCACCTGATGAAGAGAGGGAAGAGCATCTTTGGAAGCAGGCTGGCTAACCTAGTGAGGAGGGCTTTAAACTAGGTTCACCAGGGGAAGGAGACCAAAGCCCCGAGGTAAGTGGGGAAGTGGGATACCGGGAGGAAGCACAAGTAGGTGAGTGCAAGAGGGGAGGGCTCCTGCCCCATACTGGGACAGCAGGACGATCAGTGAGTTATCTTAAATGCCTATACACAAATGCAAGAAGCCTGGAGAACAAGCAGGGAGAACTGGAAGTCCTGGCACAGTCAAGGAATTATGATGTAACTGGAATAACAGAGACTTGGTGGGATAACTCACATGATTGGAGTACTGTCATGGATGGATATAAACTGTTCAGGAAGGATAGACAGGGCAGAAAAGGTGGGGGAGTTGTGTTGTATGTAAGAGAGCAGTATGACTGCTCAGAGCTCCTGTATGAAACTGCAGAAAAACCTGAGAGTCTCTGGATTAAATTTAGAAGTGGGAGCAACAAGGGTAATGCCGTGGTGGGAGTCTGCTACAGACCACCAGACCAGGGGGATGAGGTGGACAAGGCTTTCTTCCAGCAACTAACAGAAGTTACTAGATCACAGGCCCTGGTTCTCATGGGTGACTTTAATCACCCCGATATCTGCTGGGAGAGCAATACAGCGTTGCACAGACAATCCAGGAAGTTTTTGGAAAGTGTAGGGGACAATTTCCTGGTGCAACCGCTGGAGGAACCAACTAGGGGAAAAGCTCTTCTTGACCTGCTGCTCACAAACAGGGAAGAAATAGTAGAGGAATCAATAGTGGATGGGAACCTGGGAGGCAGTGACCATGAGATGGTCAAGTTCAGGATCCTGACACAAGGAAGAAAGGAGAGCAGTAGAACAGAGACCCTGGACTTCAGAAAAGCAGACTTTGACTCCCTCAGGGAACTGATGGGCAAGGTCCCCTGGGAGAATAACATGAGGGGGAAAGGAGTCGAGGAAAGCTGGCTGTATTTTAAAGAATCCTTATTGAGGTTGCAGGAACAAACCATCCCGAGGTGTAGAAAGAAAAGTAAATATGGCAGGCGACCAGCTTGGCTTAACAGTGAAATCCTTGCTCGTCTTAAACACAAAAAAGCAGCTTACAAGAAGTGGAAGATTGGACAAATGACTAGGGAGGAGTATAAAAATATTGCTCAGGCATGCAGGAGTGAAATTAGGAAGGCCAAATCACACTTGGAGTTGCAGCTAGCCGGAGATGTTAGGAGTAACAAGAAGGGTTTCTTCAGGTATGTGAGCAACAAGAAGAAAGTCAAGGGAAGTGTGGGCCCCTTGCTGAATGAGGGAGGGAACCTAGTGACAGAGGATGTGGAGAAAGCTAGTGTACTCAATGCTTTTTTTGCTTCTGTCTTCACAGACAAGGTCAGCTCCCAGGCGGCTGCACTCTGCAGCACAGTATGGGGAGGAGGTGACCAGCCCTCTGTGGAGAAAGAAGTAGTTCAGGACTATTTAGAAAAGCTGGACGAGCACAAGTCCATGGGGCTGGATGCACTGCATCCAAGGGTGCTAAAGGAGTTGGCCGATGTGATTGCAGAGCCATTGGCCATTATCTTTGAAAAAGCATGGCAATCGGGGGAGGTCCCGGATGACTGGAAAAAGGCTAATGTAGTGCCAATCTTTAAAAAAGGGAAGAAGGAAGATCCGGGGAACTACAGGCCAGTCAGTCTCACCTCAGTCCCTGGAAAAATCATGGAACAGGTCCTCAAGGAATCAATTCTGAACCACTTAAAGGAGGGGAAAGTGATCAGGAACAGTCAGCATGGATTCACCAAGGGCAAGTCATGCCTGACTAACCTAATTGCCTTCTATGATGAGATAACTGGCTCTGTGGATGAGGGGAAAGCAGTGGATATGCTATTTCTTGACTTTAGCAAAGCTTTTGATAGTCTCCCACAGTGTTCTTGCCAGCAAGTTAAAGAAGTATGGGCTGGATGAATGGACGGTAAGGTGGATAGAAAACTGGCTGGATGGTCGTGCTCAACGGGTAGTGATCAATGGCTCCATGTCTAGTTGGCAGCCGGTATCAGGTGGAGTGCCCCAAGGGTTGGTGCTGGGGCCAGTTTTGTTCAATATCTTCATCAACGATCTGGAGGATGGTGTGGACTGCACCCTTAGCAAGTTTGCAGATGACACTAAACTGGGAGGAGTGGTTGATACGCTGGAGGGTAGGGATAGGATACAGAGGGGCCTAGACAAATTAGAGGATTGGGCCAAAAGAAATATGATGAGGTTCAACAAGGACAAGTGCAGAGTCCTGCACTTAGGATGGAAGAATCCCATGCACTGCTATAGACTAGGGACCGAATGGCTGGGCGGCGGTTCTGCAGAAAAGGACCTAGGGATTACAGTGGACGAAAAGCTGAATATGAGTCAACAGTGTGCCCTTGTTGCCAAGAAGGCTAATGGCATTTTGGGTTGTATAAGTAGGGGCATTTCCAGCAGATCGAGGGACGTGATTATTCCTCTCTATTCGGCACTGGTGAGGCCTCATTTGGAGTACTGCGTCCAGTTTTGGGCCCCACACTACAAGAAGGATGTGGATAAATTGGAAAGAGTCCAGCGGGGGGCAACAAAAATGATTAGGGGGCTGGAGCACATGACTTATGAGGAGAGGCTGAGGGAACTGGGATTGTTTAGCCTGCAGAAGAGAAGAATGAGGGGGGATTTGATAGCTGCTTTCAACTACCTGATCTAGACTTTTCTCAGTGGTAGAAGATGACAGAACAAGGAGTAATGGTCTCAAGTTGCAGAGGGGGAGGTTTAGGTTGGATATTAGGAAAAACTTTTTCACTAGTAGGGTGGTGAAGCACTGGAATGGGTTACCTAGGGAAGTGGTGGAATCTCCTTCCTTAGAGGTTTTTAAGGTTAGGCTTGACAAAGCCCTGGCTGGGATGATTTAGTTGGGGTTGGTCCTGCTTTGAGCAGGGGGTTGGACTAGATGATCTCCTGAGGTCCCTTCCAACCCTGAGATTCTATGATTCTATGATGTCTGCATAGTAAACTCAGATCAATTGAGAAAGAAGCAGGGAGCCAATATTTGCTTTTCTAAAATAAAAATCATTTGAATAGTTTGTACCCTAAGCTCACCAGAGCTGGCTGGTGATCGGGGGCTGTAGGCTGCTGTGTAGGCTAAAGCTTGTTTTCCAAACTACTGTTACATGGCCCCTCCCATGTCATGCTGTTGTGAAGACAGTAGAAACCAGTTCTCCTGTGATGTGTGCCAATCAGTGGCGTAGCGAGGTTTAGAGCACAGCGGGAGCGGCGCTATAAAAAGGCACCTCCCCGCTCCCCCTGTACTCACCTGGCGGCGCTTTAAAGGGCCCGGGGCTCCAGGCGCTACGGAGTCCCCGGGCCCTTTAAAGTGCCCTCGGAGGCGCTTTAAAAGGCCCGCGGCTCCCCGCAGCTGCAGGAGCCGCGGGCCTTTTAAAGCGCATCCCCCCACCCCAGGCCAGCTCTGGCAGCGGGGCTCGGGTGGGGATTTAAAAGGCCCGCGGCTCTTGCAGCCGCGGGGAGCTGCGGGCCTTTTAGATCCCCGCCTGAGCCCGGCTCCGGCAGCGGGGCTGGTGGGGGAGAGCTTTAAAGGGCTAGCGGCTCCTGCTGCTGTGGCAGGAGCCGTGGGCCTTTTAAAGCGCTCCCCCGCCCCCAGCCTGGCTCCCGCAGCAGGGCTCTGGCGGTGCCTTAAGGCGCCGCTTCTCACAGGGGGAGCGGCCGCTCCCCCTGTTCCCCCCCGGCAACGTTACTGGTGCCAATGCTACCTTACTGCCTTCAATGGGGTTGCTGCTCTGTAACTAAGGAGTATTTGGCCTAATGAAAAGCATACACAGTCTAGCAACACTACACAGGCACTCTGCCTGTTCACTTCAAGAATTCTTTAGTTACTCTTTGAGATGCAGTACAACACACCCCTTCAGACTTATTAACGGAGAATGATAATTGCTGATGCAGCACCTAAAGATGCTTTACAAAAACATTAAAAAGTAGAGCTTAAAAATGTATGGAAAAACAAAAAGTGCCGCAAGCCAAGATTTGAAAACCAGAACAATGCCCCGTCCTACAAAACAAATGTCTACTAAGCCTAAATATTTCTGTGAGGCATGTGTGTCTGGGACTAGAGACAAGGTTCTGTGGCGAATAGTACTATGTACATTACAACAGGCTGATCACTGTTATATGGTGTGTCTCAGTCTATGAAGTAGTTTAGTAGTGTGTGGTAGGAGCTGCTTGTCATCCAGTATGAGCCAAGCAAACACAAATGCTTCAAAGTAGATGGGATAATTAAAAGCAAGACTCTGTGGGATCATAAGGGACTCTGAACCAGATCCTCAAAGATATTTAGGTTCCAAATTTCCATTGAAATCAATGGGAGTTAGGTGCCTAAAAACCTCTGAGGATCTAGCCCTACAGTCCTGCCATTTACCTACCGCTCTCCTCAAGCCATTGTGATGGGGCAAGGCTAGATGGCTATAGGAAAGTGGTGAGGAACCAGTATGTTAGCCCCAGGCTAAACAAATCCCTGATACCTTGTTAACCAAATGGCAGTTGCGCCAGGTTAATCAAGACACCTGGGGCCAATTAAGATCCTTCTAGAAAAAGCAGTGGAGATGGCTAGATTGATTGGGACACCTGAAGCCAATCAAGGGCTGGCTAGAACTAGTTAAAAGCCTCCCAGTGAGCTAGTGAAGGGGGAGGTCAGGAGCTGTGGAAGGAGGTTGTGTGTGTGTGGAGCTTGGAGCAAGAGGCACTAGGAGCTGAGAGTGAGAAGGCATACTGCTGGAAGATACTGTGGTGAGGATAAAGAAGGTGTTGGGAGGAGTCCATGGGGTAGTAGCCCAGGGAGTTGTAGCTGTCGTGAAGTTGTTCCAGGAGGCACTCTAAACAGCTGCAGGCCACAGGGCCCTGGGCTGGAACCCAGAGTAGAGGGCGGGCCCGGGTTCCCCCCAAACCTCCCAACTCCTGATCAGATACAGGAGGAGTTAACCTGGATTGTGGGTTCTACCAGAGGGGAAGATCTCTGAGGCAAGCAAAATCCGCCAATAAGAGCAGGACCCACCAAGATAGAGGAGGAACTTTGTCACACCATCTTTACCTGTTGTTTAAAAAATCAAACAATGTTACCTTTTTTTGAGAAAATCATATTTTATAAAAAGCTTTTTTTGGCCATTAAAGCTACAATTGTGTGAGTCTTTTTTTGGAATATTGAAAAATACATAATCAAACATTAAAGCATTTCATAGGAAGAGTGATGAGCTATTTTAAATCTAAAGCTCCTTCCCTTGCAAAGATCATTTTTAGTAGAGGATAAACTCGTGTGTTGTGTGATTTCATGTGTCTGTGGGAGCGACATGACAGATGGTTGTAATTTTCAGATCACTATACCGTTGATTAAAAAGGAGTGAAAGTAATTTTTACATTCATGTGGCCTACATGATTATACAGAAAACAGTTCTGATGAACTTCCACAGAGAAGTTCAAAAAAGAACTAAAAATACAGATGTCTGCATGTTCATAAAATATAGAAGTTAGTAAAGATCTTTTTTTTTATTTATAATGACAGACTTTGGTTTTGACTAAGTTGGGACAAGTCTGCCTCAGCTAAGTGCTCATTAAAATAAAAGCCCTCTTACCACATGAAAAGAATGGCTTCATGCACTAGAAAGGTAACAGCCACTTTGCTATTCCTGAGTTTAATACATTGCTGAATGAAGAACTGAATGATCTCAAAGACCTAGGAAGTGAAACTACTAATTATCAGCCTTCAAAGCCACATGGATGAGCTATATTAGAGCATTTTGGCAATGCAACCACAATTGCGTTGTTCAATGTGCCTGTAAACCTCTCACATCCACGCACAACACTCTGATTACATTAGTTTAAGCAAATCTCACTAGCCTTGTATCCTGTTCCAGGTCACTCTGCACATTTGCAATGACAGGCTGACCAGAAAATGCATGTGTTGCAGCTACAGGTTTGCTTAGTCATAGAATCATAGAATATCAGGGTTGGAAGGGACCTTAGGAGGTCATCTAGTCCAACCCCCTGCTCAAAACAGGACCAATCCCCATTTTTGCCCCAATCCCTAAATGGCCCCCTCAAGGATTGAACTCACAACCCTAGGTTTAGCAGGCCAATGCTCAAACCACTGAGCTATTTCTCCCCCCCGTAATGGTCCTGTCCACCCTTCAGTAACAGCTTTGAGAACCCAGAGCACTGCCTCTTTCATCTGTCAAACCACTCATCTCCCAATTACATGTAGTGGTCAGCCTACTTCCCTCCACTCTCCCACCCCAGCCTGTGGAGGAGAAATGAAGTACACCAAAATAATGCAAAAGGTAACTTTATTCAAACTACTTCTGTAGTAAGATATTAAACATGAGTAAGGGGAGCAGAATTAGGCCTAAGGAATTTTCTTACAATTTGTGAGACCATGATCAGACAGTAAGATGTTAATTCTACCCCTGAATTTGTATAGTTCTGCCTCAGACCTTTAGAATTCAGAGCTACAGTGATGGCTTTTTAGTGACAGCTTTTCATTTTAGTTTCATGGGATCCTGGACCATCAATTTTTGCAGACTGAACATTTAATTTGCACTGTGAAAATGAAAAGGGCATCTCTAGTACTGTGTCCTCCCAGTCAGCATCATCTGACGAGTCTCTGAAACTTGTTCACTGGAAACTATAGTTAAGCTATCTAGGTTTGTTAGAAGGCCAACCCCAGATGGTGGCCTAGTTCCAGTTTAAGCTACATAAGGAAACACAGAATGTGCATCATGCTGCAACAGGATGAACAGTTTTGCAAGCTGCAGCTTATGAAACCAGACACGCACATCTAAACTGTGACAATGCATTACAGATTTCTAGCTCTGAGAAATCCCAATGGCACATACAAATGAAATGTGTGTAAGCACTATAATACCATTTAATGATGCAGCAAATCTAAATGGCCACTAAAGTGAGTTGGCTTTGTTATCTGAACCATATGCATCCTTTCAGAAAGATTCACTTTCACAAAAATGTATTTTGTTAAAATAATAACACCCATCAGAAATAAATATGATAGACTGATCTGATTTCCTTATGATCACTGGGAAATGAGCATGAGACATCCACTCAAGGTTAGAAATAATCACCAGGATACCTAAAGCACTCCCCGCCAAAAAGGAGCAGTTGATGGCAAGGCACAGGAAGAGGAAGACAAGGTCTTTGTTGCTATTGCCCAGGTAGCTCAAAGAAAACTTACCAATGAGTGTATTTTCCTGACAATTTGCATGTTACTTTGTATAGCTGTGTTCAACTGAGTTTTAGAAAGCAGGAGAATTTATGACAATGGGAAAATCTTCTATGTTGACAATGTATGCCCACTATTGTTCCCCATTCATACTCACTTTTTAAAAATAACCACTTCCTTCACTTTCTTACAAGCTAAAGTAATGTACCACAAGAGGGCACAACATTCTGTGTCAAACCAGATAAGTTGTTTATTTACAGAATCAGCTGGACTGAAGTAATTGTTCACGTTGATGTATGGATTTTAAAAAGTGCTCTATACAATACATTCGTCGAAAACATTCTTCAGGGAAATAGTTCAATCTTATATGAGGGGAAGATAGTCCTGCGGGTAACACACTGGACTTGGATTCAGGGCATTAATTTCTGGCTGTGTCACAGACATTCCCTGTAATTTTGGGCAAGTCATTTAATCTTGCAGTGCCTCAGTTTTCCATC
Organism: Macrochelys suwanniensis; assembly: GCA_033296515.1. NCBI lineage: Eukaryota > Metazoa > Chordata > Testudines > Chelydridae > Macrochelys > Macrochelys suwanniensis. Next base: position 116,391,802 of record CM065778.1, on the reverse strand, counting down.
TGTAAAATGGGAGTAATATGTCCTTTTTCTCTCACTGAGTGAAATCATGGCTCCACTGAAGTCAATGGGGGCTCTGTCAATGACATCAATGGGGCATTTCTATTTAGATTGTAAATTCTCGTGTGTGTGTGTGTGAGAGAGAGAGAGAGAGAGAGTACAGTGCCTTGGACAATAAAAGGCACCAATCCTGGGTGCTACCACTATACAGATAATAAAAATAATAGCTGAAGCCTGAATACTTTAAATATCAAGCTTGCTTCTTCCTAGATCAAGGGTTCAAATCAGTGTGAACCATATTTTAATAAAGTTTTTGTCTCCTGGATCCCTCCCCTCATAATCACATAACATTCTTGTGGCAACTCCAGCAATTGCACACACTTGAAAAAGCAATGTTGAGAAGGTAGTGTGTATTTTTAGCTGTCTGTAATGCAACAGTTGTTTTTGTACTTTTGAAAAAAATTAATCACACTATCAGATTGCCTTTTCGCTTCATCTCTCTTGACATCTGTTCAGTTTGACAACGGCTGTCGTAGAGAAACTTCCTCCGATCTTAAACAGTTGTGAAATCTTCCATTCTATTATCTTGCTCTTTCTCATTTACATGATGAGAGCACTCTGATGTTTACATACTGCCGTATGTTAGAGAAAACATGTAACTGAGTGTTCTGGATTTTTCAGATTCCGTCTATCAAATGCTACATAGTTCAAAATACATTTTTTACATATTTCACAGAGCACATAAATGCAGATTTCTTATCAAATGTATTCAGCATATACAATCTACTGCTATACTGCACAGTGAATTTGATGTGCTGCATAGTGAAATGGTTTCAATGCACTTACTGAAAAAACTGGACTCTGGAGAATATTAATAACCTACTGAATCAGATATACCACTTACTGAACTACAATAGATATTTTACCAACTGTGCTATGATATATACTCTTATACATAGCACCACTAGTGTGCATTGTGATTTACAGACATAATAATAAATAAAGACACAGCTCCCTGCCCTATAACAGTATAGTTAGAGAAGCTGTGAAATTCATCGCCCAGTAAATCAGATTCCATAAGCACCCTATTTAGCTTCTGTAGATATTTTTCCTAGTGAATAAGCTATATCCTTTAGTGAACCAGAAAGATTACATGTTGAATCGGAAATGTCATCAGCTACTTCAGATAACGAGTGACTCGGTTTCAGTACAGTATATTGTTTTGCCATCACTGTGTGTAACATCAAAAAGTTCTGACCCTGCAAAGTAAACACACATTGTTCTGAACACTGCAGGAAGACAAGACACCCTTGAAAGTGCTTTAACTAGGCCACAACTATATTAAGAAATATCTGGGAACAATCTACCAATAACTCACCCAGGCAGGTCATCCTTCCCACTGTAATATGTTCCACTGGATGAAGAGCTACTGTGAGCCCTGCCCCCGGCCTCTCTCCCCCTGTTAATCCAGTTCCACAACCATCACTGGGACCTCTCTGCCCTCCCTCATCTGAGTGTTAAGACGGCTGTGGGCGGGGAAAGCTGTCTCCATGCTGTACCAGTTATTAAGAGCCCCAGCCCATTTCCCACCTTCTTTAGGCAATCCCTTCGCCTAATCCACTTCCAATTCTGATTTATCAGGGAACTGGGCCCCTTTGTTGATTGATTACCTGCACTGAGTACCTGCTTAACATGAATTTTACAATCTAACATACCCTGATTTTAGGACCCTTTGGGTCTGAGGGAGCCAATTTGTTTATACTACACCCTTCTGTCAAACCAATCAGCCAAAAAGATCTCTCCCTCTCCCCTCCCCCCCCACCAAAAAACCCCCACAAGATGACTGAGTGGTCACAAGGAGTGGAATAAGGGGTCATACTGAAAGGTGAACTGTCAGGCTGGAGGGAGGTTACTAGTGGAGTTCCTCAGGGATCAGTTTTGGGACCAGTCTTATTTAATCTTTTTATTACTGACCTCGGCACAAAAAGTGGGAATGTGCTAATAAAGTTTGCGGATGACACAAAGTTGGGAGGTATTGCCAATTCTGAAAAGGATCTGGATATCATACAGGAAGATCTGGATGACCTTGTAAACTGGAGTAATAGTAATAGGATGAAATGTAATAGTGAGAAGTGTAAGGTTATGCATTTAGGGATTAACAACAAGAATTTTAGTTATAAGCTGGGGACGCATCAGTTGGAAGTAACGGACGAGGAGAAGGACCTAGGAGTCCTGGTTGATCATAGGATGACTATGAGCCGCCAATGAGATATAGCTGTGAAAAAAGCTAATGTGGTCACAATACTGTGTTTGGCATCAGTGTGTTTTTGGATGCATTAGGTGAGGTATTTCCAGTAGAGATAAGGAGGTGTTAGTACCATTATACAAGGCATTGGTGAGACCTCATTTGGAATACTGTGTGCAGTTCTGGTTTCCCATATTTAAGAAGGATTAATTCAAACTGGAACAGGTACAAAGAAGGGCCACTAGGATGATCCAAGGAATGGAAAACCTGTCTTATGAAAGGAGACTCAAGGAGCTTGGTTTGTTTACCTTAACCAAAACAAGGCTGAGGGGAGATATGATTGCTCTCTTTAAATATATCAGAGGGATAAATACCAGGGAGGGAGAGGAATTATTTAAGATCAGTACCAATGTGGACACCAGAACAAATGGCTATAAACTGGCCATCTAGGCCGACTAGGAAGTTTAGACTTGAAATTAGACGAAGGTTTCTAACCATCAGAGGAGTGAAGTTCTAGAACAGCCTTCCAAGGGAAGCAGTGGGGGGAAAAGACCTATCTGGCTTCAAGATTAAGCTAGATAAGTTTATGGAGGGGATGGTTTGATGGGATAATATGATCTTGGCAATTAATTGACCTTGGACTATCAGTGGTAAATAGGCCCAATGGTGGGATGTTAGAAGTTACTACAGAGAACTTTTCCTGGGTGTCTGGCTGTTGAGTCTTGCCCACATGCTCAGGGTTCAGCTGATCGCCATATTTGGGGTCGGGAAGGAATTTTCCTCCAGGGTAGATTGGCAGAGGCCCTGGAGGTTTTTCACCTTCCTCTGCAGCATGAGGCTCGGGTCACTGCTGGAGGATTCTCTGCATCTTGAAGTCTTTAAACCATGATTTGAGGACTTCAGTATCTGAGACATAGGTGAGAAGATTATTCCAGGAGTGGGTGGGTGAGATTCTGTGGCATGCATTGTGCAGGAGGTTGGACTAGATGATCATAATGGTCTCTTCTGACCTTGGAGTCTATGAGTAAAAGGATGGGGGGCTAGGGGATTGCAATTCTCAAAAGGGCCTAGGAAAGAAAGGGTTTTTATTCCACCTTTGTGACAGGGTGCGCTTGCCCTGCACTGATCCAGCAGGTGTTAACTCCACCCTATGGGTGGGGGAGGCCATGCCCCCTTGGCCCTGGTGAGCATGCGCCAGCTGGAGACCTGGTATAAAAGGAGCAGAACAGCTCAGTCTAGGCTGAGTGCTGAGGAGGGAGGATGCATGTTGAATGCTCCTGCTTGGGAGTCGCTGAAGCCCCTGGACCATTGAAGTCAGAGGTGCCAAGCCCCAGGTGGACACCCTGCATGCCTGAGGAAGGTGGGAGCTGCTGGGAGCTGCACAGACTGAGGACCCCAGAGATCCTGGAGACACCTGGGCCACTGCATCAGAGATAGAGTAGGAAGTAGCCTAGGGGGGACTAATCATTGTGCTGGGTGGCATCAGTGTGTTTTGGTTGGATCCCTGCTGACTCAGTGGTGAGTCACTTGCCACTCCCAGGGCCCTGGGCTGAGACCTGGTGGAGTAGGGAGGGCTTGGGTCTCCCTACCTGAAACACCACCCACCCCTAGATGGCAGCCCATTTCCCTGACTCTGGCTGCTAGGCCACACAGCCCTGCTGGGGAGGACAGCCATGTTGACTCTAGTCATTGGGCCACACAGCCTGTGGGAGAGGGCAGCCATATTTGACTCTGACTGTTGGGGCATGTGGCATGGAGGGAAAGGACAGCCATATTCGAGGACACCAGTGCTTTACTTTCACTGGTTCCCTATCACTGGTGAAACTTACGGTGCAAAAACTCTAAGTGTAGACATACCCGAAAGCACTGGTTTGTGTACTCACTCAATTCCTCAGGGGTCAGCGAGCGTTTACACTACCAGCACTTCCATCGCTGATGAAAGCAGCGCTATAGGGCAGCTCTCCCACAGTGCAGCTCTCTTGATAAGTCTTGTGGGAAAGGGGTGGGGTGAGCAGAAGGCATTCTGGGTCCCTGCTCAGTGCCCTGTCCTTCCCTGCTTCATGTTTTATGAGCCCCATTACTTCCTGGTTTCTTCTGTGGCATTTTTTAAAAAAACCTCCTGCTGTCTGGCTGCTTTCCCTGTCACATCTACGAAGGGAAAGGGAGCTTCAAATTTCCCGGGGCTTACAGGGGAAGGGGCAGACGTCCATGCGTCAGAGCAGCGGAGATTCTGGCCAGAGTGGTCACTCTTGGAACTGTGGGATATCCTCCGGAGGCCAAAGGGTGTTTACACTCATGAAACGTGTCTTCACTTTCACAACAGCTCAAAAAGAACAGCGGTAAGAACTCTATGCCTCTCATGAAGGTGGTTTTCTTTTTGCGGTGAAACTTCTGAGTTTCACTGAAAAAAGTCATTAACAAGTGTAGACGCTCCTGCAGTTTTAGTGCAAAAAAGGGACTTTTTGAGCTTTAAATGGTAAGTGTAGATATACCCTGAGAGACTGGGAATCTGTCATAGTCTGCAAGGGTTGTCCTGTTAGGATCCAGGAAGTCGGGCCTGGGGAAGCCACCACTAACCTTTTTCAGACCCTGTCCACCCACTTGGGGTATGAGCTAAGGGTGTGATTCCCAGATAGAGGAGACAAACCTGTGCTAGCTCTGATTGTGCTAACGATCTAAAAATAAAATGTAGATGTGGCAATGCAAGTGATGGGAGGGACTAGCCAGCCTGAGTACATTCCTAGCATCTTGGATGCATACACACTTGCATTGCTAGTGCTGCGGCAGAATAACAGGTTCATGGATCTGGACTGGAGGTCCTCAGGGGTGCACTATGCCATGGAGCCACTGGCCTGCCTTTTCCTTGCACCCATCTGTGTTGCTTCTGCTTGCATATTCAGAAAGGGGAGATCAGGCTGCTAGTAAACATCTGTGAGTGTGATTGATAATTATTAGATGCCTATATATTGCATGGAGTATGTTAAGAACTAGCTTTAAAATGTACCATTGCAAAGATCTCAGCCTTTACAGTTATGAGCATCAAGCCCACGGACTGGTGATAGCATTTTTACTACTGTCACATAGTAAATATGAGGCTTTGACTTCACCGAATTGTGTACAGGAACTGAGGCCAGGGTCAGTGCCCTGTGAAGATCACATTTTGTTGAGTCACAATGATAGCAATCTTTTAATTTCCAGTAATGTTGCAACACATTCCACCAAATGTTGTTTAAAGCCTTATGCTCTGCTGTTCAGTACTGTGTTCCTCTGTACTAAGAACCCTCCATTGTAATTTTCCACTGCCAAATGCCATTCTGTTTAGAAAAGGCTTCAGTTCAAATAGGGGAAAGGATTAAAGCAGGGAAAGGGATATATTTCAAAGAGAAATGTATTGTTAAAACATAACTAAATGTTACTCTGTGAATTAGATGTATTAAGCAACATTTACAAATCTTTGGACAGTGGCTCTCAGTTTAGAGTACCTTTCACAGCTTCTATACTATGGTACATAAAGCCTTGGAAAGCATTCTGCCCTCAGGCATGATTCCAAATGTTGAAAATTTCAGAAGTAAAACATTCTGAAGAATAGCTTTCCCATGCTCTGTACAAAAGGAGCTCTGGAACTGATAGCTTGTCTCCGCCAGTGCAAAGACCAAGTCCCCAAATAAGTAAGGAAGCATATAGCCATTACTTAATTTGTTTTTGTTTTTTTAAATAACCATTCATAACTGAGGCAGTAAGCCCACAGGTGCCGGGGCTATGAACTGCCAAGCCTAGAGGTGCTGTGGTGTAGCCTGGCACAGATTAAGCACTGCATACAGCATAGTCTAATTACACTGCATGAACAATCCTGCCTTAAAGTGCAATATATATGTAGAATCAGGCCCCAAATAAATAGGAAAGCGGTATCCTTCCCAATACAACTCTCTTCTACACATACTTTGTGCTGGTTGGCTTGTTTCTCTACCCCTCTCCCACCCCCGGTTATTGCTGAAGTTGTTCACAACAGGAACCTGTGTCCTTTCTTTTCTTTTTTTAGTTGTAACGATTAATAGTCATGACACCACATCTTTACAGATAATAAATATAGCTGATGATCATGGTATTTATTATTTCATATTTTTGGTGCTTAGATCTTTACAGACAGTAAAAAGAAAGTTCCTGCCCAAGAGATGCCATTGTAAAAGGAACAGAAGTCCTAGACAACCTCACTGAATATAGGAGCTGAATTTGGCTTCCTTCCAATCAGTGAGTTAAAGGCAATAGCTCTGCTAGCTTACCCAGAAGAGGGAGCCTCCTATACATACATATGAGCAGATCTAATTCCATCCAGGAGAGGCCCATATCCCAAGTGAGTACAGTGCATACTGTTGTAGCATTACTCATCAGCCAAATGGTCTGCAGTAGCTTTGTTGTAAATCCCTCCTTTAAGAGCCTCACATGAGTTTGTCATAAAATTCTCTGCAAGCTGTACCTAGAAGATATAGCAGTGGTTATTCTAAAGTGAGCAAGTTTGGGGTTTTTATTCTTGTTTTTTGCTTTTCCTAGGCGGGGAGGAGGAAGGGTGGATGAGGTTTTTAATATGTTAAAAATATTAAAAGGAAAAGAGAGTAATCAAACCCCATTAGGATACTTTTGATTTAGCTACTCAAAAAATCTATCTAATCTGAAGGATGTTTTGCACTCCTGTGACTAAGAACTGATGTGGCATGTCATTAGTCCATGATGGGAACATTAATCTCCTTGCCTATGCTACACATAGAAACATAGCAGTTGTCAGACTGCATCAGACCAGTGGTCAATCTAGTCCAATTTTCTCTTTGGGATGACCAGGAACAGATGCTTCAGAGCAGGGTGCAAAAGATTGCCTGTAGTAGAGAAATAAGAAAAGAGAGATTTGTCACTGTTTAAAAGAAGATATTGCACATGCTCAGGAAATTCTATCAGAAATCATATCTTTCTCAGACTTCCGTGATTCTATTCAGGAGGCCTCGAGGACACAAGTGGCTGCAAAGGGTCTACAGACCTCAGGACATCGGCTCCTAGATGGATGATATGAACAATAGGCGGATATAAGCCTATCTGAGCAACAGAGAGAACTTGATTTGCTTGGGGAGATTCTAAAGGTGGAGGGAAGGGAACAGAGTTACTGTGGTATAACCCTATTTTCCCACTCCTCTTATCCCACCCCATCACTTTGCAAATGTTTGGACTGATATAAATACCTCACCATTTCTGCTTTCTAAAAATATAATGTTTTTAGTATTTGTTTTAAAAATGTGAATATTTCTAGTTGTAAACTGCTCCCCAACATCTAAAGTATCCTAAAGTGGGAGAAAAGAATGACACACAAAAGTGTGTGTGTGTGCGGGGGGAAAATCCACTCCTCTCCTAAAGACATGACTTAACAGAGTGCAAGTAAGTGGAAGAAGAACAGCAAAAATGGGAAATGACTAGTTCTAATTCTGAAAGCCAGATTGGCTTCCAAAGGAAAGCAAAACTGGACAACCAGCAGAGATCAGATGTTTTACAACCACCATATCTTGCTTCAGCTCTTAAATACATGGATCTACCTAGCAAATTTTAAAAATCATTGTTTATTATTTGGAGTGCCAAGGGCATGCATGATGCTGTACAGAATATAGAGTAAGATATGTTCCCTGTCTCAAGAAATTTACAATCTAAGCACCAAATTCTGCAATTGTTAATTGAGCAAACCTCTCACTGAAGTCAGAATTGGGCTGTATGGAAACAATTGTTGCAAGTTTTAATAGCAGTTGGTAATAACACTTCTCTTCCACGCCATAAGCTCAATTTCTTTTATTTTCCATTTTCATGTCTTAACTGTATTATCATAGTGTCGAACTACATGACAGAAATAGGAAGAATCCTTAGGAGAAAATCCTAACTTGAGAGGTATTATGAGATGCAGGAACCGAATGGCTTTAATTGACAGAATTTTATCATAATGCATTTTAACAGCCTTCCTGCAAGTGAAATGCTGCTTCTTTTTTTTTAATTTCATACTCTTCTCTCAGAAGAAGCTGCAATACTGATTTTAAATGTTCAATAGTTTGTCCTTAATGACAAAGGACGACCTTCTCTGCATTATCTGATAGCTTTACTCTAGGTCAATATTTAGAGCATTTAGAATCCCTGTCACTCCAGTAGTATTAAAGGGAAAGGGCATATTAGGTTGAGAACAACTTAATTGCTGCATATGCTCGCACTCCACTTCTATACTGCCCACCCCTCCGCCCACATTTCAATAGAGATGGTCTTTTTTTTTTTTTTTTTTAATGGAACAGTTTTCCATTGGAAAATGCAGTTTATTCAAAAGCTAAATGTTTCAGGGGAATGTGTCAATTTTGACAATTTTAGATGTGGAGAAATCATTTTGACTCATTTTATTTCCTTTTAATTTTATTTCAACTCTTATACTGTGGGGTGTGTGTATATATATAGTGATGGGGCAAGGCCAGATGGCTATAGGAAAGTAGTGAGAAAGGGGTATGTTAGCCCCAGGCTAAACAAATCCCTGTTACCATGGTAACCAAATGGCAGTTGCTCCAGGTTAATCAAGACACCTGGGGCCAATTAAGATCCTTCCAGAAAGCAGTGGAGACAGCTAGGTTGATTGGGACACCTGAAGCCAATCAGGGGCTGGCTGAAATTAGTTAAAAACCTCCCAGGTAGTCAGGTGGGTGTGGATGTTAGGAGTTGTGCTGTTGGAGAGACTGAACAGTACACATCATATCAGACACAAGGAAGGAGGCCCTGAGGTAAGGGTGAAGTGGAGCTTGAGGAAGTGGGGGGCTGCTATGGGGAAGTAGCCCAGGGGAATTGTATGTATGTGTCCTGTTTCTGAAAGGTCAGCTGCCATAGCTGATATTAGGGTCCCTGGGCTGGAGCCTTGTGTAGAGGGTAGGCCTGGGCTCCTGCCTTTGGTGGCCCCCCCCCCCCCATGATTAATTATTGAGACTGGGAGGCAACAGACTGCAAGGGAGGATAGCGTCTCCTCACCTCCCTTGCTGGCTTATGATGAAAATGGCTCAGTAAGCTGTGACCCTGGTCTCAAGAGAGAAGGGTTATGTGGAGGGTCACAGTGAGCCTCTGTACACAAATATAGGTTGTTATACTTTTCATAAGTAGATCTCAAAGCACTTAAAAAGGTATCCCACAACTCTGCTCTAGAAATGGGTGCCTATATTCAAACTATGAATCCTAGTCTAATAATGACCATCTCATCTCTCTCTTAGTTTGTGTGGCTGCAAATGGTATCTCTCTATCATGTGCAATTGTGTAACATTCCTGAAGCGATTACAGCATTTACTTACACATTAAGAGGTAATATGGGGGCAGTACCTGTCTTTAATTTAACAAGTGTTTTGTGGGAGGGGGCAAGTTAATCAATCCTGCTGTCTATTTTTTTTTGTTTGTTCTTGTCATACCTGTTCTGATTCTCTTGCTGGAAACCCAGTACCATGTGACAATCAGCTCTCTAAAGACCACCAGCAATCCATAGACTACAGTTTTAAAACCACTGCTGTAGTAAAGGGGACATCAAGATGTTAATCTGAGTATTCTGGGATGATGCCTTATTCTATCCCCTTCCTTGCTGATAAGTCAGTGAGAGTTTTCTTCCCCACTCTGTTTTGGAGTTCAGTAAAGAAGCAAGTTCCCAGCCTGCAGTCCTGTGAGTAGTCTTATTTTTGTTACACTTGAGTCCTTTTACTGCAGCTGCTGTAGAAAAGAATCTAAGTTCTCGTAACATGGATAAAATAAATGTGGTGTGCTGTGGGGGAGGGAGGAATTCTCTCAAATATAAAACAATCTTTTTTTGCAGGGGAGAGGAGAAGCAACTGGAAGAAATATTGCTCACTCTAGCCTCAAGTTACCAGTTTCTAAAAAGCAAATGTTGGGGTTTCCTCTGAAAAGAATGGCAGCTCACTGTTACCATTGCCCGCAATTTTACAATGAGGTTTTTTGTTTAGTGAAAAGGCAAAACAGTTGTGTGAAAACTCCTTTAATTCTAATTAACTGTTCAAACCAAGCATGCCCACCCTCATATTCCCCCTATCAGCATTTCAACTGTTAACCTTCTGAGGTTCACACACAGCATTACTATGCACCTACAATACTAATAGTCTACTTTTGTGGAAAGGGGGTGGGGAGGTGGATATTCTTCTGGCCTTTTGAGAGGATATTATACCTATCTGGCTGAGGGGCTCTTAAGTAGATAAGCTGGGAGGTGCCACAGAACCCAGCTCCCAAACCTCTTCTCCAGCTACAATTTGCAACTGGATCCAACAGGTTAAGTGTTTGGAGAGGTAAATGCAGCTGGGTCTCATTAATCTACTAGGTCCAGAAGAAAACTGTGGCCAATATTTGGGGGGGATGGGAAGCTCTAGTCAGTTTACTAAGATGTGGCTGGCCTAGTTGGTCCCTAAAATGGGAGTCTCGCTGTGTGTGAGAGCCAGAACAGAAACCCTCTTCTTCTCTCTCCTTCTCCCCCCCCTGTTTACAATGAAAAGACTTTAGGATCCAATCCTGCCTATATCAAGACAGGTTGATGCTCTGACAGGCTGCTTCTCCTCATCTTGATATAGGTAGGATTGGATCCTAAAGTATTTTTGTTGTAAAATGTGGGTGGGGAAGAAATATTCTGTTATGTTTTGGCTCCCCTAATGTTCCCACTCAGCACCTGAGGCTGTTTTAGAGCATCATGCAGGTGTAAAATGTATTCCTTGTTGAGTTTCATTCTGTTTTTGAAATTGTGGCTGCTTGAGGCATCAGGTGGATTCCAATGCAGCAATAGGACCCAGAACTAAATCAAAAGCCAAAACCTAGTACTAAGCTACAGCTAGAGTAGATGCTTCAGGGCAGCTGGTCAAAAAATCCTCTTAGGAACTGAGTGATGTTGATCTATTTCTGATTATCAACATCGCTGTGAATAATTCATTTTTGTTCCCTCACTCAAGTAAGTGAAATCTAGACAAGCAGCTCAATTAGCGAAATTAAAGGCCTGATTAAAGTCAATAGAAAGGCTCTTTTGGATTTCAAGGGGAGTTGGATTGAACCCAAATTGGACATGAAGTATTTGGTTAATTGCCCAGCTAAACTGCAGTAAAAAGAAAGGAAAGAAGAAATGGAACAGTTTTCACTAGACATGTTCATTAAGCTTGTAAACAAAACACAGCACTAAACTCTGCCCTTGGACTTGTGCACAGCTCCTATTTCCTTTCATTGTTGCCTTTTTTTTTCCAAAAGATGGTTTGGGAGAAGTTCTCAGAAGTTTCTCAAAAAGAAACCTTCTCCAACCCAGTTAACTCCCTTACACTTCTCAGTTTTTTGCATGTGTACCTAAGGGCAGAATCTGATTCATAGTAATTCATTCTGAATAGACCAATTGGGGAAGAGTCAGCTGTTTCCATTACCAGCATCTGGAATCCAGTAAATTCCCAGATGAGTATAATGTAGAGTCTTGGTTTTTCTTAACTGATTTATAGATGAGTAGTTACCATTACCCACATCAGATTGAAAGCCTTTAATAACAATGTGTGTGCACCATCACTACCTTGTTCCTTACCTTCAACTGGCATAACTTTTTTTTTAATGAACCCAACAAGGAGCAAATGTGTTTTGAACATGGGTGGAGTTAATATCTCTGGTGCTGTTTTGCTGCAAACCTGCAGTGGTCAGCACAAGATCATGCTGGGAGAGGAAGAGTAGTACATCCGTTTGTTAATCTTGGCTTCTCTGAGTTTCTAGGGAGAGACTGGGACAGCTAGTTGAAGAGTGTAATGTTGGTGCCCCAGGTCTGTGACCAATGGATTTAAATCTGGTATGGCTGGTAGCTGACCAACAAGGCATCATAGCATGAACATCAAAGACCTCGTACTTCAATTCCTGATGCCATTTCCTAATAAGTTTAGACACCCAATAAAGGCTTTGAACCAAGCAGTGTGGGGGACAAGATAGGCTTCATGGAATCTTACCTAATGAAGGGGCTATGAAGAAGCAGATCTGGTTACATTAGGGCTGTTGTACTGAATACTAACTTCTAGTTCCTAAGGTGTTCTCGCTGGGGGAGCCAGAGGACATCACAAACTTTTTGCACTATGATGCCTTGGTTTAAACACATAGGAGCCCATACCTTTGTGGGTCTGGGCCCAACTTCCAGTGAAATCAACAGAAGCCAAAATACCTATGTGGATCTGGGCCATAATGACTATTCACAACAATATCTAGCAGCACTCTGAGATTTGTGTATTGCAGAGTTTGTGCTTTACCTAGCAGCACTGTGCTGCAAGTACAACTTGGGGGCCAGATTTTCAAAATAACTTGGGCTCAGCTCCTCAAAGGCATTTAGGTGCCATCTCCAACAATGAGATTTAGGTACCTAAATACTTTTGTGGCTCTGGGTCTCTGGTCCCATTTAGACCCCTAAATGCAATGGGGCTAGATTTTTTCAAAGGAGTTCAGGATCCAATAACTCAGTTGAAACTACTTCAATAGTTTTCAGAGAATCTGAAAGGGGGTTCCAAAGAGGATGGATCTAGACTGTTCCCAGTGGTACCAGATGACAGAACAAGGAGTAATGGTCTCAAGGTGCAGTGGGGGAGGTTTAGGTTGGATTTTAGGAAAAATGTTTTCACTAGGAGGGTGGTGAAGCACTGGAATGGGTTTCCTAGAGAGGTGGTGGAATGTCCTTCCTTAGAGGTTTTTAAGGTCAGGCTTGACAAAGCCCTGGCTGAGATGACTTAGTTGGGGATTGGTCCTGGTTTGAGCAAGGGGTTGGACTAGATGACCTCCTGAGGTCCCTTCAAACCCTGAGATTCTATGATTCTATTGGGTGCTGAGGACTCTTGACAGTCACACCATTTAGAAGCCTCAAATGGGAGATGAATTTTTTTCCGATAGTTCTCACCATTGAAACCAATTTCTAACATGTTCATAATTCATGGTTGTAGTAAAGTGATCATGATGGGGAGAAGTTGGTATTATGGGATGAGCTGTACTCCACCCCTCCTCAAATTCCCTAGAGTCTACCCTCTTCACCCCCATCGCACCCCCTGCACACTCTTTTGTGATATAGTTGAATAAAGCAGCAAGTTCCCAGCCTGCAGTCCTATTTGTAGGCTTATTTTTGTTGCACTTAGCACTCCCTTTACAAAAATGGTCACACTTGACTTTTACAAATATTTTTAGTTGCTTGAACTCTTCAACCTGAAATTTGTTTGTCAACTCTATTTTCATTCAGTATGTTTTCCATTCAGTACGTCTCACAGCATGTGATTGGTCTCCTTAGTCAGGCAATATTGTCTCTGCTCCCTGATTGACTGAAACATTAAAAACAGGTAAAAGCACTTCTGGCATGAATAGTAAAAATATGTGCTCCCACATGGTTATTTTCCAGAAGAACATTCAAAAAATCAAACCTTGATTTGAACAAAACAACCACTTTGTGTCAACTTTTTAAAGGAGAACAGAAGAGGATAAAATGTGGTCAAACTGAATAATTTAATATCGGAACAAATGTTGGACCAGAGGTTTTTAGGACTCCAGACTACCTGGACTTGAGGGATGTGAGCAGTAGGTTGAGCTCCTCATTAGCTGTAGGAAGAACTGACAGTCACAACTGCCTCTCGCTCAGCTTTCTGGCTGTACTATTGGAAAGGTTTTAGGGTGAAGTTAGTTTTAACAAATTAAGGTGTGCTTTTGTGCATGCTGCAAAAAAACTATTTTCTCACTAGCATGAGGTCTGGTCTTCATTACATAAATCAAGACTCCCTTTAAAATGAATGGGAGAAATTTTGTTGTAGTTCTAATTAGTTTGAGCAACAGGAAAAAATAGAGCTAATTAAGAGATCATTGAATAGGCTCCTATTTTAAGAGATGGTAATCTAGTCCTGAGTGGATAAACCATAAGTCCAAATAGTTTATCTGGGCTAGAACTATATTACTGCTGGGAAAGATGCAATACCTGTGCTACTGTCACTATTGTATTACAAATGATATTGGGTTTACAAACCAGGACCTGATTTACAAAAGGTGGAATAGATTAAATTTAAATTCTCGTTTTCTCCACATCCTTCTTGCACTTGTGGCCCAACCTAGCCTCCATTGATTGGAATTGAATCAGGCCTTGTGTGCAGTTGTCTGCTTTTGTGACTTTCTTTTTTAGGCTCAGCTTGTAGACAGGTCTGGTATTTAAACCAGCTGAGCTAGTAAAATCTCAGTAGATAAATATGAACAGCTATATTCAAAGAATTTGCAGTTAGGGAATAAAATTCATTTCAGGGCCTAGAATACAATCTTAAATTCCACAGACCCAGTCTACTTTCAACTAACATTATTACATATGGGAAGTTCTTCATATGAATGGGGAAAAACAAGGTAGTGTTTTTATTTTCACTATACTTCCTTCTTCTGTCTGGGACCAGAAGAATAGCTGTTCTTATCTCCAAAGGAACAAAACAGGAGATACCAGAAACCTGGCTTTCAAAATATTCAGCTCAAGAATCTTTGCAGACCCAAGTGATTTTAACATGGTATTCAGGGACTATTCAGATAACATTGTCCATAATGATCCTCAAACTTTTTCCCCCCAACTGTATTTGACTGATCTAGGTCTCAATGTTCTTGAGGAAGGAGAGTTCAGTGAGACATGGAACACCTAGGAAGCAGACGTTGTGTAAGAAACTGCAGTGGCAAGGCCATATTTGTAGCTTGTGAGGTTGGGCATGAATTAAAATGGAGAATAAGGTGAGTTAGTATTCATAATTTGTGCCACTTTGACAACAAGGTGGGGGGGAAGCTTCTGCATCCAGTTCTCAATTTGCTTCCATCCTGCCTTCCTAAAGGTATGAGTGAAGTCCCATCTAAAAGCCCCATCAATTCTTGGCCCCTTGGCAGAAGATGCCAATTTCAGCACTGTTGAAGCCTGTCTCCTAAGAAATGGCTGATCTCTTCACACTGCCTATTGACCACTCTCCATCACTTCTGGCCTGTAATGTATTTAAGCCAAGTAACCTAGACAGAAGAGCTCTCCTCCTTCCATCCTATCAACAGCTCCCTAAGCTATCCAGTCTCCCCCATGCTGAAATGAAATTACATTTCTGTAGCCAATAAAGATGAGAATAGGAATTTCTTTTGGACAGGCAGCTTTGTGGAGGCTAAAGACAAAATCAGTCAAAGCCCATGCTTAATCACAAAATTGTTGATATGCTGTGTGTGTTGCCCGAGTGGCTGTAGGATTATTTTTGTTACCATGATCAGAATGAACTGATATGAACATAAAATATAGCCATACAAGAACATCATATAGCTATTTAAAAATATATAAATGCAACTAGTATTTTTAACTACCTCTTTCCCAATCATACTTAAAAATATTCATAAGCAAAGTGAGAATTTTTATATATTTCTGTTCAATCCACTTAAAAGGATCTTGTACCAAAGAGAAATTTAAATGGCTGATAGAAGCACTAGGATGCCCTGGATTGTTAAAGTACCCCCCAAAAAGTGAAAATGTGGGTGGGGGGAAGCTTTATGGCCTGATCTAAAGCATGCTGAACTCAGTGGGAAGACTCCCATTGACTTTATGGGCCTTTAAATTAGGCTCTTAATCACTAGAAAAGAATAAGACTAATCTAGCTGTAGCAAAGCTCTGTGTCATTCTTTTTGATGTCTGTTAAGTACTGTAGGTGGCACTCTTGCAAAGACTAGAACTATCTTAAAAGCAGGTACAGTATTCATGTTTCACTTTAACAGATCCATAACCAAATTTTAATCTAAAATGAAATACACAACTTTCTTTTATAAGAATTTCCTATGCAATAGGAGTTCCTCCCACAGACTCTGATATCAGGGCTGTTTATGTTCTCTAAGTATTGTGCAGCGAGTGATATGGCAGAAGCACTCAGACTTTTTCACAATCTCTGACATCCAACAAATCAATCGACTCATTTAATTTTGTTTCTACAATGTGGGGCTTGTAGAACTTTCTTCAGAGAATGAAATAGAAGTTTACAATACATTGTAAGTGAAGATATGGGACACATAGATCAGGTCAGAGATTCATTTTGTTCTATGGTGTGATTCCTCCTCCCCCCCCCCCCCCCTCCCCAGATGCAGTGGGTCAACTTGACAAATGTAAATGTGGAATAATGTAAATATAGCTACTCCATATTCACATCAGTGTAAATGGGAGCACCATTTAGCCCACTATTTTGCTTTTGATATAGTATTTGTAAATTACAGTAGACTGACTAGATTACCCCTTAAGTTTCTCTTCCCTATAGGCACACTACACTATCAAGATCCATCTTCTGCAATGCAACCCTCAACAGCCTCCTTTCTTATCAAAAGGATTAAATGTAAGGATAATCCTAGATTATCGGAAAACTACTTCAAAAAGTTCATTAGAAAACATAGGAATGATTTCATTTTATTCAATGGTACTTCTTGCAGTTTAACAATAAAAATAAACCATCCAGGGTTATGTTCTGCCAGTCAGACTGCTGCCTCTAATTTTGCATCTCTCGTGCATCTTTTGAGATTGTCTGAATGATGGTAGCTAGAGCTGAGACTAAACAAAAACCCAGGAACCAAACACCTCAAAATGGTATTAGTGGTGTCTGAATCAAGGCTAGTACCTGCCCTGAAGTGAATACTCTCTCACACCCACACCAGCAGAGTACAATAAATGTAGGAAAGGGAAATATTTATTTACAGAGGGATGAAAGGAGGAAAAACAGGGAAACATAGGGGAGTGGTAAAACAGGGTTGCATTCAAAAAAAAGGCCCCACAGGCCCAGTACTACCACTATCTGAAAGGGCAGACACCGAGCAATGTGTCTGCACCCGGAGTTCAGGAGTCTTGGACTGGAACTGTGCACAGGGGTGAGTCTTCGGTGCTCCTGGTCATCTTCTACACTAATAAATTTTCTCCAACAAACCCCTCCTGTACCACCACCTGCCGTTCTCTGCAAAGCCACATACAGCAACAACCTCCCCCACTTAACTAGCTAACGGCCTCCCTCCTTATTCCCAATGCAAAGTGACAAGCCCCAGTACTCATGAGCCCCATACAGCTCTGGGCAGCAGTGATACTGCATCCAGCTCTGGTTTGTCCTTCTCGGGTGATTCCTCCCTGGTACAGTGCTGCTCCTGTCCTGGGTCCCCGATTGGCTGCTCTGTCCCTCCCAGGCTTTGGGTGGGTTCTTGTCTGCCTCATTCTATGAGGGCCTGCTTGCTGCACCCCTTCTGCCTGGAGTGCCAGACACACACCCCTGTTGCTCTCCCCACCCCCTCTCTGCTCTGCCAACCCTCAACAGCACTTCCTACTTCTGGAGCAATCAGTACTCTCCCCCATCCCCTCAGGGAAAAGATTTAAAGGGGCCATGCTCTCTAAACCCCAATGGGGTTACACTTACATTATCACCCATTCCCAGTCCCAATTTTTCCCAAAGGAATATAGGGGGGAGATTGGGTTTTGTTTCTCCCATTCCTGTTGCATACAACTCCCACTTCTCTTACCTCTTCCTTTGTACAGCATTCCATCTGACTCTTCTCTCGATGTTGCCATCTTCTGTTGCCCACTAGCCTCCCCTCTCTCTCTCCACCTTCTCTGATTTTTGAGGCCTGGCTCTCACTTTCAATACAATCTACCACCCTTTGTTTGCAAATACATATGGCAGTCTTCAGATGGAAACAGATGTTTGTCCTCAAACTGGCTACAGCTCACAATTACCAAGTCCGGGGGGGAATCTGGGCTACAAGCTATTATGCTCCCACCTTTGAATGTTTAAATCTTGCTGCCCAGAAGTCCTCATAGATGGGAGTTAAAGGAATAACTGACTCCTAAATGTCTGATTAATTCCTTCAAACACTGCATCGCTGAGAACTGATTAGACATCAGAACTCCCTGCAGTAAGAAATAGTAATCTATCTGGATGAATCCTCCTGTTATGTGAATCCACTATATATTAAATTGAAGAGGTTAAGGGGATAACAATGGGAAGTTCCAAAGATCTGCCATGATAGACTTTCACCTTTTGCTTCATTGTAATGAATCTAACCCCCCTACACACTGAAGTGCTGTCCCAACGTAAAAGCTCCGCACGCTGTTGCCTCTGCTACATTGGACTTTCTGCAGGATCAGTAAACTGTTCTTGGGTCTTGCTTGGCCAAATCAATGAACCATGTAACCATTCTACCTCATTCCTATACTGGGTAGGGAGCATTCTGGGAAGAAGTTGAAGGAAATATAATAGTGTAGGATATTTGTCTTTTTAAAAAAATAGTAGTAGTGGGATATTGTGCCATCTATGCAGATCCAGCTGAAGGGGTCTGAAGGAGAAATTGTTGGAAGCGACAAAGAGTCCTGTGGCACCTTTATAGACTAACAGACGTATTGAAGCATAAACTTTCATGGGTGAATACTTACTTCGTCGGATGCAATGAAAGCTTATGCTCCAACACGTCTGTTAGTCTGTAAGGTGCCACGGGACTCTTTGTCGCTTCTACAGATCCAGACTGACACGGCTACCCCTCTGATACTGTAGCAAGTTAGGTAGTCAAACAAAGGCTGTTGAGCAGAAATTATGGAGACGAGAGGCATCAGGTGTATTTTGAGCTCAGACAGGGTTATAGGTTTAATATAGAAAATTGTAAATCAGCATTTAGATATGGGTAAGTATTATTGTAGCACCTGGGGGCCCCATTGCACTGTACAGTCATGCAACAAAATGGACAGTCCCTGCCCCAGAGAGCTCATGGTCTATGCTTCAGACAGCAACAACAGGTGTATGAAACAGACCAGTGAAGTGGATCTGGATTAGGAGGCTGAGAAAACAATAAACCAAAAAGAATTTAGCAGCAAAGCAGAAGTATCAATTTGTCACTTGTCTAACCCCTGCCAGATGGGAGTGATCTGTAGCTATCACAGCAGAGAGAGGCTTTAAGGAGGGATTTAAAGGAGGATAGCTTGACAGATTTATCAATAGTGACAGGGTGCTTGTCCTTTTCATAGTGGATTGCATGGGAGAAAGCACTGAAGTAGTGCTATGATGCTTTAGGCAACTGGCAGGTGATCAGGGCTGGATTTCCTTGCAGAATAAAGGAATGCTGAATGCTTAGTAAACTAGTAGATCTGATAGAAAGGACAAGGCTAAATGATGAAGGACCTTAAAGACAAAAACAAGGCGCTTGTGTTTGGGGCATTGGAGGAGGGGAAGCCAGTGGAGAGACTTGAGGAGGTGGTTCACATAGCTGAAGCAATGAGCCAGGAAGATGACCCTAGCAGCAGCATTTTGAATGGGCTTGAGGGGATTGATGTGGCTGGCCAAAGAGAAGGAGATTAGAGTAGTCAAGGTATGAGACTATGTGAGCCTGAACAAGAGCCTAAAGGCTAAACCTTTTGAAATATGATGTACCTAAAAGATTTAAATATGGCCAAGATGTGTGAAGAAGTGAAAAATGACACCCAGGCAGGGAAAATGGTGATGTTATCCAGTGACAGAAACACTGGGCTTGCGGAGAACAAGGAGAAACAGAAATTCAGACTTGATCACATGGAGTTTTAGTTACCAGGTGAACATCCATGACAAGATGGCAGCAAGGCAGGCTGAGATGTGGAAGTGGATGGCGGAAAGCAGGTCTTAAGTGGAGAGAGAGACATGTCTGAGCTGTCAATCCCAAGTGGTATAAAGCTCAGTTTTAACCTCTGAATATGAGGAAAAGCAGCCTTGTTTTAATAAAATTATTTTCTTAGCTCAGCTTCAATTTTGTGATTTCTGGGCTTTACAACAACTGAGTTTGAAATACTGTACTCTGTTGGAGCCTGTGTGTGTAGTGCAGCTTTATTGTATAAGTATCTACTATATAAATTCTCTAGATTTTAACAAAAGATCTTTAAATACAATTCAGATTTCCATTACTGCGAAATGTATCTGTTCAATGTGCTATGCAATTTAATTGCTTCTACTGGAAATCCTTCTTAAATATCTTAAGATTAAGAAGAAAATTAATATTTCAAGGTACTACTGTGTATGAGAGGAAATAATGCCCAGGTTAATGAGAATTAAACTGAATGTAAAATCTTCCTTCTCAATAACTTCTATTGCTGGCGGACTTGGAGCTGAGGTTGAAATGGAAGCTGACCTACTTAAAGAATTTATAGACCATCAGTTACCTAGACAGCTACACAGACAATCAAACCGGCAACACTACGGAGCCACCAAAAAGGCTCCCCTTATACATCCCCCTCTACCAGCTCCTGCCATGGCCAAATTGTGCAGAAACACTATAACATGCTAAATCTATTTTTCAAGGTGGTATTACAGTTCACTGCCAATCAATTAAAATTGTGGTCTTACGGTGGCGTTTTCAGGTAGCTAAATAGTAAAGAAAGTCCAAGCCAGTCCAGATAAATAGAATTCTCAGTGTTGTATTTCCTTTAGTGTGTGGTGTGCATTAAAGAATCACACAACATTCCGTTGGATTTCCTTAACTTGCCCATCCCATTTAGTGTGATGGGGAGTGAGCAGTGCAGGAGAGGGAATATCTGAATGCACACTGCTGTGGCCCATTACAGGAACATGAAATCGAACCACAGCATTAATGTTCTTGTTATATGTTATAAGTTATGCTGTCATTCAAAAGGCATTATTGTGAGGAAGTGCTGTGGCCTGTGTTACACAGGAAGTCAGACTAAATGATCACAATAGTCTCTTCTGCCCTTGGAATCTATCCGTCTATGACCATCAAGGTGTTATCACAGATAGCTAGGGCACTGTCATGATGGATCACTCATGAGATGTCTGCTGCTAAGACTATCATGAGTAGTTTCTTGGTGTTTAATATATGCTATGTATAGTTTTCATCCTCTTAGTGGTAAGTAAGTGTATTTCTTTTATTCTTTCAGTTCTGTTATATTTAAGGGGACAGTGCTTGTCCCCTGGGGTTTTTTTTGTTTGTTTGTTTGTTTTTTGGTTTTTTTTATTAATTCTGTCTCAGCCCAGCTACACCTGGTGAAAGGTCATATAATGCAGAACAAGGGAAGATACTGACCACACTCTTAGCCAAGACAAAGCTGCAGTTTTGCAGCATCCATCCCATAGGGGACTTCTGCAGCTGAATCCTGATAAAGTGTGCCAGCGTTTGTAGTAATATGCATGCTCCATTGCATGTGCTAGGAAAATTCCTGCTCAGTAAATGTAGAAAATGCAGCTTCCTGAGGACACACCTAGGCCTGGGAGGGAAGAGTGTGATCAGAATCAAGCTTAGCAGATGCAAGTAGCAAGTGTCCGTGTGTATTTCACTCTGATTTTAGGTAAAACTATTCTCTTGATAAGGAAACAGATTTTCCTTCTTTGACGTGTATCAGGCACTGAGTATTTTAACTGCTAAGAAGTCATTTCTAAAGTGATATTTTAGCTAAGCCTTCAAATACCATGCCCTCTCAGCAGAGAACTGTGAGGACTAAAGAGCTGGTTTAGCATTCCCATGTCTATAGATAGTGGCAGCATTCGTGATTATGATATATGTATGATCATTCTTATGTGGAGGCATTCTTTTGTATAAGAACACTTTTTTTCTTTGGAATTTGTCCTGTGAACAATTTTAGTTAATGATTTATTGTGATCTGACCAACTGGATAGGGTTTGGCCCAGAGGGTTCCCTCTAGTCACCTGGAGATAGCAATGAGTCAAAGCCACCGAGACTGTGCATAGAGGAGTTGCTGACCTATTGTGGTAAATAGGACCAATGGTCAATGATGGGATGTTAGAAGTTACTACAGAGAACTTTTTCCTGGGTGTCTGGCTGGTGAGTCTTGCCCACATGCTCGGGGTTCAGCTAATCGCCATATTTGGGGTCAGGAAGGAATTTTCCTCCAGGGTAGATCGGCAGAGGTCCTGGAGGTTTTTCGCCTTCCTCTGCAGCACGGGTCACTTACTGGAGGATTCTCTGCATCTTGAAGTCTTTAAACCATGATTTGAGGACTTCAATAGCTGAGACATAGGGGAGAGAATTATTCCAGGAGTGGGTGGGTGAGATTCTGTGGCCTGCATTGTGCAGGCGGTCAGACTAGATGATCATAATGGTCCCTTCTGACCTTAAAGTCTGAGTCTATATTATGCGTGTTGAGAGCATGCATGTAATCATGGATGCTACTAATGGTCTGAGGGCAGCCCGCTTAGCTTCTTTTCATCCCCTTTGTGGTCAACAGATTAATTGGAGAATTGTAGTGACAAAGCCCTACAGCTACAAAACCTGCCTAGGCTTCAAGGGCAGTAAGGAGTTTTACTATAATCTAGCCTGACTCCCTCTCACTTCTACTTTAATCTTTGCTGACTTCAACGTCCAACTGCTGGATCTTATTATGCCTTTTATCAGCTAAATTAAAGAGTCCTCTGGTATGTGATACCTTCTCCCTGGGTAGGTAACTAGAGATCATGATTAAGTCTCCTCTTAAATTTTCCTTCCCGGACTCCATACATCATGTATCAACTGTTTCAATTCCAGTTTGCTTTTGGTGGCTCCCCATTACTTAATTGTTGAGATCCAGGGGAGTGAGCTGTAAGAACATACCACAAATGGGCATTCTGCAAATGAGTTCAGTAACTTGGTAATCCTAGATGGAGAGGCTCAATGTTGGGGGCTTAATCCACTTTCTATATTTAGAGTTGTTCTGTAGCTATTCTTATCTTTTTATAGAAATTGTGTACACCACATAATGAAGTGAAGCAGGCAAACTCACTGGAAAGACCTCTCCAGTGCAGAAGAAAATTGTAGGCGCTTAGTTATCTTGCTTGATTATCCTATTTTAAAGAGAGCCACCTTTCCACCAGAAAGGAACCTGCTGACAAGTTGTTTTGTATTATATTACATTGCTATGGAATAGGAATATTATGCACCAGTTGTGTAACACCAATATACAGACTGCCTTTGATATCTTGTGCAGTATAAACATTTTAACTCTGCTAGTTATTCTGTGCAGTACTATATGAAAGAGCAACTTCTGACCAGGATATTTAGGATATCTACCTGTAATGTAATATAATCTTTAACATTATAAAATGCTGTGAAAGAAGCAGTTGACAGCTTGGATGAATGTAACATGTGAAGAATGTTATTTTCCCCAATGCTGCACCTTCTCTGGGAGTAAGAGAGTGTGTGTGTGTGTGTGTGTGCAAGCACGCCCTGTTCTCCTCTTCCCTCCCCCCAAATCATTCATAGGGAATCGAACCTGCATTTGGATCCAGGTTGAGTTACACTGACCCACAAAATGAGTAAACTGGGTTGTGTTTTTATTTATTGTTTTTCTCACACAGTAAAACAGTTTATAGTGATGCAAAGAAAGGCAAAGGCATTCTGAGCAAAATTTTAACAATGTTTAGATTATACGTATCCTAAATATTTACAAAGACATCCTGAAATGGTGGTGGATTTCACTCTTTAATAAAAAGTAACTTAAATATTCAAGCGACAAAGGGTCCTGTGGCACCTTATAGACTAACAGAGGTATTGAAGCATAAGCTTTCGTGGGTGAATACCCACGAAAGCTTATGCTTCAATACCTCTGTTAGTCTATAAGGTGCCACAGGACCCTTTGTCGCTTCTACAGATCCAGACTAACACGGCTACCCTTCTGATACTTAAATATTCAAAAACACCTGATTAGTTGTCTAATCTTTTTCTAAAGTACTTAATGCATGCTGACAACTTGAGTGCTATTGAGTCTTTTTTTAGTGTTATTTTCTATAGCACAAACTTACAAAACTTTTGAAACCAACAGTATCACATGTTCAGTGTCTTTCAAACAATCTGTTTATAACCCCATCAGCCTTCTAAACATTTCCCCCTCTTCTCTTAAATTACCTTCCCCTACCCAAATAAAATAATGTTTGGTGTTTTGGTTGGTAGGGCCATGTCCTAATATTATGCCTAAGTCAGTGCACTCTAATTATTAGTTGGACACCAATGGTTTGGAATGGAGTCTCTTATATTCACTGAATGACCAGAAGTCTGTGTGCTTGACTCGGAGAGAAAACTACAGTTTTGTTCCCAGACATTCTCTCCTCTTCAGAACCCTGGCTAGTTTTCCCACACTCACTAGCTGGCTGTCATCTGGCTTCATGAACCCAGCTCCTTCTAAACCTGTAAGAGATCTCATATTATTGTCATGGCAGCCCACTGCTGAAGCCACCTTTCTCCCCCCACTCCTGTTACCTCTGGATTACTTACTACAGCTAAAAGACTAGAATCTCCTGACAGGCATTGCAAGGCAAAGCTGATTTTGGTCTTGTCTCCGGAGCAGACCATTAAGCTCTTTCTCCTTTTGCTGACTATGGAGTTTGTACATGGGCACATTGCTGGATAAATATTTGACAGTTCACACCCTCATCTCTCCTTGCGCAAGACTGTCAGGGATTAGCCTCAGATACACCGTGTAGCCAGTAGCAGCCAGCACTCTATGGTTTCACAGTATCCGCTGCTATGTTCTCAGTGTTGGCATGTAATTACGAAGTTATTTAGAGTTTGTCCTGAAATTGGAGTGGAGAACTGCTAAATGCCTGTGCCCTCACCCCAACCTGGCCTGTGTTACTGCAGAGATGATGGGGAAATGGTTGTTAAAAAAATAAGTCTTAAAAGTTCCTATGATATAACACAGTGCTTTGTGGTTTTCTGTTAATATGTTACAGTCCAGCATACCCATATATAGTAGCAGTGATAATGCTGTGCAGTAGATCAACATTAATTTTGCCAGGAGACTTGACTCTCAAATATGGAAATTTGACATTAGATTTATAGCTATTTCTTTAATTCTGATGTCTCTGATATTAGACTTTATTATGATTATCTGATGCTCAATTATAATTCAGTGAGGCAGCAACATCATGTAATTGATTCAGGCTCTGATGGTTCTGCCAATATTGTTCCTTTGTAACAGGGGAAAAAGACTACTAACTTGCTGTTTGTTTTCTGGGCTCTGAAACTACTTGCATTTCTTTCAGCCAGTGGTTCAGTGACTCCTATTAGGTCAAGCAAAATTGGGGATGAGATCCTGGCCCTCCCCAGTGTGTCTGCCTTACTGTGGTGCCTAAAGCCAGCAAATCTGACTGCCTGAGGATTCCCCCATCACAGGGGAAACCTTTTGGTGGAATTAAGCCAATGCAGCAGCCCCCTTTGTCACTTCCTTGAAAAAAAGGCGCATTCCTAAGAGAAAGGAGCCATAGCTGGAGCAATGGTATTTTCTGGTCATTCCTAAGTAGTGCAATGGCTCCTTTGGGTTGTGATCAGCTGCCACAAAATACAGAAGCCCAGAGACTACCTTAACTTGTACCAGGGCTGGCCCAGTGCCTGGTGGCACCAGGATGAGAGTGGGAAGATGACTCATGAAACTGGCAGAAGGTTACCTTTGCAACCTCTCACCTGAGCCACACCAACTGCACAAGGGCTGGATCCAAGGATCTGGCTCTAGGTTCTAATTATGAATAGTGTTCTAGAGCTCATACAGCGCCATGCAGAAGGGCTAAAAATATAATTGGCCCGATTCTCCTCCCATTTACACCAGTTTTGCACTTGTGTAATTCAGACTTTAATGGAGCTATTCCCAATTTACACCAGTGTGAAAGGAGTATCAGGCCAAATGTGTTTGTCTGCAGCATTATATGAAGAGCCCAGTCCTTCAAGATGCTGAGTGCCTAAATTCCTAGTTTCTGCAATAGCTGACGACAAATGCCACTTCAAAGTCTGTCTGTCTGGAAAGAATATCTGTTCCACCAGCCCAAATTACTCTTATGAAATTGGGCAACCATGGGGGGAAAAAAAAATCTATGCATCACTTTTTTCACTAGAGAAGAGGGCAGAAGCCAAGCCAAGAAAACATAATTAGTATTTCAGTCAGTCACTCTCTGCAGTATTTAGCCTGTGCAGTCTTGCACATAATGAACCTAATGGGAATACAGGCTTCTGGTGAACGAGATACAGGACTGCAAGGAGGATCTTTTAATTTATCACTTTTTTGAATGCGGTTTATTTCTAAGCATAGCATTTGGTGTCAAATAGTGGTCTAAGCATTTCTTAAATGTCATCTTAGTCTTAAATGCTGCCTCGATTGTTTTACACTAATCTCTATTATCATATTAACAGCTACCTGTTTGGGCTTCTAACCCTAGGAAAATGACTGAAAGACAATGCTGTATAAAATTGTATCTAAGTCTCTTGGAGGAGAAAGACAAGTAGTTGCTGTTTCTTCCAAAAATATTTTCAGCACTTTGTGCTGCCCTGGCACAAGTAGTAATATACCAGCAAACCCCAAACACAGGTGTTTAGATCTGGGTCCTATTTTACCTATCTGCATGTCCATAGTCTGGGACGAATAGGCTGGAAAAAGTGCTTTCAGTTTTAATCCCTCTCTCCTAAAAAACAGGTAGAAGTTAAGATGGCTATTTCCTTTTTTGTGGGGTAATAGAGCAAAAAAATTGAAAACTCCCTTTGATAATGCAGTGCCAGCAGTTCAGGATGCAATTTTTCCATATGTGCCATTATGGTCAAGTTCATAGTAAAAGCAAGGGTATTATCATAATGTTACATGTATCGCTAAAGTTGTGGCTAACACAAATATGCAATTTAGTCCGGTAAAGATGGAGTTATTTGAAAAAAATAACATTACTAAATCAAAGCTATTACTATTTCCCTTTCCAAAACAGATAAACAGTTGAGTCAATGATACAGTATTGTTGCTGACAAGATCAGTTGTCATAGTTTCCTTTTATTGCTCATGCAATACCAATAATCATGCACAATAAAAATTCTGCTTAGCAAACCACAGGAGCCATATGGAACATTGATATTCCATTATCCTTGATTACATTTTTGCCACATAGAAATCTGTAGATAAAATTGATTTGTTTGGGAAGGGGGAAATTTACTGCATCTGATTTTAAGGGAAAGCAAACAAGCAGAAAAAGATTAGCATTGAAATATTGTGATATCTGTGCATAAGCTTTTGAAAGATTTCTTTAATAGTCCAAATGCTGAAAAAGAAACTGCTCCAATATTCATAACTGTTAATAAGATTAAGTGGATTGAATACTTCACCTCCTCTAAATTTGATAGAGGAGCAGGAAAATGTCATGCCACTCAGAAACAATGCTCTCTATATAAAGAACCTAGTCCTTTTGCTCTTTTAGACTCTATCATGTTTCATTTTGAAATAACAGAATGGAAGCAGCCTCTACAAATGGAGTTTTAGCACAGCAAGGTGGTAGGCAAGGTGAAGGCACATACATTTAATGCAGGTAGAACATATTTAAATATCTGTATATTTCTAGGTATTCCTCTGGAAGGCAGAAGGCAATACAAATACAGAGAAGGTATAAAATTTAAATGGAACACCTCTTATGACTAAGAATTAAAATGGAATAGAAGATGTAAAAACTAGTAAAATGTGTTAGTATCAGAGTATTGCCAATCCTAAATAGTCAAAAATCACTAGATTTTTAGAGAATAGTTTTGTTGGATTTATTTGCATTCTGGTTTTTGAAACTTTATGATTGGCTTCACATTAATTGGCTGTTAAACTACATAGGAAGAACATGTTTCTGTTATGTGCCTTTTACTCTAGGATTCTTGCTTCATAATAATAATTAGATAGACAAAGTGGTTTGCAGAAACAAACTAATCTGAGGCATTTCCCAAAGTTTGAAATGAACCTTTTTTGAACACAGGAAAAGTTTTTGTCTTCTTTAAAATTAACTTTTCATTGTCTCACAGCCTTGTTTATCCTGGTGCTAGCAAGAAGCAGCAGTAATGCCCTAGAAAGACTGTTATGGCATTCTGGGAGGCAGCTTTATAAAAAAACCCAAAAACCTGAAATCACATTTACATTACCAAAAGTCATGCTCCATAGACTTTGAGGGGGAGGAGAAACCAACCTGTGGTTGTCAGGATGGTTTTAAGAACCCAGGCCAATGTCAGTCATCACAGTGGGTATGTATTACAGTTTCCCAATAGAACAAGCATTGCAGACTCCTCAGACTTGTCAGCAGCCCTGTTACCTCTGATGAGGAGCCCATGAGGCTGGAGAGTGATGTCTACTCCACTAAGATTCCCATATTGGATTTACTCCAGGACATTCACACCAAGTGAACTCATGTGAATGACACTGTATCCAGGGTGGGGCCCCTCCTTTCTGCTGAAGTCCGACTCTAGTAATGTGGTACTTTGCTTCCATCCTCCCTAGGCTGGTGCTACCTGAGGGAAAATGAGTCAGCACGTCATATCCCTAACAATCTCAATGCAGGTTCATCTATGAACATCCATTCAAGGGTGGGAAAGAGAAGGCAGTTTGAACTTAGGGAAAGCTAATACTTATAGTCAATCACACAAGGAAATCAAGTTTAGAAGAGTGACACCAACAAATAGATCCCAGTGGGTCTGTAAGCCTAATGGTCTATTGTGCCAGCTCATGTTGTGCTAATATATTTACTTGGGAATAGGAAATGCAGCTTAATCATTAAAGCTAACTCTGTGTCAGATGTAAATGAATGACTTTATTTCATGGGTGCGTATTTAACATTACACTCAGGCAAGCATCAAATATCAATACTTGGCTACAGAATGCATCGTTTCTCACTGGCCGTTAGTAATGTCACACAGACATCAGTTACATTAGAGCTAATGACAGCTAGTTAGTTTGAAATGACTGTCATGGTTTACAGACATACTAGCAGAGCGAGTAGTATAAAAAATTACTCGCATCTCAGTGACTTCTAAATGCAATTTTGCTTTGATAGTTTTTGCCCCTCTGTTCTTGTTTGCTTTTCCTAAACATTCATCCCTTGGAAGTGAAGAGAGTTGAGATCCACTTACTCGCAGAGCAGACTTATTTCTGATGGAAACAGAAATAGTTGTTAAAGGTTTGGTCATCCATTTAGGGAACAGAAACAATACCAAGTGACTTACGTGGCCAGGCAGACGACGTAAATATCGAACCCTGAATATCCATACGGAAAGGAATACTCGCAGCAAACACTTTGCAAGTAATCCAATCTGTCGGCTGAAATTTGTGTAAGAAGTGTTGAGGTGAACAAATTAATAAAAACTGCACTCTTTTTGTGGATCTTTGGTAAGTGTTTAGCTGTGAACCATGTGTCCAACTTTTAATAGTTCTTTCAACATGTAATGTATTTTGAAAAGCATGATGGCAAAATAGTTTTACAGATTCCAATGAAAGCAATATTTCTTTTAATTTGAAAAGTGCTGTAGTAGCTCTTTGATTCAAGAGCTTAGAGGCAGAAGATGGAAGGCCCCTATGAAGGACCCTGATTTAGAAAAGATCTTGAATTTTTTCTGCCATTCTTCAGGATGGGGAGAATGGACCTAGATGTGGGGGTAAGGCAGCAGTGTTACTACCAGCTGTGCCTATATAATAGAGACAGACCAAAAGAAATAAAAATGGGTTCTGGAATGGAAATCCAACTGCTATTACTAACCTAGAATGTCTTTATATCAGTCTCTTATAGTAGTTTGTGCTGGGTTATAAATCCATTGTATAACTTTTAGCTCAAAAGTAATTGAGTTTTATTGTAGTCATGTACCCCTTCCCCCCGCTCCACAAGAAGGGGACTTAGAACAATCAATTTAAAACTCTGTGCTATCTCTGATTTTAGAGCTATAAGTGAAAATAGAAAATGCTTGTAATCTCATAAATATATGTAGATTTTAAAAAAAAACCATATAATAATAATGAATAGGGAGAACCTCAGAATTCTCCAGAGGCTCTGTTGGTGACTCTGTGCTCCATCATATTCTTGGGGAAATTCTACAAGAGAACTCCACACAAATTCACAACATATAAAAATGCCATGTTGGTTGGTGCCTTTTTGTAAAGTCACTTATGTATCTTAACTACACATCTGATGCTACTTTTACAGATGAGGCTGCTCTCTAATAACTCAGACCAACTGCCCATGTTCTGGCGTGTTTGCGATCCTTGTGTATCTTAATTTCACGTAACTGTAAATGTACTTATGCCACACGTCCCATATCTGAGTAATTCCAAATAAATGACTATGAAGAATGCTAAACGTTAGTTAAATTATCATATTTTGAAATTCTCTGCCCACAATCCAGCTACCAAAAGACTCCTTGCAGCAGTTTAAAGAAGAAATTATTTTAAATTCTGCTTCAATGCATTCCCTGAACTTATGGTGAAGTCCTACCTGTGCCCTCTTACAGGTCACGATGACAAGCCTGTGGTGAATAGCTGAAATCATCAATATTATTCGGTGGACTCACCCAGTTTTCTAGAGGAAATTGTCAAGTTTCATGTTCTGAATTTGCAGTTAGTTTGATTTTCTTGGGGGATATTTGCTCTCTAAACATTGATGTTCTTCCTAGATATTCAGAGTTATCATAAATGTGTTGGAGAATAATATTTTTACCTTTTTTATTGCACTAATTCACTCTTCATCCTTTAATTTTTGTAATGCTACTTTAAAATGCAACTTGACATTTTTTTTTACGAACTGAAGGAGATACTCAGATTCTCCTTTTGTTCACTTGAATTTCCAGTCTGTCTGGTAGCAACACACAATCTCAGGAGGCATTCCCACAGAAGGGGAGTCTCCACTTGCACCATGACATCAGGGAAAATTCTAGATTTCTTTGTAGAGCTAGTGAAGACATGCATCGTTGCCTATAGCTGACTTTAGTACTTCCTTTTCTTCAACTTTAATCTTTCCCCACAATTTTGCTAGACTATTTTTTTCCTCACTAAGAAATCTTTTCTTTTTCTGGGTCTAAGGAAGGTTTCAGTGTCAAACTGTCAATTTGGGATTTATTTTTTATGGATTTAATTTTCATTTAAGTTTGCAGTCTAATGGAGCTTCAGTCTCAATTCAGTTAAAGCAACAGTCTAGTAATTCAGTCCTCACTATTTACGGTAATTTTTTTTAATGTTAACAGTATTTTGTAATATTTGAGCCGTATGGTAATGCATGAGAATGGTAAAGTGAAAATAACCAATTGAGTTCCACAGTCCATGAGGAGTGAAGTACAACAAGCATAAATAGAAAAATGTGCATCAGATTTTTAAAATTTCAGTCTTACTGCTCTAGGACAGGGGTCGGCAACCTTTCAGAAGTGGTGTGCCGAGTCTTCATTTATTCACTCTAATTTAAGGTTTCACGTGCCAGTAATACATTTTAACATTTTTAGAAGGTCTTTCTATAAGTCTATAATATATAACTAAACTATTTGTTGTATGTAAAGTAAATACAGTTTTTTAAATGTTTAAGAAGCTTCATTTAAAATTAAATTAAAATGCAGAGCCCCCCCAGACTGGTGGCCAGGACCTGGGCAGTGTGGGTGCCACTGAAAATCCGCTCACGTGCTGCCATTGGCACGCATGCCATAGGTTGCCTACCCCTGCTCTAGGATTTTTTCAGTCACACAGGTAAGAATTTTTAAATCCCAATTTTATCTTGCAAATGTCTCTTTAAAACTTGAAATGCCACTAGGAATCAAAATGATAAATATTCAAAAGTAGATAGCTGAATCTTATTTAAAATGGAGACATAAGCAAAGGGGCAGGGGGAGCGCACATAAAAGAAAAATGCAATCTATTTTTCCCAGACAGGCAATGTATAGAGGATTGTTTTATCTCACCTGTTTTCAAGCCAAACTGGCCACTATGAAATTTTGTTTAAATATTCAAACTGTCATATTTTATAACAAAGCATCAATCTTGAGGACACAGCTTTATATTATATGCTCCAGCTAGTGGCTTTTTGCCATTAGTTGGTGCTGTTAAACTTCCCTCTTCAACCTTAATTTCTCCTCATGCCACAAAACTGTCACCACTAGCAGCTGTGTCCATCATTTCACTTAGGGGCTGTTGAACACGTCACCTGTACCAGACCGTTAACTCAAAGAAAAATAGCAGGCAGTGTAAACAGGTCCATTTGTCATTGCTTCAATTCTTGGTTGCCCCTCACAGTGATGTCTGACAGCTTAATTATCATCAATCAATTGCAAGCTTTTGTAAGCGGCTGCACATGTGTTGGCAAACCAGGGTAGAATAAAATGGGAATGGCTGAGATGCAAATCTTTCTGGACACTCTCTGCAGCAGTGATGTGCAAATGCTTTTCTCAAGGAAAGGCCTGTTACCTGTCAGTTCTGTGTTCTTGGGGAACCAGGGTGCAGTATCCAGCCTGTCTGACTCATGAAGGCCCCCCGCCTCTGCTTGAACCAAAAATCAATCAGAAGACTTACAAAAAGCAATGAAAAGACAGTGGGAGACACACCTAAACCCTCCAGACAAGGGTGACAGGATTAAGGCAACTCCCCTAGCCTCGTTTGCATCGAAGATGGGACAGTGAGGCATCTCCATTAGCATACAAAATGGAGAACAGCTATTCCAAGGCAAGAATCACATGGAACTCTGGGACCAGAAAAGCAGGGAAGCACTGCATGATGGGGGATCTCTGCTCCATATGTTAATGAACCCACACCTGCACGCATCCAGTTCAGTAGTTATCAGACCAATTCTAGTAACAAATCCTTTATTGGTATCCAAAATACTGAAGCTGCCTAATTGCATTGTGAGCTCCATCGAAGGAACACCGCCCATACCCAGGAATGATCAGTTCCTATTGTCTGGCCTGAACAAAATAACTTTGGTTTACGCCCTTGAGCCATCAGTTTACCCATAACCAAATCTAGTGTTCTCCCTTGAACTAATGTTTCCCTACAAAACCCCCTACCCACACTCAAGTAAGTGTTCTGATGCCTGGATCCAAAATCTGCATCAGTTCCATTGGAACTTCATCTTCTCTTGACTGATCATGCTGGGGGCTCTGCCTGTGTCCAGCACTTCAGTCCCTCAGCTACCACCACCTGGGAACCCCGACCAATTCAGGCTTCAAGGAGTGGTGAGAACACCTCTCTTCCCATTTCCCACCCCCTCCCTCTCTCTTTCTCTTTTTTCTACTCTAGGTATAGCTTTCTAAACCTGACTTGTGTGATCAAATATAAGCTAAATTTAATATTGTAACTGTTCTGTTTGTTTGGCTTTCCTTGTATGGTTATTACCTGGCAATTTTATGGTTAAGCTGGTTGCCTCTCTCTCTCTCTCTCTCTCTCTCATGTTCTTGGCTTCCCCATTTACTCTGCAGAAATGCTTCTCTTACCTAAGCTAAAGCTCCCTGCAGTGCCCAAAAATCCTGTGGGGTTTGCTCATCAAGTGGGTTACTACCAGAACAATTGTAATGTGAAAGTGGGGATAAGGTCGTGCTGAACCTGTGGCATAGGAGGGTGGCTGCTCAACCCAGCCTGCTCAGGCATATTCTGTTCCGGTGCGGTGCCTCTGCTATATGAGGGTGGCAGGTTAGAAGTGCTGTTCAACCGAGCCTGCTGAGTCCAGGGACATATAAGGGGTCAGCTTGGGAGTGCTAATTGACCCGGTCCTCTCAGAAGCACTCTGTTAGAGAGAGTGTGTGTGTGTTTGTCTGATTCTGGGGCTGGAGGAACCCAGCTCCGGGGAACCAGGGTCCTGCAGGATAGCTCCACTGAAAGGGAACTGGCAGAAGGGAGAGGTACAGCTCCATATGAGAATACAACTGGCACAAGCAGTACGCTGATTGAATTACAGAAACTGCCCCCCAAAAGAGTAACCCTATTAAATGAGCATACTCCAAAGTAACGGGCAAATCTGGTAACAGGCCTATGAGCGTATTTAGGAAGAAGTCGATAGGGAGAAGGGTAAAGATCACATTTATTTGATAATGTAACAATTCGTAGCAATACCAGAGTCCAAACTGATGCCTATTAAAGGAACGAGAGGGATATTTTAGTACTAAGAGCATGTCTGAGCAGAGGAAACTTAACTTGAATCTGAATTTGAACCAGCTTATTAAATTTTATCTTGTGGCACATTTCCAAGCACAGCAATGTGCCTTCTTCCCCCGCCCCTCCCAGCTTCTTTCTTGTGTGATCTCTGGCCTTGCATTACTCATTACAGAAATGACAAAAATGAAAATTACCACTGGAAAAAATCATAAAGTATTCTAGGTTAGTGATTCTCACACATCTCAAAAATCAAGGGGTAAAATAAAATGTCTGTGATGAACTAGATTTAAACCCACCTTGACATTATTATTTTTTTTTTTTTAAATCATGGAACCATATTTTAGTTACCACCACGATGCTGAATATTTCTTTTTTCATGTGCCAGTGTTATATTGTCTTACAAAGGACATAGAGCCAAATTTTGTCTTTAGGAGTGCTGTGCTTATTATCTATTCAAATCAGTGGGAGTTGTTCGTGCCTATTTGAGGGGGGAAAATTTGGTTCTTAGAAGAGCTGGCTTTTGGGGCTTGCAAAGCCCATAGTTACATTCTTTTCCCTTCTCAGTTTAGAGACCTAGAAAGGAGATTTTCTATTGTTAAATAAAATGTAAGTTTAGTGTGATGAGAACCTTCAAAATGTAAACTTATGCAAACAGGCTAAGTGGTCTGGGATATTCATGGTGAAGGGGAACTGGATTTGTAAATGGTTCCTCTTTTTTTGTTATTGGCTGTAGAGGTGAGAGATTAGCTGAGTATATTTTATGTATAGCAGGCTAATGTGCTCTGTTGGTAATATGGAGAAATCACTTTGGAGATTTTGCAGCCCTTGAGCCACCATCTTCTCTGTTGTACCTGTGCAGCTCCCTTGAAGTCAACAGGGTTTCATATATATGTGATGAAGAGGAGAATTTAGCCACATTTGCACATTTTTGTTATACCAGTTGTATTGAAAACTGGGCTTATTTTTACTTGAACCTGAATAATTACTCACATAATGCAAGTCTAATCCTGCAGTCTTTACTCATCCAAAGCTCATGTTGATTTCAAGCAAGTGTATAAAGTACACTGTTCTGCATGCTTATTCAACTGGCTTCCAGTTACAGGGTTTTATTAATACAGTGTCCCTGGCATAACAAATATATTAAATATACAGTGTGCATGTTCTGCATATAAGGCATTTTACTGCAGAGCTCAGTCTCATTAATTTGATTAGACAGGGATTACTCTGGGTAGTTTGGAAATTGCCATGTGTTATGAAACCAGAATTTATTTCCCCCTCCTCCCATGGCTTCATTTTGTTTTAAATGTGTATCTTTCAATAAATCTTGTCTCCTGCTTATATAAATCTCTGGTGGCTGTGCTTTAAGCTGCTTTCCTTTCATTACTTATTGAATTCATACTCCCCTAGTAAGGTACTTATTTCTTCCAGACCTCACCATTTAGCTTCTTTTACTACTAAATCAATGAGGGTACCTTTGATTACCACCATTTGTTTGGGTTTTTTTTATTTTGATTAATACCTTAAAATGTCCTTTTGTCCCACTGATTTAAATACTTTTGTACCTACCACAGTAATGTAGAAATGGGTTTTCAAGCAACATAAGTCAACACAATTCTTAGGGAGAAATCTTCCCAGTTTCAGTAGTGCTTCAAAAAGCCCCAAAACAGTGGACCTACTATGCAGGATTAGGGAAAGGCTGGGATGTGGCTACATGATAGGGGACTTAATACCTCCTGTGTGCGGCTCTAAAGGCACCTATCCCTGGAAACACTAAAAAGGGGAGGGCATTAGGGCTAGAGCGTTCAAAAAGTGGACTTGCAACTGTGTGGATCCACTGGCTTAAACCAGCAATTACCACCAGAGCCTATGGGCTGTAGTACTGGTGGTGGAGTCACTGAGTAGATAACCCACACCCTTCTGTTGTGTTCGGGGGGAAAATATTCCACTCCCCTTTTGTCCCCACTCCTCAACAGCTTGAAACTCCCCTGTTCATAATGGAATGAGCCATGTGCAGAGTCCTGGATTTGTCCCTAACTCAGGACTTTGAATCCAGATATACTCCTTTAAAGCACCATTGATTCCAGGCATGCTGACATTGAAACACCGCATTTACTGTACATTGTTGTATATCTAACCTGCAGGTATTGTGCTGAATAGTGATGGAAGCTTTCACATATAGTAGTCCGAGTTGTTTCAAAACCTTGGGAAAACATTTAGTCCAATTATTTATGAATAGTTTATCATATCTGCAATAAGTCTTGAGTACTTGATTTCTTAACAGCCTTGAGGCTGAAGCTGTACCCACAGACCTGTGATGTTTGTAAATTCTGAGCTCAGGTTCTTAGAACATCACTTCTGAGACATCTCATATCTGTACAGTATGTGGCTTTTGTGAGTAGAATAATGTTCCCTCTGGACTGTGTGGATTGTAAAGTTAGCGGTAAGGGAGATTCTTATCTGATAAAGCATAAAGGCTGGATAGCTTATTTTCATGGTATTTTGTTGCAGACAGAGGGAGTCAGAGACTGTGCAGCAACAACCTTCATGCTGCTTATTTTTAAAAAAAAATTTTTTTTTTTACGTGCCTGGTTTCAAGACAATGCATTGAAGATCTGGGATTTGGCATAGTTAAAAATCACCATAGTAAATTCTTTTTTTAGCTAGCCATAGCTACAGGTGAGAGGCTCAGATACTGTGGGGATGAACTTGGTACAATGTTTAGACAGATGTTTAACCTAGCACCATCTACTCTTGGAATTCCCAAATATACTAAAGAGTAGGGAAATTCCAGATAAAAGGAGGTTTTACTCATAGCTTGTCAGAGACAAAAGGGAATGTTTTATAGGAATCTGTGATAGGGGTGTATGCCTCATGCTGGCCCCTCAAAAAAAGTGTTAACAGGAGTAGTAGGGCTTAATTAGCTCATCAGGTTACATCTGGGGCTGGGCTGAGAGTGGTCAGGCCCAATTTTTTATCAGGTCCAGCGGGGGACTCCATAAAGGTAGTCCTGAAGCCGAGTTGTGAGGAGACTCTGGAATCAGGGTGCTGTCGGGAGTTTGGACCTGGCCTTGTGGAAGCTCCCTAGTAGTGGGATGGGGAAGAAGCCACATGAGGAGACAGAACTCCAAGGTGGGACTTGTGGAGGTTGCAGCCCTGTGAGAGATGCTGACAAGCAGAGAAAAGGTAGGAGCAGCTCAGGGAAGCAGCAAGGGAATGTAAGAAGCAGTCCTTAGTTACCTCAAATTGGGACCCTCAGCCGGAACCCAGAGGAGAGGTAAGGCCTGGGTTCTCATCCCCTACCCCAGCAAGAGGGGATGCACAAGCTTTGGGACTAAATAAGGCAAAGACTGAGTCCCAGGTAGGGGCCAATGGTCTCTAATAAAAACCATTAGACTGTGGATTTGTTTTGTTTGGACTTCTCTGTTATCCTGGAAGGGGACTGAACTTGAATGGTGACTTGGCTAGAGGTCTGGGCCATAGAAGCTGTAAATCAATGCAGAACTAGAACAGTGGATAACGGGGAGCTAGAGCAGAAGAACCCCTACAATGCTGCATCCTGTCTCTAAGAGGGTTCTCCGACACCCTCTTACAGAGCCTCTTGTTAAAATATTGATAAAGAAGACACTTGTGAGGAGTATTGTGTCATATTGCCCTTCCTGTTCCATCCAGCCTTGCTGTTGAGCATTTTTGCATGCTGGGCCTTGCATCCTAGAAAAGCCTAACAATATGAGGGCCATATTCTCTAAATTGCCCTGTCTTCCCACACGGCCTTCTCCAGCTTACAGGCCTCTCTCTCATACTGTTCCTATAACACCAGCCTACTTTACATTCTGCTTCCCTGAGACTTACATCTTCACGGTTTCCTCCTCCACTACTTGAGCTGGCAAAGGCCTAACAGTCTCTCAAAATCACAAGTCACTATAATTTATATCTCCCTTTGTTCTTTTTTCTTGTTCTTTGAAGTGAAAGGACACAAAGGAATTGGTTGATTTAGGGCCTGATTCTGTACATTGTGAATTTTTCAGGGTTGGCTAACAAAAGCAGAGAAAATGCTGCTTAGTGCAGTAAATCACACTGGATTTTAATTTATCAGGAGGTGGCGTGCTGAGTGGTGGAGTTTGAGAGGCAGGTGCAGATGGTGTGTCTTGCATCCCTTAATCTGTAGAGATACGCTTACACCTTAGTAAACAACTGGCTGTGTTTCAGGAGTATAAAACTTACCTCCATAATAAGTTAAACTGGCACCCTGAATACAAAAACATCTTCCAATTCATTTTTCAGGGGAGCAATGTGAGCGTTTCAAAACTAGAAGCAACATCAAAATTTTGTGGCCTGGGACCTTCTTTGGAGTAAACATATAAAATACAAATTTGATCACGAGGTGCTTGTAAAACAAGTTTGGTTATAATATAGAGAATTTTAATCTCTTTTGTTATGGAAAAAAAATTGAATTTCCCACTTAAATATGCCACAAGTACCTAAAATCTCTGGAACTTTTGCCTAATGATTCTGTAAGCCATGTCAGAGCATGCACTGCTAAACTGATGCAGCAAACCAGAGGTCTCAGCTATGGCAATGAAAATTGATTGTAATAGATGCTAATTTTTGTGGCGTTAACACTCATAGCTATTAATGACTAATGCAGCCTTGCTCCTATGATTCTGATAATAGACAACGTAGAAAATCTCCTATTTGAACTCTCCCATCATAGGAGGACATCTGATCCAGTAAACCTCAGCTCATCTTGAGCTGAAAAACTGACTTGTACTAATAATACTTCATACTCAGTATTCTCAATGTGCTCTAAAACATGAATGAAGTAAACCATACAATACCATTACAAGAGGTAAGTATTCTTATCTTCATTTTACAAGTGAGGGAATTGGATCACGGACAGATGTTGAGTGAAATCCCAAAGTCAATGGCAAAATTCAGTGGTCTGGAATGTCCATCAATTATTTGCTCAAAGGCACAGAGGGAATAGAACCCAGATCTCCTGAGTCCCAATCCCAACTTAAGTCATAACCATATGGTTATCCTTTGTCAGTGATTTATGTAGCTAATGTTTGTTTGTTTGCTTCCCGGTGAAAACACAGTAAATTGTAGATTGCTGCCAGCGTTGATAAGTTTTTAAATGACTTCCACTGGGACTCTAAATCTTTATCACTTCCTGAAGGATGTATTTCTGTCCACGATATTCAAGCTGTCAGTGAACTCCTCCACAGGTCTTGCCATTGGTTGGTTTTTTTTTGAGCAAAAGCTTTGTATTCGGTAGTTCTGGATTGTTTTATACCGTAGTACGTCCTGTGCCCGCAACACCTCGAGACGCCTAGAAAAGAGGATCGGCTGCCGCTGGAAGTGGTGCGAGGAGCACCGGGAGCTGGGAATACTGGTGCCGCGCATAAAGACCCCTGTCCACACCATCGTCACCCCGACCACCAGAACAATGCTGGAAAGGACTCTGAAATACGCCATTTGCTGCCACTATGCCGAAAACCTCAAGCGGAAGCCGGACCAGGGCAAGGTGTTTGAGGTGTCCAGCAAATGGGACACCAGCAACCACTTCCTCCCCGGGCAGCTTCACCAGGGTCGCTGACTGGCGGTTCGTCTACCGGGCCCGACTCAACTGCATTCCCCTCAACAGAGCCGTCCACCACAGCAACCGGGACAAGCACTGCAGGAAGTGTGGCTACATCAATGAAACCCTGCCCCACGTCCTGTGTGGATGCAAACAGCACTCTGGAGCCTGGCAGCACCGCCACAACATGAAAGCCATGCCGCCATCCCTTGGGAAGATTGCAGTCGACTCCACCATCCCCGGGACAGACAGCTGACTGCGACCCGACATCGTCGTGACTGACGAAGCTAAGAAGAAGGTCTTCATGGTAGATGTCATGGTGCCACTTGAAAACAGGTCACCAGCTTTCCACGAGGCCCAAGCACGGAAGGAGTTGAATTACACCCCGCTGGCTGACACCCTGAGAGCCCAGGGCTATGAGGTCCAGATCCATGCCCTGGTCGTGGGTGCCCTGGGCACATGGGACCCTAACAATGAGCCAGTACTGAGAGCGTGTGGAGTCGGTCGACGCTACGCCCAACTCATGAGACAACTCATGGTGTCTGACACCATCAGGTGGTCCAGAGACACATACACTGAACACATCAGGGGCCACCATCAGTTCCAGGTCAAGTAATCAAGACCGCTGACCAGGGAAAAAATCCACTTCATCCCTTCCCCAACAAACTGAGGGACGCACCCCACTCATGTACTGATTGTCTACATCACTACTGACTTGGACCATTAATGTATTTCATGGGTGGCGTTCCCAAGCCCACTTATTCACTAACGCTCTAAAAACTACCACACACCGATCTGGATCTTTGCTAGTTATGCGATATATATGTACCCCGAGAACTCTATAACTGATACTTGAAATCCCCCATAACCCAAGCCTGATCCCAGATGTGCAGTACTTTCCTTCTTAACTTGTGTAAATTTGATTCTAAACATGAACTTTAATAAAAAGTTTAAATCTGAGCAATTTCCAGTAGTTCGTTAAGCAATGTGACTAACATTGTCGCATGTGCTTTGTTCTTTCATCCTGGAGGAGAAGCGCATGCATTGGAGTGTTTTGTTTTTGTCCATTGACATCAGGATATCATCCATCAGTGCCACTAAAGTGGCTTTAGATACATGTCCTGGTTTGAATCAAATTGTGCCAGGTCTAGGATATTAGTTTCCATTAGATGAGCTTGAAGTTTTCCTTTTGGCTAGCTTCTCTATGCACTTGCTCAGGAATGGAAGGCTTGATTCTGGGTGGTAGGTGGCTAGAACAGAAATCCATGGTGGGTTTCTTCAGTGTTGGTCAAATTTTTGTATGTTTCCCTGAATGAGGCATTGGCTATTTGTCAGGAGTAAAACCAGTTGTTGACAACTTCCTTTCATGAGCCAGAAAGAGCATGGGTCAGATTCACAGGTCTTGGATCAAATTTCCTTTAGGAATGAGTGAATGAATGTACTGAACTTCATGAATACAGGCAGTCTTATGGTTGGTGGGTATAGGCTTCCTAAATGTGTGGGATTGTTTCAGTGAACTGATACGGTAGTTCTTCAGATGGTGATTCTGATGCAAGCTGTGGGCACTCAAGATTGAAGAAGGGATTTTAGACTCTGTAAAGTCCTCTTGGGGCATGATTTTGAAGATTCAGTGGAGGTTAATAGGTCCTTGTTGCTTGTAATACAGCTTCAACATAGATTTGGAGGAATTTGTGTGATCATGTCTGAATCCTCCATTTTCCATCATAAGCACGCCTGAAGTTTATAGCCTCGGCTCCCCTTTCATTTGGCACAGGGTGTCCAAAAACCAAGGAGATTAGTGCAAGATATGGAGAGGAAGGGGCCATTTGGTGGCCAGTGTGCCAGTGGTCTAGGCTAATGTACACTGATAATGATTCTGTAGTTTCTCAATTCTTCATCTTGTGGACAGAGTGCTGCTGTCCTCAGTGATGCGGTGATAGGGGTGTTACCTTAAATCAAGTCATTTCTCTATGCCATAAAAAGTAACTTATTTTGTTTACTTTGAGTCTCACTTACTCTTATTGCTATTTCCAGAAAGGCTATATATACACACTAGGCCTGTGGTCACCAACTGGTAGATCCCGATCAACTGGTCAATCCTGGAGCCTCTGATAGTCAATCACGATCTCCGGCTGCTAAAAGCCCCACTGCATCGCCAGACTAAGGCAGGCTCCCTGCCTGCCCTGGCCCCGTGCCACTCCTGGAAGTGACCAGCATGTCCCAAGGCCCCTAGCGGAGGGCAGGGGTCTCCACACACTCCTTCTACCTGCAAGCACCACCCCACGGCTCCCATTGGCCAGGAACAGGGAACTGCGGCCAATGAGAGCTGCAGGGATGATGCCTGCAGAGAGGGGCAGCACAAGGAGCCATGTGTCCCTCCTACAGGGGCTACAGGGGTTTGATTGCTGCTTCTGGGAACAGCGTGGGGCCAGGGCAGGCAGGGAGCCTGCCTTAGCCCTGTTGCGCCGCCGACCAGGAGCCACCCAAAGCTGCCCAGCGGGAGCTCCCTCCTGAATCCCCTCCTGCACCCCAATCCCCTGCCTCAGTCATGAGTCTCCTCCCAGAGCCAGCACCCCACACCCCTGCCTGCACCCCAACACTCTGCCCCAGCCCAGAGCCCCCTTCTGCACCCAAGCTCCCTCCCAGAGCTTGCACCCCTCACCCTCTCCTGCAACCCAACCCCCTGCCCCAGGCTCAGCCCAGAGCCCGCTCCCACACTCCGATCTTCTCAGCCCCAGCCCAGTGAAAGTGAATGAGGGTGGGAGAGAGCAAGCAACAGAGGGAGGGGGAATGGAGTGAGCAGAGTGGGGCCTTGGAGGAGGGGCAGGGTAGATCCTGGGTTGCACTTTAATTCAAAAAGTGATTGTAACCATGCCTCAGTGGCTCACAACTGAGGATGCCAAATACAGGACGAACTGCTGAGAAATAGGGCAGACACACCCCAAGACTGATGGCGAATCCCCCATAGGTTGTACCAAACCAGCAACAAAAGTAAACTTCTGTTTCACCACACTGGCTAACAAGAAAACATGAAGACATTTTCCTCAGGGATTCCAGTTCTTGTATCACCACCAAAAACACTGGATTTAGAGATGAGTGGTTCTTTACAACCAGTCTCATCAGATAATAGGTTCTTCTGATCCCAAAGGACCAGCCACACACCCAGGTGAGTGTATAACTTAGATCTTACCCCAAAATCATGCTGATGCAATCATTTAGTATTTAAAATCTAAAGGTTTATTCATA
This sequence comes from Macrochelys suwanniensis, assembly GCA_033296515.1. Taxonomy (NCBI): domain Eukaryota; kingdom Metazoa; phylum Chordata; order Testudines; family Chelydridae; genus Macrochelys; species Macrochelys suwanniensis. The sequence goes on along the minus strand of CM065778.1, from coordinate 116,348,869 downwards.
GAAAGAGAAAGGTGAGAGTTTAAATTGGTTAAAGGAATCAGTTGCATACAGTAATGGCGAAGTTCTTGGTTCAGGCTTGTAGCAGTGATGGAATAAACTGCTGGTTTAAGTCAAGTCTCTGGAGTACATCCACAGCTTGGATGGGTCATTCAGTCCTTTCTTCAGAGTTTGTTTGTAGCAAAGTTCCTCCACAGGTAAGAAGCAGGATCGAAGACAAAATGGGGCTGTTTCCAGGGCCTTTTATCGCTTTTGCCATGTGGAGGGCATCCCATTGTTCTTACTGTAGAAAATTACAGCAACAAGATGGTGTTTGGAGTCTCATGTCCATGCCCAATTTCGCTCAGTCATTGCAGGAAGCTATTACCTACACCCCAGACAGCACGTTTACATGACCGTCCACTCAGTGTAGATGGGCATTTCCCATGGTCCATTGTCAACAGTGTTTCTTGATGAGCCACTCGGTTTGAATAGTCCTTCCAAGATGTGCTAGCTAGCTATCTTGTGGGCGGTACCCCAGATGCCAACATTTGAAATCTAGGTATAGAGCCAATACTTATAACTTCAAATACAAAACTGATACATGCATACAGATAGCATAATCATAACCAGCAAATCATAACCTTTTCATAGTTACCTCACTTGGCAACTTTCGTACAAGATTTGTTGCAAATATTTCAGTGGTTGCAACAGTGCTCTATATGGTCATATTTTAACCAGATAACATCACAGTGATCTTGTGCGTAAAAAGATTGGAGGGCACTGGACTAGACCGTATAGTCATGACATTTGTGACGGGATCCCTGGGGTGCAAACTAGGACCACTGTGCCCCCTTATCTTTCCAGCCTGGGCTGTCTCTCACAATGCTTTGCTAGTGACAAGCAGCAAACCCCTCCAGGCACTGTTATTACTCAACACAACAGAATGTGGAACCCCACACCCCGCTACATTGCATGAATGCTCCCAGAGCCACTCATGAATCACACAGAGAAAGGCACCAGTCAGATCCCCCACCACCCCAGCTCCCAGCCTTGTACCTCAGGAATATACCATCTTGCACTGCTCAAGTCCCTTTCTTGAGCAATACAAGTTTATTAATCGATTCACCACTTCATCAATGGAAAGTGGATATACACCAGCCTTTGTAAACCTGAGCAGATTTGCCAAACACTTCGGGCAAACTGTCTGGTAAAGATAAACAGTAAAACAAGTTTATTGATTACAAAAGATAAATTAAGTGATTGGCAAAAAGTCAGAGTGGTTACCAAAATAAAATATGAGCATGCAGTCTAAACCTTAACTCTCATAACACTAGACAGTATTTAGACCAAGCAATGTTCTCACCCCACTGGATCTTACAGGCCTTTAATATACAGGTTTGTCTCTTAAACCTGGGCCAGTCTCCTCTGTTGGAGTCTTAAGTCTTCTGAATGTTCTTGTTGCTTACATCATAGATGGCGGGAGGAGAAAAGGCCAAGCAAGGGGCCACTGGGTTCTGTTTTATGCCCTTAGTCCATGTGCTTGGAGAACACAAGTCCAGGCATGTCTGGGGGGCATTGCTGAGACACCAGGCAAGGTTGAGCAATTCCCCTGGTGTGGCCTTGTGCAAGTGAGTCATTGCATTATAGCTCCCTTGCTGGACAATGGCTGTTGATGAGTTGTTCGACACCCGCCTGGGCGTTGGTTATCCCCCTCGTTATTGTCTCTGGGGAGCTTGTATCTGGGCGCTTCCCAAACCACAGCATATTTTAGTGATAATCATACAACACAATTCTCATAACTTCATATGCATATTATATATATTTAGAAGGAACAGTGGGTTTCAGCAGATCCTAACCTTTCCCATGATACCTCACAAGGCATGCTTTATATGCAATATCACAATTATATACACATGACTAATATGAGGGTTACAGGGTGCTCCCCTGGGGTGTAGAGTGTCACAACATTAGCCAAACTAATTTAAAATAGAAACAATTTTATAGCTACCATATTGTTTGACCTGCTTGAGGGTGATTTTTCAAATTTGTGATTCTTAGTTCTCAAACATCCTCTTTTTTTTTTTTTTTTTTTTTTTTTTTAAAACCAGTTTTGCTACCTCTATCTATACTTTTTCCTCTCCATGATGAGCAATGCTCATACTTTATTTCACTGTTCTGTAGCCAGATAGGTCACTACCAAAAATGGCAGATTAAGAAGAGAGCATTTTTGTGAATCTCTAAGATAACTCAGTTGAAATAATAAACTTTTACTGACACTAACTTGTACGGTTTGGGCTACTTCATACATCACTTGCAGCTCTGAATCAAAGCTGCCTTTTTAGCACACCCATCCACTGTCAATTTGGTCATGGTCAGACATTTCAGGAACTTTTCTTCCACCTCCTCCAAGACAGGTAATGCATTTATAATATACCCATCACCAAAGTTTTTGCTGTTGACTTAGCTGCATGGCATTGAAAAGGAATTGGATCTGGTTGTTACCTAGTTGATTCAAGATGTCAGTACCAGGTGCAACTCTGTTGAGAGGACTGATGGGGAAATAAATGGTCTATCGCTGTCTTTTGTTCAGAAGATCCTAATGTCAAGCTGCTGAATCCATCCCAGTGGAGTCAGATAGGCTGACAGTAATTCTAGCAGTGGAGCCCTTCAAGAAAATTAACCCATGAAATCTGTTCTGAGCAAGCCTGCTTTTCTGTAGTAAAGACAGTTGTGACCTGAACAACAACTGCCAGATAAAGGCATCAATAGCATGAAACCAAAGATCTCTAAATTTAAGGTTCAAGATCTTGTGGTTTAAGCACATGAGTGCAAATCAGGAGAGCTTGTTTCTGGCTCTATGACCAGTTTCCTCTGTGACTTGTAACCAGTTAATGACTGATTTTTCAAAGGTGTTTGGTGCACACAGCTCCCATGGACTTCAGTGAATTTGTGGCCACTCAGCACCTCTGGAAACCAGGCCTTTAACTTTCTTATGCCTCAGTTTCCCCATCAGTAAAATGGAGATTTAATCAGCTTATTGTACAGGAATGTGGTGAAGCTTAATTAGTCTGTGTCTGCTGGGGGAAAAAGGTGTGTGTGGGGGAATTCTTGAATGAAAGTTGGCTGTGTAACTGCAACCACATTGAAATAGATTGAGGTTGTAATTGCATATGTGCCAGACCCCTGATTTAAGATCTGAAACTCACTGAAGAAAATATGGAGTATTTAGTAGTAATTTCTCAAACCTTAAAATCTATGGGCTACCACTTTTATGGGAGTATATTGAAGACACAGATAACTGCAATGAATAATCCTTAGAAGTTTAGGTCCCAGATTTATGAATGCACTGAGAGACTTGCATGTCTAGGTGACTTAAATTGCATACACAATTATTTGTACCAATAGAAATGGAGGCCTGGTCAAGGCCTTTAAACTTGTCCCAATGCATCTTAGAAAATTAATTATGCTCTGTATGTGAGTCAGTGACGCTATAGGGTATAAGTGAAAGGTAGAATTTGTCCCTTTGTCTTTGTAATGATATGTGCCAAAGTTTGTGAGCCATCTTGACAGACTTTATTGTAAATGAAAAACTGTTCACAGCTGGTAAAAAGTAAAGCTGTTGGTTTGTAGTCTAATTCCATAATAGTTTATATAGGAAAATGCATCATTTTTCAAGCAAGAGGTTTTTTTCCAGCTATCTTCTTAAAGTCTAATAATTTGTTCTTTTGTCTGATTTTTACAGAAATTTTAAAAATTATTGCAACTATAAGTGGTGTTAAAATTAAACGAGCACTAGAAAGCAAGCAAGCAAAATCAGTAACATACATTTGTTGGAGTATACAAGCAAGTAGCTTTAAAGCCAGAATCAGTTGGCTTTGTTCTATATATTATCAGGAAACAATCCGTGAAATGCTGCCAACAATTTAACACAGGCTCTTACAAAAATAAACTGTGTATGCCAAGGATGTGCATGCTAGAGTGAGGAGAGAGTAGGAAATCTATTAATTTCCTATTTAAAACTCTCATAATCACAGTAAAAAGGGAGGCAACCATACTTGGCAAACAAACTTCAATTAAGGGCATATGCTGGAAATGTGTTTGTTTTATTCCTGACACCCGGTACCTCCCCTGGGGAAATGTTTAGAAAATACCTTGTATCCACTGCAATTTAGCACATTTCAAAGTGAAGCATTTGCTTTCCAGAAGTATTTGCACAGGCCCCAGAAACAAGCCCTCTCAATATCCAAAGAGGTGGTGAACTGTCTCAGAGTCAGGGAACTCCCCATAGTGATCTCTGGTTTGGTGGTGAATTTTAACAGAGGGTATCCCAAAAGCCCCTCAGTACATCTCTGGCTTTAGTACCAGGCATATCCACTTAGTTCCAGGATGGTATTTTCCACACTAATCCACTGAGTGGCCTAACTGCTAGTTCTTGAGAGATCTTTAAAAAATGAAAATTGAAACCCGTTCAAGCAGGCATGTTGACTTCTTGATTAGTATCAGGCTTTGCCCAATGCAGTTTATCTCTTGCAGGTATTTAATTTAGCCAATATGTACATGAGAGTAGGTTTCAACATATGTAAATGGGGATGATAATCCTCAACTTCCCTGGGAGGTAGGTATTTAACGTTTATAAATCCTGTACAGTGCTTTGCATCTTTTAATAAGTTTCTATTAAGTATAATTTCCTCCTATCAAATATAATGTACATCATATAGAGCCTTACTGGATTGTAACCACTGAGATTTTTGGATTTGCAGTTCACTATTTCTTTCCTAGATACTTTCATTTTTCAACTTGATCCTCGGTTGAAGAAAACTGGCTACATTGACCTCAATAGCTATGTCAACTTACAAAGGCAAGGGTCTGGCACTATATTCTTACACAACGGGAGGAAGGCCAGGTGTTGATACCTGAATGCTAATTATGGTGTCAAAGTGTGTATTTTACTTATTGAGTTTATAAAAGATGGAAAACATCTAGAAATATCTACCATCTAGATCTATTTCCTATTCTGTAGGATAGATAGGGTCATCAAATTAGTCCAGACTTTGAGAGAGGCCTCGGTCAATGTGCTGAATCAGAAATCGGTTTCAAAATCACTTTACACACAGTATTTTGAACTAAAACAGACAGTTCACCAAAGCAGACAGAATTTTGAACCAAAGCAGACAGAAATTCCTTTTCTAACCCCTGGGGAAAAGGGCAACTAGTGTAATGCCCACAGCAGGTTAAGAGGGAATCCAGTCCTTTTGCCAAGTTTGTGGGTGGGTGCTACTGCCAGCCCAACCCCAGTAAAAGGGGGGCCTCTCCAGGGTTGCATGGGATATAAATACTATCTCCCACCCCGCCCTCTTCCAGTCAGCAAGAAGGGCAGAGCCGTAACTTTCTCCTGACCTGTCCCCAAATGCTTCCTGTCCATCCCCGTAAACTTTCTCCTGCCACACCTGTTGCAAGTGAGCCCTTGAAGGGCCAACGTCCCTAGTTTTCCAGCTATCCAGACAAAAGTCCCTCTACCCCCGCATGGAAGGTTGCGGTGAGCACATTCTTCCTACAGTGCAGACACCAGAACTGGACATAGTATTCAATGGCAATTGTCATTTTTGTTGTACTCTTTTCTGTATAAGGCTTTTGAAATTTTAATAGTCTTTATTTCCCCCTTCTTTTGTTATTATGATCTCTCCACTTTGAAGATTTAACCCGTTCACTGTATAGTAGTACTGCTGTTTCTATAATATTCATGATTATTGAGAGGAGTTGAAGTTATCTGCAAATGTTGTTGGAGAAAAATCAAATAATTCATACAGTGTGATTTGTCAATATTCTAGTTAATCAAATTTAATCTGCTGAGACAGATTAATGTTGATTAATTCCATACTGGTATTTGGATAAAAGAGAATGTGTTAAATATATCATCTTACAATTTGGAGATCTAGAAATATCAGCATTGGCACCTAATGGTTATCCATTCCTAGGAGGAGCTCATTGGCCAAATCAACAAGTTTAGTCTGTGTACCATATCCAGGTCCATGACAGCTACATACTGCAAAAGTTGTCACCCCAAACTTCTCAATCGCCATACTCAAACAAAGGAGATTTAAGACTGTCAAAATTAAGCAATGGTACCTTAAGCAAAGGTTGCACGTAAGTTTCCTTCCGAATCAATGCCATATTTAATGGCGGCCGTGATAGTCTCCACCAATAACAGTTCTTCTGCACTAGCCTACTCTAGGTGGGAAGGACATGGATGTAAGGGTACTATTATAATACTGCCTCTCTTCTCTCCCCCCACCCCCCCCAAAAAACCCCCAACAAACCCACAGCAGTGAGTCTGAGCCTACATCTATAGGCTCGGGCTACTGCTATGGTGCTAAAAAGCAGTGTGGTTGTTTCTGCTTAGGCTGGAACTCCAGCTCCGAGACCCCACCCCTTTTTCCAGTTGTGTTCCATAGTTCCAAGTTCTGTTCCATACAACTCCAGCACCTCATGGAGTGACACAGGCAAAAAATCAAGCAAAGAAGACCTTGCATTCGTCCCCTATGGTGATATGGTATATCACCAACACAGAGTTTTGATTGAGTTTGTCCCTCAAATTCTGTTGTCTTTCACATATAATCATAAAGTGTAACAAAAAAAGTTACAACCACACCGTGCTGATAGATTGGGAAAAAAAAGATTAGTCATCTGGAAAGCATGTACCAAAGCACCTGAACCAAAGTACACTGATCCTTGTCTTAGAGATCTTAAAAAGTAATAAAAAGAATGAAAAAAAATAATGCTACTCATTCTTTAGACACTAAATCAGCAAAATACAGGCAAATTCTATCTCCATGTTTAAAATATGACTGAAGAACCTTTAGCTCTGAAAAGGTAAAAGTTTGTTTGCATAGGGGAAGTAAGCAATTTTAATTCATATATTTATTAAAACAAGGTACAAAAAGCTGTTGTCATAACTTACCCTTGAAATGACTCTTGCCTAGTGGGTTTCCATAGTTACAGATGTTGTTTCTGATTCCAGAATGTTAGCACAATTGACATTTGCTGCACAATGAGAACCGCTAATTGATTTTCTGCATAGAGAGGAAAAAACAACTGTTCTGAAATACATGCGGTACATAATCGTAGGTTTCTGAGGGATACTATGATGGAAGCATACACTTCAGGGTAACAATTATCTGAACAACAAACAGTAGCACTCAAATAATTTGACAAATTGCAAGATAATCTCATCACATGACAGGAACATTCAAAAATATAGCCATAGGTTATACACAGCTAACCAGAAAATTCTGACTGAGAATCAGCACAGTACATATCGCAATTGCTTTGGGGTTTTCTGATCTTGAATTTCTCATACTGAAACACTAGCAAGCAGTTGAAAACAACTAACTTAATGTGTGCTGTACCATTATGGATCATGGCTGTTGGGAACAGTGCACACATTCAGCCTTATATTAAGGATGTCCATGATGGAGTCCCCAACCATGAATGTATCTTAGTTACAGCATAGGAAAGAAAAAGTATCACTTGTCCGCAGATAGTCAAAACTTCAAATTTGATGGCCTGACAAGAAAAAGTGGTTGGCCCAATTTTCAGGCAGAGGTCTTATTCTCTTTACTTGTATTGTAAGCTATTTGGGGGGCATTTTTTGTTCTGTTTGTACAGTACCTGGCACAAAGGGGTCTGTGTTCATGAATGGGGCTCCTAATCACTACTGGGACACATTATTATTAACAATACATTTAAATGAACTCTAATTGCAACTGTGATTATCTAAGTCACTTCTCTGCTTGTTTTGGCAAGTTGTGCCAAGGTTTTTCATGTTTATTCTCTGGTACTTAAAAATAAGAAACAGAATCACAATAGGGCCATCAGGTAATATCAGGATTGCCAGGGGTGCGTGTAAACTAAGTATATCAGATAGGAGATATTCGCTTCTGGAAAAGAGATCTGAATCCCAGCCTACAATATTCTCCCTCCGCGGAGCTTGCATTAACCTTCTCATTGTGATCATGGCCGTCTGATCTTTTGTTGATGATAGATCTGAGAGCTTATCTAGCATCTCTTTGGTTTACATCCTCAAGGTTGTGCTACACCTTAAAGGAGTTTCCTCCAGTCCCAGTAATCCTGACTGCTCATTCACTGCAGTACTGATCAAGATAATCAATGTCTCTTATTACCACCTACTCATGGCATGTAGGCTTAGATGCCCCTTGATCTTGGTTACCAAGAAGAGTAGTCATCCAGAAAAACTATTTTGTTTTACACATATGCCTCTTAAAGTATAATTATGAATTTACTGCTATTATCCATAAATGTGCACATCTCATTCTACAGTTGGTTTTAGAAATGTTATTTTTGCATAGTTACCTTGTGTTTTCATGCCTCTTTTTAAAGAAGGACTTGTATGTATGCAAGAAGAACATCAGTTTTCATGGAGCCAGACCAAGAAACAAATCTTTTAACCTTTTCTCTTTGCTTTTTTGTCTTTTGGGACTCATTGGCACACAGTGAAATAAGTGAAAGCTCTTTTTATAGATAATCCCATGTACTGAGATCTCTTTTTACTAGGACATTTTTTTTTCTCCTAATTCCCTGGTGAATTAGTTCTCTTTGAACTATTTTCAAATAGATACCATTGAGGGGAGGGAGAAACAATCTGGGAGGAAAGCCCAAGGTAAATTCAAGCATTAAAGTTGTATCAGATGAAAAGAGACTAGGAGTTTATAATGTGAGTGGCACCCTATCTTTAATTTATAACTATGAGAGCAGCACAGTGGGGTGACTTGAAGAAAACGAGTCTGAACTTTTAGTCTTTAAATATTTTTTGCTTTGTTTCATCCCATTATCTAAATATAAACTTCTTCATTTGGGAGGAGAGAGAATGAGGGCATGAAATTAAAAAAAGTAGAGACACTATAATTTGTGAAATAAGCACTGTTTGCAAGTTGCTCTGGGGCTATTCTAGTCTCTAGTAAACCCATAAGTAGGCAGTTAAACACTGTGGGCTTGCCTACACTTAAAATGCCCCAGCAGCACAATTGTGCCATGTAGTGCTTCAGGGTAGACCAGTGGTGGGCAACCTGCAGCCTGTGGGCCACACACGGCCCGTCCGGGTAATCCACTGTCGGGCCACGAGACAGTTTGTTTACATTGACCATCCACAGGCATGGCCGCCCGCAGCTCCCAGTGGCCGTGGTTTGCCGTTCCCGGCCAATGGGAGCTATGGGAAGTGGTGGCCAGCATGTCCCTGGAGCCCATGCCAAGCAGTATGGCCCAGCAGCCAGAGTCAATAGGACCACCCTTTGGCACCAGTCGGTAGGGCCCAGTGACCAAAGGGTTGTGGGCCACCACCCAGGGGTGGGTTGTCTGCCTGGGTTGGTGCCAAGGGCCCTATCAACAGTGAGTGTTCCCCTGGGCTACTTCCTACCCTATCTTCCTGCTCCATAGTTCACAGGTCCTCTGGTTCTCCAGGGTAATCGGCAGGTGAAGTTCCCAACATCACCTTCCCCTTGTGGGCTTCTGCAGAATACCTGGGTCTCTCTGTGCGAGACCTCTGTGGTCTGGGGCTCTGACAGCTCCTGGGCAGGGGTCTGCAGCACACATTCTGTCCTCCCTGGTCAGAGCAGACTGAGCTGAGCTGCTCCCTTTTATACTGTGGTTCCAGTTGGCACATGACCAGGATGGGACAGAGAGAGTGACTTCCTCTGTCAGTAGTATGGGGTTAACCCCTTCCAGCCCAGTCTTATTGGGATCCAGGAAGTGGGCGGGCAGAAGCCATTGCAGTAACCTTAAGACAGGTGGAATTGTTCAAGAAAAACATGGAAATATATTACACCACAATATGGCAGAAGGGAAACAAGGACTTTAGCAAGACTACAAAATGACTCAAATCAAGGAGCCCATTTAATATTGGCAGAAGACAGGATTCCCACATGGAGAATTAGATGAGAGGCCTGTATCATCATATGGTCAGTGAAATAACAGTTTAGCCATCAATCTTAAAAGTCCAATGGGAGGATATTGAAAATGGAGACAGAACAAAAAATATGCCATTATTGGACCCTGAGGGGGGGATGACAAAGCCCATACTCATTTTAAATAGATGTTGCTGCTTCTTGAAGGGAAAGAACTGGTAAGAGTAAGAAAACACTTTGTTCTTTTGCCCTTATCACCCACCCACCCTTCACCAATTTTGCTGCAAATATGAATGAAATGCTAAGCTAGTGATCATTAGAGTCCATAATGCTAGACAAAGGGGGAAAAAAAGCTAGCTTTTGCAGAAAGCCAAGAAATATGTTGACGTGACTCTCTCAAAACTTGAAATAACAAATCTGAGGTTACAGATTACAGCACTTTAAATGGGTCCCCAGTACTGAGTGACAAGATTATTTAATCAGGAGCGGTGATTATTAAATGACTTTTGATCACCATATTGGATACCTCAATATCTTACAGTTTGCTCTAGAGGAGGACTTTGTCCCATGATTTTATTTTACATATTAAGGCTGAACCTAAATGTAAATGAAGATATAATGGCACAGTGCAAACTAGAGGTGACCAGTGTTGAGCTTTTTACTGTTAAGCTTTTTACTTAAGGTTTTTACTGTTCTTTCTTTATCAACTGCCTGGTGAATGTACATGTATGTACTATTAAATGCGCAGAGTATGTTCTTGCGCAGAGTATGTTCTTGAGGCTTTTGACTCTAACACTTTTGTTTCATGTGCCTCCTAAATGAGGAAGGAAAGATTTACAAATTTATTTTAAAATAGCAATAGTATTTATCGGATAGATTTTTTTTTAAAAAAATGTATTTACATGTTATCCTGGAACAGAATCACCCCAATACAAAAAAACAAGAATAAGTATACAACAATGCATTATTATTTTTAAAAATGAAATAGACATAAATGATAAAAGTTAGAATGTTTGGGGAATTGGGAATTAAAGATTTGAATAGGATTGATTAATAATGGATGCAGATTGCGCTAAGTCTGAAAAAATTAATCCATTTTTGTCCATTAGATTTGAAGTAATTAGGGAAGATCATTTTGATATATATATTTTTAGTGTACCGTTTTCTGTGTGCTGCAGCCTAATCCTATATAATGACTAGTTCTTCTGAGTGCACATGCGCGTGCACACACCCACTCTCTCTCTCACTCACTCATACAAACCTCTCTTGTGGAGCGGGGCAAGAGACAGAGAGGTACTTACATGTTTCCCATAACTGTAGTACGTGAGTGCCTCCACATAAATTCTTACAACACCACTAGGAGATAGGAAAATATTATCTCTATTTTACAGATGGAGAAGTCAGGCAGAGAGGGCCAGATCCAAAGCCCGCAGAAGTCAGTGGAAAGTATGGTTGCCAACCTTCCAGGATTGCCCTGGAATCTCCAGGAATTAAAGATTAATCTTTAATTAAAGATTATATCATGTGATGAAACCTCCAGGAATACGTCCAAACAAAATTGGCAACCCTAATGGAAAGACTCCTGATGAGTTCAATGGATTTTGCATCAGGCCATAAGTGACTTCCCCAGGGTGACACAAGAAGTCTGTGGCAGAGCTGAACATTGAAAACAATCCTCTGAGTTTCAGCCCAGTGCCTTACCCAGAATACCCTCCTTCATCTCACTAACGGGGACTGTACATGTCAATTTCATGTAGCCATTTTGATTTTTTTTATTTAACAGGAGCAATTAGACTGTACTGTAAACTATTTGATATATTTCAGTTATTTAAAATTGATATTTTTAGGATTTATGTTAGTGCAAGAGTGAATATGAAACCAGCAAACATTTTTGTTTTTTAATAAACCATAAATTCCCTCACAAACTTAAACCTTTCATTCCAAGTTCCAGGCTGGAGCAAACTGAAATATGTAAGCTATAAAGCCTGTATATAAGGGTTCTTAATGTAAATGCTAATAGACTATAGAACAGTAAAAATGAAACCATGTTTGTTTTTTGGTAGTACAACACACTTAGGAGTTAATTCTCTCCTGGTGGTAGATACCCTTTCAGGCAACATGTATCCAAAACCAAAAAAAATGTCACTGCAGTGCTATTTGTCTGGCAAGTGTTTGGATGCTCCAATGATTCCCTAAATTGGTACGGTGTGCACGTGTCTGGCTGGTGGGTCTTGCCCACATACTCAGAGTCTAACTGATCACCATATTTGGGATCGGGAAGGAATTTTCCCCCGGGTCAGATTGGCAGAGACCTGGGGGAGGAGGAGGTGTTCGCCTTCTTCTACAGCATGGGGCACGCATAACTTGCTGGTTTAAATTAGTGTAAATGGTGGGTTCTCTGTAACTTGAAGTCTTTAAATCATGATTTGAGGACTTCAGTTACTCAGCCAGAGATTAGGGGTCTATTACAGGAGTGGGTGGGTGAGGTTTAGTGGCCTGGAATGTGCAGGTCAGACTAGATTATTATGATGGTACGCACACACAGACTAGATTATTATGATGGTACGCACACACAGACTAGATTATGATGATGGCACACACACACACACACACACACACCCCTCTGATCAAAGAATGGTGCTATATCTCAGTAACATTCTGGAGACTCATGCTCCAGGCACTATAATATAGTTGACCATGATGTGATGTATCTATGGGTCTTACTCCTTGCTTTCTGTCTGAAGCATCTGGAAGTTGTTAATTGATTCTGTGACCAATTTGGAGCTGCCCTATGATCATTTATGAATATTGCATGTTGGTCAGGTTATCAGGATCTTTACTGTGTGACTATTTTGGTTTAACTCGGTAGGGGCCTGTCTGGGAAAATAGGCAGGAAAGAAAAGAATGGCTTAAGCAAACATTTTTAGAGGTGTAAGTCTCATTACTGTGATAACTGCTTCTGATTGGCTATAAATTGTGCATTCAGCTAGTCTGTGCTAAAATCCCATTATGTTGGTCTCATCCACTTCTTATATCTTGTCTTTCAACTTGTAAGGAGTTATAGGCAGGTGTTATCATTTAATTTGTATAGTACAGCAACAAGCACAATAGGGTCCTGTGGAAAAAATAGTATGTGATCATGTACGTAAAGATTATACCATAATTAAGGCTCCATGTCTGTCACGGAGGTTGCAGAAGTCACGGATTCCGTGACTTTCCGCAACATCTGTGACTTCTACAGGGGCTAGTGTGGCTGACCCCAGGGCTCTGGGGCCAGCTGCTCAGGTGGCTCCTGGGACAGTCAAACCAGCCACTGCTGGAGCGGCCCCAGGGACAGCCACACCAACCACTGCTCCGGCAGCCCCTGGCAGTGGTCCCAGAGCAGCTGGAGCAGTCGCGGTCCACGGACAGCGGTCCCTGGCCAGAGAAGCTGTGGTCCACGGCCCCCAGCAGCTGGTGCTGCTGGCCCCGGATTCCCCCCCAAGCAATGCCCCCCCCTCCCTGACGCCCTCCCAGCAGCAGTCCCCAGCACCCTCCATCCCCCAAGATTTAGTCACGGGTATTTTTAGTATAAGTCATGGACAGGTCATGGGCCGTGAATTTTTGTTTATTGCCCGTGACCTGTCCATGACTTATACTAAAATTATCTGTGACTAAATCGTAGCCTTAACCATAATGCATATGCACGAGGGAGTCAAATTAAATGTGCATAGGCACAATGGAGCTTCAAACTAGTTGAGGTGTCTAGGTGCTACAGCACCATAAATGTTAAATAGCAATACTAACACCACTAGTCTGGGTGAGAGGGCTCTTCAGGCTTGTATAGAGCTACTCACCATCCTGGGAGCTCAATAGTGGAGCAGTGTGGTGGTACCTGCTAGCCAGAATGTTAGTGTTTCCATAAAAAACTTGTGAATGTGACTCCGGGTCTGGTACCATTCCCTCTTTGGGTGCTGCCCCACACAGGCAATAAGAGGTGTCGGTGCCAGTCTGCTGCATTGAGCATGGTGGGTCTTTCCCTGCACCATCCTCTTTTTGCCATCACATCTGTTGATCTTGTGTGGCAGATCTTCAAATGTGCTTCATCCTCCAGGATGCACAAGAGCTCATGGGATCAGCCCTTTGGGCTGTGTACATGTAGTGGGGCGGCTGCCTCACTCCTGGAGAACAGGGGTTAAAAGCAGCCAGGCTCGGCTGATTGGGGAAGCAGCCACAGCTGTGGCCAGCTCAATTAGGGCCCAGCTGGCCCTGATAAGAGGGCTGGGGGCCAGGAGCTGAAGAAGTCTCCGTCTAGCGGTGGAGAGAGAAGGATCTGGCTGCCTGGGAGCAGGGTATCAGAGGTAGAGCAGTGCTGGGGAAAGGCAAGAGGAGCTGAGGAGCTCCAGCCTGGCAACTCCCCAGGCTGCAGGCGTTGTGCAAGGCCTAAAGAAGGTACTGGGGCTGCAGAGGTGCAGTCTGGGCTTAGGCAGAGGCAGCTGGTCCAAACCCCCTTGCCGATGATGAGTGGCCATTATGGACTGAAGTTTGCCCCAGTGAGCGGGGGCTAGATGATGACTGGCAGTAGCCACTGAGGTAAGGTGGGTTTAGAGGGTTGGGGGTTCCCTAAGGAGAGGAAGTCCAGAGGAAGGGGGTACTGCTGAGGGCAGAACCCTGAGGTAAAGGGCACCGGGGTCCAGGAGGGACACGGGTGCCAGTGGCTGGCGAGACACTGGCCAGTAGGCGGCACTCTGTATGCTGGCGAGCTAATTCCCAAGACAACCAGCAGGAGGTGCCACACCGGTGAGTCTCGACTTCGCTACAGTGCAGTAATAATCTGTTGCTGTGAATGTATTTTGTGGAGATATTGGTATTTTGATATAAAACTTGTGAATGTGACTCAGGGTCAAATCTTGGCACAGTTTCCCTGCTCTTTTTCTGCAACAAGGCCTTGGTGAATCTGCCAGAATACACTATAACGTACCTACAGCTCCATTTCAGTATTAGGGGGTGTGATGAGGAGTGGGAAGGAATAAGTAGACCTAACATTCCTTTAGAGCACACCTGTATCCAAGATCAAGAGAGCAAGTGATTTATGAATTAGAAGGGGTGAAATCTTTGGTGCAGGGGACATCTTTTTGTTTTGCTTGCACAGCAGCTAGGACAATTGGATCCTGGTCTATGACTAGGTTTCCTAGGCATTACCATAATGCATATAATTTATAAATGTCCCCCCTTATTTGTTAAGTTGATATTTTGATGAATTATCGACAGGGTTTTTGCATGTGCATCCAAAGGAAAAATTTGGCCCTGGGTGGTGCGGGTGTGTATGAAACTACATAGAATATAGTAAAGGGAAGATGTAGGAGAGGGTCAGTAAATATGCTTACCTTCTATAAAAGCAGTTTCTGAAAGAGAAGGGAGTGAAGTGACCAAAGAAAGGAATCTAAGTACTAAAGAAGATGTAATATTAGCAGTAAGAAGGATGACAAGAAAGAAAACACCTGAGGGAGCCTACATAGAAGTTGATATAATAAAAGATGGAGGAAATGCCTTACTTGACGCAACTGCAAAACTATTCATATTCTACATCAAAGAGAAAAAACTCTACAGTACTGGGGGAATGCTAGTATCTTTGTCTTATTATCAAGAAAATTTAGTAAATGCAGACTACTCAGCATGTTGCCTTCAGCCTATAAAACTTTTACAAAAGCACTGACTCACTGCACTGCTGGACTGGAACCATCAAAGAGTGCTGGCACTTTCAGCCTGGAGGTTTTTCAGTTAACCGCATGCATACACACGATAAATAAACTGCAAGAGAATGGTGAATTCATTCCACATTAGATGTTGAAAATCCATCTGGGTTGTGTGTGGGTTGAAGGACTCCACAGCAAACAGAACAATTTGAAACTTAGGGTCTGTTTAATGCTCCTATTAAACTATATTTTTTGTTTAATATAGATCGACAGCACATAATATTTTCTCCATGTATTAACAATGCAAAAATGCAGGGCTTGTCTTAAGTTTGGTTCCAGTGCTTTCAGTAATAACACATGCTGAATGATGCATTCTAAAACTTAGCATAAGATACTTCCAATCTTTACAAACAAATAATATTTGCTTTCATGTTTTTCATATCTCAGTTGGCCGGGCTGGAGGCTCTTTGATCCTCATTCTCCCAGGGAAGGGAGAGGGCCTGGGAGAACCAGCGAGCTCTGGCAAAGGGTGGGGTGGGGCCATACCATACCATGTCCCCTGGCAGGACAGTAAAGAAGTTGCGAGGAGTAAAAACTGTGGGGGTGCTGGTGTCTAAGGGCTTCCCCGTGGCTGGCCTCTGTGGGCAGGAGAGGGCTGGTGTCTGGGGGATGCCCCACAGCTGGGCTCTGTGAAGTGGGGGGTGATGGTGTCTGGGGGCTGCCCGATGGCTGGGCTCTGTGGGAAGGGGGGGCTGGTGTCTGGGCTGGGGGCTGCCCCACAGCTGGGCTCTGTGGGGAGGGGGGTGTTGGTGTCTGGGGAACTGGGTTGTTGTAGGAGTTTCTTTAACTCTCTACTCCTGGGGGAATCTTTTTTGCTGTTGTCTGTATTGTTGACATACTTGTTGACCTGTATTTTGAAATAAATTACCAAAATAATTGAAACTGGAGTGATTATATTGTGGTGTTTTGACAAATAAAATCTGCAAAATTTTAAAATGTGCAGAATTTTTAATTTTTTGGCACAGAATTCCCCCAGGAGTAATTTTTCATGCTAGTAGAATAAAGTGTCTTCTCCTCAGGATACACAAGCTTGTTATTTAGTTAGGATCTGATCCAACTCCCTTTGAATTGAATTGGAGTTTTTGCCTAACTTCATTTGGAACTAGACTTAGCCCTCAGCTGTAGCAGCTTGTGAAGTGATGTTGTCCCTGTATTAAGAGCATGACATGAGGGTTCTGATAAAAGAATGATCTTCATTTCCTGGCCCCAGTCACAAGACATGCATCCAGGCTCCAAAAGGCTATACTCCATCCTATGACAGGATCTACTGACTCCAAATCCCTAGTCTTAGAGTTATTGGCTCCCAGTCTAACAGTGCAGTCCTATGCATGAAACTCTCTTTCCCTCAATAGCTAGGATATAACTGTCCAGACACATTCAGTGGGTGAAATCTTGGCCCCATTGAAGTCACTGCCAAAACTCCCTTTGACTTCAATAGGGGTGAGATTTTGCCCAATAGATCCAGAGAATTTGTTAGCTATATGCCTTTAATTATTACTACTTTTCAGTTCTCGGGGCCAGGCTACACATTTGGGCACAATACATCCAAAAATTACTTTTCCCAGCCATGGTCTTTCTCCTATATCCGTAGCTCCATGTCTTGTCAGCTTCTACCTTCCCTTTCTGCTCCTCTCCCTCTATCATGCCTCTTTTCTCTGAGGGCAACCTGCCCACCCTTTCTTTAAAGCAGTGGTCCACAACTAGGGGTGTGTGTACTCCTGGGGATACACAGAGGTCTTCTAAGGGGCACATCAACTCATCTAGATATTTGCTTAGTTTTACAACAGGCTACATAAAAAGCACTAGTGGAGTCAGTACAAACTAAAATTTCATACAATGATTTGTTTATACTGTTCTATATACTATACACTGAAATATAAGTACAATATTTATATTCCAATTGATTTATTTTACAATTACATGGTGAAAATGAGAAAGTAAGCAAATTTTCAGTAATAGTGTTGCTGTGACACTTTTTTTTGTATTTTTATGTCTGATTTTGTAAGCAAGCAGTTGTTAAGTGAGGTGAAACTTAGGGTATGCAAGACAAATCAGACTCCTGAACAGGGTACACTAGTCTGGAAAGGTTGAGAGCCACTGCTTTAAAGGGACAGTAAGCTATATTATTATTCAGTGGCACTAGTATCCTCCAGAACTGTGCATCTATCTCTCTCTGCTTTGCATGGAGTAATAATGATAATGTGCATGTCTCTAAAACATTATCTGTGGCTCTACAAAGCACTTTATAGATACTAAATAAAACCTCATTACCCTGTGAGGTAGTTAAATATTGTAACTCCTTATGAACAAAATGAGGTAGAGTGGTTAAGTGACTTGACCAAGGTCACATAGCGAGTTAGTGAGAGAGCCTGAGCTCATTGGTAATAGCCAAGACTATGTCTTCTCATCTAACCAGGAACAATGTTAAAGTTACTAACTTTGTTTTAAAGTTGTTTTTAATATTTCTATAATTCACTCTAACTTTTGAGCGTTAATTTTTTCTTTTCTAAAGTGCTATGTAACACCAGACTGAGCGCTATTAGGTAAATTATGTACAGAGGGCTACACAAGCAAAGAACTTCACCACAAAACCAAAGCTCAGGATTATTCGAAAGAGCACCCACAAATGGCAATAAGACACCTCCCTGCCCCGCCCAAGAACAATTAGTCAGAGAGGGTTTAAATGGCCACCACAAAACATACAATAAAATTCAATAGCAGCAATCAGAATCTCTTACAAGAATCAGAGGGGTAGCTGTGTTAGTCTGGATCTGTAGAAGCGATGAGTCCTGTGGCACAGAACTCTTTGTCGCTCTTATAAGAAGAGAACTGACACTGAAAATACTACATAGAAGAGAGGTAGAAACTAGGAAACTTTTTTTGTGAGCTATTTTTGTGAGCAATGATGATAATGCATTTATAACGACAGACACTATTCAATTAAGTCTTAGCGAGAGTCCCCCCTCCCACCTATATAGGTGTGGGAAGTAGGGGTGTGTGGGGGCTGCAGCACCCCCAGCTTTTATGCAGGGCTACTGGCCCCAGCCTCTGGCTCTACACATAAAACCTGGGGGTGCTGCCCACACCTATGCCCTGCTCCTGGCCCTCCACCCACACTCCACTCCCCAGCCCTTCACCTCACCTGGGGCTCAGGTCCCGGCCATGCTGGCCCCACCCTCGCTCCCAGGCCTCCACTCCCGGAGCCCACTGGCCCTGCATCCAGGGCTCTGCTCCTGGGGCCCAGCTGCTAACCCCTGCCCAGGGCTCCACTCCTGGCCTCACGCCTGCCCCCACCTGTGGCCTCATCCCCCTTACCCCTGTCTGGCTCCCCCCCCCTCCTGGAGACAGCCCTGATCCCAGCCTCAGGGTGAGGGGGGGCTGACAAGGGTAAGGGGGCTGGCTTTCAGCACCCCCACTACTAAAAATGTTCCAGCACCACTGCCCACCTCCATCCCATTTCTGGCTTACTGTGGAAGACACCAAGCAGGAGGGAGGATGGGTGTTGCAAGGACTTTGTAGGACAAGAGTAGATTTCAAAATGACCTTGACAAATTGGAAAATGGGTCTGAAATCAACAAGATGAAATTCGATAAAGTCAAGTGCAAAGTACTACACTCAGGAAGAAAAAATCAAATGCTTGACTACAAAATGGGGAATAACTGATTGGCAGTCATTCTGCTAAAAAGGATCTGTGGCTATATTCAACCACGGGAGGTAATTGTCCTGCTCTGCTCAGCATTGGTGAGGCCTCAGCTGGAGTACTGTCTCCAGTTCTGGGTGCCACACTTTAAGAAAGATATGGACAACTTGGAGAGAGTCCAGAGGATAGCAACAAAAACACTAAAAAGTTTAGAAAACCTGACCTATGAGGAAAGGTTTAAAAAACAAACAAACAACCACCCTGCATATAGTCTTGAGGAAAGAAGATTGAGGGGAGATCTGATAAGTTTTCAAATATGTTAAGGGCTGTTATGACAAGGATGGTAACTGATTGTTCTCCATGCTCACTGAAGGTAAGACAAGAAGTAATGGGCTTAATCTGCAGCAGGTGAGATTTTTGGTTAGATATTAGGAAAAACTTTTAAGGAGAATTACGCACTGAAATAGGCTTCCAAGGGCAATTGTGCAATTCCCATCAATGGAGGCTTTTAAGTACAGGTTAGACAAACACCTGTTATGGATGGTCTAGGTAGAATTGGTCTTGCCTCAGTGCAGGGGGCTGGATTAGATGACTTTTTAAGATTCCTTCCACCTGTATGTCTTTATGACATTATGATGATTCCATTTGAGAAAACTCTTCTTCAGAGCTGGAGCTACACAGTTTTACTTTAGTAGCAAGGAGACGATTGGAGTCTTTCCAAAAGCCACTTTGCTGTAGGGTAGCCACTGCTACATCTCCAGAATACTGGACATTCTGGTACTTCTGGAATTGGCACGGGGCCACTCCCAGCTGCATGATCCCACCCTTGCATGGTACGTGCGTGTTCACTTTGATGGGGGGGAGCACCACTCTCTTCAAAATGTTCCCTGGGCAGCACAGCTCTGATAGATTATAAAGACAGGCCCAGATCCTCCAAAATATTGAAGCTCCTAACTTCCTTTGATTTCATTCGATTGATTGAAATTCATACTAGTTAGGAGCATAACTACCTTTGAGGATTTGGGCAAGAATGTTTGTGACCACTCTTACTGGCAAAAATTGCATAACCCAAAATGGATCATATGAGCGAAATTAAGATTAGTGTGCTGTAAAGTGGGTGAAGCACAACACCTGAAAAACATTCTCTACCCAAATGTTTCAAACCAATAGCAGAGCTTATCATACATGTGTTTGTAGTAGGGCTGTCAATTAATCACAGTTGTCTCACGTGATTAACTCAAAAAATTAATCGTGATTAATCGCAGTTTCAATCGCACTGTTAAACAATAGACTACCAATTGAAATGTTAAATATTTTTAGATATTTTTCTACATTTTCAGATATATTTGATTTCAATTACAACACAGAATACAAGTGATCAGTGTACAGTGATCACCTTATTTTTATTACTCTTTTATAATTTTTACAGTGAAAATCTTTCTATTTTTCGATTCACATCATACAAGTATTGTAGTAGTGCAATCTCTTCACTGTGAAAGTGCAATTTACAAATACAGATTTTTTTTGTTACGTAACTGCAATCTAAAACAAAACCATGTAAAACTTTAGAGCCTACAAGTCCACGCAGTCCTACTTCTTATTCCACCAATCTCCAAGACAAACAAGTTTGTTTACATTTACAGGAGATAATGCTGCCTACTTCTTATTTACAATGTCACCTGAAAGTGAGAACAGGCGTTTGCATGCCACTTTTGTAGCTGGCATTGCAAGAAATTGACGTGCCAGATATGCTAAACATTCAAATGCCCCTTTATGCTTTGGACACCATTTCAGAGGACATACTTCCATGCTGATGATGCTCGTTGAAAAAATGTGTTAATTAAATTTGTGACTGAACTCCTTGCGGGAGAACTGTATGTCTCCTGCTCCGTTTTACCTGAATTCTGCCATATATTTCATGTTCTAGCAGTCTTGGATGATGACTCAGCACGTTGTTCACTTTAAGAACACCATCGCAGATTTGACAAAATGCAAAGAAGGTACCAATGTGAGATTTCTAAACATAGCTACAGCATCAACCCAAGGTTTAAAAATCTGAAGTGCCTTCTAAAATCTGAGAGGGACGAGGTGTGGAGCATGCTTTCAGAAGTCTTAGAAAAGCAACACTTCAATGTGGAAACTACAGAACCAGAACCACCAAAAAGGAAAATCAACCTTCTGCTGGTGGCATCTGGCTCAGATAATGAAAATGAACATGTCAGTCTGCACTGCTTTGGATTGTTATCGAGCAAAACCCATCATCAGCATGGACACATGTAATTGTAACCAAACTTGTTTGAGTGATTTGGCTGAACAAGAAGTAGGACTCATAGGCTCTAAAGTTTTTCATAGCTTTATTTTTTAAAGCAGTTATTTTTTGTATATAATTCTACATTTGTAAGTTCAACTTTCATGATAAAGAGGTTGCACTACAATACTTGTATTAGGTGAATTGAAAAATACTATTTGTTTTTTACAGTGCAAAAATAAATATAAAGTGAGCACTGTACACTTTGAATTCTGAATAGTAATTGAAATCATTATATTTGAAAATGTAGGAAACATCCAAAAATATTTAAATGTATTCTATTATTAACATCACGATTAATTTTTTTAATTGCATGATTAATCAACATTTTTTTTTAATCGCTTGACAGCTGTAGTTCTTAGAGTTTGGGTGATGAGACTAGGGAAAGCCAAGCATAGCACAGGGTTGCAGCATTAAATCTTCACACTGCTGTGCCGGTGATCTCCAACACCCCTCATATCCCACAACAATGACTTTTTTTCAGAGAAGAAACTGCTGACTATGGAAAAATCTGATAGTTAAATGTCCATCCACATCCAAACTGAATATCCTATTGTTGATTCCATTTGTGTCCCAAGACATTTGAAAAGTGACTTCAGAAGTGAAAGACTAATAATTAAAATCTCCTCTGACCCCCACCTCCACCCCTTAGCCAATCAAGAAGCTGTTTAAAATTAGCAAGGAATGTGCAATGGGTCAGCTTTGCCTTGTATTTAGGAAATGTGAATATAATGCCATGTAAAGTGTGCTGCACAACATGGAACTAATTTAAGTACTTCTAAAAATGGAAATAAATGACTCTCTAGGTAGATTAAGTATTTTTCACTCTCCACAGTAACCAAACTGGGATACTTCTGGCAGAGATAGGGCAGGTATTGCAATTCAAATAGAAACATCTTTTCTCTCCCAAAGTAAAGTATGTTCAAGATTTAAAGTTTTAACCCCAACTAAAATACTGGGCAAGGAAAGGGAGGGGACGTTTAAGCATCCAAATCTCTTGTGGATTTAAGAATTTATCCATTTTTTCTGTGGCTGAATATTAATGGAAAAGGGATGGGAAATCATGTGCTGCCAGGTCTCTCCTTAGAACCACTTGGAAGGGAGGGAAGAGCATAACTGATCAGTGACTTACACCCCCTTAACCAGAATATTTTGGTGAGGGGGACAGTCCAGCTAGAGACAGGGCCCAGACAGACCTACTCAATACAGCCCCCTTTAGGGTAATTTTCTGCCTGACCCTTAAAAGGATGTACAGTGGCAGGGAAGGGGGAGCAAGAAGCGTCCCCACCTTTCACAGCCTGCATAAGGGCCAACCAAAGCAGGAATTTCTCAAAGTCCTTCGAAAGAGGTGTGCCAGGAGGAAGTGGGGCTATGAAGCAGAGCTGGGGATAGTCCTGGCCAGCTGCACCAGGAGAATGAGCTGCACCCTATAAGGAGTATGTACCTAGGAGCTCCAGGAGACATTCCCTCTATTCTTTTCTAGGGGTTGTGCCTTCAAGGCATAATAGATCCCTTCATAAGCATTTCTGGGTGGGCCTTTGTGCCCAGTAGAGCTCAGGGAGGAAAATTAAGCAGCCAAAAGCTATATAAATGTTCCCCCAAGAGCCCCCTCAGTGTTGAGGAGACTCTTAAAGAAGAGGTTCCTGGGTTCAGCTGCATCTGGGGAACTCAGCAAGAAGCCTCACTGGCTGGGAATGAAAGCAGAGCTATCTGGAGCCTACATCAGCTACTGAAGGGTCTCCACTCTTCAAGTGACCAGAAAATAGTTAACATTTTCCACTAGAAAACATGGACTTTTTTTTGTACAGAACTTGTTTCGTTTTTGAAAATCAGAGCAAGGAACCAACCACAAAATGTCCAGCTGTTGGTTGTTTTTAATTTTTTTTTTTTTTTTTTTGGGGAGGGAGGGTGGTGAGATGTTTAAACCCCGCACTGGCAGAGAAAGGGTTAATGAGTCTCAGAGCCTAATGAACCCACCTGTTAGCACCTGGAGGGGCAACTCAGTTATCCTGTCTACCTGGAAAGGGTTCAGGTTTTCCTTAGACAGGCTGGGAGAGCTCAGTTAAAGGAAGACCTAGGAGAAAGGCAGTTGAGAGTTTTCTGCTTGCAGGGAAAAACACTCTAGAGAGGCCTGCAGGTAAGTGCCAGGAAGAGACTGTGGGAAGAGAGAGACTCCAGGGAAGAATCCCTGGGGGTCAGCAGCTTGGGAGGAGCTGGGCCTCTGGGAAGAGAGTACTGGAAGGTTGCACACTGAACAACGCAGGAAAAGGGCTCTGCAGAGCCTGGGGGGGTAGAGGGGTGAAGTGTCAGCCAAGGACTGAGCCCAGGAAGAGGGAACAGTTTCTATTCCTTTGTTTGTGAATTTAGACTCATAGACTTTAAGGTCAGAAGGGACCATTATGATCATCTAGTCTGACCTCCTGCACAATGCAGGCCACAGAATCTCACCCACCCACTCCTGCAATAATCCTCTCACCTATGTCTCAGCTATTGAAGTCCTCAAATCATGGTTTAAAGACTTCAAGATGCAGAGAATCCTCCGGTAAGTGACCCGTGCCCCATGCTGCAGAGGAAGGCAAAAAACCTCCAGGGCCTCTGCCAATCTACCCTGGAGGAAAATTCCTTCCCGACCCCAAATATGGCGATCAGCTGAACCCCGAGCATGTGGGCAAGACTCACCAGCCAGACACCCAGGAAAAAGTTCTCTGTAGTAACTTCTAACATCCCATCATTGACCATTGGTCCTATTTACCACTGATGGCAATTAATTGACCCTTGACTAAGATCATGTTATCCCATCAAACCATCCCCTCCATAAACGTATCTAGCTTAATCTTGAAGCCAGTTAGGTCTTTTGCCCCCACTGCTTCCCTTGGAAGGCTGTTCCAGAACTTCACTCCTCTGATGGTTAGAAACCTTCGTCTAATTTCAAGTCTAAACTTCCTGATGGCCAGTTTATATCCATTTGTTCTTGTGTCCACATTGGTACTGAGCTGAAATAATTCCTCTCCCTCCCTGGTATTTATCCCTCTGATATATTTAAAGAGAGCAATCATATCTCCCCTCAGCCTTCTTTTGGTTAGGGTAAACAAACCAAGCTCCTTGAGTCTCCTTTCATACGACAGGTTTTCCATTCCTCGGATCATCCTAGTGGCCCTTCTTTGTACCTGTTCCAGTTTGAATTCATCCTTCTTAAACATGGGAGACCAGAACTGCACACAGTATTCCAAATGAGGTCTTACCAATGCCTTGTATAACGGTACTAACACCTCCTTATCTCTACTAGAAATACCTCGCCTAATGCATCCCAAGACCGCATTAGCTTTTTTCACGGCCACATCACATTGGCGACTCATAGTCATCCTGTGATCAACCAGGACTCCGAGGTCCTTCTCCTGTTCCGTTACTTCCAACTGATGCGTCCCCAGCTTATAACTAAAATTCTTGTTGTTAATCCCTAAATGCATAACCTTACACTTCTCACTATTACATTTCATCCTATTACTATTACTCCAGTTTACAAGGTCATCCAGATCTTCCTGTAGGATATCCCGATCCTTTTCTGAATTGGCAATACCTCCCAACTTTGTGTCATCTGCAAACTTTATTAGCACACTCCCACTTTTGGTGCCAAGGTCAGTAATAAAAAGATTAAATAAAATTGGTCCCAAAACTGAACCTTGAGGAACTCCACTAGTAACCTCCCTCCAACCTGACAGTTCACCTTTCAGTATGACCCGCTGTAGTCTCCCCTTTAACCAGTTCCTTATCCACCTCTCAATTTTCATATTGATCCCCATCTTTTCCAATTTAACCGATAATTCCTCATGTGGTACTGTATCAAATGCCTTACTGAAATCGAGGTAGATTAGATCCACTGCGTTTCCTTTATCTAAAAAATCTGTTACTTTCTCAAAGAAGGAGATCAAGTTGGTTTGGCACGATCTACCTTTTGTAAAACCATGTTGTAATTTGTCCCAATTGCCATTGACCTCAAGGTCCTTAACTACTTTCTCCTTCAAAATTTTTTCCAAGACTTTGCATACTACAGATGTCAAACTAACAGGCCTGTAGTTACCCGGGTCACTTTTTTTCCCTTTCTTAAAAATAGGAACTATATTAGCTATTCTCCAGTCAAACGGTACAACCCCTGAGTTTAGAGATTCATTAAAAATTTTTGCTAATGGGCTTGCAATTTCATGTGCCAGTTCCTTTAATATTCTTGGATGAAGATTATCTGGGCCGCCTGATTTACTCTCATTAAGCTGTTCAAGTTTGGCTTCTACCTCGGATATGGTAATATCTACCCCCACATCCTTATTCCCATTTGTCATGCTGCCACTATTCCTAAGCTCCTCATTAGCCTCATTAAAGACTGAGGCAAAGTATTTGTTTAGATATTGAGCCATGCCTAGATTATCCTTAACCTCCACTCCATCCTCAGTGTTTAGCGGTCCCACTTCTTCTTTCTTTGTTTTCTTCCTATTTATATGGCTATAAAACTTTTTACTATTGGTTTTAATTCCCTTTGCAAGGTCCAATTCTACATGCCTTTTAGCCTGTCTCACTTTATCCCTACATGCTATGACCTCAATAAGGTAGGTTTCTTTGCTGATCCCTCCCATCTTCCACTCCTTGTATGCTTTCTGTTTTTTCTTAATCACCTCTCTGAGATGCTTGCTCATCCAGCTTGGTCTAAAACCCCTGCCTATGAATTGTTTCCCCTTTCTTGGGATACAGGCTTCTGATAGCTTCTGCAACTTTAACTTGAAATAATCCCAGGCCTCCTCCGCCTTTAGGTCCATAAATTCTTTAGTCCAATCCACTTCCCTAACTAATTTCCTTAATTTATTAAAGTTAGCCCTTTTGAAATCAAAAACCCTAGTCTCAGATTTATTTTTGTTTATCCTTCCATTTAGTTTGAACTGAATTAGCTCATGATCACTCGAGCCAAGGTTGTCCCCTACAACCATTTCTTCAATGAGGTCCTCACTACTCACCAAAACCAAATCTAAAATGGCATCCCCCCTTGTTGGTTCAGCAACTACCTGATGAAGGAATTCATCAGCTATCACATCTAGGAAAATCTGAGCCCTATTATTATTACTAGCACTTGTTCTCCAATCTATATCTGGGAAGTTGAAGTCTCCCATGATCACACAGTTCCCATTAGTATTTACTTCCTTAAAAACATTAAAGAGGTCTCTATCCATATCCAAATTAGATCCCGGTGGTCTATAGCACACCCCAAGCACTATCCCAGGGGAGGCTCTAGTAGTTTTCTTCCCCAATGTGATTTTTGCCCAGACAGACTCTGTCTTATCCATTCCATCACTTTTTATTTCTTTACAGTCTACCTCATCATTGATATACAGTGCTACTCCCCCACCTTTACCTTTATTTCTATCTTTCCTAAACAGCACATACCCTTCAATACCTGTACTCCAGTCATGACTACTATTCCACCATGTTTCGGTTATTCCTATGATATCTGGTTTCACTTCCTGGACCAGTAGCTCTAATTCCTCCATTTTGTTACCTAGGCTCCTCGCATTGGTGTACAAACATCTTAATTTTTGCTGTTTGGCCTCACTCACATTCCTTACCCAATTTGGTATGGACATTGTACTGCCAGTATGACCTATTTGACTAGTATCCACTCTGCCCTTCCTCCTTATGTCCATTCTCCTACCCCCGGCTATATCCTCTCTTACTTGGTTGTCTTCCCTCTCAATGTTAAAATCCAGCGTGGAGGTGAGACTCTCAGCTTGACCTGGCTGTGGAGGGCTAAATCACTGTACAGCCTGCAGAAGTACTGAGATGAAGCATGAGACAGAGAAGCTGCAATGATGGTCTTTGCCAGGAGTGGATTGCTCTGGGATGGTGAATCTGTCAAATGTACTCATACACTTTTTTTTTTTTGGCTACAGTCTACATTTCTTCCACTCAGAAGTTATAAACAGCGACACTCATGATAGCCCTTGTCCCTTAGTATGAATGGTGGTGCGTGATTTTTACAAAACCAGAGGGCTCTCTTTTAACTGTTACCCATCTATTTTAAGAATGTGGTATTATTGTTACTGTATTATTTTAGGTTTGGTTTCTGTCAGAGTCAGTTTGTTTAACTGATAAGGCAATTTATTTACTGGAGGAAGAATGAAAGCAGCAGTTAAAAGGATACAGCCAAAAAAAAAAAAAAAGCACACATTTAATCTTCCCCCTAGCAAGAATGTGGCCAGCATCTGAGCTTTGGCATTTCTTCAGTTTTTCTCTAAGGTCATTAGGCTATAGCCAAAATAGTCCCTTAGTCTGTACCACCCCAGCTCCAGAACTTTTCTTTGAAGTCTCTGTGACACTCTGGCATCCCAATATTCATCACTGTCATGTAATTAGGATATGTTTTATACAAAGTATGCCTTGTGAGGTATCATTCTAAAAGTCTTAATCTGCTAGACATTAATATCTTGTTGGATTATATGTGCTGTCATTAAGTTATGAAGTTTGGCTATGTGTGTGTTACTGAAACATGTTGTGAGATTGAAAACACCCACAAGCTGCCTTTCAGGTACAACAGTAAAAAGGCCAAACAATGTTAATGGCTTATTGAGGAAATGCACACAAGCACAAGGATTATCCCAGGAACTGTGTACATGAGAAACCCCTCCGAGATAGCACTACACAATGGGAACTGTTTGACCCAGGTCATAGTAAAGGAGCTTTCCAGCAAGTGGAAAGAAGATATAAAAGGGGGAATATGACATCATGATAGTACCTCTCCCTACAACAAGACACCTGAGAAGTAAAGACTGAACAGGGGGGAAGTGATGGTCCCAGGCTAAGGGATTGCTAGCCTGTGTATGAAAACCTGGGAAAAACCCAAGCTGCAAAGCCGAGGCAGCTTATACCTTAAGAATCTGCCAGCCTGTTTATCACTTTGAGTGAGAATTTGCTAATTCATATCCTACCTATCTAGTATGTTAAGGTCAGTTTGCAGTTTTATTTACTAGGTAATCTGCTTTGATCTGTTTGCTATCACTTAAAATCTATCCTTTTGTAGTTAATAAGCTTATTTTATGCTTTCATCCAAACCATTGTGTGTTTGACTAAGGGCTCGTCTACACTGGCAATGCTAAAGCGCTGCCATGGCAGTGCTTTAACGTGCCTTGTGTGGTCGCGGTGCAGCGCTGGGAGAGAGCTCTCCCAGTGCTCTAAAAAAACTACCTCCACAAGGAGCACGGCTCCCAGCGCTGGGACACTGTCTACACTGGTGCTTTACAGCGCTGAAACTTGCTGTGCGCAGGGAGGTGTTTTTTCACACCCGAGCGAGAAAGCTGCAGCGCTGTAAATTGCCAGTGTAGACAAGCCCTAAGGTGTCTAGGGAAAATCTTAGCTTGGTTACCACAAGTGTGCATGCTCCTCTTCACATTGAGGGAGAGGCGAACCAGGTGTTAACCCCATATACTGGCCAGATTTAATGAGGGCAGGACGGTACTGCTCTGGGGTCCCAGGCTGGGAAGCTGGGTGTGTCCCTATCTGTGTGAATGCTGGTGAAAGTGCAAGCTTGGAGGGCTTTGCAGCTTGTCACAGCAGCACAGTGTGTGGGGGAGCCCAGGCTGGAGGGTCACAGGGCTCAGTGGCAACCCAGGGAGAACCCGTCACAGTCTCCAAGATTACATTTTCTTCCTAGGGTAAAAAGACCTGCCCCAAGGAACCAACAGACCTCATCTGCTAATCCCAGGGCCTGATCCTGAGATGTTAAGTAGCCACTATAATTTATTTTGATGAGATAAAGGGTGCTCTGCACCTCTTCAGATTAGTCCCCAGATCTCTCTACCATGCAGTATCCCTTTCCTAGAAAAGTGTGTGATGGGAATCATATGTATTCAAAATTAATTCCCACTCCAGGTAATCATTACTTTCTTCCTGTTTTAATAAATAGAGCTGGACAGAGGATGACAATTCTGTTTTGTGGCAACATTTGAGGTTTTAAAATTTGTTTTTAGTTCTGTACTGGAATGCAAATAAAACCTTTCAAACAGCTTTGCAAATAGAATTTGTTGAATTGTCTGGGGGTGAGGGGGTGGGTTGGATTGAAAACCTGAGCTCTTCAATTTGGGTGTCACTCTGAGTGACCAGAGAGCCATGGACCAAAAAATTATTTTTGACAAAAATATTGTAGAAACAGATATGTCTCCATGAAATGTTTCAGCTTCAACTAAATGGCATCTTTCAATTACCAGCTATACTAATAAACCTTAATGTAAAGACTTGCAGCCCATATCTGCAAAGATTCATAATGTTTTCCATGCTAGGAACCTTACTTTGTAAATGAGACTGCCATTCACCATTGCACGGTGTTGTTTGTTATAGTCTCATATTAATAGATCCAAACAACCAACTGTTTCAGAATACTGGAACTTAAACTTGGATAGAGAATGTAGCCAGTGGGCAATCCAGTGTGGATGTGTACTGAAATTTTAAAACTGCGCAATGACTTTTCAAGAAGAAGTGCACTGAATCTTAGACAACCCCCTGAAGCTTTTGATACCGTTATCTAGAACAAAAATTTAGTTATCTAAGTATGATGATTATCTTAAAAAAATTAGGCCTATGACCATCTTTTTATTCTTCTGTAACTTTTCCATACATATATGTATGTCTTTGACCAGCTACATTCTCTGCAGTTCTTTGTAGGATTTAGATGCCACTATTTTCTATGTAATGTAGGGGAAGGCCGACAATCTGTACATCTCTTAGCTGTGAGACTTGTCAAAAATCAAGAGCAATTTGTTGGCTAACTAAGGATCTGATCATGAACTCTTACTAATGTGAGTAAGAATTACCAATGCAAGTATCCTTGTGAAATCAAAGGGACTAATTAAGTGAGTGGGCAATAATTGGGAGGATATCGTAATACTTAGTCTTCTTTGTACATTGGGTTTAGGATTGTATCCTATATCAATACAGATGGAGGACAGGCTATTTCCAAACTGTTACTGAAGACATGGTATGAATACGTTGAAGTAGCTCAGAATTTTTGGGCCCTTTTTATAAGACACAGCACAAAAATTCAGCTTCTTTTAATTTGCATAGTTAAACTGGAAGAAGTATTTTTATGGTCAGTTTATTAATTTCTCTTTCACCTTCCTATGTGCAACTCTCCAGTGTTTGGGCTGAAAACTCAGAAGATAAAAATGCATTTATTTAGAAAATGCTTGCTCCTGGAATTTAAAAAAAAAAAGTTTCTATGTGTTTTAAGGGAAAGCAGCTTTTTAACTAAGCCTGTTTTTAAAAAATTGATGTTTTTTTCCAGATTTGACCATATAGCATTCTTTTATGAGAAAATGAATTTACTACTAGCAAAAACTAATTATGTTAGAAGAATGTAGCAACATGTTTGGAAGTGAATGATGATTTTTATGGTTTTTTAAAGCAAAACCAGACTTGTTCCTTTGTTTCATTTTTTTTCTTCCTACTATTTGTCTATCAATGTAATTCTTGTGGAAGATTTTAGGTTGATAGCTCCAGAGACTGAAATTTCTCTTTATCCACAAAACAAATACAGCCCAGGCAACAATAGCACAAGTTTCTCTGAGCTGTCTGACTGCAGAGAGGATGAGGGAATAGTTCAGTCTCCATTCTCATTCAGATCTTAGCTTCCTTCTGGAGACTGAAAAGAAAGCCGTGAAGTAATGCCAACCAGTGGCTTTTGCACACTTGGCTGATGGAAACTGGACTGAGACCACAAGATCATTTTGGATGTGAAGCTCTAATTCTTTCTCTCCAGAAGAACAGTCTTTGGCAGCTGTCTCGGTCTTCTTATCGTTTTGCCATGTTACTGTAGTGTAGCTCCTAATTTCTTACCTACTTTGTGCTGTGACTGCCTCTTTTCTCTTTGGGAATCCTGGTAACAAAATTATCTTTAGCAGTGTGTATTGACCTGAACTCCAGATTTTCTTTTCTTGTCCTTTTAAACTTTAGGGCCTACTTTATCTCTTACTTGTTGTTCCACAGTTCTGTCTGTCTCTTCCTGTTTCAATACGTGCTTCTGACTCAGTCTATTCTATGTCATTGCTATATTTATTCTCTTCTTGATTCTCTCCACTAAAGTCAGAAGAACACTAGGGATGAATTTTGCCCATTTTTCCCCAGTCTCTATATGCATCAAAGATCCACTCTCCTGGAAATCTTGCTGTCTTTCACCATATTATCAAAATGTCGCTTCCAGTTTCAATTTAGTCCCTGTAACTCTCTCTACACTTTTTCATTCTGATCGCAAGAGAGCTTGAGAATAAAAATTCTGTCTCTCTCTCTCTGGGGCTGTCCCCCACAGCAATTTGAGATTGGCTAAATGCCCCCATCTGTCCCTAAATAAACCTTAATTTCCTACATCCACAGCCAAACCACTTAAAGCTGTTACCACATCAGATCTCACAAGCTAAACAGCCTTTGGCCTTGGCCTTTTTTGAATGGGAGATTTCCAAAGCAAGTTTCGGGTCAGAAAACCATGTTACAGATTCAAGAGTTGGGATTCTTAATTTGGTGTCAGTATTGAACCTAGGCCCAAGCATGATGTTAGTGGGCACTGTCTTTTGGGTGACAAATCCTAACAACTCTGATCTGTACCGATCAATAGCCCTTTTTGTAAGGGAAGAGATGTTTAGCCTTAATATCCTAGTCTCAAATTCTCATTTGGGTAATCATGTTTCCTGCTCTCCAATATTCTTTACTTTTCAACTGTGCTGCTAAACAACTGACATGATGCTTTCCAAGGATAGCTACAATGCAACAGCAGGTTAAATGATTATATTATTAAATAATATATTAACAAGCATGTACTGAGCCCTGGTCTACACTACGAGTTTAGGTCGAATTTATTAGCGTTATTTCGATTGATCCGTGCACCCGTCCACACGACGAAGCCCTTAACATCGACTTCTAGGGCTCTTAAAATCGATCTCGCCACTCCACCCCCAACGAGGGGATTAGCGCTTAAATCGATATTGCCGAATCGATGTAGGCTAGTGAGGACGCAATTCGACAGTATTGGCCTCCTGGATCTATCCCACAGTGCAACATTTGACCGCTCTGGACAGCAGTCTGAGCTCCAATGCTCCGCCCAGGTAGACAGGAAAAGCCCCACGAACTTTTGAATTTCATTTCCTGTTTGGCCAGCGTGGTGAGCTGCAGGTGAGCGCAGATCTCATCAGCAGAGGTGACCATGATGGAGTCCCATCAAAAGGATTTTTTGCTCCCCCCTCAGTTGCTTTCACGGAGGGAGGGGGGAGCAAGGGTTAGGCTCATTTCCTTCTAGCTGCAGATGGTACAATATGCGGTGAGCAAGGAGGCGCCTTCCCTTCTAGCAGCAGATGGTACAATATGCTTGATATCCATCATCAGCTCCTGGCCCCCTCAAGGATTGAACTCGCAACCCCGGGTTTAGCGGGCCAACGCTCAGACCGCTGAGCTATCCCTCCGCCCGTGTTCCAGGCAGTACTGAATCTCCCTTAAACAAAACGTAAAAAAGAGAATGACCAGAGTCACTCTGGTCACTCCCATTTATGTCCAAGCGCCCCCGGCCAGCCACACCATAGGCCGCCGGCCAGGAGCACACGAATACCAATCATATTGTACAATCTGCTGCGAGAAGGAAAGGAGCTTCTGCTGTGTGGTCCCGCGACCACGACCATTTATGGCATATTGCACCATCTGCAGCTAGAAGGCAAGGAGCTCCTGCTGTGTAGTCCCGCGACTACCAGCCTCAGGCGGAATGGCCCCCTCAAGGATTGAACTCGCAACCCCGGGTTTAGCGGGCCAACGCTCAGAACGCTGAGCTATCCCTCTGCCCGTATTATAGTGTGACTGAATCCCCACTAGACCTAATGTCCAGGCGTACGCTGGAGATGTACGGTAATTGTGAGCTGAGCAGGCTTCCGTAGCAAACACGGAAACCCCGGAAAAAAGGCGTGAAAAATATTGCTTTCACGGAGGGAGGGATGACATGTACCCAGAACCACCAGCGACAATGTTTTCTGCCCCATCAGGCTTTGGGATCGCAACCCAGAATCCCAATGGGCGGCGGAGACTGCGGGAACTGTGGGATAGCTACCCGCAATGCAATGCTCCGAAAGTCGATGCTAGCCCCGCTACTGTGGACACAGTCAATCGACCTCATGGTCTTAACGCTCTTTAGTGGGGACACACACAATCGATTCCATAAATTCGGGTTTTAAAATATCGACTTCTATAAATTCGACCTAATTCTGTAGTATAGACGTACCCTTAGTGCTGCCTACAAGTGTGGATCCTTCTGGCTGACAGGCACTATAATCATGTAAAATATAATAATCATTATTATAAGCTTATCCAGCAAACCACCTTATAAAAAAAGACAATTATTTAGCTTCCTGAAGGGAGCACTTGTTCCTGATATTTTGTTTCCCTTGGATTTTTGGGTTGCCAACCCTGAAAGTTATTAAAATTTGATTTTCTGAAATACATTTAAGATATTAATAGCTGCAAAGTAAGAGCATTCAGATTTTTAGTTTAACATGGCAGGCATGATAGGTATATTTCTTAGTATGGGGGACACAATAATATACACCATACAACTTTTTAAATATCTATTCAGCAGAACTAACAAAGGAATTTCAGAAGAGGTGGGGTTTTTTTAGGATGCATTCCCAGTAACTTTTCTAATGTAAGTGCTGTAGTAGATCAGCAGCTGCTAGATCTAGAGACCCATAAACCAGCCTCTTACAAATTGTCAGTGCCAAAACAAATGAACTAGTATGGTGGGAAAGCACAGGGCAACATTCACTGATTAGTCTTTCTCTCAACTCAAATCTTGCCAAGCAACAAGCTTTTAGTTCAAAGTAAATTTTGTTTTACATCTATTTGATTGGATGTTTTGAGATGCTAAATCTGCTGATGTTCAGCTGCAGTCAGATCCTCCCCTACTTATGCTTGTCATTGAACTTCTATTAAGAAAACAAAACAAACAGTAAAAAAAACTTCAGGACCAGACTCCAAAGAGAAACTGTAGAGCTTCAAGAAAACAAGAAAAATACCTGTGGCACCTTAGAGACTAACACATTTATTTCAGCATAAGCTTTCGTGGGTTAAGAACCCACTTCATCGGATGCATGGAATGGAACATACAGTAATCAGATATTTATACATTCAGAGAAACATGAAAAGGTGGGAGTGTCTATAGCAATGTTAAGAGGCTAATTAATTGAAAGGAACTGTTATCAGTAGAAACTTTTGAAGTGATCATCAACATGGCCCATTACATTACAGACAGTTGACACAAAGGTGTTAAGAGTTTTTTAAGGAGGGGAGATAAATTCAATTAACGTAATGACCGAGCCACCCAGAGTCAATATTCAAGCCTAAGGTAATGGTATCTAGTTTGCATATTAATTCCAATTCAGCAGTTTCTCGTTGGAGC
Organism: Macrochelys suwanniensis; assembly: GCA_033296515.1. Taxonomy (NCBI): domain Eukaryota; kingdom Metazoa; phylum Chordata; order Testudines; family Chelydridae; genus Macrochelys; species Macrochelys suwanniensis. The sequence continues at coordinate 116,313,837 of CM065778.1, read as the reverse complement.
CTGTTTTTGAAGTTTATTTGTTGCAAAATAGCCACTTTAAAGTCTTTCATTGAGTGATTAGAGAGGTTGAAGTGTTCACCTACTGGCTTTTGAATGTGATGATTCTTGATGTCCGATTTGTGTCCGTTTATTCTTTTGCGTAGAGACTGTCCAGTTTGGCCAATGTACATGGCAGAGGGGCATTGCTGGCACATGATGGCATATATCACATTGGTAGATGTGCAGGTGAACGAGCCCCTGATGGTGTGGCTGATGTGGTTAGATGCTATGATGGGTGTCCCCTGAATAGATATGTGGACAGAGTTGGCATTGGGCTTTGTTGCAAGGATAGGTTCCTGGGATAGTGTTTTTTTTTTGTATGGTGTGTGGTTGCTGGTGAGTATTTGCTTCAGGTTGGGGGGCTGTCTGTAAGCAAGGACTGGTCTGTCTCCCAAGATCTGTGAGAGTGAGGGATCATCTTTCAGGATAGGTTGTAGATCTTTGATGATGCGCTGGAGAGGTTTTAGTTGGGGGCTGAAGGTGACGGCTAGTGGCGTTCTGTTATTTTCTTTGTTGGGCCTATCCTGTAGTAGATGACTTCTGGGTACTCTTCTGGCTCTGTCAATCTGTTTTTTCACTTCAGCAGGTGGGTATTGTAGTTTTAAGAATGCTTGATAGAGATCTTGTAGGTGTTTGTCTCTGTCAGAGGGATTGGAGCAAATGCGGTTGTATCTTAGAGCTTGGCTGTAGACAATGGATCATGTGGTGTGTTCAGGATGGAAGCTGGAGGCATGTAAAAGATCAAAGATATAGACACTCCCACCTTTTCATGTTTCTCGGAATGTATAAATATCTGATTACTGTATGTTCCATTCCATGCATCCGATGAAGTGGGTTCTTAACCCACGAAAGCTTATGCTGAAATAAATTTGTTAGTCTCTAAGGTGCCACAGGTATTTTTCTTGTTTTCTTTTTGCTGACACAGACTAATACAGCTACTACACTGAAACCTGTAGAGCTTCAGTTCACTTGCAAATTTGACACCATCAGCTCAGGATTAAACAAAGATTATGAATGGCTAGCCAACTACAAAAGCAGTTTCTCCTCCCTTGGTGTTCACACCTCAACGGCTAGAAGAGGGCCTCACCCTCCCTGATTGAGCTAACCTCGTTATCTCTAGCCTGACTCTTCCCTGCACATTTATATCTTCCCCTGGACATTTCCACTGCTTGCATCCGATGAAGTGGGTATTCACCCACGAAAGCTTATGCTCCAATACCTCTGTTAGTCTATAAGGTGCCACAGGACCCTTTGTCGCTTAAAACAAACAGAAAGAATTTAGGGCCGGGATCGGCAACCTTTAGCACGTGGCCTATCAGGGAATTCCGCTGGCAGGCCGGGACGGTTTGTTTACCTGCAGCGTCAGCAGGTTCAGCCGATCACAGCTCCCACTGGCTGTGGTTCACTGTTCCAGGCCAATGGGGGCTGCGGGAAGTGGCGCGGGCCAAGGGACGTGCAGGCTGCTGCTTCCCGCAGCCCCCATTGGCCTGGAGCGGCAAACTGCGGCCAGTGGGAGCTGCAATCGGCTGAACCCTGCTGACGCTGCGGGTGAACAAACCGTCCCGGCCTGCCAGCGGATTTCCCTGATGGGCAGCGTGCCAAAGGTTGCCAATCCCTGATCTAGGGTAAAGGAAAATATACACATAAACAGTCAGGGGAAAAGTAGAGGTAGCATGGTTCAATGGTAAAGCAATTATAGAAGAGAGCATAAAAACGCTTAATGATTAACAGAATAAAATATCAAAGCACATGATGAGGCTATAGAAAGGCAAACTGGACACAAGTGAGACGGGAGTACTCAAAATATATTCTCCAGAGGAGTGAGTAAGTGTGTGTGAGAGAGAGATCTCATAAAGGTACTGAATTGACAGCCTGGAGACTGAAATTCTCTATTTAGACACGGCAGTTATGACAGATAACCAGGAGTACAAGTATCCCTATATCATCCATGTAATGTGTGTCTTTAGAAAAAAGGACTGACAGTAGAGTTCAGCCTCCACAGAGAGCCCCAGGAATAGTCATGGACACTGATAGGTGTTTCAATTATGGAGGTGGATTTTTCTCATGGGTATTTCTCTGCACTGCCCTGGAAAATCCTTGAACACAGGGTGATAAAATGCAGAAAGGCTAAGATGCATATCTTGTACATGCAATGTCACACTGTCTGCTTTGGACTCACCACAATAGTACGCTATTATGCTATGTATTCTCTTTAGTCATGAGTCTTTTTCCAGTAGATCATAAATGTGGATCATTAATCAAAGAGATGGATTCTCTGTCCTAATCAGCTTCCTCTGGTACAAAGGGAATGGAAACAAGATATAAGCCCCCTGGCTTTCACATGGGGCAGAGAGCCAGTAGGCGTGGTACTAGTGGAGACGTTAGGCTACTGTAACCTGTGCTAGGACTGGAGCAGAAAATCAGACTGGCTCCCTCAAACATCCATGCTGTGGCACACAGCAGGGAATCTACCCCAAAGTCCGCTATAGGCAAGACCAGTATTTACTAGAGGGAATTCTGATTTTTAAATTATAGTGAGGGTGATCCAGAACTTAAGCTTGCCCATGATGTGATCTCTCCAAGCCCAGCCCAGTAAAATAGAAAGACTTGCTTGTAGGTAACTACCGCTGGTCGGTTAATGAAAACATTGATTTGTGACAACTTTGTGTACATGATGCATTGAGTTTGGTTTGCTCTGATTTGTGGAATTCTTCATTATCCGCATAGATTTGGATAACATTTCATGAAGCTTTCAGGCAATGTAATGTTAACACAAATGATTGTTCGCCTGGGAGCAGAAATCCATTGTTGTCCTTTATAAAAATTTCAGGCTTCCAATTACAGAACAGAAAAGATGCCAGTCACTCAGTAGAAATAATCTAGGTGATCAGCCACACACTCTAAAGAGCAAATGGTTGAAGTAAAAAGTCTGCAAAGCCCATCCCAGTCTGAAACATTGTCCAAACTATTTATTGAACACTTGCAATAACTATCATTTGTATTTTTTTAAATCGGCTTCTGACCACAAATAATTTGCTAATAAAATGAAAAAAGGACTTAATTTGAGTATTATTCATAACTTGACTAGCCCCACATGTACATCCCTTACAGATATTTTCAGAAAATATGGGATTCTATTATGTGCTGCCTTTTATCAAACTGTCATGAAAATATACAAGTCTGGCAGCAAAACTCTAGGATCAGATAGTAAAAAAGATAAAACCTGGGGGTGGGGATACAGCCAAGGAAAGACCATAACATTATATCTGTTAGGAACAGATTGTTTTGCCAGGCAAAGTAACTGGACTTATATTGTTGTGAGAACTAACATTGTTCACATAATGCTGACACTACATATGACTTGCAAAAAACTCAGTTATATTTGTCAACATCTAGATAGCTATAAAGCACAGAAGAAAACTTTGCCTCTGAATCTTTAATTTGACATGAGTTAGTCTAAGACAAAGTGGAAGGGATGGGATCTGAAAATACTGTCCTCTTCTACCTAAATTGTGGTTTGAACTTATGTGCCGGATATGAATATAATTAATTTCTATAGAACCGCTGCCATGGGGAGTGGTTCAACACTAGAATCACACAGGTTAAAACAGGAATTAGCACCCCAAACCTCCCCTACCCCTGCAAAATTTGCCAACAAAAATAAATTGCCTTATATTTACTCCAAAAGTTGCAAATCATGGGTTCTGCCAGCTCCTAACCAGAGTGAATTCCAAAGTTGGGAGCCCTTAATAAAGAGAAATATGCCACTGTTCAGACTTAATCACAGGTAGCAATTGCCTCCAGCTTATCATAACTCCCCTGATGAGTCATAATATGAGACTTTCATATTGTGGTCTCAGCCAAACTTAGGGCTTTTGAAGTTCATTGCCAGCACCTTGAATAGCACTAGAAGCAGGCAAGAAATCACTGCAGAGACTTGAGCACTGGCATGATGTGTTCATATAAGTGAATGCCACTCACAAGGCTGATGCTGGGTTCAGTACTAGTTGGAGCTTCTGGGTGCACTTCAGTATCATCTGTCTACCAGTGCTGAGCCCAGCAAAGGGACCCAGGAGTGAAGGCACTATGTCTCCCTACCCTGGAGCTGCTGGATCATCGGTTTGGCCATCCAAATTTGTTCCCCAGCTACAAAAGCCCCTATGGACTTCCCCAACAGTAGGGCAATAGCCAGGAGAAAGCAATTCTCTGGTGGCAATTGCCACACTCCCAGAATGTTTCCTGCACTGTGGGCTTCTGGAGAGAGAGACAGAGCTGGTGAACACCATCCCCTGCACCAGGGGTCTTCTCCAGAGAACAGGGACTTACAGCGGCTTTACAGCCACTTTTTGCCAGCTCTGCCATCTTTCTATGTTCCATACTATTGTAACCAACAAAGTTAAATGGCATAAAAGTGGTTAATACCATCTACTAGCTATGGTATCAATTTGAAATAGAAAATGAATTCCAAAGGAGAGGTGGAGAGGCAATGTAAGTGTCTGATCTTGTGTGATAAATTGTATATCCTAAACATACACTGGTTTTTCCATAGTTTGTTTATATACTGATTTTCTTGGTTTGGGAATGTAAACAATCAGGCTCATCACACAAAGTGAAATCTTATACTGTATATTATTAACTTCAAAGTCTTAAATTTTTTTTGTTGTCTTATTAAAGGTCCAAAAGGTTCAATAATCATATTGAATAGTAATGGTAACAAGGGGTGGTCCTGCTGCTTCCCCGTCTGACTTCAAATTAGAGGATACTAGTCCATTTATGATAGAAGCTATGGGTATCATGTAGAAGGGTGGGGAATCCATTTTATGAAGTTTATCTGAAAGCCAAATTTCTGTATTACCTCCTGGAAATGGCCACTCTTTGCAGTCAAATACTTCTGTTGCCACTGAGATAATACACTCTAAATAACATACATAAGAGAGATGAACTACACAACCTCCTTTATATTTGCACGTGGCACTTCTCATAATTTAAGGACACCTGATATTGATTTATTATCATTAGTAGTGTTCTTTTGAGTCTACTAGTCCATTGTTTACTGAATATTTTTGCATTGTTAATTGAAAGAGTTGGTCTAGGTGAGGAGCACAGTTGTGAAACTTTGTGGCATTGGCATAATTATCATTCTGGTCCCATTCAAGGATAGAGGGAAGTTGTAGCAATAAAAAGCTTCTTTTGATAGATGAAGGGGTTTTTAATTTCTTGGTGCAAGACACTGTAAAATTGTGTGCTAAGGCAACTTTGTTCTGTGACTTCCTCCCTCCCCCCCATTTTTTAAAATTTATTTATTTTATTTTTTTTGGAAGGCACTCCCTATTGCTGACCAGATTTCTACCTTGCTCACTGGTGGCTGATAATTTTTTACTTCTTCATAAGAGTGATTTATCGCCCCCTTCCCCCCCCCCCACTTTATCTCCAATAGAAAAGCTTTGGCTTTGTCTGTCCTTGTTTAGCAAATACACAGACACACACACTGACTGGGGTGGCCTTGCTACCCCTGCTTTGATCCGCTATTACCATGTCTTTTAAAAGATCTGTAATTGTAATCCAGCATGTCTCTGACACTCAGCCTCGGTTGCAGTTTCCTTTGGCCTCCAGTGAGCCAGATATAGTCTATTTAATACTTTTTAATGTCTCAAAGATTCTGAGTGAAAATGTGACATGATGATAGAGCAGCATGTTAACTAGCTACATTGTTATAATTTGGACTGCAGCAGCATTTATATCTGAAATCTATTAGAGGATATGCGGAAAGTAATCTCATTCCAGCTACTCATGAACATCTCTCCGACTGCAATAAAGCGATCAAGGAACAGATAGTCTTGATACTTATTTGCAATGACTCAGGATGCCACTTTCAAATAGCGGTCCTCGGAAGCCATTGTACCAGATATTTTGGATCAGCTGTGAGCAAACTGTAGCTACAATACTCAGTACACTTTTTAAACTTTGCAAATATCATGAGGGAGTCAATGAAGTACTAAATTTCAATCAAGAATAATATTCAGAGTTGACTAACAGGAGTGTATGATGGATGTGAGGGTGTCTATCTTGAGAGGGTTTCAAATGGGTGCTGATCTGGAAGCCACAAAGCCGGTAGACCCAGATTCCTGATAGTTTTCCCCTTCAAAGAGAAATCATTGAGCCATGTAGGACTGCCATAGCAACTCCTTTGCTTGGCTTCCTGTAAGATTGTGGGCCTGTTTCTCCAGCCCAGGAAGGGCTAACACCATGGCCAAGTGTGCCCAAGACTTTTCTTCAGTTTATTCTTCCAACACAATAAAACAGTTCAACATAAATTCTGCATATAAACATGGTCTTGTCTGCTGACTTGGGGTCCAGAGACCATTCCCCTTGCATCCCCACCCAAGGGTCTGCTACATGATCAATGCTGCTTCCTGCCATTCCTCCCACAACCGAGCTACTTGCTAGCTTTTATAATCACTTGATTGGTCTCAGCTACGAGGTAGCCCACAGGTGAGACTGAGCCCAACTCCTGTTAAAGGGTTAGCCACCCTGCAACAATTTCCTCCCTGGCAAAGTGCCTTTAGCTGTATTCCAGTGATGCCTGGCAAATGGAATGGCCCTGGGGTCCTTGGCCTGCTGAACATAAATTTGAGTTGTGCCAGGATAGGGGAGAATACACATGGCTTAAAACTATTTTTGCCCACCTAGGCCAAGCAGAACTTAGCTGGGTCAGGGGACTGATCCATACCCTTCTTCTTATGGACTTGCTGTTGATGTAGCAGGCTCAGGTGAGCCTGGTACATCAACCCAAGTCCATATGAAGAAGATTATGGATTATTACAGAGATAGGACAAAATCACTTCACGCTCAACCCCTAAAATCTAATGTTAGGAATCACATGTTGAGGGAGTAGATGGTCATTCTGTAATAGGCCTCATGAAAAGGAGACAATGGAACATGTGCTCCTTGTAGAAACACTGCAGGTGTGGCAAAATCAGGCAGTTTCTCCCAGCTGAGAGCCCATCTGAGGGAAGCGAATTTCCTTGCATCCTGACACAGCTTGGCTCTTGGTATCGCTTGTGGTTCTGATCCCCTGTTTGTCTCCTGCCTCTGACCCCCTGATGTCCTGATCCAGGCTTCCTCTGGTTCCTGACTCTTGGTTCTAATCTCCAGTGTGTCTCTTGCTTCTGACTTCCCGGTGTCCTGACCCAGCCGACTCTTGACTTGTGCCTCATGACTGCAGACTCTGGCTTTGACTACTAGGTTTGGCTGCCCACAAGCCAACCATGACAGTATGGCTTTTCTTATGTTCTACCTCTCAGTCACCCTCAGTCTTTTTTTTCTCCTCTTCCTACTCCCTTTCATTTTCCTGCTACCACCAATGCTATCCTGGCACAATCCAGTGTTCACCTGTGGTGCAGAATATGTGAGGAAAAAGCACAGACACCACTCCTAATCTGCATCAGTAGCCACCTGAATATGGGGATGATCCAAAGGAGCTGTAGTACCCAACTCACAGCACTGCCTAGAGCCTCAAATTCCATGTGGATCCACATGGCAGGATGGTGGGGGATTGGCTAGAAGTGGTTCTCATTGAAATGTCTCCTGGAAGGTGGGCTAACAGCATTATTGTATGGCAGATCTGGGTGTGGTTCTTGAAGTGCATATGTAAGTATTCAACCTGCTGTCCCTTTCCCTAGCTCAACTGGCCAGTTAAGTCCTACAAGGGCCAGTCTGCTTTGGGACTGTTTAAAAAAAACTGGACAAACCACTTTTTTCCCCTGTAAAACTCACGGACAGGTCCTGCAAGCAATTTTAAAAACTGTTACTTACAATTGGGACTGTTCTGTCCATTTACGTTAATGCATAATGGGGTGTGACCATGGTGAATAAGAGTCAGTTCACTTGTTTGGGGGTTTTGGCAGGTGGAAGATGGGACAAGAATTTTTATTTGTGGAGAGAAGGGCAAAATATATATGCCAGATTTGGCCCTGGCTTCTGATTTTATAATGCACCCTAGTGCAAGTCCCAAGCAGAAATGAGACTGTGGTACTGTCCATGTTAGCAACAAATATGTCACTTCCATGATGTCAAACTGCAAATGAGCATCTGGACAGTACAGCTGTCTCTGGTTACCAGTCCACATTGCAGGAGCCTTTCCCAGTACATTAGGTCCACGGTGAAAAAGCTTGTCATTGATTTCCACTTCAGAAGCTGTGAATAGGAGAAATAATAGGAAAAGTGCTCTCCCTCTGTAACAAACAGGACATTTCCAGACTCAACAAAAATTCTGCTTGACTGGCTAATTGGAAAAACAACATTAGACACCTGTTTGTGAGAAATACACAGCTGTGGGTGTGCTGCAGCACACCATCTGCAAATGTGTGCCACTTTTAAGAGTGGGTTGCTACAGGAGTCCTTTAAAAATCCACTCTTCTTTGGAGAATCTGAGATGAAGATTAACTATTGGGTCACTTAACCCATCCATGGCTAGTGCAGGATTGGGCCCTACAGTACTTTTTCTAGTGATTTTGGTGTCTGTATCCACAATTAAAAACTAGAAAACTATTATTTCTTTTCATTGGTCTTTTGTTATTTCTTCTCCTTCTCATGTTTTCCCCCTCTATCCTCAAAGAATAATTGTTACCCAATTACACCACAGTGACCGGAAAGTTGTTTATCAAGGTTTTACAAAACATATTTTCACTAGTAGCAGAACTAGCAAAATAATAATTGTGATGGTCTCCACAATTTGGTTAGTTTCTATGACGATGAAACAAGTTCCATAAAGCAAGAAAGCTGTTTCCATGACTGGTAGAATTTCTGTTGGAGGCAAAGGTAGGGAAATGTAAGTGCGAAACACCACCACTCAAATGAAAAACTGTGTTCACCATTGGAAACTTTGCTTTGGATCAAATTCTTGTGAAAGGAAAATTGGCAGGCTGGCACAGCTCTTCTTCTCAACTGGTGTGCCAAGTGACTTCCAGCTATCTATATAGCAATTCTAAATTACAGATATTTCAATTTAGCCTCATCCCTAATATGTAATAACGATTATGCAGAACTATTCTAGCTCCAGCTATTGCACTTTTTCTAATATATTTTTGGAGACAGGCTGTATCTTGCCCTTCTTTCCTATTTAATATTTGCTTCTCCTGTTAATCTCACTTCATTTTCCCTGCCCTTTCTTTATCTTTGAATCAACTTATATCCTGCTTTAATCAGATCACACTGTATGATTTCAAGTAAGTGTAGTCATGGTAATTTTCTACTCTATTTAGGTCAATCAAGATGAAACAATTTGTAAAAGTCTTATCTTATAACAGCCAGAAATGGATGCTTGTTGAACAATTTATTCCCATACTGCTCTGATACTAATATTTTAGAGTAATATAATATATTAAAGTATAACTTTAGTTTATTCTTTCAGCTTGCCCTCTAACATATGGAGTTTCGTAACATGTTATGGGGCAACTGTGAAAACTTTTACAGAAATTAAATACTTTATAAACAAAGAGGAAACATAGCCAAGAGTCTTTTTTTCCAAAGGTTCAGTCTAAAAACTGGTGGAAAAGCCCCTCTGCATTATATTGAGCCAGTTTCTCAGGAGTGGCTGGGGTGGGGATGCTCACAAAAGGGACAGTAAGCCACTTTTGCATCTGCCTGCTCCTCATCACTGGGTACCAATCTGGTCTGAGAAGCAACTTGGAGAGTTCAAGTGAAGCCTGCTTTAAATGCTACTGATTAACCAGCCCAATGGGGATGTTCTTGAAGCTGGGAATTGCTGGAGCACCAGAGTGTTCTATCTCTGCCTTCTTTCTTTCATCCATATGTGTACAGTGATGAATGGGATAGAGTTGGCTATGCCATAGGAATCCTTAGTAGTGTAAATTGACTACTAGTCTATTTTGTGCCACCAGTCCAGCAGAAAGGACTGAGGGTCTGGCCCATTATTTCTTTTGTTCCTGAGGTGTTGTTCAAATAACAAAGTACCTGATACAATGTAAATTGAAAAGGATTCCATTGTCAATGCAGTTACACTAGTGTAAGTCAGACTACAATGAGGTCCAGTGACTGTAAGCATATGTTGGTAACAGATATATTGCTTAATAGGTACAGTACCTAGTTTCTTTCTTTTGTACAACAATTTTATTGTGACTGTAACATGGAGCCCCAGAGGATAAAAATCTAATATTCTTTCAGCTCGGTGAGGATCTGTCTAAATGGCTAGGTTATCTGACCAAAAATCATTAAAGCCTTTGAGTTCTTTTGCAAAGGATAGAGAAAATTAAAAACCAAGTCTCTGATTTTGTTCCAATCAGAATAAATCATCCTGTCTGTGCTTTACACACAGCCTGGAATATCTTTCTCAGCCTGGAATGCAACAGTGCACTGGCTTTTTAGCAGTGAAATGAGGGCCCTTTAAGAACAAGACATTAGCATAAGAGCCGAACAGCTATTTCCATAAGAATCTGAAAGATCACAGATACGAGTGGGTTATATTCTACCCTATCAAAGGTAGGTCTCCTGCCTGGCTATTTAGCTAGGTGTGTGTCTTGGAACAGTCAACTGCAAGTGAAGGATTTCTGCCAGTTCTGAACTTCAGTACCTTCTCTCTGGTGTGTCTCCATTGAAGACAAGAGACTGATTACTTCATTGGCAATAGATTTGGCCCAGAGTGAGGTATTTCGTAATGAAGGGAGTTCCATCTAGCCAAATAAGTCATCCTTTCACCAACCCTTAATAATAGAATACTGATACAGCACTAAGGAAAATGACAGGCAGCTCTGCAGACTATGGCCCTGATCCTTAAATCGAGCCACACTGCATGCACCATGTGGCCTAAGAGGGGGCACACAGGGAACTCAACACTGCCTTTGTGCTCACAGAATCCCTGGGGCTGCCAGGGACTAGACCAGCCCCTGTGTAAGTTAGAGTAGCCTTGGGGGTTAATTGTGCTCTTCCTGCAACTTGCCCCTGGTATGTTCTCTGTTGCCTCTACCCGAGGTATTCACTGTATTGGGGCAGCTTTGAGGCTCCAAGTACCCTTGGCAGGGCGCAATATCTAGCACTACAACTAAAGCAGGCTGTCTCTTGTCTTATGGCTTCTGCATTTCAAACTTACTGCCAAAACATCTGAAGAATGCCAAAGACCTTGAAGGAGCATTTAAAGCAATGAAAACCTACATAAATCTGCACTGATCTGGTAATGCCTCTGTAATACAGACTTCCAAAGTCTGCACAACTGTATTCAGTTTGGCAAGTTACAGGGATGACTGGGAAAACAGTGCTTAAAGGCAGGCTTTTGGCTTTTCAGGCACTCTCAGGGATCCTAGTGCTTAATGCACTGGACTTCTCATCATGAGACCTCAGTTCTAGGTTGACCAGACAGCAAATGTGAAAAATCGGGACCGGGGTGGGGGGTAATAGGAGCCTATATAAGAAAAAGACCCAAAAATCGGGACTCCCTATAAAATCGGGACATCTGGTCACCCTACTCGGTTCTAGTCCTGCCTCCGCCATTGGCTCACTGTGTGACCTTGAACAAATCACTTAATCTCCTCTGTGTCTCAGCGTCTCCTTCTGTAGAACGGAGAAAATAATACCCCCCCCACACACACACAGAAACACATACACTTTGAGATCTTTAGTTGAAAAGAACTATATAAGCTAAGTATTAACCACAGTAACATTCCTCCTGATTCTTGCAGGCTAGGAGTTGATGTGTATAATGTCAACATTCTTTTCATTTGGTGTAGCATGGTTTTAGAGAACACACATGTGCCAAGGCATCTTCCTTTCTTCTGTTTTATGATTTCTCTGTAGATTGTATTAGTTCCAACTTTGAAATGCAAATGCAGCTCTCAGTGCTCTTGCTTCCCTTATAAAGGTTAAAAATACATATATCATGCTGTTCTTGGCTGCTTTGAAAAGGTCAGGAGATGAGGGTTCCAGTGTTCAATAGACTTCAATGTTGCCACGTAGGTTTTCATAATTTTGCTGGTTTACATTGGCCTATTCAGTTCAGTTTAAGTTTAGTTTACATATTATAGGTTATTTATATTTTAGATATAGGCACCTCTTGAAGGTTGGAAAAGTAAAATGAGTACAAAAACATTGAGTATAAACTTTACTTGGAAAACCCCAAAGAGAGCCATTTACTGAGATGAATATTTTAATACCAAAATCTGGCTGCTGCATAGTAGGTTGTGTAAGTACCCTGACTGCAAAAAAGATAAGATCACTTACAGATGTAATCAGGTATGTAACATCAGAGTCCATGCTCAGCTATTCTGTGAGCAGACATGGCAATAGGAATAATGGTAAATTTGACACCAGGTGGCGAGCTCAAACAAATCAAGGCAATTTAGTGCCAAACACCTGTTGTGTATTTGACCTCTAAGAAAAAAGAATAAATGGCAAATTTTAATTAGATAACAATAGGCTATGCAATATCTTGTAACATGGAGCAAATACAAAAGAGCTTCCAATATGTTACTTCTATATATTACTGAATGTGCCTAAAAAAAAAATTAAAAAATTCTTGCCTATTCCTTCTGTATCAAAGCAGATGAAAAAATCTGGTTGTAAGCATCTTACTCCCAATTCTGGACATGCCTGTCGGAAGAATGCAGACATTTCTAACCCAGTAGCATGTGTTTTCTTTTAAGGGCATTGGGCAGAAGGGTTGTTTTCAACCTTTCTTTGAGATTCCCAGCTCCTACAGTTTGAGTTGACATATGCCCTATTGAGTCATAGTACTATATCAGTACGAACAGCTTTCCATATATGTACATTGTGGGAAAGTATGACTCCTTGCTCACCATTAGTCAAGTGGTTATTGCCAGCAGCTGTGAGATATGCATTTGGAGAATAGTAACTTTTACCACACACATAGAACAAGGAGAAGAAAATGGGGGGAGGTGGGGGAGAGAGACTAGGAAAAGGAACTTGTTGATGAACAAGCACAACTTGGTGCTTAATGCATTACAGCTACAGATTAACTGTTGCACTAATTTTTTACGTACAGTTTCTTGGCAAAACAGTGTGAGATTCTTTCTTGTACCTTTGTTTCACTTAAGGTTCAAGCTTCATAATATGATGCTTAAAGTAACATTAGAGTGACAAGGAAACATCATCTCCAAGGTGTGTGATACTTTACATTTATATAGCACCTTGAATCCTGAACCTCTACAAATTGTACAGATTCAACACCACTGACATGCAGCCACTTCTTGAATGGAAGATGGCAATCAATCAGCACATGCTGATAGCAAACAGGGAAGACGAGGGAAAACTTTAGCCAGAAATGCCATGAAACTTTAATGAACACACAGGACGTGGAATTTTCAGGTCTCAATCAAAAGACTTGTATATAGCAAACTGCATGGAATTCCATGTCTCTACTTTGAAAGGATGAAGAGCTAAGTAATGCCTGAAGCTTAGACCATAAGCTGTTCCTGTTTAATCAAAGGAGGCAGCACAAATTGGAATCCACATGCCGCATCTAAAATCTAAGTGAAGTATGTCAACTTGCTGGAGCTTTTATTGGGGTTTTTATAAATGATGGGTCCCCAGGATAGAAACCCTATCTTTGTGCTTCCAGATGTTTGGGGGGGAACTCCAAACCTTCCCATCTATTTCGCACCTATTCCACATTCCTCACTCTGGTATGTGAGACTCTCAGCACAACACCTCCTCCTCCTCAAACCCCACTGGCACCCAAATCTTTCACTCTCAGCCATTGAATATTTGAACCTATTCTCTGTGTGGCATGGTTTTAAGTCAGTATGCATTGATATGGGCACCCAACAATGGTTCATCATATTTAAACAACAGCCTCGTATTGCTGGATTCAAAAAAATCATAAATCAGACATCTAAAAAATCATTTTTAAAAAATCAACTCTTTAAAAACCGTGCTTATTTTTAAAGGTTTAATCTGGGCACAAGTTAGGAAGTAAACAGCACTTAAATCAAGTGAGTTTTATCAAGAGTACGGTGCTCTAATTATAATTATGTAATTCACATTTCAATTTGATGGGAATATTAAAAGAATTCCTGGGAGAGTTTTCAGCAGTCTAAAAGCACAACAGCATGAAAGCTAATAAATCTTGCCTTCTTAAGGAGGGCATTTCTTTAAAGGGCCACTCTGAAAGTCCAATCCTGCAGTTTGTGCACAGGCAAAATTACCACAATGTCACTTAAAAGATTCATGGAAGCTGAAGTTTACTCCAAATTTTCCTTCATCTTAATCATTAAATATTTATAATCAGTTGTTTGTTAGCTCTGTTCCATAACTAATGTCAAGGCTTGAATCCAAAGCATTAAAATAGTATTTGGAATACATGTACACTAAATATTCTCAATATAAGTTTTAGCAAACTCTTTATTGGAGAAGAATGGAAATACAAAATGTATCTGGTTATAAAGGGTTTCATACAAATGAAGGACTGATGTGGGTTGGGACATAACTCCATTTTGGAGGATGGGGGGGAACAATAAACGAAGTTCTACCATAGCATTGCAGGAGTAAAAATGTACATACTTTACCCCGTTTAGTGGCTAGAGCTGTCATTCTTTATAGCAAATTGACAAGGGCTAGAGGGCTAGAAATCACTTTTCACTGCTGGATATTAAACATTTCCCTCAATAAAATATCCTCCTCAAAAAGAGCACTTATCTGTTTTGTAAAAAGAACAGGAGTACTTGTGGCACCTTAGAGACTAACAAATGTATTTCAGCATAAGCTTTACGAAAGCTTTACGAAAGCTTATGCTGAAATACATTTGTTAGTCTCTAAGGTGCCACAAGTACTCCTGTCGTTTTTACGGATACAGACTAACATAGCTGAAACGTATGTGTTTTGTGATATTCAGCATAGATTTTAATAGTCTGTGCTATAACTATCTGTTTTGCGCCTGTACCCAGATGGTACCCCAAATAAACTAAAAATTCTTACTGAGCCCAGAGTAAATGGAAGACTGTAAACTCTCAATCTCACTTGAAAAAAAATAAGAAAAGAATACTTGTGGCACCTTAAAGACTAACAAATGTATTTCAGCATAAGCTTTCATGGGTTAGAACCCACTTCATCAGATGCATGGAATGGAACACACACTGAGCAGATATTTATACATTCAGAGAAACATGAAAAGGTGGAAGTGCCTATACCAACTTTAAGAGGCTAATTAATTAAGGAACTATATTAGCAGGGGAAAAAAAACTTTTGAAGTGATAATCAAGCTAGCCCATTGTGGACAGTTGACACAAAGGTGTGAGTGAGGATAGTTAATTTAAGGGAAATAGATTCAATTAACGTAATGACCAAGCCATTCCCAGTCTTTGTTCAACCCTGAGTTGATGGTAAACCAACCATGATATAGCAGCTGAGTAACACAAAGATTTATTAGCTTTCATGCTGTTGTAAACCATGGTAAGCCATCAACTGGGGTGGGGCCTATTGGGGGGGTTCTGGGTGCGGGGGGAGTGAGGCTCGGTGGGCAGGTCTGGGTATGAGGGGGTCTGGATGCATGGGGGTTGAGTGGATAGGGGAACAGCTTCTTGTACAGTGATCCCTCCCCCTGCAGCTGAGGAGCAGTGGGTACAGGAAGCGGGGGGTTGGGGAGTTTGCAGAGCTTCCTACAGCTGGGGGAGAAATCTGGGGGTGGGTCTGACCAGGGGAAGAGGAAGTCCAGTCCTCCCCAGTCCAGCTGGGACAAGCAACTGAGCCTGGCGCAGGGTTGGAACCACTAGCCAGGTCTTTTTCAGTCCTGTCCCTGTCCCACAGTGATCTACCTCTCTGCCAGCTGCCCTGGGCACCCAAAACATACTGCTGAGGAGGGTCGTGTGACCACTCTTATGGCTTCCCTTTGCTTCCCCGTCAAAGTCATTTTTCTTCAGGGAAGCAAATAAATCTGTGGAGGACATAAATTCTTCGCATGTGCAGTGATGCAGAATTCCCCCAGGAGTAGTAGGATCATGTTGTCTCCTGGAGTCATGTGATTACATCAGAATCTCAGATTTCTTTTTAAAAAATCTCTAGTCTTCTAGACTCACTACTCAGAGGTGCCCCACCATTATCATTCCTAGAGGACAATTGCGGGAGGGGGAAGAAAGACCAGAGTATAGCAGGCGCATCCCACTAACTCAAGCAAATACAATTTAGCTGCTGGAGTTCCCCTGCTACTACCTCTACCTCTCTGGGGAAGACATGATGTCACCACTACTCCCAAAGGGAAAAGGGTCCTTATGTGCTACTCCTGTAAGGAAGGGAGCCATATGCTACTGCCTGTTTAGGAGGGAAGGAAGGGGCTCCTGCCATAGTGTCTTGAAGTGGGGGTTTGCTAGGGCAGGACTATAGGGAGCTTTAGGGTAGGGCCCATGTCATGATATATCTATTACCTTGGTTTTAATCCAGCGCTGACAGAGCGGAGTGAATCACTGATGGGATTCAGACCAGCAAGGATGTATCTATCTAGAGCTAGACTGTGACTTTGATTAAGGGGCAGCTAAATTGATTTAGGTAGATCAGTGCAACTTTTGAGTGTAGATAAGGGCTAAGTCAAGTCATCTAAAAAACAAGATTTTGCCAATGCTCATTAGTAATATTGGGTAAACTTCACAGCCAAAACTATTGGTATGTTTTTATGGTTTTATAATGGATGGTTTTATACAGAACTCAAAAATGAATCCACTTGGTTAATAAAAATTCAAATGGTCCCACTTTGGCCCTTTCACAGGTAAGGTATTACCAGTTTTTCCCGTTACTTTGGGGTATGCTCATTTATTAGGGTTACTCTTTGGGGGGGGGAGGGCTTCTGTAATTCTATCACCGTACTGCTTGTGTCACGTGTGTTCTCCCTTCCGCAAGTCCCCTCCCAGTAGAGCTATCCTGCAGGACCTAGATTCCCTAGGGCTGGGTTCCTCCAGCCCCAGAACCAGATGAACACATACACAAACACACACATACATTAACAGAGCAAGTCCAAGCGGACCGGGTCAATCAGCACTTTCAAGCTGACCCCCTGATATGCCCCTGGGCTCAACGGACTGGGTCAAGCAGCACTTTCAAGCTGCTACCCTTATATGTTACAGGTTCAGCACATCCCTATGCTCACTCTCACATCACAATTGTATGGGTAGTAACCCACTTGATGAGCAAACCCCACGGTATTTTTGGGTGCCACCAGGATCTTTAGCTTAGGTAAAAGAAGTGTTGCTGCAGAGTAAATGGGGAAGCTAAAACCACAAAAGAGGGAAGTTCCTAGGTAATGGTGGTAGCTCAGGGTCCTGAGTGCTGGAGACAGGCAGAGCCCTCAGCACGATTAGTCAGGAGATGGAATCCCAGGGGAACTGATGCAGAGTTTGGGTCCATGCATCAGAACACTTGGGCATAGGTAGGGATTTTTGTAGAGAAAATACAATGGTTCAAGGAAGAACAATAGATTTGTTTATGGGCAAACTGACGACTCAAGGGTTTTCTTTAGGCTAGACAATAGGAGCTGATCACTCTTGGCTATGGGGGGGTGTTTTCTTCCAGGGAGCTCACAATGCAATAAGGCTGCTTCAGTATTTTGGATATCAATCAAGGATTCATTACTAGAATTGGTCTGATAACTGCTAAGCTGGGTGTGTGTAGATGTTCATTAACATCTGGAGCAGAGATTCCCCCATGATGCAGTGATTCCCTGCTTCTCTGGTCCCAGAGTTCAGTGCAGTTCTCTGTTCTCCATTCTGTATACTAATGGAAATGCCTTAATCTTGTCCCCCTTGTCAGGAGGGGTCTAGGTGTGTCTTCCAATGCCCTTCACTGCTCTCTGCAAGTCTTTTCTCTGATCGGTTTTGGTTCAAGCAGAGATTGGTGGGGAGAGGGGTGTCTTTCATGAGTCAGGCTGGATACTGCGCCCTGGTTCCCCAAGAACAGAGAGCTGACTGGTATCAAAGGGCTTTAATTCTAGTAACACTATGCTAGCTCAGTGCATTTTTGTTTAATATCCTGAGCAATATAATTCTGTCTAAATAGTCATTCAGGCCTACTTATATTTTGATCAGTTACTATAGTCTTGTATCTCAAGACAAGAGTGAAATGTAAACATTTCATCTCCACCTTGTTTTTCTGAGGTGCTTCCCGTCTTGTTACAACTTGCATTAGATATTCGCACACTGGTGCTTTTTGTGAGTTAAGGCAATTCAGTGTGATATATCACAAACTAATGAAAAACAAAAAAATTAGAATAACTGAGGTGAGCTATGACTGCAGAAACTTGGACTGTAGGTGGAGGGAAGCTTGCTTTTCTGACCAACAGTTTGCCAGTATTTTGCCCATGATTCTGTTGTTCTGATAGGTTCAAGGATATGAATTGCAACTAGTATTTAGATTTTCTCATCTTTATCCTTGAGAATCTACAGAAGAAGCTTACTGTTAAAATCATTTTTCAAACATGATATTCATTTAATCTGTACCAGTTATGCCCAATTATTCAACAGTATTGCCAAACCTTGAAAGAATAATTGAAGGCTAGCTAAACTGTTACAAAAAAGTAGTGACAAAAGACTGCATTATTCATTTAATGAGGCTATCCAAATATGTTTTCCACTCTCAGTTTCTGAGGGGTCAGAAGTAATTCTTCATCTTGAGAAAAGAAGCTGTGAATGTCTTTTATTCAAATAAATGGCTGGAACTGATTGAAGGGAAGAGTTATACATTTTTATTTTGAGGCATGTTATTTTTACCGTATAGTTCCACTTTCATATTTTTAGTTTTTTTGCAAAGTTATTCAGTCAGTGTCTTGGCTAACTATCAAAGAAAAAACACAGCTGAATTGTATTCCTTGATAATGGAGTACATCATTTACGTATTCAACAAAACCACTTCCCATAGAAATATAAGGCTGGAAGGGACCTTGAGGTCAACCAGTCCAGTTCTCTATGGAACAAGTATACCAGACCATTCCTGACAGGTGTTTGTCCAACCTGTTCTTAAAAGCCATCAACAATGGAGATGCCTCAACATCCCTTGGAAGCCTATTTCAGAGTTTAACTACTCGTTAAAGTTAGTAATTTTTTCCTAATATCTAACCTAAATCTCTCTTGCTGCAGATGAAAACTACTACTTCTCCATGTCCACTGAAGGTAGGACAAGAAGAATTGAACAGTCCTCTTCATAACAGTGCTTAACACATTTAAAGACTCTCCTCTACTTTTCTCCCCTCTTCTTTTCTCAGGACTAAATATGCCCAGTTATTTTAACCTCTCCTTATAGGTCAGGTTTTCTAAACCTTTTACCATTTTTGTTGCTCTCCTGTGGACTCTCTCCAATTTGTCCACATCTTTCCAAAATTCGGTACCCAGAATTAGACACAGCACACCAGCTGAGGCCTCACCAGTGCTGAGTGGAGCAGGACAATTAGCTCCTGTGTCTTACATACAACACTCCTGTTAAGACATCCCAGAATGATATGAGCCCTTTTTGCAACTGCATCACATTGTTGGCTCATATTCAGTTTGTGATCCATTATAGCCCCTAGAGCCTTTTCAGCAGTACTACCAGCTAGCTAGTTGTTCCCCATTTTGTAGTTGTGCATTTGGGGTTTTTTCCCTTCCTAAGTGAAATACTTTGCACTTATCTTTATTGAATTTCACTTTGTTTCATCAATTCTCCAATTTGTCAAGGTAATTTTTAACTCCAATCCTGTCCTCTGAAGTGCTTGCAAACCCCTCCAGCTTGGTGTCATCTGCAAATTTAATAAGCATACTCCTCACTCCATTATTCAAGTCATTAATGAAAATACTGAATAGTGGCAGACCTAGGACTGCCCCTGTGGAACCCACTATATACACCATCCCAGTTTGACAGCAAACTATTGATAGCTGCTCTTTTGGTAGATCTTTCAATCAGTTGTGCACCCACCTTTATAATTTATCTAGACCACATTTCCCTAGGATGATACATCTAACTCATCTAAATATTCTTTAACCAGTTCTTTTCCTATTTTGGCTTACATTCCTTCCCCCTTGTTGTTAATATTCATTATATAGAGTATCTGGTCATCATTAACCATTTTAGTGAAGACTGAAGCAAAAAAGGCATTAAACAACTCGGCCTTCTTGATGTCTGTGATTAGCTCTCCTTCCCTGCTAAGTAGAGGACCTACACTTCCCTTTTCCTTTCACTTGATTCTAATATAGAACCTCTTCTTCTTGTCTCTTATGTCCCTTGCTAGGAGTAACTCATTTTGTACCTTAGTCTTTCTGATTTTGTCCCTGAATGCGTGTGCTGTTGTTTTGTGCTCCTCCTTCACAATTTGTCCATATTTCCCCTTTTAGGTTTCCTTTTTGATTTTCAGAACATAAAGAGCTCCTGATGGAGCCATATTGGCCTCTTGCTATTCTTCCTATCTTTCCTTTGCATTGGATTCCTATTGCCTTTCAATACTGTCTCCTTGAGAAACTGCCAACTCTCCTGAACTCCTTTTTTCCTCAGATTTTCTTCCCGTTGGACCTTATCTACAGTTCTCTGAGTTTGTTAAAGCCTGCTTTTTTGAAGTCTGTTGTCCTTATTCTGCTGCTCTCACTCCTTCCTTTCCTCAGAAAACTATAATTTCATGATTACTTTGACCTAAATTGCTTTCCACCTTCAGATTCACAACCAGTTCCTCCTTGTTGGTCAAATCAAGTCTAAAATGGCTGTCTCCTTTGTTACTTCCTCCATTTTCTGAAACAAAAAGTTGTCCCCAATATATTCCAAGAACTTATTGGTAGGATTTTGTCCCCTGCCCCCTTTGCACTTAGTTTAAAGCCTCCCTCGCTTTGTTGGTGAGTCAGTGTGCAAAGATGCACTTCCCCATCTTGGTCAGGCAAACCCCATCTCTTCCCAGCAGATCTCCTTTGTGGAACATCATCCTGTAGTCCCATATGCACCTAATAAAATATTCTCTATGCTCCCACACCCAAGATGCAAAAGTCCATATGTAACTGGAAAGGTTATACCTTTAATCTATTAAAACAGTTTCAAGAATTGAAAGTGATCCTATTAGGCATTTAGGTAAAATAATAGCAAATAACATATGAGGTCTGACATCTACTGAGGAAGAGATTAGAACTTTATATTCAGAAACTCCTTTTCCTTTTGAATATGTAGGATGTCATGTGACAATGGTAAAAAGTTGCTTTTTTGGAAGACTAAATAAGCATCTTTATGAGACTAAGGAAAACAGTATTATATAATCTATCCTAAATCTATCCTATCCTATTTCCCTCTGTACTTCAGTGTAAAGCTTCTGACTAGAACTTCTCCAGCCCTTCCTTTTTTCTGGCTTACTGATAGAATTTTAGAGAGACATAGGGTTTTTTTAATGAGAGATTTAACTGTAATTTACCATGTTACAGAGAGCTAAAATATTAGAGATGTCTGTAGCAACTCCATAGTTAAGGTTGAGGCTAGACTTCTGTCCTAAACTCTCTTTCTGCTTCCCCCATCTAAATATTGATCAAAGGAATCAATTTGTTGTATATTCCTATGCTTAAAATAGGACATGAGATGTTTTAGGAGAATTTCAAAAGTATATGATAAAAGATGTTTGTTTGCTACTTCACTATTATTAATGAAAAATTGTCTATTATAAATTTTACCCAATTTACTCTGTTTTCATAGCCCAAATGCCGCCAGCAGAGGTGGATTTTAAATATTCCAAACTACATAAATAGATGCAGTTCCTTAGGCATTCAGGAATACAGCAGTTTCAAATCATAGGGCATTTTCTAGGAGACAAGTATTTAGGAATCTTAATCCTAATGGATTGGAGCAACAGAAAGTAGAAAGGGATCTGGCAAACAAGATAGTTTTATTATCTTGGGAAATAGCCTTAGTATTTTCATACTTTCACCAGGCCTAGAAAAACTTGCAGAAGCACTGAGCAACATGAAACCAGAGCACTCTAGGCCCTGATGCCATACTCACGGAAGCATGGAGGTGCCTGGGGCAAGTAGGCTGTTTAATTTCATCATGAGGATATCCTGAGAAGATGCCCAGAGAGAGAGCACATTGGTACCAATATTTAAGAAGTAAAAAAAACATAAAAGACTGTGGTAACTACTGGTGGCATTAAATTCGTGATCCACAGGATGAAAATCTAGGAGAAAGTTATTGACAAGAGACTATGAAGAGAAGTACACATCAGTGACAATCAGTTTGGATTTGTGACAGGCAAGTCAACAATGGGTGATATCTTTGCATTAAGATTGCTTGTGGAAAAATATACAGAATAGGAAAACCCAGCATATATAGTATTCATTGATCTTGAGAAGTCATATGACCAGGTTCTAAGAGAAGTCATCTGGTGGTGCATGAGAATGCAATAGATACCCAAAGACTATATCAGAGTTGTCCAGGACATGTACAAGTGTGCTGTTACCACAGTTAGAAAACCATGTAGAGAAAATGAACAGTTTCTGATAAGAGTTGGAGTACATCAGTGCTCGGCACTAAGCCCCATTTTTGTTCAGGTTTGTGCTTGATGCACTTACAAAAAACATCCAAAGAGTGGCACCCTGGTGCGTGCTTTTTTGCAGATGATGTAGTGCTCAGTAGGGGAGAGAAAAGAGGAAAATGGAAGAAGATTTAGAGAGAGGGAGGTGCATACTTGAAAGTAATGTCATGAAAGCAGTCAAAAGAAAACAGGTTCAATGAAACCTTTCAGGAAGACAATGAGACTGTAAATCTGGGGGGGCCAGCCTCTACCAAAGGTTAAGTTCAAGTACCTAAGTTTGATAGTACAGGATAATGGCAAACTGAGTGACAAATTTATGAGCAGAACAGAAAAGATATGGACTGGAGAGAAGTGAGTGACCTGTGATAGGAGAGTGGCTATCAAATCGAAAAGTAAGATCTACAAGACAGTAATCAGGCCTGTGGCTTTTCTATGGTTGCAAATGCTGGGTGTTGAGGAAGAGATAAGCAGATCTTAAATACAGTGGAAATGAAAATGTTAAGATGGATGTTTGGAGTTACAAGGATGGGCCATCTTCAGAACACACAGATATGGGGAATTGTGAAAGTGATACAAATTATAGAAAAGCTGGTGGAATCCAGGCATGGATGATTTGGGCATGTGAAAAGAAAATCAGATCAAAAACTTCTGAATGTTTCTCATATTTCAAATTTTTTCCAGTATTGTCTGCCTTATTTTAACTCTACATGAATAGTGAGCCAAACACTGGATGTTCGCCTTAAGGTAAAGGATGGCGTAATCACTGAATAAATATTTCAGGACTCATATCAAGAATAGACTTCCTGTTTTCCCTCTCTGCTATATAGTCTCTTTGAGCCAGATACTGATACTCAGGAGTAATACCTTACTCCACAAGTGCTCGTATTAATATCAGGAGAAGTGTTTGTGGGATAAGGTACTACTGAATGTGAGTAGGATCAGAATCTGACCTTTTCTGTTTAGTATCCATTTTTGAACAATGCTGTGTATTGAACTTACATAGGCCCAAGATGTTCATACCTTCAATGGAGAATTACCTGGTGACTTTTGAGTGTACCAGCAAGACTGCATCAGGTGGGTAAGTACTAAGAGGTAGACCCACAAAAGGATTTGGGTGCCTAGCTACCATTTTAGGCACCCATCCAACATTTAGCCACCACTGAAATCATCAAAACCCCTACTCAGCTGCCACCTAATCCTGGAGGCACCTAAGCTCCCTAGGCACCTGAGTTTTTAAGTTTCCTAGATGCCTTTGTTTCTGCCAGTTAGTGAGCACCCGGGTGCCTATCTCCCCTGCAGAACCCAATCCAGTCGGCATTCCCAGAGCACACCTAAACCCACACAAACCAGCCAAAGTCTGGGTGAAGGAGGAGGAGGCAGCTGAGCATTGCCAACGCCTAAGTCTCTTTGTTGATCTAGCCCTAGGGCCCTGAACCAACTTCCATTGACATGAATAACAAAACTGCCTTGGACAGTACCAGGAGCAAGATTAAAGAGGCTGCTGGATTAATAAAGATGCACTTCAGTAAGTTTGGAATGAGGAAGAAATTTTAAACTGTTTTACCATTTACTTTTCCAAATAAATATTATGTCTTTACATAAAGGTCATAACTGTTATTATCATGACAAGTTAGTTAATGATCTTACCTATTTTCCAAGAAAAGTGCAGAGCACTCTTGAAGATCTAACTAATAGCTTTTGGTAACTCTCTCTCAGTCCTGAGGTCCATCGCTTAGAGAGAATGGTATTTCTCTGTGCCATTTAATTGGGACAGCTGAGAGAGAGAGCAGTTCGAAGAAATGTCCCTTACCTTATCCTAGTAGGATAGTGATTGCAGTAGCTTTTGTTTAGCAGCTGCACAAAAAGCCAAATAGTGAGACTTGATGAGCACCCTAAGTCAGAGAGTTAGGTTTAGACTACAGGCAAGTCTACACTATAGAGCTACATTGGCACAGTTGCACCAATGCAGCTGCGCCACTGTAGCGCATCTGGTGAAGACGTGCTGTGCTGACAGGAGAGCGCTCTCCCGTCAGCATAATTACTCCAGCTCGGCGAGAAGCAGAAGCTATGTCGGTGGGAGAGCATCTCCCACCAACATAGCAGCAGTATGGACAGCGTGAAATTTGCATCACTTGTGGGGGGAGGGGCTTTTTCACACTGCTGAGCAATGTCAGTTAGATCAACTTAACAGGTAATGTAGACCTGCCCTAAGTGTGCTAAGTTGAATTCAGTGATCAGCACTTCAAGATGATGCTGAATGCTCACCGTACCAGGCCCCAAATATAAAGTGATGCTTCCAATTACACTTAATTCACCTCTATTAGAGGACGAGTCAATAAATTATGGTTTCACTAAAAATACCTTTTTCTGAAGTTAAAAATAGTTGACACAAGAGATTTGCAATATTAAAGAGCATTGACATTTATGATATCAATTAACTGCTGTATAAATTGTATGTCGCATTACAAATTACTGAACTGCTGCTGTTTCTACCATGGGAGAACATGTATGGGGCGGCGGGGGGGGGGGAGAGGGAGGAGGAAGAATTAAATTCCCTCTTTGCCGCAGTATATTTTGTGGCTGTTTCCTGACACAAGCTAGAAGCATTATTGCATATTACCTTTTCTATGGAATATTATTTCTTTGGGAATAAAAATAAAACACAATCTGAATTTTTTACATAACAGGATTCCCCTGCAACATGAGATTTGTGTCGCTTAGTTCTAGCTAAGGGCTGGATTGCACCTTTATACTCTGCTCTGAGACTCTGCCCTAATTCCTTTCCTGCTCCTTTGTTTGTTCTAGAGGTGGAATAAGTTATTTTATTTTACCCCCTTTTTTTTAGGCAATTTACTCCCTCCCATCCCCCGCTCCCCACTCCGGCAACTACTTTCCCTGCTCACTTGCTTAAAAAGGTGAGCATTGAGTGACCAAAGCCAGGTTTCCCAATTGTCTTCCCTTGCCCAAAATGGCCAGTAACAATCTAAGCACAGGAGTAAAAGGGAGTCTTACTCAATGACATGAGACTAAGGGCTATGACAACCCATCTCAAGCTTTTTCAAGAAATACTGGCTGGAAGAATATTAGGAGCTACATTTTAATAATTTTTATTCCTATTGGAATCTATATAGATTATTGCTAAGCAGATTGATTGTTTCCTTCATTTCTGCCATTCTTAATACTTATCAGCTGAGAAGGGAGGTCAAACAAGTTTCATCTTCACTTTTACTACATCTTTAGCTATTGATAAACCTGCTTTGGTGCACACTGCCTACTGAGACATGCTGTAATATAATCAACAGGCCAACTTTCTATGAATGAAACCTGCATTACAACTGACCATACTAGGATCTCCATCTTTTGTTGTCATTGACACAACATTAAAGATGTGAATATCTGCTTTTGAACCACTGTTCTGAATAGATCTTCAGTTTAACCATAGTTATTCCAAGCAATGTCAACAATTAAATTAGGTCTTCTTGCCCTTTGTAGTAATGTGCTCGTTAGACCTTTGTGCATATTTTTGCAAATTTTACACATTTTTATTAATAAGTTAATATTGTTTTCTGGTGTTAGCTAAATTCCATTGGAACACTTTCAACTTCAATTTTTTTGTTAATGAAGGTCATTGTTTGTGAATGTTCAGTTCTCTTTTGATTAAATGCAGCAACAAATCTGAATGCAAGAGTGTTCCCTTTGAGATAGCAAAGAGGACTAAATAAAGTATTCCAAAATTCAACAGTGTTGTCATGACCCTTCCTCTGTCTGATAAAGCACAAAAGTACACACAAAATTAACCAACAATATAGGTTGTAAATACATGGAATTAAACTTCCATAACTAATTAGCTCAATTCTCCAGCCTCTTCTACACAGTGGTATTACAAAACTACTCCATGACCATTTATAAAGATCAATGAGAGAAAAAAAATCTCCTTCGCTCAGGTTCCTAGTTCCACTTTTTGTTTACTAGGAATGAAACTAAAATAAATATTAATATGACAGATATTAGCTCTTGTTAACAGACTTATCTCCATGCTGCCTTGAGCCTGAGTCAATCTCACCAATTGTATTTCCAAACTTTTGTGTAATTGTCTCAGCTACCGGTAGACTGTAAAGGCAGCACAGGCCTTTTCTTTCTATGTGCTTTTAGAGTGCTTTGTACACAGAAAAGTCGCTATACAAAATAATTCCATCCAGTCACACGATTCCTATAGTGTGTTACTGTCTGTTGTGTATTTTATTGATTTCAGGGCTTTGTGTGGTGGGGGGGGGGGGTTTGTTTGTTTTTTTGTGTTTTGTTTTTTTAGGATTGTTTTTGATGGAGAGAAGAGACTGACTACATTTGGTGGTTCACTTTTTTGCTTTCTCTTTTTCATTTCTTGGCGTTCACTGTTCTTGAGGTGTACAAAGGAAACAACACATTGTCAGGAAGGCTGATTTTAATGAAATGTCAGTGGGAATATTGTATCAGGAAAAGAGACAAGCCTTTTCTGCATTCACAAATCTTCAAAGGGGAATTTACTTATAGTTGTTGCAGGCCCTCTGCAGGCAGACACTCTCCCCTTGGAGAGAGTGTGTGAGTGACCATTTTGACAAGACAGGGCATGTCAGAAGTGACTTAGTTCTACAGGAAAATGTTTATTAGCATATTGTGCATGTTTCTTTCCTGTAAATTTAGGAGGGACTAGCTGATATAGCTAGTGAGAATTATGTTTTCAGTTCTTCTCTGCTTTCTCTTTCAGTATGGCTACCTATTGAACACTGTTTAATATGGCTAGTATAACATATAATGCGAGCTATATACTGATTACTGGTCATGTACCTGGAGACAGATCCCTAGAGGATGTCACTGAGAAACCAGGGGGTTCAGTGGATTAAACTAACTCAAGTTATAGCTTCTATCTCAAACATCAAAATTAGCTTTTTATATCCCAGGGGAAATTTATTGCCCTGGGAGATAATAAAAAAATGTCTTAACTATCACCACTTAGGCGCTTCAGGGGAGAGGAAAGGAAAGTCCAGTTTTTCTTCATAGATAAACATAGACATTAGCCACTGCTATTCTGTTCAATTCAGGTTGTTATACTTCCCCCATCACTAGAGTATCTGAGCACACTCCAGTCATGTGTTAAGTATGTGACCAATATCTGTCATGTATGTTTCCTTTACCATTCCTCTTCCCAGGGGAAAATGTTATATAGTTAGGGCCTGAAAGCCTTTGTAATGGCTGTGATAATTTAGATTTCTTTTATAGGTCTGATTTGCTGTCCTTTGGACAGTAAAGTGTGAACTAAACTTGTCCAGATTGCTTCATTCACTCCTGAGGTTATTCCGTGTTTAAAGGGACACCATTGATTTAAAATCCACAAATCTGTGTGAAAAGTGTCTATAAAGTTGTTATAAGTAACAACTAATATTATAGTACAATTCAAGAAATCTCTCTTTTCAATTTTATTCATTTGCTATCCCTTTATGTACCATCAGTTTTAGTTTTTCCACAATAGAATGACTCAGTCAGTTTCCTCCTGTTTGTTGTTGATGTGAATCTTTCACACAGCTACAGGGGGAGAGAAAATCATGGAAAAGCTTTATAAAGATTTGCTGCTCTCATTCCTTTATGCATACTGGGCCTAGTTTATCTCCTACTTACACTGATTTTACACTGGTGTGAATTTTAATGGAATTACTCCTGATTTATATAGGTTTATGTGTGGGGAAAGTCAGGCTCACTGAGTTTGGATCTTATATCTCCTAGATATGCAAACAAGCTCCTGAAGGAAGAGGAACAAATTCACCAAAAAGAAGCTTGGAGCCACAGTGTTTGGTACGAGGGTAGCAATAGTGTATATAGTTATTGATTCCTGATCTCACAGTGAGAACTATGTGAGCAGAGCACTGTGCCGGTGTTGACCCCATGGAAATCAAAGGGCTTGGAGGGTCCACCTATGCAACACTTATTGCAAGCTCAGGGCCAAAGTCAGTATAGTTTAATAAGTCAATAGGAACAGTATTTTGTATTACATATCTATGTAAGGACATGGTCACCTGAGCTATTTGGGGTTATAAATTAGGGTATTTAACAAGTAAATTAGCTGTATTTAACATAACAGCAACAGTTTCCTCCCATGTATACTAAGCATATTTAGAAATGGTGACAGTTAGTAACTAAAAGCTTGTCTGGTTTTCAGTAAAATTTTGTCTTTGGTATCCATATTGGATACAAGCATTACAGTGTGAAAAATGCATATTAGAAAGCCACTTACATTATAAATACAGTGTCTTACAGACACTTCACTTTCTGGACCCAAAAAAACAAAGAGAAGGCTCATTAGGCTATTTTCCAAAAAGACTGGCTGAAATTACAGGCATGATATGTTTCATCTGGTTTTTAAAAAAATGACTGGTGTCATTTCACAAAAAAATTACTTCTACTCCTAGTACTTCATGAGAAGTATGTCGTCTACTTACAGTGATGTTTCCCAAAGGTGTGGAATTCTTGAGGCAGCTACACTTCTAAAAGCTGGAGGTGGGATTTCTGTTTTGACTTTGGTATCAGCCCAGAATCATCTGCTTAAAAATATTCTCCATTTCACCTTGTTCTCAATGTTCAGACACCTACAGCACTGCTATAGGACAAACTGAAGGAAGAAGCGTCATTTGGGTGTTGCTGCTTCAGTTTAAAGTTCTTTCACTGCAGTTTCAGTATCTGGACTCTGGAAACAAGTTCTGTGAGCTCCTGAGTTCTTCTTTGGGTGCTTTGTAAGCAAGAATTGTGCTGTATTTACCTCTCTTGAGAGAGTTGGATAAACGTTTTAGTCAAGAAAATGTGTAAGGTCCTATATTTGCTACTTTTATTATGGCCACAACATTTGGGTTTTGTTACCAGGGAGATGGTAACTCACCACCAAAGAAATTCTTTATAACATGTAAGTCCAGATTCTGACACCCTGATTCACAATAATAATACCTAACTCTTGTATGGTGCTTTTCCTCTGTAGGTGTCAAAGCACTTTACAGAGGAGGTCAGTATTTCCATTTTATAGATCAGTCATGCTTACTTGAGAAGTTGTCCCAATCAATAAGACTACAGTATTCTCACAGTAATGTACTACTCCATGCGAGTGAGGGTGGCAGACCTTGGCCCACAGAAGGGGAAAATCAGCTTGTTAGAACATTTTAAAACACCATCTCAAACAAATCTGCATTTTAACACAGTCCTTATTCCCTCTCTCTGTGTGTGGGTATGTGGAATGTCTGAAAGGGAAAACACCCTTCTTGACATGTCTTAAATGGCCTTGTTAAGGGAAAAGCAAGAGTCAGTTTCAGGTGGTCGCTCTCAACTCTTAAGTTCTGTTGTTAAAATGATTATATAGCTTCTGTCTGTCTCTGGGTTTCAGTTCACTTGCTAAAAGACTAGGGTTCAGCACATGGCCCAGAAGCTCACTGCAGGCCCCCATCTTTATTGCTCTGGTTTTGGAACACATTTAGCTCAGCTGTCTTCATTTTCCTCTTACCAGTGTGTGGGAGGAAGCTATTTACTGAGATCCAGCTGTTCAGGTATCCATTTTAGCTTACCAAACTGTGTAAAAAGGTGGAGAATTGTCCTGGCTGCTTAAGCAACATTCTTATTAGACAGCAAACAAAAAAGAAAAGAACAGGAAGAATTAAGGCAGTGCTGAATTTGACCCATTAGCTGGGGATAACAGATATAAATCTAAGGTTCCTGAGGAGGTTGTTCGGGACACAACTATGAATATGGTGATGTTGGCTGGCTTCCTCTCCTCATTTGGTCTGGTTAGAACATCTTCCAAGATCAAGAACCCGCAGACTCAGTGATGTGATGGTATTTCCCTGGATCTCAGTATGTGTTGATGGTGATGTTGGAGGAGTTGGTGGGAATGACTGTGATGTCATGGAGCCTTGAGAAGGTTGCCACATGAGCTCCAGTGAAAATGTTCAGAATGCTTAACAACATTGTCACCTCAGAAGTGCCCAAGCAAAACAAATATTTGATGTTTTATATTGTGGACACTTCCTCACATCTTCCGGAAATTGTCATAACAACTTTAACATCACCAGAAGCCTTGAAAGCCCATAATACCATTTTTAGTCCAAACAAACTCACTTCACGCCATATTTTTAATTCCATTCTGTGATTTTTTTCTTTCTTTCAAGCACAAGTTACCACAACACGCTTGTACATTAAGATGACTTTCCTGATACCTTTCACCCATTTTAAAATTTTAAAATTTCAAGCCAGTGTTGCTCTCCAGTTTCTACTGAGCCACTATGAGACAGTGTTGATTGATAGTGTTATCTTTCCCTCAAATTACAGGTGAAATTTGGTGAATATATGCGTGTTCCTGTAACATGAAGAAAAGAGCTTCCTTGTGAAGTTAATGGATAACACCATTAATAAGGAGATTGATTTGTTAGATAAACTTCTTATGGTAGGATTTTCAATTGAGAAATGGTATATTGGACTGTGGATTTGATCGTTCTGATTTAAATTCTATTACTTAAATTTTCTAGGTCACCATCTTTAAATTACTGTAAATTATAACATTGTATTTTGCATTCTTAAAAATCTTTGCTGATTTGTGGCCATATTAGGTAGTAGAACTGTGTGAGTGAATCTAGTGTGTGCTCCTTTGATCAAAGCTATTGATAACTGCCACAGGAAATAGAATCCAGGTTCCGGTATTGGTATCTATAATTGTATTATACGTTCACGCTGATGTCCTCATTATCTCATGGTAGATGGCTTTTTGACCTTTTTCAAGGGATCTCACATATTGTTAGGTTTGTGGCTGCTATATTAAAACACAGATTGCCAGCTACTTACATCCTGATACCAATGACTTCATAGCACAACACACAGTTAAACTGAAATATCTTTTTGATTGTACAAGTCTACTGCTAACAGCTTTGTTTTTTATTTTAGGTGAAGAATGAGTGTCTAGGCATTTAAAGCTTGAGATGGCATGAAAATAAATATACCCTTTGAAAGTATTTTTGGTACAGTGGAGTAGCATTAATTGCATTTTAGTAACAGCTATAATGTAATGTGAGAACTTTGTTTCTACAACTGATTAAACCGTCTTCAAATCAAAAAGATTTATTGGTTTGTATTATGTCCTCACTGTATAAAAATATATACCTTAAAATTGTTTTGTTTCTGTTATTGAGATAACAGCTAAATATACATGTTAAATAAAACTAGGCATAGAAGTTTGATGCAGTGTTATATAAGGTAAGAAATCGGGTACATGGTACAGTAGTGTTCGTTGCTTTCTGCACGGGATACAAGGGGAGGGAAAGCTTGTAGAATAGTCCCTTGCCATGGTGCAACCATGGAAGTGCAAGTCACAGACTAGTCCTATGTAAATAAGAGTTGCCATCCTGTATATCACGTTGTATCTTGAGCTGAAGGTCATTCTTGTTTTGCCTTTGTTTTCAGCATGTTACAAATAACTCATTGGCCAAACTCACTGGTTTGGGGGCTGTCTAATCTGAGCTGTGATGGACTCCATATCTTGTATTTCTCTTGTTTTGTTTAGCTACATTGTAAATGTTGGATGTTAAACGCAGGGCCATAGTGTAGTAATCCATTTCCTGACTGCTGGTTTAGTCTTTACTCTGAATAAATGTCATTGTTGAGTAGATTTGATGGATGCTACCAGAATACAGAGTACAAGCCTAAATTTAGTATGGGCAGTGCCAAAAAAATAATTTTGATGACTTACTTGTCCACATCTTCTCCAGCAGACATTATGGTGAGTTAACTTCATTTGCACTGTGATTACTGGAGGGCAGAAGAAAGAAAGTGTTTATCTTCTGCTTTGGAGGAGGGCTAGTCTTTATGGTCCCCTGATAGTCTGCTTTTCGGGGGAGAGGGGTTTCCTATATGGGCCATACTTCACCATTGATTCAGTGCTGCCTAACAAATGGTAATTTGTCCTTTATCACTTGTTCCTTTTTTTTTTTTTTTTTTGCAAATCATATTCAAATCCTGACATGAGTTGTACCAGTTTGATCTGGTGTGAAACTGGAGATGTTTATTAAAAACCTTTTTTTTTTTTTTTTCCGGTTGGTGAAATGCTCAAACAATTTCAAGCCTGAAATCTGAGAGCTGATCTAGCACTGTCAGTTATTCTGTTTCTATATGCTGTATAGTGTCATTGTAAAAGCCAAGCGTGAAGTCTGAGATGTTGGAAGTGTGTACTGATAAAGAGTGGGATAGGGTTTTTATTTCTCTCATGCTCAGTTTCTATTTTTTATTGGTTTCCTAATATTTAAGATGTGTTAGACCCATGTGTTTGTCTGGAATTGTGTTGTGATCTTTATGGTGTCTTCTATGAGTACTGATTTTGGTGGTGTACACAGAAATTGGAAGGTATGTTTATTTTCTCATGCATATCTCATCTATGTGTGATATTCTTTCTATTACATGTTTGAATTGGGTTTCCTGATACTTTTATGAAGTTTGGAAGACTCAGTCCCTGGTTTCTTGCTGTCCTATAAAAAATGGTATAATACTTCTGCTCTTTTCCCTCTTCCAGTGAACCTGAAAACATGTATGCCACAAGACTGAAATAAGCTTGTTAGGTAGGAATCTTTCGTAGGAGTTTGAATACAGTGGTTCCTCCTACTCTTGCTAGCATTAGCAAATGACCTGACTACATGTTTAAATCTTCATTAAAATAATGTGATATGCTTTCTGAGGCTTGTCATCTTCCTTGGGCCCCAGTCCTGGTCTTTTACGTCAATCGTTCAGAATTGGCCCCTCACATTGTGTGGTCTCAGTCCTCAGGTGTGCTGAGCTCCATGGAAAACACCTTTCCTCCCCATCCCCTTCCATCCTTGGGCAAAGCCACAAGTGCAGTAGGATCCCCAGAACAATTTAGAGTATATTCAGGGCTACTCTAATTTACACTGTAATGTAATGAGCTTGTAATGTCCCGCAGGCACTGTTTTTCTGTCTGGCAATAACTGGAGCACAGTGCCCTGGATGTGTATTTGACAAAGAAAAATAATTACTACATTTTCTGATTACTTTTGTACAGTATTCTCTTAATAGTACGTGTAAAAAAAAAATTCAGCCATTCAGAAACATTTTCATTTAAAATATTGAGATTAATACAAATTAATCTGGCTTTAGTTAAAGACCAAACACAAAAGCTCATCTCTCTGGATCATAATGCCTTTTTTCGGTGCTGCACTAAGAGTCTATCGATTAGGATACCATCACATCCTGGAGGATCAGTGTGTGAGACTCAGTATGATTTATTACTTCCTAGCCAACAAGAGCTGGAACACTGCAGAAGAAGTGTGCTCAGCTCCTGAGAAGGAAAGGAAGGGCTCAGGATGTTCAACAATAACCACAAATGGCATAGGGAGCAGCATTAGTAAGCTCTGGAGCCAGCTCTATTGAAAGTGTCTCAACCAGTGGGAAAGTTACAGAATTGTGAGACTACAAAAGTGGGAAAGGAACATTTTTAGGTTAATCTCTATGCCTCCCCCCAGTAAAGTTGGGACTTTAAATATATTATAGGACAAGAAAGATAAAAAGGCTATTGTGTCTGCTTCAGCAATCATGTCCTAAAAGCATTATTCCACCCCCATTGGATACATTTTGACCTCCGAAATTTCCACCTGTAGTTGTTCCTTTTGTCTCTCCCAAAAACTATTGGCTGCTGTACAGAATGGCACAAAGTTTCACCTCAACCTGCTGCATTTCAGCAATGGGTGAAGTAATCCTTTTATGTACAGTCTATAGAGCACACTGTAATTTATCTGGCTGAAAAGTGCTATATAAAGCACTAGGTAATATTAGTATAAACTTCAAGGTATTGCTATTCATTTCAAAGCTGAAGCATCTTTGGTTTTTATTCCTGCAATCTACAGAGCAAGGTGAGTCTGTCAGAATTCTAATTAGGGGCTCAAATTGAAACTAAATAGAATTTCACAGAGAATAAATACCCCTTTGGTATAACATGAAATGAATGTCGGTGCTTTTTAATCCTTCTAACTTTATTAATGAAGTGTTTTATTAGGTTATTGGAAATTTCAACAATGAACTTAACTGAAATGCAATCCAAATGCCCCAAAGTTATAGCCAGGCTACAAATTTAATTCCCTGCCCTGGAACATTCAGATAGCAATACATGATTCAAATCTGAATCCCCAGAGTCAGAAGGATTCTGTAGGATCGCTGAGCGGTCCTGATCCCAGTGGGAGATGTATTTACAAAAAATAAAGAAGAACCACAACTTACAATGTATTGAAAAGAGAGAGAAGTAAATCTACCATAAAGAGCTCTATGTATCAGTTTTCTTCCAAGGATCTCAAAATGATAAACAAACATTGTCTCATAACTCCCTTGCGAAGTAGACAATTATCCATACCTGTTTTGCAGCTGAAGAAATGGAGGCAGAGAGAAAGTAAACAATTTGTCTAAGGTCAGAAAAAGTGGTGGGGATAGAAGCCCATAGTCTTCATGCTGTCCTGCACATTAACCACTATACAACATTCTGATATGAAGATGGAACATCGCAAACTACTAAAATAAATCTAGCATGTTGACTCAATACAGAGTGACGTGGGAGGTGGCCCACAGACACACTCTCTGCCCTACACTGGTGGGGAAATTCCCCTGGGTAGAAGATGTTCCCCAAGTGGCTCTTTGTCCTGGTTTTACGCCCCTCATGCAATGGAAGAGCGAGTGCACAGAACCCAGAATCAGAGCCATAATGCTTAAAGTGCAGTAATCTGTTCAATTTTGGTACTTATTTGAGCACTTTTTGTGAATAAAAGTTAAACTAAGATACTAACGTGATAGGTGCCCTATAAATGCCTTAGAGCTATATAAGCGACAAAGGGTCCTGTGGCACCTTATAGACTAACAGAGGTATTGAAGCATAAGCTTTCGTGGGTGAATACCCACTTCTTCAGATGCTTGCATCCGAAGAAGTGGGTATTCACCCACGAAAGCTTATGCTTCAATACCTCTGTTAGTCTATAAGGTGCCACAGGACCCTTTGTCGCTTCTACAGATCCAGACTAACACGGCTACCCCTCTGATACTTTAGATCTATATAGAAATTTTGGATAGTTTCCGGACTACTTTATTGGACTATTCATGGTTTGTGATTCATGGTGTATGATTTGGCTACTTTAGTCACATAGTATTGTTTCCGCTCCTTGATGGAAGACTGTTGTTCTCCTGTTCAAAAAGTTTTAAATAGCGAATAATGATTAGGGAATAATCAATAGTGATCACTCATGTTCATGCACAAAACCCTTTAGTCACATGTGGATACAGGTAACCAGGCAAAAATCTGTATGGATAACAAGGAATATGAATGTCAGTGAATAAAACAGCTGTTGAGAATGGAAACAAAATTTGTGACGAGTGTTTTGAAGGAATCTGTCAGCCTCGATGCATGTACTTTGGATAAACATCTGGCATTTTGGTGGTTCTCTGAACGCACACTGTATAAACAAGGGTAATTGAATTATGATGGCTATTAGACTGAAGCTGCTGCAAAATCCTACCTCAGCGCCTCAACGTGGTGCAGCGGTGACCCTGGCCGTCTGACAGCTATGGTAGCGGGGCGTATGCCCTGGTAGGTTTTACCATGCTACAAAGGTGTCGGACTATCCAATCCAGGGAGGAGGGTTGCTCTCTCAGAGGAAAGAGCGCTTTTCCTTCTCCTTAGAGGTTGAAGGCTAGCTAAGCTTGAGGAGGTATGCATGCCTGCCCACCTAGCCAGT
This sequence comes from Macrochelys suwanniensis, assembly GCA_033296515.1. Lineage (NCBI taxonomy): Eukaryota > Metazoa > Chordata > Testudines > Chelydridae > Macrochelys > Macrochelys suwanniensis. Next base: position 116,277,549 of record CM065778.1, on the reverse strand, counting down.
GGGATGGCTTGAAGTTAACGGCTAAAACAACACGAGTAAATGCACGTTCTACGGTGGCAGAGCGGAAATTGAGCGACAAGAGGTTGCTAAAAATGTCAGGTGCTAGGCCAACATGGAAAAGGACAATCCTCGCTGTGTGTACTTACAATTGTAGGTCACTGGCAAAGGAGGAAACTTTAAACCATCTGATGGAGGAGAAGAAAAGGATAAAATGCGATATTCTCGGTGTCTGCGAAACCCGACGAAAGAAGGAGTTGGAAGTCAACTCGAAGGATGGAAGTGATGTGAGGCTCGGAAAGGGAGATGGCGCTAGAAATGTTGGAGGAGTTGGATTTATCGTCAATAAAGATTGGTCTTCGAAAGTCATATCATGCCAGCTAACATCATCATGTATCGGTGTGCTGCATCTTCAGATGGAATCAAAAGCTACCCTCAAGGTCATCCAGGCCTACGCTCCCACAAGTGCAAGTGAGGACGAAGAAGTGGAAGAATTCTACCGAGAGCTTGAAAGAGCTCTCGCGCAAAAGTCCACTTACACAGTCACGATGGGAGATTTCAACGCCAAGGTCGGGCGAGGGAAAGCTGGCGAAAAGTTCATAGGGAGATATGGCAGCGGCAAAAGGAATGAAAGAGGAGAGAGGCTGGTAGCGATGGCAGAAATGAAAGAACTGTACGTGGCAAACACCTGGTACAAAAAGAAGATCTCAAGAAGGTGGACATGGATCGCACCAAACGCGAAGAGTAAGAATGAAATCGACTATATTTTAGTCAATAAAAGGCGCATCGTTCAAGACGTCTCTGTGGTGCAGCCATTCAACACCGGCAGTGACCATCGCGTGCTTAGAGCGAAGTTGATTTTCGACGAAGCGGTAGAAAAGAAGGTGTTACAGATGGCAAACAGGAAACAGCAGCCGAAGACATTCGATGAAGCAAAGCTGAAAAATGCAATTTCTGGGTTTGACTGGAGCCAGATGGAAAAGTGTGATGAGGACTATAGTATCTTTGCTCACAAGTTGAGATGTTGCATAAAAGCAGCTGAAATTAAAAAGCTGAAGAAGGCGAAGGGAAGAATCTTGATTGAAACGAAAAGCTTGTTGGAGAAGCGGAGAAACATGAAAAGGAGCTCGGATAACAACCTCAAGTACTCCATTCTATGCAAGCTTATACGGCGAAAACTGAAGGATGACTTCGAGAACTTCCGGAAAGAAAAGCTCCTTAAAACAGCTGAATCACGCAAAAGCCTCAGGACATGCAAGCGGGAATTGACGCAGTATAGATTGAGCGTAACAGCATTGAAGAACAAGGATGGAGAGACAGTAATCGACAGAGCAGGGATGGAGGAGGTCTGCAAGGACTTCTATACAGAACTGTTCAAATCAAGAATCAACGTCCCCCTCCCAACCCTCGAAGAGTCAGAAGAACGTGTCCCCCAATAATCGTCAGCGAAGTCCGAAGCGCACTACACCAGATGAAGAAGAGAAAAGCTCCAGGCAAAGATGGAATAACGTCAGAAATGATTTATGCAGGAGGCGAAGAACTTTGGAAGGCCCTCGCTTTAAGATTCAGTCGATATCTTGAAGAAGGAAAAATACCATCAAGCTGGAAGGAGTCGAATACCATCTTGCTGCACAAGAAGGGTGATCGAGAAAATCTTAAGAACTACCGCCCTATATGCCTGCTCTCTCACATCTACAAGCTCTTCACAAAGGTGATAACGAATCGACTTTCGCAGAGTCTGGATGAACAACAGCCGAGAGAGCAGGCAGGGTTTCGAAGAAATTTCAGTACAATCGACCATAGATTTACCCTTAGCCAGCTCCTAGAAATAGTGAGGGAATACAAACTCCCGCTGTGCATTGCTTTTGTCGACTATGAAAAGGCCTTCGATAGCGTTGAGTTTAACGCAATATTAAAGGCGCTCGCAGAGCAGGGCATTAACACGCAGTACATTAGTTTGTTGAAGGAAGCGAATACTGGATGTACAACAGACATTACTATCCTTGAAACTCCCCTCCGCATCCCAATCGAGAAAGGCGTAAAGCAAGGAGATACAATTTCACCGAAACTATTCACTGCCTGCCTCGAAATGGTTATGAACAAGATCAATTGGAGGAATGGTGTCAACATAAACGGAGAGAGATTATCTCATCTCAGATTTGCAGATGACATTGTACTAATTGCCGAAAGCACCAACCAACTGCAGAGCATGCTACGAAGACTCGACAAGAAAAGTAGTCAGGTTGGCCTGAAAATGAACCGCTGCAAAACGAAATATATGCGATCAGACGTCTTATGAAAAGCCCGACTAATGGTAACAGGAGAAGGCATCGAAGAAGTGGAACAGGACATATATTTGGACCAAGAAGTTAATATGCGCCAAGACCTGAACGGAGAACTCTCGCGAAGGATTCGGGCAGGATGGTGTGCGTTTAATTCCATCAAGGATGTCCTCAAAGGAAAAATTGACAAGACCACACGTAAAAATATTTTCAATTCAGCAGTGCTGCCAGCCATGCTGTATGGCAGTGAAACGTGGGCACTGACGAAGAGAGAAGAGTAACGGCTGTTGGTAGCTGAAAGGGCAATGGAACGAGCTATGTTGGGAATCTCCCTTCTGGATCGTATACCAAATGAAATCATCAGAGAACGCAGCGGTGTGAAAGATGTCTGCTTTCCACGACAATATAACAAGATGCAATGGGCGGGCCACACAGCACGGCTCACGGATAACAGGTGGACCGCAATCATTGCTGAGTGGTACCTGCGAGAACAGAAAAGACCCCCCGGTCGGCCTCCAAGAAGATGGGAAGATGACATCGTTAAACGTTTCAGATGAACGTGGAGAAGAAAGGCAAGAGTGCGAGAAGAATGGCAGATGTGTTGTGATCGGCGCAGTCTTAACGACAGCTGAAGTCCGATCGATCCAGGTGATTAGACTGAAGCTGAACGACTCATTGATGTTTGCTGTCAGGATATTTTGATGTATTCTTTTTTTTTTTTTTTTTTTTTTTTTAATTCATCATCCTGCCAAGTGAGATTTCATATCCTGGACATCTCAAGCAAAAGGTCATCAGTGGACAAGATCTGAATTCTTACTAGGGGGAGATTTCCAGGCTAGAGGGACAGCTACTACAAGCCATGAGTCATTCTGATGGGTCCTCTTCAAAGTGTGTCAGACAGTGTAACAGATGGATTAGATTCTCCTACAAAATAAAATTTCATAATTCCTTATCATAAACATGTCATACACTGCTTAATATATCTAAGCTGCTGAAAATACTATACCCAACATGCATTTTCTGTGGTACACATACAGTTAAATTTTTTTCAAAGTTTAATTTCCTAATCACTGCCCAATCCCCTGATATTAACGGGATTTAGCTAATTATCTGCTCACAGTACAGTTATCCCTCAGCAATGTAAAGGTTTTACTATTTTTGTCTGACTTTGGATGTTTTCGGTTCCTAGGGGATTAAGGTCAGAGGGCACATATTTATTCAGACACTGGAATTCTTACATCATTTTTCCATTACTTGGTTCAGAAGGAGGAGCCTCAGCCTGGCTGCTTTGCTTTTCAGATAGTGAGGAACAACTTCTCTAGGGTACCAAGATTCTCTTTCTTCTAGAATCTTTTCACAGTTAGTCAAATGTTTTAAAGGTCATGAAACAAGAATGCCGTTCGCTCTCCTAGATGGCACAACATGCTAACCAAGTATTTTATTTTTAAACAGAGTTGGAGGCTGGACTGAAGTGAGAGCAACTCAGAAATTGTTTTGCAGCCACTTAATTCAGTGCAATGTTATTTGCTATTTTTAAATGTTCCTAAGAGTATGCGGAAGATTATGAAGTTGTTAAGACTACACATAGAGTTAAAATAATGATGTGGCCGCCTAAGACAATTTAATTCTCTTTGGGCCAAATTCTGCATGGGTGCAATCCCAATAAAAATAAACACAGTGCTGACCTATGAAAAAACTAAAAAAACCTTCCATCCCTTAGTATTCCCGTTACTACAGGGAATAAATGAAGAATAATCCAAATACCGAGGTAGCGTTATTCAGTTAGCTAAGGCAGTTGGTAAGTTTTTAAGCACAAACACTGTAAACCAAAAACAATAGTGTTCCCAACTATTAAGACAGAGAGGGGCCAAATTCAACTCTGTTACCTCAACAAATACTAGAATAACAGGTTTGGCAATTCTTTAAGCGTTACCACTCTATTGCCTCTAAAATCTGCTTCAGAATAATTCTGTTCAGCACAGGTTCTTATATTGCCCTCAGCAGCAGAGTATCTGAGCACCTTCCCAATAGTTCATTTAGTGACATGATTAATGTCTGTCATGTGTGTGGTTTTCCTCTCTCCTCTTCTCCCCAGGGGAGAATAGTGTGTGCAGTGGAGTGTTCTGCTGACTTTTGGGGGATGGCGAGGGAGGGAATAGGTGGTTCTTGGATACATATTGTTGTGTGTTAATATTACAACAGGCAAGGTGAAAAAAATGTGCTTTGCACTTGCAGTGGAAGGCTTGCGATGGTCCTTTGTTCCGGAGGCCGTTCATTACACAGTTTGGGTCTGGCCTCTGAGAAAGCTCTGCCTCCCATGCAGAAGAGCCTTATCCTCATTGCAGAAAGTTCTATTGCACCAGAGGAGTGAAGCTGTTGATCACAGCCTTCATCCTGGAGCTTTAGTGGATCTTTTAGATATCCTGGGCGTATGCAGGGAGAGCCTTGAAGATAAAGCCAGAGATGCTGAGCTTGGCTCAGTATTCTACAGGAAGCCTGTGTAGAGAGCAGAGGACAAGTCTGATATGCTTGCATTATCCCTGAGGAAATGTGCTGTGATGTTTTTGTACAAGGGCTGGAGTTTCCTAAGGGCTGATGGCTTCATGCCCAGGTATAACCCATTGTTGTAGTTCAGGCAAGAGGTGACAAACGCTTGTCAGGATGAGATGGAGTCTTTGTGATGTCTTACTTATGGATGCTGCTTTGTGAGAGTTGAGCATGGAATCCATGGAATTTTAGGAGACTCCTAAAAGCCTGTATTGACCAGTTGTAGGTGTGCGTCTTTAACCAAAGGAAGACTGCACATTGGCTGTGAATTTTTCAATTTACTTTTCTCTGGCCACCAGAATAACCTCTGTCTTGCTCTGGTTCAGCTTGAATCAACTCCTGCTCCACCAAGCACAGGACAATTTTGGTCGTAGCGGTATGGTCATATCTGGTAAAATGTGTGTTAAGTTTTCAGTACAACACTCTTACATAAGGATCAGAATTCAGGCTCTGCACTCAGTCCCTTAACTTGGCAGGCTAGCAGCACAGTGGAGGTGGCACATGTAATCTCTTTTGAGGAGAAACTTCCTTGCATTACTTTCAAGTGAATGACCCCACTAGCCAACAGACTGCAGAGGGAGCTGTGCTCAGCTGTTAGCCAGAAGAAGGGTCACCATGGGGAAGTAACTTTGATGGTTGGAAGAAGGGAGATCCCTGGAGTTGGAGGATGTGGGACAGGGGAAAGACATTATCGTTAAATGGGGTTACAGCAACTGTAAATTAAGGGTGGGCTTTTCAAAAGTTAATGGGAGCAGCGTTAGGACAATGAGCACTTTTGAAAATCCAGCTCTAATTTCTTTTCATATGAAGCTCTCATTCAGATGTCTTTATATCTCCTGACTCTTTTCTCCCACCCCCTCACATACCAAAGACACAGAAGTCAATGGCCTTCCCAGCCCAAATTAATTCTGAGCCATCTTTTTTTTTATTTCATCCAGTACAAACCTCATAAAATAAAATGTCTTACAAAGTAAGTGATCAGGAAAAAAGCCAAAGAAGTATGGTACACATTTAACTTCAAAGTGTCTATATAAAACTCCAGAGTGTATTGAATCTCTCTTTAATGAGTTTTTCAGATTAAGCTAAAGTCTAGGGAATTTTATTATAATGCCATATTCCATAAAAATATCCGTGGACCTGAGAAAGTAGACACCGTGTTAATCTATTTTTTCAGTGTTAGGTGATTAGGTAATAGACTTTTTGCAAAACATCTGTTGAAACCATTACTCTTGGCCACATTGAATTAAAATTCATCCGTGATGACACATCACAGATGCCCCCAAGAACACTAATCAAGAAAGGGGAGAACAAACCTAAATATACTTGGATTCTAGTGATATGAATTCAAACCTTAACTGTGTCATGACATGCAACAATTACTTTAAAGACATCAACGCTAAAGAACCTGTGTTCTGGGAACCCATTGCCAGAACATAGATGGATCATAGAATCATAGAATCTCAGGGTTGGAAGGGACTTCAGGAGGTCATCTAGTCCAACCCCCTGCTCAAAGCAGGATCAATCCCCAACTAAATCATCCCAGCCAGGGCTTGTCAAGCCTGACCTTAAAAACCTCTAAGAAAGGAGATTCCACCATTGGAGGATACCAATCCAATGATGAAAGAGAGAGCACTCTGGAAACTCATCACTGCAATAGGGTTGGAGACTGCAGCCTCTCCCTACTAATATCTTTTACATAGGTTCTGGTGATAGTATTTGGGACATGGTCTCTTTGTAACATGGTAATGATGTGAGACAAATGTCACCAAGCTCCATTGGAACAACATCTGCCAAGTCTGAAATCACAAAAAGTGAGGTTTGCTCAGCAGACTTCAGAAGAGCTAGATGAGCATATCCCCCAGGCAAAACAAATAAAACAGGCATTAAGATGGAGTTAGGGCTATAACCCCATCTCAGTGGCTTGAGTATTAAAGACCCTGTGAAGACATTGGAATTAATAATTAGGAAATTGAGTTGAAGTTTCAAAAAAAAAAAAGTTACAACATTTTGTAGTTTAATTTAAAAGAAATCAAAAGCCAAGAAATTTTAAATAAAAAACCCCACAAACGCTTGAAAATGAGAAAATTCACAGTTAAGTGCATACAAACAACCTTAAAACACCACCTAATGTCCCTCTGAGGGTGCAAAAAAATAAAAACTCTTAGACAGCCTTATTGATTTAATAACAAATGGCTTTATCCTGTCAGCAGCAGCAACTACTACTGTTATTAACTTTTAATTATATAGCACATGAACTGACTATGTCTCCTTTACAGCCATATACTATCCACAGAAGTACTTTACCAATTCCTGATTTGACAAATGCCATACTGGAGGCAATTCTTCACTGTGCTTCATTACGATTAATTGTGCTACTTATAATAATCAGTAAATACAGAATTAACATCGCTCTATATTCAAACCCAGGTCCAGATTATAACACTTACATGAAAATATCAAAGATTAGTTTGGTTAGGCTGTATCATGCTTTATTATCAGGGACATGTATGCATGAACCAATTTTGTTCAGTTGTAGGTATAGCAACAAGAATCCTGAGAGATACAGTAATCAATAACAACAGTCTGCTCAGATCTAATATTTTCCATTCATGTTTGTTTTTGATAATGTCCATATGGATGGTTCATAGATCCATAGATTATAAGGCTAGAAGGGACCATTGTGGTCATCTAGTCCAGTGGTTTTCAAACTGCGGGTCGCGACTCAGTATTGGGTCGTGGAACGTAAGGCACTGGGTCACGGCAGCCCTGGTCAACACCACCGACTGGGCCATTAAAAGTCCCGTCAGCAGTGCTACCTGGCTAAGGCAGGCTAGTTCCTACCTCTTCTGACACCGCACTGCACCCTGGAAGTGGCCAGCAGCAGGTTCAGCTCCTAGGCGGGCAGGGGGAAGGGCTGAGGGGCTCCACGTGCTGTCCCTGCTCCAAGTATTGGCTCTGCACTCCCATTGGCTGTTTCCCAGCCAATGGGAGCTGGCGGGGGCGGTGCCTGCGGGCAAGAGCTGTGCAGAGCTGCTTGCGCACCTCTGCCTAGGAGCCGGACCTGCTGCTGGCTGCTTCTAGGGCACAGCACAGTCTGCTGTGCCAGGACAGGCAGGAAGCCTGCCTCAGCGCCCCCTTTCTGCACCGCTGACTGGGAGCTACCTGAGGTAAACCTGTGCCCCAATCCCTTGCCCCCATCCTGAGCCCGCTCTGACACCCTGAACCCCTCATTCCTGGCCCCAGCCCTCACCCCCACACTCCAACCCTCTGCCCCAGCCCTGAGACCCTCCTAAGCCCCTCATCCCCAGCTCCGTTGGGTCATGGGCATCAACAATTTTCTTCAACTGGGTCACCAGAAAAAAAGTTTGAAAACCACTGATCTAATCTGACTTCCAAAGAAGCAGGACAGGGCAAAGAAAGCTCAGTTCCAATAGATCCTCTTCACCTGTGGCAGATTTAGTCAGCCCAGCAGGGGCACATTGTTGTCCTCAAAGGGACAGCATTGTTACAGATCAGCCTGCCACTGATTTTTTTATGTAGCTGCATTCCCGCGTCAACTGCTTGGGGCATCCCAGCAGAGACAATGGTGGCTGTGGCCATATCTGCAGATGAACCAGTAGCTCAGGGTATGCCAGAGGTTGGGGTTAGTTATCAGATAAGATGAGAGGCTGAGGAGAAGGAGCAACCAATGGTCCCAGGAGCTGCTGGATCATTCTGCTGGTGTTTGAATATGACATTTTGACTGCTGGCAGGAACTTGATTGACACTGTCCATCCTAATCCTTAGGGATGTAAGAGATCTCCTGCACTGATGTCTTAAGTGAATGGCACAGGAATTTGAGCCATTGATCCCCTTGCTTCTCAGCCTGTCTGTCTTTGTAATGGCCTCACAGGTCTTTGTTCAAAGAGTGGATAAGGAACTGGCTAAAGGGGAGACTATAGCGGGTCATACTGAAAGGTGAACTGTCAGGCTGGACAGAGGTTACAAGTGGAGGTCCTCAGGGATCGGTTTTGGGACCAATCTTATTTAATCTTTTTATTACTGACCTCGGCACAAAAAGTGGGAATGTGCTAATAAAGTTTGAGGATGACACAAAGCTAGGAGGTATTGCCAATACAGAGAAGGACCGGGATATCATACTGGAAGATCTGGATGACCTTGTAAACTGGAGTAATAGTAATAGAATGAAATTTAATAGTGAAAAGTGCAAGGTCATACATTTAGCGATTCATAATAAGAATTTTAGTTATAAGCTGGGGATGCATCAATTGGAAGTAATGGAGGAGGAGAAGGACCTCGGAGTATTGGTTGACCACAGGATGACTATGAGCCGCCAATGTGATATGGCAGTGAAAAAAGCTAATGCAGTCTTGGGATGCATCAGGCGAGGTATTTCCAGTAGAGATAAGGAGGTGTTAGTACTGTTATACAAGGCACTGGTGAGACCTCATTTGGAATACTGTGTGCAGTTCTGGTCTCCCATATTCAAGAAGGATGAATTCAAACTGGAACAGGTACAGAGAAGGGCTACTAGGATGATCTGAGGAATGGAAAACCTATCTTATGGAAGGAGACTCAAGGAGCTTGGCTTGTTTACCTTAACCAAAAGAAGGCTGAGGGGAGATATGATTGCTCTCTATAAATATATCAGAGGGATAAATACCAGGGAGGGAGAGGAATTATTTCAGCTCAGTACCAATGTGGACACAAGAACAAATGGATATAAACTGGCCATCAGGAAGTTTAGACTTGTCTTGCCCACATGTTCAGGCTTTAGCTGATCGCCATATCTGGGGTCAGGAAGGAATTTTCCTCCAGGGCAGATTGGCAGAGGCCTTGTGCGGTTTTCGCCTTCCTCTGTAGCGTGGGGCACGGGTCACTTGCTGGAGGATTCTCTGCACCTTGAAGCTTTAAACCATGATTTGAGGACTTCAATAGCTCAGACATAGGTTAGAGGTTTATTACAGGAATGGGTGGGTGAGATTCTGTGGCCTGCATTCTACAGGAGGTCGGACTGGATGATCATAATGGTCCCTTCTGACCTTAAAGTCTATGAGTTCAGGAAACAAAAATTTTGTTTGCAAAAACAAACTGTTAATGGATGCACCAAAGTTGTAGATGCTTACAGAACAAATATTGTTGCTCTGAACGAGTGTGATTCACCCAGACTTCATTTGGTCCAGCTCTTTGTTACCCCTACTTACCAGAGTCTCACCTTCCCAAAAGTAAATTTCTGCAACAGCATTGTGGAGCTTTCTTTTACTCTGGCTTAATCTATAGAACCTGTAAGCCCATAGCATCTAAAATAAGCCCTTATTAACCACACATTTTACTATGATGACCATCCACAAGACTGTTAAGGTTATAGGAAGGAACATGTCGGTGTGTGTCTTTAGGCACTGGGACATGGAGAGTGGGGGAGCACATTAAGGACAGTTGAGATTCTTTAATGTACTGTAGAAGAGTCTCCTGATGGAGGCAAGCTTATTGTGGCCTGTCATAGACTCACAGAGAGATGGTGTGGTATGGGTTGCAGCCACTGGCACTGGGTAAGCAGTAGGCTCAGTGCCACTTCCCAGCTCCATGGATGTCAGTAACATGGTATTCTAACCTCAGCTTTGCATCTTCCTGGGGAACAGCACTATTGTTGAAATGGTGTCTTCTAGCAGGCAACAATCCAGCAAAGCACTTAAGCATGTGCTTATCTTTAAGTACAAGACAAATCCAACTGAAACCAATGTGGCTAATTCACATGTTCAGGTACCTTGCTGGATCAGGGCCATAAGCTGGAATTTCTGCTAATGGGGATAAAGGTCATCCACCATGTTGTCCCAATTTAAAGGATACTAATGCATTTCAACACCTGAGAAGCATTGATATTTCTGTTGGTCACCAAATTTCAGTGACATCTTTCCTCTTTTTTACTTTTGTCAATAAACAACTTTTTGTGTCAAGTCTAGGATTTCAGGCTACTTCCTATTATAATATTTTCAATTACAGAGTACAGTAGAACCTCAGAGTTACAAACTGACTGGTCAATCATACCCCTCATTTGGAACCGGAAGTACACAATCAGTCAGCAGCAGAGACAACCCCTCCCTCTCCCCCACCCCCCCAAAAAGCAAATACAGAACAGTACTGTGTTGTAAATTACTAAAAAAAAAAAGAAAATTACAAAAAAAAAAAAGATTTGACAAGGTAAAGACATTTTCTGTGCTTGTTTCATTAAAATTAATATAATTAAAAGCAGCATTTTTCTTCTGCATAGTAAAGTTTCAAAGCTGTATTAAGCCAATGTTCTTTCAAAAGTTTACAACTGAACTACCATCATGTTTTGTTCAGAATTACGAACAACCTCCATTCCCAAGATGTTCATAATTCTCAGGTTCTACCGTACTGTATAAGCATTCCAGGCATGTGAATATATTGATTTTGTATTTGTAATTGGCTACAGATATGGAAGGGTCCTAGGGTCAGAGGTACTATGTAAAAAGCCCTTTTACGCAGCTATTGAATAAAATGTCTAATGCTTAAGAAGAGAGCAGAGATAAAACATGCAGTAACCTTGTAAAAAGCTCCCAGAATTCTTTCTGCCCATGACCCATTTTTCTCTTGAGACCCAAATTAAAAAAAATAGTGACACTCCTCAGTAGAGAACTGTGAACTATTTAATAATAACTTAATACGTCCATAGAATTGGTATCCTTTTTTACTGAGAATGACTAACTGGTCTCTCTGGATGAGGTTTTATTAACCTTCCTCAGGAAAAGCTATAGATAAATAGTTCACTCGCGGAAGCATCCCATCCTCAATTAATTTAAATTGTTTTTGTCCTAACAGACATAAATTGGCAACTTACCCAGCACAATGTGACTTTCTGTAAATGAACTTTGTATTCTGGGTCTCTACTTTGTGTGTATGTTTGTTAGACAAACGTCAGGCTATACAGCGAGCATATTTCACACCATTTCACCTACCATCCATATCTTGCAATGTTGTGTGTGTGGTTCGGGTTTTTTTAACTTTAGCATTTTGTGTGGAAAGAGGGACTAATAACAATTACTAGAGCCAGGCACTTTATAAGCATCAAGAACATATGGAAATAAATTGGCCATGAACTAACTCAGGCTGGAAATTTAGAAGGTTTCTCCCCGGGGTGAGGTTTTGGAACAGACTCACTATAGGATCTGTGGGGGAAAAAAACTTAATTTAGAGAAAGTGAGACAAATTTAAATGTGCAATTTATGAGTGCAATGATAGGGTTACTTGTGATGGTATGGGGCAGGGCTCAACAGCTCTGGGGCTCACTTCCAGTTTGTTTTTTGTTCCTAAAAGCTCATGCCTCAGGGTTTCAGCTGGCCCCCTGTGAAGGTCAGGAAGAGATGTTTTTCCACCCAGTGTATTCTGGTTCTTGCTCACATGCTCAGGGTCTAACTGATCGCCATATGTGGGATCAATAAGGCGTTTTCCCATATGTCAGATTGGCCATGACCTTGGGGGTGGTTTTTTCCCCTTCCTCTGCAGCATAGAATTCAGGTCACTTGCAGGGACTATCTAGATGTGTCTCAATCATTTCTCTGCCACTGTGAGTGGGCCTTGGACATCGGTGCATCTCTGCCTCTCCTATTCTCTGCCTAAAGCACATAATAATGGAGTTTCCTATGGACTGTAATACTGCGGTCTATTTTTGGTTGTTGGGTTTAGTGTGCTGGTGGGTGGTATTGGTGGCCTGTGATATACAGGTCAGACTAGATGATCTGGTGGTTCCTTCTGGCCTTAAACCCTGACATCCCAACACAGCTCTCTGAGTTCATGTTCTGAGCCCCTTTAAAGCAGAATCAGCTGACTGTGTTAGGTTTTGGGAAATATACAATGGTCCACTGAGAACCAGACTGAACAAGCCCCCCACCAACTCCTCAGCTAACTGCCTATATGATGCTTCAGAAATATAACTTTCAACTCCAAAAGCACAGTCCTCTGCCCAAACAGCTTAAACAGCAGCTGCTCTAGCTCTTGTGGCAGAAGGAAGCCATATGCACATAAGCAGGTCTAACACGTATCCCCATCCAGGGGAAGGAAGCATCATACACACAAGTCAATGTGTTACTGCAGTGGCAACCCAGCAGGAGCATACATGGTGTGATGGTGTGTCTCTGTGTATGTATGTGCTCAGTAGTATCATAAAACCCGAGCAGAAAGCAAGAAGATGGAACAATTTCATACTCCTAATTCTCTCAACCTGCATTATTGCCCATTCTGCTATAAGCAGTAACATATCACCTACTGCGTTATTCCCACTACTTTGCAGTTAAATGGCTTCTCTGGAGTTCAAATGACTTTATAGATAATATCAGACCTGAACCCTGCAATCTGATCTGCGCAATTGGACCCCAAGACCTTGGTGAGTTTCACTGATTGCCCAGACCTGCCAGTGTGGAGTTCTATAGCACTCAGCAACATGCAGTGAAGTGCTCTCCCGTTCTGCCTGAATGGATCAGATTTCAGGATTGGGGACGGAAATAAACAAATGATAAACAAATTATAAATCAAAACTAATCTCATGTGCATCCCTTCTCAAATGGCACCAACAGGAAAAATCCTACAATCCTTCATCATTTGTAAAAAAGAAATCCGGTAGCTGACACACAGACTAGAAAGGAAATGACAGAAGCTTTGAGTGATCACCATGTTTTTCACACAACTATAAGAAATATATTTCTAGATATTGATGGCTTAATTCTACTTCCTGGGAGGAGGGATAATGGAAATTTCATATAAGACATACTTCTTTGATCTCTCTGGTGAGAGTTAACAAGTGTTGCTCAGAAAACACCAAAGTGAGACTCTCATTTCTTGCTGTTTCAACAGTTGAAATTCTGTGTACCCCAACTCAAATGATGTGGTTCTTATGTAAAACACTCCAGATCAGGGTGGGAAAACTATGGCCCGGGGGCCACATCTGGTCCTCCAGACATTTTAATCCAGCCCTCAAACTCCCGCCAGGCAGTGAGCTCCTGGGCTTGCCCCGCTCCAGCCAGGGAGTAGGGTCGGGGGCTTGCCCCACTCTGCGTGGCTCCTGGAAGCAGTGGCATGTCCCCACTCTGGCTCCTACACATAGGGGCAGACGGGGCTCCGCATGCTGCCCCCGCCCCAAGCACCACCCCCACAGCTCCTGTTGGATGGGAACCACGGCCAATGGGAGCTGCAGGGGCGTTACCTGCAGATGGGGCAGCGTGCAGAGTTACCTGGCCGTGCCTACATGCAGGGGCAGCTCCAGGCACCAGCGCAGCAAGCGTGTGCATGGGGCGGCAAGCCGCAGGGGGGTGGCGCTCTTCCCAGCCGGCGCCCCAGCCAGGGGAGAAGGGGCCATGGGCATGCCACCCTCCCCGCCGGTGCCCTAGCTGGGGCACTGGGGCTGCGGGCATGCCGCCCTCCCCGCTGGCGCTCCTCCGGCCGGGGGAGAGTGGGGCATGCCGTCCTCCCCACGGCACTCCTCCGGCCGGGGGAGAGCGGGGCTGCAGGTGAGCATGCCGCCCTCCCTGCTGCGCTCCTCTGGCTGGGAGAGGTGCTGGGGGTGGGGTTGTTTTTTTGTTTCGGTGGGGCAGCGCTTGGATGGGGTTTTGGGGTTTTTTTTTGCTTGGGGCAGCAAAAATGTTAGAGCCGGCCCTGCCTATACGTAGGAGCCAGAGGAGAGACATGCCGCTGCTTCTGAGAGCTGCTTGAGGTAAGCATTGCCTGGAGCCTGCACCCCTGACCCCCTCCTGTGCCCCAACCCCTTCCCCAGCTCTGATCCCCCTCCCACACTCCGAACATCCTCGGTCCCAGCCCGGAACACCCTCCTGCACCCTGAACCACTCATCCCCAGCCCCACCCCAGAGCCCGCACCCCCAGCCAGAGCCCTCACCCCTTCCCACACCCCAACGCCCAATTACATGAGCATTCATGGCTCACCATACAGTTTTCATACCCAGATGTGGCCCTTGGGCCAAAAGGTTTGCCCACCCCTGCTCCAGATCCTGCAATCTTTATTTAGGCAAAACTCCCACTGAAGTAAACAGGAATTTTGCTTTAAGAACTGTGGGAACTGGTGCAGTTTCCAATTCCTCTATAGTTCATATAACTCTTAGCTATATGTATCTTGCACTTGTCTACCTATTCCTGTACCTGTATCAGCACATCTCTCTAAAGACAGGTGCCAATACACAGTAAATTCTAAGTTCTAGTAAAGATGGAAAACATCCCTAGAATTATATGGATTCCAGCTGGCTGAAAGAGACTTAAATCAATAGTTTGGATTTTAATCACACGTATTTTCAGCGGAGATTTGAATGGACACAGAAAACTGAGCAGTCCTCGCTGCTCTTCAGGAGTGAGACACGTTGTTGGAATGCTGTGACGCAGCTACACAGCTACTGCCCATGCTGTCCTGTGGACAACTAGAGGATTCACTCTCCAGCTCTGGCAAGCTGTCATCTTTGACAAACCACGTATTTACTTATCAGACATATACATAATTGTTTTTAAATTGCAGCAATGTAAACTGTTTGGGATATTTTTGTAAAAATAGATTTGTTTTTTCCTTGAAAACACTTGAAAAACTCCTTAACTTGTATATTGACATAAGAAAATCCCAGAGACTGGGATGCATTTACAGAGAAAGGGGAAGTAAAGTTAACTGCTTTTCCCTGGTGTCAAAGCAGATAATTTGATAGAACTATTAGCTCAGAACGAAGTACCAAGTTCAGATGCAGTAAATTGCAGAACCCTTTAAGATGTTCCAAGAAACCTTTTGTCAATTTTTCTTGATTATTTTTGTAATTCAGGAATAAATCAGGTCTAAGGAGGGTGGTTAATCTACCTCATATATTTATGAGAGGCTCGAGGGGATTCAAAAATTATTACACACCTATAAGGCAGGATTCTGTTTGTGGGAAATAAGGTGATGTAATTTTTAGCCACTAAACCCCAGGCCATGATCATGTTGGTTCTCATGGGCTTAAGCAGGTTTAGACCTGAGCAGAATTTGAATAGGAGACTTCTAAGGAAATCCCAGCTGCTACAGGAAGTAAAGATGGAGCTTTAACAGCTGGTGCTCATCCTTCTAAACCAATGCCTCAGCATGATGTTGTCATGGACCTGATTCTCCTCCAGTAACATCTGTTTGGGGTAAGTGATAAAAGAATCAACCATCATGATTTTTGGATTAGACAAAGCCAAGGCCATGACCACTTGTGATCATTAAAAATGCCATGGCGTTTATTCTAATACTGGGTGTGTTACAACTGGTCAAATTGCAGCTGAGGTAATTACATTCTGTTTACATCAATTCCCCTCATTGTTTCAACTGAATACAGTAGTATTCTGTCCTAAACTGGCACAGCATTCCTAAACTGCATTTCTGACCCTTCTCAATTCCTTTTGTCACAAAGGACATTTCCTGCCTTACAGCTAGGATTTCCTTGAACAACACTGAGACGGACTCTTGTGATTCCCTCCTAGGGCATGCTCTTCCTGCAAGACACAACATGAATTTTAAAAGGCCAGGACTGTGTTAAAGAATTGCTGTGCTGTGTACCATTCCAGAGTTAGCTGCATTTCAGCGGTGAGTGAAATGATTCCTTATTAAGTTCATACAGTGTTTGAGTTATTTAAGAGGAAAGGGGTAATTCTGTAGGCATGCAAGATATGAACACTTATTAATAAAAGTAAATATTTGATGTGTTGTACCAGTATTAAAGCTATCCACACCGATCTTCCAAGGGCTAAATCCTGCTAAGCAGAACTATTGAAAGAGAATAAATAAAGTGTTGGCTTAGAGACAAAAAATGGAAGGCGCCAATAAAAGGGAATGTTCATTGTGAAAAGAGGTTGAAAGAAGGGAATTGCAAAAGTCTGTTTTTGAACTTTAATATTAATGATCTCTGGACTGGCAGAAAATTGAAAGAGGTAAGATTCACTGCTAATACTGATTTAGTGGACAGCAAATATAAGAGCAAATTCAAACTGATTAGGATGGATTAAGTGATTCAGTGATGTTCCATGTGGAGAAGAGTATGGTACTGATACTGGGGGAACGAGAGTATAATTTGAGAAGGAAGCACTCAACAGAATAGATTGAGGGAATGGCTTTAAACCTATGCACCATGAACAGCAGAGCAACAATAAATGGAAAATACGGTTGGACAGTATAGCTGTAGACTAGTGAAATTAAAGCATTAATGAACCACATTATTATTGATTACTTGTACTAAGGTACCAGAGGCCCCAAGCAAACTAAAAGACCATGTGCTGGGTGCTGTACAAACATAACTGCCATGGTCTGTAAATGAGTCTCACCAGTGGAAAAAGAAGCAAAACAAATAAATGTCCAGACCACTCCGACAGTAAGCTCCTTTTAGGGCCTACAGACAAGACCGAAGGTCCATGGCACCACCTTACTTCAGGGGTTCATACATAGCCATTTTACTTGGGGTCTCTCTGTCAGCGTAGCCCCTTCAGTTTGTCCCCTCCCGGTTTGGCTTGCTTTGTAAGGTACAAGCTGACTTTAGGGTGCACTGAACTCCTTTGTAAGGCTGTAGGAACATGAGGTGGGGATGAGGGATTCCTCTTCTGGAGCTCCTCTAACCACTTCCTACTGCAGCTTCCTCCTTTTCAAGCTGTCCTCCTTATCATGTGCGACTGGCATGAGCAGAATTACCTTAGTACACAAAGCCTCCCTAGTCCCCTTCCTTATCAGTGAGGGGCTTAAGCCTCCGTCACATGGTCCCTACCTCAAACAGCTTACAGTTTAGGCCTACTCTTGCACTGAGCTCTGAGAAGGAAAACCCCTGTGCTTGTGTAGAGTGCTGCTGACATTCAAACTGCTGATGCTTTGCTGGGAAAAATTCTTAATATTCATATTTCTTGTTCCTGAAATGTCTTGGAAGAAGACAGACGGACTTGCCTGCAATGGCTTTCTCATACTACGGAATAGTAACAATGGGTTTTAAGTTTATTTCCTTTGTTTACTACACCCCCATAAAGTGTGAACAGAATAGATTTACCATCCCTTCTGCATTGTTGGGTGTTCTCTTACCACTGTCCCAATTACACACTCTTAAATAGTTCTGTCCCTATGATGAACTTAAAGGAATATTGTTGCCATACCTTTGAGCTTTATTATGCTTACATTTATTTACATTTATATTTATTATGCAATATATTTTCAAATAGGAGTTCTTTTTAACAAAGGTGTAGAAGTTAGGTTGCTAGGGGCTAGCTAGGAAAGATGATGCCTTGATGTGGCATGTAATCTTTTTAAATGATCTTTTTAACAACAAAAAGGTGTTGAAGTGTATGATAGCTATTATAACAGTCCACCTTTGGGACTCTGGTTATTGGTTAATTACATATTTTGTAATTGTCTATCAATTGTTAGCATATGTATGACTTACAGATCCCTTCATTGGGGCCAGTAAGGTCATGCAAAGTGTGCTTAGGCACATTAAACTAGAACTGTCCAAGCACAATAGACATCACTGGTCCAATATCCAGATCTGAAGTGTGCATGATCTAAGACTGACCTGGCTGCTGAGACCATGGCTGAACTGACACGGCTTGATTCCAGTCATGAATTGCCAAACTAAAAGTTGTCCTGCACTCACCACATTCACTTTCCTGTACTTCTCAGTAGTTAATAGAAAGGAAATCCAACAAGAATCCAGAGCTGTCCCAGTGAAGAGGGGTGGGGAAATCCTTTGCCCCTGTTTCTGAAATGGCCAAGATGAAGATAATATCCTCACAACCTGAAGCCCTTTATGTTTAGAATGACACTGGATATGACTGGTTGTTTGTGTTACATAACATGCACTTTTGATTGCTAGTTGGATTTTTTTTTGTCTTTATGGAATGTTGCTGTCTTTACTGCTGATTGGAGCCATAATGAAGAGTTAAGCTCTAATATAAACCATCCTGTCCTGAGGTAAAATTGGTTAGCACAGTATCTGTTTTCCAGCTCCATTGTACTTGTAGCATTTAAATTGGCATTGTCCACAATTGGCTTGTCAAGTCTGCTCTCTCTGACATCCAGAGCAGGAAACAAATGTTTTTAAAACTGTAAATCCCAGCTGTGTTACTGCAGCAAGATAGTGCTTAAAATAGCTAGATTTGGTAAGGTCCTCTGTACAGCTTAGTCTTGTTGAAGAGGCTGATTAAAAAGCAAAAAAACCCTCAGCAAATTCAGTATAAATAGACTCTGCAAAAGAATAAAATGCCTTCAAAATCCTGTCTCTTTTCTTTAATAAATATGCAGGTAGTTCTAGAATATATTTTGCTTCTGCAGTTTTCAACTGCTGCTTTTAAATTTTGTAAGTAAACTTTGTACTGATGAAAAGTGCTGGACTGACCTCACTAAATCCAAAATCCTCTGTTTGCCCATGCTGCTGTGTTCTAAGGCTAATGTCAGTGAAAGCTTCTGGTATTCCACACTGCCAAGGACAGAATTTGTTCCAGACTAAGAGAGTTCCACAGATCATTCGATCCTTGGTCTCCCTTTTGAGGCTTCTAACAAGGGCTCCAGCTAGTGTCAATAGTAGGTGTAATTTAGACACTGTGACTGAATAGAGAACAACTCATTTTATGTAGGCCACTCTTTATTCTGCCAGTCAGATAGTAAAAAAACATTGACAGTACAGGGATGGCTTCATTAATGATCTATAGGTTAAAGGCTGTCTTCCATTACACTTCTCCTGTGCCATTCCAGATCTTATTTGCTTGCAAACATTAGTCTATTTACTTTATAAAGTGCACATGGGTGTTGCAACAGAATAACATACAGCTGTTTGTTATTCAATGGTAGATCTTCTAGACATGGAATTCTCCTCCCTCCTAAATATACCCAGACCGGGGACATGTGGCCTGAGGAAGATGCATCCCCATTATTCCTAACTTTGCAGAAATCTGACAGAGTGTGGAAAAATGCCAAACTGCTGCCCAAGGTACCATTGATGGCACTAGAGCCACTTTACTGTGGTCTCGCTAACTATAGCCGAGCAGGCTTTTCCACTGAGCTTTCAATGTCCTCTCCCGATACAAGACGGGGCACCAGAGCGGAAGAACCAGCTCAGCTAGAGGCAGCTCGCAGACTGAAAGCAGATGGAAAAGGGAATAGGGCTCCCTGCACAACAGCATTCTTTCCCTTTAGTTGGAGAGGGAAGGAGACAATATGGTGGGCACAGAAAGGGGAGACTCTGACCATGAATACATGCATGCATACATACCTATATCTGCAACTGTACCTGCGGTTTGGAGTGGAGTTTCTTTGCTTTCATAATGGAAGTATATGTAATACAAAAGCCCCTCTTATCTCTTACTTTTCAAGAGGAAGGAGATTTGTAAGAATCTGAGCTTGTTGGGAGGACTCAATGTTCTTTTGTCTATACTTTTGATGCAGTGGACTGTTGTATTGGGAGTAACAGCACAACTTTTTTTATTCCTTTTACATTCTAAATGAGTGCCAAGAGCATGCAGAGTCTGATGGACACACTGTTTTGTGTGTGTTTAGTTTAGTACAAATCAAAATAATTGTAATTATTTTTTTAAAGGAGCGATACGCTAATGGCAATTAACTATATTAGAGCATGCATTGTTATGCTATTTGTGTACTTCCCATGTAGATGAAAGCATGAGGTCCTAAGCAACAGCAATATGAGTTAGTAGCCTAGTACTGGCTATTAACTGTTGTGGCTTATTGCTTTATTTATACACACATCATTTATGACAGTATATAGATAATGATTCAACTAAGTTGTGTCCCAGTCATTCATAAATGAGGAAACCTTTCTCATCTGCTCTTGTGGTGTCTCCTGTCCAAAAGTACAAAAATATGGGGTCAGCAAGATTACAGGAATTCTGGCAACAATCATAGGCAAACAATACGGCATATTTGGAAGTGTGTTTGCTGAATGTTATGGACAAATAGTTTTTGGTTTTTAAATGGACATCACTGGCTTTTTAGTGCATGAGGTTGAAGATTATGCTTTCAGGAAGAAGCAAAGGAATCTTATCATTTGGGTCAAGGATTAAAGCTTAATACCAAATGCCAGCATGAAAGAGACAATCCTAACCAAAAGAACCAATACTCACAAGTATGCGATATGGAAACAACATTTTCAATATCGGGAACCAGACAGGCTTGCTATTTGTAAGAATACATATATCACAAATTGGAACTTGTGCTCTATTTCAGGTTAACCAAAGCTCCTTATTTAAGCAGGAAGTGTTGTCTGGTGGTTCGATCAGAGGACGGGGAATTGGGACTCCAGAGTTCTATTCCCAATTCTACCACACACTCCCATTATGCCCTTAAGCACATCACTTACCCTCTCTATGCTTCAATTTGTCCATCTAGAACATGTGTAATACTTGTGTGCCTAAGAGCTTGTCAGGATGGAGAGTTACTGCATAGCAAGCAAGGGTGTGAATGTACAACGCACCAGCTTGTTGTGCAACTACTGCTACAGTGCAGTGAAAGTCCTAGAGCGCATCTTAGCATTTTATGCTTTCAAGTAGTAATGCTAAGCCATGCTCCAGGACTTTTACTGTGTTGTAGCAGATCCACCCATTATGTTACTACATAGCAAGCTGGCGTACTGTAGATTCACACCTGGGCTTGCCACAAAGTAACTTGCCATCTGGACAAGCCCTAACAGGGTTCTTGTGAAGCTTAGTTTAGACTGGCAAAGCACTTTGCGTTTATTTATCAGCCTTTAATCTGTATTAAATATTTTGAAATCCTCTGATGATCTATTTATAAACAGAGCATGACAAACCTACAGGATGTGGTATATATGCATTGTCACAGAGTGGCTGGTTCTTTAACGGGAGATGTGTCTCAGCCCCACCTCTGACTCAGCCAACTTATCTTCCCAGGCAGGTAAAACCAAAGAAAGGCATGTGTCAGGTGGGTCATGTGACCCAGTCACACCTCTGGGGTAGATAAGGGAGAGACTTTGAGGATGAAGCAGGGGCTTGAACCAGAGAGAGCTAGAGAAGGCTGAAGCCTTATATGACGTTTTTGGACTCCAACGCAAAACGGTAAGGGGCTGTGTCACCACCTGCCCTGTAACTCTGGGAATCTTCAATGCTATGCTGCTGTGGCTCGCAGCCCTGATACCAACAGCCAGCATACAAGCATGCAGGACACACCCTTGTTTCTACCACCTAGTTACTTTTTTCAGGGTGACCCCAACACCTTTTCTGTCCCAAATTTCCCCAAAATCGTTTGCCAGTGTGACAATCTGCTGAGGTTCCCAGAATTGTGAGTTACTGTGTTACTCTCTCAGCCTCAGCAAGTGAGAGTTTTGCTACTGCTAAGCTGTGTGAGAGCTCCCTGACACACCAGCTTGTCTGCCTGGCCAGCAGAGTCTTCAGTACTCTGCTGGTCCAAACCTCACCTTGCAGGAAGCAAATAGTGTACCTCAACTCCTGAGTTCCCCGGAGACTTCTCCCTGCAGTGTCCAGCCCTCTCCTGGAACACTCACTGAAGTTATGTTTGTTGGTCCTTTAAAAGAGACAGTACACTGCAGCTCATTAGTATAACTGGGTTTTGACAAACACTCTCATTTCAACCACAACACTGAATTGATTTATAGTAAAAATAAAACAAGTTTATTAAACAAGTTATAGGTGTAATTGATACACCTACTCTTAAGTATAAGGAGTAAACAAATAGTTACAAACAAATGTTAAAAAAATATTTTAACTTCAGCAAGTTATATTCTTTGCCTAAGCAGGTTTCGTACCTATAGTCAGTTCCCAGAACATAAGAACGGCCATACTGGGTCAGACCAAAGATCCATCTAGCCCAGCATCCTGTCTTCCAAGAGTGGCCAGTGCCAGGTGCCCCAGAGGGAATGAACAGAACAGGTAATCATCAAGTGATCAATCCCCTGTCGCCCATTCCCAGCTTCTGGCAAACAGAGGCTAGGGACACAATCCCTGCCCATCCTGGATAATAGCCATTGATGGACCTATTCTCCATGAATTTATCTAATTCTTTTTTGAACCCTGTTATGGTCTTGGGCTTCACAACATCCTCTGGCAAGGAGTTCCACAGACTGACTGTGCATTGTGTGAAAAAATACTTCCTTTTGTTTGTTTTAAACAAACTGCTGCCTATTAATTTCATTTGGTGACCCCTAGTTCTTGTGTTATGAGAAGGAGTAGATAACACTTCCTTAATTTTTTTCTCCACACCAGTCATGATTTTATAGACTTCTATCATATTCCCCCTTAGTCGTCTCTTTTCCAAGATGAAAAGTTCCAATCTTATTAATCTCTCCTCATATGGAAGCCGTCCCATACCCCTAATAATTTTTGTTGCCCTTTTCTGAACCTTTTCCAATTCCAATATATCTTTTTTGAGATGGGGTGACCACATCTGCATGCATGTATTCAAGATGTCAGCATACCATGGATTTATATAGAGGCAATCTGATATTTTCTGTCTTATTATCTATTCCTTTCTTAATGGTTCCCAACATTCTGTTTGCTTTTTTGACTGCAGCTGCACATTGAGTGAATGTTTTCAGAGAACTATCCACATGACTCCAAGACCTCTTTCTTGAGTGGTAACAGCTAATTTAGACCCCATCATTTTATATGTATAGTTGGGATTATGTTTTCCAATGTGCATTACTTTGCATTTATCAACATTGAATTTAATCTGCCATATTGTAGCCCAGACACCCAGTTTTTTTAGATCCTTTTGTAGCTCTTTGCAGTCTGCTTGGGACTTAACTATCTTGAATAGTTTTGTATCATCTGCAAATTTTGCCACCTCACTGTTTACCCCTTTTTCCAGATCATTTATGAAAATGTTGAATAGGACTGGTCCCAGTACAGAGTCCTGGGGGGCACCACTATTTACCTCTCTCCATTCTGAAAACGGACCATTTATTCCTACACTTTGTTTCCTATCTTTTAACCAGTTACTGTTCCACGAGAGGATCGTCTCTCTTATCCCATGACAGTTTACTTTGCTTAAAAGCCTTTGGTGAGGGACCTTGTCAAAGGCTTTCTGAAAATCCAAGTACACTGTATCCCCTGGATCCCCCTTGTCCACATGCTTGTTGACCCCCGCAAAGAATTCTAGTAGATTGGTGAGGCATGATTTCCCTTTACAAAAACCATGTTGACTTTTCCCCAACAAATTATGTTCATCTATGCATCTGACAATTTTGTTCTTTACCATAGTTTCAACCAGTTTTCCTGGTACTGAAGTCAGGCTTACCGGCCTGTAATTTCCGGGATCACCTCTGGATCCCATCATTTGGTACAGAGGCTGATTTAAATGATAGGTTCCAAACTACAGTTAGTAGTTCTGCAATTTCACATTTGAGTTCCTTCAGAACCTTTGGGTGGATAGCATCTGGTCCTGGTCACTTATTACTGTTTAGTTTATCCATTTGTTCCAGAACCTCCTCTAATGACACCTCAGTCTGGGACAGTTCCTCAGATTTGTCACCCAAAAAGAATGGTTCAGGTTTGGGACTCTCCCTCACATCCTCAGCCATGAAGACCGATGCAAAGGATTCATTTAATTTCTCCACAATGGCCCTATTGTCCTTGGGTGCTCCTTTAGCATCTTGACCGTCCAGTGGCCCCACTGGTTGTTTAGCAGATTTCCTGCTTCAGATGTACTTAAAAAAATTGCTATTACTTTTTGAGTCTTTGGCTAGTTGTTCAAATTCTTTTTTGGCCTTCCTAATTATATTTTTACACTTCATTTGCCAGAGTTCATGCTCCTTTCTATTTTCCTCACTAGGATTTAATGTCCACTTTTTAAAAGATGCCTTTTTGTTTCTCACTGCTTCTTTTACTTTATTCAGTGATGGTGGCATTTTTTTGGTTCTCTTACTATGTTTTTTAATTTGGGGTATACATTTAAGTTAAGCCTCTATTATGGGTATCTTTAAAATGTTTCCATGCAGCTTGCAGGGATTTCACTTTTGGCGCTGTACCTTTTAATTTCTGTTTAACTAACTTCCTCATTTTTGTGTAGTCACCCTTTCTGAAATGAAAGGCTACAGTGTTGGGCTGCTGTGGTGTTTTTTCCACCACAGGGATGTAAAATTTAATTATATTATGGTCACTATTACCAAGCGGTCCAGCTTTATTCACCTGTTGTACTAGATCCTGTGCTCCACTTAGGACTAAATCAAGAATTGTCTCTCCTCTGGTGGGTTCCAGGACTAGCTGCTCCAAGAAGCAGTCATTTAAGGTGTCAAGAAACTTTATCTCTGCATCCTGCCCTGAGGCGACATGTACCAATCAATATGGGGATAGTTGAAATCCACCATTATTATTGAGTTTTTTAATTTTTATAGCCTCTTTAATCTCCCTGAGTATTTCATATTCACTATCACCATCCTGGTCAGGTGGTCGGTAATATATCCCGACTGCTATATTCTTACTGTTAGAATCTCTATGGATAGTAATTCCATGCTCTATTATACAGTTTGGTTCATTTAAGATTTTTACTTTATTTGATTCTACGCTCTTTCTCATATAGTGCCACTCCCCTACCATCATGACCTGTTCTGTCCTTCCAATATATTTTGTACCCAGAGACTTCCACCCTGTTGGTTGAAGGACCCAACATTCTGTGAATTCAAGAGCTCTGGCCCCTTGAATCCCTCAAGTGATGGACCAATATGGGGTTCTCTCCCCTTTCTTTTTATAGTCCAGTAAACCTTTGAAATGTATTCTTTGAAAAGTAGGCACAACAAAGCTGCTCTTGCCTGCTGGGGTGCAAAGGCCATATTGTCTTCCCAAAATTCATTGACCCTTCTTCAGGAGGCTGGAAGGCTTCCTGCTGTTGACTTTCCTTCCCCCTGCTGATTTGGATGTAAATAGGGCTTCCATTGGTTTGATTCCATAATGCTTAATTCACATTGGAGACCAGTAAATAGCTCCATTCCCTCCTGTCTGGGAGAGAACCTGTTTCTCCCTGTCTTTGGTCACAGACTTTAAAACATAATATCAGGGAGTATCCATAACTCATCATATAGTGTTAGCTTTTGTTGCCAGCCTGAGGGAAATTGGTCAATTCTAAGAGCCCAGAAAGTAGTACAGCACAAACCCTTCCCTATTGGATAAAGGATTCACAGCCCTCTTTTTGCAGCTATGGGCCTAGAGGGCCATTGGAAACTGTCTAAAGACTCAGTAAATTAGACACCAGAATGGGGGTCTTGCTTTAAATGCTTTGGGCTGTGGAAACTTACTGTGAGACCCAAGAGGGAAAACTGAGGGTGAAGTGCCTGCAGGGCCATCTTGTGCCATGAGGGGGTGTTCCGGAGATGGTCTGAATACAAAACAAAATATTGTCACATGAAAAACAGAACAAATGTGTTTAAAAGTGAGGAAAAGTAGCAGTCACTTCATTTAAAACAGGATGAAAAAATATCTAAATTACTTAACTAGTAATTTGCAAAGAGAAATAGGTCAGTCAAATAACTTTAGCACTTGTACAATACATACTTTTTAACAAGGTTATTAATGGAACCTGTAAACAAATTCAGTGGGATGTGGAGGTAAAAATTCCATCTTGTCTCCAACCAACAACAGGGAAGAGAATAATTAAGGGGTTTCATTTTAACAGAAAGTTCACTTGGAAGCCTCTTTCAGTGTGGACTGAACAGGACAAGTGACATTAGACTTTACTAACATTCCACTACGCTATTTCCTCCGTTCAGCACTGCCCTTCTGGGATAGCAGCACGCAGAACTTTAAGTGGTGGAGTGGGTTTTTTGCTGTAGTAAAAATCTTCCATTTATTTATCCATAAAGGGTAATATGTAAGGTATCTACAGAAAGCTCATAACTTGTCAAGATTCATAATCATTGTGACATGTATGTATGTATGGGGAATATTTAAGGAATAATGTATTTATATTGAAAGTATGCTTTAAGAACTTGGAGTAAAAATCAATCACCAGGTAATAATGGGTCACAATGGTGGCCCATTTAGATGGGAGGGAGTTGTCACTCCACTCTGTTTAACAAGTGATGCAATGCAAGGCTCAGTTTTTTAGTCTTCCTCAATCCCAAGACTTTCAATGGAAAACCATCAGAGACAACTGTGAACAACTGGAACCTCGTGAAGGTAAAAAAAAGAACATTACAGTATGACAGGTTCACCTGTCTATGACTAGAAACAAGACTGTTCCAGTATAACACAGAGGAGGGAGAAGACCTCCACCTTGAGGAGCAAGGTGTTCTCATGGAAAAATTAGATCCGGCTTCCTGTGAAGCCAGTCAGTCTGCTACAGTCTGAACTGGGTTGGGTGGGGAGGCTACTTTATTAGATGGGAAAGGTGCATTCTACATACAAGGTTATTATAGCCACTGAACTAGTATGCACCAGTAATGGCAATGTTGGTGCTGTTGCTAACCTAAAATTATCAGGTGAAGTGTAAGGAATGTTTCTTTAACTGTACTTACTAAATAAGATAAAAAATAAAATGTTAAGTGAATCAGAATCTTTCCCTCTATTTTATTACAAATTTCAAAATTAATAACATGCTGAAGAGAAAATGTTATAAGCAGTATTAACATGCCAGGTCACAGGGCTTAGTCTCACTCCAGTGTTCACCCTCTTGTAAATGTGGCTTCTGTGCATGCATGAAGTAGCTTGTTTCACAAGATGCACCTGGCATGCCCACATAACCAAAGGCAAGATCAATCTTGTGGTGGAAAGAAAATAGAGCTGGGTGAATTTGGTAGTTTAAAAAAAAATCATAGTTTCTCGCATTTCATTTTGTGTAAATTTGCAACCGGAAGACTTGGTTTCCCATGAAACTGGACCTAAATGTTATAGAATTAGGGTTTTTTTAAATGATTTTCTTAAATTGTAGGGGTTTGGGGGACCCTGCACCAATCTTCTCTCCACCAATTCTCTCAACACCACCTTTCTTCTAAGTGGATGGAGACCCCCTATTTCAGTTTCAGTGATGAGAGCAGAGTGTTTCTAGGAGCTAGTCAGAAAATGGAAACAAAAAAATTATGAATATTTTTTTAAATCAGACAGGGCAGGGACATGAACCTAAGTCTCCCAGGCCACTGTCCTAACCACCAGGCTATATAACTGACCAGAGGGCCCTGGACCCAAAACACCTTCCCAAATTGAAAACTTCAGTAAAACAGTGAAACTATTTACAATACAGGAACCCCCTACTGTTGCATGTACCTTGGCTCCTCATTCTCATTTCCCTTCTTTCCCCATTTGCCATACACTTGGCACCAGGGGCATGGGGTGGAGGCATCCTCCAGGGTCGGGGTGTGATGTTATCTGATTAAAATATAACCATCTAGATCATTGTTGCAACCACTGTTATATATTTGCAGCAAATCTTGTACAAAGGTTGTCAAGTGAGGCATCTATGAAAAAGTTATGAATTGCTGAATATAATTCTGCTATCTGTATGCATGTATCATTTTTGTATTTGAAGTTATAAGTATTGGCTCTATAGTTGGATTTAAAATGTTTGCTCCTGGGGTAACACCCACAAGGTAGTTAGCCAGCACATTTTGGAGGGACTATTCAAATTGAGTGACCATCAAAAGAATATTTAACTGGCAATGGACCATGGAAGATGCCTATCTTCACTTAATGGAATTTCCTGCTGTGACTAGGTGAAATGCATGGACATGGGACTTGCCCATGTGACTCCAAACTCCATCTTGTAGCTGTAATTTTCCACAGTAAGAACAACGGGATGCCCTCCACATGGCAGAAACTATAAAAGGCCCTGAAAACACCTCCATTTTGCCTCTGTCCTGCCCGAACCTCTGGATTATGAACTTATACTAAGGGGAGCATTCTAACCAAGGGACCTGAGGTCCTTTCAATGATTTGGAAGCAACCAGAGACTTGATTTTAAGCCAGCACTTTATTCCATCACTGCTACAAGCCTGAACCAAGAACTTTGCAATTACTGTACATATTTGATTCCTTTAACCAATTTTAACTTTCACCCTTCTTTCTTTCTTTTTATAAATAAACCTTTAGATTTTAGATACTAAAGGATTGGCAACAGTGTGATTTTTGGGTAAGATCTAAGTTATATATTAACCTAGGTGTGTGGCTGGTCCTTTGGGATCAGAAGAACCGTTATCTGATGAGACTGGTTGTAAAGAACCACTCATCTCTGAATCCAGTATTTTTGGTGGTGATATAAGAATTGGAATGCCCAAGGAAACTGCTTTTATGACTTCATCTTAGCCAGTGTGGTGAAACAGGAGTTTACTTTTGTTACTGGTTTGGTATATCTTATAAAAGAATAACCACCAGTTTTGGGTTGTGTTTGCCCTATTTCTCAGCAGTTTGTCCTGAATTTGGCATTCTCAGTTATGACCCACTGAGGCAGGATTACAGGGTGTCTAAACGGAGGACTGCATGGGGCTAAGTCGTCCTGCCCAGCCATTCATAGGGCCTGATTGCATGGGCCAACGAGGGACAGAGAGGATAAAGGAAGTTGACCCATGGGATTGTGGGATACTTTTGGCAGACTCCCAGGACCCAAGACAAGGGGGGGCTGCATCTACACTGCAAAGCAACAGGGCTTGAAGGCTGGTTTGTGGCTTGACTCAGGTTGGATCCTGCAGCCTTGCAGGGTCCTGGGACCCTGGGTGCAAGCCCTGGATTAGTATGATTTATGTGTAGACAGAAAGGGGGTTAGGCTTGAGCCCGAGTCTGAGCCTAGACTTACACTGCAAGGTCGTCATACCCTAAGTGACTAAGGTGGTACGGGATGTAACTGTGACACTAGTGGACCAGGTGCCAGCTTATGCCAAGGCCCCAGGCCTCACTGAACACTTACAAATGCATAGCTGGAAACCAGTCTTGCTTACCTACGTGCAATATCAAAATAGATATTAGATGTTCAGTGGATAAGAATGTTTTCTGGTGTTTAGACTTTATAAAACATTTGTAGGATGCGGCATGTATTGATCTCACTTATAAACTCTATAGCCGATGGTATAAAGTTTTATATCAGTGTTTTTGCAATGTAAACCTCTGTAATTGTGTAACTCACCAAACAGGAAAAGAAGCATTGATTAAGGTAAACTACTTGTCCGTGGCCTATTGAAAGCAAATGAAGTATTGTGTAGCATCAAAGGACAGAGACTTTGTTGATGGCATTCCTAACTCTGTCCAGGAACATATGACCTCATCCCATCAGTTTTGGAGTCTGGAGTGGAGGGAATAAAAATCCCTCACAAGGAGAAACTGGATCTCTTTCATACTATCTGGACTCTGAGGGGCAAAGATTCCTAAACATAAGCAAAGAGATTCCCATGCTACTTGGCATGGATTAGCCCTGAAAGACACTTTGAACTGACGGGTTACTACAACTCTGTCACCTTTTAAATCACAGATCGAAACTCACTTGTGTATATATGCGTGCTTGTTTTAACCTGTAAATAACTCTTATTTCTTTTTCCTAGCTAATAAACCTAAAGTGTGATGCTCTGTACCTTGGAGAAACACCCTACACCCCCATGTTCATCTTTATAAAATGATTGTGTGGTATCCAATGCAAAGTTTGTCATGTTGGGTGTCTTCGGAAGGCTCATAATGCACTGAGCATGGTTGTTAAAGTAAGGTTATAGGTTATAATTTCATGTCTATAGTTATGAGGCTGAAAATGTATCCTCATGGCTTAAAGCAAGCCCATGCAAAAACTCTCCAAGAGCAGAGGGGCAGTTCACACCTTGTCAAGGTATGGATGGGTCTCACAGGAACAATGGACACTGGCTCAGGCAGCAACAAAAGAATCTGTTAGACCTTTGAGGGAGTCACCCCTTCCTTTGGGCAGTTTGGGACTGCGATAGGGTAATGCTCACCTGACTCTGAAGGGGGTGGGGGGTGGGCAAAGCCAAGAGGAAAGAAAGAACATGATAAAAGGGAGAGACATTTTGCCATGCTCTCTCTCTTCCGCCTACATTTACAGACACCACCACCATCACCAAGCGACTGAACCACTGATCAAAGGGGAAGGCCTGGCTGAAGAGCCAGCCTGTGGTGAGAAGCATCTAAGTTTGTAAGGACATTGAAAGTGTTAAGATCCGCTTAGAATGAGTTTTGCTTTTATTTCATTTGACCAAATCTGACTTGTGCTTTGACTTATAATCACTTAAATCTACCTTTATAGTTAATAAATCTGTTTGTTTATTCTACCTGAAGCAGTGCATTTGGTTTGCAGTGTCTCAGAGACTCCCCTTGGGAGAACAAGCCTGGTACATATCAATTTCTTTGTTAAATTGACGAACTTATATAAGCTTGCAGAATCCAGTGGGCATAACTGTACACTGCAAGACGGAGGTTCCTAGGGTTGTTTCTGGGACCGGAGATACTGGCTAGTGTCATTTGCTTGCAAGTAGCTGGGAGCAGCTTACACGCCAGAGGCTGTGCGTGAACAGCCCAGGAGTAGGGGGTTCTCACAGCAGAGCAAGGTAAGGCTGACTCCCAGAGTCAAGGAGTGGAGAGGCCTACCAGATCACCGGTCTGGAGGGGAACGTCATAGGTAGTTTAATACGGGACTGGCTACAAGTGTTGTCTTTGATATTTGATCTGAGATACAAACTGATCTGAGGTACATGACTGGTCCCAGGACTCGAAGAAACCTGAATGTTTTGAGATTTTTGGTATAGTGACCAATTAGCACTAAGTCTAGCTTGCCTGAGTGGCCAGATAGACCGGAGCGCCTAAGGGGTCTGTCTGTGACTCCATGGTGAGACTGTTATAGTGATCCAGGAGTTCACATTTGTTACTGGGCTGGTGAAATCTAATTATAGAACATACCACCAATTTGGGGTGTCTGCCCTGTTTTTGACAGTCTGCCCTGAGGTAGGCACTCACAGTTGTGGTTCACTCCAGACAGAGGGACAATAACAATCTACAAATAATTGAAGTGAGTACATTTCAAGGGAGAGGGAAGTTGCTTAGGATGGTAAAGGGGGTTATAATTTGGATTAATGAGATAGAGGGTCAAATGTAGAGGAAAAATATCCTGATGTCTTAGACTGCATAATAATCTCCTATGGGAGGTGGTGGAATTCTCCATCACCACCATTGCTTAGGCCATTTAAAAGTAGAGTGGAAAAACACTAAGTGTACAAAAGGGGACAATCCAGTACTGGCTGAGAGAGAGTGTAGATGACCTAATAGTGCTTTTCCATCTCCTACTTCTAGGGTTCTCTGAGAATAATAAACTTCCACAACAGCTCCATACATGACCTCTTATCCCTTCCTAGAAGGGTGAAAAAACATAGAGGGGAAAATTAAAAGGAGGACAAAACCTCTGAAATATTTTGCTTCAAGCCATGTTTTGTGCAGTCTGCAAAGGACAAAACATCCCCATTTAATAAAGTGCTGAGATGGATTCAGAGAGCTTGCTAAAATCAGTCTCTGAAAACAACAAAGGGCCCATCCCTCAGGCCCATAAAAGGGCTTTCATGCAGCAAAACATTAAATTGGATTTAAGATTTTCATCTGATATGTAGCCAGTATGAAATGCTCTATGTTAAGACATTTCTAATAAAAGCGTGAGCCAGCCAGTAAAGCTATAAAGATAGTGATGAAAGTAAAAGTCAAATATGATTATACTGGAATTGCATAACCAGCATGAGAGTGCTTACTTTATTATCCCTTTAAAGGGGACAGTGTACTCTTTCCAGTGGAATGGGAGTTATCGTGTTACAACTGCTTTCCTCTGCAGCAGAGGCCAGCTGCACTGCAACAACATTTTAACATCAACAGCTCTGCATGTTCCTGTGAAAATATGCAGGAAACAAGATTTGCTACTTTGTGGAGATAAAGAAGAGTATGATGGTTTGTTTAATGTTTGCAGTTTTATCATTTGAAGAATACTGTGTACTACTGATGACACAGACATATTGTTTCATGGACAGGACCTCCGGAAGGGATGAGCTACAAAACAACATCTTACCATCAATCTCGCTTCCCCAAGCAGAGTCTAATTAATATGTTACAATTGACTTTTTAAAGGGAGTTGTGGACTTTTAAAAAAATAACTCAAAGCACAAGGTATTGATAATTGTGAATCAAATTCATTATTGATTGCAACATCCCCAACCCTTATCACCAGCACAAAGCCTCCCTTAGGCTGCCAGCCAGCTCCAGCTCTGAATCCCCAGGCCCACAAAAGGGCCCCACCCCCAAACTTAGTCTGTACCCTCCCGCTAGTACTAACCCAAAACTTAGCCTGGGCCTGCCAACCTAGCCCCAGCCCAAATCTAGTCAAAGCCAGTACCCTGTCATAAACCTATCCCACACTCACCTCTTGACCCCAACCGTAAGCTTAGTTCAGTCCCCTTCAAAGGGCCCCAAACTAACCCAGGCCCGCAAATTGCCCCCATCCTGAAAGCTAGCTTGCCCCTACAAACTGGTCCCATTACTAACCATGAAGTGGACCCAAAGTAGGACTGCCAAGTGTCTTATATGCTGCTTATTCATTTGACAGCTCTGTCACATATGCCCACATTTCAATTGGATTCTCACACATCAGCTGAGCTGTGGGTCTGCCAGAAATGGCAATTTCCCGCAGTATCTTTGGAAAATCTTACTGTATGACATTTATGTATCATTTGGCCAGGGATTGTATGTAATTGTATTGGGGAGGGTGACCACAGTACCTCCAGGCACTAAGAACAGCATACGGTGATCTAAGCAAATTCACTCAGGTTGTAACACCTCAAGAGGGGCACCTCCTCCTGTGGAGGTGTGCATATACTAGTTGAGACTGGATTTTCAGAGGCCAACAGACAAAGAAAGGACATTTGGATAAATAGCCTGAGTTTAAACTGACTCAGGGCCTTCATTCTTACCTAGAAAACAGACAGGACCGTCTGTCCAAGGGGAGGACTCCAGTCCTTAGGGAAGGGTTGGAAGGGCTGACATCGACCATAGCCTCTGTGGGAGATGGGGGAGGGGATCTCTGCTGAGCATTTTAGTATGCATATAGCTTCTCTTCTTGTTTTTAAGGTTTTCCCTGTATTGCTCTCACCTAAAGAATAAATGTGCTTGCTTATTTAAGAGCTGTGTGGTACCTCTATAACTGTGGCAATTACACTATTTATAGCCTCTGCGGAGAAGGAAAACTTAGGCAACTTGACTTTGTGGGTGAATTCACAGTATAGGCAGGGAACTGTGCAGCCTGGAAAAGCCCCAGTGATGAGGAAGAGAGATGCAAGTCTCTGCCCAAGAGAGGTGACAGCTGAGGCACTGGGCATCTAAAAATGGGTGCCCTTGCGGGACCGCATGGGGAATACAGGTGCAGTCTCCCTGAATTGTCAGTAGGTCTTTGCCTGCAGTTGCAACCCCAGGCTGTCTAAGGATATATCTACAATGGAGTGGGAAAGGGTGATTTCCAGCTCACTGAGGCATACCTCTGATTGAGCTAGTGCATTAACTACATAAATGCGTGGCTCTGGTGGTGGAAGCAGTGAGAGGGGCTAGCTTCCCCAAGTACATAGCACCTGGGACAGGATCATACTTGCTGCAGCTAGCCCTTCCTGCTGCTCACATCACCACAGCCTCGTTGCTATTTTTAGTGCACTAGCTCAATCAGAGTTAGTGCTGGTATCTCTCAAGTTGAAAATTAAACCTCCAGCTCCTGTGTAGACATACCCAAGCACTGCTGTGGAGTCTGCTGCACCAATGACCTTTCTACATCCTATCTTGCCGCACCGTGCTGGTTCCCAGACAGCAGCAGCAGCAAGGAGGAGGCAGGGAAGGTTACTGGATAATGTGAGAGGCCCACTAGTGGCTGCAGGCTATCTCACATGACAGGTTTCTATAGTCAGTAACTCCCCAGCGACAGCAGCAAACAACATGCAATGCCTCCATCCTGGCCTGGGGATCCCCACCCTCTCTAACTCTAACCCTGAGCCAGGAAGCCCCATCACCCCCAACCCTGCCAGTGTTGCCAACACTCTTGATTTCATTGTAGGGCAATGTTGGTGTCTCTTAGAGCCAGGATGGAGATAAGGCCAGAAGCTCCACTCCTCATATGATTTCCAGGCCTATCCATGGGACAGCCCCCGCTGAGTGGCTGTTTTCTCCACTTACCCATTTCCTGCGGAAGAGAGGCCAATCACAGCTGGTGCAGGAAGGTGGCAGAACTCTTGCCCTCCCCCCCTCCCCCCCCGCCCGCTCAGGAGCAGAGGGAGCAGCACACATCATGCTCACAGGAGGTCAGAGGAGAGCAGAAAGAGCCCTGCAGCTCTGGCCAGCCCTACTCCCTCTTGCCCTCTTATGAAAAATGGGTCAGCCTGCTCCTCTCCCCTCCATCCATGCAGCATCTGGCGTGGGGAAGAGCCCCTGGAGCTACAGGAGACCAGAAGTGCACTGGGGGACAAGGGGCAGGGTGTCTAATTAGTTGCAGAGGTGGATGCTATGGGAAGTTGAACGGGGATGGCAGAGAACTAATTAATTAGAATGCAGGGGTTGGAGAGAAACTGGGAGCAATGCACCATCAGTCAGTTGCAAGAGCTCCTCCAGCAGGGGCCCCAATGAATTTTGGAGAATTGGCAACAATAACTGTCATATGCATATAGTGGGGGATGGGCTTGGGGAGTTAAAAAAAATCAAGAGCGATGGCAAAAACCACCGTCTTATCTTTTTTTTTGAAAAAAAAAATCATTGGGGGGCGGGCAGCGGGGGGTTGACCTAATATTTTCAGACTTCTGGGATTGGTAGTATTCCAAATCCTGGCCTGGTGCCACCAGCTGGGTCCCCACCCTAACCCTGGCCTCGTGCCACCATCTGGGTCCCCACCCTAATCTTGGCCAGGTGCCACCATCTGGGGCTCCACCCTAATCCAGTGTTGGGAACTCTCGTGATTTTTATGACAAGTAATGCAATTCTGGCCCCTGCTGGAGCCAGCCTAGTGATGACACAAGAAGCTCAAGCCTTCGGTGACTTGTTTGTTTTCTGACTGCCCTGGAGACAGCCCCCTCTGATTGGCTGCATTCCCCGTCCCCAGTAAAGAAGAGTCAATGACTGCTGCATGCAGGAGGCAGGCAAGGCTCTTGCCTGCTCCCCGCAGAAGACAGCAGTTTTGGGGAAGGAGAGGGGGGGGGGATCAGCTGACACCACTCTTACAAAAGGGGAGTGGTAAGGAGGGAGCAGAAAGCTCAGGGTGGTTTATAAACAATAGGTTAGCTCCTGTGTAATCTGCTCTTCCTTTGCCCCCCTCTGTGCTTACCACACCAGGAGTGAGAAAGGGGAGTGAAGATCCCCTGGATCTGCCTGCCTTGCAAGCTGAAGATCCTCCACAACTCTAGGAGGAGCACAGGTGAGACATGGAGTTTGGATGTGTATATACAGAGCTGCCAATCAGCCACACAACAGTTCCTGTGTGGCTGGAGACTGAGGCAGATGTGAAGGCTGGAGGGCACTAAATGAACTGATGTAGGAGGGCAAGTCTTATTTCTTGCTATAAGTTGGCACCACTGATTTTCACATACACACACTGGGGATGGCAGAAATAGTTCAAAAACCATTGAAACACCCCCGGCCCCATTCCACCCCTTCCCCAAATCCCCGCCTCCTCCCCCCCGGCCGCTCCCCACCCCCAGGCTTGCAAGCCTGGGAGGGAGTGGGGGAGAAGCAGCAGAGCACCCACCAGCAGCTCCCCGCCGGCCCCCCCGCCCAGCTCACCTCCTCTCTGCCTCTGCGTCCCGAGGCACTGCTGCTCCACTTTTTCCTCCTCCCTCCCTCCCAGGTGCATGGCAAGCCTGGGAGGGAGAGAGGGAGGGAAACCTCCGCTCCGCCTCCCGAGGTTCTGCCACTCCGCTTTTCCTCCCTCCCAGGCTTGCCGCGCGAAAGCTGTTTGGCGTGCAGCAAGCCTGGGAGGGAAGGAGGGGGGGGGGGAAGCGGAGTGGTGGTGCCTCGGGGGAGGGGAAGGAGGTGGAGATGGAGGTGAGTTGAGCGGGGCGATGCAGAGAAACTGCTCCCTGCCCCAGCTCACCTCCGCTCCATCTCCGCCTCCCGAGGCACCGCCGCTCCGCTTTCCCTGCCTCCCGCCCAGGCTTGCCGCGTGCCAAACATCTGGGGACGGTTGTTAAATTTAAAAGCCCTTTTAGAACTGGTTGTCCCACATGGAATAACTGGTTCTAAAAGGGCTTCTAAATTTAACAACCGGTTCCTGCGAACCGGTGCGAACCCGCTCCAGCTCACCACTGGCTTGAAGGCCTGTGTTATATGCAGGATGCATAAAGAAATCCTACTCTGTCAGGAGACATAAAAAGTAACAGAAAACTAAGATCACAGAAGGGTTCATTGGCAACTGCTGGCACATGAATGTTTATATGGAGCTGCTGGCTAATTAATTATCATTCATCAACATCTGCACTTCTCTGCCCTTTAAGTTGCCTGATCAAAGGCACTCCAAACTAAGCACTGCACAACCTAGGAAACTAATACATTAAAGTGTTTGTTGTGAAATAGTTAGGGGTTCTCCACACAAGAGGCCCTTACAGCAACCCACAAAAGCAATTAAATGAAAAGTTCAGACATTTGACAGTGCATACAACCGCGGCATCACACAGACTCTGCACTCTGACCATAGCTCTGCCCCCTAGGGATGCTAGCCTTCCATCACCCCTTTTATCCATCCTTCTGCACAGAGCTCTTTTCCAAGCTACCTTTCCCGATAAAACCAACTACTACAACAAACATCTACAACTACTAGTGTTGTTGGGGTGGGGCGGGGTGATAATCATGCCCCTATTGACATTCTGCACACAAACCCCTTTACTGCATTAAGACTGTGGTGTGTGGTCTGTGGTGTATGGTTGCTGTAGTAAGGGTAAGGTGCATGCCTCTGGGTGTACAGCTAGGAGGTATGTACAGTTGGGTTTTTTTGGGTTTTTTTTTTAGAACTGGTAGGACCTTGAAAGGTCATCGAGTCCAGTCCCCTGCCTTCACTAGCAGGACCAAGTGCTGTCCCTGACAGATTTTTGCCCCACATCCCTAAATAGCCCCCTCAAGGATTGAACTCACAACCCTGGGTTTAGCAGGCCAATGCTCAAACCACTGAGCTTAAATGGGTGGCTTAAATTTTAATTTCCTTGCTTTGTGAGTTAGTGTCAGATATGTTGTGTGTATAGCAACCTTAAATGCTTCAGGATGAAGCGTGTATATGTGTGCGTGTGTGCGTGTGTTTGAGAATAGTATAATAATCAAATCCATTAAAAAAGCACATACTCAAGGAATGTCACATATGAACAAACTATAATGGTGAGTAGATACTAATAAAGCAGGATGTTTTCTTATTAGGTCCAAGCCCTTCTTCTATTAAAGTTGTCTGATAATATCTAGCTGTGGAGAATAAGGGAGTTATG
This sequence comes from Macrochelys suwanniensis, assembly GCA_033296515.1. NCBI lineage: Eukaryota > Metazoa > Chordata > Testudines > Chelydridae > Macrochelys > Macrochelys suwanniensis. The sequence continues at coordinate 116,239,313 of CM065778.1, read as the reverse complement.
TGTACAATATTTTTTTGCAAATAGCACAGGCACCTCAGTTTACCTAGTTGATATTATCCTATCTGACTGCAAGGTGTTAAATTAAAGTAGGCTGTTGCGGGAGGGGGAGAAGAAGAGAACAAACAGGGAATAAAACTATGGCAAAGATAAGGTACAGTCCACAGAATATCCAGGGTCATTGAAGAACCAATGGGGAAACTATTGATTGGAAAGTGGTTTTACCTGACTCCAACCAGGTTGGCAAGGTTTACCCTTTCCAGATCTAAGCCTAGGTTCAAAATAGACTGCACCTTAGAGATGTTAGAGTAGGAAGAGAGAGGGAGAAGGGTTGAGTGGGTTGTCAGCAGCTGCCCAGGAAGGAGATGCTGACAGAGACACAGAGAAAGGGAAAAACTGCAGTAAGCAGACTCTCTCTCTCTCTGTCCTAAACATAGATGGAGGTAACTGGGCTGAATGGAATTTACCAAAGCTTGCAAGGAAATATTAAGGTTTAGATAAGGGTAAATATGAGTATAGACCTTTGTTTTATCCCTTTTCTCTACTTGCTATATACCTTTGGATGAATTCAATGGAGAAAAAACTATGTTAATGTAGAGTTAAGATTACTTGGTGGTATATTGTCCCCTTGCAGAAGGTTGAGTTGAGTAAAAACTCAGACTTCTGAAAACCAGGAAATGCACAGTTAAGGTTGCCCATCCAAACTTAACTCTATCCTCTTTTAGCAATGCTCCAATTTTCCCTGTTAACACAAATGCCTTTACTTTGCAAACCCCACAGTTGCTGAAATGTACAAGCTCTTCACCTCCTTTTATAACCCATTCACTCTCAGCCACAGGATTCTAACATTATTAAAGGAGAACGAGGGAAAACAGCTGGGCCTGTTGGGTTAACGTGGTTAGGAAACGGGGTTGCCCCCCAGAGGTGCAATCCAAGAGTAGATGGATCACGTGGTTTCACCCTTCAAGAAAGGTGCAGGAAGCCAGGCCTGTCACCTGAAGGATATGCTCTAGAAGGACTGAAAGGGGCCTAAAGTGCAGCTCGCCCTGTAACCATGTTACTAGCTCTTGTATAGCTATTATTAGGTTAAAAGGGAGAGATTATACTGTATTTTGCAAAGTATTAAAATTCATGTAATCCTTTGATCCTCTGCAGTATGAAACAGTGATATTTGGTTAATGTATTTTCCAGTAGTATTTTGTGTTTGTAAGTAATGTACTTCCATGATCATGGCCTTATATTTTATATCCCACCCGCAGGAGCAAGTAGTTTATGGGTTTCCTGTTGCATATCTAGAGCTGGTTCCTTTGTCCCCCTCCCACAGGCAGAGTTTCTATCTAAAAATCAGAAAATGAGAGCTACTCTTTAAACAGAACAAAAAACCCCTAGAGAACTATTAGGGATAGTTTCTTAATTTAAAAATTGTTGGGGAGAATGAACTACCCCTTTAGAGCATCCTAACTCTGTCAGATCTATGATGTTATGAGAGTGAAGAGCACAGTTGCAGCCAAATGCTAGGAGCAGCACAGGTACAGAAGATCTTATTGTCAGTTGCTTGAGTGACTAACATGCTGGGTGTCTGTAGAAAAAACAATCCAAGCCACCTCATCTTTTTTCCCTTGGAGAAATCTGCAGTGAACAGGACTCAGAAGCCAGTAGCAGGAGGAGCTTTGCTGAAAAGGACCTAATTTGTTTTAAAAAGGAAAACGTAAGGACAAAACATCCTCACATCCACCTAGCTTGCTCCAGAGGAGGAAAAGAAGAGACAGACATGGGAATAATGAACTCAGAACTTACAAGATATTTATGCCTGTGAGTAGGAGTGTGACACCCTGCACCACATGTTCACCACGTTTATACGTTTGATATATTTTGTACAAAGAATGCCTTGTGAGATATCATTTGGAAACTCATAATCTGCTGAATATTATTATCCTGTTGTAAAGGGTGTAACATCAATGCATGTAAAATTATGAAATTTTGCTATATGATTGCTACTGAAATATGTTGTAGCTCTGGGTAATGCCCACAAATCATTTTCGCAGAGACAAAGACACTGGCAAATCAGCAAAGTGCTAAAGGGTCATTACCTATTTAATTGGCTATTCACTAGCAGGGGGAAGGTATAAACAAAGAATTTACATTTCCTCCCAGAAACACTTCAAACCTGCCATACACAGGATACTGTTAGTCTGCACTCCGGTTGAGGAGGGGTTATCCTCAAAGAGGGGAGAGGGATATAAAATGGGAGACTGATCTCCACCTCACCTATCCCCCTCCATCTCTACTCACAGCAGCAAGATCGCTTGAAAGATAAAAGAAGCATCACTGAACTGGGGGGAGTGGTCCTGGCCTGGAGGTTTTCCAGCCAGCAGACTACTGTAGGCTTTTGGTGAGAAAAAGTCCTTGTTTTTTTTCTATTAGCCTTGGTAAAGTTTAGGAATTATCTTGCATGTTTATCTTTTTATTTCTTTTTGTAACCAATCCTGACTTATATGCCTCTATATGTGTAATCGCTTAAAACGTATCTTTCTCTAGTTAATAAACTTGTTTTATCATTTTATCTTCACCAATGTGTGTTTGGATTAAAGTGTGTTGAAAACTCCATTTGGGATAACAAGGCTGGTGCATATATCATTCCCAGTGTTGAAATGAGGGACTTCTTATGAGTTTGCACTGTCCAGTAGAATACTAAGCAGTACAAGACACACATTTCTGGGGAACAGGGCTGGGGCTAGGAATATGCTGGTGTTGTCCTCTATATAATTCCTGGATGGCTGGGAGAGCATTCATGTATTCAGCTGGGAGTGATTTTTACATGCTAATGGCTGTGTGTGAGTAGTCCCTGGAGAGGGGGTTGTTCACCAGCAAAGCAGTGTAAAAGGCACCCCAGGCTAGAGAGTTCAGGGGGCACTGCTGTTCAACAGTCCAGACTATACCCTGGGGAATGTCACAAAGGACTGAGAAAACTTTCTTCACCTTCTTGCTTCTCCCAAGGCAAAACAAATGTGGTCACAATCTTATAGTCTGAATGAAGGTGAAACCACATTGGAGTCAGTGAGAGTTTTGATCAAAGTCATTGAGAATTTTGCTCATGTGGGAACTGCAAGATTGGTTCTGTTAACAGAGTAAAAGATTGACCATATTTAATTAGTTACTAAGTTACAAAAATGACTGGTGGACTTTCTTCGGACTGAATATGACTGCTAAACCATTTTTTCAAACTGAGAATAACAGTTCTTTACCTATATGAGTCAGCAGGAAGCATAATCAATCAGCTGAGTTGACCTTTTCAGGATCATGAGTGATACTTTGCCAGGAGTGGAGAAGGAAGGTATCACAAGATATCAGCTCCTTCATGGAATCGGAGGGAACCTTCATTTTTTGAATAGCTTCTTCTCTCCATCTCTATTGCCAATCATAGCTTTCTGCATTTGCCCAATTAAATACATTCATTTAAAAAAGTTAGGTTATGTAAAGCTGTGTTCATATACTCCATCCTTGATCCCTTCCAGTCTGGTTTCCGCCCTCCTGTGCTATTGGAAGTGGTCTCACCAATGACCCTTTCCTGGCTAAATCTCAGGGCCTCTTTTTTGGTCTTTAGCTTCCTCCACCACTTGGCTGCTTTTGACATCACTGATCTAACTCTCTCTCTCTTTGGCTTTTCCTGATGCCTACCTTGCTCCCCTCAAATCATTCAAAATAATCACCATCTTGACATCATTCTGACCATATAACCGCTAGGAAAGAGTGTACTGACCCTTCAAGGGTCAGCCTGGAGTTCACAGATCAGCCAGGGTGCAATTTAGGACGCTCCCTGCTCTGCCCCAGTGACCTGTTTAAACAGAAAGAGGAAGCTGAGTGGGGGGAAGGAGCCTAGAAGCTGAATAGCCTGCACAAGGAGGTGATCTCTCTTCAGCTCCAGGAGGTTAGTCTGACGAGGCACAGTGACTGTGTTTTGGACTCCTTCTCTGGGGCTTCAGTAAAGGCGATACTTCTTTTCACTTGTTTGGTTTGGCTTCTTATTGCCTTGATCTGTGCAAGCAGATTGGTTGACACCCAGTGAGGTGGAGCTCACCTGCAGTGCCATATCTGGCCAAAAGGAGGTGCTTAGGGAGGCCCACCTCTTTACAATCCTCTTTGAGAGCCTCTTTTAATGATTAATTCTTAGCATTTGAATTACAATCGCATCTAGAGCAGAGGTCCCCAAAGTGTGGGACACCCCCCCCATGGGGCATGGAGGGCCGTCCAGGGTGCATGGCGGGGCCCGGGCCAGGCCTCACAGGGGCATGGAGGGAACGCCACCCAGCCCCTTCCTGCCTCCAGCTCTGCTCCAGTCCAGCCCCCCAGCCGTGTCCCTGGCTCCCAGCCCCATGCATGCCTGGCCCCCATCCCCAGCCTCGGCCACTAACCACAGCTCTGTTTCTGGCCCAGGGCCTCCTGGACTGCTGCTGATGTATCTAGATGCTGTTGGAGCATATGTCAGCCTTTGTCCATTACAATGTACAGTGTCACTGCTGGCCGTTCTTTTTTTGTTTCCGTGTTGCTATTCTGTAGTTTTCTCATTGTGGTCTAAAGAATGTCCAATTGCTAAACACATCTCCTTTACGTCCATATGCTCGGGGACAGGAATCCGGTATGCTGCTATGATTATTGTTTTATTTGTGTGGTTATGTTTAGTTGGGTTTTTTGTTTCTGATTTCCTGTGCCTGTAGGCGCCGACTCACTTCTGACATCATGTTCAGTGTTCAAGCATAACAGAGAGAAAGCCAAGACACTGCAACATTCAGGTTTGATTCCTTCCTCCACACATACAGTCCTCTCTCATCAAGCACTTTTGGAAAGTAGAATTCTCTACATTCTTAGAAATTATTATCTACATACAATATGATAGTATGTTTAACACCCCTTATTGGGAATTTACCTATTTTAACACTCTCTTTACAAATTGTAGTTTCCATTATATAGTAGTTATAATTACAGTTGCTATTTTCACACTGATATTGACACTTCTTCCCAGAATAGCTTTACAGGACATCTGGAAAAACTCTGATTCCTCTTTCTTATCCTCTCACTACAAGTCCCTTAGGGTAATGGAGAACCAGTTTCCACACTGGAACTTACATTTCATTTGTCAGATTGTGTAGGAATTAACCTCCATCTAACATGTAAACCACTATCCCAATGGAGGGTCTTCCTTTCCCAAACAAGGAGGATATACTCTCGGACTCTTCATTAAATCAGTCAATTCTCACTAGCTTTTATGATGTCTTGTACTGTCAAGCCTTCCAGACACACTAAAAGCATCTGGTCCAGCACTTGAATTTGTGCTAACAGAAGACATAGATTTCCTTCAGTATATATGAATTGAAATACAAACTTTATATTTTTTCTTCTTTGTACGATGCTTTTCTCTGTGCTTAAAGTGGTCTGAAAAGTGTGGGTGTTGGGGAGGGTCTCATTACCCCATCTGCCCATCCTTCTGCCCAGCAATTAATTCTGTCACAAACTCCAAATCAATCCTGTCCCTCCAGTTCTCCCATAGGGTGACCAGATGTTCCGATAAAATTGGGACTGTCCCGATTTTTAGTTCTTTGTCCCGTGTCCCGATATTGCCGCTTCGGCTGTTCTGGCCTTTTATTTTTATTTTTTTTGCTTCAGCAACTCTGCTCCGGCCGCTTTTTTTTTTTTTTTTTGCTTCCTTCATGTGTCCCGATATTTTGTTGGTTTCATCTGGTCACCCTATCCTCACACATCAGTTGTGGGCCCCACATTTGTTCTGCCTCCCCTGCTGCTTCTGCAGTGCCTGGGGTTCTTCACTCCTCTCTTCAGGCCTGGGAAGAGGCTTTGGGGCGGGGGGGGGGCAACTTCAGGAGTTCTTCACCCCGCTCTGTCCCTTCCCAGGCCAGGTGTTTTAGAGAGGAAGGAGGAGCCATCTGATTGCTCATTGGAAAGGAGAAGGGAGCAGCACCACCCTGAGCTGCTAGGTGTGGTTGGCTGCTCTTCCCAGCAGCAAGTGGGGAAAACAGCCAGATTCACTGGATAAGGTGATTTTGGCCCCTGCTGGAATCATTACTTACTTGTAATCCTGCTTCTCTCAAGGAGTTGTGGTGAATCTGTGAGCTCCCATAAGGCAGTGTTAACTTCCAGCACAACATCCTGCCAGTATGGGACTCCATACTTCATCCAGCACTGGGAAGGGAGGGGACCTGGCTCAGGAGGGAGCCAGAGGATGCATTGAGCAGGAGCAGTAGGTCAGAGGCAGCCTGTGGAGAGAAGGCATGAGCTGGAAGAGAACAGCTAAGCAGCAGCCTGTGGCTGGCAAGGGGGCCCGTTCTAGCCCCCTGGATAGTTGAAAAGTTGAGAATACCTGCAAATGGGGTGGTAGGACTGAAAGAACTGAGCTCTGGGGGACTGCAGGCCAGTGTGTGATTGCTTCCTTCAGGGAGTGTCCCTGGTGCTAGGCATGAGGAGCTCTGCTTTCATAGCATGGGATTGGGAACTATTGTGTGTTGGGTTTCTGTCTTTATTTGGATAAACATTAAAACAAACATACACAGGTTAATTGGACTGTTTATATCAGGCAGTCCCACTAAGGCAATCCTTTGTTGTTTGTGAGACTTCGAGTGTATATCACCATGAGCTGGAACCTTGAGAGCCTAATGCCTATAGCACTTGCTTCTGAGCATGTTCTACACCCAACACACTACCAGACATCAATGGCCCTGGTGTACCACAGTGAAACCCTGTAGTGGGATTGGTCATGGTATCATTTGACTAGGCTCCTCCTTCACTGGGCTCTGAACTGCACCTGAGACAGCACCTTAACTCCCCTATCTCTCAAAGATTCCTGACCTGTTTAAACAGAAAGAGGAAGCTGAGTGTTGGGGAAGGCGCCTAGAAGCTGAATAGCTGCACAAGGAGGTGACCAACTGGCACTGGCTCAGTGCATCCAAGACATTCAATTTCAGTTCCTTAAGGAGCAGCAGGAAGCAAAGGGCTCCCCAAATGCTAAGTGTAACAGATGTCCCAAGAGGGTGTACAGAATAGGGCCATAATGTATATAATTCAGAGAAGCAGTATTACATGTACTAATAATAGAACTGAACGCTTATATAGCACTTGTCATGGGCTTTACAAAGGAGATCAGTATCATCATCCCCATTTTGCAGATTGGGGAGCTAACACACAGTGCACTAAAGTGACTTGCCCAAAGTCACCTAGCAGGCAGTGGCCAAGCCAGTAATGGAACCCAGGTCTACTGAGTCCCAGTCTAGTGCTTTATCTACTGAGCTAGAGTAGGGGGAAAGGGATGTGTGCGTAGACCTGTATGCCAGTGCCTGAACCTTCCTTCCCCCATCAGGGAGACAGGAGGGGAGTGTCCCTAGGAGAGTTTTCTCTTCCATACTCTCTAAAGCTCACTAGTGGAAGCAGGAGGCAATGTCCCCTTGGCTGGATTAACATTCAGGGTGTGCTCAGCCAGTGATAAACCACAGATCACCCACAGACAGGCACCGGGGGGTGGGCAAAAGGACCTAACTCCCGTTCATTCAGCCCCTGCCACGGCCGCCTGGCCCTGCAGGTGGGGACACGCCTGCCAATCTCTCTTCCCCCTTGGACAGCAGCAGGGAGCTAGATGACGTTGCCCTTTTAAGAGCAGCCCCGTCGTGTCAGGCCTGTGACGTCAGAGAGCGCAGAGCCCTAGTCCCCGCTGCCTCTGTTATTGCAGCCAGAGGCAGGGAGAAGCAGCAGCAGCGGCGAGGGCAGCTCTGGCCGTGCGAGGGGCTTCGCGCAGTGCAGCTTCCCGGGTGCGTGCGGGGAGCGCGCTGGAGCCCCCTCCGCAGAGCCTTGCCATGCACAGGGATTCAGCCGCCGCCACCGCCGCCTCCACCAGCGGGAACTTTCCCGGCGGGAGCCTAATGGCTGCGAAGGGGGAGATCTAAGGACAAAGTCTTCGCCTCCAGCCCGGGAGCCGGGGAGAGGGAGATCCGGCAGCAATGAGCCCAGGGGCGGCTTGGCACTGATGTCTCCGTGCCTCCCCCCGGCGGGAGGACCGAGAATCCCTCGCTTACCTTCCTGCGCCTCCCCTGGGGCACAGCCGAGCGAGTGAGCGAGGCAGGGGCGGCAGAGGGGCAGCAGCTCCCGCCCCCCCACCACGGGGGGCTTTGAAACTGACTTCGAAACTTCCACGGGGCCAGGGCTCCCCCGGCCCGCCGGCCGCACCCCGCCGCCTCGCCTCCCCCCCGCAGCCGGCGGCGGCGGCGGCGGCGTTCCCACGGAGAGCCCGATTCGCCCGGGGCTCGGGGGAGCGTGTGACTCTGTGAACTCTCTCCCCCGTGCCGGTGTCATGGCGGTGAAAGGGGCTGCGGCAGGTACCGGAATGTTGTTAGTAACAGCCAACGTTGGATCCCTCTTCGATGATGTAAGTAGCGCGGCTGAGGGGTGTCTGCACACCGGGCGGGGAGGGAGGCTGGAGCCCAGGTTGTCGCTGCCGGGGCGTTCCCGGGCCCCGGCTCGCCCGCGCGGCGCCGGGCTGTGCGGAGGATGCGGGCTGTGCCCCTGGGGTGGCGGCGGAGGTCCCGGTGCATCTCCCCGGAGTGGCTCGGCATAACGAGCAGGATCCCAGGCAGCCTACTTCCTTGGTGGGTGGGTTTTGCCCGGTCCTAGCGCCCGGCCGGCCGCTGGTTCTTCTACGGCGAAGGGGGTCGGGGCTGAGAGCGCCCTCCGGCCCGAGCCTGGGGGCGGGCTCTCCGCACGGGCAGCACCAGCGCTCCGGCACTGCCAGGGGGAGCACCGGCCCGTGGCAAGGTTCGTGCGCGTCCTCGGAGCCACCCCGGCGGCGGGAGGGGCCTGGGGAAAGGGCTCTGGCTCCGGCTGCCTCACCGGCGCGCGTGGGGGGGGGGAGGAACCACACATCATCTCACCGTCACCGCTCCTAGCGCGGCTCTCACGGGCGGGTGGCGGCGGGTCCCGCACGTACAGCCGGGCCGGGGTCGGTCCTGCCTGCCGGGCGTGGGAAGCGACTGCCTCGCTGCTGCTGCTGCATCCACCTCTTCCCCGCACGCCCTGCCTTGGGGCTGGGGACGCTTCCCAGCCTCCGCGCAGCTCCGCTGTTCCCCCTCCCCATTCCCGGCAGCATGCAGGCTGGCAGTGAGGGGCTAGCTAGCCTCCTGCCTCCCCTCCCTCCCTGAAGCAGGGCCCTTCCTTGCCAGGGGGTTGGGGAAGGATTCACTGCTTCCCATGCATCCTCCATTCCTAGATAGAAAACTGCTACGTCTGCCTCTGAAGACCCCTGATCGGCAAATCCACCGCCCCAAGGCTTACTCGCTGGGGAAAGTTTGTTTATCAGCTGGTTAGCAACAGTGTGCTACGTTCACTCTGTGCCCTGGTGACTTTGTTGTGTTGCTTCTTGTTTATACACGCTCCTCGAGGACTGTCTAAACGAAGTAGACTTCCAAATCTGAAATGCCAGGGAAAAGGTGGTAGCTGTCAGTAGGGCCTTGCTGTTAGAGAAACTGTTTCAGGTATGAAAGGAATATAGGCAAGAGTGTGTTAGTGCTTTTTAATTAGAAACTACTAATCGGAGATTGACTCTTGTTTAAAGGATTAGCCATGTTCATGTGCACACACTCCTCTACACTTAAGCCTTTAGAGAGCTCTGTGAAACTGCTGCCAAGCAAAAGTAGTTTTCCTTTCTGTATCTTTTAGAATCTCTCTAATTATACATATATATTTAAAACCAGAAGGGCTTGGAGTGATATCAGTCCTTAGGTTTTCTGTGTCCTACGATCATTAAACTGAAATTTAGACTTTACAAAATGTCACCTATGGTGATGACTGTATGATCAGTTTTTATTTAGCTAATATAAATATTTACTAAAATACAAAAACAAGGTGTTGCACTTTTCCATAAAACTTGACCACTTATTCATTTTTAAATGCCATTTTCCCCAGCGTTGGTGTGTATTGTCAGCTGTTTTGTTCTCCTACCAGTAAATTTGTAAGTTTAATATTTGCTGAAGGTGGACTTTTATTCCTTTGGAGGCCTTAGTTAAAATGTCAAGATAGCCAAAGTAATTTAGTCTGCAGCAAAATGCTTTCTTGGAATATTATTTATACTCTTCTAAGTTTTCATTTTTTCTTAACATATCAAACAGTATATCATGGTCAGTCAAATGATACCATTCCTTAGCTGTGGTTCTGAAGCCTCAGAAATAAAACTTTACATTGCTTTCATTCTCACAGGAAAAATATACATTCTACTGCATCCCTTCAAGTAATCTCAAAAAATGCTGCAACTCAGCTATACCTTTTCCCCCCAAAAAATATTGTTTACAGTTATATGAAAATATGATGCTTTATTTTTTGTTTAGCAAAATATATTATTCACAGAAATATTTTAAATATTTTTCCAGAGGAAAAAATATTATTGTAACACTTGACATGTTTAGGATTAAAGCAAAGAAGAGAAATTTTGTTTGTAAATTGGCAAAAGTTAATCAGAATGCTTTAAACTGCACAACCTTCAGAATGATAGCTGGGATAACAACCAGGGTTCTGATTATGCAAGGACTTGCATGTATGGGGTGAATTCTGGTCCCTCTGAAGTCAGTGGCAAAGCTCCTGTTGACTTTTTGGGGAAACCAGGCTTTCACCTACGGTGAATGGAGTAATCCCATTGCCTTACAGTTCATAAAATTGAGAACATATGTAAATGGTTGCGGGATTGGGGCCCAAGATTCTATTAGTTGAAGATTATAGCCAAGTGAACTAACACTAGATTTGCCCTATGTTCACGTGTTATATGCAAATCATTGTTTAAGTGAGCAAGTTCCAGTTTTTTGTAGTTGTCATAATTAAAGCAAGTGGGATTTCACCATTCATGGGACACTGATAGATGCCTGAACTAAAGACTGTCTTTTAACTAATTTTATTTAAAAACACAGTTTGAATTTAGCCTAAATTTATTTTAAAATGTACATGTATTTAGTTTTGTATTATAAAAGGAATATGTACAAATTATGGTCTTGATCCTTTATACTTTTACTCAGGTGAATAACTTTATGTACATGAGTAGTCTGAGTGCAATACAACGATAAATGTCTGTGTTTGCTGGACCGGAGCCTGAAGTGGCAAAGTAATTCGTCTCCGCATGCTTTCTCTCTTCAGAAAAATACATGCTAGTTAGTTCAGAAATGTGTTGTGTAAGTTCTCCTATGGCTGGTAGGGATTTTATCTCTGACTTTTGGGCACTGTCATTTAGGTAATCCATGTATTGAGATTTAGTGACTGCCTGGAAGCTCTTAATTTGTGTTGTAGAGGTGTTAAAATTCTTAAAGGAACTGAAGCATTTTTATTATTAATTGAAATGTACATGATCCGAAAAAGGAATATGTTGGTTATTCTCTTACAATGAAAACAAAAAGAGAGTGTGTATTTGGGTGTGTCAGATTTAAGGCGGGCAATAAAAAGACTGGCCTGAAGTTTCTTGATTACATTTCTAGTTTGGTGCTGTTGGAATTGTGCCTGGCAATTGACCAGTCAGGTTTCTGGAATTGTGTCAGTTTCATTAAAGTATGATGAAGTTGAAATTAGACTGGTTTGTGGATTTAAGCTTTTATGTTCCATATTTATGAGTTAGCAGATGACTGCTTTTGTTTGTTGGCATCTTATTATTTGGGAAAAGAATGAGAATCTGTTCTGTGGAAGAACCTGTGACATGAACTGATTGCACTAGAAAATAAGTACCGGTACTTATTTTTGGTAGATTTCACCCACTTAAAATGTATATTGACTTTAAGATATTTTTTGCCTGAAAAATGATTTCCAGTGCCCATATTTCTTTTATTCCAAGTTTTTAATTTTACATTAAATCTAACCCATCTCTGTACATTTTATTATGATAATGCTGGGCCTCAACATGTAGTGTAATTCACTTTTAATGGTGCAACATGGAAATTGGAGGTGGGCTGGAGGTTTAAATCTGAATATTCTGTGCAACACTGTACTGTGTTCTTCGGCTCATTTGGTGTGTAATTCATCCTTGTGCAGAAGGCTTGTGAAAGGCTTTACACACCTTAACCCCGTATTAAGATTGCCCAAGGGAAACTGCACTCAGAGGCCTTGAAGCCCCTGTGTGCAGCCGTTTTTAAACTAGCCGTGAATGAGGGCAGTGTGGGGGGCAAGCTGGGGGGAGGTCTACAGTTATATGGATCTGCTAGCTCAGGTTGCATCAAGGTGTTGCCTTGTGGCTGCTTTTCCAGCCTTTAGACTAAAACGTGTGTGATTTCTCTTCCCTCTGCATCACCCAAATAAACTGATTACACAGGCTTTATGGTAAATAACTTTCTCTAGTTTGTAGCATCGATGTTGCTGTGCAGCAAAAATATGACTCGCACTCCAAATAAGGTTATTAAGATTGGTGCTGCTACACATTTATTTAGTACCTGAAAATATTCCTTATTTGAAATCAACTTTTCATAGTGAAGCAGGTTAAAATCTTTTTGCCTGGTGGATAGCTCATGCCACCCAACTGAAACTTTCTTAATCTCAGATTAGTAGTATTGCTATTTTGGTTACCATTTTAGTAATGAGTGAGAATCGGTATTTTGTGCCCTTGTATTGGGGAAAGTAACTTCTCATAACTTACTGATTTGATCCCTTCAGTCATCCTCCCCATTTATAGCAGACTATTCATGAATTTGAGTTAGTATTGCTGGGTTTAACGGTCATGAGTGACTGATTGGGTTTCTTTACCTCTCCTTCCCCCCCAGTCATTGGGACTATTTCATTAGAAGCATAAATGCAATATTTGAGATTTGCAAATATATTTTACAGATATGTTGGTGCATACAACTTGCTTTATGTTCTTATACAGTGTACTTAATCATTTAACACAAGTCTCACTGTATAAACATTTCCTGTTTTTATCACAGTATACAGTTGCTGACAACAGAAGATGGGAGTTCAGGTTACCTGTGGGCTACTGCTTTTTTTTTTTTTTTTTTTTTTTCCCTCTTAGCTTTTTCTGCTGCACTTACACAACTTCACATCTTCCTGACAATGGATAGACCGTGTTTGTAGTAGCAAAGAACTTAATTTGACTGGCACATTTGTGTGTTTATTGTGTATAGTTTTGATTATATTAAAATTATAGTTAATGTTTGCATCAGATTTAGGGGTGTGGTTTTTTTGTCTAGGTTATTTTAGCACACTATTAAAACAAATAAACAAAACACCTGTAGCTGGTATACTGAGTAGCCAGATTCTACTTGTGAAGAGTTTTCACTAAAACATACAAACCATCAACTTCCAGTAAAAAAACGAAACAGTTTAGGACTTTAAGGTCTGCAGTTTAGTAAGATCTAGCGATGACCTACTTTCCTCCTCCAATCCCAGCTTTCTGCAATCTGTTCAGTTAATTGAGAAGTAATAAATTAGTTATTGCTGTTGCTTTTCATTCTTTTAGAATAAGAGTTAGGAGCCCATCAGTTGTGTGTGATGAGATGGTGGTTGGGGAAATGGGTGAGTTATTTAGAAAACATGTAAAATGTTAATCTTCCCCATAAGTGTGTGAGGAGGGGTGAGCAACACTGAGGAAGGATAGATCTATTAAAGCTTATGATAAACGCATAGGGCAAAACTGCAAAGGGATCCACCAAAGCAGATTTTTATACCCACAAAGCATCCTGTTAACTTCAGTGGGATTTTGCTCAGCAGGGTCTCTTTGCAGTGTTGGGTTCTTAGTTTCAATTGTTAGTGTGTATCCGGGCAATACAGGTTCTTAGTCCTGGGGGGTGGCGTTAGGGTGTTTGACTTTTAGGTGCGTAGTGGTGGGTGATGGTCTTTGGGGCTTTATTTTGGTCATTGGTTCAGAACTACTGTTTAGAAATGTTACTAGTTGTGAAAGTGTTTGTATTAGACTGGCCCAAGTTCAGTTACAATATGGAAAAATAACTTAAGTGAGAAAGCAGTCATTCTTTAAAACCAGGTCATTCTGGTTGCCATCTTGGTTTTTTCCTCGCTTCAGTTCTAGCAAGTTTTTACCTGCCAATATTATTACTGACTCTTTTGACTTAGATAGAATAAAATTTTCAAAAGTGCCCAAGGCCGATTTTCAATGAATGTTAATGGGATTTAGGCTCCTAAGTCACTTAGGTGCTCTGGAAATACGCTCTCTAATGCTTTGTATGTTGGATTGATGGAATTACAAGCTTTTAGATGATACTCAGTTGTCTAGTTTGAACAGTTCTCAAGATAGTGGGCACTAAAATCAGGTCAGAATGAAAGTGTGGGTAAGAGAAAGATAAAAGCCATTAAATCTGAAGCATAAACACTTTTCATTTAGACATTTCATTTTTAAAACCAGTTTGTCCTTTAATGGACGGTGAATGCAGTACATAATTCTATCTTTACTAAGTGTGATCTAAGTTTTCCATGCTTGAAATAGTCTGTGTAGTTTGCTTATGACCCTAGATGTCAATGAGCTTAACTGGCATTACCTGATAGAGGTGATAAACACTTTATTCAGGAAAAAAATATTTTTAATTTTGTTGGATACCTTACTTTCTGTAGGATGGAAAAGTGTTTATTTTTTCAAGTGCGTATTAAGAAAAACCTGTATAGTACCTAAGCAAAGCTTGAAGTTTGATAAAGGCCCTTTTACTATTTCTTCAGATCTGAACTACTGTTATGCTTTTTACAAAATTATTTAAATTCTTTACTTCATTGTTAAGAACACGCACGTGCAGCACTTGAATTGTCATGTTCTTATTCCTTGAGCTGTTCTGGCATCATCTTGGATGGTGGCACAATAACAAGGAAGTAAAAACAAACAGTGTCAAGTCTGCCTGGATGAAGGCCTTGATTCAGCAAGGTGCTTACAGTTAGACATGTGCTTAAGTATGTGTGTAGTCCTGTTGGCTTCAGTGTGACTACTCACGTGCTTAAATACCTTGCTGAATCGGGACCTTAATTAGGATCAAATCCTCTTTCTAGCGTTTAGCTCAAATACCTGGTAAGGTAAGGAGTGTAGAGGCTGGGCTACTGGAGGAGAGCAGGGAGAGGACACGGGGGGTGGGAATGGAGTATTCCCCAACACTAGCTTGGCCAGTGAATTTCTGTACTGGTGATAAACCATTGCACTCCTCTCCCACCCTAAACACCCATCCATTAGTTCAGAAAGTCCCCTTGCAAAACAGCATCACGTCATATGGTTGTAAACTCTTGGTATGGGCTCCCTTCATAGTGCTACCAATGTACTTGGCCTTCTGCAACCCTCATCAGAGAATTTGGCCCTAAAATCTGAGTTTTTTCACTGGTCTATTTTGTTTCTGCATCCAGGGGTTAAGTGACATTGGAAAACAATCCTATTATAAGTGGGGATTCCAGTTTTACGTCTAACCAACAAATACTGATGAATGCTGCTTTAGAGAGCCAAGGAAGAAGCATTTTTCAGTAATTGTGGGTGGGGTGTTTTTTTGTTTTTTTCCCCAAAGTCTTTAAAATTTTATTCTTGCTTTCCATCACTGTAACCCAGGAGTCGGCAACCTTTCAGAAGTGGTGTGCCGAGTCTTCATTTATTCACTCTAATTTAAGGTTTTGTGTGCCAGTAATACATTTTAACATTTTTAGAAGGTCTCTTTCTATAAGTCTTTAATATATACCTAAACTATTTTTGTATGTAAAGTAAATAAGGTTTTTAAAATGTTTAAGAAGGTTCATTTAAAATTACATTAAAATGCAGAGCCCCCTGGACTGGTGGCCAGGACCCGGGCAGTGTGAGTGCCACTGAAAATCTGCTTGTGTGCTGCCTTTGGCACGGGTGCCATAGGTTGCCTACCCCTGCTGTAACCCTTCTTTTCCCCTCACCTCTCTACTGTCGTCTGATGTTGGTGTCTGCTTTTCAGTTTCATATTTGAAGGGTGGTATGCAGCTGCTGTCTCCGAAGATGCATAACGTGAGCACTGTTTGTTGTTTCTTGTTATAACAATATTTCCCTTCCCAGTTTTCTTTCTTTGAAGTTAGAAGCGAACTGGAAAACGCTACATACAGTCACCAAGCGCATTGTTATCTTTATGGCAGAATCTTAAATCTGTCTTATTTTTTAAAATCCTTTCCCCATATTACACTCCTCCATCTTCCCTCCCCCCAAAAAGAATCTCAATTGTATCTTCCCCGCCCCCCCCTTCACTTCTGTTTTATTAGCATTTGTTAAATCAGATGAATCTTGGGAGGAAAAGTTGAAACTTAAATGTGGGTCACATTTTGGCCCCACCTAAAATTTCCCCACTTGATATGAGAAATAGTGGGGGCGGGGGAGGCAGAAATCAAAGGATCTCATTTTCCTCTGCAGCACTTGAGTGCTGTCTTTGTTGTGAGGTTCGGTATACCTTGGGAACAGGACAGGTAGTAACAATGCCTGAGAGGGGCAACTATATTATCATAGGATTGTGTGCGCGCGCACACACACTCTCTCTCTCTCTCTCTCTCTCCTACTTAATAAACTGCAGACAATAGTTAAGTTGATTTGGGAGCCTGCATCAGTTTATTAGCTACTTGTTTGCTTATGACTTGGGTAAATGATGATAAACAGCACAACGTACATATGCACAGCATACCTGTTTCTCTCGCACATGCAGTTTTGACAATAACTTTCATAAGCCCTTTACATGGTCCTTATATAAGATCTAAGTGACATTAAAGCAGCTGTTTGTAGCTTTCCAGATGGCAGCATATAAGTAACTCATGCTTTCAGGAGTCACTTCCTTACATAAGACAGCAGTCCCCTTCTGAGATGATAGGGTTACAAAATAGTAGACATAGACATAGATATATACCTCTTTCAGGTGGCACATAGAATCCCTGTGGTTCTGTCCTGTTAGCTGTGTGACGCATGCACATCACTTCCTCCACTTTCGAGAGGCATGCAGATGGTTAACTATGCTCAGAATTCAGCTTTTATTTTCAGCTCCCTAAGGATGTGGTAGTCAATGACTGCTGAGAGGAAATTAAAGAATAAAGCAGTTGATTGTCCATATATGTGAAAATAAATTAAGAGTCTACAGAGTAATAAAGCAGTAAAACATTTTAAATGTACCTACACAAGAGACTCAAGTAGATTATTTTCTATTTGCTGAAGAAAATGGATGAAAGTTGTGCTGGCCAGTCCTCTTGGAATATGGGCTTCAGAAAGCTATTTATTCAGAAATAAATAAGTGCAAGGTTTATATTGTTCAAACTGGATTTCTGTGTTTAAAATCAGCTGTATGTTTGTTTGTTTGTTTTTTTAAATACGTACACAGGATTTTACAA
Source organism: Macrochelys suwanniensis (assembly GCA_033296515.1). NCBI lineage: Eukaryota > Metazoa > Chordata > Testudines > Chelydridae > Macrochelys > Macrochelys suwanniensis. Next base: position 116,222,003 of record CM065778.1, on the reverse strand, counting down.
TACTCTCAGCAGCTGGGCTTTAATATTTTCAAGATCCGACATTGTTCAGTCCCCTCTAGGCAGGAGTCTGAAGTGATTATCTTGTGGACCATCTTTTCTCCCATTGATGATGATTATGTCTGGCACCTACAGCAGTTGCTTACATGGAAAAGTAATATGAGGAAAGTTGCTAAAATTACATTATATATCTTTAATATTATGTGTTTTTTAGGTAAAACAAGGAGGATAGTTAGCATCACTTGATATACTGAATTTCATAGACCATCCACCAGTGGATCGGATCGTGGCTTAAGAAACGAATGTTTTCAAAGTATTTGAATTTCAATTTATTAGGCAAGTAGCAGAATACTTAAGAGAAAGGTGTTAATACCAGTGTAGGCTAGTTTACTTTGCTGCATGTATTGTTGCCTACTTACAATTATAGGTGAATTACAATAAATTACTGTATGTTGTAACTTGAAATTTGGAAAACGTTGATTCTAGATATCTTCCGTGTGGATTAAATCTGTATTTAAGAGGATTCAAACCTTGACTTTTTTAGCAAGAGTAAGGTTGCCAGTTTTGGTTGGATTTATTCCTGGAGGTTTCTTTGCATGACATAATCTTTAAAGATTAATCTTTAATTCTTGGAGACTCCAGGCCAATCCTGGATGATTGGCAACCCTAAGCAATAGGAATACTGATCTCAAATTTCAGAGATTTTTGTTTCAGTTTCCAAGATCTCAGCATAGTTTTTCCTTTTATATAAATTGATTTCACTGGAAGTTTCACACACACAACTAATCAGGCTCTCAGTAATTGTATGATGTGTCTCTAAAAGGCCTCAAGTTAATGTGTTTTTTGTGGTATCTACTTTTTCTCCATTCTGTTTCTTCTCATTTCTGTTCTCCATTCCATTACTTTTGTCTCCCTTCAGATCCGCTAAAAAAGCATCTCCTTTTTATCTCTTAAATGTTTTGTTTCCCTGTCTTATCTCCCATTGGCAATTCTCCTCTTAATTATTTTTTTTAAAAAGTGAGGATATATTCAAAAAGGCTTGGTAGCCTTTTCATTTACAGATTTAACACTATCACTTGGAAATCTACCAGGAAAACAAGTTTCTAATGATGCAAGATTGTTCCTATTAGGCAAACAAATGTTGGTGGAGGGGTTCAAATAGTAGATGGGGAAAAGTCTATGAATCCTCCTGCTTTCTGCACTATATGTAATAGTTATTGTCTGGCTACGCTGAAAGAATGACAGGAGACATTAGAGATGGGTTTAATCAGGCCGCAACTTTATTATTAGATGTTGTCTGGGACAAACCCGGCAGATAAAATGTGCAGTGCAAGTTAAATCCCCACAACTAACCGGGGGTGGGGTGTGAGTGCTTTTACCGCCCCCTCCCCTTTCTGTTCATGTCCCTCCAGCAGATCCACTGCCGGGAACCTCCAGTTCGGGAGGGTGGGGAGGGGAATGGGACGGACGACTTCCACCAGCCCTTGTCCTCCCCCCCCCCCCCCCCCATCCAGCTCCCTCCAGCAATTCCCTTGCAGAGACCTTACTGACCACCCACCCTCGTAGGAGGGGTTACGGTGGACTATAATGATGGGGGGCGGGGTGTTTGGCTCCCTGATGTACCAATCAGAGAAGTCCCTAACTGCCCCCAGCTCGCTCAATTACCAAGCACCTCTCCTTTTCCAAGCCATTCTCTGTTCTTTTGTGCCTTAATTTATGGGGTACCTGCACTGAACATCCGCTATACGCTTAAAGAATTGCGGTATATGGCCTAGGGTAAGGGAAAAAATTCCTTCCCAGCCCCCCTCAATGGGGCGGCTAGTATAATGCCCACAGCAGATGTAGCTAATCACCCAGCATATTTCTGATCTAAATAGGGAGGGAGGATGGGTGCTACCTAGCCTGCTCCGAGTGATGGGGGAGGGCCCAGGCCCAGGCTGACCTTTTTAAACCCTAGGTCTTTTTAAACTCTAAATTCCTAGGTGGTGAGTCATCCACCACACTGACTGCTTTTCCAGCAGTTTTACATCTCCCCTCCTCCCCCAAGTCAGAAAGCATTGCCTTCTTCTCCCAGCCAGCCAGACAACCCCCCCTTCTCCTCTTCTTCCCCCCCACCCCCTTGTTCAAAGTGCAGGGCGGTGACTTTTAGCTAGTTTGAGTTAAAGGATATTTTGGAGGGGTAAAATGTACGTGTTCAGTTATGGGGGCAAGTCAAGCCATATATCACCTTGAGAACAACAGTACTCTAATTCTGGTTATCATGAGCTCTACTGAACACATTTTTATTGCCTTCTTAAGTAATGAATTCTACAGCTCCAACATTGATAGAATGCACATGGAGGCTGACCTAATTTATTGATGCAGGTTCCCTTCCCCCCTCCCTGGGCTCTTTATTACTTTTGATATTAACCAGAATATGCAAGTTAGAGCCAGAACAACATAGTATTGGTGATGTAAACTCATGTTTTCAGGCAGGACTGTATTCTTGGCTTGTAAATGTCATTAAATCTGATTTACCATTTTATGAGTATCCTAACATCTATGGAACAGCAGACTTTCACAAGCTTTGGAACCAGAATGTGGTTGTACATGTTTGTTTGTGTGCATACATGCTGATGGAGAAATTATTGAGACCTCGAAAGATGAAATGGCTGTGTAAATTTGAAAGCAGGGTGTTTTCCCAGAAACTTCTGGCCACTGCTTTAACACCCCTTCTTTGCCCGGAAAGCCTTTCTTCGCCTTAATCTAGCCTAACATGAAAATACTAATAATATCAAACTGTAATTCATTTTTCAACATCCCATTGCTTTGGGAGAAAGGTATTAGGGAAATATAATGTAGTGTAATTTAGTACTTTACCTAGCAGATGTTTTGATTTGCCCCTAAGAGAAGAGGGGAGTACCCTAGGAATGCATGTGAGGTTTTCTTCCTTTATGACCACTGCATTCAGACGCTATCACATCATGATTTAGTGTACTTTTATGAGTGTATCACTAATATTAAAACAAGGAATCATTTTTTCAGATTAACCATAGTAACGTGTAGTACCTGGTGTGCAACATCATGAAAGCATTCATTGACAATGAGAAGGAAGTTGGGTTAAATACAATGAGCATTAGACTGAAATAAACTATTATTTTATGGTATTCATCCTCTTGGCTTTTCAATACCTCTTCTAAAACTAATATACCGTTTATTGTTCTAGCTGTTCTTAGCAGCACTTAGATTATTTCATTACATTTTCCATTACTTAAAGTTAAACTAGTAACTTCTCAGATGTGGTATTTATTGGTTTATAGCATTTTCTAGGAAAAGTGATTTGGAATTTACATGCATTTAGAATTAGTGTAAAAGAAAGTTCTCTGTATCAGTAAACCAGATACAAGTCTCATTCTAATACAAATAGAGGTTAATTAAGATCTTCTAGAAAATGAACAGCTGTTTACCTGGTCCGATTGGATTTACTGGATAAAAATCCATGAGGGTAACACTGTATGCATCAGCACAGTATCTCAAATTTCTACCATTATTTGAGATGATAGGTTAAAGACTGATCCTAATTATCACATAGTTGAACTGTTACTAAAATCTACATCCTCATTGTGAAGTACATATTTGAAGGAACTGTGTTCTTATAAAGTGAGGATAATAAAACCTAAGGATGTAATTAAAAGGCAGACTTCAAGGGGGAGATTTTATTTCGGGAACTTTTGTTTCTGTCTCTCTGCCTTTTTGTTACAATCTATTAAAACCTTTATCTATCATCTTTCCACAAATTCTGTGTTCATGGTGTCACGGTTTCTGTGCAACTGCACCTGTATTCCTCCTGCGTGGTCCTCCGAGGGTACCCACGTTAGGTAATGGCTGGGAGCCAGAAGCCTGTCTGTGAGGAAACCTATGTCTCATTCCCACCTGACTGGGGAGTTTGACTGCACCGCTAGCTCCTTGCTTTAAGCTATGATATCTTCAGCAAGCCAGACTGCCTAAACTGCCTATGCTTCACTTTCCCTTCTGCCCATAGTTATAAGTTACCCCACAATTCCAACTCCTGAGCAAGCACATTTTATTCTTAAGGTAAAGGGATTGTAGAGAAAACATACATACGTGCATGCTTGAAAGCTTAACAGAAGTCACCCCCAATTCCATCCTAGGGTTCTGATGGGTTTTAATCCTTCAACCCACAACTGGGTTTTCCCCATGGTTACGCGTTCATCCATCTTAGATTCAAAACTGATTAGAGAGTGGGCAGATCAGCTGTGCATTTATACAGCTCACGCCTTTTGATCTTGGTCTTCTGTAACAGGTAATCCTCAGACAATGATCCCTTCTCAGAGCGAAGCTTCATTAAAATGCTGGATTTTTACATAAGTGGAGGTAGGGAATTTGCGTTAACCTCCCCTAGGAATTCTCCAGGAAACCCACTTAACATTTATTGTCCCAAAAGTCCACACTTCTCTGGCACATTTTCAATATAGTCTTTTGAACTCCTAGGTCTTGTAAAACCTGGGAGTAAGAGATATATCTTCCCTCCCCAAAGAGGTTACATACAATCCTGGCTCAGCAATACATAAACTCAATACAATAATGTCTTCTAAAGATATTGCAGAAAATTGCCATAATTTGTCACATGATGAAAAGCTACTCTTCTTATATCTGCTGGCAAATTCTTCTATTTTTGAAAAAAAACAAAAACAAAAACCCCACCACCACTTTTCTGGTCTCTTTTCCCCCCCCCGTTTCATTTCAGCTCTCCATTAAATAAAGTTTGATGCCTCAAACTTTTAAGAGGGAAAGATTTTCTGTGTTGTGAAATAGTAACAAGGGCAGAACAATCCGCAAATTCTTATTCTCATACTGACAAAAGCATCATAAGAAAGAGCAGCAATGTGATAATACAGTGGAGCTTAAGTCTTTGTAACTGTCAGATTAGTTGTTTGGGTGAAAGTAGGACCGATGGTGTCTGAGAGAATGAGGGGAAACCTTAAAAAATGTGGTATAGTCTTATCAACTGACAGTTTTACCAACGTCGTTTGTTTTTACAATTGTGTCTAGGAGCTCTTGTCATTGGCCAGGACCCCATTGCTCTTGGTGCTGTACAATCACAGAATAAAAAGACAGCCCCTGCCCCAAAGAGTTTATAATAATCCAAGTATCAAACGAGAAATAACAAATTAACAGAGAGAGACAGGGAGTACAAGGCAACAGTGACACAACGTTATGTATTCTTTAACAAAATTATGTGCAATTATATATGGATGACATTTTAAAAAAATGGCCAGGTTATTACTTTGAAGAATTTTTAAAAGGCCTTTAAAATTGCAAGTAAGTTCTTTAGAGCAGGGACCACTTTACTCTGTTGTACAAAGTCTAGCACAATGCAACCTCAATTCTGCTTTTGGGCTTGAAGGCATTATCTTAAGGTAAATAATAGAAAGTAATGTTTTAATCTCAGTCAGTGTTATTCCAACCTTGATCATTTGCATCAATGCTGACAATTATGATATTTGCTGTAAAGATTATTCTATTCATTACTCTCTAAGCTTTGTCACATAAAGACTTCCATTACATGTTTGAGAGGAGAATTTTTTTTCCCCCCATCCTTTGGATTTGTTTATATCAGTAAATGACTATGATGTAGGTATTTTTTAGTTTTTGTTTTGTTTAACATTCTATTCCTGCATTTGTTGTTGCCATGCCTTGAGAAATACCAGTCCAACCTAACATAAGGATAATTGAAGGGATTAACAGAGGAAATTCTATATGAGCAATGTGATTTTCAGCATGTAATTAAAATGTCTGGTTGGACCTAGTGTCTTTATATTAAAATAAAACAAACCCAGAACTTGTAACATATGTAGGAAGCTAATAACACGTTTCCCTCTCTGACTTCTAATGTTCCTTTGAAACCTCAAGATTCATTACAAACTCTGTATTTGTTGTTGCCTGTAAATTTTGGAAGTCTCAGGTTTGTTTGAGCACAGCAGACACTTCTCTAGCCTTCTTAGTGACTACATGTATGTACAGTTAGTATTTTAAAATGTGATACTAGATGGATTGTGGAAAGTAAGCAGGGGTTGCAAGCAGAAGGTAATTCTGGATTCATAAATTTTCTCTTTAAGTGACGCTGCGAGAACTTTTTTTGGAAGTCTTGTTGCATCTCAGTTGTGGCAAACTGTCTAATTTTAGAGACTTTTATCAATCCCCATGGGAACAGCAAAACTAATTTTTCCCATAAGAACATCTGACAAATGTAAGCTTAACTTTTTTGCCAGAAGGGGTTTGGGATGCAACTGTTCTTTTAGGCTATATTTGCTTGGTATTTAAAGCATTCAGAATTCAATGAAAGAATTCTGTGTTCACTTGGTATCATCAACAGTAACTGAGCCATATCTGAATGCTTCAGAATTCCTAAGTGGCTTTTAATTGTACTAAGTGAGCATTGAATAAATCCAGATAATGTTGCAAGGGAAACTTATTGACATTAGTCCTGCTCTTTATTTCAAATTGCCCAGTGTGAAGTACTTGTATGAAATATGGGACTATGAATACAAACAGCAGAAATGATCAGGTGAGATGACATTGTAGTTGTTAAAGACCAGTTATTCAGAACAAAAAATGTGTGGTGAGAACTTCTGGGCCTCTCTTTGTTGAAGAAAGAAATTGGAGAAATTAATATTTGAATTTTTGGTTATGGCTAAAAATCTGAGAGGGATGTTAGTGTGGTCTTCAACACAAATAATATCAACATTGTGTAAGAAAATATTTGGTCTAGCTACCTTAAAGCACTGGCTTCTGAGGATTGGCTGTGATACAAACTTTCTATAAAAAGAAAGAGGAGTCCTTGTGGCACCTTGGAGACTAACAAATGTATTTGGGCATAAGCTTTTGTGGGCTAAAACCCACTTCATCAGATGCATGGAGTGGAAAATACAGTAGGGAGGTTTAAATACACAGCTTATGAAAAGATGGGAGTTGCCTTACCAAGGGGCCGGGGGTCAGTGCTAATGAGGCTAATTCAATCAGGGTGGATGTGGCCCATTCCCAATAGTGGACAAGATGTGAGTATCAACAGAGAGAAAGTTACCTTTTGTAGTGTCCCAGCCACTCCCAGTCTTTATTCAGGCCTAATTTGATAGTGTCAAGTTTGCGAATTAATTCCAGCTCAGCAGTTTCTCGCTGAAGTTTGTTTTTGAAATTTTTTTGTTGAATAATGGCCACATTTAAGTCTGTTGTTGAGTTTCCAGGGAGATTGAAGTGTTGTCCTACTGGTTTTTGAATTTTACAATTCTTGTCTGATTTGTCTATTTATTCTTTTGCATAGGGACTGTCCAGTTTTGCCAGTGTACATGGCAGAGGGGCATTGCTGGCACATGATGGCATATATCACATTGGTAGATGTGCAGGTGAACGAGCCCCTGATGCTGTGACTGTCTCTGATGTGGTTAGGTCCTATGATGGTGTCCCTTGAATAGATACGTGGACAGAGTTGGCAATGGGGTTTGTCACAGGGATTGGTTCCTGGGTTAGTGTTTCTGGTGTGTAGTTGCTGGTGAGATTTGCTCCAAAATGTCTGTTAGTCTATATAAGGTGCCACAGGACTCTTTGTAGCTTCTTCAGATCCAGACTAACACGGCTACCCCTCTGATACTTGAGTCTTGATAGAGTAAGGTGGCTTTTTTGGGGGGTGGGGGGGGATGCTGTTGCTTTTTGCTGATTGCTATATGGAAGACTTCAACTCTAGCTTTTTTTTTTTTTTAAAGACTTTTATTTAACTGGCATTCTTTCACTGCAGGACATGTATACAGGTTGGTACATTTTATCATGGGGAGAAAAGTGAGAAATGGTCATAGTAGAAACTTCAGGCAAGCGGTATGACTTAGTGAATATATTACCACTCATCTCTTGAGGAAACCTACTTAAAATCTTAGTGGCTACGGGTACTGCCTGGTCTCTAATGACTTTCACAAAATATCTAGACTAAATTGTATTCCATCCACACTGTTGACAAAGTCACGGTAGCTGAAACAGTTTTAAAAAAAAAATCTATCTTGGTCACTGTTTAGACTGAGACAAGATTTGTGACAAAGTTTGAAAATTTTAAATCTGGCTGCTTGAGTTCATCATGAATGAACGCAAACAGTTTAGATGAAAAACAGGGTTAATGCACAAGTTTTTTTTCTACATTAGACTGTTGGTTTTCTTTCCAGAAACAGAGATGTCTGTCTGTCTGCTTTTCAGTGAGCAATGATATTTGACAAAGGCAAGTTACACAGGTTAAATACAAATGAAATTCTAAACACAGAGCAGACTTGCATCCAGTTCACCTGAAATCTTATATTTTCTTTCTGAAGCCCTCATACATTTGTGATCTATCCTTTCATTTCTAAATGTATATCTTGCGTGGTTCTCAAACTGTAGTTAATGGAATACTAGGAGCCCACAGAGCATTTCTGAGTAGCTTGTAGAGCTGCTTTGGTCACAATGTTGGAGCATGTCCAGTTGAAACCGAAGACTATCCTAGAAATTTCATTTGCACGTGCACCAGTTTATAAGCAGAATTTCTTTGAATTTCTCTGGGAGCTCCCTTGTATTTCTAGATCTCTATTACTGTACAGAAACTGAAATCTGTTTGCTTGTCTTTTTGTGTGTGCTTTTTGGTTTGTTTGCTTTTTTTGGGTGTAAATTCAACAGAGAAAACAGTTTGCAGATTACATTATAATTGGAAATATGGTAAAAGCCTAGGAAAACAGAACTAACTCCAAAGTGACTTGCAGTGGTCGGAGCAATAGGACTGGATTAATGGCTAATACTTTTTATTGGTACAAATCTTAATATGCAACAGCATGGATACTTAATGGGGGAGGGGGGTGAGCACATGTAAGCCACATCACCTTTAAAGCGAGTTTTATTTTCATCTTGTTTAATATTTGTCTTAATATTATTGTTTTAATGTAAAGAAAGTGGGTATTGGGACTGAAAGCTGGAAGACGCTATGTCCAGAGTGCATGTAATCACCCCACATCGGACAACACTGCTCTACTTTACATTTTATTGACTTGGAACTGTATTTTAGACCAAAAAGCAAGATTATGCCATCTGCAGTTAAACTGTTATATCATCTACTTTAATAAAAATACAGTATATAGGGTTTTTTGGGTTTTTTAAGCTTGCAGGGTAAAGAGCTGCTTCTAGTATTAACTTTTGCATCACTTTTCAAACATGAGATTTTTAATTATGTATAATGGTGAATTTGACTATTCATTGTGCTGAGATGCACAGATCTGTTACAGTAGGTACTTCCTTCTTGATGTTGGGAGCAGAACCAGACCTGTCAGTCACATCAAGACTACCCTTCCCCATGAAGATCCCTACACAGCAGCTGGCAGGTTCAAACAGAGCTTGCTTTTCTGAAGAAAATGCTGAAGCTTGACTGGCAAGTTTTAGCTCTTTATTCCCAACTGTGTTCTGAGGCTCTGTTTTGATTTTTGAGAGATTGTCCCCTCAGCTCCATTTCCCCAGCTGAGCTGTTCACAACAGCAGATGCCCCTACAGGCTTCAGGGAGAGACCTGAGCTGAAAAATGCCAGAGGCCAAAGGAAGAGTCTGCATCCCTTTACCTCCAATCAAGTGTCTTGCTGGGGAGCTTTGCTGGCTCTATGGGCAGAGAGCAGTTTTCATCACCTCCTGGCCTGGGTGGTGTCACCTCAGCCTCCCTCCCCTGGACAGGAAGGGAGGCAGGCAGAATAGGAAACTGACTTCAGGGGCAAGCCGGTCTCCCATCTCCAGGAGGGGAACAATATCATCCTTGAGCCTCAGGCCACCCAGATGAGGTCTGGGGTGGGTGGGTAGGTAAGGTCGGCCTCTTTGAGGACTAAACACTTAAAATATTTTTGGAGCAATCTCTGAGCCCAATTTTGCTCGCCTCTTGGAAGCTGTTTCCCCTGCTCACCTTCATAGAGTGCAGCATGGCAGATCAATGCAGAAAAGATAAATGTTGCTCATAGTAGTTGATTCCAGTGGGGGATGAGGGAATGGACACCCTCCCCCCAAGGAGATTTTTTTTTTCCTCCTTAGAGGAGGAAGGCCAGGTGTCTGAATCAGAATTAGGGGATCATATAACAAACAGAAAACAAACAAACAATAGAACCCCAAGAGAATAGCCTTTCAGGCAGACTGCTGTGAAACTATGCTTAGGAACTCTGCAGCTGCCATAGACAAGCTATATATGTCCCTCCTTGTGCTTCCTGTGGAGATGTAATAGAAGGATGGGAATTTCCTGCCAGATCTTAAGACTAGGAAGCTGACAAACTGTTGTCAATAGCTACACTGTGAGTTGCCAGTCGTAACTGTTGGGCTGCTGTTTCCAGTTGCTACTGTGAATCAAGTTATAATATCCAAGTTATTGTTTCCAGCTTCTGCTGCAGGTTGCCATGCCTCACCACCACCACCATTTCTCATTTCCCTCTCCATCAGCTGGCCATGGAGTGACAGGAGGTACAGCAGCCCAGATGTGAAACAACAACCAAGCACTAAAGGACCTCTTCGCCCACTTCTTTCTTTTTTGCCTGTTTTATAAAAGAGATTCTTCAGTGTACAACAGGCCAAAATCAACCTGGTGACAATTTGGAGGGTAAATGTGGCAATCTTTCCTGGTTGTCAAGAACTTGGTGTGTCTAACTGGGGAAGATTTATACTTGAAAGAGTGGCCCCTTCACAGACAGTCATGTGCAGTAAGGTATCTGCTTAGACCTTCTCCTTGGTGCAGTAAAACTCTCAGGTGGCATTAGACCAAGCCTCACAGTGTTTTAGTTTAAATTACTGTGACAAAGTTCCTCCTCTACCTCGGTGGGTCCTGCGCTTATTGGCGGATTCTGCTTGCTTCAGAGATCTTCCCCTCTAGTAGAACCCATAGTCCAGATCAACTCCTCCTGTGACAGGAGTTGGGAGGTTTGGGGAGAACCCGGGCCCGCCCTCTACTCCGGGTTCCAGCCCAGGGCCCTGTGGACTGCAGCTGATTAGAGTACCTCCTGGAACAACTGCACGACAGCTACAACTCCCTGGGCTACTTCCCCATGGACTCCTCCCAACACCTTCTTTATCCTCACCACAGGATCTTCCAGCAGTACGCCTTCTCACTCTCTGCTCCTAGTACCTCTTGCTCCCAGCTCCTCACACGCAACCTCCTTCCACAGCTCCTGACATGCGCCACTCACTGGGAGGCTTTTAACTAGTTTCAGCCAGCCCCTGATTGGCTGCAGGTGTCTCAATTAACCTCCCTGCCTTCTGGAAAGTTCTTAATTGGCCCCAGGTGTCTTGATTAACCTGGAGCAACTGCCATAAGGTATCAGGGATTTGTTTAGCCTGGGGCTAACATACTGGTTCCTTACCACTTTCCTATAGCCCTCTGGCCTTGCCCCATCACATATCCATCTCTCCCCCCCCCCCCCCCCCCCCTCAACACCATAGAGTTGGGCAACTTGGGACGCCAGGCAGTGTGCTCTTGACAGACCATCAGCGTTGCCATGGTGGCATCCAGCCCTGTTCCGTATGCGGAACCGGAATGGTTGGAGGGATAAGAACCACCTGGTGACCCTTGCATTCTTTTCCCTATTCTGCTGCATCCAGTGGAGGGGTGCATGGTCCGTCACAAGAGTAAATCGCCGGCCCAAGAGGTAATAACGTAGGGTCACCATAGCCCATTTGACAGCAAGGCATTCTCTCTCAACTACTGCGTATTTCTGTTCTCTTGGGAGAAGCTTTCTGCTTAGGTAGAGGATCGGGTGTTCCTCTTCTCCCACCATTTGCGACAGAACCGCCCCCAACCCCACCTCGGAAGCGTCTGTTTGTAAAATAAATTCCTTGTTAAAGTCCGGGGCTATGAGTACAGGGTCATTACAAAGGGCCGTCCGAAGGTCTGTGAACGCTCCCTCTGCTGCGTGGGTCCACTTCACCATGTCTGGACCTCGGGCTTTCACCAGGTCCGTTAGGGGACTTGCCCTAGCAGCGAAGTGAGGAATAAAATGTCGGTAGTAGCCTACCACACCTAGGAACGCGCGGACCTGCTTCTTTTGGGTTGGCCGGGGCCAGTTTTGAATCGCCTCTAGCTTATTCATTTGGGGCTTTACTATGCCCCTTCCTACAGTATATTCCAGGTGCCTAGCCTCTGCTAGCCCTATGGCACATTTAGCGGGATTAGCAGTGAGGCCAGCCCGCCTTAAGGTGCGCAGTACTGCCTCAACTTTCTCCAAGTGGGTTCCCCAGTCTGGCGTATGGATGACTACATCATCTAGGTATGCGGCTGCATAACTAGTATGGGGGCACAGCAGCTTATCCATGAGGCGCTGGAATGTGGCCGGGGCCCCATGTAGCCCCAAAGGGAGGACGGTGTACTGGAATAGCCCATCCGGAGTGGAGAACGCTGTCTTTTCTTTAGCTTCTTTGGTCAGGGGAATCTGCCAGTATCCTTTTGTCAGATCCAGTGTAGTCAAGAATCAAGCACTACCCAGTCGGTCCACCAGTTCGTCGATGCCTGGTATGGGGTATGCATCGAACTGGGATACTTCATTCAGTCTGCGGAAGTCATTACAGAATCTCGTGGTACCGTCAGGTTTAGGCACTAGAACGATTGGACTGGACCACTGACTGTAAGATTCTTCAGTCACCCCTAATTCTAACATTTTCTTCACTTCGGCCTTGATTTCGTCTCTTTTGGCTGCTGGGATTAGGTAGGGTCTTAATGTTACCTTGGCTCCGGGGATCGTGTGGATATGGTGATAGGTCTCAGTCGTCCGCCCTGGTTTTGTAGAGAACACATCTCGGTTGCAATTAATCATGTCAGTTGCCTCAATCTTTTGGATCGGCGTCAAGTCAGGTGATAACTTACACGAGCAAGTGAGGCTATCCTCCTGGGGAAGGGTCTCCTGGGTGACTAAGCATGCCTCTCGATTGTGCCAAGGTTTTAGAAGATTGATGTGGTAGATTTGCTCTGGTTTCCTGCGGCCTGGCTGCCGCACCTTATAGTTCACCTCTCCCATGGCTTCGATCACTTCGTAGGGTCCCTGCCGCTGGGCCAATGGCTTACTTTCTGCTGTGGGCACCAGGACCATCACTCGATCCCCTGGTTGGAACCGTCGACGCTTTGCTTGGTGGTTATAATGGGTTCGTTGGGTCTCCTGTGCTTTCTCCAAGTGTTCTCGTACAGTAGGTGTAACTCGGGCTATCCGATCCCTCATCTGTAGTACATGCTCAATTATGTTCCTTCCGGGATTTGGCTCCTCTTCCCAGGCTTCTCTAGCTATATCCAACATGCCCTGGGGGTGGCGCCCGTATAATAGTTCGAACGGAGAGAAACCTGTGGAGGCTTGCGGAACCTCCCGGATGGCGAACATGAGGTAAGGTAATAGTGTATCCCAATCGTTCCCATCCCGGCTCACCACTTTCCTGATCATGGCCTTGAGGGTCCTATTGAACCTTTCCACAAGGCCATCTGTTCGGGGGTGGTATACAGAGGTCCGTAGGGCTTGTACATGGCGTAATGAACAGAGATCTTTCATCAACTTGGACGTGAAAGGTGTCCCTTGATCAGTCAATATCTCCTTGGGTAACCCAACTCAGGCAAAGATCTGTACTAACTCCTTAGCTATGGTTTTGGAAGCCGTGTTGCGTAGGGGAACGGCTTCCGGGTACCGGGTTGCATAGTCCAGTACAACAAGCACATGTTGGTGGCCCCGAGCTGTCTTCTCAAGGGGCCCTATCAGATCCATGGCTATGCGTTCAAAAGGAACCTCTATTATTGGAAGAGGTATCAAAGGAGCCCGGAAGTGCGGGCGCGGACTATGTAACTGACACTCCGGACAAGAGGTGCAGTATCGTCGGACATCTTCATGTACTCCTGGCCAGAAGAACCTCTGCAGGATCCGTGCCTGGGTTTTCTCTACCCCTAGGTGTCCTCCAAATAGGTGACTGTGGGTGAGGCTCAATATGGCTTTTTGATGTTTTCGTGGCACCAGAAGTTGGTGTATCTCTTGCTCCTGCATTTGCACCACACGGTACAGGAGATCTTCAATATAAAGTAAGGTCCTGGACCCCGGACCGTCCCATCCACAGGTACTCCATTTATCTCAGCCACCTCTTTCCTGGCGTTATCATATCTAGGGTCCTCTGCCTGGTCTCGCCCGAAAGTCTCTCTCCCGGGACTAACCTGCCCGAACTCCCAGGGGCCAGCCTCTGTTGCTTCCAACGGCTCACTTCCATCATGGCTGGGGCCAGCCTCCGGCTCACCTTCCGTGGTGGTAGTTTCTCTGGCTGCTCGTGTCCGTCTGCCTACTAGGGTGATCTTCTCGCCCTGGGTCAGGATCCGGGTTACCAAAGCTTTTGCAGCCTTCCTCTCCCTTTTTGTCTTCCGTGTCTTTTGGGGGACTGAGAACAGATCCTGAGAAATCTCAGCGAACATCGGGGGTTGACATTCCCCCGGTGACAAGTCGCTGCCCTCAGGGTCCCCACCTCCCTCCAACCTCTCCGGGGGGAGTAAATTATCAAACCCTGGAGAGTCCCTCCCAATGACTACAGGATACGGGAGTTTAGGATACGGGAGTCACCTCAATGGGGTTCCCCTGAACCTCTATCTCCACCTGGATGGTGGGGTAATGGCTTACGGCCCCATGCACACATGTCACTGCTACGCGTTTGGCTTGTAGCAGCTGGCTACTTTTTACCAGCTTACCCGATATTAGGGTGATTGCACTCCCGGAGTCCACAAGCGCTATAGTCTCTACTCCATTTATCTTCACCGGTCTAGTGTAGTTATGCGGGGCTAATGCGACGCCCGCAAGGTGGATAAGGGAGCATGGGACCTCCCAATCCCCCAAGTTACATTGCATAGGGTACTCGGTGCTGGGACACTGTGCTGCTATGTGTCCCCACTCACCACATGCATAACATCTATATGGAACCTTAGGCATTGCCCGGTCTCTTGGTTTGGGAAGTCTAACATCACAATCTTCTTCCCCCTCAGTGTGCCGACTCTTTATGGCCTCTGGTGAGCCTTCAGCCCCTCTCTCTTTTTCCACCTGGGCCCTCCTGGTGGCCCAGTCACTTGAAATCTGGGGCTTGGTGCTGCTAGTTTAACCCTGGGTTCCGCTTCCTTAACTGGTCGGGTCAGTTCCCTCGCTGTCCTTCGCCTCTCTACCATTGCCACAATCTCATCATAGGTGAAGGGTTCGTTCTGGCTTACCCATGCGCGAAGGTCTGGCGGTAGTCCCCTCATGTATCGGTCGATGACCAGAACCTCTAGTATCTCTTCTGAACTCCAGGACTCAGTTTTCAACCACTTTCGTGCGAGATGGATGAGGTCATACAATTGGGATCGCAGGGTTGTGTCTTCCTGGTACCTCCACTCATGATACCTACCGCTGGGCCCGCACTGCGGTTGTTACCCCAGATCTGGCCAGGATCTCTGCTTTCAGCTGGGGGTAGTCTGCTGCAGCCTCTTCAGGCAGATCATAGTAGGCCTTCTGGGCTTCCTCACACAGGAATGGGGCGAGGATGCCAGACCACTGATCTTGAGGCCAGGCCTCCCATAGGTGCTAAGGCAAGGTGCTCTCTGTTGCCTGTGGGCTATCTGCAGGAGTGCAGACTTGCCCTGTTTGGAGTTAGAACCCCAATTGGTGCCAGACTCTTTCAGTTTGTGAGCAAATGGCTACCTATAGCTTTGGTCAAAATGAAGTCCTAGGATGTTGTCCAGAGGGGTAATCTACAGAGTTGAGCAAGAACTACAGCAGGGGTCGGCACCCTTTCAGAAGTGGTGTGCCGAGTCTTCATTTATTCACTCTAATTTTAAGGTTTCGCGTGCCAATAATACATTTTAACGTCTTTAGAAGGTCTCTTTCTATAAGTCTATAATATATAACTAAACTATTGTATACAAAGTAAATAAGGTTTTTAAAATGTTTAAGAAGCTTCATTTAAAATTTAAATTAAAATGCAGAGCCCTCCAGATCGGTGGCCAGGACCTAGGCAGTGTGAGTGCCCCTGAAAATCCGCTTGCGTGCCGCCTTTGGCACACGTGCCATAGGTTGTCTACCTCTGAACTACAGAAACAACTTTGTTCCATTTCCAGTCTCAAGCAACCCATGGAAATACAGGACTTGAATGAAAACATCTACTTAAGATTGGAACAAGACAACCTGTTCCCATCTTATTTCTAGCCTCAAACAATTTGGGAACTAATTGAGCAGGGTTTCATCTGCAATAAATGAATAAGTTCCTTATCTTCACATTCCTGTTTTACCAACCCGCAGACAATTCTTCCATTTTGCCTATGTATGACAGCTTTTTAAATCCTGCTTCCATCATTGCCTTGGGAGCACTTATCCAATCAAATGATGTCTTCCAGGATCATGACAATATTGATGTTGGCTTTTAGGAAATGTACTTTTATCTCTCTTCCTGGACAAAACTTTCTGATCAAGGCTCTCTACAGCGAAATCCAAAACAAGCACACTGTGATATGACTTCTGGGGTATCTGAGATTCATAACTGAAACCAACATAAACAGGAACTGCTTCACTGAAGGGGAACAGATAAAATTAGGCTAATTAGGGCCAGTACTCTCCCTCAGCACCCCTGGAACCCAGAAGAGAATCCCTCTCTGGGGGCACTAGGACCCATGTAACATCCCATGCAAGGTCTTGTGGCTTTGGGGAAAGAAACTGCAGGGAGGAGCCTGATGGAGACTGAAGCTGACAGCAGCTGCAGAAGAACTGAAGCATGCCCTTGGGCACTGATGATGTCAGAATATTGTCTACGGATTTGACTAGGAATTCTCTCCTCTGTGCTGATAGGGTGTTGGCTTCAAGGGCCTCAAGATCCTTGCTCACGGTCTCTTTACCAGCACCTTACTCTACTCTGTCTGCCCTTACTTCCCCCTTCTGCTTCTCTTCTCCCTTCTCTTGTCTTTCCATTTATTTTATCCCCACCTAATCACCCCCGGCCCCCAAAAGCCTGGAACTGACCATGTTTGACACCCTCCCATTGTTCACTCCTTTTGTTTTATTATTGTCCCTTTTTCCTACCTGTTGTCTGTTTTTGTCTATTAGATTGTAACCTCTTCAGAGCAGGTACTATGTACTACTGTGTTTGTACAAGCCTAGAGCAATGTGGCCCAGTGTTTGTGTGGTCCAAGGGGAATAACATCATAAACCTATTTAACAATAAACAGAGACATGGTGCCGGGGAAGTCAGTCATAAACCGGAGTTGAGGATGAATACTATCCGGTACAAGATCTAATCTCAGAAGAATGTTAACAGAAAATGAAGATGGCCATAAAAGGAAAACACGTGGCTTCACAGGAACAAAAGTCCAGTTCTTATTGGAGTTCATATGAAACCTATTCAGAAAATCTTGTTATCCTTTCTGCCTCTCATTTCATCACATCCAGTGGTAGAGATCAAGGTTCCCATGTATATACTCCATTCCCTTAATTGAGTGCAGAGGATCAGACTTCTGAAGGGATCCTCCAATTAGTAAACCAGGCAGTACAATCCTTACGTTAGATAGCAGTTGGGGCTAACAGGAGAGGCTCATTCAAGTACCCATTCCCTGAATTGAATGGGGATCAGAAAGAGAGAGCACGGCATCCACCAGCTAGAACACAATGATTCATTGAGGTCATGAGAGTCAACCTGTCTGATGGAGTTATAAATAAACTGTGAAGAACTTGATCAGTCAAGCCCCAGAGAGAGAACCAATTTTATCTTCTTAATGGAGCAAAATTACTTTAAGGCTAGGTCTACACTACCACTTATGTGGGCATAACTTATGCCGCTCAGGGACAGGAATAAGCCACACAGGTAAGAGCTTCTTCCGCCGACGTAGCTACTCCCGCTCATTGAAGGTGCATTAATGAAGTCAACGGGAGAGCTTTCTCCTATCGGCTTAGAGCTGCTACATTAGAGAGATTACAGTGGCATTTTAAGTCAACAACCTTTATTCCTGCGCCACAAGGTTTATAGGTTTCAGTGTAGTAGCCGTGTTAGTCTGTGTCAGCAAAACGAAAATAAGAAAGAAAAACTTGTAGCACCTTAGAGACTAACAAATTTATTTCAGCATAAGCTTTCGTGGGTTAATACCCACTTCATCGGATGCATTTATACAGTCAGAGAAACATGATAAGGTGGAGGTGCATAGACCAACCTTAAGAGGCTAATTAATTGAGAGGAACCATAACAGCAGGGAAGAAAAACCTTTGAAGTGATAAACAAGATGGTCACACAGCAATGCCCCTCTGCCATGTATATTGGCCAAACCGGACAGTCTCTACGCAAAAGAATACATGGACATAAATCTGACATCAGGAATCATAACATTCAAAAACCAGTAGGAGAACACTTCAACCTCCCTAATCACTCAGTGACAGACTTGAGGGTAGCAGTGTTGCGACAGATTAACTCCAAAAACAGGCTACAAAGAGAAACTGTTGAACTCGAATTGATATGCAAACTAGATTGCATTACCTCAGGATTAAATAAGGACTTGGAATGGCTCGGCCATTACGTTAATTGAATCTATTTCCCTTAAGTTAACGATCCTCATTCACACCTGTATGACCATCTTGTTTATCACTTCAAAGGTTTTTCTTCCCCTGCTGTTATGGTTCCTCTCAATTAATTAGCCTCTTAAGGTTGGTCTATGCACCTCCACCTTATCATGTTTCTCTGACTGTATAAATATCTGTCTACTGTATGTTTCATTCCATGCATCCGATGAAGTGGGTACTAACCCACGAAAGCTTATGCTGAAATAAATTTGTTAGTCTCTAAGGTGCTACAAGTTTTTCTTTCTTTTCGTTTTACAAGGTTTATAGAGCACCTAACTCGGCTGTTTATAGCCCTGTGTAGATTGAACCTCTGCAGGAGGTGACACTCTCTTTCCTATTCATTAAGGTATACCTCCCAATAGCTACAATCTCCAATCAGATGAGTTTTGAAGTTGGAAGCTTTGTCAGATGATGCCCAGTATTGTACTTTCTAATTCAAACTAACACTCACAACTCATTCATATCCTACATTAATTCCCAAAGTAAATTAGTAAATATTCTTCCTTCTGTTAAGCATCAGTCTCTTTGGGAACACTGACAGTCTGAGGGGCAGAGAAGACATGTCTTCTGCATTGATATCTGCTAGATGGCCACATAGCCATCACTATGAAATCACCCAAATTCTACATAATGGCTGTTCATTTTTTAGCCGTGTTTGTTTTTTTTTTTAATTTATTTTTAGTTTGTTTTTTTGGGGGGCAGAAGTCTTCTCTTTGCCTTAGTGCCCCAAGGGAAGATAGAAGAGAGATGATATGCCTAGTTTTGGGTGTCCGTATTTTAAGTAATGATTAGAGTGACCAGATATCCCTTTTTTTATTTTTTATTTTATTTTTTTATTTTTTAAAGGGACAGTCCCGTGTTTTTTTTTTGGGGACCTTTTCTTATATAGGTGCCTATTACCCCCACCTACCCCGCCCCCCATCCCGTTTTTTCACAGTTGCTATCTGGTCACCCCAGTAATGATCCTACTTCCCACTTTGAAGGCATACTGCTGTGAAAATTCCATTGTAACGGATCTGTAGGCCTTAGCATAAAGAAGAATAGGAAAATTTATTTGTGCTTACCTGAAAATTTCCTTCCTTCAAATAATAAGGTTTACAGATCTAGTTGACCTTGGAGAGAAATGGATCATTCAAAGATTTAGGTTTGTTTGTTGGGGGAATTTCCCATGTTTTTTCCTTTAAAGTATATTTAACACAATCTGTAATTTCGGAAAGTAAACTTGAATAATTCTGACTTTGTTAGTTGTCTCAATTGGAGGGAACTCCAGGGAGTGGGTCATTCCCCTGCTGCTAGTGACTGACAGATGTGGATCTGTTCCAAAGTAACAAGCAGGCTGAAGTATCTATTGTAATGGATCTGTGGACTTCATTATTCAAAGAAGGGAAATGTTTCCTATTTGTATTTACTTTAAAATTCTATGTGTGTACATTCAAGTTCTCCCCCCCCCCCCCCCCCCCCCCCCCCCGCCCGTGCATATTAGGGTAGAGCCCAAAGTACTCAGAGTTGGGGATTAGTTATGCTGGGTATGGTATAATCCAAAGAAGACACAACCCTTAATCTGAGGAATTCATGATGGAAGATCTAGATACTGCAGTTGGACCCCAAAGGGTGAATAATGCAGAAGAAAGAAAAGGAACATCTGTGGTTGGGCTGTACCTCACTGGCCTCCCTGGACTCCACATGGGTGCAGGTGTCCTTCTGCATGGCTTCCATTGCACAATCTGGGTCTGAGATTTGATTTTTATGGAGTACAAGAGGCTTTTTGATTTTGAAGTTAGACATTGAAATGTCTCTTTCATAGATTCATAGACTCCAAGCCCTGAAGGGACCATTGTGATCATCTAGTCTGATCTCCTGTATAATACAGGCCATAGAACTTTCTCAAAATAATTCATAGAGCATATCTATTACAAAAATGTCCAATCTTGATTTAAAAATTGTTGATGGGGAATCTATTATGACCCTTGCTAAATTGTTCCTCACTGTCAAAAATGTATGCCTTATTTCCAGTCTGTATTTGTCTAACTTCAGCTTCAAGCCATTGTATTGTGTTATACCTTTCTCTGCTAGAAAGAGCCCATTATTAAATATTTGTTTCCTATGTAGATGCCTAGACTGTAATCAAGTCACCCCATAACTTTGTTAAACTAAATATAGTGAGAGACTCAAGGAGCTTAATCTAGGGCATGTTTTCTAATCCTCCAATCATTCTCGTGGTTCTTCTTTGAATCCTCTCTAGTTTATCAACATCCTTCTTGAATTGTGGACACCAGAACCTGCACTGTAGTTCAACAGTGATTGTACCAGTGCCAAATACAGAGAAATAACTTCTGTACTCCTATTCAAGATTCCCTTGTTTATACATCCCAGGACTGCATTAGCTCTTTTGGCCACAGCATCACATTGGGAAGCTCATGTTCAGATGATTCTCCACCACGACCCCCAAATTATTTTCAGAGTCACAGTTTCCCAGGATATAGCCCCCCATTCTGTAAGTATGGCCTACGTTCTTTGTTCCTAGATGTATAATTTACATTTAGCCAGACTAGAATGCATATTGTTTGCTTGTGCCCAGTTTACCAAGATATCTAGATCACTTTGAATAACCTGTCCTCTTCATTATTTACCACTCCCCTAATTTTTGTGTCATCTGCAAACTCTAAGGGTATGTCTGTACTTACGCGTTGCGTCGGAGGAGTCCAATCGATCTTCTGGGTTCGATTTATCGCGTTTTGTCTAGACGCGATAAATCGAACCAGGAAGTGCTCTCCCGTCGACGCTTGTAATCCTGCTCCACGAACGGAGTAGGTGGAGTCGACGGGGGAGCCTGCGTGCCGCGTGTGGACCCCGGGTAAGTACCTTTTCATTTGAGCTAAGATACTTCGACTTCAGCTACGTTATTCACGTAGCTGAAGTTGCATATCTTAGTTCGAATTGGGGGGTTAGTGTAGACCAGCCCTAAGTGATTTTGTTTTCTTCAAGGGTCACCGAAACAAATATCGGATAGTGCAGAGCCAAGAACCAATCCCTGTGGGACCTCACTGGCAACACACCTGCTAAATGGTGATTTCCCATTGACATTTTGAAACCGATCAGTTTGCCAGGTTTTAATCCATTTAGTGTATACAATATTAATTTTATATTTTAATTTTTAATCAAAATTTTGTGTGGGACCAAGTCAAATGCCTTATGTCAACACTATTCCCTTTATCAATCAAACTTGTAATCTTATAAAAAAAATATCCGGTTAGTTTGACAGGATCTGTGTTCCATTAACCAGTTTTTTAATAGTTCGGGTCGTGACTCAGCACTGGGTCGTGGCATGTAAGACACTGGGTCACCTTGCTAAGCACCCAGGGACCCTAGCGGCTCTGGTCAGCACCACTGACAGGGACGTTAAAAGTCCCGTCGGTGGTGCTGTCCAGCTAAGGCAGGCTAGTGCCTACTTGTTCTGACACCGCGCTGCGCCCCGGAAGTGGCCAGCAGCGGGTCTGGCTTCTAGGTGAGGGGGCCACGGGGCTTCGGCTCTGCACTCCCATTGGCTAGGAACCGGCCAGTGGGAGATGGGGGTGCGGAGTGCGGTGCCTGCGGGTGAGAGCCGCACGGAGCTGCTTGTGCGCCTCCGCCTAGGAATCGGAGCTGCTGCTGGCTGCTTCTGGGGCGCAGCATGGTCCATGGTGCCAGGACAGGCGGAAAGCCTGCCTCTGCAGGCTGCTGACTGGGAGCTGCCGGAGGTAAGTCTGCGTCCCAATTCCTTGCCCCAGCCCTGAGCCCCCACAAGCCCAAACCCCTTCCTGCACCCCAAACCCTTCTTCCCTGGCCCACCCCAGAGCCTGCACGCCCACCCCAGAACCCCGACCCCCTCCTACACTCTAGCTCTGTTGGGTCATGGGCATCAACAATTTTCTTCAACTGTTCCCCCAGAAAAAAAGTTTGAAAACCACTGCCATAAACCCATGTCAATTTGGGTTCCTTACATAACCCTCCTTAGTTCTTTATTAATTTGAGTTCCATATCAGCTGCTCCTTTTTCTTGCCCAGGATGTCATGTTGACTGTCTCTAATTGCCCAGTTCATTCCATTCACCCTTTTTAAAAACGGGAACATTAGCTTTCTTCCAGTTGTCTGGAATTTTTCAGTGCTCCAAGATTTATTGAAAATCAACATTAATGGCCCCGTGAACTCCTCGGTTAACTTGCATCCCAGAGTTTTAAAAGAGCTATCTGGACCTGCTGATTTAAAAATGTCTCTCTTTAGTAGCTTCTGTTCTAACATCCTCCACAGATACTAGGGGAATGGAAAGAGTGTAAAGAATATTCTCAGTCTTTTGTTTTAAATATAGCCTTTAATTTTCTGGTGAGTTTCTTGTGAGTAGCTAGCTGTTTACCAACACTTAAGGAAACTGCAAGTCCTTGCAACACTTGACTGTTGATTTTTCCATCACTTATTGTAGCTTTTGCTGATTTAAAAGCTTAAAGCTAAATTAATGTTCATTATAACCCTGTATTTGTATGCTCCACAGCTTTTTTTTTTTTTTTTTTTTTTTTTTTTTTTTTTTAATTCTCTTTGGGCTGAAGCTTTTCTTGCTTTTATTCAGCACACATAAGACCTTTTTTATTTTGAAGCTTTGAGGAAAACTTCTTTGGTCACATTTGAGTTCTTAGAGGGGAAAAAAATATATTGAGTAAAGATTTTCAGCCACTGCCACCTTAACTAGATTTGAAACAGTGACTTCTTGAATGGAACATAGTCCTTTTAAAATTATGCTCTTCCAACCTGTCCCATCCTCACCCATGGGATGGATATGATACGAACAATTTTTGTCCATTATTTATTGCTTCTGGTACATGTCCTAGAATTTCTTAGCACTTCCATGATCTAAAACGAGATTAGACAGAATTAGTGTAAATGTAATATTAGTTAGTTATTACAGGAGTGCCTAGATGCCCCAATAAAGATTAAGGCCCTGCTGAACTAAGTACTGTACAAATGCATAGTAAGTACAGTCTCTGCTCTAAAGAGCATTCAGTCTACCTATGGGAAAATAGTGCTTGCAAAGATGACTCTTCTTTTAATTCTCTGTCTGATGTAAGAGGTGGCATATAGCAAATTACTTACTTGGTAGGAAAGGGAGAAAAATTCCAGCAGCCTCAGTGTTAATGAAGCCCAATTTCATTCACAATGCTACTAACAAACCAATATTTACTGTACACTCATTGCAGCAGATCTGTAGGTAACACGCTTGGGAGCATCCAGCTGCATTTGAACATTTTTGTTGTCTATTACATAGTGTCTAAATAAACAAGAACATATTGTGACTTCAGTGAGGCTACTCAATGTGAGTAACTGCTCAGTAAGTAGAGGGTTCACATTCTGGCCCTAAGTAAATACCACAAAAACAAAATAGCGGTTACCATTGTGTTCCATTTTCCAGGTGGACTGCTTTTGGTACTGTAGATTTCCATTATTTGCCAGTAACATGTTGTTCAGTGATAGGAATAGTATGAAACAGAAACTCGGTGAACAGTTTACTTTGGATGTGAAGGCTGATTACAAGAAGCCAGTTTTCAGAGCTGATAGAAGCATATCATAGAATCTCAGGGTTGAAAGGGACCTCAGGAGGTCATCTAGTCCAACCCCCTGCTCAAAGCAGGACCAATCCCCAATTTTTGGCCCAGATCCCTAAATGGCCCCCTCAAGGATTGACCTCGCAACCCTGCGTTTAGCAGGCCAATGCTCAAACCACTGAGCTATTCCTCCCCCCCAATCTCTCCCAATCCTTTACAGCAGTCTCAATATGTCCTTCATGGACATTCCTTATCCGTGTCACTTTCTTACTAACTTGTCAGTAAAATGTTAAGTAATTCAGTGTCATGATAGCTCTATCAGTAAACTGGCAACTGAAATACAAGACCCTCCAAAATGCATCTCCCCCATCTCAATGGCAGGGGCTGTTACTTGGACGAACAGCAATGAGACAGGGCCTGGAAGGGAGAGGAGCAGCAAGAACACGTGTTTGATGAAGTAGAAGCTGGGTCCCTCCTCCTGCTGGGATCCTTCACTTTCCATTATCCAGGCTGGGTGTGTTGATTGGCTTTCACATGCCAGCCCTCCCCTGTGTCTATTTAAACTTGTCCTAGGCTTTTCAAAGGCTTGTTGCTCCTTAGCTGCCCCACCCACTCTCCCCTTGTTTGTAGTATAAGAGCTGTTTTGTTGGTTTTTATTTTTATTTATTTTTTTTGGATGTCACAAGTCTGACCGATCACCTGTTTTGTATCAGGAAGGATATTTTCCCGTCTGACCAAGTTGGCTGCAGCCCTTTGTTTTTGTTCCTTTTTTTCTGCCTTCCTGGACGCATTATTGAGGCACAATTAGGTTGAAAGGCATAGGACTTGAAAGTTTAGTATTAGAAAGGTAAGACTGTTTAACTCCTCACAACTTGTGGCTGGTGTCCAGTGCAGTGAAAGATTGAAAGGGCCAGTTCCCAGAGGCGAAAGAAATAAGGGCTTTTGGTGTTGGGCCTTGTGCCTTTAGCAGAAGGGGAGACCTGAAGTCTTAGAATGAGGTCCCTCCTTGGTATCCTCGAACTCCTCTGTCCCCTGCCCTGAGAGGGGTGAGCAAGAGGATTCGGAAGTTAGCTGAGTCCTAGGTACGGGCTGAGGAGGGTCTACCCCAAGTTATTGGTTATATGGTGAGAACCCTGTAACCCTACACTGAACCCAGTTAAATGCCTGAAATCTGTGAGTTCAGGGTGGGCCCATTATGCCCCTCACCACTGTTAAATTATACAGGAGATCCCTGCTAGAACGCGCGTCAACATAGCGTGAATTCAGAATTAGCGCGGGGGCGACCCTGGATCCCAAAATAAATTATTTACATTGGGATCCATGGTAATGCGCCCCCCTGCTATAACGTGGTCCCCGCGTTAAAGTGGTATCGCACATAGCTCCCAAACCCTGCGTTCTAGCGAGGGTGCAGTGTAGTTGTGGCCTGCCACTTAAATCCATCCCTATGTCTGTTTATCAGGACATGCAGGTGAATGAACAAATAGCAGCAGCAGCTCAGAACTGTCAAACAAGGAGGTTTGTAATCTCACTATTCTTCTTAGTCTTCACTTATTTTGTTAATTTAATTTGTTTTTTTGAAAGAAAGCGATGTCCGTTTTGCTTGGCAAAACATCTTTGAGAAGTGCTTCTTGCCATCTGCAAACTATGAATATTTTTAAAGAATATTTGATGAATATTTTTAGAGGCTGGAGCGCGTAAGCTACATTCCTGTCTATTTATAATTTAAAAGTATGTTTCTATCAAGCTGCTCTGAGAAGTGACTTTATTTCTGACAGTGACAATATGACTAGGGTCCTTCCAAATTCATGGTCCATTTTGGTCAATTTCATGGTCAGAGGATTTTTAAAATAGTTAATTTCATGGTTTCAGACACTTACATCTGAAATTCCATGGTGTTCTAACTCTGGAGGTCTCCACCCAAAAGGGGTTGTGGGAGATCGCAAAGCTATTGTAGGGGGATCACAGGGTATAGGGGGGTATAATGGCTCAGTGTGGGGGCCCTCCCACTCCGGGTCCTCGGGAGGCCACCCTGCCTCACTACATCGCTGATAAGTCAGCTGCCGTGGGGAACGAAGCAGTCTCCACTCGCAGCTGGGACCCAGGCCTGTGTTCAAGCTGGGCAGGAAACAAACAGTCAGTTAGCCCAGGCCCTAGATCAAGGCAGGGCAGCAAAGAGTCTGAGGCTCAGGCTTCTGGTCTGGGGAAGGGGAGACTGCCTCCTCAACTGGTGGGTGGCAGAGGGGAGGCAAGCTCACCCACTCCACTGTGTCCCGGACCAGGGCCCTAGCTAGTGCTTTGTCACTGTGTCAGCAGGGATCCACGCCGCAACACACTGAGTCATCCTCTATCAGCGTTGCAGCCAGACAGGTCTGCTACCCCTGGACCACTTCCACACTTCCCTTCTTGATGTACCTGTTGCTGTAAGGAGGAGTTGAGGTTGACGGTGGCTTTCGGGACATCAAGGAACTCTTGGCGGGGGGTTGTGGGGGGGTCTGATCCGTCAGTGGTCTGGGCCAGTCATCTTCTCCCTCCGGGGTCAGGTCCGATGATGGTCTGGACGGTCCAGGCCAGTTGTCTGTTTCCGCCGGATCAGAATCAGCTAGCGGCTCTGGTGGGCCAGGCTAGTCCTCTACTCCCTCAGCCCCCTCTGCCGCTTCCCAGCTCAGGAGGCATCTGGTCTCTCCAGTGGTTGCCTCCCTACTGAGCTTTCTTGGCCGCCTTTTATACTTCCTGCCTCTCCCACCCATTTCCTGTGGGTGGGGCAACTAGGTCCTGGTTCCGCCCACCAGGGCTCAGTGTGAGGGCCTTCCCACTCCGGGTCCTCAGGAGGCCACCCCGCCTCACTACAGGGGGTCATCACTTTTGGGGGGGCAGGATTGACCTTATGGGTGGGTGACCACCCAAGACCCCATGCTCATGGAGGTGCTGTGGTCCATCCTTCCCCACCCCTCCCCTGCACTCAGCCCAAGGCCCATTTAACCCATAAGTGCTGGGCTGTGCTGCCTTTAGAGCCAGGCTCCCAGCCAGCAGCCACGAAGCTTCCTACAGCCTGGGGAGGTTCCCGGAGGTGGGTCTGATCTCCCTGTGCTGCTAGGGGCGCCCCTACTGTGTGCCAGGCTCCAGATGCTAGTCCCGGCCAGGCTGAGAAGGATAGAACTTCCTCTTCCCCTTTAGGGGCCACTCCTGGGGTTGACTCAGACCCACCTCCAGGTACCTCCCCCTATATCATATATACATAAATTTGTGTACCATATACATGAGAATAAAATTTTCTAAATTCCCCTTTCAGCTGACTTGTTTTGGCAATAGACTTGCTTTCTCTAGTTAACGCGATCACTTTTGAAATGCTAAGTGGTTGGTAATTTCACTACTGAAGCAGTATTCTAGTCCTTGAGTAGTTCGAGGAGTAAAGTCTTTCTTTTCTTTAGAAAGAAAGAAGAAAAAAAAACCCCTATTAACATTTTGTACAAGGTAAAATGAGAGCAGTAAAATTAAGGGTACATTTTACCTCTAATTTATGATGAACCTTATTTTTGTTTTTAATTTGACTGATATAGAATGCCACTTAGTGCACACACATTTGAGAGATTTTGGCTCTTAAGCATTAAGATTTGGCATGCTGAATTTTTACGAACTCCTTCCTTTTTATTTTTTTGGTCAGTTTTCCTAGGTGAGTGGCTCTGAAGACTACAAACTTTATATGAGTAGCCTTATTAAAGCCAGTGGGGTTTCTCATGTGAGTAACGTGAATATGATTTGCCTCAAATACAAACCGTGAAATTATTGTATGCATCTGTTTAGAGTGCAGCTTTCAAGAATAAATATTTGGAGTGGGACCGGAGGGAAAAAATGTGTTGATTTAGTTTGAAATGTGGAAGCTACAAATGCAGAACAAGTATAACTAAATTTAATTATTTAGTTATACATGGATTTGAATTAACTCTTGTATAGAAAAGTTTAAGAAGTTACAGTTGAAATTCTTAATTGTTCTATCATACAGCTCTGTAAAGGGGATCAAAATATTTTGGAATTGGTCAGAATGTCATTTTAGTACTTTTGTCCTTATCCATTCCTGTAGAATTTTAAGATTTTAAAACATTGACATTTCTAGATCTTATGGTTGTTAATAAAACATGCTGAATATGAACCAATGTAGTATTGTATTTCAGAATATGTAAACAGAACTGAGAAATAACTCTGAGATGTGAATTGCTCCATTCACCTTAGTGGTGTATTGATTCTGAAATCTAAAGGTAAAATTTTAAAAGTCAACATTTCAAAATTTTGTTACTGCAGATAATTTTAGCAGAAAGATTGAAGTGTGCTTTGTGCATTGTGGCTGGATACTGTGGAGGTTAGAAGGAGAGAAGATACTAGGTTGTATAGGTCAGGGGCATTCAACCTTTCCAGACTACTGTACCCCTTTCAGGAGGCTGATTTGTCTTGCTTACCCCCAAGTTTTATTTCACTTAAACTGCTTGCTTACAAAATCAGACATGCTATTACTGGAAAAATTGCTGACTTTCTAATTTTTACCATATAATTCTAAAATAAATCATTTGGAATATAAATATTGTACTTTACATTTCAGTGTACAGAGTACAAAGCAGTATAAACAAGTACACTGTCTGTATGACATTTTAGTTGGTACTGACTTCGCTAGTGCTGTAAAACTAGGTGAGTTGATGTACCCCAGGTTGAGAGCCACTGGTTTAGATACTTCTCTAAAGGCTAGTGTAAAATTGTTCTCACATTCTTCAGGGCTATGAATGTTTTATTTTTAAAGTTTTCATTGGGAGAGTGTTCCACAGTCCAATAGCTCTCATCATTGGAAGCTTTTCTTATTTCCCAACTCCCCACCTCCTTGGTCTAAATCAGGGATCTCAAACTCAAATTACCATGAGGGCCACATGAGAACTAGTAAATTGGCCCGAGGGCCGCATCACTGAAACCTTTTCATACAATGATACAAAAGTATAGTAAAAAATGAAGAGTAATATAGTATTCTATTAAAAGTCAATGTATTAACTTTTTAAAAACTGTAAAGCGAAGGGGTTTTAATAAAATATAAACACTCGGTAATGTTTGGAGCTTGGTGCCAGTGGAGTCGGCGCCTATGGCGGGCCGCAGGAAATAACTCCGTGGGCTGCATGTGGCCCGCGTGTTTGAGACCCCTGGTCTAAATCTTCATTTACTTTCATTTTGTTGTTCTCAGATACACTCAAGGTTCAAAGTGAGACCCGCGGAATGGAGACAAAGGAAAAGGGGAGTGATGATCATCACTGGAGGGAGGGAAGTGGGTGATGCATGAAAAAAAGTTACACAAGTTCCTTCTCTTCTGTATAAGGGTGACCTAAAAAGGTGATATAGGAAAATATCTGCATATATTTATCATGTTAAATGGGTGGTTCGTTTAAACAGAGTAAAGCCCCAGTGAAATTTAGTGCAAGTTTCCATATGGAAACTATGCTGAACATAATCAAAAGCAGATATGCTAGTATTAATGCTTATGCTTAGCAAATCCCTAAAGATCTTGCAAAGACCAGTATTCTTAAGGGAGATATTAAAATCTATTCAATATAACTCTTGAAAGTGCATCAGTTACTTGAAAAGTGGACTATAAAATAAAGACACAGCACAATTAGATATAAAAGATCTAATTTTGTGCTCTTTTTACACCAGTGTAGCTCCATTGAATTCAGTGTCATGACTCTTGATTTACACCAGCATAAATGATTGGCATCAGAACCAAACTAAATCTTCCCTTCCTCTGTGATTTTTTTGGCCCTATTATAATGTGCATGCCATGCTTTTGCTCCTCTTCATGCCACACAGTGAGTAGCAGCATACAAACTAATTATTAAACAATTGCACATTCCCCTCTTTTTTGTTACTAAATCATGTTGGCAACCTTGAACTGAAGAACTATTGTATTCAAATACATTGCCAATAACTAACTTGGTTGCAATTTCTTTTAGCATTTATGGAAGTTACAACTTCATCAGAGCAAGTAAAATAAGAAAGTGCATCCATTACTTTGACTGAAGATCCATGTCAGAAAACTCCAATTCTGAATTTCTTCTAAAATCAAGGGTGTTATAAGCATCTTCCTTAGCTGTCTACTATTGCCTGCAACCACCGGGGCAGGCTTCAACCTTAGAGGTTACCCCTTCAATGAAGGTGTGGAAAACAAGGCTCTATATAGATTAGCATTA
This sequence comes from Macrochelys suwanniensis, assembly GCA_033296515.1. Classification (NCBI taxonomy): domain Eukaryota; kingdom Metazoa; phylum Chordata; order Testudines; family Chelydridae; genus Macrochelys; species Macrochelys suwanniensis. Next base: position 116,191,627 of record CM065778.1, on the reverse strand, counting down.
GGCCTGCATACCATGCTTATGAGGCTTAGGCCTTGGATACTGTTTTGGATATGCAGAAAGTTAATTTTGTTAGAACAAATTGCCATTCTCCTTTATATAGCCTGAAAATTCATCAACACCCACCATGGGACCCTTACTCTCCCCCCAAAAACATAGCTTGTAAGTATTTGTTCTCACATATGAAGCACAGCACATATGAAGCACAGCCTTATACTGTAACTTCTTTCTTTTTCTGATTGTTAAATAAAAATATTGACAAAAGTTGTCTAACTACATATGGAGGGTGTCACTAGACAAGAGGTTTGTAGACAGTGAGGCCAAGGTTTTCAAAAGCAGGATCCTAAAGTTAGGGTTGTAAATCTATATTTAGGCACCTAATTAAGTTGCTTGATTTTCAAAAAAGTGCTGAGTTCCCAACAAAATCAATGAGAATTTCTGTGCGATCAGGAACTCTGAAAACCATTTCACTTATACAGGTGCTTAAATATAGAAATAGGAACCTGGTCTTTAGGCTCCTGTTTTTCAGAATCTTGGTCTGATAATGACACGTGTACTACGTTTGCACCCAAATAGTTAGATTCTTCTTGCTCCAAATTTGTACATGTGTTATGCCATTGGTTACGGTGGGTTTACTTGTGATTTATAACAGTGTGACTGAGATCAGAATCTTACTCGATTTTATACTTGACTTTCTTCCATATTGAGAGTGATCACTATGAGAAATGTAAGGTTATTTTTAAGTTCTTTGAGGGGCACCAATAACTGAGCAAAGTGAGCAGAATTTTTTCTGAGTCTAAAAGCTTTAGAAAGATCTTTTGTATATTGTAGGGCATTTCAGTTCCATGTGTGAGTACTACAGAAAGTACATTTTTAAAATAATTTGAAGATCTTGGCCATGAGTATATATTTTTAAGAGTTTAGTGATTTTTGGGTGTCCAATTTAAGACACCTTAAAGAGATTTTTTTTTCAAAGAAATGTTGGGACTTCCACCTTCTGAAAACCAGGCCCCTTTAAGGTGTGTCAAATTTGAACAGTGTGGGCTCCTCCTTTATTTGTGCTTCTCTGTTCTTTTTAATAAGTGAATGTCTATGGAGCAATCGTGGGTTAAACGTTTTAGTGAACGCCATTTAATACTTTGGGAAATAACCAAAAATACAGTATCCACTGGTTATAAATACTGTACCTGAAATGCTAAAGTCCAGTGTTGGGTGAAACTGTTTATGTGGATAATGCATGGAACATACTTAACATGAAGACAAAAGAACACTGACAAAAATATGTGTCAAGTATAAGTGAATTGCAATACTGTGATAAATACATTTTCCTGGTGTGCTTCCTATATAGAACTGGCACACTTCACTTGCTAAATATTCAAGCAGGTATGAAACTCTGAAATTCTCATTAAAATCCATGTGAAACTGAGAAGCAAAATATTTCCAGTGTTTGTAATATCTAGTCTTATTACTTGTAAAGTAGCATGAATGTGAAACTGAAGAGTGGTTGTGTTTTAAATGGGGGTGGGGGAAGGGGGAATCCCTCCCCATATAGAATATGTAGTCCTGATGTTCTTAGCTTTTTCAGGACTTCAAGAGAACTATAGAGCCTCTTTCTATTCTGGAAAGTGATAGCTTGAATATTTTGTCCGATGTCCCCTCTCTCTCGAATACTGAAATCTTTAAACTGATGTTGCTGAAGAGGATATGTAGTCTGTTAAGAAGGTGGTGTAACCTGTAGTAGATTGTGATTATATTCTATGGTACAGTTTTTCACTTTTTGAAGTGAGTTTTTGTGATTTACTGTAGATGAAGAAAAATGTTTAGAGTATACTAAGCTTTCCAATTTGAGAAACTGCATTAAAATTCTTGCTTTATTATGGTTGCTATTACTTGTATAGGACCTGCCTGATCCAAAGCCCCTTGAAGCCATTGGGTTTCTTTCCATTGACTTTAGTGAGCTTTGGATCAGCCTATACAAGGAGACAAGGTCCTCTGTTTTCTCAGAGCTTAGAGCCTAACCAGTGATGTCCAGTCTGTGGTTTGGAGGAAGTGGAGAGGGCAACGCTTGGTAGAGCCACACAGTCAGCCTTCAGGGCCTTAGTTTTCAGTAGAATATCTATTATAAATTGATAATGTATGTGGTATGACTATGGTAATGAGTAGCCTGCTCTATTACTCAGACATTTTATTACTCAGATAACTAACCCACCCATACAACATTAGATCTAATGTCTAACCCTTGTTTTTGAGAAGAGGTCTGTGGATTCTGAAATAAGAAATTTGATAGTTTTTTTTTGTTGTTGTTAACTTTGTGTTGCCCACTGTCTCCCCTAATTCTGATGCAGTGTTTGAAATTTCCTATAAGGAGATGGAGGAGGTTTTCTATGTATGAGACCACCCACGTGGCCCCTTAACGATGTTTGGTTTTTTTTGTGGCCTTTCTGTGCAGCGATACTTTCTCTGTATCTCTTCATAGTCCAGACAGCCTCTCACTGTAAATACCTTATTATTTACTAGATATATTTTTCCATAGCAATCTTTCGGATTGCTATTTCTGTATCCGAAAAGCAAACACATTATAATATTGAAAATCTGCACAGGTTTAGTAAAAGAGGACAGCTATTTCTCTTTCAAAGATAGGCCAAAAGAATCTTTCACTTAAGCTTTGAATGACTAGTTTTAAAGACCAATCCTATTACACTAGGGAACACCTATTTTGAGAGGAATATAATCTCTTGTGCTCTTCTTGCTGAATCTGCTGACATCTTGAAAAATAAAAGCATTAATTAATGCTGGAGAATTAACCTGATAATTTGGGAAATGAAATTGGCTTATGGAATATTTGATTCGCTTCTCTGGATAAAGTCATTGTTGACTTTTTTTAAGACAATTTTTAAGGTAGGTTACAGCCATTTGGAACAATATATTTTGGAAAGGGATTGAGGGTGAGACCTGTTTAAAGCAAAGGAAATATTTCTCAACTGTGTTACTAAATGCTCTATTTCTTGGAAAACATATTTGCTTCATTTAGCCATATCTTGTGGAACTTGGCATTCTCCTTTTACTAAAAATTGCCATTCTCATAGATAAGTAAGGCAGCTATCCCAAGATAGCATCGTTCCTTCCTCAGAAAAGTTATACTTTTTTTATTTTGCTGTAGATTGAACTGCATCTTAGAACCTTTAGCCCAGACTACACTACTATTAAATAGTTGTGGGAAGAAGTATTTTATGTTTGGTATAGCCAAGTAGTAGCTATCAAATAATTATCTGTAGCTTTACATCAGGCTTATTTAAATTTCTCCCTGAGGATCTGGCTGTAACTTAAAGGGTGTGATTTACAGAAGAGCTTGTACCACTCCTTCCATAAATGATCTTAGTTAAATAAAAATGTGCCTTATTAAAGGGCAGAGTCGCTATAAATTCCGTTGTGCGTGATCAAAGCAAATTGGAAACTTTAATGGTGCTTTTATTTGCTAGTTCATGTGGAAGTTAACTTTTGCCACTGAACAGTTTCAAAGTCTTTTACTCATATGAAACCTCTTCTGTGGGTGTTTGGTATTTACTAAAAAGAGAGGAAAGGGTTACAGGTAGTGGTTAAAAAAATTATTTGCTGCTTTTATAGAGTGCTCTTGTACCTCTCTTTCCTTCCGCTCTTTCTTTCCCCCTCCCCCCCCCCCCTTTTTCCCCCCCTCCATGCAGTAAAATGGGTAATTTCAGGTTTAGAATATATTTTAGCATCAGGTTTCTACACTTGGGGGGATAGTCATGAGAGATTGTTTTGGAGGGAGCAGAGAATGAGTTAAAGGAGGATTCATTTGAGACCTGTGCCTAGATGAATGTTTAAGAGGAATCACACTTAGGGAAAGAACATGTTTTCTGTTGTAAGTATCCCGTTCCCCAGTCAGAAGTTTTAACCCTCTTCTTAGAGTTGAAAGTATAACAACTACAGATACCATTTTCAGTACATTGAGACTTACTTAATAGGCTTCAAAAAAGTACTAGTGAGGGGGTTCACAAACTTTTTCATAGTATAGACCACATCTTAATACAGTGATTATCTCAAGGACCACCTTCTCACTTATTCATAATTACGGCAATTGATAACATCTCTGTGGTAACTGCAACAGCCCCTTGCATAGAAAAGTAATTTTAAGAAAGTAACAGTTTTAGCTTTCCTTAATGTGCTGTGGCAGCTGGGGAGGTAGAGGAGCCCAGCATGGTATGATTGACTAGGAATCTTTCCATGAACTTCCAGAAGCTCTTGGCTGTGCCATCTTGAGAATTACTGTACTACTGTCTTTATTTTTCCCTTCCTTTTACTATTAAAATATATTTTACACCTTTGAGTGCCAGTGCATTAGATCTCAAACTATAGTCTGTGGAGCTGCTATCAAAATGGTGCTGCCTCCCTTGGGTTCCTGATATCTGTAGCTCTGTCCAGTTACGGTGCCCACTGTCGTTGCTATCAGTGGAACTGTAGCATTGTTTGTATAACAATGGGTGATTCCCAAAATAGTAGAGTGTAGATGAGCCCTAACTAGCAGGACTTAACTAAGGTTTGACATATTAAGACCTAGTCCCCTTCTATGTAGGTGGTATGTCTGAGGTGGGGCACAGTACTAATTGCAAGCTGGTGCAGTGGTACCTATGGGTTTGCTGCAGCTCGTATAGATTAGAGCAGTCTGTAAGTGATTATTATAATGCCTGGTATCACCTGGGTGTGATGTCCCGGATCTTGAACCCAGGCCTTGGAGTCCTGAGACACTTGCCACTTCCTGGCCTCCACCCAATGGCTACTGAAGCTGGGTGGGCTGAGAAGCTACTAGAGTTATAGCCCTAACCAAGGCACCACCCATGGGAGCTCTGACTGGAGGATCGCCTGGCTCCACAAGATCGGTCCAACTACATTATTTAAGCCAGGAGGAGGAACAGGAAGCTTGTACGAGCAACAAGGTGGTTTCCTGTTGTGACTGCATTGAACCCTGCTTGTACCTGGTTCCTGTTCCCTCATGCTTGTTCCCTGTCTATCCTCCTGCCCTTACGCCTTGCCTCCAGTCCTGACCCTGATTCTGGCTTGACCCTTGGCTCTGGCATTTGGCATCTAATGTCGGCTCTGACCCTCAGCTTTGATTCCTGGTTCTGACTCTGGCACGATGCCGGCTCTGGTAACTGGCAGTTGGCTCTGGTGCTGACGCTTGGTTTCGTTCCTCAACCTGTACATGTGCTCCACCCACTAGACCTGACTGCCTACGTCCTGGTCCATAATGCTGGCTTCCCAGCTCGTCTAGAATTGGGGGAGCAGAAAAGTGGCTCACAGCAACCTTTCCCTTTTGCATTCCTCAATTTCACTGAGTTTGGACTTGGCACAGCTCAAAATCTCTCCAAGTTCAAAGTTCCTATTTCCTTGCCAGTCATTGCAAGCTTGTCTCTCACTAACAGAAGTTGGTCCACTAAAAGATATTGCCATACCTTGTCTCTCATGATACCAAATGCAGTTTAAGGAGAGCAACTCCCTGCACTATGTGTTAGCGATGTCATCAACTACTGCATAAGAAAGGACACTGAGTACCTGATCTCTGCTTTTAACAGATAAAAGGAAAGGCGGGGGGGGGAGAAATTTGAGGGGAAAGGGGGCAAGGAACAGCTTAGTTATTTAGGGAAGAAAAAAAAATCTTTAAAAGATCCTGGGGACTGCTAAAGAGTTTTATTCAAATTCTGGTGAATTTTAGATATTTTTCTCTTGCCCTTTTTCCAAGGAGGACATAAATTAAGATGTACTGGAATGTATACCCAAATTTTTGGCAGCACACTGATCTCCAGCTTACCAGGAGCATTGTCTCTGTACATGTAGTAAGTAACATCAAACTGATAAGAGATGCCTGTGGTACTAGGCATAACCGAACAAGAGAGAGAATGTCAGTTGTAGCTTAATAGCCAGAATACTAACAAAAGCAAAACTATCATGTTATAGTGCACAAATATTGAATTGTATGGTGTTTTTTAAAAAGCCAAAAACGACCCTCCCAACAAGTGAAAGTTGTTCCAGCTGCTGTGATGGATTTTTTTATTTTTTTTTTATTTTTAAAGATAAAATCTTTGCAGTAGTTTAGTTCTCCTAGTTTAGGTCACATTTCAAACTGATGCATAGTTCTGTGTTCAGTGTTTTAAAAAGATAAAACTATTTGTCAATCACTCTTCTTAAGTGGAAAAAATACTTTTTGCTGGTGATTTGTTTTGACTTGTATATTGTTGTAGTGAAGATAGCTGTTGTGTTTAAGTTCTTTACAGCAAACATTATATACAGCAACCACAAATTAAATCCAACCCCCAGTTTTATGTGAAGCTAGTAAATCAGATGATGATGATGAAACACCATTGTGATTTAATTGTCTTTTATATTTTGTGTTCCATTTGGAGAGTTCTTTTTAAGTGTACAGGTTCTTAGGATGTCAAACTACTTGCTTTTTTAGCTACTGTATTACTTAAGTTTATACATAGTGGCAGAAAACACTTAAGCATAAGTCGATGTACTTTGTGTTGACATCACAAGGATGGTTCTCATCTGTGAACAAAATACAGTAGAGGCGAATATATTTTTAGTCTTGAACTAGAATTCTAAATATAACTATCAAATTTATATTGCCCCTGAAATTTTATGCTCATCTTTTGCTCTTATCAAAGCTCAGTAAGCTCAGTTTTCTGTAAAAAAATGTAAATAAAATGTACCTAAATGGAATCTGTGACCAGAATGATCAGTAAAGTTCCAAGACCGAATCTGGAAGCCCCTATTCTCCCAAAACTCTACTTGGCAGAAAACTTTTTTGTAGAATTGATAGCAATAATAGTAAGAAATGCTGATAATGTCTCAGATAAAATGTTATTTTGCTACTGTATTTCACCGTTTGATGTATAATTTTGTGTGGATTGAGTCTGATGGAATTTGTCCTTTTCTTTCTTTTTCTTCTGCCAAAAAATTCCCCTGCACTCCACTACTGAAGAATTTTACATTTTAAAATGGCAGAAAAGAAAAAGGTCTTAGTACTTGTTTAAAGATGGCCAGCTCAGTATTAGTGTTTTTTTAATGTCGTGTGTCTATACACTGTTAGAATTTAACATTACTTATGAGAGATTTAGTCAATCGAGTTTATAATTTTACATGCTGTAGTACAGGGGTGGGCAAACTTTTTGGTCTAAGGGCCACATCGGGGAATAGAAATTGTACGGCGGGCCATGAATGCTCACAAAACTGGGTTTGGGGCGCAGGAGGGAGTGCGGGCTCTAGAGTGGGGCTGGGGATGAGGAGTTTGGGGGTGTAGGAGGATGTTCTGGGCTGGGACTGAGGGGTTTGGAGGGCGGGAGGGGGATCAGAGCTAGGGCAGGGGTGCAGGAAGGGGTGCAGGTTCCGGCTGGGAGTGCGGGCTCTGGGGTGGAGCTGGGGATGAGAGGTTTGGGGTGCAGGAGAGTGCTCCAGGCTGGGATCGAGGGGTTTGGAGAGCGGGAGGGGGATCAGGACTGTAGCAGGGGGTTGGGACATGGGGAGAGGCTCAGGGGTGCAGGCTCCGAGTGGCGCTTAACTCAAGTGGCTCCTGGAAGCAGTGGCATGTTCCTTCTCTGGCTCCTATGCGGAGGCACGGCCAGGCGGCTCTGCATGCTGCTCCGTCCACAGGCACCTCCCCTGCAGCTCCCATTAGAGCTCCGGAGGAGGCCATTGGAGTGTGTAGGAGCCGGAGTGGGGTGATGCTGTGGCTTCTGGGAGCCATGTGGTGCGGCCCCCCAACCCAGCTCCCTGGCTGGAGCACGGCTGAGCTGCTGGTTAAGTGACTATAGTTCAGCCGCTTTGGAATGCAAAAAGAGTTTAAAACAAAATACTATTCCATTATGAAAACATTAAGGCCTGCTTTGGGCATCTCTAGCACTGAAATGATTGAGATAGAAAGTTGAACTTTGGCATGGCAGGAAATATCCGTCATCAAGGAGTGTCTTTGAATATTCCAGTGAAAATTCAGTATTCATTTGACTGAGTAATTGCCCATTCAAAATTGCATTCTGCAATGGCAGTCCATTTTGTGTGGTGTCATCTTCCTAAACTCTTAGTATGTACAGCTCAGGAAAGTCATTGTGTGTGCCTGCCTGCCTAACTTAGCTATGCAGTAAAATACACAGTGAATGAATCTGCTCCACAGAAACCCTAATCTCAGTCACTAGACGTTGTGAATCTGCGCAGCTCATAAGGTTCCCAGTATAATATATAGTTAGTTCTGGTGGTATCTGGACAGGGTACAGAATATTTCTCCTCTCGTTTCCTTTAAAAACAAAGGAAATCCATCCATATACAATATAGAAAATATACAGTGGGCACATTTTGAAAACTTCATTCTGTTTTTAGATATGTTATGGGTTCTAATGTATTCCCCATATGAAGTATATGGAAAATCAGTGGAACGGGTAATATCTCTGAACGAATGAACTGCATAGGTGAGAGAGAGAGAGAGTCTTTTTTTTTTTTAATGGAATGTCTTTTATATCTCAAAAATGACAAGGCTAATGCCAGACTTCTTTCCCACTTAGGCCACAGTTCTATAAGAGACCCATGTGGTCACAGTGACCACACAGTTCTTACTGCAGAACTGAGACCTTAGAATATACACACTTTCCGGTTTTGTTTTGTTTTTTGGTGGGTGGAGGTTAGGGTGAGGAAGTTGGGTGGTAGTGGTTTGGAGGTGATCTTTATTCCTTCATGTATTTAGATTTTAGAAAACTTAGCTTGAACGATATATTATGGGATCAATCTGAAACTTTTGTAGGCCAGAGAAAGCAAAAAGTTGATACATTTTGAGTTGCAAAGCCTTTCTCTGGTGTCTAAAATTAGGACATATGGGTTGAGAATCTAGCCTCTGCTGAGTTTGTCCATACACCTCCTTTAAAAATATATATCTATAGCTAATAAAAATTGTGATTTATTCAGTTTTACCATTCTTGAGAGAGACTCTTCTGTTGCATTGGCCTCATTAGCAGCTCTGGAAACAAACATTTGATTAATATCCAGTTGAGTGTCTGTAATTTCTAGTTTGCTTTCAAGTACCACTACAGGAAATGTTTCCCTACAAAGGGAAATCAGTTATAATTTGTCTTGCATTCAAGCTTTGTGTAGTACTTTTGATTGTACTAGTAAGACTTTTTTTGTTTGGTTTTTTAGCAAGACAAATTCTAATAGATTACGTTGTCTCTTTCTTGGTATGCACACTTTCGTTACATTTGTGATCAAGAAGCTTTTTTGACGACTATTTCTCTCTTTTCATTTGTTTTCCTTATAAATTGCTAATCCTTCAGCTCTGGCATTCTGTTTCTATTTAGTTCTCTTGAGGAGTACTGGAGTTAAGATATTAATATCTAGATCCACAAACCTATTTAGATGCCTAACTCCCACTGAAATCTAAAATCCTCTTTCCACAAACCAGATAAAGCAAGGGCGTTAGAAGTGCAAACTTTTCTGGCATGAGGCATATTGCTCATCCAGCATGAACTAAACAGGTCATTTTAAAAGGGGAAATTGCAGTTCACTCCATTTCTTTTCAGACCTGCTAACAGAGGATTTCAATTATGGTGGTATTTGAGAAAAGACCTTAAAAAAGATGGAGGCTTTCGCAACACATGAACTTGTACTGTTTTAACAAACAGTATGGTTAAACCAGTGTAGTTAAACAAGTGTAAATACCCATGGGGGGACACTTGTATCAATTTAAAAATGTATTACAGGTTAGCTAAATTTGTTAAGGAATCTGCTTAAGCAAAATTGACATAAGCCAGTCTTAAATTGATGTGTGTCCCTACAAGATTTTTTTTTTAACCAGTTAACTGTTTTAAAACTGATTTTAGTTAAACTATTGTAACATTGTGTGTAGACAATGCCTCACACCACCAATTTATTTAATCTAGTCTGCTGGAGAGCCATCTCTTACAGTAAGATGAAACAGAGACCAAAAATTGAAAAACTCCAGATCATATTGCCAGTTCCTATTTCTGAATGTGCACCATAACTATACCTTTCCCCCAAAGTTGATAGCGCAGTCATGTAATAAGTAGATCTTGGATACCACTGCATAGTGCCTGGTGTGCATTCATGCCATAGATCAATCCCAAAATAACTGAGGTGGAAAGAAAGATGTTTCAGAAAACAACATTGTAACATTTTGTGTGGAAAATACTAGCGTATAAATTCTAGCTTTCAGTTTTGATTCTGCAAAATAGACCCAAGGCAAAGGTAAAAGAGCAAAAATGGGGAACCTTACTTGAACGTACTCGAGGAGATGGGAAGACATTAATCTGTAATGACTGGATTTTAGAAAATATGCTTGATTTTACAAATCTTTTTCTGACTGGGCTTCACTATGGTTCTTGCTCAGACAAATAGGATTTGTTACTGTTAGAAAGAAATGATAGACATCCCACTTCACAATCTGAATACTTTTTCTGCTGAATATCATACAGTTGATTGAAAACTGAAGTGAACTTAATAAACATTTAAAAATGAATGCAATGGAATAGAAGCCATATAAATGGAACACATGCTGGAGTGGGATGGTTGTCCAATTTTAGATGTAGGGTAAAATTTCAAAAATACCGAAAGTTAATGGGATGTAGACTCCTAAGTCACTTAGGTGCATTTGAAGATTTGTATCTGCAGTCCACTGGGTCACGATAGAAAGGATAGGGAAGGGGTAATGGAGATGAGGAATGAGAGAGGAAGGAGATGTTTTGGATTTTAGCAAACTTAGCTTAAACAATATTTCATGGGATGAGACTCAAATGAGTGAGGGAAGAGCAGTTTGGGAGTAGCAGTCCATACAGAGGATCAGAGGCAAAACCTTGGTACTCCTTAAAATTAGCTTGGTTCATGCTCTTCTGCCACCACCTCTGTCATATTATCTGTCCCTCCCTACCCCCCAGTTTTCAACCCACCAAAGACATTTACAGAAACATTTAAACTGTTCATCTGAAATCTTCAGTGCCCAAAGAAAACATAAGTCTAACTCTTAATTTTAACCTCCAGTTGTCTCCTAATGTTAGATACTATTAATGTTTCATTATTTTGCATTCTGCTTTGCTGTTACTTTTCAGTTAATGTACAAATACATAAGGCACAGTAAAACTTTCAAAAGCCCCTAATTAATTTATAAGCCTATGTCCCATTGATTGTTCGGGATTTAAACTGGTAAATTACCTCAGTGTTTTTTTGAAAACTTTACCCTCAATCTCTGTGTATGCCCCTTATGTTCCACCTCACAGAAATGTTGTAAGGCTTAATTAATGTTAAGTGCTCTGAGGTTCTCAGATGAAAGATGCTAAATACTAAAGTCTTGCATTTCTTCAACCATGCTGGCTAGTAGAACTATATTTTCCTTATTTCTCCCAGAGTGGAAGCTGTTCTCTAACACGTACTACATTTTAGAGGTATCTTGTGATAGAACATCTAACATTCATATATATTTGCTGGGTAAATATGCTACTTAGTTTTTCTTCCTTTTTTTTTTTTTTTTTTTTTTTGTTTGCGCTGGAGTGTATCTAATGCTGTGCTGAATGCTTAAATGTCAAAGCACAGATATTTTTCCATATTCTGAGAATGAGTTTTAAAGAAACATTTGCTTATTTTTCTTTTATTTATTATTCAAAATATTTTCTCGATAGCTAAATTATACAACAAAGGTAAAACTGAGAATGTGTGTTTATATACAATACACGTACTTTAGAACTTTCTTGGGGGGGGTGGGGTGGAAGTATACAGCTGGCCACTTTCTCCGCTTACTAGGTAGACTCCCTTAAGATACATATTTAACTCTCCAGATTTATTGGAAAGAATACATTCTTGTATGAGAGCCATCTGCACATGAGATAATAAATATAATCCATGTGTTTCTATAATTTCAGTAAACAGTTTTTATTCTTTAACTCTTGTGTCATGTTAATATTATTGACCGTGTCTGCAATACATACAAGATTTGTGTCAATAAGTGAATATTGATTGGTGTGTTCTTTTTTTTTTAACCTGTCCATTGTGTTAATAGCTATTCAGCTTGGTTTCCACTAACGAATTTTAAATAGCAAATGTTTGCGTTAAACAATGTCCTTATGTCCTGTTAAGGGTATATAGCTGCTTCAAACGTTGCCTCGGTGGAATCAGAGGATTTTTCATGAGTAATCCTGACACTGGGCTTCAAGGTTACAAAAGCTAAATGATTATGTCCCTGATCATGTTTGAATTATGAATAAGGTAACCTGTAACTCAAATAAAGGGAAACCCAAACTATTTTAAAATTTATTGGGAAGCATGAAAAATTTTCAGTAAAACTGAAATCAGTGTCCAGAAAATCCTTTCTAATATAAATTTAGATTAGTAGCTCTTGACCCCTTCTCCTCCTCATGTCTATGTAACAATGCACTTCTTGCAATGCAAATTAGACAGACTCTATTGGAATATTTTTATAAACATTTTTATATCCGTAGCATGAGGTACTGATTTATGTTAACCCTTTGGCATTCTGAACATTCCTGAATACTTTATAATGTCTTCTGTAGATTGTGCTGTATTGCTAGCTTGCTGATAGTTACGTGAATTATATTCTATGCTTTTTAGTGTAGCTTTTATGCCTTTGGGCCTCAGTTTACCCATCAATGAAAAAGGTATGAAATTTCACCTAATGGGGTATTGGGCTATAGTTAGCACTTGTAAAGTGCTTTCAGATTCTTGCATTGAAGGTGCTATAAAATGCTAAGTTTATTTTATTATTATTACTAACAATCTTTTCAAGTAGATGAGAGGTACTTCAAAAAAAAAAAAAGTGTGAAACGTTGTATTATTCAGATCGTCCCTGAGGCATTGTGACACTAGATATGCCAGTTTAAGTGCAGCATGGATTGGAAACCATAGTAATTACACATGCTACACTCTCTCATGGTATCTCTTAATTGTGCAACTAATTCATGGCAGTACTGTAGTTAATCTTGCAGTAATAACAGTAAATGTCAGCCAAAGTTGTGCCAGAGCTCAAACTGCACCCAAAAACTTTTTTTCTTTGTGAAGTGTTTGTTGAGATGCTGCTTATCAATCCTTTTGTATAGCTAACTGATTTTGTATCCTATAATCAGAATCTAGACTGGGCTGAAGTCAAATGCAGCTGCAGTTCGTTCTCTTGAGGGCAGCATCTAACAGTCTTTAGCCAAGTAAACATGATTAATTCTGTGCAAGTAATATGAATCTGGATTGGTCTTGTTTGCGACTTCTTGAAGATCTGTTAACATTTGCCTTGCCTTCTTATGACTTGAATAGCTATTGATAAAGGAACTTTCTTTGCATATGTGTAACTTGCAAATTTCGTCTGTATACCCATTCACAGTGTTAAATTCCTTCTTCCTTCCCCTCATACCCCCCCAAAAAAACAAACCCAAACCAAATCAGACCTAAAAATAGTGGCTAATTCATAATGTTATCTGTACAAAATTAAGTATTTCTAAAACAGGCTGCTCCATTAATTGTATTCTTAGTCAATCTCATTATATTTGTATGGCAAATGTTTTTAAAAATTGTTTTTATATACCATTCCACAAGAACATACATAAACTTTCCAGCAACAACCATTAACAGTACAGGACACTACTGTAGTTTTCATACTTCCATTTTTAAGAGTATACATTTCAAGGACCTTATACTTGAAGTCATACTGTCCATTTGTCACAGGGTGTGACTGAGTGCACCTTGTAGTCACACCTGCTTGTTGTGATCTTTATACAGAGTATGCCTTTTTGGATATCATTTGAAAATTTAATAACTTGCTGGTCAGTAATGTCATGGTGGAATGTATGTAGCAGCATGATATATAAAATTATGAACATAAACTGAAATTATGACTGAAATGTGGCTGCCAGACAAGCATTGTGAGGCACCCAAGGTGGCAAAGCAGGTGGTGACACACCCCTTGACTAATCTGGAGTGCACCCTGGAATGTCATACAGAGGGTACAGGTCTTTTGGTGTCCCATGGAGAGAAGCTTGTAGATCTGCTGTACCTCATCCCAGCAGTGCCCCTGCTGTGATGCTCTGCTGCTAGACAGCAGCCCATAGTTTCATAGATTCCTTCCCAGACAAAGTCCAGTGGCAGCTCAGGAAGGCACTTCCATCTGGGAGCTAATTAAGTGTATTTGAACCTATTTAGATTCAGCACTTTTAAAGTGGGACTGGGTTATTTCCACTGAAGCGGGAGTCAGAGGTTGTGCCGACCAGAAATCAGATCGAGGAACTCCAGGGGAAACATAAGAGCTACCCTTTTGGTTTGTATATTTTTGTCTTGGTCCTTACGGCCAACAAAGTTGCATGAAGGGGATGCAGCCAGAGATTCATTTCAAGTTTCTTTCATTTTAGTTAAAACAGAGCTCTTGAAATAAGCCCTGTAGAGGATTGTTGAACTGAAACCTATTCCTCTGGTGAATTGGAGCACAGCTCTGGACCTGGCTTACTCTGCAAAGTAAATTTGTCCACTGCTGGCCATAATAAAAATGTTTGGTATTTAATGTATACACTATCACTAGAACAGCAGAGAAGTAAGATTTGTCAACTGAATTATAAGCATGTAAGCTGAGTTTGTTATACCAATAAAATAAAAACCAGCAGGATCTTATTAAAGGGGATAAGTCAAAATGTCACATTTATTGTGAATCCAAAAAGAATCGTAATAAGCAGTTAGTTATAGCTATAACACTTCATTTAGTTTTACATTTATTTATACACACACAGAGGTTTTGCATAGATGTCATAGTTACCAGCCTAGAAGTTGCTCATGCCAAGTTACTGGCCAGGTAACCTGGGCATGAGGGTGGAGCCGAGTTCTTGTCAGATGCATCTGCTGCTCCTGGAGGGTGGTAGCAGAACCAGACTTAGGCCTGGTCTACACTAGGACTTTATGTCGAATTTAGTAGCGTTAACTTGAATTAACCCTGCACCCGTCCACACAACGAAGCTATTTATTTTGACATAAAGGGCTCTTTAATTTGATTTCTGTACTCCTCCCCGATGAGGGGAGTAGCGCTAAATTCGACATGGCCATGTCGAATTTGGGTTACTGTGGACGGAATTTGACGCTAATAGCTCCGGGAGCTATCCCACAGTGCACCACTCCATGGACACTCTGGACAGCAGTCCGAGCTCGGATGTTCTGACCAGCCACACAGGAAAAGCCCTGGGAAAATTTGAATTCCTTTTCCTGTCTGGCCAGTTTTGAATCTCATTTCCTGTTTGGACATCGTGGCCAGCTCAGCAGCACTGGCAACAATGCAGAGCTCTCCAGCAGAGGTTACCATGCAGTCCCAGAATAGAAGGAGGGCTCCAGCGTGGACTGATCGTGAAGTGTTGGATCTGATCGCTCTGTGGGGAGATGAATCCGTCCTATCCGAGCTCCGATCCAAAAGACGGAATGCAAAAATGTATGAGCAAATATCCAAGGCAATGACGGAGAGAGGATACAGCCGGGATGCAACGCAGTGCCGTGTGAAAATCAAGGAGCTGCGACAGGCGTACCAGAAGACCAAGGAGTCAAACGGGATCCGGAGCGTCCAGCCCCAAACATGCTGTTTCTACGAGGCACTGCATGCAATGCTAGGTGGTGCTGCCACCACTACCCCACCAGTGTCCGTGGACTCCGACGATGGGGTCTTATCTACGGCCACTTCGTCGGAGGTTTTCACGGACGGTGAAGATGAGGAAGGAGATGAGGAGGACGAAGCAGTTGACAGCGCTTTCAACGCCTATTTCCCCGACAGCCAGGATCTCTTCATCACCCTGACTGAGATCCCCTACCAACCCTCCCAAGGCAGTAACCTTGACCAGGAATCAGGGGAAGGATCAGTAGGTGAGTGTTTTAAACATTTATTTTGAATAGAATAGGCATGGTATGTTAGCAATGGGTTTTTATTGCTTAGTTCGCCCTAGGCTTTTTAGTTTTTAGTCGTTGCCAGTGCAGGTACTCGAAAAGTCTGTCAATATGTCTGGGGATAGAGGAGAAATCCTCATCGGACATCTCCACGAAGCTCTCCTGGAGGTACTGTGAAAGCCTTTGCATCAGGTTCCCGGGGAGAGCGGCCTTATTGTCTCCTCCATGGTAGGAAACTTTTCCGCGCCAGGCTAGTAGCAGGTACTCCGGTATCATTGCCTTGCAAAGCATGGCGGCATACGGCCCTGGTGTTTGCTGGCATTCACGCAGCATACGGTCTTTCTCTGTCTCCGTAATCCTCATCAGAGTGATATCAGTCATGGTGCCCTGGTTTGAATTAGGGGTATTTTAGTATGGGGACTGATTGCCTGTTCCTTTAAATAACTCTACCCGGCGGTTTCCAGCCACGCAGTGGGGGCGGGGAGGCGAACCGTTCATGCTGAGCGGTTCGCAGGCAGGGATCTTTCCCAAGCACAGCCACGTGCTGGGGGCGGGGAGGTGAACCGTTCAAGCTGAGCGGTTCGCCGGCAGCTTGCAGGGATCTTTCCCGGGACCAGCCACGTGGTGGGGGCGGGGAGGCGAACCGTTCAAGCTGATCGGTTTGCTGGCAGCAGGAACTGGCCACCGCTAGGAGCTGTGCTTGGAATATGAAAGGAGGGCGCTGCTGTAAAGTAAGCTTTCAGCAGCCAGAAGTCTAGGGCTTACCATGGCCTCCTGATAGCTGAATTCCTTTGTCCGGCCCCGCTTGTGTGATCTGTACACCAAGACCCCAGGCACTCAATATAAAGACAGAAAATTCGACCTTGTACTGAGTGCACATGTGATAGGTAGCGTGCATGGTCTTGTTCACAGGGAAAGAGTATATTCATTGTTCGCGAAAATGTATCTTTGTGAGGAATTCACTCCCTTTCTCCCATCCCACAGCTGCGAGTGTCTCCCGCACTACCCGTGCATCCCCCTCCCAGTGGCTGGCGCAGATCAGGCGGCGCAAAAAAAGAACTCGGGACGACATGTTCTCGGAACTGATGGTCTGTTCCCGAAATGAGGCGGCACAGCGGAGAGAGGACATCTCTCAGTACTGGCAAGCATTCAGCGAACGGGAGCAGAGGACTGAAGCTTGTGAGGACATGTGGCAGCAGGAAGACCAGCAGGCTACTCAGACGCTGCTGGGACTAATGCGGGAGCAAACGGACACGCTCCGGTGCCTTGTAGATGGTCTGCAGGACCGGAGGCAGGACGAAAGAGCCCCACTCAATTTGATTTCTAACCGCCCTCCCCCGCCACAAAGTCCCATCCCCCCCCACCCAAAGTCCCAAGAAGGAGGGGCAGCAGGGGCCATGGAAATAATCACTCCACCCCTGTGGACTGCTCAAGTAGCAGAAGGCTCTCATTCCCCAAGATTTGATGGGTCCTTTCCTTCCCTCCAACCGCACCCCACCCTAGCCCCCGTCAAAGTTTCATCCCATAACTGTGCTGTCCTTAATAAAAATTAATTTTCTGTTAAGTACTGTTTCCTTGATTTCCTTTTAAAGGACGGTGTGCTTGAAGGGGGGGAAGGGGGTTGGTAATTGGAGACAATAGGCGCCTTTACCAGGGTACAGACAGGGGGGCAGGTTCACCAGAATGTCACACTCACATTGCATTCACTAGGTACCGTGGTCATTCTGGGAGGTGATTTCATGTTCTGTGGGGGGGGCTCTGTGTTTGTGGTGGGGGAGGGCGGTTACAGATCTTATGCAGCGGTCAGTAGCCTGCACGACAGAGCCATGCAGCAGGGGATCTGTAACCGCCATCCCCGGCCACAGAGTCACATAGGCCCCCCCGACAGAGTTCCAAAAAAGGAGGGGTGGCAGGCTCCGTTGAAACAAGCAGTCCACCACTGCGGACTGCTCTAGGAGCAGGAGCCTGTCATTCCCCGAGTTTGGAAGCGTCCTTTCCATCACTTCACCCGCTCCCCAACCGCAGCATGCGTCCCAGTTTCAACCCCTTACTGAGAAATCTTTAATAAAGAAGACGGTTTTAATAACCAACGTTGCATTTATTTTATTTTTAAAGCAGTGTAGGAAGGGGGGGAAGGGGTTTTGTAATTGGAGAGGATAGGCAACATTAACTGGGTAAATAAACATAGGCAGGTTCAGGTTCTGCTTACACAAAGGTAATAGTCACAGGTTACCCTGCTCACTCTGGAAGCTAGCTTTCAAAGCTTCCCAGATGCGCAGCGCGTCCCGCTGTGCTCTTCTAATCGCCTGGGTGTCTGGCTGCACGTAATCAGCAGCCAGACGATTTGCCTCAACCTCCCACCCCGCCATAAACGTCTCCCCCTTGCTCTCACCGAGATTGTGGAGCACACAGCAAGCTGCAATCACAATGGGGATATTGGTTTGGCTGAGATCAGAGCGAGTCAATAAGCTTCTCCATCTCCCCTTCAGACGTCCAAAAGCACACTCCACCACCATTCTGCACTTGCTCAGACGGTAGTTGAAGAGCTCTTTTTCACTGTCTAGGGTGCCTGTGTACGGCTTCATGAGCCAGGGCATTAGCGGGTAGGCTGGGTCCCCGAGGATCACTATAGGCATCTCCACATCCCCAACAGTTATTTTGTGGTCCGGGAAGTAAATACCTTCCTGCAGCCGTCTAAACAGACCAGAGTTCCTGAAAACGTGAGCGTCATGAACCTTGCCCAGCCATCCGACACTGATGTTGGTAAAACGTCCTTTATGGTCCACCAGTGCTTGCAGCACCATTGAAAAGTAGCCCTTTCGGTTAATGTACTGGCTGCCCTGGTGGTCCGGTCCCAGGATAGGGATGTGAGTTCCATCAATAGCCCCACTGCAGTTTGGGAATCCCATCGCAGCGAAGCCATCTATGATCACCTGCACGTTTCCCAGGGTCACTACCTTCGAGAGCAGTAGCTCAACGATTGCACTGGCTACTTGCATCACAGCAACCCCCACGGTAGACTTGCCCGCTCCAAATTGATTTGCGACTGACCAGTAGCTGTCAGGCGTTGCAAGCTTCCAGAGGGCTATGGCCACTCGCTTCTGGACAGTCAGGGCTGCTCGCATCCGGGTGTCCTGGCGCTTCAGGGCAGGGGACAGCAACTCACAAAGTTCCAGGAAAGTGCCCTTACACATCCGAAAGTTTTGCAGCCACTGGGATTCATCCCAGACCTGCAGCACTATGCGGTCCCACCAGTCCGTGCTTGTTTCCCGGGCCCAGAATCACCGTTCCACAGCATCTACATGACCCATTGCCACCATGATGTCCAGAGTGTGGGGTCCTGTGGTTTCTGAGAGGTGTGTGCCCATCTCAGAGTCAATGTCCTCACGGCGCTTCCGTTGCCTCCTCGCCCGATTTATCAGCATCTGCCTCTGGAATAGGTGGACGATAAGGCACGAGGTGTTGACAACGGCCAGAACAGCAGCGATGATCGCAGAGGGCTCCATGCTCGCGGTCCTGTGGCGTCCACGCTGTCAATCACCAGAAAAGGGCGCGAACCGATTGCCCGCCGGCGCTTTCACGGAGGGAGGGCGGGAGTGAGGGTTGAATGACGACATTTACCCAAAACCACCCTCGACACATTTTTTGCCCCAGCAGGCATTGGGGGCTCGACCCAGAATTCCATTGGGCAGCGGGGACTGCAGGAACTGTGGGATAGCTACCCACAGTGCACCGCTTGCAATGTCGACGCTTGCCCCGTTAGGATGGACTCACAAACTCGAATTACTGTCCTTAGTGTGGATTCACACGTTCGACTTTGTAATATCGGTTTCACAAGTTTGGTTTAAGTAAATTCAAACTACTCTCGTAGTGTAGACATACCCTAAAAGTTCTTAGTTTTTAGAGGCCATTCTTATAGGAATTACTTCCTATGTTAGTTTATGGGAACCGTTTTATCCTGCTGCTGCTGACTCAATTAACAGATGACACATTCCTGATGTTTGTGCTGTGAGATGTTATCTTGTTTTTTCCATCCTTTGAGATGGTCGGGTGGATCCCAGTTTACCCTGGGGGGGGGGGCGGGGGAGGGAGTTGTCTGGTCAGTTCCACTTGATGCTGCCTTTAGCCGATGGTTACTGAATTCCTAGGCTAGCACCTCCCTGATCATTTATTTATTTATTACTTACACCAAGCATTTATTCACATACATACTGTTTCCACCACTTTTGGGGTGTGTACTAATTTATTTGAGACTTCCTGCCCTTTTAATCACAGAGGGTGGGGGTTTTTCTATGCTGTTTTTAGGTACAAAGCATGCATAAAGAACAAAGTCAGTTAACTTGTTTGTAGGTCTTACATAGTAAAAGTATCTTTGAAAGGACAGATACAATCAATGATTATACATACAGTAACTTACAAGTTTTAACAGGAGACCCAAGAGATCTTTTTACTTGGTGAAGCTGTTGGATTTGAGAGTGTGGGGGACAAGTTATGGGGGGGGGTCACTTTCACTTGGGGGAATCACTGTCAGTACCTTCTTTAATATCCCTACAAGTTGGTCTCCTGTAATGCAGTATCACTCACATTTTTAAATGGGGAAGATAAAAATAATCTTCCAAGGTATTAGTGGGGATGGGTTGCTTGGTGCCTGCTACTACACCTCCTTGTTTCAACAGTGACTCCTGTACCATAAGAGGATGTACTACCTCTGGAGGAAAATAACTAGTGTTGACACTTGTGCCCTCTTTTGGACTTTGTCTGTACAGGGAAATTGCCAAAATACCTGTTAACACATTAACTAACATGATGATAAAAACTTGGGGCCAGATTTTCAGTCCTAACGACGCTCTCTTTTCTGCTGATAACACAAAGCAGTCATACAACTGCCCGAAACGTGCACTTGAGGATTGTTCCTGATATTTTCAGCCAGCTACCACCCACTTCCTTCATTACCCCAAGCTTCAAATAGAAGGCAGAAGGAGGTGGTGCAGAGTACATGGTATTCTGCTGATCCTGGGCTGGTGTAGCAATGCCTTTGGGACATTGTGGAAGAAACTGATGCGTGGGTTAAATTATTTTTAAGATTGAAATTTAAGAAAAACATGGTGTTTATGTTCAGTAGTCTGTTGCACTGTTCACAGTTGAAGCTCAGATAAGTAACTGCAATTTGCCAGTTGTTGGTGGCTGTATGTAGCTGTTGTTACTTTTTAGAACTGAAATATACAAAGTTACTGTGACATCTGAATACTCTGCAGAAAATTTCCATAGCTGGGGATGAAGGGCAGGAAAGTCACTGCATTCTTTAAAAATAAAATAAAATAAAATAAAAAGCTATAATTCATACTGATTTATTTAAAAACTGTACAGATCAAATGTTTATAATAGGATTGCAGATACTGTAAGGACTTTTGTTGTTGTTAATATAGCAACTTAGGCTCCACACAGATCCAATGGCAGGATCTGATCTCAGGTTATTAACTGAAACATTTACTGAAATATTTATTTATGCTGTTTAATTTATGAATTATAGTCTACTTTAACAGCAGAACTAGACTGATCTGTTTTTAGACACTTCTTGAGTCTCATGCATTATGCTGAACAACTTAAAACAAAATTGATTACTACTCAGATGTATTTGATTTCATTACTGTGTAATCGGGGAAACAGTAAAATATAGTAATATGAAATGTTATAAATATACAATATAAATGCTGACTCTTTTTTAATAGCAACCATTGTACATTTTTAGCTTACACTTGTTTGCATGGTATCCCTTTCATATAAGATTATTTCTATATTTAAAAATCTAGCTGTAGAGTTCTATAGCAGAGATATAGTTCTCTATTAAATTTGTATAGCACAGTTTAAACATTTTATGAATAGGATATTATTTACTATTAAATAATGTTTTGATATTAATCTTACAATGGGACCCTATTGGTTCCACCCCTATTAAATTCTATAACTGGTTTCCATGAGGGATTTAAGATCACATCTTTTATATTTAAAGAAGTGTCCCAAGTCACCTAGAGACTATTACAGGAGCTTTTTTATACTGGAATATTAAGTGATATACATAAAATAAAAAGCAAAAAAAAGTTTGTGCAAACGTATATTTTCTTTGTTGATAACTAGCAACGTAAATACTCCTGAGCAGGTAGAAATCTGAGAAATTGACATTTTAAGAATATATGTTCCAGTGTTAAATAAGGGAGAAAACAAAACTCTTAAACATTAATTTTAAAGCATTTAGAGCTAAACTTTCACAAGAAGGGGGTGGCATTTTGTGGACTCTGTTTTCACCTGCAGGATTTTTGCATGCATTTTGTGACTAGAATTGAACTGTGGCCATGCATGTATTTATGTCTGTAGTTATGTGGTTTCTGGTGGATATCAGGTAATTAGAGCTGTCAAGCGATTTAAAAAAATGAATCGTGCAATTAAACAACATTAGAATACTATTTATTTTAAATATTTTTGGATGTTTACTACATTTTCAAATATATTGATTTCAATTACAACACAGAATACAAAGTGTACAGTGCTCACTTTTTTATTACAAATATATGCACCGTAATAAAAAAAATGTGTTTTTCAATTCATCTCATACAAATACTGTAGTACAATCTCCTTATCATGAAAATTGAACTTATAAATGTGGAATTGTGTACCAAAAAACTGCATTCAAAAATAAAACAATGTAAAACTTTAGAGCCTACAAGTCCACTCAGTCCTACTTCTTGGTCAGCCATTCACTCAGTCAAACAAGGTTGGTTACAATTTTCAGGAGATAATGTTGCTGCGGCTTCTTTACAGTGTCACCTGAAAGTGAGAACAAGTGTTCGCATGGCACTGTTGTAGCTGGCGTTTCAAGATATTTATGTGCCAGATGCGCTAAAGAGTCATATGTCTTTTCATCCTTCAACCACCATTCCAGAGGACATGCTTCCCTGCTGATGATGGGTTTTGCTTGATAACGATCCAAAGCAGTGCAGACTGATGCATGTTCATTTTCATCATCTGAGTCAGATGCCACCAGCAGAAGGTTGATTTTTCTTTTTTGGTGGTTTGGGTTCTGTAGTTTCCACATCAGAGTGTTGCTCTTTTAAGACTTCTAAAAGTATGTTTCACACCTTGTCCCTATCAGATTTTGGACAGAACTTCAGATTCTTAAACCTTGGGTTGAGTGCTGTAGCTATTTTTAGAAATCTCACATCAGTACTTTCCTTGTGTTTTGTCAAATCTGACAAGGTAAGCACTGCACAGAGCCCTCATCCCTTCTTGCGCCCAGGCCCTGACACCCCTCCCATACCCAAACTCCTCCTGTTGCTGCTGGGAGGGCAGGGGCACGGTGGCCCGAGACTGCCTCAGCAGCAGCCGCTGTGGCTGGTCCAGGAGCTCTCTGAGCTGCTCAGGTGGCCCCCGGGCCAGCTGTACTGGCCGCTGCAGAAGTCCTGGAGGGCCTGGAAAGTCATGGAATCCATAACTTCCATGAACTCCGTGACAAACTCGCAGTCTTAATTAGGAGGGGTAAGAGGCTATTGTCCAGGGTAATGCATAGCAGTACAATATAGGTTTATGCAGGGGCATTCACTTTTTATCAGATTTATTGTTGACTTTAATCATGTTGAGTGAGGCTAGCGCTCCAAAGCACTAACTCACATGGAATTTGGGAATGGTTTTAGAAACTGGTTGGCTGCTTCATCTAATGGAGCAAAGGCAAATTTTAAAGCTAAATCACTGCCATCTTGGACACATTCTCTAGGAAAGAGAAACCACTGGGGCTGCTGGTTCTCACTACAAAATGTATTGAAATGGAAATAATTTATTTACTATATTAGTGGAATTCCTGGTCTGCCGAAAAGGTCTGAACAATAAATGTCTCCTGTTTTAAAATGAAAATTTAGAGGAAATTGATGATAGTGCATATGTTTTTGTGAAAATTCCTCTTTTACTCAGGATATAAAGTTAACACTTGACTATTCAGTTCTCATAATAAAGATTTGTCTGTCTACAACAACTTCCCAGGACTGCAGACCATTGTTCCTGAGAGTAAGGGGTTTCCATTGTTTGCCACAAAATTTTCATATAGCTTTCTACACCTTTTGAAAAATGCACAGCTGCTTTTGGAGTGTGTTCAGAAGAAGCTGGCAGCCCAACAGTTCTTACATTGCGCCTGTTTAAGTTATTTTTGCTGTGGGTGTATTTATAAAATGTCAACTGGCCTCTTTCAGAATTATTTGAACTGGTCTGAGATCAAGTTTCACGCTGAACTTGCTATGGAGAGTGAAATCTGTTTCAAAGGTAGCGTGGATTTTAGTTTTAGTCATTGTGTAAAATAGATTAATTGGCTTGTGGATTATTTGCCATAACATTTGACAGTTTACATGAAACACTTTTCCCTCCAGAATGTATACTGTATGTCTATGACCTAATTTTAGATACTACTAGAAATTTAAAATTTGCAGGTAATGGTCCCTTGTATGTTTTTAGAAATAAATAAGCTAAGCAATTGCTTAATGTGGTGTGACATAGGTGACTTTTCAAATGGACAAGGTATTGACCTATATTCAAATATAGCATTAATCTTTTTCTGTAATATTTACAGGTCAACATAGATGTAGTAGTAAGAACAGTCTAGCCTGGTGAAAAGTGTTATATAGAGAAAAATTTAATGCAAACTGAAGTTTGAACCTGGAGTCCTTTCTCAATAAGGTGTAAGGCCCTGATCCTACAAAGATTTAAGCATGAGTTTAATTCTACACCTCATGGGTAATCCTATTAACTATCGAATATAGTGTGTAAAGTTAAGCATGTGCATAAGTCTGTCTTTATTATTCATAATGAGGTACACAGATCCACGACATTTGGGTCTCTGCTCTGTGTAGCCTTGGAGGCAGACAATACCCATCAGTCAGTGGCAGGGGAGATTTGGTTCCATCTCTCAGAAATAGCTGGTTTTTGTCTGCCTCTTCAGCTGCAGGCAGGCAGACCATCTCATCCCTGCTGCAGTGCAAATTTGCAGAAGACAAAGGAAAAGGTGGGGTTTTTTTGTTTTGTTTTTTAAATGGCTTTGCTGCCAGGGTCTGTCTGCCTTTGTCTGGAGAGGGGATTCCCTCTCTCCTCATTGTACTGGGACTCTTTGTGCTCCCGCTCATCTGTGTGGAGTGCAGCATGGTGCAGAGGGAAAACTGGAAATTGGGCTCCTGCACATCTCCACTGACAGAATGCGTAGATGGAGACCTTTGCCTGTTCTGTGGAAACCCAGGCCCTTTCAAGTGCACAGGCTGGAACAGGGTTTCCTTCAGTTGCCCTCCCTTCCTGAAGACACCTATTCACTTCCATAAGGTTTAGATCAACCCCTAAGGGAGTAAGTGAAACAGAAGGGCTTTGCACAGATGCTCTTCTCTAGGGTGAATTTTGTCCAAATAGCTTATCATAAATAGCATGCAAAAATAACATAAAATATTTTATAATTGTGCATTTTTAAATATTGAATGTGACTAAAATTTACATTATAGCTCCCCTGCACCACCCAGTCAATGTAATATTTTTGGATATAGAAGATACTTCAATCTCTTGAGAGATTAAATAAATTGTTTTAGAGACACTTCATACAGGTAGGGATGTTATCAGCTTTTACTGTAACTGTAGCAAAATGTCACTGTAGTAAAATTTAATATCTGATAGTATTAAGATGCTGTATTCTTAATTTTTCATATTCACCTTGCAAGCACTCTTCCTAACAGAGAGATCCTTTAGGATTGGTCACACACTAGCCAACGTGCAAAACACTTTCCCCCCAGAAAAGGATACGAGTCTTGCCTTTTGGCAAGCAGAGAGTTGATCAATACCAGAGAAGTCTATTTACCACTGAGATGAGGGAGAGTACAATGCCCATACAGGATTCTCACTGACGGGACCACTTCTCAAGATACCTTCTTGGTTTTGAGTCTCCATGTCACTTGCTTGCCAGCTTTCTCTTAAAGTGAGCTCCTGTGAAGAATGATGGTCTTGTGGTTCAGACATTGGCTGAGGCCCAGGTTGTTTTGGGTAAATTTCCTGGCTTGGCCTATGTGACTTTGTGCAAGGGAAATTAAATATGAGCTGAGTGACTAATTTCCTAAGGCTGCTTTGAAAGTCCCAGCATTTGTGCCTCCAATCTCAATTTGTATAAGGGGGAAAGTGCCGCTTACCATAACTTTGCTCTCAACTAGCACTACTAGCAACACATCAGAATTTTAAAATACTTACAATTGTCACAATTGCCTTTTCATGTCAGTTCTCATCAAACCATAGTATCTGAAAAATGGCTTTCCATTTGCCTATCTCCACTGAAGCCCTCTTGAATTATCTGAACAAGACTGACATACTACAAAATGCAGTGTTCTTCCCTTATGTTCCATTGCAAATCTGGACGTCGGTTAAATATTTAGAAGCCATTTTAGCGTGGAGAAAAAATAATGAAAATAATTTTGAACTACGTGTTGTCAGAAGAAGAGTTTAACTTTGGTTTGGGAACCTGATTTCCTAAACAGGAAAAGAGCGATTCCAGCGCAGTTTAGAAATGTTGATACACTGTGACGTGCACTTCCTCATGGGAGAGAAAAATTAGGTGCTACTTCATTGCAAACAGGATATCTCTTAATTGTTAGGTTTAAATATATAGGATTTTCCATGGTTTTTGAATTCGTATAGCAACAAACACAGAAGAGTAAATTTAGACTGAATTGCATTATTATTGACCGACTTGGGTGAGACGTGCCTTGGGCTTTGAGTGATAGTGTTGATTTAGGCTTTAGTAATGAACAGAACACATCAGTCCACAAAAATGGTCTACAAATTGTTTTGTACTTTGTAAATATTTTTTTTTTTATTAGCACTTTTTTGTTATATTTTACCTATTTTAAAATGCATTATTTTTGACCCAGCTTAAGACTCCTAGACTATTTTCTCTGGCTGCTTGAAGTCTTCCTGCTATTGCTGCTACAATCCCTTAGGTATCCAAGAGTAAATCAAGCCCTTCAGTATTACTGTTCTAAAATTATACTTCTCTAAATATCTGATGGTAAACAAAAGTCTCCCTCCCACACAGATTTTAGGGAAGGATAGGATCTAAACTAACCAGCTATTTCAATGTGCCCCTGAAAGGGGGCAGATATTAGGAAAACAAAATACACCATATGTCTGTATTTCTGGAATTACTTCTGTCTTTAAGGAAAGGGAGTGTGTACTTAGATGAAAGTGCATTTGGGTTAGGGTGACCAGATGTCCCGATTTTATAGGGACAGTCCTGATTTTTGGGCCTTTTTCTTATACAGGCTCCCTGTCACCCCTCACCCCCGTCCCAATTTTTCACATTTGCTGTCTGGTCACCCTAATTGGGGTCTTCATCCTCGGAGTAATAAAAGGCAGATATGGAGGTAACCCATTTGAAAAAAAGAATTAAGTTCCATCACTTCATATTTTGTATTCCTATCAGTCTGTTACTGAATGCCTTTGAACTCCGCGTTTTTACAATAATACACTCTGAGAGAGAATGGGGGCCTGATCCTCCCCTTGCACAGTGTGTTTCAGAAGAAATTCCACTGAAATAAAACTGGTGGAAGTGAGAGGAAACTCTGGCCCTGGCACAGTGAACCCTCTTTGCTTTCCAGTAGTCTGACCTGACGAGTCTCAGTCCTGTGAAATAATATAGGACAACCCTTACACTGTCTCTTCCTAGCCTCCGTTACTTCTAAATAATTGGCTTGTTATGAAAAACTAGATCACTTAAAGGGCCACTTTCATCTTGAATTTTTTTAAATTAATAAGTTTCAAAAATTAAGTTTTTTTTTGATGGGGACACTTTCAATAGTAAGTCTTGAAATGCTTAAAAGAATCCTTTAAACAATTTAAAATGTTTCTTCTGCTTCTGCATTAAGGTTTATAAGCATTTTAACAATCGTATTTTGGCCTGCCCTTCTTCTCCCCCCTCCCCCCCCCCCCCCCCCCCCGCACACCATTGCCTGTCTACCAGCAGCTCTGAAGTAGCACCTCCAAACTTCTGAACTCTTCTTGAGGACCTGTACAAGAGCCCCAGCGTGTGAAGAACTGCTCACCCCCATAAGGATCCTGTTTTTCTACCCTGTGCAGGAGTCTGAGGAGCTAATGGGGGTTCCGCTAGTCTCTCTTTGTGAACTATACAGGAATCTGGAAAGGAAAGAGACATTTCTCTGACTATTTTTGGCTCCTGTTGTTCACCAGCTACATGCAGAACTCCTTGGGAGGGGAGACATCCTTCTACTTGCAAACCCTGAAAAACAACCAACTGTTGCATTACTGGTAAATATCCTCCCTGTGTCAATGCTTGGGGAAGATCATGGATGTGAAGTCCCCCAGAGTGACTGATATCACTATGGTAGAGTCTGAGACAGGAAGTGCAAATACCCATCAACAAAACCGTAGAAAATTCTGTCAAATGTGCAAAGTTGCAACACACTGCAAAGGGAATTTGTTGCGCTCACTTCTTTGAATCATAGTAATCTTACAGGTTATTTGTAACTATAGTTGATACATTTCTGTCTGAAAACTTTTATAACTTTTAAGCTGATGATGCTCCTTTAAAGTAACGGAGGTTTGTCTGCTTTTGACTTTAGAAGGCAGGTCAAGAAGTATTAAACAACATAT
Organism: Macrochelys suwanniensis; assembly: GCA_033296515.1. Classification (NCBI taxonomy): domain Eukaryota; kingdom Metazoa; phylum Chordata; order Testudines; family Chelydridae; genus Macrochelys; species Macrochelys suwanniensis. Next base: position 116,163,043 of record CM065778.1, on the reverse strand, counting down.
AAATCTTTTTCAATACTGATGCTGGGCAGGCCCTTCCTCCCTCCCACCCCCATAAAAAACATGTTCCTCTAAATACTGCAAATGTTCTTCTTAAAATGTCTGGCATGTACTTATTTTAGTGTTGTATGCCAAACTATTGTTTTACTATGGGTCATGGGGAGTTCAATATTACTGACAAGTTATTAGATTGGTTTCTAAAATTAGCACGGTTAGTACTGGCTGTAGTCTCTTATTTCGGAGAGAGAACTGTATTTAACAAGAATTTTTAAATATCCTTTGCTAATTGTCTCCCTTAAAATGAAATTCTCTACTCTTTCTCAGAACTGTGTCTTACTAATTGGAAAAAGTGTAAATAGGTTTAGGTTTCTATAGGAAAATATAGTATAATAAATTTGAGTGGACTAAAAACCTATTTTTTCCTCTTAAATCAACTAAATTGTCATGGGGGAGGGGGAGATTCCATAGTTCAGTCAAGTAAGGATTACTTCTCTCTAACACTCATTTTAAGATCTTCAATATAAGAACTAAAAGCAAATGTATAAAGATTTGGCACTTCTTATATGAATTTAGAAAACATTATTTCTGACTGGAGAAAGGGGAAGTAGTATATAAGATAGAACTGGATGTTTCTTATAAGATACTTGACGAAATAATATGTGATGGAAGGCCAGGAATGTGATCTTGCAATTTACTGATTCTCTGGATTACTCACTATCTCAAAATCCCCATGAATCAGTGTTGCCAAGATCCAGGAACTTGGTCATATTCCTTTTTTCTTCTAAGGTCATAATTCTTATTGAGACAGTTGGTGATTGGGACACAGAGCCAGAAATAGATACATTGATCCACTTAATTGACAAAGGATGGGGTATGGGGGGATGGATGGTTGACACTAAGCACCCATGTATTCACACTCCAGATGCTATTGTAATAATCTTTGTACAAAATATGCCTTGTGAGGTATCATTTGAAAACTGATAACCCCACTGATCATTACTATTTTTGTGTGATAGATATACGTGGTGTGCATTAAGAATTATGGAGATATGCTGAAATTATGACTAATGAGTGTTTTCAAACCAGACATGTCGGGATGTTGGTAAACAGGTATGTCCAAAACAAAGGACTGTGGATTTACCTCAGTTTACATATAAGCAGCATCAAGAGAGTAGTGGAGAAGATTGCAGGAAACAGAACACTTACATTTTAGCAAACATGTGCTTGGGGGGGAGGGGCGGGGGGATGGGAATGCAGAGGGAGCAGACTTCCTTTACCACTAGCATCCATGTCACCTTCCTCACAGTTTGAATAAACTTTTACTTTGTGGGGTAACCTTCCAAAGAATCCATTTCAAAGGTTCACTGGACAATAAAGACTGGGTCTGATCCTCCAGTGGTAAGCAATTGAATCAGCTGATTGTGTAGCATATTACTGTATTATAAAAGTGTAAGAGAGGTCTTTTCTGAAAGCAAATGACAACTGGTGATTTAATATCATTGTAAATTTTAATGTATTGACACTATATGAGGAAATATGGGTACTTACTGATATTATTTTTTAAAATATGTGGCTACACAAGGAGAAATTGGTTCCCTCAGAGACGGGAGAGAAAGCATGTATTTACCTGTCTCTCATATATTTAAGCATGGTGGAATCAAAACAATGGAAATCCCATGTATATACAGGAGGATGTGAAATACACAGGAAGGGAAGAACAGTGTGAGGTCATCCTGCCTCTTGAAACAGTCACTTAACTTTGGAAGATATAAGCAAAGACAGATGCCATCTTTGGCATCACTAGACCAACAACAGGGAACTGAGATCTTGCAAGCTGAGAATGATGGCCCTTCAACCAAGGGGGGCCTGAAGTATTTGGAAACTTGAATATATGTGCTTTAGGCAAAGATCTTTCATCTAGGAAAACAAGTGAAGCCAGCATCTTGTACTTCTATGGAAGATTCTGACCAAGGGAAAGTCAGCCATGCTGGGAAGAAGAAATTTTGGTGAACCAGCTTGAACAAAGCCTGTACCTTGCTAGATTACGTTTTAGACTTAGATGTGTGTGTTTTTCACCTTTATTTGATTTAACCCTTTCTAACTTTATTCCTATGTCGTGTAGTTAATAAATTTTGTTTTATTTTTACTATAAACCAACTCAGTGCTGTTTGCATATTTACCCCAGCTAAGATAATAAGCTGTGACGTACTTTTTTCTCTTTTAAAGGAAGAAACAAACATTATTTCTCTGAACAGAGGGAGGGTTGGACATTGCAGAGCACACAGTTTTGGGGAAATTTGGGACTGGGTATGCATTGGGTTCACTTTGCTGGTTGCAACCAAGGCTGTTGGAAACCCCAGTGGCCTGTCTACAGCCCCACTCTGGTCAGAGCTGCTGAACCAGGGCTGGTTGTACAGCACACAGTCACTCATGGTGTGATCTGCATGCCTGCTACTGACTCTAAATCCTATGCTGGCAGCTACAGTAGCAAAGCATTGAGAGGCACTTATGGTTACAGGGTAAGAGGTGACAACCCCTTAGTGGTCTGGGTTGCACCCTGAACTGCATGACAGTGATACTGCTCTTTTTGAGTAGCTTGTTAAAAATCAGCTTTGTTTGCTTCAGGAATATCATTTGGAAAACACCCTGTTATATTGTTACAAAAGTAATTGGGCAGTATGGGTAGTTGTGAAAGTAGACATTCTTCCCCTGTTGAATGTTGGTTTCCATACTGACAGATGACTCCCCTCCCCCCCCCCCTTTTTTAGTTTTTTTTTTTTTAAAAATTAAAATATCTTACCGGTTAACCCTTGGTGTATTTGGGTGTTTGTGGGTTTTTTGTTTGTTGGGTTTTTTGTACAGATCTTAAGTAAACTTCCCCTCCATTGCAAAATATCTTGCTGACCTCATGAGCCAAACTTCAGCCCTAAAGAATATTCAGTTCATGATGTCATTTAGAAGCAAAACTCTCTAGAGGTTCTGATAAAGCTACAATGGTAGCCACTGGTTCTTGTATATTAGAAAAGCTACTTTTTATATACAGGAAATACAGTTCCACACACTTTCCGCTGCCTGCCTTTGATTTCTAGAAACATTCCTTGTCCAGGGAACACAATCATGTAACTTCCATTTATTTAATATTTTTGTACTTTCAACGCTTTAAAAATTGTGCAAAGTAGGAACTGTTGGACTTTTCTAACTATTTGCATGGACAGTATTGCTTAATGTCAAAATGTGCCATATTTCAAAGTGTGTTGAGGTTATGTGACCAAAAACAAATGTACATCAATCATGTGATAAGGGGGCAGGAAGTGCATTTTTATGGAAGTATCAGCTATGTGTTATATTCCTGTCCAGCTCGTATCTCCTGTGCAATATGGTGGCTCTGTTAGAATTTGAGGGAAAGTAATTGACCAAAGAGATGAAGCACCTCTTTTAGGCACCTGAGCTCTTGAAAATTCACAATGTTTTTCTGAAGGAAAAAAAAAAAGATTGGGGGGGTTATTAATGCTACTCAGAGCTTCCATACTTGGTATGGAAAATGAGGGAATATTCTATATTAAAAATATCATGTGAGCCTCAGTTTACCTGTGAAATATTATTTACCTGATTACGTAGAGTTAAATCAAAGGAGGCTGTAAGGGAGAAGCTAACAGGAAATAACACAATGGCATTCTCTGTGAGCCTGCCTTATCTTTACCAAAAGACCTTGAGAGGGAAAAACAATGCAGAAGCTATTAATTGGGGAATATCCCTGGCCAGTTTCCAAATAGACTGGTGCAGTTAATTTTTTCCAGACCGAACCTAGGATGGCAGTGGATGCTAGTATAGGCAGAAATGGAGGTTGAGTTTCAGCAGTGGCTAGAGGTCCGTCTCTAGACCAGGGGTCTCAAACTCAATTTACCTTAGGGCCAGTGTCAGTCCTCCGATCCTCCCAGTGGGCCAATAATGTCACTGAAGATGGTGTTCAGAAAAGAAAATGTTTATTAGTTTTATTATTTCTAAGAAATTCGAAATAAAAAATACATCATACAACTTTATACAGTTTTTCGCCTGGCAACGCTTCAGTTCTGTCAGTTGATGTTTGGCCTCTGTGACTGAGCAATTGAAACCTTCAGGATTGCAGCGAGGTATGTATCAGATAGTTGTGTTTGGTATTTTGGCTTGTTTATATTCAGTGTGGAAAAAAGTGATGCTGCCTCCATGGCTGATTCTGCCTGGCGACTAGTGATGGTATCTCTGTCCCTCTCCCCCAGCCAGTGGTAGTTGTGGGGGGGCGGTTCCTGCAGCAGACATTGCCGGCCGCGCGTCTCTTCTCCGCGGGCCGCAGTGGGGAGGTTCTTGGGCCGCAGATGGCCCGTGGGCTGGGACTTTGAAACCCTTGCTCTGGACACTGGCAATCTGCTACAGCTCTGCAAGTCTACTTTTTCCCACCCCAGAGATAAAGATAACTGAGCGGAATGACATTTACCAAAGTTTGCAAGGAAGGATGAAATAAGGGGAAATATGCATATAGACCTTTATTGCTTTTAGCTTTTTACAATGCATATTGTGTACTGTTTGAGTGAATACATAATGCTTTGTTTCGAAGAAGCTGTGTTTGAGCCACTAGTTCAGCTTGCTAGTAAGAGGTCCCCCAAAGGAAAACCGCTTTCAGGTGCCAAACACAGTTGGGCCAGTAGTGTAGCCAGGGGGGGAGCAGGGGGAGCGGCCGCTCCCCCACTGAGCAGAAGCTGTGCCTTTTTTGTGCTCCGATGCCTTTTGCTCCTACGCTGCAGCCAGAGCGGAGCTTTTTTTTTTTTTTTTTTTTTTTTTTTTTGCTCCCTGCACCTTTTTTTTTGCTCCTGATGCTTTTTGCTCCCGGCGCCTTTTTTTAGCTCCGCTCCCCCTGTGCTCTAAACCTGGCTACTCCACTGAGTTGGGCCTGTCCTTGATAGCATGGCTGGGAAAATGAAGGCTGCCATCCAGGGATGCAGTCCAAGAGTGGGTGAACTGTGTTGTTCCACCCTGGGGAGAATTGAGGAAGTGAGGCTTGTCACCTTGAGGAGTGCACATGGGAGGGATTGAAAAGGTTCTAAAGTGCAGCTCTCCCTGTAACCATGATATTTGGTTTCTATTCTCCTTAGAGTGTCTGGACAGGACAGGGAGGACCAGTATTTTGGTTAGATGCCTCTGCAGGGATGGCTAGGAATCTATGGAGTTAGGGCCAGATTGCTCACAGATCCTTGGGCTCCATGTGGCTGACAACTAAGGCTCCCAGTCTTGGTTGCTAGAGCCTCCCCACTGAGGGTCTGTTGCAGCAATTCCAGTGGGTTTTATGAGCCATATAGAGTAGTGTGTGTCAGTTAAATGTATCTATAGTGCCACTACGGACAACTGCATTCTTTTAAACAAATAAAATGAAATCTGGTGTACATTTCCTTCAACCTGTGCAGCTGTTATATATCGCTGACATTTTTTTTTCCTTGTCCTGTCTGCTGTGACCTTTTCCCACTATCTGCATCCTGTGCCTTGAATTTGTGCCTACTCGCTTGGGTCCCCTATGCTCCTAGATTTACTCAGCTACAGATTCTCTCCCCCCCCCCCCCCCCCCCCCCCCCCCCGTAATCCGCTCCTATCAGGATGAAGACTCTTTCTCCACCCTACCCCCCTTTTTGTCATCTCCCTCCCCGCCCCCAACCAAAATACAGCAGGCAAGATTTTTTTCGTCTGCTCTCCGGGGGCAGTTCTGGTCTGCAAACTACCATATCCCCTCACACATCAGTGATCACAGTACAGGCCTCATGCACTAGCCTTTCTTTCCTTATCTTTTAAAAGTATTTGGCTGAGGTTCATCTGCAGTCTGTTTTACAGGGCTCAGACGCCTACTTAAACCCCTTGTTCATTTGACTATCCTTGTCTGGTCAGTAAAAGCTGCCAGGATTTCTGTGGGAACTTCATCCAGAGGCGGAGGAGGGGAATGGACTCATTTTTTTTTATTTTCATGGATGATGGCAGTGTATAAATTTGCCTTTCATTCTCCAAAGGTCATTACCCATCACTGCACCTCACTAAGCTTTCGTGTCCCCGTTGATGTCTGGATTTATCATCTTAAAAATAACTTAAATTTCATGGTGTCTTTTAATAATGTACCAGTCCAAAACTCTGTAAATGGTATTGAAATATAGTGTAATGTATTCTTTCAGGGTAACATGCTTATAAATACAGTATGAAAATGTATCAGAGGGGTAGCCATGTTAGTCTGGATCTGTAGAAGCGACAAAGGGTCCTGTGGCACCTTATAGACTAACAGATGTATGAGCGTGAAAATGGCAATTTTGCAGAAAAATGACATTGTGTAATTGACACAAGCTGCACTATATGCGTCATCTCTGTATTATACAAATGTATCACAGTGTAACTTAAACCCACCAATTAGTTTTAGTGGGGGAAAACTTCATTTTGTTTGTAAGACTTAAGGATCAAACAAAGAATCAGGCACTTGCTGAACCTTTCTGTTTAAAAAGATTTTGGCCTTATATGCTCAAACTGAGCCAAGCAAGTACAGTATGTCACAACGTTTGGGTCATATTCTTATTCTAAATGCTCTCATAAAAGAACAGAGTTTACAGGGTGAAGCGTGTTGAACTGAGGCACTGGTCCTGAGAAACCTGAGACTTTGTACTTCTGCTCTTAGAAAAAATGACATGCTCAGTGCCACATTCTGCTCTTGGTTCCCTCCATGCATCCCCAATTAAGTTAATACGTGGGGATGTAAGAGGGGTTTGTCCCTTACATTTTGTGGTGTTTTGTTTTTTTATTGTGGAAATGAAGACAGAAATGGCTCTTTTCCTATAAAATGACCAGATCTTTGTCCATTGGAATATGAGCATCTAAAATGGCAACTGATGAACCTTTACTAAGAATTGCATCAGGATACACTGTCTTGAATCAGCATGCCCACACCAGGTCTAAATTTTTAGTCATTCAGGCCGGCATGTTTTTAGTTGTCCAGTAATAGCACTATTTTCCTTTGTGCTGATGTGCTGTTTCCCTGTGATTTGAGATGAGAGGTTATAGAAAGATACAGGCAAGCCAGTGTTTGACAGGTAATAGGTGTTCACTTTTCTCTTTGAATTGGTGAAAAGAAATGTTGCTGTGTTGGAGAATTATTCATGTTAAGACTTCAACGTTGTTTTACCAGAGTGTTATCTGTGCTAGTTCCTGCTCCGTTTCAAGTGTTAATGTGAGCATAGTGATTTATTTCTATCTAAGCAGGAGCACTGCCTAATTTATATAGTATAGAACTGGGAGTTAGGAGTGCTGCACTTTACTCATAAATTTGTCTCACTGTGATTTGGTCAAGTCCATTTAATTAGTTTGTTTTAGTTCCCCTCTTTGCAAAATGAGTATTTGATAGTACTTGGGTCTTATGATGTTACATTAATTAACACAAAACACTTCTCACTTATTCAGAGTTCAGGCTTAGATGACATATTGCTACAAATGCCTGTATCTTGTCCAAGCTAGTGATTCCACTGTTGCTACCACTGGTGGAGGTGATAGTGGGGCAATAGAGGATGATTTTTTTTGAATACTGCTAAAATAGACATCCCTACTGACTTGCCAATATTATTATTACTTGTTCTGTTTCATTTGTTTTATACTGCAGTAGCACCAAGAGACCCCGATCAGGGATTTGGGCCCCATTGGGCTAGACACTGTGTGTGAGTGTACACATGCACGTATCTACCTACATACACTCCTTACCCTAGGGAGCTTACGCTCTATGTGCAAGCGAAAACTATGGCTAGAACAGAGAGAAGTAGAACAAGGTAAAAGTGACACAAGTGTGATTGGAGTAATAAGCAACAATTACAACACACCAGCTACCTAACCACTGTCAAGTGTTCTAGACCTTGCAACAGAAATCATTATTAAAGAGAGATTTGAAGCAGGATTAGGTGGCTGGCTTTGAGGATTTTTACAGGGAGTTGCTCCCATGCTTAAGAAGTGTCATGGGAGAAAATATGATGGTGCTTGTGGGAAAATTTCACTAATAGACGCAACAGAGGTGAAGATTGTCAGCTTGATAATGTATAAGAGAGGTAACAGTGGGACTAAGCTATGAAAAGTCAAGGCGATCTTGGAAGCAGCATTTTGCATGGATGCAAGGGTGTTTTATCAAGAGGAGAAAGGGGAAGGTTGTAGTAGATAGCATGTGCTGATGAGTAAGAGATTTTGCAGCAAGAGGCAGAGATATTTAAACAGTCTGGATGTGTGGGTCTCGAGAGAGAGCTGAATCAAAGATGATGCCAAGATTATGTGACTTAAGTGAGAAGCAGGATGGTGATGTTGTTTACAGTGAATAAAAAAAGAGTTATGTTTGGAGGGTGAAGATAAAGAGCTCAGTTCTGGCCAAATGTAGCTGAAGTTGACAGTTGGACACACAAGATGATGTCAGAAAGAAAGTTCAGATTGTAGCTTGCACTCAGAGATGGGTCTGTAGTGGAGAGGTACCTCTGAGTCATTAGCACAGAGATGATAGTTGAAGCTATATTTTGAATGGGATCACCTAGAGATAAGGTGTGGATGGGTTCAAGAGTAGAACTCTTTTGGATGCCCACTGAAAGCTGGTGTAGTGGAGATGAAGTTCCTCTTTATTTGCGCCTTCAGTGCTTCATTCAGAAGTGGGAGAACCAAGAGAGGACAGGTTTCAGAGTGGTAACCGTGTTAGTCTGTATCAGCAAAAACAACGAGGAGTACTTGTGGCACCTTATAGACAAATATATTTGGGCATAAGCTTTCGTGGGCTATATCAGTACATTAAAAAGATGGGACTTGCCTTACCCAGTGGGGGGTCACGACAAATCAATTTAAAGTGAAAATAAGAAAGAAAAACTTTTGTAGCATCTTAGAGACTAACAAATTTATTTCAGCATAAGCTTTCGTGGGTTAGAACCCACTTCATCGGATGCATGGAATGAAACATACAGTAGACAGATATTTATACAGTCAGAGAAACATGATAAGGTGGAGGTGCATAGACCAACCTTAAGAGGCTAATTAATTGAGAGGAACCATAACAGCAGGGGAAGAAAAACCTTTGAAGTGATAAACAAGATGGCCACAGAGATGTGAATGAGGATCGTTAACTTAAGGGAAATAGATTCAATTAACGTAATGGCCAAGCCATTCCAAGTCCCTATTTAATCCTGAGGTGATGCAATCTAGTTTGCATATCAATTCGAGTTCAACAGCTTCTCTTTGTAGCCTGTTTTTGGAGTAAATCTGTTGCAACACTGCAACCCTCAAGTCTGTCAATGAGTGGTTAGGGAGGTTGAAGTGTTCTACTGGTTTTTGAATGTTATGATTCCTGATGTCAGATTTATGTCCATTTATTCTTTTGCGTAGAGACTGTCCGGTTTGGCCAATGTACATGGCAGAGGGGCATTGCTGGCACATGATGGCATATATCACATTGGTAGATGTGCAGGTGAATGAGCCCCTGATGGCGTGGTGGATGTGATTAGGCCCTGTGATGGTATCACTTGAATTGATATGTGGACAGAGTTGGCATTGGGCTTTGTTGCAAGGATAGGTTCCTGGGTTAGTGTTTTTGTTGTATGGTGTGTGGTTGCTGGTGAGTATTTGCTTCAGGTTGGGGGGCTGTCTGTAAGCGAGGATTGGTCTGTCCCCCAAGATCTAATTTAAAGTGGGCTATTATCAACAGGATGAAAAATCACTTCTGTAGTGGTAATCAGGGTGGCTCATTTCAAACAGTTAACAAGGTGTGAGTAACAGTAGGGGCAAATTAGCATGGGGAAATTAGGTTTTTTTTAGTTCTTGTAGTGACTCATCCACTCCCAGTCTTTATTCAGGCCTAATGTGATGGTGTCCAGTTTGCAAATTAATTCCAGTTCTGCAGTTTCTCATTGGAGTCTGTTTTTGAAGTTTTGTTGTTGAAGGATTGTCACTTTTAAATCTGTTGTTGAGTGTCCAGGGAGGTTGTGTTCTCCGACTGGTTTTTGAATGTTTTACTTCTTGACATCTGATTTGTCCATTTATTCTTTGGCCAAAGTGGATAGTCTCTATGCAAATGTACATGGCAGAGGGGCATTGCTGTCACATGATGGCATATATCACATTGGTAGATGTGCAGGTGAACGAGCCCCTGATGGTGTGGCTGATGTGGTTAGATGCTATGATGGGTGTCCCCTGAATAGATATGTGGACAGAGTTGGCAACGGGGTTTGTTGCAGGGATAGGTTCCAGGGTTAGTGTTTTTATTGTGTGGTGTGTAGTTGCTGGTGAGTATTTGCTTCAGGTTCGGGGGCTGTCTGTAAGTGAGGACTGGCCTGTCTCTCAAGTGTCTTGAAATCTGAAGGAGGACAAAATTGTTAGAATGGAGTGCTTGATGGTGTCCAACACAGCTGAGAGGTAGAAGAGGAGGAGCAGGATGGAGTACAGGCCATGAGATTTGGCCAGGAAGAGGTGTGTTTATAACAACTGAGAGCCATTCCAGTGAAGTGCAGAAGGTGGCACCCACACTGGAGAGGGTCTAAGACAGGGATCTCAAACTCAAATCACCACGAGGGCCACATGAGAACTAGTAAATTGGCCTGAGGGCCACATCACTGAAACCTTTTCATATAATGATACAAAAGTAGAGTCAAAAATGAAAAAAAAAAGAAGAGTAATATAGTATTCTATTAAAAGTCAATGTATTAACTTTTTAAAAACTATAATGCAAAGAGGGTTTTTAATAAAATATAAACACTCAGTAATGTTTGGAGCTTGGCTGCCAGTGGAGTCGGCATCTATAGTGGGCCATAGGAAATAACTCCGCGGGCCGCATGGGGCCCACGTGCCGCGTGTTTGAGACCCCTGGTCTAAGATGAAATTAGCGGAGAGGGTCTTGAGACAGCACTTAAAGGCCGTGTTCTATGGGTTGAGAAATGAAAGGGCTAAGTGAGGGTGCTAGTTGGAGAAGCAAGAGGGGTCAAGGATTTTATTTAAGATGGTTGAGAATTATGCATACTTGTTTTGAGAGGGGCATGAAACAGGAGAGGGAAAGATTGAGGATAAAGGTGGGAGGTGAGTGTGGAAACAAAGGAGATCAGACAATGGGATGTGATGGGGACCTTGGAGTCAGTGGAGGGCTAGAGGAGTAGAGCAGGTGGAAAATCTCAGTTTCAGCCATGGAGGGAGGAAGTCAGTGAGGGGTGAAGACCGAGGTTGGGAGGTTACATCAGATCTTGACAATTTTTCCTTTGACGAAATCCTGAGCTGAGAGGGTAGAAGAGGCAAGAAAGGGGGAGAGGGATTAAGAAGAGAGATGAAGGTGGCAAAAAGGCAACAGGGTTTGTGAGTATGAATCTCAATTAGAGGGCAGAAAAGTTGGTGGTTGGCTTGGGAGACAAAAGAACTTTAAGAGAAAAGAATGAATTTGTAGTGCAGGAAATCTACCTGCTCTTATGTCTTCCACCAGAAGCACTTTGTTTCACAAGGGCAGTGCAGAGGAAGTGGGGGTGAGCCAAGGCTGCGGTTAGTTGATATCTGTTACTGCAAGATCCTTTTATTTGGCCTTGACAAATGCAATCTCATCTTGTTCATATCCATTCAGAATCCTGCTGCAAAGATCATTTTACTTGACCATCACTTTGATTGTGTCGCTCCTCTTTGTGTCCCTCCACCACGGTGTTTCCCTTCTCTATCATATCAAACTTAATCTACTTGTCTTCACTCTTAAAAGCCTTTCACAGTCTATTCCTACCATCTTTACCTACCGTCTCTTTCACTTTCGAAATGTCAACTCCTGCCTCTGATTGGCCCATGATGCCATCTTCCATCACCCATTTATTAAGTTTTTGAAACAAGCATCTTCATGCTTTCTTCCATGTTGACCCTCAGACTTGGGGTCTACTCCTTCATTGTCCTACTTAGAACTCCTCCTCAAAACTCACCTTTTCTGTAATGTCTAGAAAAAAAAATTAAGAATGGCTAGACTGCGGCTGCTCTATCTCTGCCTGTCATGTTTTTAGGGTGCAAATATGAGGGACAGAAAATAACTTTATTTCCCAAAAATTGAAAACAGGGTTCTCACTTAATCACTTGTCTTGGAGCTTGGCTTTCTGAAAAAGCATCCAAATATTGCAAGACAATGAATAAAATTGAGAACTAACAGCCCTGAAGGTAATACTTTGCATCAACAAAGTCCTGCAAAATATTTGCTACTAACATTTTGTGTGTGTTAAAGGGCGCTAGTCCTAATTGCTCAAGTAAACAATTGCATTTGAAGGCATTCAATTCAAGGTAACAAATATATTTCCATGTGCTCTGATTACTAAGTAACGTGATCCGCCATCTTCATTTGGTATAAATATAAGGAACTACATAATTTATGCTCAAATTCTGCAGAGACACAAGCATAAGCTTAACTTTGAGCAAGTGAGCAGTCCCATTGAACTCATGTGTATATGTTTTTTTTGCTAGGTTGAAACCTTATATTGTAAATTACACAACTTCAAGGATTTATGTTGCTGGTTTAATGATTTGATCACTGTCACTGAAATTGTCATTTGATTAATAGTGTTTCCTACTAGAATTTATGTTGGGATTCAGAAGAATAGATACTGTTTAAAAAGATAAGCTGAAAGACCACAAAGGGGAAAATTCCAAGAAAAATGCATAGCAATCAAAAGTATTAAAACAAAATTATTATTCAGATATTGTTGATGTTATAGGTTGCTACTGTGTGCCATGAAAGCTTTGATACACCCCCTGGTGGCCATAGGTATAATCCAATCATCTGATCAAACTCTTTCTGTAATGCACTATGTTACTTTCAATTGTATTAATGTTAAAATTTAAAATAGATATTCATAGTTTCTAAAGGGGAATGGGTATTGAATTTACATCGACTACTTGTGGAAAATGTTAATAGTTTTTAAATGAGACTAGGAAAGGTTTTATAAAATAGTAAATTAACCAACATGGTAGAAATAACACGCTTGTTTAAAATATAGTATAATAGTAAAATTGAAAGGTTGTTTTTTATCTTTCTTACAGGTATGTGTAGAAACTTCATTGTATTTAGAAATACAGAAGTTTGTTCTGGGAATCATTTCTCATGAATTTCTTTAAATTTCCCAATCAGTAAATGTCTCATTTAAGGATTCTGGAACAAATAAAGCCTTATCCTGTAACTCAGGTGTGCCGTAATAGTTCTAACTCAGGACTTCTTTATTGGACCACTTTGCATGAGTAAAGGTTGCTGCTGGACTGGGCCTTTACTTTGTTGTTCAAAAGAAAAATATCTATTTAAATTATAATTAATTAAACAGTATCTTCCTTTATGCCGTTAGTAACATGAGATTGACAGAATTTTACAAATCAAAACTACCCCTTCCACTATTAATGCTAATTATTTACTTCCTGCATTTCACTCACCTTGAACTATGAATGCAGAAAAATTAGTTTCACTTTCTGAAAGTAGCGACCTTCACAGAAGTTATGTTACCAGCAGCAAGATCTGCTATCAGAGAAATCTTCACACATACATTAAGCTAGCAGCAAGACAAGCACTGTAGATGCTGACATTACCATTCCGAGCTTGTGGAAGGCGATGATCCCAGCAAGGCCTATGGCATTGCAGAGCTGGGTTGTTTGGAGCACCAGGTCCCAATTTCAATTCCTGTTTGTTTTTTAAACTTTGTTTTTCTTGAGGGCAGGGATGTGTGGATGTGTGTTCAGGTACAGTTGCAGCTTGGGAAGCTGGTCTGTTCTTGTGTTAAGAGATCAGAGAGCTAAGGAAGTCAGGGATGTTCCCACTCTATAGCTGGAGAAAGGAGTGGTTGGGGAACATGAAACTGTAACCAGGAGGTCACTGATAGGTCTGGGTATCAGCTGTAGTGCTGTTATTACAAGTCCTTCCAATCTAGCTGGGGGAGTTGCAAGCACATAACCAAAATTCAGGTTCCAGCCTCCTGCTTTAGAACAGTGCTGTAATGTTTTTACTTTAGGGTACATGAGAGGGAATGATTAAATTAGAAGAACTGTTGATTTAATTAACATTTTTGTCAATTTAAATTTTGTAACAGACACAGAAATTATAAATCTGAATACTCAGTCTGTATTACCTTGCAGAATTCCTCTTATTCATTCAGTTAAGAAAATTGCTTAAAATCAAATGTCTTTTATTTAATGTTTGCATGTACAACTTCTCCCAGTTTTACACAGGTGTCCCACTGCTAACTTAAGTTTTGGTCTACTATAGCGTCACAGTTCAGTGCAACTACACCTGTATTTCCCCCTTGTGGTCCGCCCAGGGCAGTCACTCTAATCTCCTGGCTGCTGTTGGGTAAAGACCTGTTTATCTTTCTGTTCTGACTGTGTTGTTTTTCCAGGCTGCGCAGTCTTCTGCCTCCACTATGATATTTCTAGCAAGCCAGACTACCTAAACAGGCTAGCATCTGCAATTAGCTTTCTCTCCAGAGGCTATGAACAGCATAATGGCCCGCAGTTATAAGTTATTTCACAGCTCTTTATAAACAAGCACATGTATTCGTACGGCAAAAGCATTACAAAGAAAACATATTAAAACAATAAAAGAACCTACAAACATGGTAAAGAGCTTTCCAGAGGTTACCCCAACTCCAATCTTGGGGTCTGGGGTAGGTGTCAGTCCTTCAAGGACCCACAACTGGGTTTTTCCTGTGGTTACAAGTTCATAACTCTTAGATTTAGAACCAGAAGAGCCATGAATAGTTCAGTCTTTCTTTTACACAGCTTGTGCCTTTGATCTTGAACTCGTATAACAAGTGATTAAGGAGGGGGCCATTGTCTGCTAAAGTGTAGCTTCAAAATGGATTTTTGCATAACTGGAGATGTGGAACTTGCATTCACCTCTGCCTGGATATTACCCAGGAAAACAACGTAGCACTCTTTGTTCCAAGAGTCTATTCTTGTATGGGGCACATTGTTCAGTATACTCCTTTGAAAATCCAGGTCTCACATCTGTAATACATAAACCATTCATTTAATACAATGGACCCCAAAGACAGTTAAACCTAATTCAATAAGATCTCCCAAGGATATTGCAGGAAATTGCTGTGATATTTGGGACAAATATGGCAAACAGATCCATGTTAAGTGGATTAGAGAGAAGGAGATGGGCACCAATGATTCTGTATCAAGGATTTGTTTTGATATAGTATGTGGGAGTTCCAAAACTCAAAAATGTAACAGGCACAAATGGCTCATGCAAAGACTGTTTAAAAGAAGCTATATTAGGTAATTATTCACTGTGTTCTGTGGTTGGCAGATAATTTTATTTGGTGGGGGAGAGAGTTATTTTTAATGGCATTGTATAAAAACATGCACTGTTAACTAACTACAGCTAAAGTCAGAATAAAATAATTCTGCAGTACACATGCAGATGTATGAGACAACTATACAGGAACAGTTCTGTATTCAGTAGGCTATACATCCATGCAGCTTTCATAGAATTTAATAGTTGGGTGTGTATTTTGGAGGACAGAAATAGGCCCACTGTGCATGTTGTTGTCGTTTGTTGTGTTTATTTTTTATTTTTTTAATGCATTAGCAAAGCTGTATTTCCATGATTGTGGAAAGCAGCAAATAAACTGAAAAGTAACACATGCAAGGGACGCAAACCGTTTTTAAATTGCCATCTGTAGTAAGACACTAATTTCATTAAGCAGTCAGCAGTGAGGAAAATCTGTATGATCTCCACTAGAGTTAATTAATCTGCAGTTTCTGTTCTGTTAACATAGCATCTGTGTTCTCATATTCACTGCAATTTTCCACATAGTATGCACCATCTGACATAGTGCATACTAATGTTTCTAGCTTTTGCTTTCTGCCTAATGTTTCGTTCCTTGAGAATCTATATTTAGTGTTTCAGTATATTCACTGCTGCATAGGACTAAACACAATTTCCTTTCTAATGAAAGGAAATAGCTTTTTGTAGGGATAAGAGTGAACGAAGGGCAGGATTTCCTGTGGAAACTCATATGCATGAAAGTAGACTATTACTTTGAACGTAGTGGCAAGAAACATTATTAAACTAAAAATATGGACAGTTTGTATTACATCTATAAAGGACAGATCTCTCCCCCCCCCCAAAAAAAACAACTCAATCCCCAATATTATGTTTATTGCTTTCTGCATGATTAATATAGCTAGTATGAAATAGTTTTGTAAAAGATGAAATAATGACTGCTTTAGACCATGCTTGAAACTACAGCTTCACAAAACTGACACTTTTTTAAAAAGTCCAAACATTCTATATTGCTACCCAGTCGAGTGGTTGATCGCTGGTTGTATGGTGCTGTTAGCCTCAAGAAATTGTTGTTTAAAATCCATAGGGCCCTTAAGTTCCTGTGTTTTCAAATTGGTATTTAAAGCTAATTAGTATTTTGCTTCAATACCTGGGTGAGCTGCTGGAGGAGGGGAGAAGGAAAGGAAGTGTCATACTTTGCAAGCGCTAAATATATTTACCTTATCAGATATCTTTCAGGGTCATTAATACTACATCCTTTTTTTAACCATGTTGTGGGACAAGGGCAAGAGGGGGTCGCCAGCCCCATGCACATCAGTGGAAAAAAGGTAAATGCAGGTCCAACCTTTTTAGCACTAAGTAAAATCAATAAAAGGGAGATTGCCAGGGCAGCTGCAGGTGGTGTGTGGGTGTATTTTTAAAGTGAGCAGTATTATATATTGAACAATTATATTTTCACTCTGAAATATAGTACACTTTGTTGTCTGGTATATGTAAAGTTTTACCTACATTTCAGCAAAATGCGGAAAGTTTGGATAGCTGAGAGATTGAGAAGATCTCTCGGGACCTGGTCTCAAATCCTAGTCTGGAACCCAGGCCCACCGGGAAGCAGCCTTGGCTGTCACGCCATGCCACAACTCATCCAATGACCAAGGAATTCACAGACTTGGGTGGGCCAGCCTCCATGGTTCTGTGACCTGCTTCCTGATTGGCCACATGATCTTGACCCTGATTGGTTAGTGACCATATATAAATTTCTTTCTGGCTTTGACTGAGGAATAAGCCATTGCCCTCTAGGTGCTAGTCAGACCCTGTCTGACCCTGCCAACTACCTTCCTGTACATGCCCACTGGACTGGAACTCCTGGCTATTGGACCTCTTGTGTGAACTCGGATCCTTGATCGGGACTGTCTTTTGACCTGCCTGACCTCTGGGTATTATAAGATCTGGAAGAAATAATAATAATAAAAATAAATCTTCATCCTAGAAGATGGGGCCAAAATATAGCACCTGTTTAATGGGCTCCTCTAACTGCCTTTAATTTAGAGGTGGGCAAATGACTAAAAACAAACAAAACAAAGTCTTTTAAAATATAAAGTCAGTAACAGTTAGGACAAGTGCTGAAAGAAACAGATCTCTTAAAAAAGAGTGCTATATAGCAAAACTATTTAACACAGCTTAATAAGCTTAAATGTTTTGCTTCCTTTCTTAAAAGCTATAAAACCAGACTGGTTTTCAGACAAAGAAAACAGCACAGACATTTTAATATATTTTGTATGTAGGCATATGAACAAAAAGGAAGACCTTGCAATAAGAAAATACAACTTTGTAGGAAAGGAATTGTAATTTCTGTTGTATAAATTTCCAAGAATATGAAGCTATGTGTGTTCTCTGTCATGGTTTTGATTAGGAAATATCTCTTAAAACAAATCAGTCATTCTGTGTGTTTAAGGTACAGGAGCTCAGGAAAGTTTGCATATACATTTTTATCTTTCCTGTAACTAAGCCTTCCTCCTTCCCTGGAGGAGTCTGACTGCATTTATTTATTTATTTATTTATTTTTGGCCATATGGCATAAGGCTTGTGGGAATGACTGGAATGGACACAGGAGTGAGTTATTTCTAGGGAACAAAATGTACTAGTCAGCAGTGCAATGACATCCAAAGAAGTCCCCATGGCTGACAGTTGTGAAATGAAGCAAAATGTGAGAAAACCAGTGGGCCAACGATTTCTTTCCTTATATGTAAGGATGAGGAAGCAGGAGAGCATGGTGGGAGAACCATCCTTACAGTGACAGTGAAAGTTCACCTTCTCAAACTATAAAAGGCAGAACTGCCCCTCTTTATTAATGGGACCAGGGATAGGCGAGGTCCCATGTACTAAGTGCAAAGAAGACTTGGGACATTGCATTTTGTTTGGTGGTGGTGCATAGGGGTGTTGCTGCAGACTTGGGCATGCTGTGTGGCTTGTGAAGGGATAAAAGCTAAATGGACACTGCCCTGGATAGGAAGTTAAAGGAGGCAAAGGATATGTCTATACTTAAATAAGACCCATGCCTGGCCCGGGTTAGCTGACTCAGGCTCAGGTTGCAAAGGCTAAAAATTACATTGTAGGTGTTCTGGCTCTGAAACCCACCCCCATTGTGGTGTCTCCAAACCCAAGCCCAAATGTATACACTGCAGTTTTTAGCCCCCGGAGCCTGAGCCTTGCAAGCTCGAAACAGCTGGCCTACGCCACCCACAGCCCTGCCGTGGGTCTTTTATTGCAGTGTAGATGAACCCAAAGAGCCAGATAATTGGTTCCAAAACCCCTGGCATCAGGCTGTGATCACTCTCCCTCCCTTCTCCTCAACCACCATTTGATACTGTCTTGCATGATAGGCAGGCTTACCTGCCATTTGGCACAATGTTGTAGGCCACTGTTCTGGCCAGTTTGTGTGCCCTCCCCAGCCTTGTGTGACCTAGAAGACTGTGTGTATTTGCTGCTTCACTTTGTACATATCTGTTGTTTGGTGCTAATGCTCAATGAGAAGCTCTAAGGGAGAAGCAAATATTTCCTTGTTTTTTATTATCTGTTTTCACAATTTACCCTTTTATTTACACTTGGTGTGACAAAACACACTTCCTGGAGACATGTGAGAGCACCAACAGTGTAATGCTGTAGAGGATGAAGAGTGAGTTTGAAAGGAGCTTGTACAGTGGAATGACTTTAGATCTTTTTTTTCTTTTTTTTTTGAAGGGGCAGAAAGTAACAACAACATTAAAAAAACTTTTTTTCCCTCTTAGTGGAATCTATGTACCATGATCCTAATAAAATATGTACTGAGCAGTATTTTTGCTAGAATGTATTTACATTTAAGATTAGCTTAGAGAAAACTACAAAAATAGGTAGCGAATTCACTATTCGATTCACATTATTTTACATTCTGAAGTATCAGAGACATCGAATTAGGACAGGGGTCTCCAAAATACGGCCCGCGGGCTGGATTCGGCCCGCAGCTTCACTTTGTCCGGCCCTCCATGCTGCCGCGTCGGCGGCACTTCGGCCGCAGCTCAGAGGCTGCTGCCCGCCTTGGCGGCTTTTCGGCGGCAGGGGGCCCTCGTCGCCCTAAAAAAAAATCTGTGGCCTTCGTCTTCTAAAGTTTGGAGACCCCTGTATTAGGAGATTAAAATTTGGAGCGGTCCTCTCATTTTACACAGAGGCACTGAGAAACTGAAATACTGAAGGTTCTCTGGAACCAAATGAGGCCACAGCTGTCACATGGTATTGTTTAGTACTGCTTGAAATGTCAAATAAAAATGTATTGCTGTTTATTTTCTGAAAATTTCTGATAACTGACTTGTCCTGGAGTTCCTTGTGTGGCCTGTATACTTGTGTGTAACTATAGCACCCTTGTGGCTAAGATGGAGTCCACTATCAAGGCAGCTCTGGGAAAGAAAAGGAACACAGTAGGGAAAGTGCCTTTCACCCCAGGGCACCTGTTCCAAAACCCTGGAGTAAAGAGATACACATGCTGGAATAGTACAACAAATCTAGGAAAGGGAAATATTTATTTACAGAGGGATAGATGGAGAAAAACAATAGGGGGAGAAGATTGGGGGAGTGGTAAAACCAGTTTGATCCAATACGAGGACCCAAGGGCTCCGTAGTACCACAGTATAGAAGGATAGATGCCAAGCAATGCATCTACACTCAAAGTTCAGGAATCCTGGGCAGACTTCCGGTCTGGCAGAGAGTCTTAGGTGCTCCTGGTCATCTTCAGTGCCAGTAAAATTTCTGCAACAAACCCCTCCGGTAAGCTCTTCTGTCACTCCTTGTCAGTGCACACAGAGTGACAGTCTCCCCGCTTAACTAGCTGCAGCCTTCCTCTTTGTTCCCAATGCAAAGTTACAAGCTTCAGCACTCTGTCCGATGCAGGTCTGGGTGACAGTGATACTGAGTTCAGCTCTGCTTTGTCCTTCTAAGGTGATTCCTTCCTGGCATGGTTTATAGATTAATAGATTCTAGGGCTGGAAGGGACCTCGAGAGGTCATCGAGTCCAGCCCCCTACCCTCATGGCAGGACCAAATACTGTCTAGACCATCCCTGATAGACATTTATCTAACCTACTCTTAAATATCTCCAGAGATGGAGATTCCACAACCTCCCTGGGCAGTTTATTCCAGTGTTTAACCACCCTGACAGTTAGGAACTTTTTCCTAATGTCCAACCTAAACCTCCCTTGCTGCAGTTTAAGCCCATTGCTTCTTGTTCTGTCCTTTAGAGGCTAAGATGAACACGTTTTCTCCCTCCTCCTTATGACACCCTTTTAGATACCTGAAGACCGCTATCATGTCCCCTCTCAGTCTTCTCTTTTCCAAACTAAACAAACCCAATTCCTTCAGCCTTCCTTCATAGGTCATGTTCTGTAGACCCTTAATCATTCTTGTTGCTCTTCTCTGGACCCTCTCCAATTTCTCCACATCTTTCTTGAAATGCGGTGCCCAGAACTGGACACAATACTCCAGTTGAGGCCTAACCAGCGCAGAGTAGAGTGGAAGAATGACTTCTCGTGTCTTGCTCACAACACACCTGTTAATGCAGCCCAGAATCAAGTTTGCTTTTTTTGAAACAGCATCACACTGTTGACTCATATTTAGCTTGTGGTCCACTATAACCCCTAGATCCCTTTCTGCCATACTCCTTCCTAGACAGTCTCCTCCCATTCTGTATGTGTGAAACTGATTGTTCCTACCTAAGTGGAGCATTTTGCATTTGTCCTTATTAAACTTCATCCTGTTTACCTCTGACCATTTCTCCAATTTGTCCAGATCATTTTGAATTATGACCCTATCCTCCAAAGCAGTTGCAATCCCTCCCAGTTTGGTATCATCTGCAAACTTAATAAGCGTACTTTCTATGCCAATATCCAAGTCGTTGATGAAGATATTGAACAGAGCCGGTCCCAAAACAGACCCTTGCGGAACCCCACTCGTTATACCTTTCCAGCAGGATTGGGAACCATTAATAACTACTCTCTGAGTACGGTTATCCAGCCAGTTGTGCACCCACCTTATAGTAGCCCCATCTAAGGGCAGGTCTTCACTACCCGCCGGATCGGCGGGTAGCAATCGATCTATCGGGGATCGATTTTTCGCGTCTCGTTAAGACGCGATTAATCGATCCCCGATCGCGCTCCCCGTCGGCGCCGGCAATCCACCGCATCGAAAGGCGGAAGCGGAGTCGACGGGGGAGCTGCAGCGATCGACTCGCCGCCGTCCTCATCCCCAGGTAAGCCGACTACGATACACCGACTTCAGCTACGCTATTCCCGTAGCTGAAGTTGCGTATCGTAGATCGACCCCCTCCCCTAGTGTAGCCCTGGGCTAAGTTGTATTTCCCTAGTTTATTGATAAGAATATCATGCGAGACCGTATCAAATGCCTTACTAAAGTCTAGGTATACCACATCCACCACTTCTCCCTTATCCACAAGACTCGTTATCCTGTCAAAGCTATCAGATTGGTTTGACATGATTTGTTCTTTACAAATCCATGCTGGTTATTTCCTATCACCTTACCACCTTCCAAGTGTTTGCAGATGATTTCCTTAATTACTTGCTCCATTATTTTCCCTGGCACAGAAGTTTAAACTAACTGGTCTGTAGTTTCCTGGGTTGTTTTTATTTCTGTTTTTATAGATGGGCACTATATTTGCCCTTTTCCAGTCTTCTGGAATCTCTCCTGTCTCCCATGATTTACCAAAGATGATAGCTAGAGGCTCAGATACCTCCTCTATTAGCTCCTTGAGTATTCTAGGATGCATTTCATCAGGTCCTGGTGACTTGCAGGCATCTAACTTATCTAAGTGATTTTTAACTTGTTCTTTTTTTATTTATTCTTCTAAACCTTCCCCCTTCCCATTAGCATTCACTATGTTAGGCATTCCTTCAGACTTCTCGGTGAAGACCGAAACAAAGAAGTCATTAAACATCTCTGCCATTTCCAAGTTTCCTGTTATTGTTTCTCCCTCCTCACTGAGTAGTGGGCCTACCCTGTCCTTGGTCTTCCTCTTCCTTCTAATGTATTGATAAAAAGTTTTCTTGTTTCCCTTTATTCCTGTAGCTAGTTTGAGCTCTTTTTGTGCCTTTGCCTTTTTAATCCTGCCCCTGCATTCCCGTGTTGTTTGCCTATATTCATCCTTTGTAATTTGTCCTAGTTTCCATTTTTTATATGACTCCTTTTTATTTTGTAGATCTTGCAAGATCTCGTGGTTAAGCCAAGGTGGTCTTTTGCCACATTTTCTATCTTTCCTACCCAGTGGAATAGTTTGCCTTTGGGTCCTTAATAGTGTCCCTTTGAAATACTGCCAGCTCTCCTCAGTTGTTTTTTCCCCTCAGTCTTGATTCCCATGGGATCTTACCTATCAGCTCTCTGAGCTTACCAAAATCCGCTTTCCTGAAATCCATTCTCTATTTTGCTGTACTCCCTTCTACCCTTCCTTAGAATTGTGAACTCTATGATTTCATGATCACTTCCACCCAAGCTGCCTTCTGCTTTCAAGTTCTCAACAAGTTCCTCCCTATTTGTTAAAATCAAATCTAGAACAGCTTCCCCCCAGTAGCTTTCTCAACCCTCCGAAATAAAAAGTTGTCTGCAATGCAGTCCAAGAACTTATTGGATAGTCTATGCCCCGCTGTGTGATTTTCCCAACATATATCTGGATAGTTGAAGTCCCCCATCATCACCAAATCTTGAGCTTTGGATGATTTTGTTAGTTGTTTAAAAAAAAGCCTCATCCACC
The DNA here is from genome assembly GCA_033296515.1 of Macrochelys suwanniensis. Lineage (NCBI taxonomy): Eukaryota > Metazoa > Chordata > Testudines > Chelydridae > Macrochelys > Macrochelys suwanniensis. The sequence goes on along the minus strand of CM065778.1, from coordinate 116,139,981 downwards.
TGGTTAGGGGGCCTGTAGTAGACTCCTAGCATGACATCACCCTTGTTTTTTACCCCTTTTAGCCTAACCCAGAGACTCTCAACACTTCCGTCCCCTATGTCCATCTCCACCTCAGTCCAAGTGTGTACATTTTTAATATGTAAGGCAACACCTCCTCCCTTTTTCCCCTGTCTGTCCTTCCTGAGCAAGCTGTACCCATCCATACCAACATTCCAATCATGTATTATCCCACCAAGTTTCAGTGATGCCAACAATGTCATAGTTGAATTTATTTATTAGCACTTCCAGTTCTTCCTGCTTATTACCCATACTTCTCGCATTTGTATACAGGCATCTAAGATACTGATTTGATCTTGCCTCCCAGTTTTGCCCTGACCCTCCTATCTCTTTGTCATTTGAGCCCACGCTCCCCCTTATTTCCGACCCATCTCCCAGGTCCCCATGTTCTCCACTTACCTGTGGGCTTTGCTCACCTGTCCCTGTCGAACCTAGTTTAAAGCCCTCCTCACTAGGTTAGCCAGTCTGTATCCAAATAGGGTCTTTCCCCTCCTCGAAAGGTGAACGCCATCTCTGCCTAGCAGTTCTTCCTGGATTAGCATCCCGTGGTCGAGGAAGCCAAAGCCCTCCTGGCGACACCATCTTCGCAGCCAAGCATTCACCTCCACGATGCACCTGTCTCTGCCCGTGCCCCTACCTTTGACAGGAAGGATCGAAGAGAATACCACCTGCGCTCCAAACTCCTTCACCCGTACGCCCAGAGCCCTGTAGTCACTCTTGATCTGCTCAGTGTCACACCTCACAGTATCATTTGTGCCCACATGGATGAGTAGCATGGGGTACTAGTCAGAGGGGTGGATAATCCTTGACAATGCCTCCGTAACGTCTTGGATACGGGCCCCCGGCAGGCAGCATACCTCCCGAGATGAAATGTCAGGGTGACAGATGGGCGCCTCCGTCCCCCTCAGCAGAGTCTCCGACCACCACTACCCTACGTTTCCTATTCGCAGTGGTGGCAGCAGACTTCCCAGCCTTAGGGGTACGAGGCTTCTCCTCCTCTGCTGTAGGGGGAGATTCCTTCTCTACTGTATCAAGAAGAGCATAACGGTTTCCTATTACCACTGCGGCAGGGTTTGGAGCAGGGGTGGAGCACTGCCTGCTGCCAGACGTAACCAGCTACCAGTGTCCACCCTGAGCCATTTCCTCCTCCACCAGTGGTGTGTCAGCAGTCCTGTGTATTGGGACAGCTACCTCAGCTGTCTCCACATGGACACTGTCCAGGAATTGTTCATGGACTTGGATGCTCAATCTAGCCACCTCCTCCTGCAGCTCTCCCGCCTGCTGCCTGAGAGATTCCACCAGCAGGCACCTGTCACATTGGATGGTCCCCTCAGCCTGGATATCAGTAAGTGGGAATTGCAAGTTACAGTCCCTGCAAAACCACAAGTCCCTTCTACCCATCTGGGTAGAAGCATCCATGTTCAGGCGCTCTGTCTGGCTATAGGCGCAGGTGGAGGAAACAGAAGCAGTGCTGGCACAGGTGTTGCAGGCCTTCCTATCCATCGTAGGCCTCCTTCTGTCAAACTCCCTCTCAAACAATCAAGGGAACAGGGTCAGGCACTCAGTCCCAACTGCCACAACAGCTGAAACTGAAATCACCTGAAATCAGAATCAAAATTTAAATTCAAACAGTCAAACACACACTCCCACCAACAGCTAGTACTCACTCTCACCTGGTAGCCTGTTCAGCCGCGGGATCTCTTGCTCTCCCTCTCAAACTCCCCTGTCTGCAGCCCCCTGTCCACTCTGCTCCCTTGGTCGCTCTGCCTCTGGCTTTAGTTTGGGTTAAAGGTTTTGGGAATGGCAAGTATACCTTGCCCCCTTCCCACTCCCCTTCCAAACTCCCTCTCAAAACTCTCTGTTAGCAGCCCCTGGTCGCTTGCTCGCTGCTTTATAAAGCCCTGGCCTCCCTGATTAGCCCCGCACCCGATTAAGGCTTCTAGGTTTCAAGCCTGGTGTAGAAGCTCACAGCTTCCAACTGCCAGCCACAGCACACGGTCCTTCAAACAAACAGACAGACACAAGCTCAGCACACAGCAAGTACCCCCAAACACACACTACAGACAGCCACTTACCCCAAGGGTCCTGTCTTTGCTCCTGCTTTACCTGGAGAAATCCCTCTCAAAAATCCCTGTTAGCAGCCCCTGTTCGCAAAGCTCCCTGGTCGCTAGCTTGCTGCTTTATAAAGCCCTGGTGTTCCTCTTGGCTCCCACCCTGGGACATCCTCAGTCGGCTGTTCTGTCCCTCCTGGGCTTTGGGCTGGTTCTCGGATGCTTCACTATTTGAGGGTGTGGGCCTGCTCGTTGTAGGCCCTCTTGTCTGGAGCTACAGACACACACCCTCCCCTTCCTTTCTCTAGTCTCCCCCACTCCCTTCCAGAACAACCAGCACTTCCTCTGCCTCAAGACAAGGTTTTAAAGGGGCTCTGCTCTCTCTACCCAAAGGGAGTTACCCCTGTTACTCCAAAGTAACTTTTTTGCAACCTATACATTTCTGAACGTATGGATATTGTTAGGGTGCTGCAGGTGCTTCAGGGAAGGTTTTTCACAATATATACTCAAGGCCTGCTCTTGCTTTTTTGCCGCCCAAAGCAAAAAAAAACCCCCAAAACAAACCACCGCCCAGACTGTAGAAGAAAAAAAAGGCGGGGGGCGGTCGAATTGTGCAGCCCAAATAATGGCTGGAATGCTGCCCCTTAGAATGTGCTTCCTCATTGGGTGCCTGGAGCCGGCCCTGTGTATGCTGTAGATAACTTGACTGTAAAACTAGAGGAAAGGACCAAAAAGAGTGTTTTCTCTCTCTGTGGTAGAGTTCTGGGAGAGAATCGTAGGTAGGGTATGGAACTGACCAGAGCTTAACCTTAGCTCTGTATGTGCTTATTGAGGGTACATTGGAAAATACCCCTCTGTGCTGTGTAGTGGCTGGGCAGGCTGTTCAATTAAGTCCTCTCCTTGCTGCTTGGGGGAACCTTACTGGAATGTCCGCATGAACTTGTTAACTGAGGCATTGGTATGATTGCTTGCCTCTTCCCTGAAGTCCTGCTATTTTTTTTAGAGTACCATGCAGAAACATGCACATATGCTCTACAGAGGTCTAGAGTGCTGGAGCTGCTGCCCTGCGTGTATCCTTCATTTAGAAGAGAGATTTTGTTAATTTAATGTGTGGATAGCGCATAGAAATTGAATGAAGGTAAATGTATTGATTTCCCTCCCCTCTCCTCCCCTCTCCCCCCCCCCCCCATTTTTAAGGTGGGTGGTGGTCCAACATCCAGCACTTCCACTGCTGCCTGTTCTTGCAACAATTGTCTAATTTAGGGAAATGCTGTAAAAAGGGAATATTAAAAAAGGTTCCCTCTATATAAAATGTTCCTGCACTTTTTTGGTTTAAAGCTTCATCTGTTGCTGTGAATGGAAACAATACACTAAAAATACATTCCACAGTATTCTACATTTTAGTATACTTGATCATTCCCAAATTGTAAAGAATATTTGTTTTGTTACAATTCTTATAAATACAGGAAGCATAAACATTCTTAGACAAGCAAGACCAAAGTACATGGTACTAAGTATTTGCAGAGACAAAACCATATGTGGTAATCCTTCAGGGTGATATTTTCAGAAGTATTCAGTATTGGCCTAATGCTTAGATGTAGAGTCCCTGTGCATGTCTGGTTAGGAATTCTGAGAGCCAGGACCTCTTGCTTCCTTGCTACTATAACTTTGGCTGGCCTTCTCAGCCTCTCTGCCATCTCAGTAGCCCTTGTGGCCCCATGAATCAGTAATGGGACAATAGGTAAAATCAGTGACTAAGGGGTACAGAGTTTTTGGTTTAGTTTCTTCCCCTCCACTTGTTTTATGGTCATACTGGGAACATAGCCCTCAGTCTTTATTCAGACAGAATTCCCATTGGTTCCCTGAGGATGGATTAAATAAGAAGTGAAGGATGACTCTTGGTTTCTGTCCATCTGGTGAGGAGGAGGATTTACTGTGGAATCACTGTTGGTTTTTGAAGATGGAAAAAGAAATAGGTGAGAGCGGTTTTTGTGTGGGTTTTTTTTTTTTTTTTTTTTTTTTTAGAGTTCATTTTTATCAAAATGTTCCAGTCAGTTCTTGTTAGTATCAGTACCATCTTTGTTCTCTGTGTTTGCAATCATCTATGATCAGGTGAGGGAACTGCTCCCCGACTGTGGTCAGTGCTATAAGTAGGCCAGCCAACAGTGATGAATGTATACCAATTGATCATGCTTTTATCTGCAACAGGTTACAGAATGTACATAAAACACAGCTGCAATAAAAGCTTGTTTAGTTAGCAATCTTCAAAAACAAACAGGAAATGGTGAGAGGTGATAAGTGTCATTATTTACTTGTTCAAATCACTGGTGGTTTTCCCTGATTTTTAGCTTCTGCAACATCTCAAATGAGCAAAATGGAGAAGAAAAAATAACTTCATTTCTGTAGCATTAGTAAATGTGTATGTTTGTTTATCTAAGATAAAGTAGGAAGATTTAGGTGAATGAAAAGATGTCCATAAATATCCATTTATTTAAACTGCTTCACAATTTTAAATTCTTGTCCAGAGGACACTAAATCTACATATTGCAATGGGAAGTATGAACCTTTTTTGAGAGGAGAAGCATCTTGTGATACTGGTTGCTCTATTTGTGTGAAGTAAAAAAGGAATGTCATGATTTGATTAGAAAATTATCTAATTGCATATCAAATTCATCATTTACTACATCATAGTTCATGCTCCTTGCAGTTAAAGAACTTGTTTGTGTATATTCTGAAATTTGTTGTTAATGTAAATCTTGCCTCCTAATATACAGGAACTCCTCATTTAAAGTTGTCCCTGTTAACGTTGTTTCATTGTTACGTTGCTGATCAATTAGGGAACATGCTCATTTAAAGTTGTGCAATGCTCCCTTCTAATGTCCTCAGCTGCCCAGCAGGCTATCAGTTGTCTGCAGTTCAGCTGTCTCTTCCCCCCACTGCCATGTGCTGCTCCTGCCCTCTGCCTTGGAGCTGCTCCCTGAGACTCCTGCTTGCTTGGGGAGGGGGGGGCTAATGTCAGGGTGTCTCCCTCTCTCCTGCTCTTGCACCCCGCTTACCCCATCTTCAATAGAGTGGGGGGACACTACGGAGGGAGCTGCTGGCTTGCTGATTTAATGTACAAGGCAGTGTACTTCTGACCCCACTCGATACATAACTGGAAATGCGCATCTCTATCTCTCAAACAAACACAGGTGTGTGTCTCTGTCTGCCCTCCCTTCTTTCCTGCTGCCTTGAAGAGGTGTGAGAGTTAGACCTTGAGGGTCTCACTGGAGTGCTAGTTCATCATTTAGCAGTAAGGCATTCCCTGGGAAATATCCCACCCTCTGACTCCTCCACCTCAACCAAGCTTCACAATCATCATCACTGTGTACCAGTATTCAATTGTTTGTTTAAAACATATAGTGTGTGTGTGTGTGTACGTAGGTAGATAGATAAAAAATGTCTTTTGTCTGGTGAAAAAAATTTCCCTGGAACCTAACCCCCCTCATTTACATTAATTCTTATGGGGAAATTGGATTCGCTTAACATCGTTTCGCTTAAAGTTGCACTTTTCAGGAACATAGCTACAACGTTAAGTGAGGATTTCCTGTACTTTATAACAACTCTATAAAAATTAAGTAAAAGTTTATGCAAATTAGAGCTAACACATCTCATTGATTTATTTCTTATCTGCCCCACTCCCAAACACCCTCAAACTTTATACTGTAGTACATTCTTTTCTAAAAATCAAAACAGTTCTAAATACCTTTGCTTGTATAAATTCACTATTTTTTAGACTTTTTTCTGGTACGTGGTTTAAAGGTGTATCATGTCTGAACCAATACATGAATATGAATGTACACATGATGCTAGTAGTTAAAGTCTGAGACCCAGATTCTTTAAAGGGATCCACGTGACCCTTACTCACATGTAGAGTCCATTGAAGTCAGTGGGATTTGCATATACAAATAGAGATTTGGGGAATTTAAAACTTTGTAATATCAATTTTTAGGTTCATAATATTTCTGATTTGATTCTGAGGGCCTTGTATTAAATGTCCATGCCAGATCAGATTGTATTTATACTTTTAAAACAAAAAAAAGCATATTTAGATATTTCAAACAAAGGAAAGGGAATATGTGGGATGAACCGCACTGACTTGAAAAGCCTCAGGCTAGCCTCTGAATGTGTTACATGGTCAGTTTGACTTGAATCTTAGATGTAACGTTTGAGTAAAAGACACAAGTGTTTCTGTCTTGCTGTCTAAGTTTTCATAATGTTGGCCATCACTAGGGTATCCAAAAGTTCTCCATGAAAAATGAACACAAATAGTAAGACTGTTTCTCCCCCCTCCCCAATTATATTATACTTCACTTAAGTAAAAATTCCCTCAGATATTGATCATTACATTGAGCAGAATACTTCTAATTTTAGTATTTTATTTTCCAAAATGATTGTGGATTAATAAAGCTGGCAAGTGATTTGTAGGATTTATTTCCACCAATATACTTTTACAGAATCTTCTATATATGGAAATGTGCTCTAGTGAAAAACCCGTGTCAACAAAGTCTGATTTATTATCTATGTTGACTAGAGCAGAAGGTCTAAATATGATACAAGCAATTGCATTTGAAATTCTCAAATATTATTTAAACACACACACACTCACTCACACTCTTCGTCCCACTACAAATCCCCCAACCTCTTGACCTTGAATGTCTTATTAATTTTAAGGATTTTTTTTCCTCTTTGCTTTCTTAATGTAATTAATTTTGTGGCTTTAAAACATTAAATGTGAACATCCTTTGACTGGTTTAACCCCACTGCAAACTACCTTCTGTCCCAGCTCCACAGGTTACTCAATATTAAAACTAGTCTGAACACTTTCAACTAAATAAAATGTTATCAGACTATTGCTCTTCTGTCAAAATGTGTCAGTTTTGATGAAATTTCTTCTGGGAAAGTTGAGAGACACACTCTGAAGCCTTGTGGTTGGGGCACTGGCCTGGGATGGGGAAGGCCAAGTATAAGTCCCTGCTCTGTCTGATTCACAGTGATTAGGGATGAAAAACTGCTCTGAATCAGGCAGAGTGAGCTTGGAATCTGGGTCTCATACATGCCAGGCCAGTGCCCTAACCTCCAGGCTATAGCGATGCAGATCCAGATATTCAATGGACTATTTTCATTATGAGAAATGAAAACAAATTTCAAAGGTTGCTGCAAAAGTGAATAGTTATCTTTCAGACAACTCAACTCAATATCTAGGATTCCAGAGTGAGGTGATGGAAGGAGAAGTACAAAGTGGAGGGTGGGTGCGTGAAATAGAAGTCTGTTTCCCACCCTCCCCTGCCCCATCCCAGAAATAAAATTCATTGAATGAATCCAGGATAAATACTTTGAAATTGCATATAACAACTGTCTTCTTTGGTAAGGTGATATGGATGCACATTTGCATCAGAACTCTTAGACCTAAAGAAAATATGTAGCTATGATTTTTTATAAATATCAAAAACTATCTTAGTCCTGTAGCTAACCTGTTTTTTCCAAGATTATCTGTTACAAAATGTAGTAAGAATAACTATTTGCCTTACATTTTTTGGCGTGTGTTACATCAACAAATAACTTAGTATGAATATGTTCCACAGTTAATAATAGTAATCCCAAAACAGTTATATATTGCCAGACAAACTTGAGCCCTGACGTTCAAGGAAAATTCAGTTTATCTGATTAGAATGTAAGAACTGAAGGTTCAGTCTCTGGATTTCTACTGTAAATTCTAAAATAATCAGGTGGGTTGAGTAGTGTGTTCCTGTATCAGTAAAAACCGTAATTAAATAGCCAGAAAGACAAGCATCATAATTCCCATGGTATTTTACAGATACAGCTCTTACAAATGGCAATTATGTTTTTCCAAGGTCAACAGTATCTTGCTCAATGTATGAAGGTTATTTGAGAAATGTTTCATACTAATAAAGTTAGTCTGAAATGCTTTATTTTGATTGCTGAACATTGTTTAGAACATGTTTACTTGATTGTAATGCTTAAAGTCAGAGGGATACTCACTGGAAAATTTTTGTAAGTCTAATCGTCTTGGTGTTTTGGAGCTTCAAGTACGTAACATTTGTGCAATGGGATTTACTGGCAAAGATCCGCAGTATTTTAAAGTTTAGAACTTTGAGGAATTCTTGCCATAGTAGTTTTTAATCAGTTGTAAATTGCACTTTTTGAAATTGCTTAATATTTTGTGAAATTTCAAACCTAAATTCCTAACCTCTTTATTACACAGCGCTGGGAGGTGGAGAAGAATACTTCCGTATATCACTCGTCTCAAGAATTTTGAAAATAGCCTAAAGGCGTCAAGCACCCAATTGCCATTGCTTTTCATTGGGAGTTGGACTGTTAACATGCATAGGCTACTTTGAAAATCCCTGTCAAGTTGCTTGAGCCCTTTCTCCAGTTTTTCATATTGTCTCCCCATACTCCATCACTCATGTTCCTATTACACAAAAGTTGCACACAGCTCTGCTTATAGAACATTTAACACATAGTGCCTGATGCTGCCAGGAGCCAAGTATCCTCATCTCCTGTTGAATTCACTTTGTGCCACATTAATATGTCAGCTTTTATCCTGCAACACCGATTCATCTATAGTGCTGTGTAATAAAGTCAGTCATCTGTAGGAGAGGAGTCCCTAGTCACTAATCAAAACCAATAGAGTTAAAAGCTAGGTCTAGCCCACTCTGTTTGACTAATACTGCATATGATAAATTTGTCAAAATGTGAAGCAGAAGCTGTTGTATAATCATAGTATTATGCACAAAAGGCTATGTCTGGAAAGTGCTGAGCCTTCTCAGCTTTGGGTTTCCAGGTGCTCAGCACCTTGCTGGAGATGGCCTTTGGCACATAAGACTGATTGATGATATATTATTTCTGGTTCACTTTTTGACAGTTTATTATATGCAGCCCGAGTCAAACTGAGAGGACTAGTGTTAGCTTTTAAATCTGGTGATTTTGATTGGTGATGAGGGGCTTCTTGTCCCCTATCTGACTGACTTCATTGTACTGCTGTAACGGGGTCAGGACTCACGCGGCGGCACCTCCTGCTGGTCTGTCCAGGAATTAGCTCACCAGCCTCTGGAGCGCCCTCTTCAGGCCGGTGATCCACCTGACCACTCTGGCCCCGTGTCCCTTCCAGGACCCAGTGCCCCTATAACTGGGGTGGCTGCCCCCTGGCAGTACCTCCCAGATCTGGGACTTCCCTCCCTGGGGGGACCCCCAACCCACTATCCCCACCTCGCCTCAGTCGTAGGCTACTGCCAGTCACCAGCTAACCCCCGCGCCCTGGGGCCGACCGCCGACTGCAGTATAAGCCACTCATCACAGGCAAAGGGGGTTTGGACCTGCTGCCTCAGCCTACCCCTGGGCTGCCCCTGCAACCCAGTAACTGGTCTGGCCTTACCAGGCCTGCAGCCTGGGGTTTTCCTAGGCTGGAGCTCCCTGGCTCCTCTGGCCTTTTCCCCAGCTTTGCTCCACTTCAGGTCCCTGCTTAGCCCTTGCAGCTAGGCCCTTCTCCCTCTACAGGCAGAGGAAGACTTCTTGTCTGCTCCAGGCCCACTGCCCTCTTATAAGGGCCAACTGAGCCTTGATTAACTGGCTACAGCTGTGGCTACTTTGCGAATCAGCCCAGCTCCTCAGCCTCAGCCCTCTCCCAGAGCTGTTTCAAGCCCTCAGGGCCTGAGCGGGATTCCGCCCGCCCACTTCCCGGAACCCAATAGGACAACTGCACTGTGCAAGGCCTACTGTTATAGACTAAACCTGACACATCAGTAGTAGAGTGAAGTGATGTAAAAATTGCTGTGAATGTTAGTGTATTAATTTGGTTGTTACTGATTAAAGCAGAGATTAATGGGAAGATTATCTGAGCATTACAATCTTCTGGAGTGCCTTTTAGGGTGTGTCTGCACAGCAGCTAGGAGCATGCTTCCCAGTGTGAGTAGACAAATGCACACTATCCTAGCCTATGTCTGTTTACCCATAGTGGGAACTATGCTCCAGGTTGCTTTGTAGATGTACCCTCAGGGTTTGCCATCAGTATTTGAGGTTGCAGCTGAAAATGGGGAGAGTACTTCGCCCAAAGGAAAATAGTTTTACACTTCGCTACCTTCCCAGAGTATTAAATAACATTTTAGTTCTCAAGGAGAGAGAAATTAAAAATACAGGTGCCTAAGCCAGCTCTCAAGTACTGTTGAGCAATGCCAAGGAAATGTATGGCATAGTTCATGTCATCAAATCAGTGAAAAGCCCATAGATGTTAACTTAATTTCCATGTATATATTTCTGCTCCAAGAAGAATTAGATCAACATACAGTTATTAGCTTGCCTAGTAAACTGCCTTTGGTGATGCTAAGGAACAATATGATCCTACTTGTTTGGGCAAAATTAAGCAGGATCATATATGATCATATATTGATTATTCAAGTGTGTTAGTATTGCAAATGTAGAACAACTGTTACAATATATTTTATAAATATACTCCTCTACAATTCTGTTAATTTACAGTATACTTTTATATATGGTTAAATATTATCACTTTTGTGAATATAAAAATGTAGGGAATGGCACCGTTATTAGCACAATAAACCTTTTTAGAAATATGTATTGATGGGAAGTAAATTAAATACATTTGTGGTAAATCTCACTATTATTTTGCAGTCAAAAAATTTCAGCCTTAATGGCATGCTATTTTTTCACTCAATTTTATGTAAATACTAGACACTTCTGTAGCTATTATACAGATAGCTTCCATAAAAACAATACTTAAAACAGTTGGGTTCTCTGTTTATCTGTAAAGTCCCATGTAGGGCACACTATTTTCAGGGGGAAATTTGGATGATCTCATATCTTTTATATAACTCTCTTTTCTATGAGTGGTGAAGTTCTAATTCTTAGTACAAATTATTTGCAAGAAATGGAAATTTTTAAATAAATAATATTTTAATCATGGTAGAATGTTGATTGTCCTCATGCTTTTTTTTTTTTTTTTTTGCACATAACGTTTGCATTCTTACATTAACATTGCTTATAACATTTGCATTCTTTCCTGGGCTTGCATTTTTGTCAGCAAGGTGTAATGCTGATTGGAGCATGTGGCAGCATAGCTAAAAGACATGAATAGCTTTTGGCCTTCTAACTCCAGTGCCTCAGAAAGTTTAGTGGTTTTACTAAGTGTTCTGATTTGTGATATGACTATGAAGTGTCAAGAACTGCCATCCAGATTTTGTGAGCTCCACCAATTCTATTTGAACATAGTTTAGCAGCTGCCTTTTTGGTACAACTCTGAAGTTGAACGATATATGAAAATATCCAGGTTGCAAGCAGAACATAACAAACCTTTCTAATCTTCTCTGAAAAAGAGGCATCTGTCACATTTTTCACAGTGTACCGTAAGGAAAACTGTGTTTTGTGCAAAACCCGTCTAAATAATGAAGATCTACAGTGTGACTGGTCCTTTTACTGCTTTAATTGATGTTCCATAAAGCCTTAATCTGATCTGGAAAGTCCATCTTCTCCTACAGATCCATTTTCCAGGTCTAATACTTCTGTGACTCCTACAATATATTAGTCAACTAATAATGGGTAGGGTTGAAGAGGCATAATTCATGTGTTTATTACATAATATATAGTTACAAAATTGTAACATATAAAGATGTTTTGATTGTATCCCTCTCCTACATCCTTCATGTGTTTCATGTCTTCTTAGCCAATATTTGCAGGATCAAGGTATATGTGCTAATTTAGACACGTGAGTAGTCCCCATGATTTAAAATTAAGCACATGAATAAATGTTTACAGGACTGTGGTCACAGACTGTAAGTGTTTTGGAGCAAGACTGTGTCTTCCTTTTATGCATATAACAGTGCCTAGCATATTGTGAGTGCTATTGGAGTACAAACAAGAATAGTAACTGTTAGGTGCTAATTTTAATTTGCTCCATAAATGACTTACTACCTTAATATGAATACTGACAAAAACGCTACTCATTCTGACCAAGAAAGAAGTGTCCTTGGGCTTATGTACACACACTTAGTGTATTTAAGGATGTTTCACCACCAATACCTGAAGAGGACTTGTTCTTTCTCCTACAATAGAACACTGTACAGGTCTTAATGGATTATTTTGCTAGTTTTGGTGAACAACGCTGCCTGTATTTTGCTCTTAATTCTGCATTTCAAATTCAGCATGGTAGTTGGTGTTAATGTAAGTGGTTTTGTAAATCACAGGTATTCTTATTTGTAGATTACAAATGAAAATGTGAATTAAATATGAGACATTTTAGGTTAAAAGCTTTGGGATCACAAAAGACTAATTTAGAGAGCATACTTCTGGAATAGCAAGTGTGACTTTTTTTTCACGCCCTTTCAAAGTACAGTATTTTGAGAACAATTTTCTTACAAGATTGAAAAAGTCAGTAATGAGAGTCTGTTCCGTTATGCTTGTGCCACTCTGTGGTAGACAATAAAAGGGGACACTTACACCTGTGCAGTGTCCCTGTGAAGTTAATGTGGCTCTGTACAGAGATGAGTCCTCATGCATAAATCAAAATACATATATGTAACTTAAAGCAGAATTTGGTCTCCAGTCATTGGTAAGAGATTGCTCTGATTTATACAGTAACTTCTGCTCAGCCCTTCATGATATTTTGTTAGATTGGACAAGAAATGCAAACATACTTTAATCTCTTCTCTGAAAGGTACCTTGTTTGTAAAAGCTTCCAGAGATGGAGGGTAGACATGACCTCCCTTGGAAGCTTATTTTGGAGCTTAACTACCCTTCTAGTCAGAAAGTTTTTCCTGATAAGTTTGGTCCTGCTTTGAGCAGGGGGTTGGACTAGATGACCTCCTGAGGTCCCTTCCAACCCTGAGATTCTATGATTCTGTGATATCTAACCTAAATCTCCATTGCTGCAGGTTAAGCCCATTGCTTCTTGTCCTACCTTCAGTAGACTTGGAGAACATTTGATCACTGTCTTCTTTATAACAGCCCTTCACATATTGGAAGACTGTTATCAGGTCACCCTTCAGTCGTCTTTTTTTAAGACTAAACATGCCCTGTTTTTTTCAACCTTGCCTCATAGGTCAGGTTTGCTAAGCCGTTCTTCATTTTTGTTGCTCTCCTCTGGGCTCTTCCCAGTTTGTCCACATCCTTCCTAAATTGTGGTGACCTGAACTGGACACAGTACTCCAGCTGAGCCTCAGCAGTACTGAGTACAGTGGGATAATTACCTCCCATGTCTTTTATATACAACACTCCTGTCATACCCCAGAATCACATTAGCCTTTTTTGCAGCTGCATGACATTGACGTATTCTAATATTCAGCCTAGAGTGAATTCTTATGGACATATCATAAACACCAGGGTATTTTTAAAAGATTTTCAGAGTTCTGTTTTGTCTACCCTCCCATCTATGAAGAAAGAGCAAATACACTTTATTTACACTCTCTCAATATCACGTCTGGTATCCCTTAGCCTTCCAAAACAGTTGAAAACTACAATAAAGAAATTACAGGAGCATCATGAATTCTAATTTGTGCCTAAGAGAGAGAGAGAATCATTTATTCTTGCTCCTTGCTAAGTATTAGTGTGTGTGGTGTTAATAATACAATGTAATGGATTAAACTGTTGTTGCTAACACATTGGTTACTTGGAGAAGCCAATATCCTTAAATCTGGCAGTATGATTTGGTTAAAATGTAAATTAAATTGGAAACAAATTAGGATTTCACTAGGTTAGGGATGAAGTGAAGATTCATATTTTTGGATTCATATAGATGTACTAATTCATAAGTCTGCTAAGTAGAATTGTGGGAAATATATATTAGCAGTTATTGTATTAGAATTACATTTGGCTAGGTTTCCTTGCAGAGTTGGATTGTGGACAAAGATGAGAATCAGTGAGTTGTTGTGGTTTTATGATTTTTTTATTTTTTTTTTGGTAAGAAATTCTCCAGGGAAGGAGTAAGACTTATAAAGAGAGAGTGAGCATGTGTATATTACTGTGGATGCACACACACTGTAAACTATTATTAGCTATGTGCATTTTTAATACCTGTCATCTAAAATAAATTTTTATTTATCCGTTTGTTAAAGGGCTATGTATAAAATAGTTTGATATACAGTGGTCCATAACACAGAAAATATAGAATTTAGAGAAATCACAGCAATCTATCTATATCTGACTGCAAGAAACTCAGTGCCATAAGTGAGAGAGGTTATATAATTCCATTCAGAATAATTTTCCACACACCTAAAACCATTTCTGAAACTCTGACAAATATCTTGCTTCTCATTTGTGTGACCTAAAATGCAAGAAAATTATTATTTCTAGTAAGGCAAAATCCTTGGTAACTTCAGGAGGTTGGTCTTCTGTTTAAGCTGGTATAAGAGGTTTAAAAATAAAAGTTGAGTGTTATCAGAGTTGTAAAAAAAATATTTGTTACTAACCGGTAGTTTTCTGCTCTTTTGATTAGAGAACATTCTATGGCTAAGAGAGGAACATGCTTAGAAAAGGTATTAATGTTTTGCATTTATTAATACTCTTGTACAAATTAGTCAAGTTAGTGTTAAGAAAGGGAACAAGATTACTACTAATGTGACTGGGAATGGATTGTTTTATTTATTTTTCTTTATGTATGTGTCTTGCCAATATTCTTGTCATTATCCTTCATTTCAGACTTACTGCAGTGCACATAACATATGGATTATGCCAGCAGCAGAGAGAGTATGACAGTGGATTCTGACAGCTGAATATTTACGTTTTTAAATTTTTGTTGAAAAGCCATATGCAGTTATGTTAATAACTAAAAGTTTCGTACTGGGTAATTACTAGTTTTTTACTTTTTGCCAATACAGCATCAATGAAAGAAAGGGTCATGAGAATGTCTTTTGCTAATTGAAAACGTAAATAAATAGCTGCACTCATACACTGCAGATATTTAGTTATTTTCTTTACATTTTTGGCAAGCATAGGCTATAAATAACTGTGATTTGAAAGCCTATTAGAAAGTGCTACCTTTGTAAATCCTATGGTATATCATAGGAAGGCATTTAGTTTCAAATCCTAAACTTGGTTTGAAAGCTGTAAGAACATTAATTAAAATTGATTTTTCCATGGTATGTTATAGCGCTAAATGCATGCTGCTAAGAACCATGACTAGAGAATGCTATGTTTATTTACTTTTGGTTTAGAATACTCACTGTTTGTGTGGGTTTTTGGCCAGCTGGTTGGAAATCCAGTAACAACAAATCTACATCCTAACTGGCAGTAAGACGCTTGTGTCTAGTCGTTTGATCAGATGACTGCAGGTCAGGACTCGGTTTGTTTTAGTTTCACCCATGTGACTCGAATCCAGACTTCCCTAGTAGTGGCACTTCTCCGTGATCCACTTCACAAATTTGTAAAATGAGGACTATATAGAGATGTTGTGAGGTTTAACTAATATTGCAAAGCCCTTGGAGATCCTGGCATGAAAAGTGCTACAGGATATGTTCATATAACGAATGGGGTGGGCAAACTATGGCCTGCGAGATTGCCTCCCCCGTGGCACTGCGGGGCTAAGGTAGGGTCCCTGCCTGCGCTGGCCCTGTGCCACTCCCGGAAGCGGCCGGCACATCCCTAGGGGAGCAGGGAGCCGAGGGCTCCGTGCACTGCCCTCGCCTGCAGGGACTGCCCCCCGCAGCTCCCATTGGTTCGGAACGGGGAATTGCGGCCAATGGGAGCTTCGGGGGAGGTAGACAATAAACAAAGTCCTCTTGTGAGTAGCTCCAGTGTCTGATTCTACTGTTGTTTCTATCTCCAAGCTGTAGCAAAGTAAAACTGACTTGATTCTTGCCAATTTCACTACTGTCCACAGGGTATGATAACAGCAGTGGAAAATGACATGGCTGTTCAGTATCTACTAAGCTGCAGTTTGGGAAAGCTGCGAGCAGCCGAGGAACTGGATTGATTTATAGTCTGTTTACATTTGGAAAGTTATCTTTGCAAACATAACGGCTAGTGTTATTTTTAAATGGAAGCTCAGATTCTGCAGAAGTTAGTACACTTGTGTAGAAAAGCTTCCCATAGACCTTTGAGTATATTTTTCTCTCTTTTAACCCTACTGTTTTGTCTCCATTCACTTTGAAATCTGGCTCACAAACACTTGAAGGTAGTGCATAGGTTATCATCCTTTTGTTTGTCAACTGTTACTGTAAAGTTGGTACAAAATGCCACGTTAATTACTGCTATTTGTTGGGGACTTTTCTTTACCATGATCTGTATTGATTAATATTTAAAAAGCAACAATGAGAGCAGAAGGTCATTGGGAGATAAGTCTGAATTTTTTAAAATCAAATATATCCTGTAATAAAAATGTCAAGGAATTTCAAACAAAGTTTTAAAGATACTAGATGATTAAAAATCTTAATCCTAACCTTATTAGTTTTATTAAAACCATAACTATAATCACATTTATGTACCTAATAACCAGTTTTTGGTAACTACAGTGAAGCAAAATTTGACAGGAGGGTTTTTTTTAATATAAATACTGTAAAATTAGAAAATATAGCCAAAAAAAGAGCTAATTTACTATTTTGCAGTGTTGAAAATCGGTTGTGAATGGAAACAGTAAGATCTAAAGATGTACCATAGTACCTGGGAGCCCATCCTTAGGAACCAAGGGCTTTAACAGGGCTAATTTTATTGTTGTGTAATTCCAGGAGAACTTTGAGTACCAGTGGCAGTTAACTTCACCAAAACAGGACTTGGGTAATCCTTTAACCCACATAGGATGTTCAGAAATATTTTAAGAGACCAACACACAAGCACAAAAAATAATTCTTACCTTCTCTTCAAACACCACATAAAGTCATACTGCCCCTTCTCATCTGTGCTCATTCTCAGGCCTTGTCTACAGGGGAGGTTGATCTAAGTTGCGCAACTTCAGCGACGTACTTAGATCTACTTATCGCGGGGTTCACACTATGCAATGTTGACTGAAGACGCTCTCCCGTCGACTCCTCTTGTGCTTCTCGTTCAGGTAGAGTACAGGAGTTGACGGGAGAGCGATCGGCAGTCGATTTAGCGGGCTTCACTAGATCGACAGCCGATGCATTGATCGCTGCACGTGGAACCCCTGGTAAGTGTAGACAAGCCCTCAGGCTGGCTCTCAGTGAGTTTTTACATACTGATTCAAGACTTTATTTTTACTTAATAAAAAATGAAGCTCTTATTTAGCTAAAAATAAACTCCACAAACCAGAATTTGTCTACTATAATTTACCTACTTCCCTTCATTCACCATTGGATGAAACTGAACAAAATATTCCAGGCTGTTAATTGAGGACTCCTTTCCTATCTTATTTTTTCAACTTGATTCTTTCTCCAGCATTTTTAAAAAAAATCTTTTTTGAAAAAGTTGTCTTATCTACTCTGATATGCACTTTTTCAGATTATTTTGTTCACTTTCTCTTGGCTGTTATATTAGGGTGTTGGGTTTTTTTTAATAAAGTAATGGGGCTATTGGGAAGAAGAGAGGCTACTTGTATGTTCATTTTGAAAAGCTGTTTGTTTTCAAGACCTTTCCAACTCATGTGGTATCCATGTGTCTGCAAGCTTACTGCTTTTCTTTATGATCCTGACCAATACTGTAACCAACATGACATAAATAGACTTCAAGTGGAAACTCATCATAAAAAGAGCCAGTTTTGGTGGGACTCAGAATTCCAGGAAAAGGTCAAAATGGTATTTAATTGAAGGGAGCTGTGATGCGCCATGCGTATATCCTGTTATTTTAACAAAGATTCCACATTATTTTAGAGTTTAAAAATTAGCAGTTGCATCTGGTGGAAGGTGTCTATTTGTGGTTCTGCTTGGTCAAAATTTGCACAATACTGGGTGGAACTATAAGATAAAAATGAAGATCTAATCTAAGAATGCTCCTTTACTGCTTAATTTAAGTTGTTTGTTTGTGGTATTTATACACAGCCCTTACTAAAGGCAGACCTCCACTGCAGCTGTGTGAGCTAAGGGAAATATTTTGCTTTAGTTCATTGAGCCCACCAAAATATTTGGGTCTCCATTTATTAAACTTGACTTATATAGCACTGTAGGCAGACACAGTGCTTTACAAACATACTGTAAATAAAAGCATGTTAGGTGTTCTGAGGAGTTTATACAATCTAAGAAGACACAAATCTAGGCAAGACAATAATTCAGGCACATGTGTCTGTTGGATGAGGGGATTTACTGATGAGATAACAAAGATAGGAAGCATTCCTGGAGGAAGAAGGTTTTAATGGAAGGATCTGAAGAAGAGAAAAGGTGCTAGATGGACAAAAAGAAGAATGTTCCATTCATAGGATGCAGTATGATGTCTCACGTGAATCTAAGAATGGGAGGAGGATTGGGAGTGTCAGATGTTGTAGAAGGAATGAAATCATCAATGTAGTTGAGGCAAGATTAGGTGGGATGAGGAGGTTGTCTGACCACAGAAAGTTCAGAAAGCCAGCTAAGTGAGGTGGTCTGGATACTGTGAATAGAGCAGGGGTGGGCAAACTTTTTGGCCCGAGGGCCACATCTGGGTATGGAAATTGTATGGGGGGCCATGAATGCTCACAAAATTGGGGGTTGGGGTTCGGGGGGGGGTTCGGTCTCCGGCTGGGGGTGCGGGTTCTGAGGTGGGGCTGGGTATGAGGGGTTGGGGGTGCAGGAGGTTCCTCCGGGCTGGGACCAAGGGGTTTGGAGGGGGATCAGGGATGGGACCGAGGGGTTTGGAGGGGATCAGGGTTGGGGCACGGGAACGGGTCAGGGGTGCAGGCTCCGGGTAGTGCTTACCTCAAGCAGCTCCTGGAAGCATTGACATGTCCTACATCCAGCTCCTACATGGTGGCATAGCCAGGCGGCTCTGAGGGCTGCCCCATCCGCAGGCGCCGCCCCCGGAGCTGCCATTGGCCTCAGTTCCCAGCCAATGGGAGCTGCGGGGGCGGCACTTGGGGCAGGGGATGTGTGGAGCCCCCTGGCTGCCCCTATGTGTAGGAGCCGGAGGTGGGGACATGCTGCTGCTGCTGCTTCTTGGAGTCGCGCGGAGCCATGGCACTTGCAAAGTGGGGCAAGCGTCCGACCCCACTCCCTGGCTGGAGCGCCAGAGTGGGGCTAGCACCGGACTCCCCGGCAGGAGCTCGAGGGCCGGATTAAAACATCTGAAGGGCCGGATGCGGCCCCTGGGCTGTAGTTTGCCCACCCCTGGAATAGAGTGATGGGCGAGGAAGAGGACTCTAGCAGGGACATTTTTGATGGATTAGAAGCGAAAGAAATGATAAGTAGTGAGGAGCCTGTGTGGAGAGCATTACCATAGTGAAATGTGAGAAATGCATGGAAAATGATGATTTTAGCAGTGGAGAGAGTGAGGAAAGGGTGGTGATTTTTGGTCATATTAAAGAGGAAGAAATGATGGGATGTAATAAGAGACAATATGGAGAAAGTTTAGAAATTAGGGAGAGCAGGTGAAAAGCCAAATGTGAGCCTGGGAGATCTGAAACAAAGTGTAGTTTTTCCTGTAGTTACAGAAGGAAGAGGAATAAGGAAGAAAGATAAGTTTTTGAAAGACTTGAGATGGTGGATCAACATCCAAGATGAGATGTGTTATAAGGTGCATTTGGAAATGTGAGAATCGACTAAGAGGAAAAGGAAGTAGGGAGGTAGAATAGGGAATCATCCATGCAAAGGGGATGGTGGAAATAGCAGGAGTGGATGGGGTCATCCAGAAAAAGGAAAGTTGGAGGACTAGACCATGAGACATTCCAACAGCTGGGAAAGGAAGATGAGGAACCACTGTAGTAAAGGAATGGTCAACAGGATAGGGTGAGAAACAAGAGAACTCAAAATCAGTGAAATGGAGAATGCAGAGGTAGGAGGAGATAAGAGTAATCAACAGTAATGAAAACAGAAGAATAAAGACAGAGATACTTCCTCTTTGATTTAATAAGTGACTTTGGTCAGCGTGGTTTCAGAGTCCAGGTAGCTTGAGCAGACAACAAGCTAAAGAATTTTGAAAACATGTTCCAGTATTGAAGTTCTCACTAGTGATTTGTCCACTACCTTTGTCACTTCCTCAGGCTTTCCTCCTTTCCTTGGGAACTAAGAAAGGAATTAATCTGGAAGTTCTAAAGTTATGCACAAGATCTTATAAGATTTTTTTTTTCTTGAGGATTGTCTTCATCTACTCTTTGTCATCTGTTCCAAGAAATCACAGTTGAGAACAAGAGTCAATTGAAAATTTTCCACCTCTTACTTTTGGTCTGTGTTGTAATCATTCAAGACACTTAAACAAAATTAAATCCAGCAGTTAGACCTCTTGTTGGTTCAACATTCAACTCTCATTTCCCATTAACTATATTGTCTTCCTGCTGCCATCTGGTGAAAAAATTCAGGGACAACAGCTGGTGAATTCTTTACTTGATTTGCGTTCTTGGGGAATAATGTTCTTTGTAGTGACATGAGCATGAGTGATGAGCCAATATGTTTGTAGTTGTAAGGTGACTACCCAACAATTAAAATATTTTAGACATTTTCTGTTTCTAATGAGTACCTCTAGTTTTATAGTTTATAATCGTTATGAGCTACTAAGAAGAGAAGAGGTGGAATCAGGAAAGATTTCTACAGTCTTTTAATGTTTTAGTTTCAGCTTTTTTAGCAAAGGATTAGGGATCTATATTTAGTGTAGAGCTGCCTTAATATAGGACTTCTCCCATGTGACTTTAATTTCCATTGTTATTTAGCTTAAAAGGACACTGTGAACTCACTGTTTTAAAAATAATGTACACTATATCAGCTAAGTGTCTTTCTGTATACATTTTTTTTCTTTTCTCTCTGAAAGACAATGAATTTTGAGATTGGATTTGGCAAATAAATATCCGTCGTTGGTATTTTGAAGACCCCTGCAAATCCCAGCCTGGAAACATGTACGTGTTTGTGGAATATGCTCACAGAAGCACCACTCAGGGGCACTCCAGACTTGGTCTACTTTCAGCTTACCCAGAATAGTAACAGCTGCTTCTGGGAAAGCTAAGGAGGATAAGGAGAACTTTGTACCTGAAGCAGCTCATCCTCACAGGGAGATGAGTTTGTCCAGGATCACATCCACTGTTCCAGTGGCAGTAGAACCATAGAGGGAACATCTGGACTTCAGCTGGAAGGGTACTTCCCAGCATGGGTAGACAGACACACTAGCTCTGCTCAAGCTAGCAAGCCAAAAATAGCAGTGTAGTCAACAGTGGCACAGGTGGCTAGTCAGGCTAACCAACCAAGTGCAAACCCACCTGATCTCCCTGGGTACATACTCGGGTGGCTAACCTGAGCTGCTGCTGGTGCTACCCCCAGCTACACTGTTGTTTTTAGCACACTAGCTTGACCAGAACTAGTCTGTGTCTGTCTACTCAAGCTGAGAAGCATGCTCCCAGCTGCAATGAAGACATAATCACAGAAAGTAGTACTAAAGCAAGGTTGATTAGGGAGGAGGGTCAGATAGTGTGGTACAAAAGAGAGTCCACAAAAAGAGGACACACATTTCTTAGAGTACATCTATACTGCAGCTGGGAGCATACTTTTTAACTTGGGTAGGCAGAAGCCTAGCTCACTTAAAAATAACATTAGGGTAGCATGAGCGTACCCAATTTGTAAAAGTCCTGTCCCCCTGTTTTCACTGGTAGTAGCTTGAACAGCTTTCTACATGAGAACAGCTTTCCGCTGCACTCTTTTGATCAATACAGGTAAACATGGATCTTGCTCCAAGAGCTGCCTGGCCCACTGACCACATCTGCGTGCTGATCAATGTGTGGTTGGAGAACACTGTCCTCCATGACTTCTCCTGAAGTGGCAGGAACGTACATCTTTACCAGGAAACCTCACAGAGGCTGGAGCACGTGGGTATTCACTGGACTCTGATCCAGTGCTAGGAATGCATCAAGCACTGGAGGCTACTGATCAGGCAGGTAAAGGAGTCCAGCAGTTGCTCCAGGAGAGCTCATTGTACATGGCCCTCTATGCCAAGCTGGACCAGATGTTGTCAAAGACTCTCAGCACAGAACCTCGAGTGGCTCAGAACTCCCACCTCAATCCTGTTGGCCTCATCGTCTGAGGGGATGCTGATGAGAGCCGGGGCAAGGAGGCAGCAGGGAACTGCTGAGAACGCCGTGAAGGACAAGGAGTATGTGAGTCTGCAACTCTACCCAGAGAAACGGTTGGGAAAGCCCTCTCAGTGAGCTCCAGGAGGACCCAGAGCTCGGCAGGAACCAGAACCAGAGGCTGGTAAGTTATAATGGATCCCTACCCTCCCTGACAGTACCCTCTCCCTCTTGCTACATTTCCCCCTCGCTCCTGGCCCTTCAACCCATAAATAGCCCCCAAGGAAGACACGGCTATAAATCAGCAATTTTACTGATTTCCAGTGAACCTCTGTTATGCATTTGACAGAAGCTATGTCTGAGAAACAGATTATTAACAAAAATAATTGTGCCCCAGTGTCTGTGCATTTCTCAGCCAGCATACAGGCAGTGATGATCTGGGGCCTCACACACCGGGGAGCATATTTAGAAAGGTCCCAGTTGGGGATGGGACAGTTGTAGAAGACTTTGTAGCTGTTTGTCTAAAGTTAATGATAGCTGTCTTTTTTGTCCCTTGGAAGAGTACATAGTTTCAGTGCTTCTTCCCACCCCCCAATCTTACCACTCCCTTGCAAACAGGAGCTGCAAGGAATGGGAGGGTTGCAGGGGTTGAGGTGAAGGGAGGGTTAGGTCCAGGGAAGGGAAAACTATGGTTGTCTGAGGAAAAGTTAGTCACAACAGTCTTTCTCCCTTGAAAGATTATAATTTTTTTTACCGTCCTTGTCTCTGTTGTCTGGCTTCACCCTGCACCGAGCCATGCTACACATGCCGGGGGAAAACAGATGGTAGAATGATCCGGTCTGGCGGTTGGATAAGCAGAGTGTGGTGTTCCTTTACTGTAGACAGCTGAGGGGCTTGTGGTGCAGCTCTAAAACTTCAGGGAACCCAATAAAGCGGTTTTGTCTTTCTATGATGTGGACTAATTGGCAGAAGTGTTAAATGACTTTGTTTCAGTTTTCTTAGTAGCAATTGGATGTCTAACATAATGAAAGACAGTGAAAATGAGGTAGGAACAAGGCTAAAATAGGGAAATAATTTGTTAAAAATTACTTAGACAAATTAGATATCTTCATATCACCAGGGCCTGATGAAATACATCCTAGAATACTCAAGGAGCTGACTGAGGAGGTATCTGAACCATTAGTGATTATGTACAAAAACTCATGGATGATGGGAAAGATTCCAGAGGACTGGAAAAGGACAAATATAATGTCTGTCTATAAACAGGAAATAAGGACAACTTGGAGAATTAGACGAGTCAGCTTAACTTCAGTACCCGGAAAGATAATGGAGCAAATAATTAAGCAAACGATTTGCAAACACCTAGAAGATAATAAGGTGATAAGTAACAGTCAGCATGGATTTGTCAAGTACAAATTGTGTCAAACCAACCTAATAGCTTTCTATGACAGGGTAACAAGCCTTGTTGATAGGGGGAAGCAGTAGATGTGGTATATCTTGATTTTTTTAGTATGGGTTTTGATACTCTTTTGCACTACCGTCTCATAAACAAACTAGGGAAATACATCCTAGATGGAGCTACTATAAGGTGGGTGCATAATGTGTTGGAAAACTATTCCCAAAGAGAAAAGGAATACTTGTGGCACCTTAGAGACTAACACATTTATTTCAGCATAAGCTTTTGTGAACTACAGTCTGCTTCGTCGGATACATCCGACGAAGCGGTCTGTAGTCCACGAAAGCTTATGCTGAAATAAATGTGTTAGTCTCTAAGGTGCCATAAGTATTCCTTTTCTTTTTGCTGACACAGAC
Source organism: Macrochelys suwanniensis (assembly GCA_033296515.1). Taxonomy (NCBI): domain Eukaryota; kingdom Metazoa; phylum Chordata; order Testudines; family Chelydridae; genus Macrochelys; species Macrochelys suwanniensis. Next base: position 116,115,927 of record CM065778.1, on the reverse strand, counting down.
TAACACGGCTACTACTCTGAAACCTGTCATTCCCAAAGAGTAGATATCAGTGGTTCACAGTCAAACTGGAAGGGCATATTGAGTGGGGTCCTGCAGGGATCAGTTCTGGTCCAGTTCTGTTGAATATTGTCATCAATGATTTAGATAATGGCATAGAGAGTACACTTATAAAGTTTGTGGAGGGGTTGTGAGTGCTTTGAAGGATAGGTGTAAAATTCAAAATGATCTAGACAAATTGGAGAAATGATCTGAAGTAAATAGGGTGAAATTCAATAAGGACAAATGCAAAGTATTCCGCTTAGGAAGAAACAATCAGTCACACACATGCAAAATAGGAAATGACTGCCTAGGAAGGAGTGCTGCAGAAAGGGATCTGGGGGTCATAGTGGATCACAAGCTAAATATGAGGCAACAGTGTAACGCTGTTGCAAAAAAAAAAAAAAAAGAAGGCAAATATCATTCTGGGATATATTAGCAAGAGTGTTGTAAGCAAGACACGAGAAGTAATTCTGCTCTACTCTATGATGATTAGGCCTCATCTGGAGTATTGTGTCCAGTTCTTATCTTTCCTGAAATGTGGTGCCCAGGACAAATTGGAGAAAGTGCAGAGAAGAGTAACAAAAATGATTAAAGGTCTAGAAAACATGACTAACAAGGCAAGATTTAAAAAATTGGGTTTGTTTGGTCTGGAAAAGAGAAGACTGACGGGACAGGATAACAGTTCTCAAATACATAAAAGGTTGTTACAAGGAGGAGGGAGAAAAATTATTCTCCTTAACCTCTGAGGACAGGACAAGAAACAATAGGCTTAAATTGCAGCAAGGCGGTTTAGGTTGGACATTAGGAAAAACTTCCTATCAGGGTGGTTAAGCCCTGGAATAAATTGCTTGGAGAGGTTGTGGAATCGTCATCATTGGAGTTCTTTAAGAGAAGGTTAGATGAAGACCTGTCAGGGATAATCTAGATAATACTTAGCCCTGCCGTGAGTGCAGGGGATTGGACTAGATGCCCTCTTGAGATCCCTTCCAGTCCTACCTTTCTACGAATCTGATTCTGCCTTTATGTGCCCATTTCACCATCATTAAGCAGGCAGATGGACAGGACTTTCTGGTGATGGTGGCGTGGGTGGTTTTTGTGGTTTTCATCTCCCTTTGAATGGAAACACCATACTATAGCTGAGAATATAATCAATTTCCAGTTGAATTGCTTCCCAATCCTGTAAACATATTTCTGTTGTAGTAGAAAATCCAGTTAGGTCTTGAAGTTCAATGGTAGTGCAAATCTGCTTGATCCACCTACGTAGCCGACCAAACCTCTCCATTTAGCAAAATATAGGGGGCTGACAATTAGTAGAAACAGCTCTCTGGCATAGATTGCCAGATCTCCTCCACAGGACTGGAAAGCCACGTCCCTTTTCTATTCTGGTGCCTTGAAACCCACTATTTTCTCCAAATGTTCACCAGTTTTTAAAGAAGAAATTGAGGGCTGTTAACATAGCCCTTGGAAAGAACTGCAACCCCTACCCCTTCTGGAGACTTTAAAAAAAATGTTCATACAGTTAGTACATGTATCTTACCATTAGTAGCCTCTGTGCTGTCCTCAGGGGCTGCAAAAGTTGTCTGAGAACTAAGGATAGTCTAACAGTTGCAGTTCTGGAATGTGGCCTCTACAGCAAAGTTATGTTCTGTAGGGGGATTTCTTGTCTTCTTACAAAGGAAAAAATATATAATGCTACTGTTGTCTTTGAATTGACAGGGCCTTTGGCACCTGAGAAGGAAACCATTCTACCAGGAGGGCAGGAGTAGTGCCCCAGAGACAGATGATGATGAAAGACCCTGGAGGACCTACTCATTTGGATGGACAGCAGGAAGCAGTCGCAGTTAGGAACACAAACAGCACAGGAGGATCGCACTGACGAACCGGTTCATGGCACAGGAGGCATGTCATGGGGAACAGAAGCATTCCCTAATGGAGAAACTGATAGAATTGAAGACGGGGTCTATCTACTGCCATGACTCCCGCCCCTATCTCTGAACTGCCACCACCTCCACCTCCTCCAGCTGCCCCCCAGGGTGTTGCTGAGGCAGAGGACCCAACCCCAACTTCCCCAAGTGACCGAGAGGAGTCTGCAGGACTCAGTATCAGACCAGCACCCAAAACCTCTTGCAAGAGACACCCCTGAGCATCCAAGAGGAGGAAGCTAAGCCTGTGAGAGTGCCTGAAGCCCACCACGTGCCTTCCTCCCTAACTCCATGCAAGAGACATTCATTTTTGTCCTCAAGAACAATTTCCCTCTCATCATTCCCCCCTTGTCAGGGAGAGGGACATGAGACATTATCATTTGGCCATTGTTCATGGATTCAGTCCTGTTATGTTTGGTTGGTTTCCATCTTTTAAAAAATATTTCAATTACATGTTCAATATAATACTTTTAATAAATGTTATCATTTCTCTGACTTGTGTGTTGACCCTCCTTCCTAAGTATGATGCACGAAGGATGTTTTCAGGTTTGGCACTAGGGCCCACGATTCACAGCACATGAATTGGAATGGTGTAATTGTCCGGGGCCATCATACTGCAGACACTTTTTCTGTCTGCCCCACCCCTACAACCTCCGCCCCACCCCATATCCAAAGTTCCAAGGCTACATGGGAGGGAGGGGGAAAGTATAGTTAGTGTCACATGCTTACAAAAAGCACAGCTAATTCTAAACGCAGCAGAACTAACACAGAAAATGGGTAGATAGATACCTTTTATGGCTTGGTTTACATTCAGGAAAAATGAAGCACAATTCAAATAACAAAACAGGCGTCTGCCACTACCCAGGGATTAAATGGCCATTCCCCGCACCCCTCACGAATTTCAAGCTTAGTAGAGATTAATTAGTGCTCCATAACAGCTGCTAAGTGTAGTTAGTACTCCTGATAACAAATGGTTAAAAAATTGAGTGCACCTGATAACACAAGTAAACAAGTGTGAACAGTTAAGACCAAAGCATTGCACAATGACAGCATTACAACTTGGCCGCCACTCTCCAAAGCACATGCTTGACCGAAAGGTGTTAACCCAATAGAGGTGCCCTGTTGTAATTGTCTGTAATGTGTGAATTGTCACAGGAATGAATGGCTAATGACCTTCAGTTATAGGGGGGAAAAACCTCACAAAGTATGTAGCCCAACATGTAAATGCCAATCTTCCCTCTCATGCTTTTCTGGAAGCTGCACAGGATGTGAAGTTGTCCCTCGGCACAGGTAGATGTCATTCTCTGCCTCCTTGCTGTGTCAAGATACGTGCACAACATATGTATCCCTGATTTCACCTACCTGCTGGGAACTAGGAACAGTGTGAATATGGGTTGGATCCAGAGAGTTTGTAAACCAGACTTGTCCTGAGCCCTCTTAGTATGGATGCGCTCCCCTTTAGTTTCATGAATGTTATGGAGTGTGTGGAAAGCAACTATTCTGTGAACAGATTTTGCCATATTGGCATCCAGACAGGTGTGTAGGCAGCACCAACAAGATTTCAGCCTACCACATGCACACTCCATAACCCTTCTGCAGCTACAGATGGGGTTGCCAATTTTGGGTGGGCATATTCCTGGAAGTTTCATCACAGGACATAATCTTTACTTAAAGATTAATCTTTAATTTCTGGAGACAGGAGAATCCTGGAGGGTTGGTGACCCTAGCTACAGAGACTGTTACTGAGTCCCTTTTTGCATCGATGTTTGTGTATAGTTTTACCCAAATTAGGATGTGGGTCTCCCAAAATAACTGTTGGCACAAACACATCATAGAGACCTATAGAGGTAAGAAAGGACTTTATTCCCGAGAAGCAAGTACAATGCTGATCTCCTCAGCACCCAGGCATCATGAATCAGTGTTTCCCACATTGGTATTCATGACTCTTCCTCTGTGGTCTACTAAGCCTTGCAGAATGAGTGAATAGTAACTTTTTCAGTTCAGGTTTTAGAGTAGCAGCCATGTTTATCTGTATCCGCAAAAAGAACGAGGAGTACTTGTGGCACCTTAGAGACTAACAAATTTATTTGAGCATAAGTTTAGCCCACGAAAACTTATGCTCAAATAAATGTTAGTCTCTAAGGTGCCACAAGTACTCCTCGTTCTTTTTTCAGTTCACATATTCACTTGCTCCTTTTGGCAGGCAAAGTATTGGGATATGGGTACCACTGATGGCCCATGCACAGTTTGGAAACCCTGATCCTGTCAAATCCAGCTATTATTTCTGGAACTTTTCTAATGACAACCATCTGTGGTTAGATCACATTGTTAATTGCCTCGCAAACCTGCACAACCCCAACCCCAACAGTGGACTTTCCAATCCCAAAGTGGTTTGCAGTGGATCTACAGTCTGGTGTTCCCAGCTTCCACAGGGTAATAGCCACTTGCCTCTGCACCAGTATGGTTTTCCTGAATTGAGTGTTCTGGCATGGGAGGTTTGGGGCAAGCTCGTTAGACAGCTCCATGAATGTCTGTTTCCATATTCAGAAATTTGGAAGCTACTGCTGGTTATCCCAGGTTGCCAGAATGATTTGATCCCACTGCTCCATGCTGGTTTTCCTGTCCTAGAAGTGATGGCCCACCTAGGGGCATATTGTGGCAATAACAGCATTCACCATATCTGTACCATGGTAGCTAAATGAATTGTCATTCACCCTCAAGGTGAGTCATCTTTGTTGCGTCAGAAAGTTCTGCACGAATGCCATCAGCATCTTGCCCATCACCTACTCCACTAAATAAACATTTGTCCTGTGATAAGGAGCAGGAACAGAACCATGGCATCATCCCATTGCTCCACGTGTTCCACTCAGCATGGCGAGTGGGGTGATATGATCAGTAACTGCCATTGGCATATGTATGAAGCCTAGGCAGGGGACAATACCAACAACACACTGCAAAATTATTCCTAGAATATCTCCCTGTGACATTCAGAACCCGGGGATACCATCCCTGAAGTGGTAGTATTAATGTTGTGTAACAATGGTGGCAGTGTGGACATGGGTAAACTCATGTACGTGGCATTATACCCATGTCCAACATAAGATATGTGGACTCTTGGTGTGGATATGGGGAACATGCGTGCGCATGTACACAATCCAAGTAACTGGGTAGGTGTGCCAGGGCAGACATAGCCTACGTGGAAAGAAATTTCATTTTTAATTACACTCCATGGATTGAGGGCATAATTTAGTGTGATGTTCCATTCTTAATCCACATGAAATGCCCGCTGATATCTGTGCAAATCTATTAATATCAAAAGTAAAATATGCCTTTATATGATAGCCAATCTTTCAGTTATCATAATCTGTTCAGTACCTTGTCGTAATTCAGCATCAGTTAAATTTATTAAAATTTAATCGCTTTATCTTTATATCTTGAAGACTAGGTTTTGACCTCAAATCACAGCAATCCTTGTTTTAAACTGTTCAGTACTACAGTTCTTAGGCTCTGATCCTTACATCTGTGCTTATCTTTACTCAACGAGTTGTCTTATTGAAGTCAAAATGAAAAAAATTGGAGAAGCTGCTGTTACGTTGTAGTTTTGACAGTTAGGGAGATTGATTATAATCAAAGTGTGAACACTGCAGAACATGCTGGCATTCTTTTCCTTTTGTGAGCGTCTGGTCTTGAAGTCTTCATATTTTTGCTTTGGAATTTTGTCAACCTGAAAAAAATTATATAAGGGCAGAAAAGAATAGATAATGTTCCTATTACAGCTGGTTGAAAATCTCCAAATTTTGACATTTCAATCGGTCACAATTCAGCAAGAAAGAAAATTGTTTTTTCACAAAATTGCTAAAAATGCGTATTATTTTTATGAGCTGATTGAAAATTTTTTGAATTTGAGATTTTGAGCAAAAAAGGGGTTACAAACATTTTCAGAAAATTTTAATGAAAAATTTCTCTGTTTGACCAGCCCCAATTCTTGCATTACATGCAGAGTTTTTAGCCACTTGTGGCAGAAATATGAAGGTCTTAATTTAATAAGCAATCAGTACAAGTTTAATAAAGAAGTATAAAATATTCTTTAATTTTATTTAACTACGTAACACCACTTGAGAGAGAACCCAGCAGAACAAAAATTTCTTATATATCTGAAAGAAGCACCAGCATTATTTTGTGTTATGCCTCTCGGTAAAGTAAAAGCCGTGTATTGAAGTCTTTTTGGCTTTTCACTTCACTGACCTCTATTCTATGTAACACAAATGTTACTTCTTGCCAGTAAAATGCTAGGGAGCCTGTCTTGTGTTTTCAGAACACTACAAGAAATGCCCCTACTCAAGTCTAGCCTGGATTCAGAAGATTAAACAATGGTTTGTATCTTTTTCTAGGTGCTACGTGCAGATTTGTAAACTACTGTACTTCCGTAGTTTTATTCAGAGAGTTGCATGTTTCTGAAAGGGCAGGGCTTTGCATAAATAGCTATGTCCTTACAAATAAGGGGTAATCTAGAAATTCTCTTTTGCCTTTTTTTCTTTAAAAGGGCAGCATTTTGCTATTTCTAAATTATGTATTTGTATTGTAGTGCCTAGGCGCCCCAGTCACTGCCTCGGCCTCATTGTGCTACACACTGTACAAACAGAATAACCTGACAATCCCTGCCCCAAAGAACTTCTTTTCAACTCTTAACAAAGCCAGAGGTAGAGTTTACTAAAAAGTCTTTAAACCTGAAACAGTTACAATCTACAAATCTTTTCATTTATGCTGAGACTGTGTACTTTCTACGTGTTTATCTTTGGAAGGAGTTCCAATAAACTTTAAACACCGAAAGTAAATGCTGTCATTTTTTAAGTCAGTGCTACAAAAGATATCTCAGTATAGTTCAGTGTATGTAACTTGAAGCCATAATCTCAAATGTATGAAAGATTAAACAGTTTACATTGTTTTTGACATTCCGTTAATTCATAAGGATTTAAAATGCATAAATTAAAAACTATATTATTGCAGAATTGAGATTTATGATTAATATGTTCAGCCTGTTCAACTATTTTATCTTAACACTTGGTACAGTGTTGCAGAGGTCAGACATGGTTTTGGATTACCTTTACTGCATTTATACAGGATCTTTTTCACCTTACATATTTGCACTGTTCATTGGGTATGATTTTGGCAAGAGAGGTACAAAACAAAAAAGGAGATTTCTGAGTGGTAGAGTTCTAGGAGGGACTTGCAAGTTTGTTTGTTTTTAATGGGGAAAAAACTCTCCATTTGAGTCAATTAAGGAAATCAATGGGTATTGAGATATTCTTTTACAAAATGCTTTGCTTCCATCTTAATGGGTTTTTGTATTTTGTTTTTCAGCCAGAAAATTTACAGAAGAACTGGCTTCGGGAATTTTATCAGGTATGGTAAAAATGATTCTACATGAAATTCTAAAAGTGTATATATGTTTAGTATAGTTAACAATGAGCCATTTTTATACAAAGAATTTTTGCTTTTTTAAACTGATAGCCATAAACCATCTTTACTTTAAAAAGCAAAAACAAGACTCATGAGCCAAAATGTCTGAATGGATAATAAAATTTAATGAAGTGTGACTGTGGTTTTAAAAAGTGGTTGAGAGCTTTTAATCTTAATTATTTTGTTATGATGAAAGGCAGTTTATGGCATTTTATGTTGGGGCAGATTCCGGGTTCAGATGCTTGTCTTTATCATGACATACATAAAGTAACTCTGAATCAGCCAAGGTTTCCTCCAGATTTTTTTCAGAAGATGGGGTATAAACTATCATTTGGTCTGTTGCCCATTCCAAAAATAAAAGTTTCAACATTTTACAGAATCATTTATTTTGGAATTAACTCAGTCTAAGAAGAGGGACATTAAGGATTCAGAAAAGGGAATATATCTGGGTGAAAACGGGAAAGAAAAAAAAATCTGTTACAGATTGTAGGCTTACATTTGTGTTGGCCAGTACAATGTTATGACTTTGCCCTTGTGGAACAGATATTTATTCTACTGCAAGTTGTCTAATGTTCCTACTGTACCCCATAAAGTTAGCAGATTTTGTGAGGGCCAGGACCTCAAAGCTTTCTTTTCCTCACAATATAAAAAAAGTTCAGTTCCACTCCATATTCCAGAATATGTCATAAACTTGAATTTTGAAGCATAGCAACGAAGAGCAGAGCTTCTGTTGTGTACAGTTGAATGAGTCTCTTGTATAAGCCTGAGAATTTACTGCTAAATAAACCTTAGTGTTTTCTACCATGCAATATTTAGGATGAGGCCAGGGCATTCAGTCCATTTTTTTTATTCCTGTTTTGATGTTTGCCAGAAATGGGACAATTCTTTTATCCCAAGGCTTTGATTCAAAATTGAGATTCTTAGCACAGATTGACTTAAAAGGTTTATTTTCAGAAGTATCCTAGTAACCAGCCCTATCAGACATTTGCAGTGGACATGTTGCATTTTCAGTACCAAATATTTGTCAGCCAGAGAGCTGTCCTTTAGGTCTTCACAAAATTCACTCTGATGATAGCTGCAAATTGAAGACAAGAAAATGTATACATAGTTCTGTATCTGTATCATGAATTAATGTGACACTTATCCATTCCAACTTGGAAAATTTTAAGACTGGATGTTCTGTTTTCTTTGAATATTCTGGGCAGACATTCATGAACGTTCAGTGTCTGTGGCAAACTTGAACTTTTCTAGCCTTGTTCTGTTAAGAATATGTAGTTGTATACAGTACAGCAATAAAAATGAGGCATTGCTGTGTTCCCTCACAGGAATAAATGGGTTACTCATTCTAGTCATAAGCATAAGGAAGAAGGAACAGGAGAGAAGCAGAGTACCTTTCTACTTAGTGGGCTATTTAGAGGAAGATTTTCAAAGGCCCTAAGGGGAAGTGGGTCTTCCCTTAGAAGTGAATATTTACTGTGGATTTGATTAAATCTTACTGTGGTATATATTTTCTATACAGGAAATACAGTTTTTTGTTCACTGCAAGCTGTGTGCCACAGTAAAATATGCAGGTAGAAGGAGGGTCCATTCCCCAAAGAACTTACAGTCTAAAACAAAACCAGAAAAGCATGAATTCAGTAAATACTGTGGTAAAGTCAATACCTTGGTATATTACCTGTTTATTTCTTAAGTAAACATACTTCATCCTATGTTTGCTACAGGTTGTTTGTTTTATACAGTTCTTGGGAAGGGACTCTAGCAGTGTCTCATTTTTATTGCTGGACTATATACAGCAAAAGTAAATTAGAACTACTTAACATAAGGGATTACATATTGAACTCCAATAATAAAACAACATTCTTCATCCCATATTGGAGGTAACAGCTGTTAAAGTATATCTCCAAGCCTGGATGAGCACAAAGCATTCTTCAGTATGATTTATTACTATTATTCCTTTCCTATCTGCCATTGAACACAGCAGTTCTAAATTTTACAAATTTACTGCAATCTTATCCATCGATGATATGAATTCTTGTGAAGAATCCTTAGGTTTATAAAGGGACCTTTTGTTTTTGTTATGAAGTCTTGAGACATATGCTCACCTTGTAGGTATCTTTGGAAGTGGAGGCTGCTGAACAAGGAACTTTAGCAATTTAATATTTCAATAGCTTTGGCTTACTCCTAGGAATCTATAAGTTCCACATGCCCCTTATAATGTCCTAGGTAGGATTTAGTATTGAGACCCACAAATAAACTGTAAATTAGCCTATATTTAGGAGCACTGAAAAGATTTCTCAATTGTTAAAGCATTTGCTCCTTTGCAGATTTTATTTTATATATTTATAAATACACACACACACACACACACACACACAGGTTTTCAGTGAGTTGGATCCACTAGACTGGAAAGGCTTCCCATATTACTATTACTTGTATTACAGTAGTGTCTACGGGCCCCAATGATCCTGGGTCCCGTATAAACCCGTTAGATAAATCCTTGCCTCAGAGAACTCAGGCACTTAGTTGAGATTCTTGTTTTTTGCTTAGTTGAGTCTTGCTGCAAGAAAAAAATCTATTTTTGTTGAGCCATTATACCACCTAGTACAGTACTAGTTAATCACATTGACCAGCATGACTCATGGAAGGTACATATTTTTCTCATATAGCATGGAAGAGTGGGAAGGGAGAGATCATGGAGTAGGACCAGGCCATGGCAATACACCCAATCAATCCCACAGGGAATCAGGCTGTATCACCCTTTTTGTAGTGCTCCTTCAGTCCTGTGTTATGGAAATCCTACACTTCGGTATAAGGTGGGTGGTGCTCCAAGAGCAGTAAGGCAGTGGAGCTGTATTGTCATGATGAGGTCCCAAAGGTATTTTGAGGCATAGAGCTTCTGTGTGGATAGCCCTAGATTTCAGTTGATTCCCTGAGATCTGCAGGCTTTGGGAGCCAAATCCAGTACTTTATCTGCTGTGGTTGGGGAAGGGCCCTGTCCAAATGACCTGATAAATCTCAGCAAGAAATTTCATAACTGCCTCATTGTTGCTCCCATAGGAGGGAGTGATCTGGTTTGTGATTGCTAGTGATGGACATCTCTCAAGGAGCTCATCCAATCCATGTCTTTTGTTTAAAAGTGGGAGAAATATAATGGGATTGATTGGCTCAAAAAGTTGATAGTGGGACAGCTTTTCACCACTAGGTCAGTGGTTTGAATTGGAAGCAGGCTAGTAGTGATCAAAAGTCCTTAGCAGCTGATGGTTTCTTCTGTTGCCTGTGTGATGGGAGTTATATATGAACCTAAACAGATTGTAGTCTCAATCCTAATCTTAGTGGGAAAATGTCTTCATTAGCATTTGTGCCTTGTTAAATTCTTTTCATATTTAAAAAGTGGGATCAATTCTATGCAAATGAGTTACTGATTATTTACTCAATTCATAATATGAGCATTAAAATAGTTTTTTTGCATATTGGTTTGAGAAGAAGGATAAGCAGTTCATATTCCTAAGAATAGTAATAGAGCATAAGGTTTGTTCATTTTCATATGTGCACAGTCATTAATAAGTGTGCAAATGAGCAAGACAAAGTATGTGATCTGTTACAGCACCCAGGTGTCGTCTTTTAAATGTGCTGATAGTGTTTATGGCGTTTGAAACACTCTGCTTCTTGCTTCAAACTTGCCTTAAGCAGCATTGATAAAACGTTGAAAGTACTGAATAATTCCCCAAGTGAAAGCCCAAAGGGATGTCCTTGGAAGGTGCTTTTGGAAGGTGCTGGGGCAACAGAAGTAATTCAGGGGCCTTGTAGAAAAAGTAAATAGTAGAAAAATCAGTGTTGAATTTCCTAATTTTAAATGCTTAAAAATAACCAACCCTGCTGTTCCAATCTTAACTGTATAATTAAGTTATGTCTTGATCATCAACATTTTATCTGGTTCTTGTAGCTGAGACTAAATTATTTAGATGATGAAGTTGCTAGTAAGAGGTTTAAACTGTAATAACTTGTGGTGTTAACTTTTTTTTTAAAATATCTGAAATAAAGAGTAGCTTGACTAAGCATCCTGCAGCAACCTGTTAGTCTCATAAAAAGTGGGATTTTCTTTCTGTGTTTCTTTAGATTTATAACTACATAAATATTCACATAATATTCCCTCCCCACTCATCGTCCAAACTAAATTAGATTAAAAAATGCCTCCAGATCCTTTAAAACAGATTTTTCTCCTCTAAGAAAACCTACATCTAAACTGTTTGTACACATTGCTGGGTTATTTTGTTTTTTTTTTACAGTAGTATCTCTCCTACCTCCATGTATTTATCTAAAATTCTCTACATTTGTTTGCTTATCATGAATGTCACAGTGAAACAGCAAGACTGCTGAGAGTGTTCTCAAGAATAGGTGCAGTACAGTTGTTTGAACAGTGAGACTTTTATTGTGTTTGGTGGGGCTGCTGTTTGGGGTGCACTTGTAATCATAATCAGAAGTAGCATGATGAAACTCTATACAAACTTTTTGAGGCAGGGACTGTTTGTACAGTGCCTACCAGAACTGGCCTAGTTGAGGCATCTAGGCACTAATGCAATAAAAATGGGTCAGGGCACATGCAAAATGATAATAAATTGGTATTAATGCCAACTGTTCAACTTTTTTTTCCATTTTAAATGTTTGGTTGCTTTTGAAATATTCTACAAGATTATATTAATCAACACTACTGGAAAATGACTTTAGAGTTAGGCTTTTAACACTTCTTTGTAAACTTGAAGCCCAGATAAACCACAAACCACAATTTTTTCCACTCCTTCTGAGGAATTTAATTTGCATATATAGTTGTGTCAACACAGTTTGCATAACCTCTGACAGCTGAAGGTTAAGTGCTTCTTCTGTAAGCAGTGAAAACATTCTCAACAAAAAAGGAAGAGAAATTAAGTCTTATTTTCATCTATTTCTAGAAAGCAATGTCCATGATGGAAACAGAACCTGGTTTTGTCTTTTTATTAGGTTTAATAATTTGTTCCAACATTTTTCAACACTCCAGCCTCCTAATTATCTCAGATAATATGCTGATGTTGTGACATTTTCACATGTTGTGTTTTGCTGTTTGAAAAGAAACCTTTTTTTAGATTGAGCAAATTTAAGATTTTTTTAATAGCATGGAAAACTGTCCCGTTTATTATTATTATTATTTTATTATTTACTACTACTACTACTACTACTACTAACAACAACATGGTGGCTCCCAAAATGTGTTTAGGCACTGGAGAATTAAAAACTTAATAAGAACATTTCAGTTTAATTATCATCTATTAAAAATGTAAATAAATACCCTTGCCTATGCTACAAATGAGACCTTAAATTCTTAAAAATGAAACAACTTACAAGAACTAATAAATTTTCTCTATACTGTTTGCCCAAGAAATGCAAAAGAGTAAAAATAGTTAACTCACTTTCCTTTGTAGTCAGTTTCTTGACAATTTAATTTTTGTCATAAGTAGTACAATATACTGTTTCCTCCTGCAGAGGAATGTTATTTGTTTAATCCTGGTTTCTACTGGAATTAATAATGAGTAATGGAAATACATACATTGATCATAGGTTTTATAAAAATATTTAAATAAAACCTGAATTTTGGATCAAATTTGACCTAATAATGCCCCTATAAATGGATTGAGCTATCAGACACTTTGTAATTTGTCTGTTGGCTAATTGTCAAGATTTTTGTTTTCCCAAGAGAGTAATATTTCTTAGATTGTTGTATTTTTACAACAGTAGCTCTTGTACCTCCAAATTATCTACACTACCAATAGCAAAAGAAACACAGCAGTCCACTAAATATTCACTTTTCTAATTTTGCTGCAATCTGAGGGTCTTCCTTAAAAGTACTCTTTGAAAAATCGATTTAAATACTGATGTTCACATTTTACAAATTGATAGAGGTACATTTTTTAAATAAAATACAGTATTATCAACCACAAGCATTCAAAACCATGAGTCAGGCCCCCAAAGTAATGGATTCATAATATTAATACATTTTTGGGTGGGGGTGTTGCCCTTTTTATTTTGCCTTTGTTTCACATTTTCAAGTTTTTCTCTGCAGCCAGGAGGGCTAGAAATGTACATGATTTTTAATGAAAGTCCCATTATTTTTAATTTTTCCTCATATGGAAGCTGTTCTGTATCTCTGATCATTTTAGTTGCCTTTTTCCGTACCTTTTCCAATTCTAATATATCTTTTTTTTTTTTTTTTTTTTTTTTGAGATGGAGCCACCAGAACTGCATACAATATTCAAGGCGTGGGTGGACCATGGATTTATATAGTGCAGTGGTTTTCAAACTTGTTTGATTGGGCCCCCTTTCTTTGTGTCTGTAGTGATTTATGCCCTCCCCCCAGCAGCAGCACAGAAGTAAGGTGGCAATGTGAAAAGTGATATTCGTCAATATCACTTTCACAGCAGACCATTGCCACCCTTACTTCTGTGCTGGTGCTGCCACTGTGGGGCTTACAGCCGGAGCCCTGCCACCTCCAGGTGAGGGAATGGGGGGTGGGGAGGAAACTCTGAGCCTGGGCTGCCTCCTGGTGAGGGATTGGAGGGGGAGAAGGAGAGCTCAAGCCCAGGGTGCCTCCTGGTTAGGGACTGAGGAACAGAGGCAAGGAGAGCCTGAGCCCTGGTGGCGGGCTCCAGCTATCAGCTCCAGGGCAGCTGTCTCCTTTACCCCCACCTCCGTGTTGTGCGCAGCGCTTCTGCATGAGCCCCTGACAACCAGGGCTGACAGCCAAATCTTTTTTTTTTTTTTTTTTTTTAAAGGCACCGGCACCATGTTGTGCCTCCCATGACCCATTCCTGCACCTCCCTTGGGAGGCCCGCCCCATAGTTTGAGAACCGCTGATATAGTGAAATTATGATATTTTCTGTTTTATTATCTCTCCCTTTCCTAAAGGTTCCTAACATACTGTTAACATTTTTGACTGCTGCTGCACATTGAGCAGATGTTTTCAGAGAACTATTTACAATTATTCTAAGATGTGTTTTTTGGGTAGCAACAGCTAATTTGGACCCCATCATTTTGTATATATGATTGGCATTATATTTTCCAGTGTGCAGTAATATGCACTTATCAGCATTGAATTTTATCTGCCAGTTTGTTGCCAAGTCACCCAGTTTAGTGAGATCCCTTTATAATTCGTTGCAGTCAGCTTTGGACTCGACTATCTTGAGTAATTGTGTATTGTGTGCAAATTTTGACATTCCTCGTGGTTCATCCCTTTTTCTAGATCATTTATGAATACATTGAACAGCACAGGGCCAAGTATAGATCCGTAGGGTGTTACCTGGGGTTATCTGAACCCAAAGTTGTGGTAACTAGTCTTTGTTTTCCAGGTGGTGTCAGGAAATAAATCAGTGGAGGACACATTTCCTCTATCTGATAAATCATTGGTACACACACGACTGCTTCCATCCAAAAATCCTTGTTTTTGAGTACAAAGCACACATCTAAAATAGCAATTGGTCTAGAGCACCCCAAAGAAATGTAGTTACCCATAGTCTGAGGTGGTGTCAAATGACAATAACAGGATTATGGTGGCCAGCCTTCTGCCTAGCTGCTGGGGAGTATTTGTCAGTGACTCCTTGTTCGTAGAACATCCAAACGTCTTCAAAGCACACTTTCTAACTAAACTCTTCATAGATTTTTTTCCAGACATAACTCATAATTGCCCCAAATACTCTAACAATTTCCCTATCAACAACCAATAATAATTCATTGTTCTACTTATCAGGAAAGCAGCTTGAGCAAAAAAATGAACAACAAACAAACAAAAAACCCCATACAAACACAGACAAACAGAATCAAGGTCAGTTCTCCATGCTTCTCCCCTTCTCATGAATCTGTCCTTTCCCTTTATCTATCCCAGTCAGTAAAACTGCAGCTTGTTTTTGTTCTGTCTGTCTGAGGCAAGGCCAGATTTCTGACTCTGTTGTTTTCTCACTTCCAGTTTACGGGGGCTAAGTGCACAAGATGGCTGCAAGTTATGTCAAATCCAGTTCTCTCACAACAGGGGAACCATACTGTTTATCTTTGTCTATTGTGAGAAGTGACCATTTATTCCTATTCTTTGTTTCCTATCTTTTTAATCAGTTACTGATCCATGAGAGGACCTTCTTCTTTTCCCATGACTGCTTAGCTCACTTAAGAACCATTGATGAGCGACCTTGTCAAAGCCTTTCTGAAAGTCCAAATACATTATATCAACTGGATCACCTTTGCTGACGTACTTGTTGACTCCCTTAAATTAGTGAGACATGATTTCCCGTTACAAAAGCCATGTTCACTCTTCCCCAAGATATTGTGTTTATCTGTGTGTCTGATAAATTCTGTTCTTTACTGTAGTTTCAACCAGTTTGCCTGGTACTGAAGTAAGGCTTATCAGACTGTAATTGCCAGGATTGCCTCTGGAGACTTTTAAAAAAATTGGTATTACATCAGTTACCTTCTAGTCATCTGGTATAGAAGCTGATTTAAGCAATAACTTATATATCACAGCTAGTAGTTATTCACTTTCATATATGAATTCTTTCAGAACTTTTGGGTGAATACCATCTGGTTCTGGTTACTGATTGCTGTTTAATTTATCAGTTTTTTTCCCAAACCTCTTCTATTGACACCTCAATCTGGGTCAGTTCCTCAGATTTGTCACCTAAAAAGAGTGGCTCAGGTGTGGGAATCTCCCTCGTATCATTTGCAGTGAAGACTGATCCAAAGATTTCATTTAGCTTCTCTGCAATGGCTTTGTCTTCTTTGAGTGCTCCTTTAGCACCTTGATTGTCATAAGAACAGCCATACTGGGTCAGACCAAAGGTCCATCTAGCGCAGTGTTCTGTCTTCCGACAGTGGCTAATGCCAGGTGCCCCAGAGGCACAAGGAATGAACAGAACAGGTAATCATGAAGTGATCGATTCTCTGTCGTCCATTCCCAGCTTCTGGCAAACAGAGGCTAGGGATACCATCTCTGCCCATCCTCGCTAATAGCCATTGATAGGTCTATCCTCCATGAATGTATCTAGTTCTTTTTTGGACCCTGTTGTAGTCTTGGCCTTCACAACATCCTCTGGCAAAGAGTTCCACAGGTTGACTGTGCGTTGTGTGAAGAAATACTTCCCTCTGCCATGTACATTGGCCAAATGGGACAGTCTCTATGCAAAAGAATAAATGGACACAAATCTGACATCAGGAATTATAACATTAAAAAACCAGTAGGAGAACACTTCAGTCTCCCTGGTCACTCAATAACAGACTTAAAAGTGGCAGTTCTTCAACCAAAAAACTTCAAAAACAGACTCCAACAAGAAACTGCAGAACTGGAACTAATTGCAAACTGGACACCATCAAAGTAGGCCTGAATAAAGACTGGGAGTGGATGGGTCACTACAGAAAGTAAATCAATTTGTTAGTCTCTAAGGTACCACAAGTACTCCTCGTTGTTTTTACAAAAACTAATTTCCCCTTGCTAAATACTCACCTTCATGTCAACTGTTTGAAATGGACCACCTTGTTTACATTGGCCTCATTAACCCTACAAAAGAGATTTCCACTCCTTCTTGTCAACTGTTGAAAATTGCCTACTTCCAACTTAAATTGAATTGGCTCGTTAGCACTGACCCTCCACTTGGTAAGGCAACTTCCATCTTTTCATATGCTGTGTATTTATAGCTCCCTATTGTATGTTCCACTCCATGCATCTGATGAAGTGGGTTTTAGCCCACGAAAGCTTATGCCCAAATAAATTTGTTAGTATCTAAGGTGCCACAAGGACTCCTCGTTGTTTTTGCTGATTTCTTTTGTTTGTTTTAAACCTGCTGCCTATTAATTTCATTTGGTGACCCCTAGTTCTTGTGTTATGAGAAAAGGAGTAAATAACACTTCCTTATTTATTTTCTCCACACCAGTCATGATTTTATAGACCTCAATCATATCCCCCCTTAGTCGTCTCTTTTCCAAGTTGAAAAGTCCCAGTCTTATTAATCTCTCCTCATACGGAAGCCGTTCCATACCTCTCATAATTTTTGTTGCCCTTTTCTGAACCTTTTCCAATTCCAATATATCTTTTTTGCGATGGGGCGACCACATCTGCACGCAGTATTCAAGATGTAGGCATACCATGGATTTATATAGAGGCAGTATGATATTTGCAGTCTTCTTATCTATCCCTTTCTTAATGATTCCCAACATTCTGTTCGCTTTTTTAACTGCCACTGCACATTGAGTAGATGTTTTCAGAGAACTATCCACAATGACTCCAAGATCTCTTTCTTAAGTGGTAACAGCTAATTTAGACCCCATCATTGTATATGTATAGTTGGGATTGTGTTTTCCAATGTGCATTACTTTGCATTTATCAACATTGAATTTCATCTGCCATTTTGTTGCCCAGTCACCCAGTTTTGTGAGATCCTTTTGTAGCTCTTTGCAGTCTGCTTGAGACTTAACTATCTTGAATAGTTTTGTATCATCTGCAAATGCTGCCACTTCACTGTTTACCCCTTTTTCCAGATCATTTATGAATATGTTGAATAGGACTGATCCCAGTACAGTCCCCTGAGGGACACTACTATTTACCTCTTTTCTTTCTGAGAACTGACCATTTATTCCTATCCTTTGTTTCCTATCCTAACCAGTTACCAATCCATGAGAGGAACTTCCCTCATCCCATGACCGCTTACTTTGCTTAAGAGCCTTTGGTGAGGGACCTTGTCAAAAGCTTTCTGAAAATCTAAGTACACTATATCCACTGGATCCCCCTTGTCTACATGCTTGTTGACCCTCCCAAAGAATTCTAGTAGATGGTTGAGGCATGATCTCCCTTTACAAAAATGACGTTGACTCTTCCCCCACAAAATTATGTTCATGTATGTGTCTGACAATTTTGTTCTTTACAGTCGTTTCAACCAGTTTGCCAAGTACTGAAATCAAGCTTACTGTCCCTTTTTAAAAATTGGTGTCACTTAACTATCCTCCAGTCATTTGGTACAGAAGCTGATTTAAATTACAGGTTACAGACTACAGTTAGTAGTTCTGCAATTTCACATTTGAGTTCCTTCAGAACGCTTGGGTGAATACCATCTGGTCCTAGTGACTTATTACTGTGTAGTTTATCAATTTGTTCCAAAACCTCCTCTAGTGACACCTCAATCTGGGACAGTTTCTCAGATTTCTCACCTAAAAAGAATGGCTCAGGTTTGGAAATCTCCCTCACATCCTCAACCGTGAAGACCGATACAAAAAATTCATTTAGTTTCTCCGCAATGGCCTTTTCGTCCTTGAGTGCTCCTTTAGTATCTTGAATGTCCAGTGACCCCACTTGTTGTTTAGTCGGCTTCCTGTTTCTGGTGTACTTAAAAAGTTTTTTGCTATTACTTTTTGAGTCTTTGGCTAGCTGTTCTTCATATTCTTTTTTGGCCTTCCTAAGTATATTTTTACACTTCATTTGCCAGAGTGTATGTTTCTTTCTATTTTCCTCACTAAGATTTAACTTCCACTTTTTAAAGGATGCCTTTTTGCCTCTCACTGCTTCTTTTACTTCGTTGTTTAGCCGCGGTGGCTCTTTTTTGATTCTCTTACTCTTTTTTTTTTTTTTTTTTTTTTTAAATTTCGGGTATACATTTAAGTTGAGCCTCTATTATGGTATCTTTAAAAAGTTTCCATGCAGCTTGCAGGGATTTTACTTTTGGTGCTGTGCCTTTTAATTTCTGTTTAACTAACCTCCTCATTTTTGTGTAGTACCCCTTTCTGAAATTAAATGCTACACTTTTGGGCTTCTGTGGTGTTTTCCCTGCCACAGGGATGTTACATTTAATTATATTATGGTCACTGTTACCAAGTGGTCCAGCTATATTCGCCTCTTGGACCAGATCCTCTGGTCCACTTAGGACTAAATCAAGAATTGCCTCTCCTCCGGTGGGTTCCAGGACTAGCTGCTCCAAGAAGCAGTCTAAGGTGTCAAGAAACTTTATCTCTGCATCCCATCCTGAGGTTACATGTACCCAGTCAAAATGGAGATAGTTGAAATCACCCATTATTATGGAGTTTTTAATTTTATAGCCTCTCTAATCTTCCTGATCATTTCAGTCACTATCACCATTCTGGTCAGGTGGTCGGTATATATCCCCACTGCTATATTCTTATTGTTTATGGAAATACTATCCATAGAGATTCTGTGGTACAGTTTGCTTCATTTAAGATTTTCACTTTATTTCATTCTACGCTTTCTTTCACATATAGTGCCACTCCCCCACCAGCATGACCTGTCCTTCTGATATATTTTGTACCCTGGTATTACTGTGTTGCATTGATTATCCTTATTTCACCAAGTTTCTGTGATGCCTATTATAGCAATATCCTCATTTAATACGAGGCAGTCTAGTTCACCCATCTTATTATTTAGACTTCTAGCATTTGTATATAAGCACTTTAAAAACTTGTCTGCCATTATATGATAAAATTGAATAAGAGTTGTTTTTCATTTGACTGTTTCTTCTCAGATCCTAGCTGTATTTTATCATCTTCCAGCCTCTCCTCCTTAGTAGGACATAGGGAATCTCCCTTAATACATCCTCCCCTTAAGGGTGTCTCTGTCTGAACCACATGCTCCTCTGTACCTATCAGCTTTCCCCTCAGCCCTTTGTTTAAAAACTGCTCTGCGACCTTTTTAATTTTAAGTGCCAACAATCTGGTTCCATTTTGGTTTAGGTGGAGCCCATCCTTCCTGTATAGGTTCCTCCTTTCCCAAAAGTTTCCACAGTTCTTAATAAATCTACGCCCCTCCTCCCTATACCATCGTCTCATCCATGCAGTTCTGCCTGTCTAACTGGCCCTGTGTGTGGAACTGGAAGCATTTCAGAGAATGCTGCCATAGAGGTCCTGGACTTCAGTATCTTAGCTAGCAGCCTAAATTTGGCCTCCTGGGCCTCTCTCCTGTCCTTCCCTATGTCAGAGGTACCTACACGTAGCACGACCACCAGCTCCTTCCCAGCACTAACATACATCTATCTAGATGTCTCGAGATGTCTGCAACCTTCGTACCAGGCAGGCAAGTCACCATGAGGTTCTCACAGTCATTGCAAACTCAGCTAGCTATGTTTCTAATGATCAAATCGCCCAATACTAATACTTGTCTCTTCCTAATAACTGGAGTTCCCTCACCCGGAGAGGTATCCTCAGTGTGGGAGGATACCACGACATGCTCTGGAAGGAGGGTCCTAATTATGGGATCATTTCCCTCTGCTCCTGTTGGATGTTCTCCTTCCCTGAGACTTTCATCCTCCTCAATAGCACAGATGCTGTCAGTCAGAGGGGTGGGACTGTTCTACTGTGCCCTGGAAAGTCTCATCTGTGTATCTCTGTCTCCCTTAGCTCCTCCAGCTCAGCCACTCTGGTCTCCAAAGCCCATACATGGTGTCTGAGGGCCAGGAGCTCCTTGCACCGAAAATGCACACACATGCCACCTATCCATAGGGCAGGTAATCACACATGTTGCATAGGGTGCAATAAACTGGGTAGCCCCCAATCTGTTGCTGGACTTCTGCCTGCATTCTCTTTTACTCCTGCAGCTCGTTCCTTTGTTGTTGTTTTGGTTTTATCAGGGGGTGTTTTTTGGCTTTAAGTTTAAGGAATGGTAAGTGTATCTAGCCACCCCCCCCTCACACTCTCCCTTCTAAACTCCCTTGCACTGTCTAGTGGCCCCATTTCCTGTTTGGCAGGCTTCCTGCTTCTGATATACTTAAAATATTTTTTGCTATTCGTTTTGTGTCTTTAGCTAGTTGCGCTTCAAATTCTTTCTTCCCCTGCCTTATCATATTTTTAAATGCCACATCGGGGTTGCAAAACTGTATGGAGGGCCGGGTAGGGAAGGCTGTACCTCCCCAAACAGCCTGGCCCCCGCCCCCATCCGTCCCCTCCCACTTTCTGCCCCCTGACTGTCCCCCTCAGAACCCCTGACCCATCCAACCCCCCCTGCTCCTTGTTCCCTGACCGCCCCCTCCCAGGACCCCCCACTCCTAACTGCCCCCTCTGGGACCCCACCCCCTATCCAACCCCCCCCGTTCCCCGTCCCCTGACTGCCCCAACCCATATCCACCCCCCCCCCGACAGGCCCCCCCAGGACTCCCATGCCTATCTATCCCCCGTTCCCCATCCCCTGACCATCCCCGAACCTTCGTCCCATCCAACCACCCCTGCTCCCTGACTGCCCCCTGGGACTGACTGCCCCTTACCCAACCTCCCCGTTCCCTGCCCCCTTACCATGCCGCTCAGAGCAGCAGGAGCTTGCAGCTGCCTGTCCG
The DNA here is from genome assembly GCA_033296515.1 of Macrochelys suwanniensis. Lineage (NCBI taxonomy): Eukaryota > Metazoa > Chordata > Testudines > Chelydridae > Macrochelys > Macrochelys suwanniensis. Next base: position 116,094,176 of record CM065778.1, on the reverse strand, counting down.
AAGCTAGCCACGCCGCCCAGAGCATTGGCGGCACAGTGAGCTGAGGCTGCGGTGGAAGGGAGAAAGCAAGGGAGGGGCTGGGGGCTAGCCTTTCCAGCCGGGAGCTCACAGGCCGGGCAGGACGGTCCCGCAGGCCGGATGTGGCCTGCGAGCTGTAGTTTGCCCACCTCTGCACTAGAAGGTATAGACTTGAAAGCCCAAGGGCCTATCTTCCACCAGAGAGAATTTGTTTGGGGTGGGGGTGGAGGCTTGTTGTCTGAGGGAGAAAGAGAGAGAGGCCACATTCTGTTCTCTTGGGACTGTATCTCATCCGTTTGGGTCCTTTTTAAAGGGAGGGGATTAACAGGCTGGGCTTTGGAAGCCAGCTTTCATGTTTTTGCATTGGAATGGTACAATCAAGAGACCAAGTACATGAGGTTGATGTGTCATAGCTCTCTCCTTTGTACATAGAGATGTTTTTGCACTATGTGTGCAGACAGAGGGAGAAGCGGGAAGACAGGGCACTAAATTAATTGACTGCCCTCTGAGAAAATAGCTTTGTAGAGTTTCCCTGTTAAGTTTAAAATTGGAAGAGGCACAGCTTTGTGGCTGTTCTTTGCTTTGCTATTTTAAGCATACTCTGATTTATTTGCTTTGTGGTTTTTGGGACTGCCAAAAATAAATTCAATTATCTCTTCATTGCTGTGCTTTCCCCCCCTTCTTTTTCTTAGAAAGGAAGCCCCCAAGATTATAGCAATAGAGCAAAATGAAAATAACAATTAGTAGCAATAGGAAACTAGAAATATGTGTCAGGTTTATGTTGCTCCTATAGATGGACACATTAGAATCATAGAATATCAGGGTTGGAAGGGAACTCAGGAGGTCATCTAGTCCAACCCCCTGCTCAAAGCAGGACCAATCCCCAACTAAATCATCCCAGCCAGGGCTTTGTCAAGCCTGACCTTAAAAACCTCTAAGGAAGGAGATTCCACCACGTCCCTAGGTAACCCATTCCAGTGCTTCACCACCCACTATCCTATTTCTGACTCTACAACCTTTAATCCTATGGTTTGCAATGTGGTTGTAGAGAGTATAACCATATGCAGAATTCACCCCATTTATTTTTACTTTATTTTTGGTAGGAGTTCTACAACTTAGTTTGCACAGTTACTACTTCTCTTACGATTATGTGAGCGAACTGACCTATATTAAAAAGTTAATGAAACAAGTGTGATATTCTAAGTATTTGCCAAACCTGCTTGGAAAATATTTTGATGACACAATGAAATAATTTAAGACTGTGGTTCTTTTATGGCATTATAAAGTTTTTTTGAGAATATATATCTGATATTTGATTTGCTATTTTCACCGATATCTTATGTAGTCTGAAACATTTAGTTAACTGAAAGATTTGCTCCAGCGATAGCAAAAGATTTGATAACAAAGTGACTTGCTTTCTAATCTAGTGGAAGAACATATGCTTTTTTGGATTTTGAAAATGCTTTTAATAATATGACTTTATAATAAATTTTCCTATGTGGTTCCTATGCTGTATTTTTCTGTTTCTAGTTGCGGTTAGGTTTTTTTAGCAGTTGAGGTCACAGTTGGTATCTTGGTACAGTCATGATTGGTATCTTCGTATTTTCCAATAGCTGATAGTAGTTTGCCTTTAATACTAAAATAGTGTTTCCAGACAGAGCTATGTGAATACTCCTGATTCTAGTTCCTTTCAGTCCACCTCATTTGTGAATTACAACTCATCTGCTTGTAAATATTATCTGCTTGGCACAAAGACAAATTCATGTGTATGAAAAAGCACAGATTCCTAGTTCATAGAGAAATATTAGGTGTAGTTTGTGACTGACTGTAGCTTGTGACTGTAGCTTGTGAAGTAGAGCAAGCAGTTATGCTGTGAATTTTGCTATGAGAGAAATAGGTGTATATGAGATCCTAGTTATGCCACAAGAGGCAGGTGTTTAAGAATAGTCCCTAAAACTAACCGTAAGGGCTTGCCTACCTGTACACTTATTTTGTGTATAAATCTATCTCATACTAAGTGTCTGTGTGGACCTTACAGCTGCACACGAGAAGTTCCACACTATACTTTAGCTTTAAAATGGGGTTAGATCAAACTAACAAGCTGCCTTCTTTAACTTCCTGTTGTAGAATTAAGAAATGATTACTTAGTGTGTTAATTTGACTGAACTGATGCTTTTACACCAATTTTGCAGCTAACTCATTTAACTGATATTATTTAGCTTTAGTGATCAGTTTTTTTATTTTATCCGTGCATGCTTATAACTTTTATTAAAATTCATAAAAAGCCTATTGAGTCATTTTCCTTCTATAAGCAATTTGTCGCAGAGCCATTGAGAACCTAGGTGAATATGCTGATCCACCTCTGAGTCTAGACCACTCTCCCTAAGTTAAACCTCTGGTTCTCACAGTTGCAGTACTTGTGCATTAGAGGTTCTGATAGGTACTGTCATAATTGCTTGCTTATTAGGTATGCAGCTTTTCAGTATTTAATGTTATTTTTACTGGAGTATTGAATTCAATATCTTCTTCAAAAGTTTTATAGAAAAAAATTATGTATGAGATGGAAAAAGTGAGTAACACAACCAATTCAATTAAATGGCAATGCTGCATGGCTTTTAAAAAGCAGGGCTTACATAGTGAAATACTACCTTTCCTAAAGCGGCTGGCATGTCCCTGCAGCCCCAGGGGTGTGTTTCTGTGTGCTGCCCCTGCCCCGAGCGCCAACTCCGCAGCTCCCATTGGCTCAGAACTGCGACCAATGGGAGCTGCAGGGGCAGTGCCTGTGGGCAGCAGCGCAGGGAGACCCCCTGCCCCCCCCCCACACACCTAGGAGCCACTGCCAGAGGGGTGTGCGGGTTGCTTTCGGGAGCCACCCAAGGTAAGCACTGCACCCCTCACACTTTATTGCACCCCAACCCCTGCTCCAGCCCAGTAACCACACCCCAACTGTCTCCTAGAGCCTGCCCCCCGCACTCCCTCCTGCATCCCTGCCCCAGCCCATAGCTGGCACTCAAACTCCCTCCCAGAGTCCTCAGCCCCTCCTGCACCCCAACCCCCTGCACTAGCCCAGATCCAACACCCCAAACCCTCTCCTGCACCCAAACTGCCTCCCAGAGCCTGAACCCCCTCCTGCACCCAAACTCCCTCCCAGAGCCTGCAGCCGCTCCTATACCCCACCCCCTGCCCCAGCCCAGAGCCCACACCTAGACTCTCTCCCAGAGCCTGAGGCAAGTGTCGGGCATGGGCGGGACTTGGACCTGTTCTAGGCACCACCACAAATTACACAAACCTGCTACCCCTGCATCATAGTGATATCACAAAAAGCAAATTGACATAGATCAGTAGTTCACAAACTCTCATTTAGTAGAATTCTTGTTGGAAGTCTGTAGAGAGTTGCCTGCTCACATCTTTTTGGTTTCAGCTGCTTCTGTGAGTGCTCAGTCTCTTTATTGCAAAGAAGAGCCTGTAGGCCTCTAAAAGCATCTGGAAATTATGAGAAGTAAGCATAGCTGCTTATATAAGGGACTGTTTCTGCACTGAAAAGACGGAACAGGGGCCATCAGGGTAGAGAAATGTACAGGGAAGAAGGGAATGAGGTAACTGGGATAATATATCCAACGGAAAAGAAGACCAGATGATTGGACATCATATCTGGGGGAGAAGAGAACCAAGCTATAGGGAAGCATCTGCAAGCCAGAAATATATGAGCAGGGGAGTGGTAGGAGAGACAGAAAGGGCCCACAACAGATGGAAGAGGAAGTGACAGGGGAGAGAACTTTTTAAAAAAAGAACACCATATATTGCATTAAAGACAGATGCATTTGCACACTTGCCTATTACTTTCCCATGTAAGCTATTCCTGTAGCTGCCACGAGGGTGTTGTGCAGTTGTGAATACTGAAAGGTGGTGGTTTGCCTAGTTACAGATGGATTGGGAGTTTGTGTACAAAATAGATTTTCCATAAATATGTAGTTGATACCCTGGCCAGGTTTCAGACCACCTGTTATACATGATGGTTCATCTTTGCATCTCAGGTGGTACTACAGTTCAGTCTAGGACTCGTGCTAATCTAGTTTCTATGTTTTATACTGTCTTGTATAGCAACTTATTCTGCAGTGTCTTCTAACTGTGTTTTGCACTTGAAGTGTTAAACTAGGTCATACGAGTGGGATAATTATGTCACAAAGTGTATTCTGAAAGGGTGTTCTGAAACTATTGCGTATGACACAATATTTTCATGGCAGTCAATCATTCAGTAAGACTGTACTTCCTAAATGAGCTGTGTGTGAAGCAAAGTCCGTGCATTGTAACAGAGACTGTAGTCATTTGATGCAGTACAGCAACCCATTTATCCTCAGTAGTACCGTAGGCAGCGACACAGTAGTAGCGGTCCAGGTTTTGTTACTTACTACTGTGCAATATTTTTTTACTTATGTCTGGGATGTTTAACATGACATTCTGCTAAAGTATATTGCATAATTGTTCATTCATTAGAAAGCAGTGATGTAGATGTGTAGTGATGTACAGTTGTTGCAGGGGGTCTCAAGGATCACAAGATTAACTCTGGTTTTTAGTGTTTAAAGAGAATGCAGTTCAGACAGCTGAACAGAATCTAGAAAGATACAATAAATTTTTCAAAAGTATCTAAGCCAATATATGTTGTACCGTATGTTCCATAGAGCGGAACATGTGGTCAGGGTGGAAAAGTAAATAAAATAGAGACGTTCTGATAATGAGGCATAATTCAGTGAGATCCTAACAAGGTGAACAGTTTGAAAAACACTGGTGTAGAACCTTGCTTTAGCTGTATCTCTGGCTGAGTACATGTTGGGGATCATGCTCTAGGCAGGTGGTAAGCTTGAGAGAGTGCACGGATGGGGAAACTCAAAAGAAGGGAATCTGCAGAACCAGACATAATGGAGGAGGGTAATGTATTGGGAGCTAAACCAGAGAGGGGGTGAAATTCCAATGGGAGAATCAAAGAGTTGGGGCAAACTCCAGAGAAGGAAAGTGGGGAGCTAGAGATAGTGGAACATGAGCAGAGGGGAGAAAGGGGGAGGACGGAAAAATTTAAAGAGGTGATGTAGGCCCAGGGTGACCAGATGTACCAATATTAGGGGCTTTGTCTTATATATGCAACTAATCCCTCCCCCACCAAAAAAAAAAAAGTATCCCAATTTTTCACACTTGCTATTTGGTCGCCTTATGTAGGGAACTGGGAGCAGGGAGGAAGATGTCTGTGGCAAATTTAAGGGAGAGCCAGGTCAGAAGGATGGGGAGAAATAATAGATTTGACGTGGAAGAGGAGCAAGAAACTTGAACAATTTGATAACCTCGGAAGTATGTAAATGAGGTAGAGTATTTATTGACATGCAAATTGGGTTATTTCATCACATGCACAAAATGTCCAGCTTTCTGATTTTGCAGACTTAGCAGGTAGGAGCTAGAGAAAAATAGGAGGTATGTGGTAAGCTCCAGAAGCACAACTGAGGAACCCTGTTATATGGGTGACCCCACGTGTCTGGAAGAAATGCCTTTTGTTAATCAGACGTGGACTTTCTCCATCTACATTGGATCAGTATTTACAAAATGATCCCTTGGAAATGTGTCGTAATTTTAGAAAATTTCTTGGTAATCAAAGGTATGGCAGAACTTGTTAGTCAGCACAAAAGAAATAAAATCTTTAGAGAGAATGTTTTCTGATCCATCTAGGATGTGACCATATTGCTTAATATGTTTGAGACCAATTAGAACTTTTATTTGTATTACCAAACAAAATAAAAATGCTTGCCTAAAAGCTAGAGGTCAAGTTAACATTGTCTCATGTGCAATTAGTTTCTCTTCTGTGCAGCACAGCATGTACATTTAATTTTTGGGGGAAAGACAAAAACAGCATCTCAGAAAGTTCCTTCTTTAATAATTACAGTAGATCTAATCCTATTTGTTTACTTTCAAAGGAAGACTTTAACGGAAGGGTTTAATTACAAAGACTGACAAGCCTTAAATGTTTAAAACTGGGCTTTTTTCAGATAGACCTTTGAGTTGATCTCCAAATTCCCCAAGTGAAGACGAAAACAACTGTCTACTGTATAAATGTAACAGAACCTAGGTGTTCTTGGATTTTCTTTAAGCTTCACTAAAGATTTATTTGGTTCAGAGACTTCAGTTCAAGTGGAAAAGACTTGAGGGCAGCCTGGCTGGCTGAATAGGAAAAAAACTGCTCTTTTTATCATACATGGGCCTGCAGCCAGCCCTGTTAGTGACATCATGGAAACTTGTGGTATCCTGTGTATATAGTAGTAAGAAAATGTGTTGCCCACATAGACTGTCTCTTTGGTGCTGTTATGATACAGCAACAAGCTGTGACTTGGCATGCCATTTCTAACAGACAATAATTTAAATGGCATGTCATAATTTCTAAATAAAGAGACTTGAATTTTTTAAAATATGTGTTTATGAGTCCAGTGAAGGGGGAGGTGTCAGAGAAACATGCTTCGCAAAACCGTCACCATTTCCCCTTTTAAATTTGTGACTGCTCACAGCGAGTTGCATTTAAATCACCCTGAATTTGCTGAATCATTGCTTGAAATGGTATTTATACCCTATATTCTGAATATACCCAGTTCCCTGGACTCAGGCTAGAAATCTTAGGACTAAATCATGTTCACTTTACCCACATGAGATGTCCGAGAGCTTGCTTGTTAAGGAAAGCAAATGGGATTTGATATTACAAGATTATGCAAGACTTTCATATTTTGAGGATTGGGCCCAATATAAGTAACTCTTTTTTTTTCTTATTGCTGGTTCACACTATATGTTAGTGTATGGTACATAAATAGATTACTTTTAAATTTTGAAAACAATCACAATACATTTTAGTTTTTAACATTGCCTATTACTTGTGAAGATAGACAGTATATCAAGCAATGAATTACACATTCTGTTCCCCAGAAATAAGCCATTATAGTATATTGAACAACAGAATGATTGCCAGAATTCCTTATTATATTTGCAGTCCTTCACCTTACTTAGCAAGAGTGGGGAAATAGCCTTGTCAAAGAGGTGAGACACCCTCTTTTAGACTACTACTTTTTGGCAAAAAATCAAGTGTGGAAATGCATATAAAAAAACTTCGAGGGGCCAATTGAAATTGTAATGGTTTAAATGCTTTAAGACTATCTGTGAAAAACAGGTAATATTATGTAAAATAAATTGTACACGTTTTAAAATGTTAAAGGCTGCATTAAATTATTGTTTTTATTAAATTATTACTAATTACTATTTTTCCTTATTAATTAAAAAAGAATCTCTGTTTTGAGGGGCAACCGTACAGTATTGTGTATGTTACACATCGTAATACAATTAAAGGCCCATATTTGTGTATTGTATAATACATATTTTGTATGTGTGTTGTATACAGTGAGATAATACATTATTTCAGAGAGGTACAAAGGTTTTTGAGATTTCCCAAATAACTTGCTTAGAGCACTAGACAGTTACTGGGAGACTCAGGTTCAAGTCCCTGCTCTGCCACAAACTCCCTGTGTGATCTTGTGCAAATCACTTAGCCTCTCTGTGCCTTAATTTCCCATCGGTAAAATGGGGATAAAAGATTTTCCTATCTGGGATGTTGTGAGAGTTAATACACTAATAATAGTGAAGTTCTCAGCCACTATGGTAATAAAGGACATAAAAGTGACTCTTCTGTCTTTAACATGATATGCATATCACCACAATATATGTGAAGGTTGAAGTACACTCATCATTGTAAAAAAAACCAAAACATTGATGATTTTTGCCAATGACTACTTTCAGCCATGTGCCATAGCAGGATGGTTGTGAGAAGGGTGGAGGGATGTGAATTAAGAGTATTTCACAATGCCAAGAGTTACTGAGGTAGAATGTAAGATTGTTTACAACATAAGAACACAAGAATGGCCCTACTGGGTCAGACCAAAGGTCCATCTAGCCCAGTATCCTGTCTTCCAACAGTGGCCAGTGCCAGGTGCTTCAGAGGGATTGAACAGAGCAGGAAATCAAGTGATCCATCCCCTGTCGCCCATTCCCTGCTTCTGGCAAACAGAGGCTAGGGAGACCATTCTGCTTGCTGTGAAATTTGGTCCCATTTGTGCAGCAGAGGACACGGGGTCCTGCATGGAAGGTAACCAGCTACTAGACTAATGGACAGGGAATAAGGCTAAGATTTTGTCATGTTTATTTGTAGTAAAAGTCATGGACAGGCCACAGGTAATGAACAAGAATTCATGGAAGCCTGAGCCCCCTGATGCCTGGGCTGACAGCCCAAGCCCTACTGTCTGAGGCTGACAGCCGTCGAGGCTCACCCCGCCATCTGAGAGAGGGACTGACAGCCCAAGTCCTGCCAACCACCCCGGGAAGGTTGGGGGAGGGAGCTGATAGCCCAAGCCCTGACACCCATTGTGGGGGGCTGACAGCTGAGGCCCTGAAGTTGCAGAGGTCACACAAAAATTACGGAATCCCTGACAGACTTGTTGCCTTAACTGGGAACACAAGTTCTATCAAAGGGTAAAGTAGAAAGCTTGTTTACCAAAATAAATAAATACATAAAGTGGGGGGAAAACCTACTTTCTGGCTGTTTTCTGGCTGGAAGAAATTGGAAAAACAGGAAAAAAGTTTGAAAAATGGGTCTCCCCCACACTTTCCCCTCCTCTACCCCTCCATTTTCCAACTGGGGAAAGAGGTGGTTTTAGTTTTTGTTTCGTTTGAGAAAAAGTAGTGTGTCAAATACCAAAACTAAAAATTATTTGGTTTCCAAAAACTAAAACAAAACACACACCAAAATTAAATATTTTGACAGTGCTAAAATTTTCCAATCAAAATTTGTGAAAATTGACATACTCTTACAGAAAATTTTACAACCTTTTATGCAAAGAATTTTGACCAGCGCTGCTAATTTGTAAAAAGATTTGTGTTGATAGAACATTATGCTCAACTACGCCTATTTCAGAAACTGGAGTCCTGATTCTGCTCTCATTTACACCAGCTTTACACCATAAAATTTCCATTTACTTCAGTGAAGATACTCCTGGTGTGTACTAGGCTGAGTTCAAAATATTTCTTTGAGATGTCTTTTGATAAGATACTAAGCTATTAACAAAACAGGTATAGGGATTATTGGGCCATCTATATTGTTTAATGGCCATTAGCCTTAACTTCTATGAATTGTAAACCCTGAAATGTTCATTATTCATTATAATGAAGAAATTGTTTATATATTATAATGGAAAACTAATAAAAGGTAATGAAGCAGAGTCAATGTGCTCCTCGCTGAGATTTATACGTTAACTTGGAAGGAATTTTAGTAAATAATACTTTTTCTGCCAATTCTCTTCTATACTATACACTCATATTATACTGTTCGCTCATTAAAAGGTATAACATATTTAGGTATTAAGCTTCACATTTGCTATCATTTTAATCCCTTGAAGATCAGATTATGAACTGGAAGAATGTTTCCCATGCCTAAGTGTGGTGAATGACAGACAGCAAATGCTAGTACTCAGTACATTATAGAGCAAACAACATTTCACTAATGTTATTGTGATCGATTCCAAAGATTGCTCTTTTACTCATTCTTCCTGCATGTGAGGGGTTGCATGTCAAACACTGTGCAGGTGTCTGGAACACATTTAAAACATCTTATCTTACTTGTATTTTACTAGCTTACTAGTGCTTATTAGCTAGATAATTAAAGGGAGGCTTAAATGAAAACATTTGTATCAGTTAAAAATTTTAAAATGGCATTTTTTTACTCTGTTTATTATCAATTTAGCAATAATCAGTTGCTAAATATGTTTCTTTTCATTGGTAAGACTTAGATGTGTTTGCTTTACAAGATAAAGTAGTTGCAATTGTTTTCTAATTATCCTAATTTCATACAGCTATCTACATGGATAAGATCAGTATCTCATCTAAAATTTATTAGAAACAATACATGAGACAATGTGATATAGACGAACTTGGCTACTGCTCTGAAACATGAGACAATGTGTTGCTAGAGATCACAAACGAGTTCTATTATGAATGTGGGATTTTATTTACAAGCTTGCTTTATTTGGTTAAATATTTATTTCCAAGCTATTCAAGATAAATAACAGAAATATCCAAAACACAGTTCCTGGTAGTAATGGGGAACTTTAACTACCCCGATGTCTCTTGGAAAAGTAATATGGCAAAACACAAAATTTCCAGTTATTTTTTGGAGTGTGTTGGCGACAACTTTTTGTTTCAGAAAGTGGAGGAATTAACCAGGGGAACAGCCATTTTAGACTTGATTCTGACCAACAGAGAGGATTGGTAGTGAATCTGAAGATGGAAGGCAATTTGAGTGAAATTAACCATGAAATGGTAGATTTCATGACTCTAAGGAAATAAAGGAGTGAGAGTAGCAGAATAAGGACTATGACTTCAGAAAAGTGGACTTTACCAAACTTGGAGAAGTGGTAGGTAAATCTAAAGGAAAAAGGAGTTCAGGAGAGCTGGCAATATCTCAAGGAGACAGTATTAAAGGCACAACTACCAACTATCCCGATGTAAAGGAAAGATAAGAAGAATAGTAAGAGGCCAATATGGCTCCATTATAAACTCTAATACAGTACTGTATCCTGAAAATAAAAAAAAGAATCATATAGAAAGTGGAAACATGGACAAATTCCTAAAGCGTACACAAGAATAGCACAAGCATGCAGAAACAAAATCAGAAAGGCTAAGGCACAAAATAAGTTCATAGAATCATAGAATCTCAGGGTTGGAAGGGACCTCAGGAGGTCATCTAGTCCAACCCCCTGCTCAAAGCAGGACCAAACCCAATTAGATCATCCCAGCCAGGGCTTTGTCAAGCCTGACCTTAAAAACCTCTAAGGAAGGAGATTCCACCACCTCCCTAGGTAACCCATTCCAGTGCTTCACCACCCTACTAGTGAAAAAGTTGTTCCTAATATCCAACCTAAACCTCCCCCTCTGCAACTTGAGACCATTACTCCTTGTTCTGTCATCTTCTACCACTGAGAACAGTCTAGATCCATCCTCTTTGGAACCCCCTTTCAGGTAGTTGAAAGCAGCTATCAAATCCCCCCTCATTCTTCTCTTCTGCAGGCTAAACAATCCCAGTTCCCTCAACCTCTCCTCATAAGTCATGTGCTCGAGCCCCCTAATCATTTTTGTTGCCCTCCGTTGGACTCTTTCCAATTTATCCACATCCTTCTTGTAGCGTGGGGCCCAAAACTGGTAAGTTATACCTAGCAAGGGACGTAAAAAGTAATAAGAGGAGGTTCTTTAAATACATTAGGAGGAAAAAAAAGTTGTCGGTCTTCTGCTTAGCAGAAAAGGAGAGCTAAAAACGGATGACATCAAGAAGGCTGAGGTGTTTTAATGCCAATTTTGCTTCAGCCTTCACCAAAGAGGTTAATAGTGACCACATACTCAACATAATATTAACAAGGGGAAGGAGTGCAAGCCAAAATAGGGAAAGGAAAGGTAAAAGAATGTTTAGATAAGTTAGATGTATTCAAGTCAGCACGGTTTGATGGAATTCATCCTCGGGTACTTAAGGAACTAGCTGAAACAATCTTGGAACCATTAGCAATTATCTTTGAGAACTCCTGGAGAATAGGTGAGGTCCCAGAAGACTGAGAAGGGCAAACATAGTACTTGTTTTTAAAAATGGGAACAAAGAGGACCCGGAGAATTATAGATCAGTCTGCCTAACTTTGATACCTGGAAATATATTGGAACAAATCATTAAACAATCAATTTGTAAGCATCTGGAGGATAATAGGGTTATAAGGAATAGCCAGCATGGATTTGTCAAGAACAAATCGTGCTGAACCAACCCAATTTCCTTCTTTGATAGGGTTACTGACCTAGTAGATGTGGGAGCAATAGACATGATACATCTTAATTTTAGTAATGCTTTTGACAGCCCCACATGACAGTCTCATAAGAAAACTAGGAAAATGTGGTCTAGAAGAAATTACTATAAGGTGGGTGCGCAACTGGTTGAAAGACAATACTCAGTGGGTCGCTGTCAACCTGGGAAGGTGTATCTAGGGGGTCCTGCAGGGGTCAGTCTGGGGTCAGGTACTATTCAGTATTTTCATTAATGACTTTAGTAAAGTGAAGAGTATGCTCATAAAATTTGTAGATGACTCCAAGATGGGAGGTGTTGTAAGCACTTTGAGGGACAAGATTAGAATTCAAAATAAATTGGACAAATTGGAGAACTGATGTGAAATCAACAAGATGAAATTCAATAAAGACATTTAGGAAGGAAAAATTGAATGCACAATTGCAAAATGGGGAATAACTAACTAGGTGGTAATGCTGCTGGAAAGGATCTGAGGGCTAGAGTAGATCACAAATTGAATACAAGTCAACAATGTGAAGTAGTTGCAAAAACGGATAATATGATTCTGGGCTGTATTAACAGGAGTGTCGTATGTAAGACACTGCGGGGAATTCTCCCAGTAGGGTTGCAAACTTTATGCTCGCACAAAACCGAACATCCTTGCTCCGCCCACTGTCACGCCCCTCCTCCGAGGCCCTGCCCTTCACTCACCCCATCTCTATTCCCTCTGTTGCTCGCTCTCACCACCTTCCTCACTCGATCGCTCATTTTCACCGGGCTGGCTCGGGGGAGGGGGGGTGCTGAAGGGGGTTAGGGCCCCGGGCTGGGGCTGAGGGGTTCGGAGTGTGGGAGGGGGCTGGGGCAAGGGGTTGGGGTGCAGGGTGTGTGTGAGAGCTTTGGATTGGGGTGCAGGCTCTGGGGTGGGGCTGGGGATGAGGGGATTGGGGTGAAGTAGGGGGCTTAGGACCAAAGGGTTCAGAGGGTGGAAGGAGGATCAGGGAGTTGGGGTGTGGGGAGGGCTCCGGGCTGGGGCTGAGGTGTTCAGAGTGTGGGAACGGGCTGGGGCAGGAGGTTGGGGTGCGGAGGGGGGGTGAGAGCTCCAGGTGGGGGTGCAGACTCTGGGGTGGGGCTGGGACCAAGGGTTCCGGAGGGTGGGAGGGGGATCAGGGCTGGGGCAGGAGGTGGGGCATTGGGGGAGGGTGATCAGGAGTGCAGGCTATGGGTGGTGCTTACCTCAAGCAGCTCCTGGAAGCAGCGGCATGTCACCACTCCGGCTTCTATGTCGAGACGCGGCCAGGTGGATCTACGCACTGCCCCATCCGGAGGCGCTGTCCCCACAGCTCCCATTGGCTGGGAACCACAGCAAATGGGAGCTGCGAAGGTAGTGCTTGGGGTGGGGTCAGTGCCTGGAGCCCCCTGGCTGCCCCATGCATAGGAGCCAGAGAGGGGACACGCCACTACTTCTGGGAGCTGCGCGGAGTGAAGGCAGGCCGGGAGCCTGATTTAGCCCCGCTGCGCCACCGACTGGACTTTTAACGGCCCAGTCAGCAGTCAAAACCAGACACCTGGAAACCCATTGGTGAGGCTTTGGCTAGAATGCTGTGACCAGTTCTGGGCCCACACTTTAGGAAAGATGTGGAGAAACTGAATATAGTCCAGAGGACAGCCACAAAAATGATGGAAGAATTAGAAACCCTGACATGAGGAAATGTTGGAAAAAAAACTGGGCATGTTTAGTCTTGAGAACAGAAGACTGAAAGGGGAATGTGATAAGTCTTCAAAATATGGTTAAGGGCTGTTATAAAAGAGGACTGTAATCAATTGCTCACCATGTCCACTGAAGGTAGAAGAAGTAGTAATGGGCTTAATCTGCAGCAAGGGAGATTTAGGTTAGATATTAGGAAAAACCTTCTAACTATAAGGTAGTTAAGCTCTGGAATAGACTTCCAAGAGAGGATGTGGAATCCTCATCGCTGGAGGTTTTTAAGAACTAGTTGGACAAACACCTGTCTGGGATTGTCTAGGTCAGGGGTAGGCAACCTATGGCACGGGTGCCAAAGGCGGCACACGAGCTGATTTTCTGTGGCACTCACACTGCCTGGGTCCTGGCCACCGGTCTGGGGGGCTTTCCATTTTAAGTTAATTTTAAGTGAAGCTTCTTAAACATTTAAAAAACCTTATTTACTTTACATACAACAATAGTTTAGTTATATATTACAGACTTGTAGAAAGAGACCTTCTAATAACATTAAAATGTATTACTGGCACGCGAAACCTTAAATTAGAGTGAATACATGAAAATTCGGCACACCACTTCTGAAAGGTTGCCGACCCCTGGTCTAGGTTCATGAGGTCCCTTCCAGACCTACATTTCTATGCTTCTATAAAAAGTTGGATCTGGGTTCAGATTCTGAACCTGTCCCTTACAAAGTTCACGTCTTTTTGCCTGGGGTTTTGTTTAGGCCCATCTCTACTTCAAAATCTCATTACGATTGAGAGAGAACTGAGGGATCTATAGCATTTATTAATATGATCTTTTTAATACATGATTGTTACACGGTTAACTCAATAATGCCAATTTGTAGACTAAATGAACTGTAGTGAGATCTATATAAAACATCATGTATGGGAGGGAACATTTGTTATTCCCTTTATGTGTTACCCTCCTTTGCTGTGTTAATTCTAATTTAGATTGCAACTAATTTTATTGTATATTCCTGGGGCGGCCTATTAATAACATGCAGTATGCATCCGACGAAGCGGACTGTAGTCCATGAAAGCTTATGCTGAAATAAATTTGTTAGTCTCTAAGGTGCCACAAGTATTCCTTTTCTTATTTTCTGCATGCAGTATTAGTGTGTATAAGCTGTTGTGTTTTAAAACTGCTAGCACTACTTAGTTTTGTGCCTTAAGCATTGCTGAGCCCACCGGCTCCACTAATATCTTCTCTGCTCTTACTGCTGGTTTGATTGATATTGGCTGTTCCTTTAATGGGTTGACTGCCTTCAGCACTTAAATAAACAATGAATGGATCTTGACCTGCTGCTCATGGCTTGAGGGTGGATTAAAATACTGTCATTAATGATATCACTTGGAAGTGACATACTGTCTTGCTGATAAAAATCTGCTTATTGATTAACTCATTGGTATCTGACTGGCACTTTTCTGTAATTAATTCTTTTAAAAGAGATGATAATGCCACCTTTCTCAGAATGACTGACTTGTTCAGCTGTAGAGCTGATTCACTGCCCTACATTTTGTACTGGAATTCCATTCATGTTATTGAATTATATTGGTATAGTGGGAAGCAGTATACTGAAAGTTGGTTGGGATTTCAATTTCTCTTTTGTGTATAGACAAGCTATTGTATTTTAAATTCAGTTTAAATTTAGGGCATCGCCTCTGATCCTGATTTATGGCAAGGAAACCTAGTTGTCACAATCAGAAATAAAGGCTTTTGTTTTTCTGTCTTCAGATCAAGTGGCAGTGTCTTCATAGAGATGTATTTTTCCTTAGTACTCTGGTAAAGGAAGAAACAGATTTTAAGACTTACAATAAAATAAACCTAGTCAAGGTTTATTTACATAATTGGAAGTGTAACTGCGATGGTTTATTTTCTGTCCCTTGTGAAATCAGGTTTGTAGGATTTCAGCAACAGGAGTAAGTGTGAAAAAAAGAAAACCTGCATATTATGTGATCCTTCTTCATTGTGATCTGTTGAAATTAGACATTTTAACAGTAACCTTATCCATCCCCTGGACATTTCTACTACCTCTCACCACCTATGTGGGACGAGCCTCTCTCTCTTCTAAGCCTTGGTCTACACTGGGGGCGGGGATCGATCTAAGATATGCAACTTCAGCTACGAGAATAGTGTAGCTGAAGTCGACGTACTTAGATTGACTTACCGTGACGTCTTCATAGCGGTGAGTTGACTGCTGCTGCTCCCTCATCCACTCCGTCTGCGCCTCTCGCAGCGGTGGAGTACAGGAGTCGATGGGAGAGCGCTCGAGGATCGATTTAGCGCGTCTAGATGCAATAAATCAACCACCGATAGATCGATCGCTACCCACCATAGACATACTCTAAGAGAATGGGCTATGAAAACTGCTAAGTCTCACTGTGAATCAGCAGCATTAGAGCAGCAGGGAGCATGGAGTCCCAGGTGAAGAGCCCCCAGCTCCCTGGTGTCCAGGATGCAGAGAGGAGTATTCATTTATTCACTCTGACTTTTAGTAAGAGAGTACACTCTATGAATCCAAATCATTCTCTTGCTGTGTGTTTATACAACACCTAACAAAATGGCCTCAACACTTACTGGGACCTTTGGATGCTACTGAAATAGAAATAATAAATAATGTGTATTCAGAATTCTAAATATGCTATGTATTCAGTCTGTGTGCACAAGAGCATGTAAAATAACTTTATATTTTGACTATTTTTCTAAAAAACTTCAACTCTATGGTTTTTTAGGTTTGTCCATCTAAAATTATTTCACAAAAGACAGACCAGAAATGCAGGTTGTATAGACAGATTTTAACGTGTACCCCAAAACACCAAGTACAAAGTGCTTTCCATCACAAAAACCTTTTATTGTTCAATAGTCAATGTTTTAGTAGCACTGGATATGTTCAGTTTGAACAAAGGCCATAAAGACAAAAAATATATAAGCCATGTTATTAGGGAGTGTTTATCTAAAACAAGTAAATTTCCAGGTGCTGCATATTTGACTTGGTGCAGGAACTTTATTGCTTTATCTAATTCAAATATTAATGAAGCATTACATTTTCCCTGCTATCTTTAAAAATGTAGTGTACTAAACAGTATACCTAATATACAAAATAATGAAACACAGCAATATTAAATCTCTGAATACTTTTTATTTAAGCTAAATAACTATGGCTGTTAAGAATAGCAGAATTATTTTTGCTCTGGACTAGGGTTGCCAAGCATCTGTTTTTTTGTTTTTTTTACTAGACTGCCCAGTCGAAAAGGGACCCTGGCGGCTCCGGTCAGCACCACTGACCTGGCCATTAAAAGTCTGGTTGGTGGTGCAGTGGGGCTAAGGCAGGCTCCCTACCTGCCCTGGCTTTGTGCAGCTCCCCGGAAGTAGCCAGCATGTCTGGCCCCTACGTGCAGGTGTGATCAGGGAAGCTTTGTGTGTTGCCCTTCCCCAATTCTGGCTGCGCAGCTCCCATTGGCCGGGAACTGCGGCCAATGGGAGCTGCAGGGGCAGCGCTTGCTGCCCTTGCCTCCACCTAGGGGCCGGACATACCGGCTGCTTCTGGGAGAGGCACAGAGCTAGAGCAGTAGAAAGCCTGTCTTAGCCCCACTGCACTGCTGACTGGGAGCTGCCTGAGGTAAGCACCGTTCAGCCAGAGCCCATACCCCAAACTGCCTGCCCCAGGTTGGAACCCCGTCCCGTGCCCTAACTCCCTCCCAGACCCCGCACCCCCACCCCGACCCCCTGCCCCAGGTCAGAACTCCCTCCTGCACTCTGCCCCTACCCCAGCCCTGAGCCCCCTCCTGCACCCCAACTCTCTCCTGGAGCCTGCACCTGAAACCCCTGCCCAGCCTTGAGCCCCCTACTGAGGCCTGCACATCCTCCCACGCCCCAACCCCCTGCCCCAGCCCAGTGAAAATGAGTTAGGGTGCAGGAGAGCAAGTGACGGAGGGTGGGGACAGGAGTGAGTGGGGGCGGGGCCTTAGAAGGGGCGGGGCAGGGGGCAGGGCAAGGGTGTTTGAATTTGTATAATTAGAAACTTGCCAACCCTACTCCGGATGCATTTTTATAAACTGTTTCTGTGCTGGGATTTTAACTGTCAGTACTCTGCTTATCCAAATGTGGGGGTTATCACTAAATTTGAGAAAGATCAAACAGACAGTGGATTTTGTAGAATAAACCATCTACAGAGACATCAGGTTGGAAGGTGCGAATCCTTAAAAGCTCAAAGCCATGTCCAAGAACTTAATTTTACATCAAATTCATGGCAATGGCTAATTTAAGACTCATATCTTTTTTTAAAACTAAATTTAACTTAGTGCTAAATGCTAACTTAATTGCAGTTTGTAGTGTGATTGCCAGCAAAAGAGCTGCAGGGAAGAACACACATAATTGCAATGTAGGCAGAGGACATTTATAGTCAGAAGCTTAGCGTTTTTTGTTTGTCATGTGCTATGTAATTTTATTTCTAAACATAGTGTGATTTTTAAAACGTGTGATGAGGTGCATGCACGCTACCCTTCTGATAGTTTTGCTTAACTAAATCATGTAAGTTTAGACATTTATTTGCTGTAAAATTATTGTAGTTCATTTGCAGAAATTATGTTTCTGCGATCCCTTTATGCCCTTTGCTCCCTGAAATCTGGAAGGAGTGGGGCACTTCTTCTATATAGGAAACAAGTAGGAACAGCCTCTTCCAGACTGAGAGCCTCCCGTACACCAAATCAGTTTACAAGGCAAGACCAAAATCTTCCTTTTAATTTTACCTCTCTTTATCTTTCAATATGATTTATCCCTTATCACTTGCAATAGTGTAAATTAGGAGCAACTTTCCTGAAGTCAGTGAGATAAAACTGGTGTAAAAACAAAATCAGGCCATATAACTTTTTTTAAAAAAAAAAAATACCCATTTTTGGTGGGATTTTAAAAAGCACTTAGGTGCCTAAGTCCTATTGACTTGCAATGGGACTTGGCACATTGGAAAATGCTACCATTTATCTATAGATTGGAGCAGTATACTTCTTTCTATCACATATTTGAATTCCACTCCTTCACTACTCATTTTTCACTTATGCATACTACTATCCTGTACAAAAGTGTTTTAACATGTGATTAAAGTAGAGAAACCATTTAAAGAAAAACATGTTACAGCGGTGCAATGTCCTACATACAGCTTCGTATGAGGGTGCTTGACTAGTTACAAGAAATTCTGCTCAGGATCATTGCAGATTCAACCAGATCGCTTTCAAGGTGACTCTGCTGATGAGGAAGAGACTGGTGATGTTTGCATTTTAGTCACAAGTTATAGTATAGTGCTTTAGAACCAAGGCCGTTTTTTAACAGTCTTTCTCTTTTCCCCGTTTCATTGCTATGTGAATTAATGAAATAACTTGGAAGGAAACCATAGTTATACTAGTGAGATACTATTCTCCTTTAAAGAATCAGGTTTCCATTCACTTAGGACAGTGATCCCCAAACTTTTTACCTTGCGCTCCCCCTTGCCCCTGTCCACACCTCCCCTCCCTGCGGAGCTGCGGCCGGGAGCAGGGCTGTCTCTCCAGAACAGGGGGATACAGATGGGGTAAGGGGGCCGAGGTTGGGGCTGGGGGTGGCGGTGAAGCCTCGGCTGCCAGCTGGGGCCTGCGGCATGGGGTCGGCAGCAGGGGCCCTCGGCATGGGGCTGGCGGCTGGAGCCCTGGTCCCGGGTGTGGGGCCAGCAGCCAGAGCCGAGGCCAGGAGCAGAGCTGGGTGGAGCTCCCTCTCCACCCCCATGGGTCCCAGCTGCACCCCCCCCAAACATTCCTCCATGCCCCCCTGGGGAGGGTGCACTTCACAGTTTGGGGACCTCTTACTGAGTAACTGACCTAGAATAGCATATTTGCTGCTCAGAAGATAAATTCTACCTATACGTTTTTAGGTGCAGGAATGGAGTGATAGATAATTGAAATCTGAGGCACTAATCTAAAGCAGTTGGTATTCTGTTACTGAAATTTAACTATTACTGTCTTTGGCTCCTGTGTTCCCCACCTGTGTGAAAGCATATGTGGTTAACAGATGAACACCCAAAATCTATAGTTCTGCTTTAAGTGCGGAGTTTGCACATTTTCTCCCTTGGGGCTGGCAGGCTGGGTAGGCAGGGGTGGGTATTACAGAAGGACAGAAAGTGGGCAGAGAATTTGGGGGCCATTACTGTCCCCAAAATTTAAACTTCAGGCAGCTGAACAGTCAAGTTTTGTGAGTAAAGAACATTCTCCTCTAATTCACCATTTGTTTCTAGACTTTTTAGTAGGTAGAATAGTGCACAAAATGATTAATGGAGAAGGCAGTAGACCGGAGAAGAAATTGTGTTTAAGTGAAGGGGAGGGCTCTGAAATTTTGTTCTCAGACATGCAAAATAAATGTGCTGGCCCGGATCTTAGAAATATAGGACTGGAAGGGACCTCGATAGGTCACCTAGTCCAGTTCCCTGAATTCCTGGCAGGACTAAGTATTATCTAGACCATCCCTGAAAGGTGTTTGTGTAGAGATATTAAAGAAGGTACTGAAAGTGATTCCCCAAGTGAAAGTAACTCCCCATAATTTGTCCCCCACAATTTAAACCTCATAGCATTACCAAGTAAAAGATCTCTTGGATCCCTTGTTAAACTTACAAGCTACTGTCTGTGTAAACCATTGATTGTATCTGTTCTCAGAAAGATACTGTATTGCTATGAGAAACTTGCAAACAAGTTATTTGACTTTGTTCTTTATGCATGCTTTGTACCTAGAAACAACATTGAAAGACCCCCACCCTCTGTGATTAAAGGGCAGGGAGTCTCAAATAAATTAGTACAAACCCCGAAAGTGGTGGAGCCAGTATGTATGTGGATGAATGCTTGGTGTAGATAATGAATGAATGATCAGGGAGGTGCCAGCCTAGGAATTCAGTGACCATCGGCTGAAGGCGGCATCAAGTGGGAATGACCAGACAACCCCCACGGAGGGTAAACTGGGATCCACGCGACCATCTGAAAGGATGGGAAAAACAAGATAACATCTCACAGCACAAACATCAGGAATGTGTCATCTGTTGATTGAGTTAGCCACAGCAGGATGAAACAGTTCCCATAGACTGACATAGGAATAAATCCCTATAAGAATGGCCTAAAAAGACTGAGGACTTTGAGTCTGGTTCTGCTACCACCCTCCAGGAGCACCAGATGCATCTGACATGGACTCGGCTCCACCCTCATGCCCAGGTTACCTGGCCAGTAGCTTGGCATGAGCAACTTCTAGGCTGGTAACTATGACATCTATGCAGTGTGTGTGTATGAATGAATGTGAAACTGAATGAATAACTGACTGCTTACTATGATTCTTTTTGTATTCACAATAAATGTGACATTTTGTCTTATCTCCTTTAATAAGATCCTGCTGGTTTTTATTTTATTGGTATAACATTTGTCTAACTTGTTCTTCTGTCAGACCTGCATCCAAATCTATACGTGGAGGCTTGGTGGAAAGAGGGGTCAGCTGTGTCTGTATTGCAGTGTCCGCTCTACCCCATGCTCTGCAGAGGGGCCTTCATGATCCAGGGATGCAGATTGGGCAACTTGAGGGAAGGAGTGGGTAGGATGAGAGTGGGGCTGAGGAAGACACACACTACCGCTTCTTTCTAGCTGTATAGATTCCCCAAAAAAGAAATTATGGTCTGAAGCTGTAGTTTCTCTTCCATCATGCCAGAGACCAGAGCTGATGTGAAAGTTTATAGCCACTGCATGGATGGTCCTCTGGCCTCTCACAGATCTCTGGGAACTGGGAAGCTATCAAATTTATCAGCAAGGCCCATGGTCTTGTCCATAGGAGCCAAATCCTACCTTCTCTGTTGTAACAATAGAGGGAGGAGCTCTGTGAGGGTATCTTTGCAGAGATTTCCCTTTTATTCCCTTCTCCCAAGTTATGCCCCTGGGCAGGGTGATCTGGACCGTATTAGAACCCTGTAATTTTGTATATTTTAACTTTACTAAAATATTTTTACTCAAAACAGGTTAAAATATTAAATTAAAAATATTGGTTTAACTTTTAGGAGTTAGGCAGTTATAAAACAATTGATTTCATTGCCTGCTTTTGCAGGAACTGCAGTATCTTACAAAATGTGATAGAAATATGTTTTCTGTTCAGTGTCATTGTTGGTACTGTGTATTATGCTAAACACAATGTTACTTGCATGGTATAGCTGACAAAAATGACTCAATTAATAGTGTGGCCTTAACCATTCAGTTCACGATTCCCAATCTTACAGTTCACAAATCCTAATCATTTTGCACTCTGCTGGACAAGGAGGTCAAACCTCTGGTTACCAATTTAGAGCAATGCAATTTTGTCAAGATTACAGATCACCATTAAGTTGCTAAACCACTGGTTACTTCTGATTGCTAATCTATATTCATCAGGAAATTCCAATAATATACGTAGTATATAGTGAAAAGAATGGCTGCTGAAAATAAAAAGGATGTGTTTTGAAGTCTCAGTACTTCTAGATAACTTGTGAATGCTACTGAGTTCCTTTCTTCCAGATTAGTGTATGCAGGGCCGGCTCTAGGCACTAGCAAACCAAGCACATGCTTGGGGTGGCACATTTTCAGGGGCGGCATTCTGTCCATCCTTTTTTTTTTGTTTGTTTGTTTGGGGCGGCAAAAGGACTGGGTAAGGACTGGGACATTCGGGCTGGGGGCCACCCCACAGGGTGCACGGAGCCACCTATAGGTGCCGCAGGGCAGTCACCCCCCAGCACTGCAGCTGGGGCAGGGCAAAGCGGCTGAGCCGCCCAGAAGCTGCGGCAGGGCGGCCAGGAGCAGTAGCAGCAGTGGGGCCAGAGAGGGGACCGGTGCCCGGGGCGCTGCCGTGCAGGGCCCGCGTCCCGCTCTCTGGGGCTGCGCTCCCTCTGGGACTCCCCTGCCCCGGCTCCTCAGCCCCCTGCCGGGGCGGGCCCCCTGGCTCTGCTCTCCTGGGTCCTGGCCAGTCCTGGAGGCGGGAGCCCCAGCTGGAGGGACCCTGGGCTGAGGCGCGGCCAGGGCTGGGGCAGCAGGGGGGTGCGGAGTGGGGGGGGGTCCAGGGCTGGGGTAGGGAGCAGCCAAAATTTTTTTTGCTTGGGGCCGCAAAAAACCTAGAGCTGGCCCTGAGTGTATGTGGTACTTAGGGCTAGAGAATTAGAACATAACAATGGCCATACTGGGTCAGACCAAAGGTCCATCTAGCCCAGTATCCTGTCTTCCAACAGTGGTCAGTGCCAGGTGCCCCAGAGGGAATGAACAGAACAGGTAATCATTAAGTGATCCATCCCCTGTCACCCATTCCCAGCTTCTGGCAGAGGCTAGGGACACCATCCTGGCTAATAACCATTGATGGACCTATCCTCCATAAATGTATCTAGTTCTTTCTTGAACCCTATTATAGCTTTTAACATAACCTGAGCCTAGGCTATTTAGAGATTTTCCCCAGTAATTCCGCCAGCAGTCAATTGACAATGGCATGCCCCCTCACAGGAACTCCATGAGGCATTGTATCTCAGGCACAAGAGGAATGTGGCCAATGTGCCTCCCTTCTAATAGACTCCAGCGGGTGCACGTGCGGCCCTGCGAGTCATTTTTGTTTTTACCGCTGCCTTGTGCCAGGCCGTGTTACCATGAGCTTGCCCCTGAACCCCAAGTCCTTCCTGAACGGGCTGACGGGGAAGCCGGTGATGGTGAACTGAAGTGGGGGATGGAGTACAAGGGCTACCTGGTGTCTGTCAACGACTACATGAACATGCAGCTTGCAAACACAGAAGAATACATAGATGGTGCATTGTCAGGACACCTTTGGTGAAGTTTTGATAAGATGTAACAATGTCCTGTACATCAGAGGAGTAGAAGAAGAAGATGGAGAAATGAGAGAATAAATTTGTATATTTCTGGAAAATAAAGACCAGTTTTTCACAACTTTAAAAACAACAACCACCACCCAGAGTTTAGTATCCCACATTTTGGAGCGCTTGGGTAGGAGGAGCAGAAAAGAATGAGCGGAACCACAGTAAGGTTATGTGCTGTGCCCCTGCCAACTCCTGCAGTTGGCAAAAACTCCTTATGATGAAAGTGGTGTAAGACTGAGCCATGTTAGGAGGCATATCTGTCCTCTGACTATTTCCCTGAGGGAGATTACATGTCATGGTCAGGTCTGAAGCCTGAAGGAGCTTTTGTGTGTCACACATTGCTGAAGTTGGTCTGCCACCATCTTTACAAAAGTCTTTTATAGGATAGTAAGTTCTGAATCTGGATGAATTCACAGTTATTAGTCTTTCTCAGCAAAAATACGTTGTGTTTAGTATGTTTTCCAAAGTCTTTCGTCTTTCAGTATTGGCTAATAACCTATTGCATTTCTAGCACTGGATTTTTTTTAAAGCTAATAGAGTATAAAAAACCTCAAACCAACAATAAGCACATATTTTGTTAATTTTCTTTTTGCAGTTCAGTACTGTGAGCACTTGTTCACTCTAGATATTTATTTTTTTTATTTCAACTCCTTTGCTCCTATATTTTTCTTCAGCGTGGTTGAAAAATATAAACTCTTATGGATATCTAGATAAAATCTTCCAATTTCTCTGTTTTGCCTAATCTATGCATTCAAAAAACAAAACTCCGGCCCTGGATTGCAGTGAGATCAGCTTAATCATGATGTTTTAAAATAAATGATTGGATTTTAAAAAATTATTGTCTCTTCTGGTTTTTGAGCCTTCCGAGAGAAAAGTGTGATCATTTAAGGTTCAAAGTCCAATCTTACATGTGTCATCAAAAATGCAGATTTCCATGTCTACTGTAGGCACTTTTCTTAAATTTTAAATGAACTCATACAATCTGCATAGCTAACTGGTACTCACTGAGGGTAGATTAGTACATGCTGTGGGCAATTATATTAGTCAGTTGGAAGGTGCTTGTGTTCTATAGTGTTTGGGGCCATATAAGCACCTAACTAGACAGACATATATTGAAAATAGCTGCTGTGCTGCAGCTTGGTGGATGAGAAGATGCATATACTTGTATGTCTGGGAACAAGTGCTACAAAATCATATTTTTTGGAAAGTAAATATTAACTTAGTCTTTTTGATATTTAAATTCAGTACAGTAGAACTTCAGAGTTATGAACACCTCTGGAATGAAGGTTTTTCGTAACTGTTTGTAACTCTGAACAAAACGTTATGGTAGTTCTTTTAAAAGTTTAAAACTGAACATTGATTTAATACAGCTTTGAAACTTTACAATGCAGAAGAAAAATACTGCTTTTAACCATCTTAATTTAAATGAAACAACCACAGAAACAGATTCCTTACCTTGCAAAATCTTTTTTCAACTTTCCCTTTTTTTAGCAGTTTACATTTAACCCAGTACTATACAATATTCACTTTTTTTTGGTCTTTGCTGTCTGATTGTGTATTTCCTGTTCCAAATGAGGTGTGTGGTTGATCGGTCAGTTCGTAACTCTGAGGTTCTACTGTATCTTGTATTCTGAAGCTATTAAAGACAGCGACGCTGACTTCCGTAAGCATCGCTGGGTGCTGACGCCTGGCGTCTCCTGGGTGACGTCGCGGGGCCCCGCCCCCGACTCCGGGTGACGTCTTGGGGGCGGGGCCCCGCAACATCGCCTGGTGCTGCGGTAAGCTAGGCGCGGGCCCCGGGGTGGGCGGGGAGCTGCCGGTGGGTGCAGAGAACCCACCAATTTTTCCCCGTGGGTGCTCCAGCCCCGGAGCACCCACGGAGTCGGTGCCTATGATTAAAGATATACATTTACAAAGATCATTTCCAATATTTTGATAATGATTCTGCCAGTTGTTTGCTTTTGTATCTAACAGGTATTACTTGAAAGAAATCCTATTAATTAAACATTACATATTTAGTATTACTTCATATGTGCCATATTTTAATAGCTGTGGATATAACTTTGCTAATATATGTAATTTATGTTCATTTATTTCAGATTGTACATACACACAAGCCACACTTTATGGCTTTACATTGTCAAGAGTTTGGTGGAAAAAACTATGAAGCTTCCATGTCTCATGTGGACAAGTTTGTTAAGTAAGTAACTGGAAAGGTGCATTTCTATCCTAGTATATGATTTCTGCTTGGAAGTATAACAAATATTAATGGATAACATCTTATCCTGTAAGGTACTGAGTGCCTTTAACTCCCATTGACTTAATTTCATAATATTAAGCCAATAGTCTTGTGAAGGTATACTGATTTGTTGTAATACAGCTATGAGTCAGTAGGGAAGTTTGGCACAAATTTAAGCCTTCATTTTAAGTTCAGTGTCTCTGCACTCATTACTGCATACTTAGATGTGGCATATGTTTTTTTTTTTTCAGAAGCACAATACTACTGTTTTTTGAGGTATGTGCTGATGACCTCTATGTATCTGAGATTAAAGTCTGGACCTTGGATCATTTGTTTTCATGCAGCAATTTCAAGTTTGCTAATATACTTTCGCTTCTCAGTTAACAAAAATTATATTTAATTCTTTTGTTGTAGTTTTTGTTTTCTTTGTTTTGTTTTAGTAACTAGAGTCTGGCTCTTCATTTTGTGGTTGTTGCTTCTATAAGAGGAATAGTGAAAAGTTGCAGTTTCTTGAAGGCCAGTTACCTCTGTTGAAGGTAATTGGCCTTTAATATGAGGCATGGTCTGCACTTAAAAGTTAGGTCGACACAGCTAAATGGATCGAGGTGTGAAAAATCCACACTCGTGACCCGTGTAGCTATGCTGACCTGACCCCATCACATAGACAGTTATGTCAATGAAATAATGTTTATATTGATGTGACTACCACTATTCGGGTAGATGACGTAGCTACACTGATGGGAAAACTTCTATCGGTGTAGGCTGTGACTACACTATGGGGTTATGCCAGCATAGCTACGACAATGTAGTATGTAGTGTAAACATACCCTTAGATAAATAGATACTGTTACCTCAGTATTAACAGAATTACCTGCATGTACTATAAGGGGAATACTTAAGGACTATTTCCGATGGTAAGATAAGTGTAACAGAGTGGTCTGCCCTTTTAAGGACCAGAGGCTTGGGGCCAGCCAGCTTTCTTCCTTAATCAGATGCAGCTGAGGGTGGAACAGGTGTTCCCTATGAAGAGCTGGGCTGTCATCAAGGTGGAGGAAGCAAGAGCAGCAGGGAAGTCCCTGGGAGAGGCTGCCAGAGTCCGCTGGGGAGAGGAGGCCTTGGGAACCTGCTGGGGACTCAAGGTAGAAAGCCCAGGGAGGCAGTGCTTGGCGGAAAGAGCAAGGAAGAATGTTTCCAGAACCCAGGAAATAGGGACAAAGAACTTGAAGGGGTGTCCAGGAGAGGGGTCATTTTTTTAGTATGGACATAGTGAGACCATTGTTGAAAGTGATCATGGAAAAGGGGCCTTGGTAGTGGCAGAAGATCCTCTATTTATGACTCCTAGTCTGGTGGACATTGTTGGGTTTGGACTCTGAAGATGTTTTCTTTGGACTTGGAAGCTTTGTGTGTGTTTTAATACATGAACCTGGAAAGGGGTTTTATTGAAATAGGGAGTTTGAAGTCCTTATCAAGAACCCGAGGAAGAATATTGCAATGCTGAGTCTTGCCACCAGGGAGTACTACAAGACAGGATGTCATGTGACAGGTTATTTAGTTATCTTCAGCCATTGGCAAGCTTTAATAATTAAACAATTCTATCTTTTGAGAAACTGTTTTCAAAATGCTAACTGCTAATGTATTTTCTTATGCTGCTACTTCGTAGTTGAAATCCAAACTCCTTGTGATAAAAGGTTGAGTCACAGTTGGTGACATGGAAACCTGATATGAAGGAAGTAGAAGGTAAGATCGAGGAAGTGTAAAAGGAAGAAAATTTAAGCACAAATAATTATTTAAAAAAACAACATAAGAACTGCAGGTTGAAAAGTTAAGATATTCAGTTCTCTGAGCAATTAAGATTTCATTTTGTTCTTTCATACTGTATTCAACAATCTAATATGTTAGGAAGAAACATTAACCGTAACAAGTATTAGCTCCAAAATACATACCTAGACTGAGGTAAAATCTCAAGCCAATAAACCACGCTTACCTTTTAACCTTCAGCAGTTGCTATTGTTACTTTTCCTTTGGAATTTTCCCTATTAATTAGATAATATACTATGAAAAGACAATATGAATATATTGGTATTTTAAAATACAGGCCTGGAAATCAAGTAACTGAGCCTACACTCCCAGCTCAAAAATAAATATAAAGGATTTTAGGTCAGGGCATTTTCTAGGCTAAATGATTGTAGGAATGTAACAGTATTGATGCCAGTGCCATCTGAGGGGATTAAAGACAACGTTCACTAGTAATAAGGTTAATTTTGGTTATTTTTATCCTTTTTGACATTTAATTTTGTATGTAATCATACAGTGCACCAGAAGATGAGATGAACTGACAAAAGAATTTCACAAGCCTTACACTTTGGATACAGGTTTCAGAGTAGCAGCCGTGTTAGTCTGTATCTGCAGAAAGAACGAGGAGTACTTGTGGCACCTTAGAGACTAACAAATTTATTTAAGCATAAGCTTTCGTGGGCTACAGCCCACTTCATTGGATGCATATAATGGAACATATAGTAGGAAGATAGATATACATACATACATACAGAGAAAATGTGAAAAGGTGGAAGTTGCTATACCAACTCTAAGAGGCTAATTAATTACGATAAGCTATCATCAGCAGGAGGAAAAAACTTTTGTAGTGATGATTAAGATGGCCCATTTCAGACAGTTGACAAGAAGGTGTGAGAATACTTAACATGGGGAAATAGATTCAATTTGTGTAATGACCCAGCCACTCCCAGTCTCTGTTCAAACCTAAGTTGATGGTATCTAATTTGCAAATTAATTCCAGTTCAGCAGCTTCTCGTTGGAGTCTGTTTTTGAAGTTTTTCTGTTGCAAAATTGCCACCTTTAAATCTGTTATCGAGTGACCAGAGAGGTTGAAGTGTTCTCCTGCTATTTTATGATTCCTGATATCAGATTTATGTCCATTTATTCTTTTGTGTAGAGACTGTCCGGTTTGGCCAATGTACATGGCAGAGGGGCATTGCTGGCACATGATGGCATATATCATATTGGTAGATGTGCAGGTGAAAGAACCCCTGACTGTGTGGCTGATGTGATTGGATGCACTGAGTCAAGGAGCAGTACTACAGTACTACTGTCCTTTGGCTAAGCGTTTAATTCTCTAAATGCATAGAATTCAGATACTTGAGATCTTGCATATTTGAGTAATTTAGCTGAGAAGCTTTGTTTGCAATTTTGATTTTTCTGTTTTGATAGCTAACACAGTTTTGAATGGTGTCTTTTCAATGTGATGAAACCCGGTTATTTTTATTAAAGGGAAGAAGTGCAACATGTAATTTAATGTTGAAACATTTTTCATTTAAATAATGACCATAAATGCCACTGTTAATGAAATGTAGCCATAATGAGTTCTTTTCAGAAAGGAAATATGTCCTGAAACCTCCTTGTTCTCAAATATTTGATTTGCTAATAAATCTTAATTGGCATTACTGATGTAAATATTCAAGTTATATCAACATAAGATTTTCAGTTAATCCCCACCACCTTCAGTACTTGGAAATAATTTGAGGGTCCTATTCCATGGAAAGTAGTCAAACAGTGCCCTCTGCTGATTTTGTTCATCAGTAGTTGACTTAGTGAACCTTTTATTTTAAGTAAAAAAACAGAGAGCCCTTAAGTTGTCTTTTTATTTATAAAATTGAATTTATTTGTGCATAATTTTGTGTTACGGTTCTTTTGTTCTTACTTTTTTATAGTGGGGCCAATTTTATGTTTATGATTTGAAATAAAAAGTATAATTTGTAAATGATCAAAATGCAAAATTGTTACTATGGATTTCCAGGGCTGAGCATTTTCCTCACCCCATCCCCTGCAAAAAATACTTTAATCTTAGGCCAGAGTAGATTCGGGGCATTGTTATGGGTTGAAGAATATAGATCCCATTCTAGGCTGTAGGACAGGATTTAAAAAAAAAAAAAAAGAGGGAGGGAGACCTTCTGTCCCTATCTTAATCTCAGTTATGCTTCAATAGCATGTGTCCACCTGACAGTCAAGGAGAGCAAAGGGATATCCCAGGGATGGGCAAACTTTTTGGCCTGAGGGCCACATCAGGCTTCTGAAACTGTATGGAGGGCTGGGTAGGGAAGGCTGTGCCTTCCCAAACAGCCTGGCCCCCGCCCCAATCTCCCACTTCCACTTCCCGCCCCCTGACTGCCCTCCTCAGAACTCTCAACCCATTCAACCCTCCTTGCTCCTTGTCCCCTGACTGCCCCCTCCCGGGGCCCCCCACCCCTAACTGCTCCCCCCCAGGACCTCACCCCCTATTCAACCGCCCCTGCTCCCTGTCCACTGACTGCCCCGACCCCTGTTCACACCCCCGCTCCTGACAAGGCCCCCTGGGACTGCTACCAGAGTGCTGGTAGCATGGCGAGCTGAGGCTGTGGGGGAGGAGGGACATCAGGGGAGGGACCAGGGGCTAGCCTCCCTGGCTGGGAGCTCAAGGGCCGGGCAGGACGGTCCCGTGGGCCACATGTGGCCCATGGGCCATAGTTTGCCCACCTCTGGGCTATCCACTCCATCACTGTTTGTATGTATGACCCCCTCCTTCGGACTACTGTCTAGGGTAAGCGGGAGGGTGGGGTAATGTTGATTGTTGGATCACATGGCTCTTGCTTGGTGACACAGTGCTTCTGGGCTCAGGCCCTTTGAAATTTGTCCTAGGCTGACTGTCATTTAGTCAGTCAAAAGAACATTCCCTGACATAGCTTCCAAAAGTCTTCTCCTGGAAAGCAGGCTGATGGGCAAAGTCATGTATGCCATTGCTAATAAATAAGGTTAAGATTTTGTCACAGTTATTTTTAGTAAAAGTCACAGGTCATGGGCAATAAACAAGAATTCCCAGAAGCCTGATCGCCACTGCTGGGGGCTGACAGGCTGAGCCCCGCTGCCCGGGAGATGGGGCTGAGCTGACAGTCCAAGTCCTGAAGTCACAGAGGTCATGAAAAATCATGGAATTCTGACCTCTCTGACAGACTCATCGCCTTCCTACTAAATAGGGGGTGTAGCTTCTTCAGGTGTGGAGCTCCCATGGGACAGCAATTGCAAAGACTCATTAGCTGGATCCAAGTTCCTCCAACTACTAAAAAAAGGCAGTTTCTTCAAACTTTAATTTATTTGTTATTCTCATGCACTCCTGCTTTAAGAACCTTGTGCTGGAGCACCTTAACAGCACCACTTTCAGGGCTGCCAGGTTTTGTTCAACTCTGTGTGTGATATTTTTTGACCGAGAGCAATAAGAACTGAGCAGGTGTTGGGGGAAATAAAACCTATTCCGTTTGTACCTTAGACACAAAGGAGTTTGGCCAGTTAGGGACAGAAGGGAATGCTGAGTGGGATCTGAACTCGGTTGAAAATCCGCCTGCCAAGTCAGTCAATATCAAAACTGTTTGGCACATCTTCACTTCTCTTTGGGTTTCCCAAGTCTGGAGAGCAGCCTGCCACTGACGTTAGAGCAGCCAGCCTTTGAAGCCAGTCATTCTACAGTCAGGTGAACTGGTCAGCAAGGTTTACAGACTGTCTTCCAGAAATTGGGAACCTGGAGCTCAGACTTTAAAGCCTGCTGGGCTGGCTCATCTAATTTTTAAGAAACTTTGATATGTTGAAAGTTTGTGGTTTTTCTCAAAACCTTCAAATAATATAGATGGCACTTCGCAATACCATAGTTCTTCAGTAGCTTATGTGGAATATATTGGTTGATCTCAGTCCAGTCTGTAATAGTCAGGTGGCCACATTACAAAACCATCAGTTGTCAGAAACTGTCTCCCTTGTTGACAGTCTCAGCAGACAATCCAAGGACTAAATGGACGTGCAGACTGAAATACCCTCTCTTATTGGTGCTCCTTCAGGTTAGAGTTAAGGAGTATTGGCAAAGCAGACTGAGGAAGATTGAACTGCAACTGTTTGCACTGTAACTGTTCTATGGGTAAATGGGGAACTTCAGTCTCCAGGGCTATCAGTGTGACAGTTATGTTCACTTAAAATGTCTTTTAAAAACGAGAAATAATATGAACTAGGTCCACACTTTCTTTGATGGGTGTTAGGGACATGTTGAATATAGTGGATGAGGGTGAAGAGATGCAACAGATTTGTGTATCCCTTCTTACTGACAGTCTTTCACTTATGTCTTTCAGAGAATTGTTATCAAGTGATGCAATGAAAGACTATAACAGAGCCCGGGTTTACCTGGATGAGAACTACAAGTCACAGGAACATTTTACGGTAAATTTCCTTCTTCCATAAGATTAGTTTAATACTCAATGCACTTATGTTTGATCTTGAAATTGTTTTATCCTGACTGATGTAAGGATTGGCTTTAGCATCCTCTGTGATGATGGGGATTACATCTTTTCTAAATGTACTGTATGTGCGTAGGAGATGTTCAAATTGATTGTCTAGAAGAACTGTATCTGTTAAAATGTTAGTAGAATGTCATGAAAGGCGAGTTTCTGCATTTTTGTGTGCTGGTCATTGGCAGATCATTATACCTCCATTCAAGGAAATGTCACCAGGATACATTCTGGGATGGTGCCAGACTTGCAGCTTGATTAACTGAAAAGAGATTGGCAAACATTGGAAACTTTGTTATGGATCTTGAGTGTAAACTGTGAAGGGAAAAATCAGTGTACAAACAAACTTACACTGAATGTGGGTAACATTTAGGTAAATGTGAAAATGAAACACAGGCACAGGAAAATTCACCTTTTTATCTATAGATGAAGAGACCATTTGGTGACAGTCTGAATTTCTACAATAAACAAACCACAGCTACCATTTTATTGCATGCCTTCCCATTACAGCAGTACTCCCAATAGACTATTCAACCCCACTGTACCTTCTTCCCTAACTCTGACCTGACCCTCCTCCCTCCATGGAAGTAGCCTATTTTCATCTGTCATAGCCCATCCTATATTGACTTACCTTTTTTTCCTACATTATTTCTCCAGGGTCCAGTCAAAGCAATCCTCCTCTTTCTTAATCCAAAATGTGTTGTTAAAGCAAATTTTGTACTGACAGTTTTGCTTTCCTTTCCTTTGCTGCTGGTGTGTTGTGCTCTCCTTTATGCTTCTTTGTCAGCAGTTGGTCAGTCCACTCTCCCTTGTACTCCTCAAAGCAATCTGATAGCATATTCAATGAGCTTATGTAGTTGAGTGTCTTAACTGCTGACCCACAGAACTATCCAGCTGTATAGCTTGTTCTTCTCCAATTCTTCATATGTCAGTCAGAGGGTCCATAATATGACATTGTTACATGACTTGCAGTATTGTAGAGGTTCACTTAGCTGGTTACGTTGGCTTCTCCACTTGATTCTTCTGCTGCGGAAGGTGGCTGGCCCATTTGGCCATAGCAATAAACTACGAGGCATCTTCACATCTTGTCCCATTCTTCTGAGAATCCTAATTGCAATGTCCTAACATAATCCAAATGGTTCTCAACAAGTTAGCACTATACAATATCAATAAAGCACATGTTAAATGTATGCAGATCTGGATAAATGACAGATTTTAAAAAGTAGTTATCAGGTGGG
The DNA here is from genome assembly GCA_033296515.1 of Macrochelys suwanniensis. Classification (NCBI taxonomy): domain Eukaryota; kingdom Metazoa; phylum Chordata; order Testudines; family Chelydridae; genus Macrochelys; species Macrochelys suwanniensis. Next base: position 116,060,871 of record CM065778.1, on the reverse strand, counting down.
AATTTCTAGAAGGGTTTTTTAGAGGTCTGTTCTGGCCTGACACTATTTAACACTTTTATCAATGATTGGGAAGTAAATATAAAATCACTGCTGATAACAATTTATCACACAAACTGGTGGAATGGCAAATAATGATGAGGACTGGGCAGTCATACAGAGCAATCTGGATTTCTTGGTAAGCTAGTCTCATTCAAACAAATTGTTCAAATGCAAATTTATACATCTAGCAACAAAGAGTGCAGGCCATACCTATATAATGGGTGGAGGGGGAATGTATCCTTGAAAGCAGTGACTCTGAAGGATTTAGGGGTTATAGAACATGAACATGAGCAATGCTGTGGCAAATAGGGCTACTGTGATCCTTGGATATATATAAACGGGAGAGTAGTAGGACTACAGCAGTTCTGGTGTCCACATTTTAAAAAGGATGTTGAAAAATCTGAGAGGGTGCAGAGAAGAGCCACAAAAATGATTTGAGCTCTGGAAACAATGTATTACAGTGAGAGATGTAAGGAGATCAGTCTGTTTAGTTTATCAAAAATATCAAGAGATTACTTGATTACTTCCTTCAGTGAGGGCAGTTAACCATTAGAACAACTACCAAGGGCAGTTGTGAATTCTCCATTTCTTGAAGTCTTGATCAAGTGGATGATTTTCTGGATGATATTGTTTATTCAAACACAAGTTATTGGGCTTAATAATGGAGTAGCTGAATGAAATTCTGTGGCCTGTGTAACACAGGAGGTCAGACTAGATGATCATAATGGTCCCTTCTGGCCTTAAAATCTGATTCCTTGAATAAACGTTAACTTATAGTGGTGGCTTACGGTCCCCTAGGAACTTAATTTGCATAGTGGAGTGTTGCTTTGCCATGCTCCCTTTCCACCTTTTTTCCTCTCCCTGCTCGCTTCATGCTTTCTCAATCCGCTTTGTGCCAGGAGCTAAGGTATGACACAAGAGTCAGCATAGTGAGTGGAGTCACCTCTGCCAGCTTTACTACAACAAACATTCCCTTTACACAGGAATTTCCCAGTGCAAATATCCAACAACTTTAAGTTCAGTTTCCATCACTTAAGTGTAAATGGCAAAAAGTGACTTGGTGGATAGGAGAAACCAGTCTAAAATGCGTAGTGAAAAACTGTGAAGTGCAACCCTATGTAAATATGGTGTGGATTTTATATAGATGTGACCTATGCTTGTGGTGTTAGTTTTAGACAAAGGATTAGGGAAGAACTTTTGTGATTCTGTTCCATTGTATGCAGTCTTAAGAGACTGAACCAAATAACAAAAACAAAACCAAAAGTCCCCCTACTACCCCCTGCCCCCACTACACAACAACCTAAAACCCCAGAAGAGAGAGAGAGAGAGAGAGAGAGAGAGAGAGAGAGAGTCACCTTCATCATAGGCTTTTTTATCTTGTCACTTGTTATAGACCACTTACTGGCACTTTGTATCAAGGAATCTTGTACATAATTTCAAAGACTACTATCACAAATTAAAGAAACATTTTTAATAATCATGATTTTAACTGATAAGAGAACTTGAGTCCTGAGCTTTTAGTCTTTGAATTCATGCACTTTCTGCATTAGATAGATTTTCAAAAGGGATTTTAACTACTAAGGGTAGTTTACCATTTAGGGTAAAGTTTTTATTCTTATCTTCAGTGTGGCTTGGTACTTTCAGGATGTTATTCATCTCCCCAATTCCTCATTAGTTTTGTTTCTGATTGCAAAGGTCTTTAACTTGAGTGGTTTTTTTCCATTCCTTCTATGGCATGGAGTTGGCAACAAATGTAATCCCTAATAATTGTGCGTGTGTGTTTATAATATGTATAATATACTTATATATCCATATCTATATAACTTTTTCTTTTTTAAAAAAAGTAGTTCATCATATATGTTGTGAAATTTCTATTTTCTTCAGAGCTATAAAAGCCCAAGTATTCACAATGTTGCTAACTTATACCTCTGTTATTCTAATATCCCCTTTCCTTCAGTTTTGGCAGTATAGCCTCTGTGGGACTTTTCTTGGCTTGTTTTTTTCAGAGCTAATCCTGATTTTGCTGCCCACAATTGCACAGTTTGGCTGCCTCGGAGCGCTGATTCAAGGCTTTGACAAAACACCTTTGAGTAACATGGATCCTCAAAATACACCTCCCTCTTTGCTATTATAAGGAATGTGGCTTTACTTAGAGGATATCAGATATATTTAATTAATACTGTTTAGAGAGAATAGTGCACTGACAGTGATATTCAAGGAGCTTTTGTGGAGTTCTTGATAGATAGGATTCGGCAATAATTCACTGAATGGTAAACAATCAAAATAGTCCATCTCAAACCCAAACAATCTAAGACTAGTGATTGTGCCATCTGCAATTGTGTACCAGGTATGGTGAGGTTTTTGGTTTATAGACACTTCCCTGCGGTAGCTGTCAGTACCCAGCTTGTGAATTCAGATAAAAACTTAATACATTTTAAAATAATTCTCTACAGCTGCAGGGCCACTGTTTAGCCTGAAGGAATTTGATGAACACCTCTACAGCTTCTGCAGCTGACAACTGGACTCTTACCCCCTGTTGGCTTTTGCAGCAAGCATCCCTAAGAATAAGAAAAAGGTCAACGGTGAGAGATAGCATTTGGCAATGGTCACTTGTCTAGATGCAAGGAATTGCTGTGCAGCTTTTCAAACCCTGCTAAGACAGAGCCTGTAGCTAAAATTTCCTCACATGACGCTACTAAAAAAAAAATCAGCCCTATCAGATTTCAAAATGAACAGTTATATAAAATTTAAAAAATGATGTGAAGATTAATTTCTTGGCACAAGGTGGGACAGCAGCTACTACACTACGGCTCATGCATGTCAGCTTTGGGAATATGACAGTGTTCGAGTTAAGAGCTCCAAGTAGTTATAAATGAAGCTTGTGGGTGACAACCATTGAAAGAGTAAAGATTGTTTCCCAGAAGTTTCACTAACTGATCAGTCTGCATCAATATTAGTTCAGTTGTGACTGGAAACAAGGATGGGCAAACTGGTTTGGACAAGAACTGACTCACACATTAACCTACAATCCTACCTCAGGATTTTACAGGCAGTTCAAAATACCGGTAACTTTTTAAAAAAATTCTGCTCTTAGTAAATCTTTCATTACACAATCATACAACTGTGTACAGTTTTACATATCCTTTGGCAAATACTACACAATACAATCTAGACATCAGTCCCAGTCTCTACCAGGAGAGTTTGTATAAGGTCTTTATAGGGAGGGTGATGTATGGAGGCTGAGAAAAGGTAAGAGGCCAGGGCATAAATACCTATAAATAAATACATTTTTATTGAATTTCCCAAGTTCTTAGTGTTTAAATTCTCTGCTATAACTTTAACTGCAGTCAGTGTAGGTTTTTTGTAAAGTCAATAAATTATGAGTCTTCACTCTACACAGATGTTTTGCAGATGGGAAAAAAAAAGTAAAACTTTTAAAGGATCTCTTTATTGGTATTAGATGAGAGACAAGCAACACTGAAATGGGCCACGAGGAACATGTTTTCCCTCAACAGTTATCTTATTAGTAATAATGGGATGGTTCTACTTTTATATTGTTTGACTAAAGACCAACTAGTAGCCATCACTATTCAATCAGTTCTGACTTGAAATGCCTCAGATCATGGCAACCTGAGTGACTTCAGTGACAGCTGTATATATTACAGCTGTATATATTAGGGGAAAAGCTCTTCTTGACCTGCTGCTCACAAACAGGGAGGAAATAGTAGAGGAAGCAATAGTGGATGGGAACCTGGGAGGCAGTGACCATGAGATGGTTGAGTTCAGGATCCTGACACAAGGAAGAAAGGAGAGCAGTAGAACAGAGACCCTGGACTTCAGAAAAGCAGACTTTGACTCCCTCAGGGAACTGATGGGCAAGGTCCCCTGGGAGAATAACATGAGGGGGAAAGGAGTCGAGGAAAGCTGGCTGTATTTTAAAGACTCCTTATTGAGGTTGCAGGAACAAACCATCCCGAGGTGTAGAAAGAAAAGTAAATATGGCAGGCGACCAGCTTGGCTTAACAGTGAAATCCTTGCTCGTCTTAAACACAAAAAAGCAGCTTACAAGAAGTGGAAGATTGGACAAGTGACCAGGGAGGAGTATATAAATATTGTTCAGGCATGCAGGAGTGAAATTAGGAAGGCCAAATCACACTTGGAGTTGCAGCTAGCCGGAGATGTTAGGAGTAACAAGAAGGGTTTCTTCAGGTATGTGAGCAACAAGAAGAAAGTCAAGGAAAGTGTGGGCCCCTTGCTGAATGAGGGAAGGAACCTAGTGACAGAGGATGTGGAGAAAGCTAGTGTACTCAATGCTTTTTTTGCCTCTGTCTTCACAGACAAGGTCAGCTCCCAGGCGGCTGCACTCCGCAGCACGGTATGGGGAGGAGGTGACCAGCCCTCTGTGGAGAAAGAAGTAGTTCGGGACTATTTAGAAAAGCTGGACGAACACAAGTCCATGGGGCCGGATGCACTGCATCCGAGGGTGCTAAAGGAGTTGGCCGATGTGATTGCAGAGCCATTGGCCATTATCTTTGACAAATCATGGCAATCGGGGGAGGTCCCGGATGACTGGAAAAAAGCTAATGTAGTGCCCATCTTTAAAAAAGGGAAGAAGGAAGATCCGGGGAACTACAGGCCAGTCAGTCTCCCCTCAGTCCCTGGAAAAATCATGGAACAGGTCCTCAAGGAATCAATTCTGAACCACTTAAAGGAGGGGAAAGTGATCAGGAACAGTCAGCATGGATTCACCAAGGGCAAGTCATGCCTGACTAACCTAATTGCCTTCTATGATGAGATAACCGGCTCTGTGGATGAGGGGAAAGCAGTGGATGTGCTATTTCTTGACTTTAGCAAAGCTTTTGATACAGTCTCCCACAGTGTTCTTGCCAGCAAGTTAAGGAAGTATGGGCTGGATGAATGGACGGTAAGGTGGATAGAAAACTGGCTGGATGGTCGTGCTCAACGGGTAGTGATCAATGGCTCCATGTCTAGTTGGCAGCCGGTATCAAGTGGAGTGCCCCAAGGGTCGGTGCTGGGGCCGGTTTTGTTCAATATCTTCATCAACGATCTGGAGGATGGTGTGGACTGCACCCTTAGCAAGTTTGCAGATGACACTAAACTGGGAGGAGTGGTTGATACGCTGGAGGGTAGGGACAGGATACAGAGGGACCTAGACAAATCAGAGGATTGGGCCAAAAGAAATCTGATGAGGTTCAACAAGGACAAGTGCAGAGTCCTGCACTTAGGACGCAAGAATCCCATGCACTGCTACAGACTAGGGACCGAATGGCTGGGCAGCAGTTCTGCAGAAAAGGACCTAGGGGTTACGGTGGACGAAAAGCTGAATATGAGTCAACAGTGTGCCCTTGTTGCCAAGAAGGCTAACGGCATTTTGGGCTGTATAAGTAGGGGCATTTCCAGCAGATCGAGGGACGTGATTATTCCCCTCTATTCGGCACTGGTGAGGCCTCATTTGGAGTACTGTGTCCAGTTTTGGGCCCCACGCTACAAGAAGGATGTGGATAAATTGGAAAGAGTCCAACGGAGGGCAACAAAAATGATTAGGGGGCTCGAGCACATGACTTATGAGGAGAGGCTGAGGGAACTGGGATTGTTTAGCCTGCAGAAGAGAAGAATGAGGGGGGATTTGATAGCTGCTTTCAACTACCTGAAAGGGGGTTCCAAAGAGGATGGATCTAGACTGTTCTCAGTGGTAGAAGATGACAGAACAAGGAGTAATGGTCTCAAGTTGCAGAGGGGGAGGTTTAGGTTGGATATTAGGAACAACTTTTTCACTAGTAGGGTGGTGAAGCACTGGAATGGGTTACCTAGGGAGGTGGTGGAATCTCCTTCCTTAGATGTTTTTAAGGTCAGGCTTGACAAAGCCCTGGCTGGGATGATCTAATTGGGTTTGGTCCTGCTTTGAGCAGGGGGTTGGACTAGATGACCTCCTGAGGTCCCTTCCAACCCTGAGATTCTATGATTCTATGATTACATTAGGGTGGAATTTGGCCCATAATGTCCTTGAGATTGTGCAAGACTACACAGTAATGGAGACACTTGACATGTTTAGTGTACACCAGGCTAATTACTGGTCCATTAAAGTGTAGTATGTGTTGGTGTTTGCATATGGTCTTGCATGTGGTGGCATGCAAGAGAATTGGTAGTTGATGAAACAAGGCCCTGTGATTTCTTTTCAGTTTTAACCAGGCAACTCCTTAATTGCTGTGACAGTTGCTTTCTTTGCTTGGCATAAGCAAGGCTACTATGCATGAGTAAATTAGGAAATGATAGTTATAGGGCACACCCATGCCTCTCCCACCCCCTCCCTGCTCCCACATAGAATTTGAACATTTGTACCATGGTAGCTACAAAATGCCCAACCATATTCCTAGTATATACAGGAAAATCCAGTACAAACCATCAGTCTAGCAACACACTCCTCATCAAAGGCAGAGGAATGTGAGCAAAGAGTCTGCAGCCACAAATTCAGAATGTAAACCTCCTGGGTGGCTGCACTGAAGGCTAGTTTAGCTCATTGAACTATATAAGTTTCCTCTGATTTGAGGCTTTTTTATTTCTTAATATTTTCGTTAGAAACAGACAGACAAAACTCCCCAGAAACCATAAATACAGAACCATTTGAACATGAGTATTTAATATTGTGGGAAGAACTTGGGAAGCTGTTTTTTTTCTCAGTGGGATAACCCCTACAAAGTCCTGACAGTCTCGCCCCTTGAGTATAGAACCTGAAGGACCTCACAGGGCCTTGAATTTGTGAGAGTATATTTTGAGGGATTGTATGTGTCTGTGAGGGTTGTCATCGTATTCTGGAAGAGGCTTCACATTGGGATGGAGATTTACTGTTGAGTACAGACTTATTTTTTTAAAAGGCATAATTTTAATACAGTAACTCCTCACTGAACATTGTAGTTATGTTCCTGAAAAATGCGAGGTTAAGCGAAACGATGTTGAACTAATCCAATTTCCCCATACGAATTAATATCAGTGAGGGGGGTTAGGTTCCAGGGAGACAGACAGACAGACACACACACACACACGAATACTGGTACACAGCAATGATGATAGTGAAGCTTGGTTGAGGTGGAGGAGTCAGAGGGTGGGAATTTCCCAGGGAATGCCTTACTAAATGAACTAGCACTCCACTGAGCCCTCAAGGGTTAACACTCACACTCTACAAGCCAGCAGCAAAGATGTGTTTCAGAGACAGAGATGCACTTTTCCAATTAGGTATCAAGAGTGGGGTTCAGAAGTACACTGCCTTGTTAATTAGATCAGCAAGCCTGGCAGTTGCAGCTTCTGCCTAAGGCAGCAGCTCCCTCTCTTGTGTGCCCCCCTGCTCTATGGAAGATGGGGTAAGCAAGGTTAAGGGGGACATTGGCCCTCCTCTTCTTTCCCCTCCCTCACACACAGCAAGCAGGCACCCTGACATTAGCCCCCCTCTCCTTTCCCCCCTCCCCCCAGCAAACAGGCAGGAGTCTCGGAGAGCAGCACATGGCAGTGGGGGAAGGGACAGCTGAACTGCCATTGATAGCCTGCAAACGATGTTAGAAGGGAGCATTTCACAATTGTAAACGAGCATGTTCCCTAATTGATCAGCAACATAAGAACAAAACAACGTTAACGGGGACGACTTTAAGTGAAGAGTTACTGTAGATAATACAGCATTCTCAAGCACTTAACTGTTTATTATTGGTTAACAGTGGAATAAATCAAACATCTTGTAAAATACTCTGTTGGTGTATATATTTGTGTATTGAAGATTCATCTAGTCCCTGTTAAGAGTTGATTGAGTTTTAATTGGTCCATTAAAGTACTGTCTTACCTTTAAAAACAAACAAACAAAAACCCTAAACCACAGTATTCACAGCGGAGAGACGTAAATGATGGTGGTGTCCCCCAGTGTTACTAGTGCTGTTCACCATATTCATAAATGATCTGGAAAATGGGGTAAACAGTGAGGTGGCAAAGCTTCCAGGTGATACAACATTATTCAAGGTAGTTAAGTCCAAAGCTGACTGTGAAGAGTTACAAAGGGTGTGACGGTGTCCCCATAAGACTTTATGGGGAGATGCTTATAAATGTATATATGATGTAACTGGAATATGTTTTATGCTACATGTGCCATGTAACATATCTCTGTAAAAGTTATGATCTAGTGAATCTATTCCTCCTGTTTGTATGCATGTATCATTGTTGTAGTTGAAGTTATGAATATTGGTTGTAAATTTGCTGGTTTTATACGTAGCCTTTGCAAGAGCATGGGATCATGCCTTGAGAAAGGAACTTGCAGGTAAAGAGCCCAATCAAGAAACTCTTAAACAGACAAAAGAAGTTGCAGACACCAATCCACATCTGTGCTTGGCCAGGAATGTGACTGGCTGGGCTGGTTACTTAGTGGTGCATGGACATGTGACGTGCTCATGTGATCCCAAAGCTCCAGGGTAACTGGATGCTACACAGAGGGAAAGGGAAGGGAATCCACCTGGGGGAGAAAGTCTATTTAAACCCCTGGAAGACCCCTCCATCTTGTCTTCAGCTGGCTAAAGAGAGAGACTCTCCACCCCCCCAAGGACACACCTGAAAGAGACTGAACAAAGGACAAAGACAATAGGGGGTGTGAGCGATTGCTGGACCCAGGCTAGGAGGACTATAGCCTGTAAAGGGAAGTTTGCTGGAACTGGTGAGGTTTTTAGCTGTATACAGTGTGATTAGACATAGACTTGCGTGTTTTATTTTATTTTACTTAGTAATCCACTTTGTTCTGTCTGTCACTACTTGGAATCACTTAAATCCTACTTTCTGTACTTATTAAAATCACTTTTTACTTATTAAGTTACCCGGAGTACGTGTTAGTACCTGGAGGGGGCAAACAACTGTGCATATCTTTCTATCTTTGAAATAGAGGGCGAACTATTTATGAGTTTACCCTGTATAAGCTTTATACAGGGTAAAACGGATTTATTCAGGGTTTGAACCCCATTGGGAGTTGGGCACCTGGGTGTCAAAGGCAAGAGCACTTCCTGAGCTGCTTCCAGGCAGGCTTACAGCTGTTAGTGGATGTGGTTCAGACCTGGGTCTGGGTTTGCAGCAGACCAGCAGGTCTAGCACAAAACAGACAGGATTCTGGAGTCCCAAGCTGGAAAATGCAGGGAAGCAGGGGCAGAAGTAGTCTTGGCGCACCAGGTGGCAGCTCCAAGGGGGTTTCTGTGATACCAACCCGTCACAGTGCAAAGCTTCCAGGTGATACAAAATTATTCAAAGTAGTTAAGTCCAAAGCTGACTGTGAAGAGTTACAAAGGGATCTTACAAAACTAAGTGACTGTGCGACAAAATGACAGATGAAATTCAGTGTTGATAAATGCAGAGTAATGCACATTGGAGAACATAATCCCAACTATACATACAAAATGATGGGGTCTAAATTAGCTGCTACCACTCAAGAAAGAGATTGTGGAGTCATTGTGGATGGTTCTTTGAAAACATCTGCTCAGTGTGCAATGGCAGTCAAAAAAGCTAACAATGTTAGGAAACCTTAGGAAAGGGATAGGTAGTTATACAGAGAATAACATAATGCCATTAAACCAATCTATGGGCCACCCACACCTTGAATATTGTGTGCAGTGCTGGTAGCCCTATCTAAAAAAAGATATATTACTCCCTCCCCCAGAGCCCAGCCACACACCCCCAGCCAATACATCCGCACCTCTTTCCCTCCAGAGCCCAGGTCCCCCTCTCAGTGTCTTCTATATGTGCGAGCTGGGCTCTGCCGGGTCCAGTGGCTCATAGTGGCAGTTAGCAGCACTGCAGTCCATTTCTGTGGGGGAAAGGAAATTCTGCGCACATGTTAATTTCTGCAAAAATCTACATTGCACAGTGGCACAGAATTCCCCCAGGAATAATAATATATTGGAATTGGAAAAAGTACAGGGAAGGACAACAAAAATGATTAAGGGTATGGAACAGCTTCCGTATGAGGAGAGATTAAAAATAATAGGACTGTTGATTTTAGAAAGCAGATGACTAAGGGGGGATATGATATTTGTCTATAAAATTGTGAATGGTGTGGAGAAAGTGAATAAGAAAGTTTGATTTACCCCTTCACATAACACAAGAACCAGGGGTCACCCAATAAAATTAATAGGCAGCAGGTTTAAAATAAACATAAGGAAGTATTTCTTCATACAATGCACAGTCATCCTGTGGAACTCATTGCCAGGGGTCCAAAAGTATAACTTGGTTCAAAAAAAGAACTAGATAAGTTCATGGGGGATAGGTCCATCAATGGCTACTAGCCAAGATGGTCGGGGAGGCAACCCTATGCTCTGGGTGTCTCTAAACCTCTGACTGCCAGAAGCTGGGGCTGGACAAAAGGGGATGAATCACTTGATAAATTACAGTGTTCTGTTCATTCCCTCTGAAGCATCTGGCACTGGCCACTGTCGGCAGACAGAATATTGGGCTAGATGGACCATTTGTCTCATCCAATATGGCCATTCTAATGTTCTTATGTTAATACTTTTTGGAAACTGTAGTTTAAACAAAGCTGTCTTTTTTTAAACATAAAAAGAACAGATTAGCATTTTCAAGGTGAATATATTGAAAAGAATAATACTTTATATAAAGCCCCTTTCAAAATTCAAGATTTTTATAAAGGTTAATTATTTATTGCAGTGAAACTTGTCTTAACCAGCAATTCAAGGAACAGGCAAAAATGGGTTACTGATAGGGTGGCTTTCTAATAATAGTTAAAGATGCCCCAAAGTATCCAAGAATGCAGTCTTTTAAAATGGGAGGTTGCCTAATAGGGTTGGGTTCTTAAACAGTTTTCACTGTGTTTCCATTTTACAGATGGGGAAACTGAGCCAAAAGGCTGTGACTTGCCCCGAGGTCATCAGCAAATCAGTGGCAGAATCAGGAGGCAAGTAAAGGTCTCCAGACTCCCAGGTCACTGGACAACACTAAGGAAGGAAGGATTGTCTAGTGGTTAACCTGCTAGCCTGTGATTCAGGGGAGCAGGTTCAAGTCCCTGCTCTACCATAGACTTCCTGTGTGACCGTGGGCATTTAGTCTTTCTGTGTCTCACTTCCGCACCTGTAAAATGGAGATAATAGTATTTCCTTACCCCTTACAGTACATAATACATTAAATCCCATGGGATACTCATATACATTGATAATGGGGGCCATATAAATAACACAGGTAGGTAATAGGTGCACTTCAGTGCCCCAATACAAACAAAAGTGTTGAAAATATATTGTCAACTATTTCTCACCTGCCCTCCACGCCCATCAATTATTTTAGATGTAAAATTTCAAAACTTGAAATGGGCTATAAAGCATTAAGTATCCTTGGAGGGGAAAAAATGAGAGAACGAGAGGGCTGTTCCACCCTAATGGTGGTCCATGTAAGTACACTGAGCTAATGTTAACGTTTAACAAGAGGATTACAATGGCAAGTAAGTGTCCTAAAAATAAAGAAGGATAACATTTATTTAATAAAGTGCATTATTTTATCTTAAAATTATGTCCTCATTACTAAGAGAATTGTAAAGTTAATTTTTGTTAGATTAATGATATTTGAGTAATATTTTCAGTTGAGTCTGTTTCAAATAATTGGCCATTAATTGAAAAAGGAAATTGAATTGAATTTATCTTGTACATAAATCCTGTCAGAGTTATTAATGGGTCTCAGAAAATATCGGCCTGTTCCCAGAAATGAATGGAGCACACTGATTCTTCTGAGCTGATTAGCTATGGCAGTTTGGAGTTTTGTTAAATAAAAAAGATGATTTAGGAAGAGAGACATAATTGAATTTAATACAGAGGGAATTCAAATGCCTGATTAGTTCTGTGAGACCATTTTTTCTATTAAGCAGTTTCATCAGTAATTTTTATTTTTACAAAAAATGCAGATTTTCACCAGGAGGTGGAGCTAAAGTATTAGCTTGTATTGGAAACGGGTATCTCAGTATTGAGAGAGTCTGTGATTTAACTTGTTCCTTCAGTAAGCATGTATTAAATACAATGTTGCTGCTGTGAGCATTTTTTAAAAACATAAAAAGAGAAAGTGAATTCTATTCAGAGGTATGAGTGACATGAATACAAAATCCCCTTGGGTACAGGAAGAGGCCCAGAAGACGTTATGTTGGAAATCTGATCATCCAATCTAAAGTTTGTAATGTACATAATCTGACCCTTTTGCTTCATAAGGAGCTGCTTGAATTGATTCTGTAACTATGCTGTATGTTTAACTGTAGTCTATGTTGAATAGAATCATAGAATATCAGGGTTGGAAGAAACCTTAGGAGGTCATCTAGTCCAACCCCCTGCTCAAAGCAGGACCAATCCCCAATTTTTGCCCCAGATCCCTAAATGGCCCCCTCAAGGATTGAACTCACAACCCTGGGTTTAGCAGGCCAATGCTCAAACCACTGAGCTATCCCTCCCACCGCCCCATGGTCTGGTGACTGTAAATAAAAAGACTTCCCTGAGACTTTAATACAAATCTCTTTATTTCAGGTCTCGACTGGCATGGGTAGACCCCGACTCCCATTTCCCTTTCTTCTGATAGAAGGATCTGTTATGGGGGCAAGATGAGGGGGTCTCACAGTTCCCTCCCACTGTCTCTGTGGGCTTGTCTAAATGGTGCCTTAGTTCGCACCAGTTGGGGTGTGAATTCAAATGTGCATCAGTATGTTGTGTACTAACTGGCCCATGTGGGCCCTGCCGGCGCTCACTATAAGTTTGCTAACGCACAGTAATGTAGTCCCATTTCAAACAGGACAATATTAACACCCACTAGAGAACTTATGGTGTGTGCCAGCAGGGTCCACACATACCAGGTCCACACGGGCCAGTTTGTGCGCAGCACACTGGGTGCACATTAGAATTTACACCTCAGCTGGTGTGGACTAAGACACTGCGTAGACAAGTCCTGTGACTCAGGAGTCAGCAGCTAAATAGCAGGACCCAATATCCTCTCAGCTGTGTCCCATTCTTCATATTTTCAGCACCTTGTGGATTTTCTGGTACTTGTACCTAGAGAGCATCAACATTTCTGAAATCCCAGGATTATTTCAATCTTTTTTGCACTGACGCATAAGCAGGGCAGTTTGGGGTACAAGTACTAGGGTTGCCCTAGAAGGCAGAAATTTGAGAAAGTGGCAGCATTGAGTCCAACAGAAATTGAGTGGGTCACCAAAGACCTATGGGATCAGGGTTTTTCTGTGGCGGAAGAGACTTGAGGAGGTTGTATCACAGGGCAGGGTAGAGCACAAAGAACTTTCTAAGGGGCAAAGGAGGGGTTGTAGCCTCAGGAGACTGGCTTTAGAGAAGAATATGTAGAATCTGACATGGATTTCCAAGTCTTCTGAGGCTCATCTATCATTTCAGGCCAGGTTTAAGTGTTATTTGCACCTTAATATATGGAAGTGAAAGGTGGAAATCCACCAATGGTATGGACAGATGTTTAATTGCCTTTGAAAGAAAATGCCTCAGGAAAATACTCAATATTAAATGGAATGAATTCATTTATAACAAATGTCAAGATTTGTCAGAGAGTTCAACTTCTTATCTCCGAAGTGTTCCAGAAAAGAAGATGGAAATATCTGGGACATGTGTTAAGAATGAAACCAGATCACCATTGAGCAGCTGGAAGAACACACCAAAGAGGCTTACCAAAAGAATCCCTCCATCAAACACTAGTTAAAAAGTGAAAAATTATGGGACTCAACAACATAGAGAACATGCAAAGAGTGGCTCAGGTAGACAAGGATGGCAGAACATTGTGCCCTAGGTGATGTCTGATGGCACAGGAAGGATTCATTTTTCATTGTTCTACTGTGGTAGTTGGGAAAATTTTCTGTAGATCAATCAGGTAAAATCTAGGGAAGGTCAGAGAGATTTTAAAACAGTACACTCTAGAGTGCACCCAGATAATGTTTTAAAAATTACATTGGTGATATTTTTCATGTCTGAAAGAGGCAGGTAGTAATGGGAGAAAGCAAAACTCTATAAACAATAGAGAGCATGTGATCTTGATAAAAAATTTTGCAGCCAAAATAATGGTATCAAAGAGTAAGACATTTTACTTCTATTAACCTTTAGGGGACTGGGTAATTCTAAGGCTGTGTTAAGGACCGGTCAGTTTCTGAGGGGTTTTGTTGCAGGAAGAAGACTCTTGTCTAAAGTACAGGTTAAGACTCTTGGCTAAAGTGAGCCCCAAATTGCCCTATCTTCCCGCTACTGGGAACCCTCTTTTTTTCTTTCTGCCCTTGTCACTGTGAACCACTTACGTCCATTTCCTGTTTCAGCCATGGGCTGTGTCCCACCTCTGCACCACTTACAGCTGTTCTTCCAGGCAAGACTTATTGGGGCTGGTGTTGGTCCACATGTCCAAGCTTTCCAGGAGCAGTGAGATGCTCTGGCACAGACTGGAGCAGCTCTATGCAGCAAGATGTGCTGGTGGAGAAGACATGGCTCCTGTCTGTGTTTGGCTGAGGACTGAAATCTTCCCCCAGTCAGTGGACTGGGACGGTACAAAAAATCTTGTTTGAGACAAAAGAGACTCTTGATTGTAGAGGGTTGTGGGGTCACTGTAAAGGAATAAGTGTGACTTTTGCATGGGGAAGGAGGCATATGGGAAAGAGATAGAAACCGAGTTAGTTTTGCTTTTCTCCCTCCACCTTAGAATACTAAGGATGAGTACACGCATCCTTAAAATTTTGTGGATTAGGACAACATTGTTTGGTAGTGGTAATGTTTGGTTGGTGGGTAATATTTGCTCACTCATCTGAGGTGTACAACCGACGGCTGCTCATATTTCACCGACTGCAGTGACCAAGCATTCCTGCTTCTGGTTGCTTAGGAGGTGCAACTTTTCCTGTCTGATGTGAGCTTCCCAGTTATAATTTTTTAACTTCCAAATTATATTACTGGAATGCATTCTATATGGGCTGATTGGAAGGCCAGTCAGATGCTTCAGCCAGAGCCAAACTCAGCTGCTAACTTACTTAGAAATGCTAGATCTTCTTTTTTTTTATTCCCATCTGTTAGCTCAACGACTCTGATGGGGCCAAATGAAGCCACTTCCATTCCTTATTTGATTTATATGGTCTAATACTTGCCAAGTGTTTGACAACATCTTCTTGGCAATGCCCTTCATGAATGGTTGCTGCCAATAGCTGCCCTCACTAGGTTTAGCATGCCAGCTGAGGTAGGGTCCCGGGGTATGACACCGGAGCACACGCAGCTAGTTGGAGCCATCAGTGAGAACTGAGTGAGTTGCCAGGACTAGTTGCAAGCCAACTGCCTTTTATGGGTGTGGCTGTCTACTATGCAGAGGTAGTTGAACTCACTTCATGCACCCCAAAGTGCTAGTTAAGTGAAGCATATTTCAACTATTCTTCCTAGACTGCACTAGCATCCACTTCACTTCCAGTTTCAGGCTGCTGGCTAAGATCTGCATTATAGGTCTATCATAGATGCCACGTATATGGAAGGTTTTTCTTTTTCTGTTAGTCTCCAGAAATAAAAAAAAATATTGTATGTAAAAGTAATACTCTGAAAAGCCTTAAGCACCTTTACTAAAGTATTCTGGAAAACTACAAATATATGCTTGTCACCAGACTTGGCATCATTTCTAATCAAATGTCTCCACTCCCACACAGTTGACTCACTTTATCATTGTTTTAATTTTTTTCCAAAAGTGCATTAGTACAAACATATAGTAGTTTAGTTCAGCTGCAGCAAACCTTTGAATTAATGTGTCAAAATGTTTATAGTCTTAACATGCTGCAAAGACATTTTGAAAATCTGATTTTAACAGGTTTCAGAGTGGTATCCGTGTTATTCTGTTTACTTAGAAATGTGAAACTCAAATATGATTCTGTAGCAGTATTGTTTTCTACTTGATTTTGAGCAAGCTGCTTGCCATGTCTTCACCTCTGATTTACCCTTCATTAAAAAATAGAGATAATGAGGCTTACTCACATTTGCCAAGGAATTTGTTATTTTAGGATTAAAAGCTCATTATAAATGCTAGGAAACATTCTTTTTTTCCATTTTAAACATTTTGAAAGTGTTACTTGCATTAGCTAACACTGAATTAAATGCAAATATATAAACTAATTACCATTGAATCATCTATTCAAATAGACTCTTAAATGACAGATGAATGGTAAGTAGAAATATCTCAGATGATTTTATCTTGTAAAGACAAGACTACACTATTTTCTCAAAGAATGCATGTGATGCTATTTTACTCGTGCTAAGGCTTTCTTTAACATGTAAGAAGGTGTATCATTGGGTAAACTTGAAGGTGCTGTCATACTAGATATGGAGATGATATCTGCTTGGGGATTGCACTGAATTAATGGTAATGCTTGATGTTGATAGATATCTTTCTCTAGTTCAGGCAGTACCAAAACAAGCCATTTTAGAGGACAGTCATGTTACAGCTAAACGAAACTTGTCATTTAACAAAGGGCTTGTTCTTAAACATATGATTGGAAACATTTAAAAAATATTTTCAACTTCCTTTCTCTCTGTTCACCATTTCTGGCACTCAAGAATGTTAAAAGAAAGAACCCGAATATGAATGGAAGGTAGGGGTGAAAGTAAGTATAGGGACCTACCGGTACGGGGCTGGTCTGGGGCTGGCTCTGGCCCCCAGAAGGGACGGGGCCTTGATGGAAGGGGCGGGGCTTGGGGGTCAGAGCCAGCCCCGGCCTGCCCTGTACTGGTAAGTGCCTCCTCTCCCTCTCCCCCGCTTCCTCCTCCCCACCAGGGTAGCACTGGCAGCTGGGGGCGTCGGCAGTGGTTTAAAGGGCCTAGGGCAATAGCGGCGGCCGAACCCTGGGCCCTTTAAATAGCTACTGGAGCCCCACACCCGCTTCCCCAGGGCTACGGCAGCAGGGATCCGGGGATGGGGCTCTGGCCGCCGCTACCGCCCCAGGCCCTTTAAATCATCCCCGGAGCCTGCCAGAGCCCTGGGGAGGCAGCGGTGGGGCTCCAGCAGCTATTTAAAGGGCCCAGGGCTTGGCCGACACTACCACCCCAGGCCCTTTAAATCGCCGCCGGAGCCCTGCCACGCCTCCCCAAGGGTCCAGCAGCAATTTAAAGGGCCAGGGGCTCTAGCCACTGCTGGGCGCCCCAGGCCCTTTAAATTGCGCCTGGGGAAGCCGATCCACCCCGGTACGGCGCACCGACTCTTGCTGGTACGCCGTACCGGGGCATACATACCGGCTTACTTTCACCTCTGATGGAAGGTGCCCTGTTAATTTATGGTTTTGTATTGTTTGATTCCATAGGTAAAATGTGCTAATTTCTCCCAGTGTATTAGATGATCCCCTACATTATTTCTTATAAAATCATAGGTTTTGTGAAAAGGTTGGTTCCCTGACAGATGAACCAATGAAAACATCAAGAACTTGTGACAATTCAAATCAATAAGAGTAAAGCAAATTGATGTTAAGGATTTTGAAACAATGCCCAATGCATCAAGTTATAGGCAAATCACAGTGGCATGATAAACCATATTTATTTTCACCCACTATTGGTAATTAAGTTAAAGACTCAAGAAATGTTTCACTCATAAATCTTGAATAACAAAAATAAGTTGTGGAGATTTTTTATCATAGGCTAAATATTCTCTTGTCATAATGACATCTGCAAAATTCTCAGTTAATTTTTAATTATTTAAATGTTTCAGAAAACATAAAGCAAGGATTGATATTTTGCTAAGTGGAAAGACTTTTAAAAGGCATAAGAATTATTCTATTATCTAAAATATTATTTTTGCTACTAACATGCTTATCTGTGAGTATATCAAGCTTGTAATTTATTTTAAATGTAACAGTTCTTTTGATTTGTTTTGGTGTACAAGTGTGTAGGAAAGTGAATAACATTGTAAGGCTAAAAGAGAATCACCATGCAGGTTTTCCCCGGACATGGGGAGGCAGGTGTCCTCCTATTGGTCCTCTTTGGAGCTGTGAACAGGCTCAGATGAAATGTTAGGTTTTTGTTGTAGATTGTCATTTGGTAGAGATTTAAATGATTCAAACAGTCATTTACCTAGAAACTTACACTGGCTTTGAGAAAGGGCCCAGAATTAATGGTTACAAAATATATGCCATTCACACTTCCCTGATACTATTTTTATTAATTCTAAAATGGCTTGCATGAACTAGGTTAGTCACAACTTCTACCAATTCCACATAATGGCTTTAGAATTTTTACTAGTCTATATTAAAACAGATGCCCATTTCAGTCTTTCCCGTTGACACATTTAAAACCCCCAAAGGCAAATCAATAGTAATACAACGAAGCTGTTTGTTTTTGGGATATATATATATTCCATCCTGAAAGGGTGTACAAGAGAAATTAAAGCAGAGAGAAGTTTTAAAGAAGAGAGAGAAACTAAAAGAGAAAATACAGATTGAAATTCCTCTTAATATGAAAGTATAAATGATGCAAAGCCAAGTAAAGCCTCATGGTGGCACTGCCTTTCAGTGATTAGATATGTTTACCTCCATTATTGAAATACTTTGTGATACTTTGTACTGTTTTTGCACATTCACTGTGAGTCTTCTTCTTTCCCCACCCCTATTTTCCCCAATACAGTATCTGTTTCCATCATAAACTCCTGGTTTTGGTGGACTTTGGATTAGATGTAAAACTTTGTGTTGTTCTGAAACTTGTCTTATCACATTTCAGTGTCTATTTTCTGCTTTTTAATTTTGTAAATGAAATCATGCCCTTGAAAAGTGCCACATTAACAACTCTGAACCTCTCCATTGATGTACAGAAATCACTTAAGTGAAAGTTTCCCATATGGACATGTCCACAAAAAGCTGAAGTGGGGACAGCAGTTCATTTCACACAGGTTACCAAACTGCTGTCAGAGGATCTCTTCCAACCTGTCTGGATTTGAGTTAGTACCTGAAGAGTATAACCATGAATATACTTTCCCTTACCGGTCTTTCACTTGAGTGAGCCACTTCAAAACATTTATGTATCTGTGTTGGTTATGGTGATTTTGTTTGTAGGGTTTCCTGACAGTTCTGGAACTCAAAAAGTTTAATTACAAACAGGAAAGAGAGAAATTTCACAGTTCAGTAGTCCGTAATATAGATTTAAATCTGTTTTTGTTTGTTTTTCATTTATAAATATTTGCTACTCTTTAGAAAATTGGCTGTTGTGCATGCATGGTAGCTTTTTAATTTGTAGAATCATTCCAATGTTATGTATGTATGCCATGGATTTATATTCCACTGAATTCCATACTACAGGCTTGCACAATATACTGCAAATGTTCTGAGGGAGAGTGGGTTAATTAGTAAATAATAATTACAAAGTATATTTTCATAGTAAACCATAAATTTTTCCGCTAAACAATATGTATTTCTAAAATTCTCTGAATATGTATCTGCATAATAGTTTATATATGCTTAATCGGAATTGCTAATTCAGTTATGTCAACTCAAATTTCCATTATTTGTATTTATTCTTTCATTTATGTTTGGTATGTAGAATCTGATCTATAGCATTGATATCTGTGAGAATGCAGAAAAAAGTCAGCCATTACTAACCAAAGCAAATAAAACACAGTTGCATCTAATGTGGCTCACATTTCACTCAATTCAAAACTCTCATGTAGATTTATGTTTCCAAAGACAGGGGACTCCTCACATTTTCCTTCATCTTGACCCTATAAACAGCTAACAATTTTCTAATGTTTGTTTAATAGTTATAACTGGCACTTGTGTAATCCAAAACACAAATGTAGATCTCAAAGCTCCTTACAAAGGTAGGTGAGTATCTTCAGGGCAGGGACTGCATTTCACTGTGCCACTGATCCTGTACCGAGCTCTGCTTTAACCATTAACCATTTTTAGTTAAATTTTCTTTTGAGATGAAATCTTTTCAGAGAAACTGCTCAGACCCTAGATGGTAGCAATGTTATAAAACTTTACTTTGTGAAGACTGTGGGAGTAGTATGTGCATCAGGAGAGCTAGAGAAGGAGGAGAGTTTGTCACAGAGTAGTCAGCTAAATACAGATTTCTCTATTTAGCAATAGAACCCATCATTTGCATAAAGGATCTTGTACTGAACTCTATATTTCAGAAGTTGCACAAGTAACAGAGTATTTAACATGGGATCCCATTAGTTATATGGAAACTATTGGTTTATCTTGAGAATCCCATAGTTACATTGAGAATCTGTATTGAACCAGGAGTTTCAGCTTACACGCAGGGAATGATATCCTTAGCTTGGAAAAACTCTACTTCCAGAGAAAATCATGTATTAAAGCAGGGAGTTCCAGCAATTACTTAGAGAATCCTCTAATAAGATAATATTATGGAAGTATTTATTAATACTTACAATTTATTAGTTATTTGTTATTTGAAAAATTATGATGGAAAAGGCCCTCAGAATTTGTTGAGTGTTGTATAAATGCAGAGGACGTAAGAGCTCCTACCACAAAAAGTTTACCTTTCATTTTAAGACAAGATTCAGGAAGAGTGTTTAACAAACAGTAAGAGGGAGTGGGCAAGGGGGAACTCAGCTAACTGTGATTGGACCATTTTTATATAACACATTTAAAAAAATCTGCCATTCATGCCAAGCTTCCTGTAATGGATTATAGGAAAACTGGAGATTTTGAAGGTGCTGAAAGATGGAGTAATTGAGTTGATTATTCATGCTAAAAAGTTAGTATAGATAACTTTGCTGAGGTCTGAGCAATGCCCCCCCCCCCTTCTGTGAGCACCACATAGTATCAAACACTGCAGTCTATCATTGGAGAAGACTCAAAGGTTTGTGTGTGAAAATAAGAAGCCGACTGCCCAAGCAAAAGAACTCTACTCGTCTAAACTGGGCAAACAGCCACTGATATGTGATTAGGCATATATAGCGCAAAGTAAGTAGCGAAAGCACGTTTATGTAACAATTCAAATTAGTTACATTCATCACATGGATTGGTTTAAAGCAAGTACACATGTTGTGCCATTTGATCTCTGCTGTGATACTGAGAGCAGCATCAATGTGTTTGGAAGGCTGCTAGTGGACATAGTGAGACAGTTTAGGTTTTGTCATAAATATGCTGATAATATTTTCTCAATATAATTGGATACAGAAGGTGCCATCTCTCAGTGTTTCTCAAGGTCTGGCTAACAATAGGCTTGAATGAAAGCAAGCCCTGGTCTACACTACGAGTTTAGGTCGAATTTATTAGCGTTATTTCGATTGATCCGTGCACCCGTCCACACGACGAAGCCCTTAACATCGACTTCTAGGGCTCTTAAAATCGATCTCGCCACTCCACCCCCAACGAGGGGATTAGCGCTTAAATCGATATTGCCGAATCGATGTAGGCTAGTGAGGACGCAATTCGACAGTATTGGCCTCCTGGATCTATCCCACAGTGCAACATTTGACCGCTCTGGACAGCAGTCTGAGCTCCAATGCTCCGCCCAGGTAGACAGGAAAAGCCCCGCAAACTTTTGAATTTCATTTCCTGTTTGGCCAGCGTGGTGAGCTGCAGGTGAGCGCAGATCTCATCAGCAGAGGTGACCATGATGGAGTCCCATCAAAAGGATTTTTTGCTCCCCCCTCAGTTGCTTTCACGGAGGGAGGGGGGAGCAAGGGTTAGGCTCATTTCCTTCTAGCTGCAGATGGTACAATATGCGGTGAGCAAGGAGGCGCCTTCCCTTCTAGCAGCAGATGGTACAATATGCTTGATATCCATCATCAGCTCCTGGCCCCCTCAAGGATTGAACTCGCAACCCCGGGTTTAGCGGGCCAACGCTCAGACCGCTGAGCTATCCCTCCGCCCGTGTTCCAGGCAGTACTGAATCTCCCTTAAACAAAACGTAAAAAAGAGAATGACCAGAGTCACTCTGGTCACTCCCATTTATGTCCAAGCGCCCCCGGCCAGCCACACCATAGGCCGCCGGCCAGGAGCACACGAATACCAATCATATTGTACAATCTGCTGCGAGAAGGAAAGGAGCTTCTGCTGTGTGGTCCCGCGACCACGACCATTTATGGCATATTGCACCATCTGCAGCTAGAAGGCAAGGCGCTCCTGCTGTGTAGTCCCGCGACTACCAGCCTCAGGCGGAATGGCCCCCTCAAGGATTGAACTCGCAACCCCGGGTTTAGCGGGCCAACGCTCAGAACGCTGAGCTATCCCTCTGCCCGTATTATAGTGTGACTGAATCCCCACTAGACCTAATGTCCAGGCGTACGCTGGAGATGTACGGTAATTGTGAGCTGAGCAGGCTTCCGTAGCAAACACGGAAACCCCGGAAAAAAGGCGCGAAAAATATTGCTTTCACGGAGGGAGGGATGACATGTACCCAGAACCACCAGCGACAATGTTTTCTGCCCCATCAGGCTTTGGGATCGCAACCCAGAATCCCAATGGGCGGCGGAGACTGCGGGAACTGTGGGATAGCTACCCGCAATGCAATGCTCCGAAAGTCGATGCTAGCCCCGCTACTGTGGACACAGTCAATCGACCTCATGGTCTTAACGCTCTTTAGTGGGGACACACACAATCGATTCCATAAATTCGGGTTTTAAAATATCGACTTCTATAAATTCGACCTAATTCTGTAGTATAGACGTACCCCAAGTTGGCTGAGGCGCAATCTAGATAACTGAGATAGCTGAGATAATGTTAGTGGGGTGGGGAAGCTCCTAGAGGAAAGAGTGAATATATCATCTGCCCCTTGTACAAAGGCATGCCTGTCTTTTCTTCTTCAGATGTACAACTGAAGGGTTTGATTGGACCTTCACATGCTTTTGGATATCCAGATAGCAGTAGGGGCTAAAATAGTTTTTTTATTTATCCTCATGTGGCAAGAAGATCATGACCTTCTTTATTAGGCCCTAACTTGGGCCCAAGTTGTCTGAGTTGCCTCAACTTCAATACTTTCACTAAATTAGTGGCTCTCAATCTTTCCAGACTATCATACTCCTTTCAGGAGTCTGATTTGTCTTGTGTACTCCCGAGTTTCACCCCACCTAAAAGCTGTTTGCTTACAAAATAGTTAAAAATGCAAAAGTGTCACAGCACGCTATCACTGAAAAATTGCTTACTTTCTTATTTTTGCCGTATAATTATAAAATAAATCAATTGGAATATAAATAAATATTATTCTTACATTTTGGTGTGTAGTTTATAGAGTGGTAATGGATTGTCTTTGTCATTGTCTGTATGAAATTTTAATTTGTACTGACTTTGCTAGTACTTTTTATGTAGCCTGTTATAAAACTAGGCAAACATCTAGATGAGCTGAAGTACCCCCTGGAAGATCACTGCATATTTCCAGGGGTACACGTACTCCTGGTTGAGAACCACTGCACTAGATTATCCCGAGATTTGCACATCGGGGGTGGGTCAGAATACTCATAATAAAATAGTGTTCAGTAGATTCACAATGAAGGGGTTTTAGTTAAGTTTGGGAAGGCCTTTTATAGCTTCTTTCTGTCATGATGTATATTTGATGATTGTATGTGTGTTTAAAGTTCCATATGATCCTACAGAGTTATTGATAGGTTCAATGCATAAATCAAGTTTCAAACATATCTCTCTTGTTCATTTGATGAGTATTTCTGAATGTTCAGTGACTCTCTGGGGATATTACCAAGGGTTCCATTCTGGTCCCCTTGCTATTTAATATATACAAGTTCCTTTTTGCATGCCATCTTTTTACTGGCATTCTTCCCACTCTAATGTACATGACACTTAAAATTACTGATATCTTTGATACTGTATCTTTAGTGAATAAGACTGTATTTCAATTTATTTTAGATATAAATTTGTGGAGGGCAAAGTATTATAAGGACAGTCACATCTGCCAATAGGCAGTGTTGTTGTAGCTATGTTGGTCCCAGGATACTAGAGTGACAAGGTGGGTGAGGTAATATCTTTTATTGGTCCAATTACTGCTGGTGAGAGAGACGAGCTTCCAAGCTCAAGCTCACACGGGGCTCTGAGACTTGAAGAAGAGCTCTGTGCAATCTTGAAAGCTTGTCTCTCTCACCAACAGAAGCTGGTCCAATAAAAGATATTACCTCACCCACCCATCTGCTAATAATGAACTTCACTTACTTTGACTGGACTGAAGGTCCTAATTTGCTTCAATAGACTTGCCTCTTACTGAAAAGCTTCACTGTGAGACTAAATATGTGAGCTGTGAACATGGGAGGTCTGCTGGGATTGGGAAGCTATGGCTATGGAGCAGTCACAGAGGGCCGGCTTTACGAAGAGTGGGGCCTGATTTGAACGGTTTAGACGGGGCCCCGGCAGGGACCCGCCGCCGAATTGCCAACGATGACAGCGGCAGCGCTTGAGCTGCCGCCGACGTGCTGCCGCCGACACGGACGTTGCGGGGCCCTGCAGCGAGGCGCAGGGCCCGATTTGGGGGAATCGGGGGCATTGACCTAAAGCCGGCCCTGAACCATGAAATTGATCTACGCCCACTAGTAAAGATTCAGAGCTGCAGTGCCTTTGGTGTCTGCTTTACAGACACCCACGTAGGGCCTTGTCTGGTGGATTCATGTAGTTGCAGATCCACTGACCACACTGTATATCCCACAGAAGGACCATCCATTGGATTGGAGGGAATTCCTGGAGTGCCACATCAAATCAGGAAAGGGGGTTCCCCCTACATATGCCCACTAGCCTTGCAGTGGAACTGCACTGGTTCCGTTGCTTTCATTGGTGTCATGGGGGAAGAACAAAATTTATCTCATAAAAATTTTCCAACCATTCTTTAAAAAAAAGTGTGTGTGTGTGTGTGTGTGTGTGTGTGTGTGTGTGTGTGTGTGTGTGTGTGTGTGTGTGTGTAAAAAGCATGCTTGTGAATGTGAGAAGAGGACCATTTTGTGCGATGTTCGCTGTTGCCATCTCATACAGAAAGTAAACCATAGCCAAAGATTAGTATTTTTTTAAGCAGCCGTTCATTTTAAATGTTTCTGGACATAATAATCTGTACATCTGGTGAACATATGCTGGTAAATATTTAAATACTGTGAAACATATTTACTCTGAAATGGCAGCCAGATAACCAAATTCTTTCCCTCCAACGCTCAAACTTAATGCCAGACTCAGTTCTAAGCATGTCAGCCAAGTGGCGGGGGTGCAATAGGAATCCCTTTTCTTCGTCTTGCCCCTCAGGTCATAAAGTCATTACCCAACCACTAATGCAGTACTAAGGCTGCAATAGTCCCAGCAGCCCTATGCACATCCTCGATAAGGTGTGAGGGAAGAAGAGAGGGATCCACCAAACATCAGATCCTGAAGCCCCATCCCCAACTGACCACTCTTCCACCTGCCTTGTGCATGCCTAAGTGCTGAGTGCGACTGTGGATCTGAGCTCCATGTAGCACAGAGGCTGACAAGCTTCCACCCCTCCAACCCCAGCCCTTCCCCTGCCCCTTACTCATCCTCAGGGCATATGGGCCAACAACCAGGGAGTTCTCAGCAGCTACAGAGGAAAGGGCAGGATTTGGTCCAAGAGAGATTATTAAAACACATTTTGTAGAAGTCTAATTTTTGAATATGGTATTAGAATAAAGGTCTTAGAGCAGAGGAAAAGTGCACAATGCAGAATCTCAGTACTATTGTGTTTAATGGGAGGCAGAATAATAAGGAAGAATATTCTTAACTGAAATAAATTAAATGTACTACACACAAACCACTTCTCCCACCTCCTCCCCCCAACTGCTTTAATTTGCTTTACAAAGGCTTTTAAAACAGAAGAGAATCCACCTTATCCTCTTTTAAGACATAAGTAACAGGATAAGCCAGTTTGAGATGTGATATGCTATCATGTTTGCTATATATGGTCTACTATATTATTATTTTTGTCCATCTGTGAAAGAGATTATTATTCATTAATTTATACAGCAACCAAAGTGTGTTGTTTGTGTTACATGCGGTAGGATTATGGCAATGCCATTTTTATATAGCATTATATCTTGGCAATGATCTTAAGAACTATGCTTTTCAAAGTATTACATATAAGGAATTTGTTTTTGTGGATTAAGTGTTTGACTTGGAACAGTTTTGAAAAATGCTACATGGGGAAAATGTGAAAATAATTGCTTAAGAAATAATGAAATGCTGTTGAAAGAACTTCCTAATGTGTTTGCATGAAGGCATTTAATTTTTAAATAAGAGCAGTGTGACTCCTTAGAGAAATAATATGAACACTATGTACTGATATGAACTAATGAGTTTATTCGTGTTTGTGAATAATGCTATTATGAAGTATTTATAGTAGAAAAAGCAATACTTCATTCTGTACAGTCCTTTTTTTACTAATGCCATGTGACAATGGTTTTTACTGCATGGCTTCTCTTGTCTGGTTTTGTTCTTGAAATATGTATCCTTTATATGCTTGACAGTGTGTCTAATTGTTTTGTAATTAAAACAAAACAACGAACAAAGATTCCCAACCCTCCTCACCTCCTTTCCCCGAAAAAAGGGTTGGCATATATTTTACTACTTAATCATTAACTCAAACTAGAGCTACAGATGTAAAAAGCCAGCAAAATAATATGATTTCCAGAAAAGCTTTCAAATAGAGCTCCAGGTTGGCTATCGGATATATGCACAATTCACAGTGAATCAAATTCATGGCTATGCTGTGGCTGCTTTGCATCTGTCTGCCTGCCCAAAGTAACCATAGGGTAAATCCAGGCTGGGGAGTATTTCCCTTTCATATGGTGAGAGCCAATAAAAGAAGTACAATTGTTCAAAATTGACTGAATGGGAGTAGTGTCTTCCTTTATATGATTAACATCAAAAGAAACTAAGTTTCATCCAGTATTGTAAAGAAAAGTTAACTTTATGCAATTTGATGCTAGTATTAAAATGTCAAAGTAACATACGTTGATACTTTGTTAAATTTAACAATGGTTGCAATGTACAAACCCAAACTAGAACCCTTTGACACTGAGGAAGTGTTTCCACTTAGTTTTCGAGGGCTTTCCAAGTGTCTATTGATCAGTGTTCTCTAACAGCACAGAAATAATGTGTCTAATTTAACTGGCCACATGGAGGAGTATAGAAAAAACATTACTTATCCCTTGAAAGGCTTGGAACATCGATAGGAGGACATAACATTAATGACTTTCCTATACACCAACTTCAAAAATGGCTAAATGAGGAAGAAATTACAAATTTATTTTCCTATAATTTCAACAGTTGTCTTGTTTTACTGCAGCAGTAAAGCATTAAGCAATGAAATATCACACAAGGACTATTTTCCTGATAATTTGTCTGACATGCAAAGCATATAATACAAAAGAGAAAGAGATGGAAATGTGGATTTTATTTATATAGACAAATTCAGTGGATTTTATGGCTCATAAAATGGGGCAAAGAGTCTGCAGCTACCATGCAAACATCTTCAAATATTGCTCTTTCATAAATGACACACTGTAACTACAACACCTTTGCTATCTCAATACAGACCTTGCCCTGAACACAGAGTGCTAATTTTGTAGTTGCTTAGTAATGTAGATAAATGTCCACTAAGGACTAATTTAGAACCCCAAAGTCCTTTCACTTTTCACATAAACTAAATAAGTACCAAAGTCTCCAGAGACGAATCACTGAAATTAGAGCTGGAGAAGAACTATGGTTATCTAGTCCGTCTCTTTGTCAATGCAGGATTAAAGCATGAAAGCCTGAGTTTTAACTTCCTTTCATTTTACCCCCTTTTTTCAGATGAAGAAGAACTTTAAAGAAACAATTTATAAAATCCATTGTGGAATATAGTAATGAAAGTAAGTTTTTCTAACTGAGTTAAATTAAAATACCATGTAGCTTTCATATTGGAATTACCAACTCTTTGAGTTTATTTTACTTCAAGCAGCTTTACTAGTCGAAGTAGTGTTTTGTCCATGGAACCAGTGATGAAGGATTGCACTATTGAATTTATTGGCTATTGTTAGTGCCAGCTAAATGAGCTTGACTTTTATCACTGTAATCTTTCACACTAAAAGGCAAGTGTAAATTGTTACATAACAATCAGATATCATTTTTGTTAAGATGGCTGTGGTGGTTTAAAGGCAAGAGGTCATTATTTCTTAGAATATAAATGTTGATGTTCACCAAAACATGACATCACAAAATATGGATGGTGATATACATTGTGAATATTTTGCTTCCAAAATATCTGAAGACCCTTTATAATGGACAAAAGTTTGTGCATGTGATGCTTTTTCTTTTAAACAAGTTATTTTTAAAGTGACGTGAAGTTAGACGTCTAGGGAAAAAAATCTTTTGACCCCTTGAAGCAGCACAGATTTGCATATGCTTTCTGCCTGTGTACATATGATGCTAATCTGATTGGTTTATCAGAAATCAATCGTGTTGTTTTACTGACCTCAGAAGTTCCCCATTGGGATGTGTTTGCTTCATATCTCATTATTCACTTCTGAGAAGGTTTCTGACACATCGAATGAATGTGTTCAGCCAATCATGAGTTAGAATTTTCTTTATCTGCAGTGGGTTCCATTAAAGTCAATATTTTGCCAGAGTTACTACACAGTATTATGACAAACTTGTTATTTCTCTGTACTTAAAATAGGATAGTGTGTCTTTAGATACTACTGTGTGGTAACTGTGGTAATTTAGGCTTTTTAAATGGTAACTATGTATGTGACAATAGTAACTATGATTCCATAAAGACTCCGTTACACAACAGGAGTTGTGCACACAGAGTCCATAGCAGATCAAGCCCTGTTTCTTTTAAGTATCATTCATACACAAGTATCACAGATCACTGTATGGCCTATTTATATTTTATATTTGCAAAAACAATTACACTATACAGATTACAATATGCAGATTATACTATGTGAAACAGGTTGAACAATAGTTTTGCTAGAAAAGACGGATTCAAGGATCAGATTTCGCAGACCTGGACCACACATGGGGAACTTGAGCAAGGCTGTTAAGATTAAGAGGGCTGTGTCACAAGAGGGCTGTGTCAGGTTGAGACCTTCCACCTTCAGGGAAACACAGACGACAATGCATTATGATTTTTTCATGGTAGTGCAATAGGATGTAATAATGCTTCAGGAAGGCAAGACTATTTCAGGAACAGAATTGTCAAATTCTGGGTCTGGTCAAGCCAACTAGGAGGCAGAGAGGGTAGGATTTTGTTTTATTAGAAATAAGATTTCAAGTTAGGGGGGAGGGATAGCTCAGTGGTTTGAGCATTGACCTGCTAAACCCAGGGTTGTGAGTTCAATCCTTGAGGGGGCCATTTAGGGATCTGAGGCAAAAATCTGTCAGGGGACCGGACTTGGTCCTGCTAGTGAAGGCAGGGGACTGGACTCAATGACCTTTCAAGGTCCTTCCAGTTCTATGAGATATAATAATATACTATATGATATGGTGACTTAGGAGATATGCCTAAGCCCAGGGCTACACTAGGGGAGGGGGTCGATCTACGATACGCAACTTCAGCTACGGGAATAGCGTAGCTGAAGTCGGCGTATCGTAATCGGCTTACCTGGCGATGAGGACGGCGGCGAGTCGATCGCTGCAGCTCCCCCGTCGACTCCGCTTCCGCCTTTCGATGCGGTGGATTGCCGGCGCCGACGGGGAGCGCGATCGGGGATCGATTAATCGCGTCTTAACGAGACGCGAAAAATCGATCCCCGATAGATCGATTGCTACCCGCCGATCCGGCGGGTAGTGAAGACCTGCCTTTAGTTATAGGATGGGTAGAAGATACTGGTCTTGAGATGGGATCTGAAAAATTAGGGAGACAGACAGTAGCAGAGAAACTGTCCAAATAGCAGGGACAGTGTGGGAGGAAGATCTACTGCCTGGAGAGATAAGGAAGAGGTACACCTAAGAATCTGGTATTTCAGGAAATCAGGTATTTCTGGTAGAAGGATGGGAAACAGTTCCTGAGAAAGTTTGAAAAGCAAGAGGAAGCTTTGGTACTGGATTTGAAGATTTGAGAATGGAATGCCTCTTTCTGAGGACTGGTGATGAGTTTGGCTTCCACATTTTGGACAGTGGCCACAGTTCAAGTGTAGATACAAAAAGACTGATTTTTCAGAGATTCTGAACAACCATAGTTCCTATTAGTTTCATTGGGAGTTGTGGATGGCCAGACCCTCCAAAAATCAGGTATCTAGTTAGGTGCCTAATTATAGACACCCGAGAGAGAACATTTTGTCCATTAATGTTAGGAGACTTGGGTTTAGTGGGAACATAAAGGAAGGAATCATATGAGAAGAGATGAAGGCCTAAATAGGAGTTTTGGCAGAGGGCAGTTGAGAATCTTACTGATGTGAAAAATCATGCACTAATCGGCAGATTTACAGAGATAGAAAGCAAAAAGTAAATTACATCTTTAATCTGACTGTTGCATAAATTCCTGTAAAAATGACTGTCAATCTAAATCTGATAATAGATCTGAACCCCAAGATGAGAGAGCCACAACCTAACATCTTTTTTGCTGCATTTCTGCGAAGGTTTCAGCAAAATTCTAACTGTTTTGGATTTGTTTTCCATCCTCTCTAGAGGGGGAGCTTCCATTATAAATATACGTGGTATGTTTAAAACATCATCATTATTTATACTCTCCTTTACTACTAACTTTCTATTAAAATTGAAAATCAATCTATTATTGAATATTTTTAGGATGTCTGTCACCTTGATATCCGATTGCCAGGTGGTAATTTGAAAACTAGTTGACTTCTAAAGTAAAAGGAACATAAGGAGCTAGGAACACTGCTCATTTAGTAATAATAGCAGCTTCTGATTTCCAGTGTACTTAAATTTACATATCTTATACAATGCATGCTAAAACTGTATTCCTCAGACAATTTTTTTTTAAATTTTGGTACTGGAGGATCTGCACACCTAAATCCCACACTAAGATACATATGCACGTATGCTGCTGCTAGCAGATTATATGAATGTCTTCTTTTGACACTTTACTTTTCAAACAAAGCTACAATCTAATCCCTTAGTTATTATGGTGCATGAAAATGGAAGATACACTGATGGGTCTTGTGTATATGGGTGTGCGTGTGGGTGGGGGAGGGGGGTTAAGGTGTGATAGAAACAAAACATCCAGCTAAGAATTACAAGGCATCATGGTACTAAGGAAGCCACTGTGGCAAAGTTCCTCCTCTACGTCGGTGGGTCCTGCGCTTATTGGTGGATTCTGCTTGCCTCAGAGATCTTCCCCTCTAGTAGAATCCACAGTCCAGGTTAACTCCTCCTGAGTCTGGTCAGGAGTTGGGAGTTTTGGGGGGAACCCGGGCCCACCCTCTATTCTGGGTTCCAGCCCAGGGCCCTGTGGATTGCAGCTGTTTAGAGTGCCTCCTGGAACAACTGCACGACAGCTACAACTCCCTGGGCTACTACCCCATGGACTCCTCCCAACACCTTCTTTATCCTCACCACAGGATCTTCCAGCAGTACGCCCTCTTACTCTCAACTCCTAGTGCCTCTTGCTCCCAGCTCCTCACACGCAACCTCCTTCCACAGCTCCTGACATGCGCACCTCACTGGCTCACTGGGAGGCTTTTGACTAGTTTCAGCCAGCCCCTGATTGGCTGCAGGTGTCTCAATCAACCTCCCTGCCTTCTGGAAAGTTCTTAATTGGCCCCAGGTGTCTTGATTAACCTGGAGCAACTGCCATAAGGTATCAGGGATTTGTTTAGCCTGGGGCTAACATACTGGTTCCTTACCACGTTCCTATAGCCCTCTGGCCTTGCCCCGTCACACCACTTAATGTGATATTATTTAAACATCAACCTTGAAGGTTCTTTTATAATTGAAGACTATATTTTATTTGAGAATAAAGAAAATTAACGCCTTTGTTTTTAGTATAGAAATAAAGGCCAAGATTTCCAAAAGTGACTAGTGATTTTGGGTGCCTCTATTTTTGGACAACCAGATTAAGACACACCTGAAAGAGGCCTGATACTCAAAAGGCGGGTGGTCAAGCACTTTCTGAAAATCAGTCATCTTTAAGGTATCTGCAGTTCACCACCCAAAAATTGAGGTACCCAAAATCACTAATGCTTTTGAAAATCATGGCCAAAGTAATTTATAGTTACTGTACTATTAGAAGTCTTTCTGCTTACTTGAAAGAGAATACTATAGTCCATAGCTGCTGGAAACAAACTTCCTACGATCATTAACTTGCCAAATTGTCTGTATTTCCTTTCGTCTCTCACGCCTACCTTGTCTCAACTATGCCTTAAGTATGGCTGAGAGAAGATGGGTGAGATATATCTTTTTTAGACCAACTTCTGTTGGTGGGAGAGACAAGCTTTCGAGTTTACACAGAGTTCTTCAGTAAGTATGGCTGCCTTGTAGAAAAGCATAATTAGGATGGCACTTAAGCATGTATGCTTAAAGTTAAAAAGGTGCATAAATACTCTCCTAAATGAATATTTTGAATGTATTATTTTGCACATTCACTGGCATCACAGGGTGGATGGACCCTTGTAGTGTCTCATCTGTGACACACTTAACTCGTTTCACCAGTGCAAGTACAAAATTGATTTTTTTCAATAATTTTTATAACTTAATTTTTTTCAGATGGTTTTATTTTGTTTTCAAATTTGCCTGAAGACTAGACCTCAGTGAAGACTAGCTACTTGGGAATCTATTATCTATTAAGTTCAGATAGATGTACCTATGCTAGCTCTGCTCAAGCTAGTGCGATAAAAATAGCAATGTAGCTGGGGTAGCACAGGAGGTGACTCAGACTAGCTGCCCGAGTTTCTACCCACCTGGACCCCTTGGCTAAGTCCTCAGGTGGCTATCCTGAGGTGCAACTCTAGCTACACTGCTATTTTTAGCATGCTACTTCAAGCAGAGCTAGGTAATCACACCGCAAAGCTAAAATAAAGATGTACCCTACTCAGTCAAGACTTCTTATTCTCTGACTGGTACCTCTACTGGATCAGACCTCCATAATAGTTCTGTACCCCAATCAGCACCTACTCTGTTCTGCCCTATTCCAGGGGTCCTCTGGAATTCTGGAGACCTTCTGGACCTGCTCATCCTTATGATGCAGGAGCCACTCACTGTAGGGTTTCAGAGCCTAGGGACTTTCTCCTAAGAGGTTAGACAGAGAAGTGGTCTTCACATCAAGCAAGTCTGTTTCTAGTGGGGTCCCACAAGGATTTGTTCTTTGTCATATGCTATTTAACACTTTTTATCAAAGACCTGGAAGAAAACAAAATCATCACTGATAAAGTTTGCAGATGACACAAAAAATTGAGAGACTGGTAAATAACAAAGAGGGCAGGTCACTGGTACAGAACTATCTGGATCACTTGGTAAACTAGGTGCAAGCAAACAATCTGTGGGTTAATATGGCTAAATGTTAATGTATATATCTAGAATGTAGGCCATACTTACAAAATGGGGGATTCTATCATAGGAAGCAGAGACTGAAAAAGACTGGGGATCATGGTGAATAATCAGCTGAACATGAGCTCCCAGTGTGATGCTGTGGCCAAAAGAGCTAATGCAATCATGGGATGCATAAAGAGGGGAATCTCGAGTAGGAGTAGAGAGATTATTTTATCTCTGTATTTTACACTGGTGTGACCGCTGCTGGAATATTGTGTCCAGTTCTGGTTCCCACAATTGAAGAAGTGTGTTGATAAATTTGAGAGGGTTCAGAGAAGAGCCATGAGAATGATTAAAGGATTAGAAAACCTGCCTTATAGTGACCGATTCAAGAAGCTCAATCTGTTTATTTTAACAAAGAGAAGGTCAAGGGGTGACTAGATTACATCTATAAGTACCTAGATGGGAAACAAATATTTCATAATGGGCTTTTCAGTCTCGCAGAGAAAGGTATAACATGATCCAATGGCTAGAAGTTGAGGCTAGACAAATTCAGACTGGAAATAAGATGTAAATTTTTAACAGTGAGAATAATTAACCATTGAAACAATTTACCAATGGTCATGATGGATTCTCCATCACTGACAATTTTTATATCAAGATTGGACGTTTTCTCTAAAAGATATCCTCTAGGAATTATTTTGGGAAAGTTCTATGACCTGTGCTATGCGGGGGGGTGGGGGGGGTGGGGGTCAGACTAGATGATCACAATGATCCCTTCTAGCCTTAGAATCTATGCATCCATGATCTACATCCTGGAAACGGGTACGATCTAGCTGCCTTCCTGATTTCTCAGATTTTGGAGGAGTGAGTAGCAGAGGAGGAAGAGAGTAAGGTATCTGAGTGAGAGAGACTTCCATCATCCTTATGTTTTCCAGATGAGTTTGTTGGTTCTTCATCACCTCCCATCTTTTAGTGGGTATATTGTTTATAGCAGATTCCTGAAAAGACTTTGGAATACTTTTACTCACACTTTATTTTAGGCTTTCCAGTTTGTGCAGCCAAAGAAAATCTGCATCAGACTGGAACCCTTACAGGCACCAAGAGACTGGATTTCTAGGAACACAAAGCTCATTCCTTTACCTCACAGCAGATAATAATCATCAGCTGTCAAGAAGTGCTGATGAAATATGACTTCCTCACATGCGATAAGTTCTGCCCCTTTTAGATCATCTTGCAGACAAACCAAGAAGGAATCTGAAAGCAGCATTCAATGCAACTGATACTGCTGCCAAGCCAACAGCCCTGGCAGTTACCAGACACTGATCTTTCTGGCTGAACAGTTCTAGTTTGCCACAGGAGAGTTCAGACCAGGGTAGAGGATCTTACACTTGAGGGTCCCAATTTATTAGCAAAAAGACAAGTGAACATGGAAGACAGAAGAAGGCTCTATAGCAACCCTTGGATCTGTACAAGGTGTTCCTCCAGCTTTGGAAGAAATTCACTCCCCTTCAGTTTTTATAGACAAGCCAAGAATTCCAAAAATGACTATTGATTTTCCATGTTTCAGCTTGAGACCCCTTAAAGTGACCCAATTTTCAATTTGCCGAGAAACCCACCATCTGAAAACTAGGTTCATTTAAGATTTCTCTAAGTGGCACCTGGAATTACTAGTCACTTCTGGAAATATTGACTGGAGCTCTTTATGACCACTAGTAGGTCACTCACAAGTTGACCTAGACACACTCCTTTTTCAGGCAGCAGTTCAAACATCTTCTCCAACGGCCTACTGATGCACTGACCCCATATCCTATGGATTGATGTATTCTTCTCATCTTTCCTATCATTTTTCAGGGATCCAAAATATCCATCAAATGGGGCAATAGAGAAGGTCCCTCATCAGTATAAAGGGAAGGGTTCTATTTCTGTTAATTTTTTAATACACAAATGATGTCTGTACACTATAATGGACATGAACTGAAACAAATACATCAGGAAACTGAAATTCTGTCTGATGGCATTGGCCTCTATTATTCTTTTATGTCCCAGAATATCATGTCATTAGAAATTCATTTGGCTCTGTATGAAAGAAGGCAGCAAAGACTGTTAAAGCTTTCTTTCCAGAAGACAGGTTACATACAATCTAAGAGATGCTATCCTCTATAAGATCCCAGTCTTAAGGAAGTGTGCTGTATTTCCTGTGGCTGTTAGGCCTCGTGGTTTCACGTACCACAGTACACCATTTGCCAAGTTATGTCTGAGACCTTTACAAGGGCTGTAATGGATGGTGTACCATACCCATTGTACAATGACACCTTAGTCACAGTGACTTGGGATGTTGAAGGCTCTTATAGGTGTTTCCTTCTCACCTGCGCGTCATCTGCGGTAATAATCAGAAACCACAAAAGTGGGGTGGGGTGCCATTCAAAACTTGACTTTCCTTCTTATGATCATACACAAAGTTGTTCAAGTCTTGACAGACAAAACCACAAACAGTATATTACACCAGCCACCAAGGAAGAGACTGGAAAATATGTGCCAGGGAAGGACAATATCTTAAAAGAGTCTTTAAGTCAAAAGTATACTTAACAGAACAAATAGGCCCCTGGAGGACTGAATTTTGCAAATGTAGCAAGTTTCTGCAAAATATCTTGGCTACTAGGGAAAAATACAGATATCTGGGTCTTTTCCAAGGTTGGGCAAGACTCTGTCCCTTTCAGATGTCTTTCTCCCAGACTGGGGTTGTAAGTTCCTCCACCCCTTCCCTCTAGTCCTGTAGGTGATTTGGAAAGTATGACAGGACAGATCCAAGAATATTGTTGGTTCCAATCTGGCCTTTTATTTTCTCTGATCTCCTAGTACTGATGTAAGAACTGCAAGTCTTGCTTCTTGATCCAGTTCCAAAATTTGTCAAGCTGACAGCTTTGTTTCTGAATTGCAAAAAGTATTAGATAAAGAGGATTCTGCTGAGTTCCAAATGATTTATTTAGAAAGCAGAAAGCCTTTTTCCAGGAAAACTTCTTTAATGAAATTAAATTGAAGAGATGCTTCTTCTGGACAGCTCAGCAAGGGGTAGACCCGAGACAGTCCGCCATCCCTTTAATGTTGGACATCTTACTGTACTTAGACAAATCTGACTGATGTGCACTGAGTTGTCTCAGAGTTCCCCTGGCTACAATTTCTGATTTCTACCTTCCAGTACATGGGATTGTCAGATTTGACTCAACCTCAGACCTATCAATCCTATGGGTTCAAATCCTGCTACTGGTCTGGTGGGAGAACACCTACTTTACCAGGAATTCCTATCTGATTGGCTGTCCTTCCCCATTCACTGCCTGCAGGGCAACAAGAGCCATCAAAGCTGGTCCACATGCTGAGGAACAGCTTGGTCCCTCAGTATGCAGAGCAGGCAGAGCTACCACCTTCTGCTTGTCAAGAGTTGTAAACAAAACTGCTGATCGCTATAGAAGCACTCAATCCTTTGATCTGGGAGCCACCATA
This sequence comes from Macrochelys suwanniensis, assembly GCA_033296515.1. Classification (NCBI taxonomy): domain Eukaryota; kingdom Metazoa; phylum Chordata; order Testudines; family Chelydridae; genus Macrochelys; species Macrochelys suwanniensis. Next base: position 116,023,940 of record CM065778.1, on the reverse strand, counting down.
CCAGGGAGTAGGTGAAGGCTCCTAGAATCCCCCATTTCCTGAGATACCTGTTACCGCACCCGCCCTGCTTTTCTGTGACTCCTTCCGGAGCACCTTCCCATTTGTTGCTGCTTCCCCCATCTCGCCCATGAAGTAGCTGCCCTACTTCCCGTCCCCACACCTAATCCCAGATCCCCACTGCCTACAGGTGTGTTGTTGTGGAGGTGGCAATGGTCTACCCTCCTGTCCTGCTGGCTTTAGTGGATGGCCAGTGGTCCCATGCATCTTTTTATGGAATATAAGGCCAGGAGCCAGTTCATCTCCACGCAGACTGTCCAAACTGATCAGAATGCATATGTTTGGGTACTCTGGACAACTATGGGGATTACAACACATCTCACCAAGTCCTAAGGCAGTCTCCACAGCATGATTTTTCAGTGTCACTATAATTAAAATATGCAGGGATGCTTCTTGGAGCTCTGTACACAGCTTTACATATCGTTATTATTTTAACATGACTTTGAGCTCTGATACTTAATTTGAAGGGGTAATGTCCTGTTTCCAGTTACTGCATAGGGCACTGAGGGTACAAAGAGCAGAACGGTTAGGGTAACCAGACAGCAAGCGTGAAAAATTGGACTGGGGTGAGGGGTAATAGGAGCCAAATAAGAAAAAGCCCCAAATATCGGTACTGTCCCTATAAAATCGGGACAGCTGGTCACCCTAAGTACAGAGGACATGGAGACCAAACAAAAGGCAAATCTTACACATACAAAGAGACCCTGATCTCAATGAGGCTATTTTATAATTAGAACTGACTACTTGCATGATCAAGGGTTTGCAGGATGAGTCCCAAAACACTGACAAGTTGTACTGATGCGAAGATCTTCATGACCCCCAAAAAAGGAATTATTCTCAATCATGTCATCAAGTACAGTGATTAGTGACAAGAAAAAAACCCATTTACTTACTGGTTCTTTGAGATAATAGCCTATTTGGAACTACGCTCTTGGGAGGAAGCACTCCGAGGAAGCGTCTAGTAAGTACCATCCTTTGGGAAGTCTTCCTGTTCCCTCAGGAATTGCCTATGTGAAGCCCCACACTTGAGAAATTAACAAGTAGTAGTGACCATTCAAGGATAGAGCTCAGAGTATTAATTGAAAAGTGAATGTAGGACTGCCCCAATGGGAGTAGTTTGGGAGAACGGGGATGCTCCTCCCCCCAAAAAACTGCAAGCCTCAGGCAGGCATGGCATTTGTCCCCCCATGCGTGGCCCTGTTGGCCTGACTGGAGCTGCCTCCCCAAATATAGAAGTCAAGCTGCGTCTATGATTGGCATATGTGTCTCTGTATGCATATCACTGACTTTCAACATTTTAAAAGTTTAACTCAATATGTGTTTCTTCTATAAGTATTTTACACTGTGTCCCTTGTTTCATAGTTTTGTCTAAGGCTTATATTATGTAGCCCCTTGATATAGTCCTGGAATCTTACCATTCCTCCTGGCAGGATGGATTCCATTGACAGAATTTTAAGGCTCTAGGACTGTATATGTAAAAGGCGCTGTATAAATCAGTACATAATAATGAAGTAGAGGTAGCTAAATTCGGACTAGAGGTAAGTTAGCTATGACAGTAGGTGAGGTAGTACATACCATTTTCTTTGGCTATTGGAGAGGCAGCAGACACTTAAACCATTGCAGTGAAAGAGATGTCAGGGCAGTGATCCACTGACTGGGTCCATAACTCTCCGTGCCTGTCTCCACCAGCCCCAGCAGCAACGATCAATAGAGCCACCAGGGCCTATGAATGATGCCTCTTGCTGCAGGAGATTCTCCCCCTTCCTTCCCACCCCTCGTCCGTTCTGTGCTACCCCTCTCAGCTTTCTGAATAATATTTTGGAAAAATATATAGAAAATTAATTATAGTTTACTGAGGTTCCCTAATTCAGGGGAGGTCAAAAAGAATGGATGCATTTATGATGAGGGATGTAATCTGCTTTATGAAACTGATCATGTCTCTTTCTTTGCTCCTGCTCTCCCTCTCTTTTTCTCTCTCTCTTTCCCCCTCCCCCTTCTCTTGGACTGGGTAAAAGACAGGCCTGATAAAGTGAGAGAAACAAGATTGGTTTTCTAAGGGCAGCAGGCCCTTCATGATCAGCTAAATCATGGGCTGTCTGGCTCCCTGGCTGGGTAATGACCTGCTCCCTGCGCCGTGGCACCTGCACCCCCCTGCGGGACGTTATGATGTGCACCCAGGCAACTGCAGGGGGCTGCAGTGAAGGTGAAACTGTCATATCGATCTTTTTAGCACTAAAATATGAGCCACTTTACTCCGCTTCCCCATGCTGTGATGTGAAAAATAATAACTCGGATCCAAATTAAAAATATTGATCTCTGGAAGGTGTTGAAAGTAAATAAACACCTTCCGAAGTTTTCGGGTCAGCCGAGAAATGGTATTCAGCAGTAAATGTGTCGGCATGTCAGAATCCAGGGTTCTTGATCTGTTTTTCCTTTTGAATTGATTTTTCATTATTTACTTCCTAAAAGTGTTGGAATTTGGTCCTCCGCCATTAAATCCCAGTGTTTGGGCAAATTATTTCTTTGGGGCTTATGAGGTGCTCCTAATCCACTCGCTCATTGATTGATTGATTTTTGACTCAATAAACTTGCATTACCCTTGCTTTATTTAAGGCTTCCATCATAATTTTTTGTACATTTAGGCTTGACTTTTTTATTTCCCTCTAACAGATGAGCTGACATTGGTCTATCAAACATGTGGGAAAACAATTGCCACAAGGTTAATTTTATTGCTAGCTCCATGCATTTTAAGTAGGTGCCAGGTATTTTCCACTACAAGCTGATAAATTGCAGTTGAACCACTAAAGCATAAGAATGAATGGAAGCACTGTAACAACAACAAAAAACCTATATAAATGCATCACGGAGCAAAAGTATTAAATGGATCATTTTTGCTTCACTGGTTTAACTTTGTTTTACATCAAAGAAAAATAGACACATAATACAGTGAGCTCTTTAACGGTTATGCTATTCATGCATTCATGTTATAGTGTTATGATTTGTGGTGGTGAAGACATTTCTGATTAGTAGGCGCAGTAAGATATAGTAACTAACACTTTAACCAAGTATTTTTCTTTTACTAACTAGTCAGTTTATAGTTAAATGGTGAAACATTCTTCAGTAATAGAAGTATTGATGCTATTGTTCTCTAACAACTTAGGAGGCTGCTTTTTAACGTTGGAATCAAAAATAGCTTTGTGCCTGCCCTCCTATTAAAGAAGGTTGCAGGTTGCCATTGCATGTAGAAAGAGAGAATACGATTAGAATACGAGTAGCTTCCTCCTATTAGCAAAGGAACAGTTTGTCCAGTCTTAAAAAATGTGTGTTCTAGAAACCCTCCTAAATACTTATTTATATGAGAAACCCTTGTTTCTCATAAATGCTCTTGGTTTTAATTGAGCCAATAATCCATGCTTTAAAAGTCCCCGTACATATTTTTTTGTAACTTGCATTTTATAAGGTTTTTAACTATAGATTTACTAACTAGAGTCTGATGCTCAGCTTGGGTTAATTCTTGTGCATTTCTTGTGCATTTCTTGTGTTTAAAAACAAGGGATGCAGTCAATTAAAAAATATCCTCCCCTCCCCCGAAAGTGTATATGTATTATTATGAATCATACCCAGATTTACTGTAACTGAAAGAAATTACAGGAAATATATATTTTTTGTGTTCTTTCAACTTTGTGGATTTGATAGCACTTTATGTATAGTTAGTTTTATGGCAGAACTATACTAGTTAACAAGTTTCTCCTTTTGTTTATGTGAGTCACATTGGCATCTGGGCTCAGAGGCAGGTGCAGCCCCTGCATCTAACTTTTAAATATTGTTTTTTAAAAAAAATTAGATTTTTAAGTTGACTGATGTCTTTCATATCTGTTCATGGGCTCACAAGATTGACACAAAAATACTAAAACAAGGGAATTTTAATGTGTGGTCCTATCTATCTAGGTTTTCATATGCACCCCATCACTGTGGTATCTAATCACCTCCCACCACCACCGTCAAATGTTATGCATAAAATACAATGTTTTCTCTCTTCCTTCTACTCAACAAGAACTGGACTTAGATAACTGTGTAGGGATTTGGGGTGGGTGGGTTGATTGGTAGGTTTTTTTGCTTTTAAATATATTACAATTGAAGGTAGGCTAGGTTAAAGAGGTGGGGTTTGCATTTTGCTCTGAAGGCACTTTGATTCATGGTCATCCTGATCTTTTTGGGGAGTGAGTTTCAGAGAAAGACGTCTCCTACACACATGAGTTTTGCTATTCAGACTGATGGTTGCATTGTTCCAGGAACATAGTTGTCATTGGACGTGACAGTTATGAGGGGTGAGGTGGCTCATTGGTTAACTTGGACAAATCCGAAATAAGACTTTGAAGATGAGGCCTGAAACCTTGAATTTGACAGGGTATTCCATGAGGAATTTCAAAGGAGAAATTGGGGCTCTGCATTGATATATGCTCTCAGTGGCCTCTGTTGCTAGGAGACTTGGGAGGATTCTGATCTCCACCTAGATGAGGTAGTGTTCAGGCAAGGAAAGGGTAGTGTTTCTTGTGTTCCCTGTACCCATGCGCAGTATGAAAGGTGGGTCAAGGTCTGTGTGAAGATCCAGAGATTAACTGGGGGAAAAACAAAGGAGGAAAGTGTGAATAGGAGGTTTTGGCTATTGCATTAAAGGCATTTTCAACAGATGCTGAACTCTCCCAGGGCAATAGTTATTTATTACGGTAACACCTAAATGCTCATATTAAGTTTTAAGACATTCATCACCATGTGAGACAGCATCTCAGTCAGCTCCTCTGACATTTGCTTTTTGGAGGTGTAAAAATAAGCAGGATGCACATGTAGACTTGTCTCTACATTTAGAGTAGTTGGATAGCCTCAAAGGATTTCATCTTAGGGTGGTCTCTCTTGCATTCAAGACTGGACTGGAATAGGATAGCTACTCTTCCTTCATCATTGTCTTCTATGGTTCTAGGTCTGTGCGGTAATGAGTAGTGTGGGTGGGGTGGAGGCTGAGATTAGCTGGCAGTGGACATGCTGTTTCATTCAGCAAGGTTTCTGCCATATAGGTCAGGTTGAAACTTTTTGCCATGAGGTCATGAATGATCAAGGGCTTACTGAGCACTGAGTTTGCAGTAATCTGCAGGTGCCTGAGACCCTGATGTTTATCTTCATATTTGATACATTTATGTGAAGTGGCTTTTTCACAATTACACTTCACTGGCGGTAGGTGTCTAGTGCTGGGCCTGCTGCGCTTGGTTTGCATTTTCTTTGGGGTTTCTTGAAAAAAAGATTGGATTGGGGAGAAGTGTTTGGGTGTTACTAGTGGCTGTTGATGAAAACGTGTGGCTGTGCCAGACACACAGAGTGTGACCAGTGTGCTCAACACCCACTTCCCAACCTCTCCATGGCACTTTGCTGTTCCAGTTGCTGTCAGACACCAGGACATGGGCAGGTGTGCCTAGTGGTCAGAGCAGGAGATGGTAGACAGAAATCAGAGGAAAGATGCCGTGGCAATGGTGAGACAGGGTGAGAGCCAAAGGTCAGAACCAGAGTCAGAGATCAGATGCCAGAGCCAAATTTCAGAGGCAAATGCCAGAGCCAAGGGTCAGACCAGAAGTCAGAAATCTGAGTTGAGGGTCAAAGCTGAGTTACCTGGAGTGAGGCAAGGCAGGAGCTATCACAGCTGTGGGTGAATGCTTTGAACAGCTGCTGCAATGCTGCTGGGCTTAAGAGCTGGTCTGCTGACTCCTCCTACCAAGCAGGTGATGTAGCCAATCAGGACAGCTGAGCTCATTAGGTTGTCCAGAGATTAGCTCTTCTACAGGCCCCAATTCTTGACAGTTGCTGTGCAGGGCAAAGCAGGTTAACCTTTCCTCCAGGGAACTGGAGAGTTGAAAAGTTAAATTATAACTGTGGGGATTATTTTAAAATATATTTTTAGGCACAAACATTAGGCCAACCCTCCCACATCCCCAAGCTGCCAGTGTTCAGAGGTGTTGGTACCTGACACTGGGGCAGGGGCCCTGTTCTTCTTTCTGGCAGGGGGAAGAGTGAGATGCTGATTCCTGGCAGCTGGGGAGGGGTCTGCACTGCATTTTGCTGGGATGGGCATTGTTCCTCTGTCTGGTTATTACTCATTGGTAGCAGTAGGTGTTCTTTATTTTAAATTTTAGCAGTTGTGATATTTATTTGTGGCAGCCACTGCTGTCCTGTGTGGTGCTCTGAGGGAAGGAGCAGAAAAATGAAACTGCAGAGCCTGTGGAGGACACTTTTAATCTCTCCTTTAGGCCTTGGCTACATTTGCACTTTATACCGCAGTAAAGCTGCCTAGAGCGCTCTACCTCACTCCCCGTCCACACTGGCAAGGCACGTAGAGGGCTCTGACTCCCTGGCTGGAGCGCTTCTGGTACTCCACCTCCACGAGAGGGATAACAGCTGTTGCGTTTTGGCTGAGACGCCCCAGGGACAGTGAATAGTTACTGCGTTCTGATTGACCTCTGGAAGCGTCCCATAATCCCCTTAAGCCAAGTGGTCACTCTTCCCTTTTGTTGTGAAATCTCTGCAGGAATGTGGAAGTGCCTTTTCGAAGCTCCATTTCTGACAGTAGCTGCTTATCTGCTTATCTGATCTGACAAACATTTACTGTTTTCTTTGAGTGAGTGAGAGGCGGGGGGTCGGGAGGCCTGAACTTACACTACAGCATGCTGAACATTCTCAGCACTCCAAAAACCCACTCTCTCTCCCCCCCCCCCGCCACATACACACAACACACTCCACCCCACCCCGCATTTGAAAAGCATGTTGCAGCCACTTGAACGCTGAGATAGCTGCCCATAATGCACCGCTCCCAATGCCGCTGCAAGTGCTGCAAATGTGGCCATGCCAGTGCATTTGCAGCTGTCAGTGTGGACAGACTGGAGTGCTTTCTCTACTGCGCTCTGAAGGCTGGTTTAACCCAAAGCGCTCTACAGCTGCAAGTGTAGCCATAGCCTTAGACTCTGCTCACTGGTGTTGCCAGTTTGCCGGCTGAGGATCTATTGTGAAAAGAGACTTTGTAAAATGGACACTGTGTGGTTACACATTTATTTTGTCTCATTGACTTTCCAGATGAGTTTTGCTCAGCAAAAATATGTTTTTACTAATTGCTAGGCCTGCAAACTCAGGCTGTGATCTATGTTTTTTTCTGGTTCATGCAGAAGTCTGGCTTAATGCATGTTCATTAATAAGATTTTGGTTCTGTTTTCAGGGCCACCTGTAAAGCCCCATTGACCTCAAGTTACTCCCTCAATGACAGCTTTCCAACCCTATTACCTTCTCTGGGTGATGTAAATGAGCTCATAATTTGATGATAGTGGAATTACTTAGATGGTCCTGAAAATGGAATGTGACATTTATGTTGATGTGCAAACCAGAAAAGTAAAATAGTAAAAAATAGAGGCTCAGGTGTTCCTCCAGATGAACATTTGGTAGATGATCTAATGAGAAAGAGAGATGGCAGGGCTTTGAAGCCAGTGAAAAAGACTAGTGGAGATTGACAGAATGCTCTTCCTTACTTTTTGCATAAATGTGTGAACATTGGGCAGGATCCATAGGCTTTGGATGGAGGGTATCTGGTCTGCAAGTGTTATAGTTTGGGAGTAAATGATCTATACATCATCCTTCCTTTCACGTGCAGTGTGTCTCCTGTTGGAAAAAACATGTTTCCTAAACCCTCAGAACAAGTTTATAGCTCCTGCACTGCAGGGGAAGCCAATGACAGCATGTAACTCCGGCTACAAAGGCTACTGAGCACCTAGGAACAAAGAATATAGTTCATACTTATCTAAGAACAAAGAAGAAAACATAAAATCATCACTGATAAAAGTTTACAAAGATTGGGACCGTGGTAAATAATGAAGAACATGGGTCACTGATACAGAGCAATCTGGATTGCTTAGTAAGCGGGGCGCAAGCAAACAACGTGAGTTTTAATAAGGCCAAACTTAAAGATACGCATCTGGGAACACAGACTGCAAGCCCCAGTTACACGATGGGGGACTCTATCCTGGGAAGCAGTGACTCTGAAAAAGATTTGGGAGTCATGGTGGATAATCAGCTGAACATGTGCTCCCAGTGTGATGCTGTGGCCACAACTGAAGAAGTGTGTTGATAAATTGGAGAGTTCAGAGAAGAGCCACAAGACTGATTAAAGGATTAGAAAACTTGCCTTAGAGTGATAGACTCAAGGAACTCAATCTATTTATCGTAACAAAGAGAAAGTTAAGGGGTGACTTGATTACAGTCTATAAGTACCTATATGGGAACAAATATTTAATAATGGGCTTTTCAGTCTAGCAAAGAAAGGTATAACATGATCCAGTGGCTGGATGTTAAGGCTAGACAAATTCAGACCGGAAATGAGACATACATTTTTAATGGTGAGAATAATTAACCATTGAAACAATTTATCAAGTATCATAGTTGACTCTCCATCACTGGCAATTTTAAAATCAAGATTGTTTTTTTTTCTAAAAGATATCCTCTTGGAATATTTTCAGGGAAGTTTTATGTCCTGTGATATACAGAGGTCAGACTAGATTATCACAATGGCCCCTTCTGGCCTTGGAATCCATAAACGTATGAAGATTTTCAAAATCGCTCAGTATCCACAAAGGGACATACTTTCAATAGCTCAGCTGCCATTCAAGAACCAAAATATGTAACCAGATTTGCAAAAGAGATAAGTGTGTTGGGTGCTGAGCTCGTTTGAAAATGTGGCCACGAGTGTCATGGTGAGAGCAGCTGAATACTGAGGAATTGAAAATCTAAGCTTAAGTGTGAACTGAGCTCTTTTTAATATCTGTTTAATATCTGAAGATATTATTCAGATTAATCTTTTTAATATCTTTTTAATATCTGAAATCATGGTACCTTTGAAGTCAAAAACAAAAAAAGATTTCACTCCTGCCCCGTAAAACCTATTTACCAAGGAAATCAGATATTAAGGCAAAATACACATCCAACATAATACCAACATACAAGAGTTAGTCCACTACCATCAGGACATTTCTCCACACCATTGCACCAGTACATTCTCTAACATACTTAATTTGAATTCTACAGTATTATCAAAGGACTGAAAATTGCACTGAAGTGACAACCTTAACTCCAGCTTTTCAATGCTATATTATTTCATAATTCTAATGTTAAAATTACAATTAGATTATGTGCCAGACAGGAAAAGAATGCTAAATTGATTATATTCTCAAACTTTATTATCTTATCAAAAATAAGCAATTGCTACTCTTATAAATTTATATTATGACTTTTGAAGTATCAGAACAAGACAATGCACAGTACTAAATAAGACCATGTTTCATCTGCATGTTCATAATATGTTTTATAATGAAATAAATTAACTGGCGACTGAAAAACTAGTGAAATTGACATTACATGAGATTTGGAAACGGAGATGGGAAATGATTTTTAGTTAAACTATTCAAAACGTTTTTGTCAGCACCTATTTACCTTTAATGCCTAATAAACTTGTGAGAAAGAAAGTCATTGTTAAAGATTTCATAGCATCCTTCCCCCTTCACTTAGGCCCCAGTTCAGCAAACAAGTGTGTTCATCTTTACATGTGTGAGTAGTCCCATTAACTAAAATAAGCACAAGTAGTTATTTGTACTTTGGTCAGAGGCTTAAGCTGTGAAAGCTCACAACACACCTGTATTCCCCTTTTCCGGAGGTCCTCAAGCAGAATAGTAAAGACCAGATTTGACACATGTAATATTTTGAACAAATTAAAAAAAAAAACTTTCTATGTAGGGGAGAGGGGGAAACAACAACTTAGGTGTTCTTTATACATGATGAAAAAGTACAAAAATACTTTTTAGTCCATGTGTTGTTTTTTTAAATGCACCATTCCATTACCCATGAATCCAACACAAACAGAAGTTTCCTTCCCTAGCTGTGCATTGACAATTAACTAACCAAAGATTTCCAGAATTCTGTTGACACTGTAGATAGTGGTGATGCACCAAAGATATTTTGGCCCAATAATTACAGATCTGTATAGACTGAAGTAGTTGATAAGGAAAAGCATCAACGATAAGTTCAGCTGTATACAGAACATAAGAGAAAAACATTCAAAGTTAAAGAAAAAAGAAAAAAATTGTAGTGAGAAGATATTCACACTTCTAAGGTGCTATGTGATATAGAGGGTTCATGACTCAATGAAGTGTCATGAAAGTCATTACAGCTTTATGAGACATTATGAGAAAGTAGATGCCCCTACATAAGGAAGCACTCAGGCTGTGTGGCAGTGGTGATTAGTAGAGCAGAGTGAACATGAGGGTGCTTCTCACCCAAATGAAACACAATGAAGTTTGCTTATTTGTGGAACAGCCTTTGTTAAGTGTTTATATGATGGATGAGTATTTAAAAACTATGGGAGTTTTGCCATAGACTTCAATGGGACCAGGATTTTGCCCTATAAATTATTTATATATGTGTTTAAATATATACGTAATCGTTGGACACCTAAGTTTAAAAATTTGGCCACAGTTTTTCCCATAGCTCACAGCCCTATTGAAGCATTTGACATAAGAAATCAGAATGAGTTCCACTATGGTGAGGGACTGTTATTTTTATTTTTTTTTAATCTAATATTTTTTTTAAAAAAAGAGCTTTTGAGTTTCATCAATTCAAATTACATTACCACCTGGCAAATGTGAGTATAGTAATGCTCTATAGATTTATGGAATTATTACAATATAAGACCTTCAGCAGGTTCTATAGTAACCATGTTCAGTTAGCTTTCTGTGGCTGGCAAATTATCCTAAGCAAACGTCTACTCATGATATTACATAAAATAAGGTAAATAGCTGTTTTCACAGCTTCTATAGTATTGGTGTTAAATTTGTCCTGTTGGGTTCACATGAGAGTTTTTGGCAATATTTTTTTATTTAGTCACTTGTCACTAACCTTTCTCAAATAGTGAAAAATATGCAACTGACATGTTGGCAAAGGTCTGACCATGCTGTGTTGTGGCTGGCCCATACATCAGGAGAAAAGACAAACATGATTGAATACTATGTCATAACAGTGCATGCAGGAAACAAATATTCTGTAAGAAATGTATTGGTGAACAAACTGAAAAATTGTAAAGCTCTAAAAGAGTTTCAGGCTTGTTAGCATTTTTTGACAGAAAACCATTGAAGCAGTGAAAAAAAAAATCAGCCAAAGAGAACCCCTATTCCCCTCCTCCTGTCCCCCCTCCCTCCTGGTAATGACTGATTCAGAATTTAGCTTTGTTGTTCTGTTCATTTACCCCGAAGTTACCCTTTAAGAGCTTTCAACACTTTCATTAAAATTAGTTGCCTTGTGAAGAATTTACTATTCTTAATCTTTAACTCCTGCACTCCCTGTGGCCCTCAGAACACTGTCCAATTATTTACAACAAAGATTTTTTTTTCATTTTCTCAGTTGAGCTCAGAGTATTGATCGAGTTGTCTTATTAAAACCATAGTGAAGTCTTAATAAGGCAGCACATATTTGTTACTTTTAAAAATACAATTTTACCTCTCTGACAACCCTCTGGATGAGTTGTCCGTGGAGATTTAACCCAGGATGTTTGGATCTGAAAGCATGATCATCTTCTGCTTCAACTAAAAATTAAGTTAATAAGCGTAGAGGCAGTAGCCAGCTCATAAACCTTTTTGTGGTGTGGCCACTAGAGGGGGACAAAGGCCCATATGGGGTTAATTTCGGTTACACTGTCATCAATCAGATTAACTACATATGAAGCAAATCAGTTTAGCAAGTACAAGGATGAGATTACTGATGTATTTTAATAATTTTAATGTTTTGACATAAATTCTTATGTGTAACAAATGTTTCTCAGAAAAAATTATCTAGAACCGGTCATGTTCTAAAAAATATAAAGAATTCATTTTAAAACAAACAGACAAAAATTAAGATTCAGTTAAACTGGCACCAAGTCCCCAGTAGAATTATCTTTGTTGTTGGCAATCACCATTCTGTATCAAAATACATTTTAAAAAAAGAACTGAAGTTGATCATTTGCTCCATATTCAAGTAGAAAGCTATATTTGCATATTCTAAATGAATTCTATCACTCAAGGTAAATTTTAATGATGGCCTCTTCATTCATGAATCACCAAGCTCTCTGATAATTAATAAGCTTTGTTAAGCAAACACAGGCCAACATGCACATGATGAATAGGGCAATTGTACATTGAGAAACAATTAGTTTAGTGCTCCATATGGCTTGATGTCCATTAACATGCCCTATTAATAATGCAGAACAGAAACAGCTATAATTAAATTTACAAAGGTTTTAGATTATATGAAAAGGAAAGCATTCTGATAATCTATTCTGACACTAATTTTAAAGTTTGGAAGTATGTAGTATTTAAAAAAGAAAGAAAGAAAGCGGTGATTTCATCCTATGGGAAGTGACGTTATATAGCTGTTCTCAGATCAGATTTTAGTAATCTCAACTTTCTAAACATACCTTGAGAGAAGAGACCAGTTTTCTCTCTTTTTTTAAACTACAAAATGAAGTAAATATGAGAAAAGCTTATCTTTTCCATTGTTAATCCTACTCAACTCTGTATTTTGTTATATTTTATAAATTGGAGATCAATAGTAGTGTTAGCATTAGAAGATAACTGGTATTAATTAGAAGAGTTTAGCACCAATTGCATGACTTCTTTATCAGTACTTTTTGGCATATGGAAATACTTTAAAAAAAATCAATGTACATCCTACCCTAAATTATAGCTAGAGATAATTATACTGTGATGTCATGAAATAGCAATGATAATTTTTTTTGTTTTCAGATTAAAGGAAAATGTTTTCTGAGAGAGTGTCTGACATCCTCATAAGGTCCCCTGAGTTAAAATAAAAGTAACCTCTGACCAATATATATGCTTATTAAGAAGTTCCATAAAAATAGGGGAACTTAGGAGCCCATCACGAAAAGTGGAAGGAAAAAAATAAACATAAAAGTATGTCTTGAGAACACAAAGAAATCCCTACATAATGTCTACTCTGATGCACCCTGTGTTCATTTGTGTAAAGTTGGAGATGTTCATCCATATTTACTTTTGATTTGTTGAACATCCTTAAATGCTTTATAATTGAAACAGGATAATGATAATGGTAAAATTTAATTAAGATGGAAAGAACATTTCATATCTTCTTTTTCAAATCCCTCTGAACACAGTAGCCCATTATTAAACATTGTCTTCTGTGGTTTGAATCAATTCTGTTTTAGGGAGAAGGTATTTTTAATTAACAATGAAGGGTGGCTGGCATTTTGGTTTGCTTCCCATTTTACTAATGCTTCTGCTCTGTCAGAATTTAGCAGTGAAAAGACCATTCCTACAGTATATGAATAAGTTTTTTTCAGTTTTTCACTCTGTGTTCTAGTTTAGTTGATGTTAAAATAGGATTTTATTTATTTATTTCTGTTTTCTTCACCATTGTGATAATTATTTCCCTAACTATATCTGTGGTTAAACTTGTGAATTTTTTCTTTTGACAATTTATGCAAGAGAATCTGTGATCTGATAGATTGCATGCTGAAATATCTGGGAAATGGTAGAGGTTGTATAGTATATTTAGTTGTCACGAGAATCATGTTTTTCCTGAGATTTTCTAGCTATATTGAATCTGTTTTTTAGAAAAAACGGACGAACTCGAGATCTATTTAATAATTATAATAAAAATAATAAGACCAAGACAAGCCTACACATATCCCATGCAAATTATTAAAGGCCTAAAGCACTTTAATATAGATCATTTATTATTCAAAGAAATGCATGCCAAAATGTTTCCAACATACTAATAAAAATTCAATGTAATTATTTCAAAGAACTTTAGGAAATGTGTAGGGTGAAGTAAACTGAATTTACGAGAATAATATCCAGCTATGACTGCCACCCTTTTCACTTCTGGTTGACCTTCCTAGTCAGGACATTCATTGTATGGCCATAATCTTGAGGACATTGAATGTGAAAGCTTCACTGCTGCACCATTTTATGCATCTTTCAGTAAGAGACTGTTATGCTATTCACTTCATCTAGAAAGTAGTTTTTCATCATCATTTTATTGCTGTATTAAATCTGTGGCATATGAATCTTCACTTTTGATTTCAGTACTTTTGTTCTTAAACTATCACACAGTAGTAGTTCTTCCAGTGTTCTACCTAAAAGGTCTTTGGCAGGGCTATATTTCTTTTGTATCTTAATGTCCTATTTCTTGTATATGGGATTGAGTAGAGAGAATACCTTTATGACTAACTTTTCAACTACAGTCAGACTTGACATACATACTGATTTCTATGGATGTCACATAAAGTTTAAGGTATGTTTTTATTATTAAATTCTCTCCTTGAAATAAAAAATGGCTACAGGTTGTCATGGCTGGTTCTAGAAAGGCCAGCATATAGAATAGGCTAAGATCTCATCTGAGTTTAGTTGAGTTTTATGGATCTATTTATGAGATCCAATAAAGTAATGATGTAATTTTACTTGTCTAATAAATGTAGCTGTAGAAGCAAAGGACAGCAAACATTTTCATTGTGACCAAAATCTCTCAAACTGCAGCCACTTTGAGCTTAGAGCTGATGCTATTTAATAAATGTTGGCTATTCTTCTAACAATCACAATTATTTAAAGGGTTTTCAAAAGAGATAGAGCAAATCAAATAAAACAATTACTGTTGTATCTCATTCTGAAGTTGTGTATTTTTTATGTGGGTCTTGTTTGATGTCTCCTCCCAGTTTTCATCCATTATCACAATAATTGAGTTTGTAGCTAGAATTAAATTTATCAAATTGTGTTATCCTCTTTTGAAATTGGATACGTATCCTGGCAGTGGGAGCTAGAAGTTAATCTGCTTTGCTAAAGCCTCCAGTGGCACAGCGGCAACAGGATTGAGAAGGCTCAAACATTTTCCTGTCACCCTGGACACGATGTAATTTCTCCTCAATCCCTTGTGCAAATAATGACATTTGAATCGAGCATTAACAGGCTTAATTACTTTAAAATTGTCATTTTAATTTACACTGATATAGTATTGATCATACAAGCAGAGATTAAGCTGTTCACTGGAGCAGATGATGGGGAATTAAACATTAAAGGGTCCTCGTGGGGCTGAGAGGGCCGTCCAGAGTGTGCCAGAAGAGGAATGATATTTCTCTGTAATGAACTGGCAGCATGCAGGGACATGAATCTTTGGCCTACTGGAAAAAGGGAAATAATGGGGTTTGGGAAGCATTTGCAGGTTATTCATTCGCTGCCATGCACCAATTCTCCAGTGATTCATCCACCTCACCAACATTTATTTATCTAGCAAATTCAGGAGCTCTGACCTTTTGCTAAGTGCATTTAACATAAGACTGAAATTTTTTGGGTGTAACTTTTTATAAATATTGGTTATTGTTTCTTATTTCTAGGTAATATTAAAGAAAATTATTTAATTTTACAAATATACTTATGTCCACTTATCCTGCTTATGATTATCATTTAGACTTCATAAAAAGATCTGAGTATGGTGGGATTAAATGAGGTCTTCCAAAGTCCTTGACCTCATTTAGTTTCACTATGATTTTATCTTTTATAAGGTCTAAATAAAAGCCGTAACGAAAGCAAGTTGACACAAGTATATAGGGAAGATTAAATAACTTTGCTTCTTTCTGGTCAGATTAAACAATGACTAATATTTATAAAAGATACACCTAAAATTTCGCTCAGTCTTATGTTAAATGTACTTAGAACATATTTTTTTAATGTTTTAAAATACAATCCTGTTGTCGTTTTGTGTTAAAACATTTTGGTTTGCCTATAATAAACAAGTTATATCTGTTTTAAATATTACTAATGGAACAAATCCTATGTAGGCTCACTGTTTTTGCATAATTTTTATAGAAAAATGTCAACATTAAATATTTGAATGGTTGTTAAATGGTAGATTTTTCTTAAACCAAAATTAAAGGATTCATCTGTTGCTAAGTGTTGATGATGTAATAACTACTAACACTAGGCAATCTTTTCCCCCCTTAATTTAATATTACCTGCTAAGTACAAAATTAAATATGGTGTTGCTGTATACCTTATAAATAGGGTGATAATATCAAGGAGTCAGCAGGAATGTGACATAATTGTAGATTAAGTGAACCCAAACCTGATGTGCTTCTTCTGTTAAAATTGTTCCAGTTAAAGTCAAATTAACATATAATCTTGAAATTATCAACATTGTTCCTCCTAAAAGGACTAAGGTTCTGAACCAAAACCTGTTGACCTCAAGCCTCAAATCCTAGTCTTATTTACTCGGGTAAAATTCAGAGCAAATCCATTGAAGTAACTAGTGATTCTGGATTTACATTGGTGTAACTGAGTAGATTCACTCCAAGAATTATAACAGTTTTATATATAATTTCCCTTTTGTGTTATAATCCTTTTGTAATGCAGAATTCATAAAGATGATGTTATGTTGCAATATGAGGAACTGAATTTTTAATCAATAATAATTCTTTTGCAGCTAAAATATAAACTGCTTTATTGTGTATACTTAAAACGGAAACTACTGATGTAGCCAGAAATATAAAAATACATCATTTTAGGATTTTAAAAAATATATTCATAATTTTAGCTCCTAAAAGATCGCACCATGTATTTCTTTCACAGTCAAAACTATAATAAGAATTTTTCATCCATTTTAACAGACTAGCTGCTTTTTGTCATTTTTGCGGCTTTTTCTTTCTTTTTCTTTCTTTTTTTTTTTTTTTTTTTTGAATCTAGTGATGCAGCGCCATATTGCATCTTCGGTTTTTAGTTATGACCCATCACTGCATTCAATTGGGACTGCATCTCCATAAAAACTGGTAGAATGATATTGCCCACTCTATCTTCTGTAGCATAATAATACAAGTTTCATTGTTAAATTCTGTCCATTTTTTCAGATGTTAAGATTAGCAAACTTTGGGCAAGATACTGCTGACAAATAATACTATTGTAGGAAAAGTGTACTTAGGTCTTGTCTACACTGACAAAATGACCTGTTGCTGACAATGTGTATTAGGAATGCATTCAGCTGAATTGGTGCTCACCGTGATTGCATTTCAAGTATAGATAAGGATAAAACATATTCAGATGTGTTTCAGTAACTATAATTAAAACCCAGCGGATCGGGTTAAAATCCACCTAAGGGCTGAGAAGTTTGTTCAATGGGATCGTGTGGTGAAGCTAACTGTGCTCTGTACTAACAGAAATTAGACAGTTTTAAATTGAGAGAAAATGCCAGGACATGATGGCTAAGGGAGTAAAGAGAAACAGTTCAGGGTATTTGTGCTGTGGGAAAAGCACCCAGAAGAAGCATTGAAACTTCCCATCTAAAATAATGTAACAAGCATCAGGATTAATTTAAGCCAAAATGTCTTTGCACCGAGTAATGCAGAACAGGGGAGACCTGCTGTGCTGCCTGGTATGAACAGCAACCCATGTAGAAGAAACATATTGCACAAATATTTTGAAAACAGATGAAAATATATTTTCAGCCTGAGCAACCTGTCTTGAATATCATAAAAATGTCACCATTTGAGAAAAATGAAATATATGGATATATTAATGTAGATCGTATTTCTTGCTGTATATTTTGTCAAATGTACTATGTAATATACAAATATGAACCTGATGTGATCAATATCATTTTAATATACTTTCCATTACCTTATTTGATCAAGTAACTATTAATATTGTGCATAACTTTATGTTTCTTACTTCAGGTTTCTGTGTATTTGCTGTACATGTACAAATATGTGTGCTTTATCACTCCTTGTCTGCTAGGGCTCTGCTGCACGCCCTCCGATTTCTCAGGAGTTAGAGACAACATAGGCAATATCAGTTGGCAGGAGGTAGAAAGTGTGCGTGTGGGTGGGCGGGGGGAGGGGATGGAGGGGGCGCAGAACTGATAAGAATAGGCACCATTCTTGTCCTCCCATCACACTTTTTTTTTGTTTTTTCACTTATACTGCCTATGTTGTTTCTTACCAAGTGCTTCTGTCTGTATTAGTTTCTTTTGAGCACCTAAAGGATGCTAAGTACTGTACAGAGATAGGAGATGGTGCCTTTGGGGTTTTGGACATTTTTTTTCTTGTCATAGGGTGATTTGGCTCTTTTTAAACAAATTTGCTAGTTTTTGCATCTTCTTGTTGCATTAGTACGTTTACTTGCAGTTAATGTGAACACCAAAATAATGGTCAAGTCATTTCCAAGTATATCTTTGGAATTCAGTTTGCAAAATATGGTTGAAAAGTTTTAGTAGTAATTTAGAATATTTTTAATCCAAGGGGCGCTTGCTCACCCATTTTTCTCCTGGAATGGATATTCATTTACTTCTCTATTTTCTATGTGTACTACTAGCAGTAGATAGAAACTCTCAGCCCACATTGATAGCTATAATGTCAAAGAGGCAGTGCGTCTGCAATTCTTTAATACTCTAATTTATGTGTGTGGACACAGATATAGACATATGAAATATAATTAAATGACAAGAATTTTCTATTTGTCCAAACAAGACAAAGCTTGGAATTGTTTCATTTGACTTGAAACATGTAATTAGCATAACCCTTATGGATTGCTTGTTTTATCATTTGCAGTATAGTACAAGATTTATTGTCATAATGTACCTTTTGAAATTGATTAATAGAATTGTTTTGTCCACTTGATTAATATGTTGCCTCAACCCCAGAATAATCAGATTAAACTGGATTCTCCTGTCCCTTTTGACTTGGTACATTCTTATTTCCATACACTGACGTATCACTAAGGCCCTGTAAAATGTTCTTTTGTTTATTTTGTTGTCCTTAATGAATTTCAGTGTACATTTAACTTATGATCCTTATTAAGATTACAAAATCTGTATTTTGCTTATTGCATGCATTTGATAAACTTCACTGGCATTAGTAAATTAGTTTAATTGACCGTTTCTTCTCTAGCAACAGTTCATCTGAAAAATCAAATTGTTCCATATACATATATAGTAAAAAAAATCTCTAAAACAATAAGGCTATTTAAGTACTTTATTAATGCACATATGAAGTTGTACATATCATGAATTCTCAATTTTGAAAATTAAGTACAATCATAAGACACTAAAGAAAAACAGAGTTTCTTTTTAGTTATGTTCTTTGATATATTATGATTCAGTTTGTTTAATAAAATAAAACACAACTCAGTTTTTATACTGTAGTTAAAGAGATCAAAAGATTTAAATTGTATGATAACATTTGCTAGTCATATGCTTTCTTTCTGTCTCTGAGCTGTGAACTGCTCTAAACCAGTGCCATTCTAAAATCTAAACTGACTTTATTCCATTTAAATTAACCTTTTCATTGTTTTGAAAAGAATTTTAAATTCTTTTAAGTGTATTTAGGGGTAATTCTTGCCCACTGAACCTACTTCCCTATATGGGGGAATAGAATCAAAATAGGAGTGGAGCTAAAGAAGTTCTGCTACACAGGAAAGGTCATATTATGGATAGGAAGTAGGGGTCTTCACCCACTGTGAAGTATTATGGAGCTGTACTCCAGGGGGAACTCTATCTGGGAGAGTGAAGAAAGGCACTTTTTGGATATGGTGTCACGGATCCAGTTGAGCTCCCTTCTCCTGGATGCTCACTAGACTGCTGTGAGAGTATCCAAACACTGAATTCCTGTGGCTTCAATCCTCCGTAGCTTGAACAGAGTTCATGCACTGCCTCTGGTTTGGTCTTTCGGCACACTCTTGGGTGCAGAATTTGCAGATCCTCTGTCTAGCACCTCCCCCTGAAAGCTGAGACCTCCGCAGTCCAGCTGCCTAGGACCTGGAACCAGAACTAGACCAGGAGTTCTCACAACAAAATTTTTAGTGGCCTCAGAGTGAGGCCATTGACTCTTGCTGGTGGCCACACTGACACTTTCCTAAAATTATTTATTTTTCCTAAAGTTACTAAAGTAATATGCATATATATACATCCAAATCATTGCAATTTATTTACGTACGGTTTTGGAGCTTTTTTTGCAGACTCAGTAATAAAAATAATGCACAGTTATATCTATTCTTTACTGGACCTAACAGAATAGAAACACAAATAAGGAGCTTTGCATGTTCTTGTCTTTTTTATTATGGTTTCTTTTGCTTTTTTGGTAAAAGTGGTTGTCTGTACAACAATGCTGAAGTAAATTTAAAAATGCTTTAACAAAATAGAAGCCCAAATAATAATGAAAAACATATCTGGGTGGCTTGGGTCTGAGGCTGGGCGAGGAGGAGATGCACATCTGTGGCTGGCCTGGGGCTCCTCTGGGCAGCTGGGGGGACTTGGGGCTTTGGCTGGCCCCGAGCTCCTCTGGCCGATGCAGGGGCACTCCAGGCTTCAGGCAATCCTCGGCTCCTCCAGGCAGGTGTGTGTATGTGGAGGAGGGACTTGGGGCTTCAGCCAGACCTGGGCTCCTCCAGCCATGGGTGGGGGACACTCGGGGCTTCTCTGGGCAGGGGGCTTGTGGCTCCAGCCACAGGGTGGGTCAGGAGGTCGCAGGGCTCCGGCTGCCGGGGGGGGGGGGGGAGGGGGGGGAGGGGGAGGCACAGGCAGAAGGGGTGGGGTCGGGGGCAAGCCTCCCCAAAGGGGGACTTCACACATTACCTATGCACCCACTGTTCGCCTCCTCTCACCCTCCTCACCCGCCGCTCGCCTCCTTTCATCCCCCTGCCACAAACACCCCCCTGCCCGCATTTGAGAAACAGTGCCCTAGACCATGAGGGTGTTGTGGGTCCAAAGGTTAAATCTTCAAGGGCACATGAAGAAATGCTGAACTGTGTAAAACCCCATCCTCAAAAATAATCACTTAAAATTTGCTCATGATTTGGTTCTGCTCATAATGTTTGAAATCACCCCAAAAGTATTGTAAGGGCTAGAAAAATAACTCTTAACATTCTACCTTGTGCATTTTAAAAGGAGAAATTTTATGTACAAATTGTTTCTGTAAAGTTTTGATAAATGATTTACATAAAAAGGGCAAGAAGTTTTCAAAAACTGGTGCCTAAGCTTTAGGCACTTTAAAATTAGGCTCCTCCATTCATATTTAGATGAATTATTACACACTAAAAAATACTGACCAAGATCTCTTCTTATAATGCTGTTAATAATGTTTGATAAATTTTTCAAAATAATTAGATGAAGAAAATAACCTTTCTGACTACTGTTGTAGTCTTTGAGAAGATTGAAGTCAAAACCAAAATTGATATATGGTATGAGAACTTTCATAAATTAAAATTAGGTAATACGTAGTACTTGTATAATGCTTTACATCTTCATGTTACTATTTGGACTTTAATCAGCAGAGCTGTGCAGATCCTCCTGACTCTAGTTTTCCCAGCCCTTCACAAACTTCCTTGTCAGTCTAATTTGTACACACAATGCAAGCCATAACTTCAGGAGGAATCTCTGTTTTTGTAAATGCAGAATTCCCTATTTGCATTGACATGAGCATAATGTGTAATTTAGCACAAACTCATAGAATCATAGAATATCAGGGTTGGAAGGGACCTTAGGAGGTCATCTAGTCCAACCCCCTGCTCAAAGCAGGACCAATCCCCAATTTTTGCCCCAGATCCCCAAATGGCCCCCTCAAGGATTGAACTCACAACCCTGGGTTTAGCAGGCCAATGCTCAAACCACTGAGCTATCCCTCCCCCCCTCATTGGCATTACCAAGCTACTGCTTCCTCACATCAGTGATAGTATGATGTCAGTAAATATAAATCAAACATTAGCAGCTGCAATAACAGCCTTGACAGCAAAAGTTTTACTTCAGCTGATTCTGAGATGCTGCACTGGGATGAAAGTGCATTGTCTTTCATCTGCAACCTGTTTAACTGGTGGGCACAGTGATGTTCAATATTCTGCCATCCGAGTCCTTTATTTATGCTCTGAACTGTATGTGATGACACTGAAATAATACACACACATGCACCATAATGAGTTCTCATTTTGGCAACTTGTTGCTAGTGGTGTTACTGATGATGATAAAGAGGGTATTGACTGTGTTTTGCTTCCCCTCCCATGAAGCCAGTGGCCTATGGAGAACATTAGACAGCCAGCATGGAATTGTCACCAGCCTCTCCAGTACTCCCTGCAGTCTCTCTGCTGCCAGTCACAAAGTTTCTTGCAGCTGTGACCCTAAGGCCTTGGCTATACTTGCAGATGTACAGCGCTGTGAGTTAAACCCGTCTTCGTACAGCTGAGTAGGGAAAGCACTGCAGCCTGTCCACACTGGCAGCTGCCAGCGCACTAACGTGGCTACATTTGAGGCATTTGCAGCTGTATTGGGAGCGGTGCATTATGGGCGTTCAAGTGGCTGCAACGTGGTTTTCAAATGGGGTGGGGGGGTGAGGTGGAGTGTGACAGGGAGCGTGTGGGGAGAGAGAGTGGGTTTTTGGGGTATCCACAGAGTGTCAGCTCATTATCTCCTAAGTTTACACACCTCCACATCCCCTGCCTCTCTCTCAATCACTGAAAGCAAGCAGCAGGGGCTTTCTTTGTTTTTAAAGAGCAGATAAAAGACAACTCAGGGAAACGGAGCCCTCCTGCCCTTCTTCCCCCCCCCCCCCCCCCCCCCCGGCTGTCTCTCTCCAAGCTAACTTTGCTGCCCGCATTCCTAACGGAGCCCCCCCGCCTGCAAACAGTAGCTGTGTTTGTTTTTTTGTAAAGCAGCTCCAGAATGGAGCTCTGAACTCCAACCCGGAAGTGCCGTTTCAAAACAAAGGGAGCTTCTGGAGGTCAGTTAGTGCGAACCTGCTCAACTACATTCCAGCAACAGCGTAGCAGCCACTACGCAACAGCTGTTATTCCTCTCGGAGAGGAGAAGTACCAGCAGCGCTGTACTTGAGGAGATGCAGCGCTGCACGTGCCTTGCAAGTGTAGACAGTGAGTTACAGTGCTGCAGACAGTTTTATTGCGCTGTAACTCGTGAGTGTAGCCAAGGCCTAAGAATCCCCTCAGTGCCAACTGGGAAAGGGATCACTGGTCTATAACAGCAACTCCTATCAGGCCTGAGAAACCCACTACACCTAACACACTGTTTTGATAATATTTATCCAAAGAGGGTCAAGTGTGGTCTTCTAAGAGCTCATATCATACTATTCCTCACAATTGTTGTTGGATGTATGTCTGGATGATATTTAAGGAGTTGTATGTAAGTCCTGAAAATATTTTAGAGTCTGTGTCGCAGGTAGGATTGACAAACAGGATTTGACAGACAGTAGAATGTACATTCACTTGTCTAACTTGGTTCACATGTAAAATAAGCACTATAAGCCAAAACAATGGAAGTCTGTTTGCATACATGCGGATGTGAAGGCAGCATGAGACCAGCACACCAGGGAATAAACCATCCTGACTCTGGGGACAAAACAATGGACTTTGGTGTATAAAAAGGCAAAAGGTCACTGTTTTGTCCTTTATTGAGGAATCAAAAAGGACAGCTACTTTTTGCACTGATGAAAGTTAGATCCCAGCTGTGTTGGTTGGCGTTGCTGGGAGATGGCTTTAGGTGAGAAACTGTGTTAGGGTACGTCTATACTTACCTCCGGGTTCGGCGGTAAGCAATCGATCTTCTGGGATCGATTTATCGCGTCTTGTCTAGACACGATAAATCGATCCCAGAAGTGCTCGCCGTCGACACCGGTACTCCTGTTCCGTGAGAGGAGTACGCGGAGTCGACGGGGGAGCCTGCCTGCCGCGTGTGGACCCGCGGTAAGTACCTTGTAGTTCGAACGAAGATGCTTCGACTTCAGCTACGTTATTCACGTAGCTGAAGTTGCGTATCTTAGTTCGAACTGGGGGGTTAGTGTGGACTAGCCCTTAGACAAGGATTTTAGCCTGGTAAAGTAAAATTTCGACTTGGGGGTTATGTTTACACTGCCAAAAAAAAAAAAAAAGAAAAAAAAAAGCACCCGCAGGAGCAAGTGTCCAAGCCTAGGTCAGCTAACTCGGGCTCTCGCTGTGGAGCTAAAAATAGCAGTGTAGATTTTAGAGCTTGAGTTGAACCCTGGGCTCTGAAACCTGATGACAGGGGAGCGGGTCTCAGAGCCTGGGCTCCAGCCCAAGCATGGACATCTATACTGCTGTTTGTAGCCCCCATAGTGCAAGACCCACAAGCCTGAGCCAGTTGACTCGGTCTCTGAGACTCACTGCCGCAGGTCTTTATTTCCAGTGTAGATATACCCTGAGAAGTGTGTAAGGCTTTTGTTTTGTATGTAACGATTTCTGATTCCACTTTTATCCTTACTATGTCTTAAATCTTAGCTGTTGATAATAAATCTGTGATTGTTTTCACTATCATAGCATTGAGATATGTATGTTCTATTGGAGCTGATGCTCAGCTGAGTCAAACAGACAGGTGTGTGCACTGTTCCTTTGAGGGGACAGCTTACCTGGTAATTTCTGTGAGTACCCAGTGACAGGGGCTGGGGTACATGTATTGTTAACTTCCAAGGTGAAGTGAGGGCTGGCAGAGCCCTTACGAGATTGTTTGGGTGGCTGACAGACTGGTGGTGTCAGGGAGCTGACACCCAGGTAAACACACGCCTCTCTATCACTGAGGTAGGGGGGTAACAATGTGATTCAAAATCCTGGGCACCCCCAAGAATCATCACAGCAGCAGTAATACTTCATGTGCTGCGATTTGAAAAGGACAGTAAAGTGGGATCTCCTCAACCCAGGCAGCCTGGGGCAAGAAATCAGTATATTCTTCTTCTGCCTGGCCACGATGATTCTGTTGACTTATGGACCCACTTACGGCCTCCTATGGATTTCTTCCATCATCCTCATCAATATCAGCATCCATTCAGGAATCTTCTCCATAATTGGCAGCAGCAGTGTTTTCTGTATGGATCTAAATTTTGGGGTAGCATCACATAGAAATTTGTAGCTGGAAATGACAGGAGATAACCATTGCTAAAAATGCTATCGGCCTCTGCTCTAATGGACTTGACTAGGACTTCTTGATAGGCCTCCCTTCTGTTTTTTTTTTGCACAAGTGATACCTATGCTATTTTAATCTAACCTATATCATGATGTGGAGAATGTCTGAAATGCAAATCAACACAAGACACTAATATCAAATAATAAAAATGTTCCTAGACAATAAATAAGAGAATAATATTTAGGCCTCCGTCCAAGAATAATTTATTCTAGGCCTCAGTATCATGCAAAATAGAGACCTTGGAATGGTCAAAGAAAAGTAAATTTCCTCTTGGAAAACTGAAAGAAAACTGCCTGACCAAGTATAAAAAAATATCCCAGAGAATTACAGAAGATGCTCACCCTGGCCTGTCAGTCACAAATCTGGCTAGCCCTAAAAGAAAATATTTCCCCCCAGATTTGTGCATCTAGAATGGAGCAAAATTGAAACACGATTCCTTGATCCAAGAAACCATATGAAAATGGCTCTAACAGAGCTGGAATGAGCCTCCTGCTCATGGAAAATAGGCTCAGTCAATCAAGGACATGAGAGAAATACCATGTGACTTGCTCCATGTGACCCATCACAGTGAATTAGGCTCAACTTTCCTTAATTTGCAAATAGCACCCTCAAGAAGTTTATAGGTATCCAGCTACTGCAGAAAAAACTTAGGGGAGAACATCTACAAAATGTCCATAGATAGGAACTATTGGTTCGTGAGTGTCATTCAAGCCAGGCCAGATTTTGTATTTTGTGATTCAAGTCAAGCAGTTTGTTCAGTACTGTTAGCTAATCCTGGCAACAACTCCTGTGAGATAAATATGAGGGGGAGGGATAGCTCAGTGGTTTGAGCATTGGCCTACTAAACCCAGGGTTGTGAGTTCAATCCTTGAGGGGGCCATTTAGGGATCTGGGGCAAAAAAATCTGTCAGGGGACAGTACTTGGTCCAGCTAGTGAAGGCAGGACTGGACTCGATGACCTTTCAAGGTCCTTCCAGTTCTACAAGATAAGGCATATCTCCATATATTATAAGTAGGTAATATTATCCTCATCTTACATATGGGGAAACTGAGATGGAGTAATGTAACAGTCATTACTCATGAAGTTATGGCTACCAGCGTTGTGCCGAATCCATGAGATCATACCGTCTCAACCAGTATTTGCCTTCTATAGATGAGTTACATGATCGATTTACCAAGGAACTGTTATGAAAAACAGATAATTGTTTCTTGTGTGAAAGTCCAGGACACAGCATAATATAAGGACCATGCTCTATTCAGCAATCAAGCCCAAATCCTCAGCTGGTATAAATCAGCTATACAGATTTATACCAGCTGAAGATCAGGCCCAAGACTATTACCTACTCATATGACGATTAAAAGTATTGCTCTGATACACTCTATCATGTACTAAAGTAAGAAATATTTCAGACTGGGTTGCTAATTGTGTTGATATTTCATGTGCCAAATTGGATTCCATCATACGGCCTATAAGTTTCATCCATTTTTTTAAATTGCAAAGTACCCCAAACCGCTAAAAAAGAAATAGCTTCAGAAATCTCCTACTGGAATTTCTGGCTTGGAATTCTAAGAGAAGATATGTTATGATTGAAAGCATATGCAGGAGGACTTTCTTGGAAACAGATCTCTATGTATACAAGAACTGTATAAAACGTTTTATAATTTCTTTAGCTACGAAACATGAATGAAGCCTATGCTGAGGTTTTCAACCTTGTGATTTAGGTATCTGTCCACGTGGGTCAAAGTTAGAGCCTACTAAAGTGTTGGAATCATTGAACTTTAAGACTGCATTCATCACAGCTCTTAGACTGATACAAATTTTTCCCATTAAGTCAATAAGCCTGGTTACATCAGACAGCAGTACTGTCTAGAAACAGAGATTAATGGCTGTCATAAAAGTGATGTAAATAGACAACTTGCTAAAATTTACACAGACTATTTTTGTCTTCTCAGTGTTTTAATAAAATTTAGGTTATTATTTCGGTCATTATATGTTTTCTTCATTACTTTACATTTTACCAGAACAGTCTTTTAGAATCTCTGGAAACCTCCAATTCAAATATCAGACCCTCCAGAATTTTTTTCCACTTAATCTGTGGTCTAATAGTAAAACTTCTTCTTATGAAATCTTTCCCTTCTTTTACAAAGTAGATCTTTAGTATCAGAGGGGTAGCCGTGTTAGTCTGGATCTGTAGAAGCAAGGAAGAATCCTGTGGCACCTTATAGACTAACAGACGTATTGGAGCATGCATCCGATGAAGTGAGCATGCACCCACGAAAGCTTATGCTCCAATACGTCTGTTAGTCTATGGTGCCACAGGACTCTTTTTTGCTTCTAAAGTAGATCTTGTGTCTCTATTGTTTTTCCTTTACCCATTGCTGTTTTCTTGGGTCAAATTATACCGCACATAATTTTCATTTTCCTAAAAGGAAATAAACCTATCTGAATTTGTGCTGAGTTTCAATCAAATCATTCCTTCGGGGTAGGGACACAATTTATACCCATGCAGAGCAAAAATAGATTTCCTGAAGTACACTAGAGTGCTGGACCAGCCAGATGCTTTTGAGCTGCCTTCCAGACTTTCCCCTAATCCGTAGTGGCGCTATTAGGTACCCACGGTGTTCCTAACTGCTGCATCATTCAGGAGTGTTCCACATCATGGTGAGGGAACCATTGCAAATTAATTCTGATGAGAATCACCAAAGGGTTGGAAGACAATGCTGGGTTGGTGCTTTTGGCTCTAGCCTCTTCTGCACTACCATTGAGAGCTCCTGAGCAGATTCTATGTGGATGGGATCATTCTGTGGAGTCCACAACCTCCTCCGGCACCCTACCCTCAATAGTTCCATTACTATTTGCTTTCCTCCACTCACACAAGTGAAGGAAGCGTCAAGCTCTTTATGTGCTTTGCTGAAGGGTCAACTGCATAACATGCCTTAAGACTTTAAGCGTCTCTTGAAACACATCTGCTGGCAGCTCCTGCATGACATTCACTTTATGCAGAAAAATGATGGATATGTGTGATGGTGATAGCAGTGCCAAAGACAGAGACTGCAAACAAGGTGAAATTTTGATAAGGGTCCATATTACTTGATCATTGTCACTGAAGCATAATTTATGGAATGGCTATTAATGAGAGAGGACTTCTTGTAGTTTTCCAGTAAGGAGTGTCATACATTTTGACTACAGAAAAAAAGAGTAGGTAAAAAAAAGTTTCGGGTTGAGATCAGACATAGAAGTTCACAAGTTCATCCTATGTAAATGTAGGGAAACAGACTGTAAGACAAACAGCCTCTGAGTGCTTCTGGGTGGTTTGGTTTTTTTCCCAGCCCTGTAGCATGCATTCCTCCAGAGTGGTATAATTTGAGGTAATTTGGGTGATTTTGAAGGTTCTAGCTGGTGATGCATTCTATGGCAACCACATCTTTTACTTAATTTTTTATGTAGTTTTCTCCAGACTTCTTGGGTTCTTCATAGTGTAGGCACATCTGTCAGCTCCTTGGTGAAGTCAGCTTATCCGATGGAGGGGCTGGTTTACCTTCAAGACCCTTCTGACAAGAAGCTGGAATCCTAGTTCAGGATAACTCATGAGATAGTTACAAATATCATTTTGAGGATTCATCTATGGCCTTACATTCTAATGCATTAACCATTAGGCTCTGGATTCAGGTGCCCTCAATGATCTCAAGTAGATGAAGGCCTGAGGCAACTTCTGCTTGGGTTCTGACTTCTTGTATGATGCTTTCCTGATAGTTGTGAATAACCTCATGGGAAGGACTGTCTGGTTAAGATCAGGACACCTGCAATTCCTTATCAAGCTGAGGATCATGACCACTATATATTGTACAGGCAAGAAGTTTTTTTGATAAGTCATAGTTCTTCAGGTCCTCCACATTCAGAAAGAAATCCCTGCAAGAAGTCTGCATTGTTCTCCTTCCAAGTTTCCCCAAATTTGTCAGTCACTCAGTTATAAAAGAAATGTGAAAAGTGAGGCAGGCTCTATGGCATCTTTTGTATATCAGACCGGTCTCAGAATGTCTGAAATTTGTAAGTATTGAGATTTATAGTAACCCTCTTGGGGTAAGTACCTTTTTAAAAATTAACCAAAAAAATAAATAAATAGTAGCATTATTCATTATAACTGAAATTTGTAAGCAATCGATAGGTGATAGACATTATCAGTCAGTTACTTCAATCGTCCAGTTTAACTGTTGCAAAACACTCCAATCAAAAAATTAATTTATGAAATTTCAAAATTAAAAAATTCCATTTTCAAACATTCATTTTTTGTAAGTTCTCATCACATGACTTAGCAAACCAATCAAACTTGGTAATAGGGAAAAGAGATGGGAAATGAAAACGAAACAATAAGCAAAATATTTAATCAAAAAACAAATTTTTGAGAAAATCTTACGTTTTAATGGTAATGATTGTTAGAGCAGAATTTTTTTTAAAAAAATTCTACTTTCAGACTCTTCGGGAAAACACTAATCAGTGCCTAATGTCACATGCTTCCAGTGCCCTCTACTTGAAATTTGAGCCTATGACAATGGAGATGAATTTTTTTTTTTAGGCCAACAGTATTTTTGTTACATGGTGGGAGATCTTTAACAAAGCAATAGCTAATGGTAGCCTATTTGTATGGAAAACAAGAAATTTGTCAAAATGCCCCTTCAAGAAAGCACACCACCTGAGTTATCTGAGAATACTAATGATGATGCTGTTCTTCATGAATAGAATTGCTTTTTAAATAACATAATTCACACAACATCTCTGTATTGTATGTCATTTAAGGTTGTTCACACAAAGCCATATATGCATCAAAATGAATGCTGTTTCTTCTTCGAACAGTACCCTATGAGTGCTCCTCTTCAGGTGCCTGTGTGCCCAACATGCCTTTGATTGGATATATTCATTAGAAGTGTCCGTTTAGCCCATGCATGTGCTTGTCATGGCCCATAGGCCTCAAACCCGGGTCCACAGGAGCATCCATGTTGCAACCCTCCACTGGGTCGCCTGCTGACAGCAGTTACCCAGGACCCATGAAGCCCAGCCTCAGTTTGAGGGTCCATCCCTGACACGCCATTGGCAGAGTTGCAGAGGAGCTGATTGGCTCACTGGCCCTACTTAAGCCAGCAACATGAACAGGAAGCTGTCTGAGCAACTGGGATCCATCCTGTTCTGGACTGTGTACCTTCTGGCTCCTGTTCCACCTGCTTGACTTCCCAACGTCCTGACCTGGCTTGGCTCCAGACCTCTGACTTGCGGTTCTGATCTTTGGTTTGTGTCTGGCTATCCTGACCCAACTGGTTCCTGACTAGGGACTCTGGCTCCAACCACTAGGTCTGGCTGCCCACTACCTGCCCCTGACAGTACTGCTGATATCATCATTCCCTGCACTGGGGCTATATTAGGCTGCGCAGGTGAGCCACCTTCAGTTCCTTCTACTGCCGCTGCCTGAGACAGAGGTGTTCGCATTGTATATGCCTCTGCTGTTTGCTGACTTTGTTCTTAATTTATTTAGTTTAGTTAGTTTGTTAGTAATGGTAGCTAGTTACTGGTTATTGAAAGTTCGCTTCATTTCCTGCGGGGAAGATCTCCCTGTAAGAAATGTTCCTGGTTCACTGTGCTTTAAACATTGCCTCATGTAGAGAGGCTACATTGGTCAGTGACGACAATGCTGCCTGAGACAGTGTCACGTCCCTCAGAAGTGTAACTTCTGTTTAGCCTTCAAATCCAGAACATGGCCGAACAAGGAAATCAAGCTGCAACTGAGAGCGCTCCCTTCACCCTACTTTGGAGCCAGCACAGGAGAACTCCCCTGTACATAAGTCTGCAGGAGTCTCTAGCACCCCTTGGAGCTTGGTACAACAGTGTCTGAGACAAGGGAGAGCCTCAGAGACCTCTCTAAAGAACCTAAAAAAGAGGAGCTCTAATTCCCCTCCTAAGGAAATCACCTCAAAAAGACCTCACAATTTTGGCTATGTATCTCCTGGCCAGGCAGAATGTCACAGCTAAGAGTTGGAATCCCAGGTTCTTGTCAGCACCTTCCTCCTCACTTGGATGAAGAAGCTGTTTTATGCATTTCTCGCGATGCCTCTGATTCTCAAAGTGGTGAACAAAATCAGGCAGTTCAAGACCAGAGTTATCTTAATAGCCCCTAAGTTGTCGAGGCAGATGTGGTTTGCTTATCTGTTTCACTTAGCTGTAAATCTTCCAATCACTCCTCAGCTCCTCTCCTAGGACGCCAGTCAACTGCTGCATCCCAATCTGCGCATTCTCCACCTCAAGGTGTGGCTGCTCAATGGTTGATGGGGTTAGAGTCAGTCTGATCAAAAGCAGTACAACAGATATTACTAAATAGCACAAAAGTTTCTACCAGAAATACTTACCTTCAAAAGTGGAGAAGATTTAGTAACTGGTGTGAATTCCAGAAAGCTGACCCAGATTTTGCCTTGCTTCTACTTGTTCTGGACTACCTGCTGCGACGAAAAAAAGGATGACGATCACTTATTTCTGTGAAAGTTCATTTGGCTGCCTCAACAGCTTTTCATACCACTATTGACCAGTTCTTGCTGTTTGGTCACCTTATAGCTGTACGGTCTGAATAATTTCTTCCCACCGGTGAAAGTCCCCACCCCAGTGTGATACCTTAATTTAGTTCTTAAAAGTCTAATGAAATCTCCTTTTGAACCAATGGAAATCTGTTCCTTACAGAAATTGGCCATAAAAACAGCCGCCTTAGTGGCTATTACATCAGCCCGCAAAGTCTGAAAGATTGGGGCCCTTAATGGTAGACCCTCCTTTCACAGTATTCTACAAGGACAAAATTTCCTTGTGAGCACACCACAGGTTTCTTCCTCAAGTATCTTTTGAGTATCATCTGAATCAGATCAATTGCCTACCAGTTTTCTTCCAAAATAACATAATTCAAAACTGAAGGCCACCTTCCATACTCTAGATGTCAGAAGAGCGTTAACCTTCTGTCTAGATAGGATTAAATCATTTAGTAAATCTCCTAGTCTGTTTGATTCCTTTGCATACAAATCTAAAGGTTCTGCTTTTTCTACCCAAAGACTATTGAAATAGAGTTGGGGGTGTATTATAGATCATTACAGTGCTGCCAGCAATCCAGTTCCTGCTGGCCTCTAGATCTGATGTGACAGTTGGCAATGCAGTTTTCTTCTGTACAGATTCGATTCTGAAGCTTCCTCCTCCTTTTGGGGATACTGCTTAGGAGTCATCTGAGGTGAATCACCTGTAGGGACACTACTCAAAGAAGAAAAAGAGGTTACTCACCCTGTGCAGTAACTGTAGTTCTTAGAAATGTGTGTCCCCATAGGTGCTCCACTACCCATCCTCCTTACCCTCTACTTCAGAGTTTCCTTCTGAGATTTGGTGATACAGAAGGAACTGAGGGCAGTTCGCCCACATAGACTGATATAGCCTTAGTGTGGGGCATGACGATATCATCAGCACACGTGTGGGCCAAACAGACATTGGTAATGAAAATCTCTGACCAAAGGCGCATGGAACACACAAACACCCGAAGTGGAGCACCTATAGGGACACATCTTGAAGAACTCGTTACTGCATAGGGTAAGTAACCTCTCTTTTCCAGAAATGAGCAGAAAAGATAGTGGCGAGGTGGGATGGGGAGTTGAGTTGATGGTGGGATCTGGAAGGCCATCATCCTTACTGGGTTAAGTTAAGGTTCTTGTGCCTTGTCTGTATTTCTCCGAGTGGGGAAAGACACACCATGTACAGATGCCTTAACTTTTAATTTCCTTGCTTAGGAGATATTTATTGTTAGGTAAGTTATATGTAGACTATTACTGACACAACAGTGTTTTTGTGTGTCCAAGATTTACTTGTTTCAGTCTGGATGATGGACTAGTTCACAAGGATTTTGTGGATGTGAAATACTTGTTATATTTTTATAGGTTAATAAATATGATGCTCAGATAAAACTACAAAAATTGATTTTAGTCATTCGGAGAGCAACTTATCTTTATATATGCCAGCGGGGTATCTGCCACAGGTTTTTAGTACCACTTTCTTTTGTAGCATTACTATTCAGAAACTGTTGTGGTAATAGAATAATAGTTTTAAGGTTTTAATGGCTCAGTGGATTAATCTTTCACTTAGAATCATAGAATAGAATAGAATATCAGGGTTGGAAGGGACCTTAGGAGATCATCTAGTCCAACCCCTTGCTCAAAGCAGGACCAATCCCCAATTTTGACCCAGATCCCTAAACGGCCCCCTCAACGATTGAACTCACAACCCTGGGTTTAGCAGGCCAATGCTCAAACCACTGAGCTATCCCTCCCCCACTTGTTGGTAGCTGGTTTGAATCCAGCAGCCCTGATCAGAGAAAGATGATTCTGGTTAGATGGCTTGAAAAGATAGGGGGAAAAAAGAAAAGGAAAGGAAACATGATGGATTATGCTCAGAACTCATTAGACTAAAGCCTACATCACACCTTAAATTTTAGAATAATTCCTAATACTTGATCTTGGTAAAGACATTAAAAAACAAATATGCATCACGACTGAAGCCTTTTAACAGCAAAGAAAATAATTTAAGTGCAATTGGCAGAGCAATTGGGAAAGATGCAGTCAGACTAGATTTAAAAAGCAGAAAGAGCCTCCAATCCTGCTTTTTCAGTATTTCATGATAGATATTTTCAGTTATACTTTTTCCCTTCTCCATCTTTGACCTTTGATCTCTACATTAAATATGCTGGTGTCTACTCAAGTCAGGTATATAGCTAGTCTATAGTTAGTGGCTGCTTTGTTTCCTCATTTTGCTTTCTCCCCCCCCTCCACCCCCATAATATCTTTTAATCCTCTGTTAGTTGCGTAATAAGGTTTCCATAACGTGAGAGCAATCCACAACTAAGTTTGTGTGCTGATGGCTCCCATACAGTAACTATCTACCAGAATAAATTCCTGTGCAAGTTTAATATTTCATATACATTTATTCTGTAGGTTATCCTCTCCTCTTGTCATATATTATTTGAAAGAAATTGAATATAAATGTACTTTATATAAATACTGTATGTATATGTGCAGCATAAATATGCAATTAGTGAGTCTGTAAATCACATCTTAATTCCCATGTTTGTTTGGAAAGTGGATTAGATTTTTATGCAAAATGGTAATGGGGCAATGAATCTTGTCTGTTTATATACAGTAAAATCAATACCCATTACTATTTTTAATTTTTATTCCTCTGTATCAGTTGTAAAGACATTTTCTAAGGGTTATTTGTATATATTATAGTGGGGAGTTTGTTCATTTTTTTTATGAAGCATTTCTGTTTTGTTCCAAATCATTCTATAGAAGTTAAATTGCATAACTGGGAAGAAGATATTGTAATCCATAGTATTTAGTGGGTACAACAAGAAAGTTGATAATAAGGGACTGTTGACATCTTTCATGTAATCAAATTTGAATTTAGGATCTTTTGTCTTGCTTTTCTTAAAAATAAGTGCCTAATTCAACAAAACATTACTTTTAACTCTAGATTATATTTGGCCCTTGTTGCAAGACTCTAGTTTATAGTTCTTCTTTTGATGAAAGATGCTTCCCTCAATAACATGGTACTGAGGATCTGTTTCTCTGCTTCAAATCATTAAAAACAAGCAAAAAAAATTGTAGTTTGTAAACTGCACCAATTTATTGCTCTAAGAACCAGTGGAGCACTAGTTGGGGGCAGTGCTATTTGCTTGTATAATACTTTCAGAGGTGCTCTCTAAAGAACACTCAGAAGAAGCACCTGCTACCGCACACCTGCACAAAATGCGTGATCTGCTTATGCTGCTTATGCTGCTGTCATTATGTTAGCTGGTAAACCGAAGTGAGGAATATGACCCAACTACCACCACTCCTTTGAAATGTGCCAGCAGCACTAGTGGGGCCTCCCTTCTGCTAAGGAAAATCAAGCACTTGCACTAAGTTATTAGGAGGAAAAGTAGGCAGTGAGTACACCACATTATTGTAATTTTAAAAATCAGTTAAAGCTTTTCAGTAACAGTGCGCGTGCAGGAACAATCCTAATGAATGTTTATGTAAACAGTTTGTTAAATTATTGGCCATCTCTTAAAATGCATTTTATTTTAATTAATGTACACATATAATGCACGGGATATGATTCCCACTAAAAATTATGAAATTGAAATTGTGATTGAAAAGGCTCTGAAAGATCGAAGAAAATACTGAGGTTTTAATTATGATGCAAATTTCTCACGATTTAATTAACATGAAATTTCATTGATTGCATTTTTAGATACAAAGAGTATAACTTAATCAAGTTATTTTCATAATTAAAAGCACTATTGTGATTGCTGTACTAAATAGTTTTTATTGGTGGTGGTATTCACTGAGTTTCAATGTACAGAAGTAATATTAGTGAAAATATTCTTTTTAAAGTGTAAATGTGGTCCGTTTTGGAGTAAGACAACATAGGTAATGTGTATTAAATGATACCTAGATTTTTTTTTTAATCAACTTGCACGAAAGAAAAAAATTTACTTCCAAATTTTACCTTTTGATCACACGTCAGAAAATCCAGTAGTAACAACAAGCACTTTGCCTTGCTGCCTTACTAACACAATACAAAATTCCAGAATGTAATTTCACAAGAAAGGCAATGCTGCCACTACACACCCTCAATAAATGGACAACTGGAAAATGTTTTTGTCTATTTCTATTACAGGTTTATACTTTTTTTTTTTCATTGAGTACTTAGAGTTTCTGGTTTAGGTAAAAACTGATACAATCCCACTGAATAAAAGGTGTGATAATAGATTTTTATAACACATACTCTGAAAATACTCTACATCTGCCATTTTTACAGTATTGAAAATTGCTTGCAGAAGGAGCTACACGTGTTAGACTCAGTGCAAGCTGGTTCCTAAGAGTGATTGATTTATCTGATTTATTTTTTAAAAATTGTTGTAAATGCTGATAAAACTGACTTTTACTCTTTTGAAAAGAAGCGTAATTTTAATGTCATCTGATACGGGCAGGCAAAGTAAGCCACACCATGCCCTGCTTTTTGTGTCTCTCTGTGAGGCATCGGGGGGATAGCAAGGTATCATCACTGACAGGTCTGGTGACTAAAGAGTGGCATAAGAAGGGAAGGAAAGTGCTGAGTGCTTGTAACTCTTTCCTCTTCCGAGTCCTGCCATTCTCAGCTTTGTTGTGCTTTGTTTCCTCCAGGTAGGAAGGTGGCATCAGCAGTGTGTTACTGTGTGGCCGTCCCTTCCCAGCCTAATCAGTTAGCTATTCCTATCCAGTTGTCACCAGCCTCTACTACATAGTTCGCTTAAAAACATAGCTTCCAGTTGACACCATACAGTACCTTCTCAGCAGGAGGATGGTATGTGGTAGCCTTTACTCTCCTCCACTTCTGTCTTCTGACCACATGTAAAGTTGCAATGTGATTTACCACGACATTGCCTGCGTGCCAGATGCTGCCTTTACATATATCATTTGATTTGAGACTGATGACTGTTGAATCAGAATTTTGGATTGTAAGACTTTTAGGGAGATCTATCAGCACTGCAGTCAGACTGACATAGCTAGGCCAAAGCTATGAAAAGCCAAGTTTGAGTAAAGTTATTAATTTTTGTTTCTTTAGCATCTTAGCTGATCTCAATGCATGTACTGCCTTCCCGCTATGATTTTAAAATTCTTGAACCCTCTGCTTATCCGCATTGTAACCAAGAATACCCTGATAATTTGTATATCTGCAGGGCCTGATGTCCTTGCAAAAAGCCATTTCTTTCCCTCAAAACTGTGTCTTTTTTTTTTTTAAAGGCTGTCTTGTTACACTGCTGTTCATCTTTGTTATGGTAATTTAAAAATTTAACAGGTTTATTAATCCTGCAGAATTTATTATAGTCAAACATGAGATATTATTAAGTTGCTATTGTACAAAGCATTTAGCCTCACTGTTGGAATGACTTGTCCTCTGCATTGGCAGA
This sequence comes from Macrochelys suwanniensis, assembly GCA_033296515.1. Classification (NCBI taxonomy): domain Eukaryota; kingdom Metazoa; phylum Chordata; order Testudines; family Chelydridae; genus Macrochelys; species Macrochelys suwanniensis. Next base: position 115,986,852 of record CM065778.1, on the reverse strand, counting down.
CACAGAAACATTCATTTTGTTTCCTAATTAGAAGAGTTGCAATCAGGAGCTATGACAGAGTTCAGCTTCTCAATGTACAGCATGCCAGGTTCCATAGTGCAGGCTTTATAAAATTCTCTTTAATTCAGGAACAGAATATCATTAACTTTGTAAGTGGATGAATACAATGGACAAGCAATTTAATTAACTTCTAACATTGGATGTTGGACGGGAGACAAAATGAAATTATGCACATATTTCTTATGCAGGCAGTCAACCTTGAAAGGGGCTTGATTGTGGTGGGTCAGACAGGGGGACAACTTTGTCCAATTATTTCTTGTTTAGCCCTAGAATATGAAATTTGAAATTTGGTACTTTGTAAATCAATCATCTCTTATTTTGAGGCAGTTACAAAGGTTCTTGGAGATACAAAACAACCTCCAGTGACTGTGATATGCTAAATAGAGTCTTTTACCACATGATACCCTTCCTATTCTGGGCTGACCTGGATAATACAAAATGAAATGGGCAATAATGCCGTCTTGTCAAATTGAATTTGCCATCCCTGAGTATATTATTTAAGAGATCTGTGTAAATTGATGTAAAGCCAAGTGTTGTTTAAATTGTAATTTTCTAAAGTCAAATGAACATGATAAGAGTGGTTCAGCCTTAAGTTTCCCACAAAATAAAAGTTTAAAGTATTTTTTTAAATAAATCTATTTTTTGTCCCCCCCAGAAGTGGCTAGAAGATCTCATTTGGTCAAACTCATCCATATTTTAATGCCACTGAAGTTACAACCTGTGTATCATGTAACATTGTTAAGGGTCATGGTTATTGGATATCAAACTATGCAGATTCACAGGCCAACCTCCCTACTCTATGGGTGGGAGAAACTAGCAATTGTAGAGGCTAAGCACGCAGCTGCAGCGTAACTCTCCTGCTACTCCATGGTCTGGGGGAGACTTTTGTCTTCCCTGATTCTCCACAGACATCTCCGGTGTACAGTTCATTTACTTGACCTCTACAGTGAAACTAGTGTTTGTCTCAGAGTGAACTGGCAATTGATTCAAACATATAAACATAAGCAGCAAAGTAATTTCTATAAGCAGTGAAGCTACTGTTATTCAAAGTAGTGTGACCTTCGGTTACACTTGTAAAATATTTGAAAATAGGGAGAAACAAGAAATGCTTTGATTGCACTTCTCTTCTGAAAAGTGACTATAAAAATGGCATTGTGTGCGTCCATGTTTATTGTATCCTGCAAAGTCAGCCTGAATCTGAGTCAAGCTTGATTCTTTCAGACTCATGAATCATCACCAAGAATCCTAGTTTTCCGTGATTAAAAAAAACCCCGAAATTCTCTGATTAAAAAAAAACATAAAAATTCACATTTCTCCGTAATTAAAACGAAATGCTGAACATTAGTTTCCCCAGCCACAATAGCAATAGCTATCAGTTGAACCCAATGTTTTATTGATATATTTACAATTTTTAAGCAAGTTCGAAGTCTATCAGTGCCATCAATCATTATAATAAAATTAATAGAATTACAATTTTTATTTCATACACATACCAAATACTTCCATGCCTGTATTCTGTGTTTTCGGGAAATTTGTGGTTTTTTTAAATGCACAAAAAAGCTGGAATGGTCCAGTCACATTGTATTGTTTCTTTACTGTTGTCAATTGCCCTACTGTTTCAGCCTCTTGTTTTCATTTTTTTTCATTCCGTTTATGTTTAGCACTTTCCGTGTGTTCTACAGTTGTCTGCCTTTGAACGTAATCTACAGCATTGCTGCATACAATACAGAACAGCACATTACCATCAATGTGAAATTTGTCCTTGCCAAACTCAGCAACACTATCTTTAGAGGTGATTTTTAAATTTTTCGGCATCTTTTCATAACTTTAATTACTCATGTCTGGAGGCTGAAGTGAAATTTGAGATGCATTAAAACACGAACCACGGTGTGCCTTTGAGTAACCTCTGTACGCCGGAAGCAGTTTATTGTTTAGCTATGTAAATTTAAAGCACATTCAAAAATCAACTACAAGGGGGGGAGGTTGCACACGTTGAATAAGTGACGCTAGTACTTCCAGTAAAATTTAGTTACTTGTTAATATGTTTTTATTTTTTCACAAAATGTAAAAACTAAAGATTCTCTGTAAAAATGCAAGTTCTGCATTTTTTTAGCAAACATATTTCTAGTATCCCTGGTCATCACCAGTACCTGCATGATAAATTCTGCTTTGTTACACCTGTTCAAGGTATTCATAAAATTAACCCTTTGTTTTTCAAGGACCAATGACTGCTGACATTTTTTCTGGCTCATTGAGAGGTTTTACACTGCCAAGTGACTTTAAAAATAGCACTTTTTCTCAATAGATCTGTTCCCTGTGTCTGCTTAGTGTGATATCTGTTGCATTTACTGACAAAAATACATTTGTTCCTTTTTCTTCCTGCACTAAAGAGCCAACACAGCTGTAGGAAAAAGAGCCAGATTTTGTTCTGACTCATGCATCATCATCAGAATTATTAAATAAGGGCCAAACTCTGTGTTGACTTGCACCCCTCTTAGTCATAGCCATTAAGAGATTGCTTGGGTGTAAATTCATTCAGAATTTAGCCCTAAATTCCTATTGTAAATTCTGCCTCCAGTTACACCTTTGTAACTCCCCTGGAGATTGAATAGGACTGTGTCTTCCCATGTGATTGTATAGTATCAAGCACAGTGTGGCAATTTATCCTGATTGGTATCTCTTGGTGTCACAGTAATATAAATATTAAGTAATAATAGAGAGATTAAGTGACTTGTTCAAGATTCCACTGTAAAGTCTAATGACTGAGCTGAGAATAGAATCCAAGAGTCCTGCTCTGATCGCTAGATAACATTTCCTTCTTAACTGTTAGGTATTCACATTTTCCCTTTCTTAGCTATTGTAGATTCTGTTTTATTCTATGGGTTATATCTATCTGTAAGTAATATCTATTTAAGGAGAAGAACTCGTGATTTTACTGAATTGATTAAAATTTAAAATGTTAGAGCTCTTGTGTGAACACTGTTAGTATCAAAAGGCATAGATGATATTCTTTTGCATTGCAACAGATGGCGGATGGATTATTCATTTACTTATCAAATACTTTTATGCACAGTTATAATTCCATTCATTAATTTGTTCAGTTCTTTTAAAAGAACTGAATCATAAAAACTCTTTGAAAATGGAATGTGAGTTTGCATTTGCTACTTTGATATAGCAAAGAAAGTATACATGGAAGGTGTTAGAAGTGTTTCAAGTTAATACAAGAGCACACATGATGCCTGAAGTTTTTAAATAGGAGGACAGCAAAAGTCTTAAATCCATCCAGAAACGGCAGTTGGTGCAGAATGCAGTGGCCAGCCTGCTAAAAAGCACCTTCTTCTCATGAGCACATTAAACTAAAAGATTTTTAAAGTAAGAGAGAAAGGATGTTCCAGTTGTTAGGGCAGTACCCTGGCTCTTAGGAGACCTGGGTTCAAGTCCTTGCTCCACCTGTGTGATGTGCCTCATTTTCCAATCTGTAAAATGGGGAATATGTACTTCCCTACCTCACTGGGGGAGTATGGGTGGGAGGGTTATGAAGCTACATACACAGATTGTGAAGTGCTTAAAGATTATGGTAACAGGAGCCACATAAGTATATAAGGTAAGTTAAACTGGTGCTTTATGATCTCCACTGGCTTCCTCCATTCCTCAACAAATGGTGCAGAATCCTAGTGTAGATGCACTCTTAAGATGAAACAGATTGTAGTTCCTCTGAAAAAGAAGAATGCAAGGTACAATGAGTAGCTAATATTGCTCAATAAGGGACTTCTCAAAGATATGGGCAAAGAATCAGTTTGGGGAGTAAGGGACAGGGAATCAGAAGGAAATAATCTGTGGGAGGGGGCGAGGGGAAGAGAGAGGGAGATTAGGGAGTATAGTAGGGTGGTCTGTCCCCTTTAAGGGGTAGTGGGGACTGGGAACAGCCAACCCATGTTCCAGGTCATAATCCTTTAAGATTCTGGAGTTCCGGAGCAGATGAGGGCCTAGGGAATGGAAGAGGCAGATTCTGGGAGAGAGACGTGGTCTTGTGGTAATAGAGTCCGGGTAAAACCCACATTCCTGTTTCTATAAGGACCTGGGATCAGGAGCTTTGTAATGTAGGGAGGGAAAAGGCTCCCCTCTCTCTCACCCAACCGTGACAAGGTCTGTGAAATAAGGCAGTATATAAGCTGCCTCTTCCCTCCTCCAGGAGGGAAGGGCCCCTTGCCTCTCCCGGCCCAGGGAAGAAAGGACTGAAGTGGTGAGCCCTGATGTCCAAGCCATGGAACAAGGCTGGAAGATTACAACCAGCAGAGATACTTGGGAAGAAACTAATTTTATTATGTTATGTTTTGCAGTCTGTTTGTTTTGAAAGACTTTGCTGCTAGTCCGGGACTCCGGGTGGAACTGGCTAAGGGTAATTTAAAGGGGCCATCTGGGAGGCAGAGCTCAGCCTCATGAAGAGGACTTTGGGATCCCCCTTGACTAAGGGAAAGGGTTTGGGCTAAAATAATTGTTTGTAAAGATGCAGCAAATTAAATACACACCCTGCTCCCAGCAGGAGAAATGTTCTTTTAAGTATTTTGGACTGTGGAAAGTTATTGGGACACCCAGGAGAGAACGGAGGATGGGATGCCTGCAGGGCTACCCCAGTCCATGAGGGGGCATAATCTGGAGACACCAGCCTGCCACAGAGAGAAAATCAGTGAATGGAAACAGGAGACTTGATATAGAAAATAGAAGAGGTGCCCTTGAAGTTGCCTTGGGTGTTTTAACAGCCTGCCATCCTCTCTGTAAACACAGGGCCGTGGGCCTCCTCCCTCCCTCAAAAAGAAAACTTCAGACAAGAGGAAGCCTGCTGCAGGAGGGGAGTTGTGTGAAGAGGGTGGGTGGTGGGGTCTCCACTGGTTTTACTGTTATTTATTTGGATTTATAGAAATGCTAAAAAGTGTATCCATAGGCTCTAGGCAGCACCCTGGACATAATGTAAAATTACTTCCTAAATGCAGCAGAACAGTTTACAATAATCCAGCAGTCGTGAGCCTGGCAATTTAAAAGCTCAAATCCCTCTCCCCTATGAACAGTTCTGCACTCTGTCTACACCATTCTTACCACTCTTACCCCCATCTTCAGTTGTCAGGGGAAACAGTGAGCGTTGTAACTGATTGGAGCAATTTCTGACCAAGGCATGTGGGGAGCGAACCCAAAGCTGTGGGGTGCTCACAGAGAACACCATGCCAGCAGCCTTTATTTATTTACACCAATGGGGCTCCAGAGGCAGAGCCTGTGTTGATCTCAATCAACTACAGCAGAGTGCTGTAATGAGAGAGGTGGTCACTAGGTCACAAGCCATGTGGAGCTTTAAAGGTCAAACCCAATACTTTAAATTTCACCCAGAAACATACAGGTAGCCAATGCAGTTTGGAGGAGTACTGGTTCAATATACCTGAAGTAAAATACTCCACTTACCAAGTGGGCCACCACATCCTGCACTACCTTCAGTTGCAGAATGGTTTATTGTTTCACCTCTTTTTCACCAGCTCTGTGCACAACCATCTGATTAGCTGAGGGCTATATAGTCCTCACCCCATGAAATTTAATTGAGAAATTGTTCCTGGGGAAAATGTCTTGATTCATTTGTTGTCTCTTGTTTTACACTTAGATTATAAAATCTCTGGGTTAGGGACAGTGTTTGTTCTGTGTTTTTATAGCACTTAGCTCAATGGGGTCCTGGTCCATGATTAGGGCTCCAATATATTGGCAGCTATGCAACCTGTTGTACACTGCTATAAGGTATTATCTTGTAGGCTGTCCTTTGACAGATACTAGGCACATATTATGACATCTGCCATTCTTTTAGATTTCATGGTGGGGAAAAAATAGAATCATGAGCCTAAATATTGTCATAAATTACACACAAGAATAACTTCACCCATCTGAACAGTCCCATTTAAGTCAGTGGGGCTACTCACATGCGTAAAGTTAAGCAAGTGCATAGCTCTTGGTTGGATGGGGCCCTGATTTACATAGCTTGATGGGTTGTTGTTTTTTTACATTTCACATTATGAAAACTATTATATATGAAAAAATAAAATAGTGTATGGACTATCTATAATTTTTGTGTGAGTTGGTTGTATAATTTGAAGCTATAAATACAAAATATAGACTACCTATGTAATATCATAATCAATGCTAAATAACAGAACCCTCTTCCTTTATCAAAATTGTCTACAAAGGGGATTCTGAACATGCTGTAAACTATAGTTGTTAGCAGCCAACCTTTCTGGCCCCATTTATTTTCATTTTGTCATGCAACTGTTTTTAAATGTTTGAATTTATCACTAGATATTTGGAGTCTACTGTATATTTACACCTCCTTAAAAGTATAATTATTCAAATACTGATGAACTAAAGTTTATATCAGGGTTGTATTGATCTGAAATCACTTCTGTGTTGTTAGAAATTGTTTGGTCCATTTAAGTTCCAAATGTCTACATTTCAGATAGACAAGGCCTCATGCAAAAAAAGCACAATAGCAGTTTAATTATATGTACTTTGGCTGATAAGTCTAATTCAGGAAATGATAAATTGCTGGACACCTAATTTGTTTGCAAATAAAAAGTGACAGATTATTTTTTAATGAGTTGATCTGTGTATCCAGTCAGTTTTATCCACCTTGAATGAGTAATAGACACTGAGTGTTAATTTAGACGTACTGGATCAAGTGGACTATGAACACAGTTGACAAATATTTACTTTTATATTGCTCATTATTTGTAGTTACTTTGTCATTTTCTATTCAAATGTAGTAGAATCAGCCTGTTCTTACATCACTTCTTTTGTTCACTTCTTGGAAAATGAAAATTATATCAGAATTACGTTGTAAGAGTCAATTGAACTAATTTAGACTAGATATTTCCATGTAGCTCGTCACAACTATTGTGCAATTTAGAGTAAACACTATATGTTTTTAAGCAACTGCTGCATGGCTAAACAATGTACAGCCCCAATCCTGCAAACATATTTGCATGTGCTTAACTTTAAATACCCGAGTAGTTCCATTGACTTGAAATGGAAATTAGACTGTAATACACAGCTTTATTTTTTGCACAGAACACCTTCAGCTTAAGTGAAGGTTCGCAATAACAGGAATTGCAGTGCATTGAGCTTTCCATCTACATAATTAAAAGATTGTTTTAAAATACTGTATTAGTGCTAATTACTGCCACTATGTATCAGTGCCTACCAGAAAACCTAACCACAGCCAGGGGTGTGTGGCAGAAGTTTTTCACTCAAGCCTGGCTCCTGGAAGTTCCACAAGAAGGTTTCCCTACATCCCTATGTAACAGGAACTATGGAGGGTGTTCCAGAGCCAGGTGTGCAGTCTGTTTGTTTTTGTATATACATGCCCTAACTGGTGATGCCTATGCATGCCCTCCCACACCAAATATTTTTGTACCTGCCAGGAGTAGTGCACCTTGTCGTGGAGAGTGTTGTGTGCTTCCTCGGTGAAAGTGAAGTGTGCATGGGGCTGCTGCTGGCCAAAATACAGGCGCACATTACTGCAAAAGCAGAGTTACATATGTGCACAGGCATAGGGGTTATTCATTTATTGGACCAGAATTTGGCAATAGAAATGGAGTTTCACTGTAACAGGGTTCCCCTGAGTCCCCTCAGAGCAACCCCTGATTTTTACTCCATATGAAAAGATAGCAGTGTTACTTACATCCTTATATACTTTTCATTATCAGTACAAAATAAATAAATGTCTTCCTTAAGGAAACTCTTAAGGAAAGTAAGAGGCAGGATAGGACTTTGGTTTTAAAAACGGGTTCCTATGTAATAATTTTCCGTCTGAGGACTCTCTTACTTCATTGCTACGCAAATGAAACCAGACAAAGTAACCCCTTTGCTATCCCATAAGAATGCGTTTATGTAAAATTATTGTCTTCCTGTCTAGAGTTAGTGCAATTGCTTATTTGGTTCTTTTCCTCTGACTGAAATATGGCAGCTAATAGACTGCATTTTACTAATGGAAAATTAATAAGCACTCTTGACAGTCAGGTTTATAAATATGTAAAATATTTTTAATTGTTTTTAGCAAAACAGGCAGGTAATCAATAATATCAGACGTGACAAACATACTGTTGACATGCACTATAGTCAAAAGGGTTGTAAGAGATAAGGACTTCCTGTCAGCAGTGGCCCATGCTAATTAATATTCAGACATTGTCATGTTCAATGATAAATGGATTCCTTGAACTATATTGATATAGTAGGTTAAACATTGAAAAAGTTGGGTTGAACTTTGACTTTAAATATTCATTAGAGCTAATTATGGATTTTATGACTACATGAATTACAGTTTCTGTGTCATCATTGGCAATTTATTTTAAATTTATTTAAAGCAATTTCATAATATAATATTAGCTTTATCACATTCATTGAGGTAATGCAGTAAATGTTTACTCTGCACAGTAATTAAACTTTTGTACATAGTATTTCCTTTGAGTGTTAAACTTATACAATAGAAATGACGTACTTCTAAAAGCCCTATGTCAACACCTATTAAAAAAACGTTTATGGGTGTAGAGTTTGGCAGATTTTTATACTAGGATTTCTATATAATCGAAAAAGTGATACTTTTGTAATGCCAAAAGCGTAATGCAACAAGACTACAGTATTCTGTTAGTCTCACTGTTACGAGTAATTAATCCAAACTACCCATTTGGCATGGAATCATGAATTAGACATGATATTGTATTGAATATCTATCTAAAGGCCAATTAAAGACTAAAATGGACATTTGGCAACAAATTGTTGGCAAAATAAAAGCATAAAATGTAAAGCACCATTAATATAAATGAAACTACCTTATTTTCTCTCAAATGTGCATGTATGGGTATGTATAGATGTGTATATATCACCCACAAAAATACACTAATGTACAGTTTATTGCTGTAGTCAATTATATTATCCTTTTGCAAAATATGTTACCAAAACTTTAAAAGTAAAAACCTTAAGCATTAAAAAGAGTGGAAATGATCAGTAACAGTAGTTTGTGTAAATAGTCTGTTACCCTTGAAATGCAGACATTTGGTTAATGACAACATTGCCATAAGAAAATCACCTTGCACATTCCAATAACAGCCTGAATTTTGATACACATGCCATATTTATAAATTCTTACAAAATCTATAATGATATCTTTGACTGTGTGACTATAATGATGGGTGTATTGAAAGAATGTCTAGGATTTTACAGCCAAAACATGTGCTGGGAGCATAATCCTTTCTTACACAGCCAACACTGTCCCTTTTTGTTCACCTCTCTTCCTAGAAATCACCTCTTCTTTATCTGCACATCTTGGAGGAGCTCCTGTGCTGCAGACTTTAGGCAGCGTATGGCAGTGGGGTTCTCTTTCTGCACTCCTTTTAGGTTCATGTCTGGCAAAGATGTCTGTTTTGGGATGTTGCTGAGATTTTTGGAAGCACGCAGCCTGCTTTATGGAGCTTTGAGCTCCTCTCTCAAGGCATCTTAATTTCTCTCTCAAAAGATTACTAATTACTTTGTTGTTCTAATTTCCTATGTATGAGATTTTGTTTAAAGCTGCATCTGGAGTTTGAGGTGTTAAAAACAAAACCGTTTATCTGTAAGTTTGAGTGGGGGGTGGGGGTCAGAAAAAATAAACACCAACCTTAAAATTTCATTTTGAACTCCTTTCAAATTGTAAGCCACTTACTAGATTTATATATAACTTTACAGAAAATTAATTTTGACTCTGACAGTAAATTGTGCAATTTTGGTTATGATCAATATTTGTTTTCATGCCTAGACAAGAGATTTAAACCCTGCTTTGGATGGAATTCTGAATGACGACAGAACCACTAGCAATGACTCCATAATATCTCTGTGGGCATGCCGTGTTAAATTGCAGTATGTGTGTATTTCAGGAAGGGGCTGGATGACTCAGGGGTTTCGTACATAGCCTTTTCTCTCGTCCATCAATTCAGATCTTGCCCCACCTAGGGGAGACTGAAAGTCATTTATCATGGAAGGGTAAGGTGGCCTATATGAACTAAGTTGGCGGTCTCAGATCAGGTGGTGTTGCTGCTTCATTTAGATCTTTTAGGATCCTCTGATATTTTTGACCACAAGGTGGTGTTACCACAGTTACAGACACTGGCAGAAATGTGGCCGTTTGGGGTGGGCGGATTGGTTAGTTGGTTTGTTTGTTAGTTAGTCTGGTTGTTTAGAAAATGCCCAGAAGGGAGGAATGAGTATTTGTTTGTCTGCCTCAAAGAACTATCTTGTAGATTTCCCTCTCCATTCTATTATTTTACCCTTCTTCCTCAATGTGTTTGAGAGACTACTATGAGAGATGATGAGGATTATGATTGTACATATAAGAGCTAAGTATTGAGTGGGCTTCAATATATTGATGACATTTGGTTCTATATCTTGGTGTTATCTGACACCAATAGTAAGGATTTCAGCTTTCTGAGTGTCTGCCTGAGATTGGGATGTGGATGAGAACTAGTTGGCTGAAATTTAACGCAGACAAGGCAAGCATGATGCTGGTGGGTTGTTGGATGAACTGAAGAAATGGTTGGAAAAAACAGCTGCCCCTTCAATTGAACCCCTCATTTGCTGTCTTTCCCCCTCCTCCCCCCCGCTGCCAGGTTTGTAATGTTGGAATCACACTGGCTCCTTAACTGCTTCTGAATGTTCATATAGTAGCAGGGCCAAGTTGCTTAATTCCATTTGTGTTTGTTTTAGCAGGTTAAGAGCTTTTCCTTCTGACATAGACCTCCCTGTAAATTATCCATGCATAACACTTTGAGATTGGATTACGACAGTGCAGTATTCTTGATCCTATATGAAGACCACTTGGAAACTTCATGTAGTGAAGACAGTAGCTGCCTGCCTCCTTAGTTGGTTGGTTTCACTCTGGGAGCATATTACATGTACCCCAGACTCTATACAGTACTGGCTCCCAAGTCATTTCCTGGTGCAGTACAAAGTTTTGGCTTTTATTTAGAATACCTTAATGGTTTGGGTCCTGGGTATCTATTAAGAAACTGTCTTGCTCTGTCTGTGCTTTACCCTAAGTGTAAGCGGGGGAATAGTCCCGCTCTTGTGGGGAACTTTCCTCGTCTCTGCACTACCCCGGTGAAATGGGCTAGCGGAAGGATCTGAGTCCTCGCTCCCACCTCCTTTACCCAGAGGCCTCCCTGCCCTCGAGGACTCCCCTTGCACTCTCCTGTCTGGCAGAGTCCTCGTAACCCCCAACAAGGCTGGGCCCAGGATTCCTGGGGGGCTTGACCCCCAACCTTGCTGTGGTCACCTAGGTCAGGGGGTAGGGTGTCCCCACTCCGGGGTACTCTCTCTAAACAGGATGCTTCCCTGACCCACTGATCACTGCATACAATTGAAAGCAAATGCAAATTATTTAATTAACAATTAATTTGTAACAGGAATAAGGAAAAATGGGAAAGGCTAATGAAAACACATCACCCCGCTCTGTGGCAGGGAACATCTCAACAGTGTCTCTGCAATGTCAGGGCAGTTCAGTCTGTTCCTGTGTAAGTCCCAGGCTCCTTCTCAGGCCCTGGCTGTGCTGCAGGGACGCTGTGGCTTGGACACTTGCTCTGGCGGTGGCCACACGCTCGCAGGCTCTGGGTGGCAGGACCCTTCTTCCCAGCGTCGCCCCCGCCCTGTCGGGGTTTAGATCCCCCTGCAAGTCTGGCCTGCAGGGCCTCTTGGCTGAGGCCTCTCCCTGCGCTGGGCCCACTGCCCAGGGTCCCCCTCGCTCTCCCCAGCTGCTCACCACACCCGGCTCCGGACTGCTCCAGTTCCAGCTCCACCGCTCTGCCTCTGCACGGCTGCTGCTGCTGCTCTGCCTCCAGCTCCCTGGGCTGCTACCCTGGGCCCTCTGGCTCTGGCTGCTGCAGCTTCTCCCCCCCAGGGCAGGTCTGTCTCCCTGGACTGCAGCTCTGCTCCCAGGGCAGGTCTGTATCTCTGGGCTGCACCTCTGCTCCCAGGGCAGGTCTGTGTCTCTGGGCTGCTTTTCTGGCCCCTCCAGATCTGGCCCAGCTCAGCTCTGCCCTCACCTCAGCTCGGCCCCACTCACTCTGACTCAGGCAACTTCAGCTCACACGGAGGACGGGATTCACCCTGACCTCCTGACCCCCTGATTCGCCTGCCCGCCCTGTCAATCAGGCTGACCTGGAGCATTGGCCTCTCCCCATTGCCCCTGGGGACTGTCAGTCCCATCGACCCTTCCCCTTTTGGTACTGGGAGCTCTGAATGTTAGTAAGGGGACTGTTATCCCCTTACATTCCCCCTTGCTAAAATTCTGCCACAACCACAAGGTTTACACTAATACCTCCGGACCCATTATTAACAACATATACCCACATCATATCATATCAAACCCATTAACATCAAAAGAATATTTAACATATTAAACATTTCACATCTATTTCTTCATACTATACATAACAATATTCATTAAAACACTACATAGAACCAATAACATAATCATCTCTAAAGTTAACAGGCAGTACATCCTTATTAGCCCTCTGGGACCTTCTTAAAACTGGTGGTTCATTACCCATATTTTCTATTTCCCTATTCTCGGGTAATACTGGGTCAGCTGGAGGGATCTGGCCATTCTTGTTAGGGTTTGTGTTTGCCCCACTCTGTTCCCCTCTGTATTCAGTTTGTGGGACTAGAACCATCCCCCAATTGGTTTCCATCTCCTCAGGGTGTGCTGATCTACGCCTCCTATGGTCCCTGACTGGACTAAGAGTGCAATGTTTTAGTTGATCCCTATGTACTAGTCTCTCAGGACCTCCTCGCTCAGGCCGGATGGTGTAAACTGGTAGCTCGGGATTGTTGTGAGCAACTACAATGTGGGGATTTGACTCCCACTTGTCCTGTATTTTATTACGCCCCTGTTGTCTATGGTTACAAACTAGTACACGGTCACCAGGCCTGATGAGAGCCCCACTGGACTTGCGATCATAAGTCCTTTTCCTACTTTGGGCTGTGTCTTCAGCTGTACTGAGAGCAACTTTGCTGGCTGTCTTTGGCCTGTCATGGACACCTTTGACCCAGTCATTAAAACTGGTCACCTCATCCTTAGAAAAGGCTTCTTGATGCTTCTCTGGCAACACCCTTAAGTTAGCCACCTGTGCAGGAATCAGCCCTTGGCATGCCGCTTGAACTGGAACTGGCAGTCTGCCACCACATCTTTCTTGAGGAAAGGTAACTTGTTCTCCCTTCTCCCCAAATGTTACCTTCACCTGAGGGATCACCTCCTCAGGCTGCAACTCCATAGCCTTCACGCTTGGGTTTAAAAGACTCACTGGTACTCTTCCTTTGATGGCACTAGTCAGTACATTGGCTGACTGAAGTCCATTAGGTAGGCTTGACCCAGATGTAGGCTCTACCAGCACTCGATATTCATTGGTATTTCCTGGCATCCAGCAGCGTTCATGAAGCATCTTCTCTCTCCAAGGAGAAATAATGGCCTTCCGGTTTCTGCCGACTTTAACATTTCCAATCCACCTTGTGGGGCCCAGGGAATGACTCTGCCTCTCCGCTCGAGCCAGTACTCCACTCAGCACAGCATTCTTCTTAGCATGCCCATGACGGTTCATCCTCCTGGTTCCTTTTACTGGCAACTGTAGCTCTTTCAGCTCACTAATGATGTTCATCCCTAGAATCCCTGGGACTCCTTCTCCTATATGGCTCCCTTCAGAGGCCTTGTCTTTCAGGATGAAGATGCATTTCCCTGGCAGTGTCTGGCCCATGTAGTTGATGTCTGCTTCGAGGCATCCCACCACTGGGATTGCCAGTCCATTAACTGCTGTTAGATGTACAAACTGTGTGTTGTGCATGGTCAGCTCTTTGTCTTTCAAATATTTTTGAAAATGTGATTCAGTAATGGTGGTGACTTCTGAGCCAGTATCTAACAAACATCTGGTTTTTACCCCTGCTATACATACTTCAGCAGTTAGACAGTCTCCAAATGCTCGCTTACAGAAGTCACTAGATATGCTGGTGCTGCCCATGTTCCTCTCAACACTGTATGCAGAGTGATTTTCCACCAAGGACAGGCCTAGGAATCCTTCTGCCACTGCTTGGCCTTTTACTGTAGATGGACCACTCGCTCCTGGTGCCCCATCGATTTCGAGTGCCTGGGACTCTGGTCTCCTTCTCAGTGTACAATCTCTGCTAGTATGTCCTGGCCTTTCACAGGTGTAACAAATGTACCTCCCTAGCTCGTCCTTCAGTGGAGATCTTCGGGATCCTGGAGCTCTTGGATATTTTGGCACATTAGTGGAGGTATTTCCTTTCATCACCTCAGTCATCACTTTCATCATCTCCCCCTGTTGGACAGCCAGTTTTTGGACAGCTTCACTTAGGCTTTCCAATGTTAGCTGTGTTTGGGGCAGGGCCTTTTCCCCAGCAGCTGCATTCACTAGGCCCCCACTTTGTGTATGGGGGTTAGGCTTGGCCCTCTCTGCCCCAGGAACTTCCTCTTCTTCTGACCATATAATGGCAGCCTGCATGAGTTCATGGAACTTTTTACTGGGCTCTTCCTTAAACCTCCTTTTCATTTCACGTCGGAGGGAGTCATCCCGGAGCCCCAACACCAACTGCTCTTTTAGAAACATATCTGGGTCTGGAACTCGTTGAGAATCTCGCCGCTCCACTTTGCTCATTCTCTCCTGAAGATCATATGCGTACGCCCGGATAGTTTCACCAGGCTCCTGCTTTCTCTCAAAGAACTCCTTTAGTCGAGTTCCAATAGGTACCTTGTCTCCGTACACTTCCAGGAGGAGTTCAAACACCTTTTTCACATCTTTCTTGTCTGCCATTGCCATGAACTTTACTGTGGCCTTCGCCTGGTCCTTGAGGTGTTCCTCTATGAAGTCCACATGGTCTTCCTCAGGTACTCTTAGCACACGCAGAGCTGTCTTCACAGACTTGACCCACTCCTCTACTGTAATGTCTCCTGCTCTGGTCGGGAAGCCACCAAACTCTGTGACCTTCTGCTCCCGTGGGACATAAATAGTAGGGGGTTTCTTAGCTTCTGCTGCCTGTTGGTCTATTACAGCCTTAGCCAGTGATAAGGCTTCTCTCTGTTCTGTTCTAGCTTGTTGTAATGACTCAGCTTGGTCTGACAATCTGCGCTGAAGTTCAGCAACCTGGGCCTGTAGTTGTGCAATTTGAGCCATGGTAGGGTTCTTGACTAGGCCTGGACAGTGCTACCAGAACTCAACCAGTAAACCAATGGGGTGGACCCTGTGGATAGGATCCTGTTCGTGACGCCAATTATGTAAGCGGGGGAATAGTCCCGCTCTTGTGGGGAACTTTCCTCGTCTCTGCACTACCCCGGTGAAATGGGCTAGCGGAAGGATCTGAGTCCTCGCTCCCACCTCCTTTACCCAGAGGCCTCCCTGCCCTCGAGGACTCCCCTTGCACTCTCCTGTCTGGCAGAGTCCTCGTAACCCCCAACAAGGCTGGGCCCAGGATTCCTGGGGGGCTCAACCCCCAACCTTGCTGTGGTCACCTAGGTCAGGGGCTAGGGTGTCCCCACTCCGGGGTACTCTCTCTAAACAGGATGCTTCCCTGACCCACTGATCACTGCATACAATTGAAAGCAAATGCAAATTATTTAATTAACAATTAATTTGTAACAGGAATAAGGAAAAATGGGAAAGGCTAATGAAAACACATCACCCCGCTCTGTGGCAGGGAACATCTCAACAGTGTCTCTGCAATGTCAGGGCAGTTCAGTCTGTTCCTGTGTAAGTCCCAGGCTCCTTCTCAGGCCCTGGCTGTGCTGCAGGGACGCTGTGGCTTGGACACTTGCTCTGGCGGTGGCCACACGCTCGCAGGCTCTGGGTGGCAGGACCCTTCTTCCCAGCGTCGCCCCCGCCCTGTCGGGGTTTAGATCCCCCTGCAAGTCTGGCCTGCAGGGCCTCTTGGCTGAGGCCTCTCCCTGCGCTGGGCCCACTGCCCAGGGTCCCCCTCGCTCTCCCCAGCTGCTCACCACACCCGGCTCCGGACTGCTCCAGTTCCAGCTCCACCGCTCTGCCTCTGCACGGCTGCTGCTGCTGCTCTGCCTCCAGCTCCCTGGGCTGCTACCCTGGGCCCTCTGGCTCTGGCTGCTGCAGCTTCTCCCCCCCAGGGCAGGTCTGTCTCCCTGGACTGCAGCTCTGCTCCCAGGGCAGGTCTGTATCTCTGGGCTGCACCTCTGCTCCCAGGGCAGGTCTGTGTCTCTGGGCTGCTTTTCTGGCCCCTCCAGATCTGGCCCAGCTCAGCTCTGCCCTCTCCTCAGCTCGGCCCCACTCACTCTGACTCAGGCAACTTCAGCTCACACGGAGGACGGGATTCACCCTGACCTCCTGACCCCCTGATTCGCCTGCCCGCCCTGTCAATCAGGCTGACCTGGAGCATTGGCCTCTCCCCATTGCCCCTGGGGACTGTCAGTCCCATCGACCCTTCCCCTTTTGGTACTGGGAGCTCTGAATGTTAGTAAGGGGACTGTTATCCCCTTACATAAGAAATGGGGTTACCTGACAGTCATGAGATTTATACAACGGGGCTTGGGCAACGTATTTTCAGTGGAAGGCCCTCAATTCTGGAATTGCTTCCTCTTTGGGTCTGACAAAGCCCACGTTTGATTATCGACAGGACACATTATTTTCTCAGATGTTTTCCTAAGTAGTTTTTTTTAAGGGAGAGTTTAGTTTTCTGGCTGTTGTTGACCAGTGTGTGTTCTCAATTCTGCTGTAAATGGCAGGTGCATTACAAAAACTGAAAAATAAATGTGCGATAAATAAACCTCTTTAAAGTTATAAAATATGTAACTACACTTCTTGGGCTGCATCTTACAAATTTACTTAGTTAACATGTTTGTGCACGGTTTGTGTAGAATCTACACTACAAGCTGGGTTTGATTGTAGTTTTTATTAACTGCTAGAATGATCAATTGAATAGCCACCAATTTAGAATAAGAAATGTGTTTCCTACTGTAGCTTCCAGTTTCAAAAGATGTTTGGGGCCTAAAAATGTGAGTGCCTTTGTAATCTCTATTTGTGCTATGCAGTTTCTCTATGAAGTGCTTAATGTTTTGTAAATGTTACTGCTGAACAACAGTTAGTTGGGCCTCCTCTTAAAATGGTGCTGAGCAGAGTGTGTGAATAAGTTCCTTAAACAGCTTAATAAACCAGAGTACTGAAGTTTTAATTGGTATATGTAACTGCTGTTGATGTACTCTAGTGGAATCAACATGACCTGATCTAGGAAAGGATATATCCATGATTTAGGCTGTGGAAAAAAGTTTCCTTTTTTGCATTTATGTCACCCTCGAATCAGAGCAGGGCTCCATCGTTTTTATTGGTTTCCACTTCTGTACATAAACCTGATTAAGTCTGTTTGAATACAGAAGGCGGTGATAACCATAACTTCCATTCCATTAACATTTACCTCTGAGTGGTATGTTCAGAATTAATATACTTGTGTATACTGTACTATATCCCAACTCAAAACACATATTTTAGTGTTGGCAGCATCAGAACCTGACAGAGAACCTGTAAGGTATTATTTCATAGTTACCAGTGCCCCTTTATGTGCACTATCAGCTGAAAGTCTACTAATGCTACAACCATTGATTACCAAACCAGACACTATGCTATATAATTCTACATATCAGCTATAAAATCCGTTAGAGAGAATAAGATTAAAGCTGTAAAAGTGGAACAATACATGAAACAAGTCCGCACCTTCAGAAAGTAAACTTGTAGCCTGAGTGTGAATAACAGTTCTTTTTAATAGAATCATGGCACATGTAAATAGAAAAGAACTATGATGTCATTTCAGTCCTCCCTAGTATATTTACTAATGTCTAGTTTTAACTGTCATAAGTGATGGAACAGTAAGGATCCTATAATGTAGGCTGAAATTTTCACTTGCTTTTAAAATTTTTAGTCTGATGAGGACAGGCCCCTAGATTCCAAATGTACATTGAGATGGTTTTAATTCACCATCTGACATAAGAAATTAAGAAAAAAAGAAAAACTCGCACTATCCAATATTTAAATATTATAGGCAGGGCAGATAGCACTGCTTATTTTTAAGGTTGCCTGATGCTTCCCACTACTGTTTAAGGCCCTGTTTTCTGTTGATTTTAACTTTGCCATACTTCAGCCATTTGGGTTGAAATTTTCTATACCAGTCTGATTTTTTCCCATTAACTTCAGCCATTTCTGAGCATGTGAATAGGGAAAAATGTTCTTTTCCCATATTAAAAAATTCTGAGAGCATTTTCTTTGAAAATACCTAGCACCCCCAATTTTTGGAGCAGGGACTTGAAATTTGGCAGGGATACATCTTTTGCCATCTCCATGAAAATCTGGCCAATTTAGAAGCCTTTAAAAAATAGCAGATATGCTCAGTAGATACTTACAAGATGTTAGTAGCTAAGTTTCATGAAGATTCTGTCCACATTGGGCATGCTATAGCCCCTCGGCCGAACAGGACTTTCCCTGCATTTACAACTCAGGCATGTTGCGGGCCATTCCAGGTCCAGGCAGTTGAACTGAGAACAGTGAGACTGTTTCTCCTATGCTCTCTCATTGACCCTGCTGGGCCCAGGTAGCACATGAAAGAGGAAGCTGCCTGATTCAAATGCAGAGAGGACAAGTGCCAGACTGTGAGGAAGGGGGCACAGAGAGGGAGCATGGATAGGTGAGACTGGGACTGGCTGGATAAAGAGACTGGGGTGGAGGAATTGGGGAAGGAGACGGGGAATGAGATTGGAAGCCCAGCAGCCTTTAGGTTTATGTCTGGCACCTTTTCAAGGCTGGAGAGTGAGGCTGCTCTGCACTCACCTGGCAGTGGGTGGGCCTGGCTCCCCACTCTGGGTGTTGTGACATGGTGCACAGGGTTTCATGCCACTGCGACCCCAAGAACCAGGTCGCAATGCCAATCACTCAAATTTGGCCCAGTTGCTCCTCCATTATGATGCCTAGAGTAGGGAATCTGGCCCAGCCCTGTGGGCCAGGAACCAGCACTGCCAGGTGAGTTTGGGGCAGTCTTGCTCTCCAGGCCACTGCCAGTGGCCCATAACCCCGGGCTCTGCCACTGGTCATGCTTAGGGGGAATGGCCAGACAAGTCTGTGCCCACTAGAACCCATGCCTCTCCAGAGTCTGTAACAGAACATGTGGGTCTCATCATGCCTTTGTTCCCAGCAAATAGCTGTGAAACCCACTGGCTAAGTGTCCCATCCCCCTCTAATGCTGTTCCACATACAGGATGACAGCCTATTACCACTATCTGTTACTCCATCAGTTCAAGAGGCAGAGAGATGTGTGATGTATGTAAAAGTTCCAATTCTGCTGATGACCCATGTGGGTGCCAATATGATGCCACATAATAGAATTTCTGTTTTTTCAGTTTACTTTTTTAAAAACCCTAGGAAATGACACTCTTACAACTATGTTAAAAGACTATTATGGTTGTAAAAGCAAGCACTCAAACGTTAGGAAATATCAAATTAAGGGTGCAACTTAATTGACCCCTGTTTGGTGTAGGCAGTATCATACAGTCTTTATTTACATGATCACATACTATTTTATCCACAGGAACTCTTCCTGATTCAGTGCACAGAGTAGGACCTGTCTGGAGATGAATCTGTGGTGTGTAGTAAAGGAGACTGTTGTCTATAGTACCACTGCTTCATTTGTTGTAGAAGTTTTGAATGAGACAGGGAACTGCTGGAAGAAAAAGAATGGTTTCAAGTTAATACAGCTGAGTGCTGCACTAGAGAATTGGATTTTATCCCTGCCACTGCCACAGAATTCCTAAGTGATGCTAGTCAAGTCACTTAAATCAAATGTTTCGTAGGTGGTCACTAATTGTGTGTACATCATTCTTTGGTACCTGACATGAGACCCTGAGGTCTGATTTGCAAAAGTGCTAAGCACTCAGAGCTGCAGCTGAAATCAAGGGAAGCTTTGCCACACCCTGAACAATAAACAGAATACAAAATATTAAATAGTTTCTCATTCTCTGTACTGAATGAGGCAGGGGTCTTATCAAAGAAATAGTATATAATCAAGTAATTAAACACTATCATACTGGATATGCACAAGAGGCTGAATTAAGGTTGCACAGGCAACCTCAATCCTGGCATTTCCTAACTTTTGAGTGCTTGACTTTGCCAACTTAATGTTCTGTTAATGTGTTTTTTGTGTGTGACACGGTACTCTGATGCTCCCTCTACTGGCTAAGCAGCACTAATGTCCTCATATGCCCAAAGAGTAACAAACAGCATCACTATCCTCAAGGATGTTGGAGAACAGAGTAGGAATGATGTAGAAATAGTATTTTAATTTCGGTCTCAGTCAAAGCAGAGGTTTGATCCTGCGGCTCATGCACTGGATTATAGAATTGCAGCTTAAATCACAAAAAATAAGTTGAATATAAAATATTTGAAAACAGGACTGATGAGATGAGGAAACATCGTTATAAGTTTTATTTTTTGTCTCTGATAGCTGTGCAAACATTTTCATCACAAAGCATATTTTTCATTTTAGTATTTTCGTGAATTCAGATCAAGTCTGAAATTTAGTTCCTTGTACAAGTAGATCTCAGTAGATTAATCATGATACTTCACTAAGTTAAATAAGTAAGAGCTGTTCCATCCACTGCTTTATATTGCCTCTTGTCTGTGACACAGATCAGATTCAGAGCCTTGCATCCATGTTGCATTTATATTTGTGTTGTCAGTTTTGTGAAGTTAGTTTATCTAAATAAATGACTACATAAGGGCTAGATGTAATACCCTTCCATTGAGAAGTTCTTTGCTCAGTTATTCCCACTGATTTCAATAGGACAACTCATGGTATTAGTTACTATTCAATAGATGTGGACACAGCAGCAAAATGAGTACAGACACACACGTGGAATTAAGCAGCAGGCTGCAACTTTTATTAAAATTTTAGCACAAGGTAGGGGCACTACCAGCCCATCACCCATACTCTCCTATACCAGGGATTTATTAGGTTCCAGTGTGGGAGTTACAAGGCTCCTTATCATATAACCTGTGTCTGTCAGCAGGGTTACGGGGCTCCTTGCCATAACCTGCAACTGGCTCCAGGATTATAGGGCTCCTTACCAGATAACCCATAACACGGGGTTGACTTTCCTCAACCTACCCACCAGGACTCAGTTCTCTCGGAGTCCTATCACCCTTCCCCCCGTGAGGGGGAGAGATGGTGCCGCAGGGTGGGAACATGGGCCCACAAGGGCCACAAGGTCTGACCTCAGCCCACAAAGGCCACAAGGTCCCAACATGTCACATGAGCTCAATGCCCATCACTGAAATCCCAGGCCTTTTACCTCTTGGAACAGTTTGTTTTATTCCCCTAAATGCACAGGAAACAAGCTGCAAGTTGCAAGCAGTAAGTACCTCATTGAGGTACCATGTGTGTTCCTACTTAACCCACTGGGGCGTGCAGGTGCTGCGAGGAAGGCAAAAAACTCCCTGGTCCTCCATCAGTTTGGCCCATGGGAGAAAAAAAAATCCTTCCTAGCTCTATAAACAGGTGACCGGCTAGACCCACAGTGTCTGCCAGGCTGGGTTCCAGTTCCTAGGTAGGGTGGGTTGCTGGAACAGACCTGAAAGAGGCTGTACAGGGTCCCTGTGCAGGGCTAAATCCTGGGAGCTAGGGAATGCTGGCCAATCAAGACCCCTTTCCTCAGCTGGCGAGTTGGTGCCAGAGAATCCCATTGTCCCTTGGCAAGTGCCTCCCTCCCTTGCTATTGGGACTGTCCCCCTTTCACTGCCAGTCCCATCAATTTCTCCCACCCATTGATGCGGGCGGTTAGCATTTTCAGTATATCACAATTTGGCATCATATAATAAAATTAAATATAGGGCAAGACTGTGAGACTCCCCCCCCTGCCCCCATACCGAGTAATACTCCAAAAACGGACACACTTGCTCCAATGAGATTACTTGTGAGTAAGGATATCAGCGTCTGGCCCACGGTTTTGAGATATAGTTGCAAACTAATGTCAGACTACTGTCCCCATTTTCGGCCAACCTCATGTTAAGTTAATTTTTACAAAAAATATTCTGAAAACAAATTTTTTGAGTGGTGATCTTTGTTTGATGCCATTCCTTAAAATAAAAAGCAATGTTGCTCTTATATAATTTATTTGTAATTAAGATTAGTGAAGAGATTTTCATGTGTGATTTAGCTGCACTCCAAGTACAGCTAGAATGGGTTTCATTATGATTCTGGGTAGAGATTTTATCTACACGAATGAGGGAGGTAAGATAAACCCTGCTATACAAGCAAAAAACTCAATAAACATATTACTGTTTAAGAGTAATCTCCTGGGTTTTTAAAAAGGCAAAGGCCAGAATATAATCAAAGTTTAGCCATGAGGTAGCATCTCCTTTTTATTAATTGCTAATATAATTCCATTAAATTAAGAAATTAAATAGCAGGTGTCAGGCTTTTTTTTTTATATATATATATCTTGTATCAGAATGTTTTTTTTCTGGCAATCTGTCCTTGTTGCAGAATAGTTAACCTTGAGTCCTGTACAAGAATGTCTCCTGCTTTTTCTTATTTGCCACCTCCATTAAAAAAAACCAACCCTGGAGCAGGTTGCCTGGGTCACAAGGAAGTGTACTCATCAATTAAATGTGTGACAGTGTTTTCCGTTGGATGAACTAATATGTCAAGGAGATGGGCAGGACCTCATGTTTGTGCTTTTGACAAATCAGCAAATGTTTAATCTCTAAATGTGCAGCGTCTCATAAATAATGCAGCAATCGCTGAGCCAAAACACTACGCTGCCAGGAAGGTATCTCAGTCAGTAGAGAAGTAAAAAGACAAAATAAAACTAAATCATTCTATTTGTTTGGTTCTCTTAAACTTGTCATTAAGACTTCATGTAATGGCAAGGATTCTTGTTTTTTTCCGCTCAACTGCTTCTATTTAACTTAGCCAAGAAATTTAAAAACTCATCAAGGAACTCCTGAACTTGGGGAGGGGGGAGGGGAGGGAAATAGAATTAATAGATTTTATAACAAAATATAAAAGCAGATTTATATCTTTTTTTCTTGATATTTCATGGACTGATAACATGTCTTCAACGCCCAATCACTAACTAGAAGACAAATTATAGAAATGGGAAAAAGTTTAAAAAAATAAAAAAACACCACTGTAGGTTAAATTCTGGCCCCAGTAAAATCAATGGCAAAACTATTATTGACTTAAATGGGGACAATGTTTGTTTCTCATACATACCCAACAATATGTTAAAAGAATGCTAAGGTTGCAAATCCAGGCACTCAGAAGTTAGGAAATGCCAGAGTTAAGATTGCATCTTAATTCAGTTCCCCTGTTTATGCATTATGATAGTCTTTAATTACATGAGAAAATATTGTCCTTTCCATGGACCTCTGCTTCATCCATTGCTCACTTGAATGGGTTCACTATTGAATTCATTTTTTCTATTTATCCTTTATTCTTTACAAACATTAATGAACTTGTCCTGACAACATCCTGTTAGGAGAGATGGTATTACTATCCCCATTCTATATATTTCACTCAGAGCAGCACTTCCATTATCTCATTTGCAGTTCTGAGTGCTCAGCACTTCTGCAACTCAGACCCAAGATGTCTAAAGTTGGGGCCTCAGAAAATGGAGAACATGTATGTTCTTATAACAGAAAGTCATGGGAAGCTTTAACAGTACTTGTTGCATATTTATAGGTGGCACAGACAGCAACTGTATGCGTATCCTTCATGTTTTCTCTAGAAGATGGACCATTGAGGGTGCAAAGCCTCATTAATGATGATTAATAACCAGTAATCAAATTCTTAATGCCAGAGCTCAAATTCTGCCTTTTACAGACTGCCTAGGCTTGGTTTAGCCAGTGTTGGTCAGGCCTCTTGGGAATCCCCTTACCCTCAACAGTCTTTTCATTTTTCCTTTTGTCATGAACTATGAATGATGGACCGGGACCCAGACCTTCTGTCCCAATATCTATTCAGGACAGCACTTAAGCACACAATTAAGTCCCATAATCAAGCATTAATGTGCTTTCCTGAATGGAGACCCCACGCACTTATGGACATGCTTAAAGTGAAGCACGTGCGGTTGTGAATAAGGATGCTTTCATTAATCCATGGCATAAGTGCCTTGCAGGATAGGGATGGATTTTAGCATGTCCTTAAATGTTTTTTGCTTTGCTGAATAGGGGCATATGTGCTTTGCTGAAAAGAAATGGGAATACTGGTATGTTTGTGCTTAGCTGCATCATGGACTACTTATTGTGAATGTTAGAGCATGGGAGTTCAGTAGTTGATTTAGCCTGTAATGTTTCAAAAGAGCCAAAGGAAGGTAGTCATGCAGCTCCCAGTGAATTTCAAGGTGATTTGGACATTTAACTCCCTCAGTCTCCTTTGAAAATCCCAGCCCTAGAGAATATTTTTTGGCACAATTATATGTATATAATGGTAATTAAAAACAAAAAGCTCTTAATGAAAGAGGATAGATTATAAATCTAGGCCAGGATTAGAAACACAGAATTTTGAGTATGGAAAAGCAAACCTAATCTGGAGAATTAACTTTCTTCCCCCAGTGTTTGCTTGAGTTATTCAGCCTTGTTTTACTGGTACCTCATACATCAATCTCTTTAAATAGCTAGGAGACTTCCTGCATGTTGATGAAGAGAAGCTTTTCACAACCAACAGATTTCATTCCCTATGCAAACTTTCTATTTTGAAACAGCAGCAGATTAGTTGAATTTTGCCTGAGCCAGACCAGCTTAGACCTTTCTTGCACCCCATGCTTCTAAAAAGATGACCAAGTTTTGCTCCAGTTACACAAGGTCTAAGATCACTGGGGCTGACATTATTTGTGTATTATGTCTGGCAAAATGCTCTTTGGAGTGCGGTGGACAACTTTTACTAGTTTGTAAGTAGCAGAAGGATTTGATAACTGAGAAGTTAGCTTTCAGTGTTCCTCAAATTATAGCATTCTGGCAACCAAAAGATTTATTGGAAGCTGAATTATGTTATGGGTGATATTATCCTTAGTAATATTCTCAGACAATTGATATAGTTAATGGCCCTGTAGCAAAGTGAAGACTCACCAGTGCAGTGCCTCCTGCTGGTCATCTTGGGAATTAACTCTTCAGTCTCCAGAGCGCCCTCTGCTGGTCTATTTCTTGCTTGCCTCAGGGCCCCATGTCCCTTCCGGACCCCGGTGCCCCTTTACCTCAGGGTTCTGCCTCAGCAGTACCCCCAAACTCTGGGTCTCCCCTCTCAGGGGAACCCCCACCCCTTTAAACCCACCTTGCCTCAGTGGCTGGCTACTGCCCCCTCAGTGGCTACTGCTCACTGGGGCAGACTGCAGTCTGTAATGGCCACTCATCATTGGCAAGGAGTTAGGACCAGCTGCCTTTGCCTATTCTTGGGCTGCCTCTCTGCAGCCCCAGTACCTTTTGGCCTTAAACAAGGCCTATAGCCTGAGGGCTTACCAGGCTGGAGCGCCCCAGCACTGCTCCACTTCAGGTACTGTATTCCCAGGCAGCTAGCCCTTTGCTCTCCAGGGCTAGAGTGAGACTCCTTCAGCTCCTGGTCCACAGCCCCTTTTATCCAGGCCAGCTGTGGCCTGATTAAGCCAGCCACACCTGTGGCCAGCTATTCAGTCAGCTGCTTTTCCCAACCGCAGCCCTCTCCAGGGCTGCTTTTAACCGCTGCCTACTGGAGTGGGGCAGTCGCCCCACTACAGGCCCCTAGAAATACCTGTCATACTGGTACTGTATTTTGCTGTTTTAGTAATCTATATAAACCTTAAAAATTAATAAAATTAAGCGTGATCTTTATGCAAATGACAATGTTATGGAAATATTAGCATGGAATAGCATGCAATCACCTGTATACAATGGTTGTTATTACTGAAACATTTAATAATAGAAAAGAGCTGTACAAGCACAAACTAATCTTTACAACACTCCTGTGAGATACATAATTATTACCCTTTGACAGTTCTCGGGGTGCCCGGGACTGAGTCACCTTGTTCCCCTCCTGCCTCCAGCAAGAGGGAGACTTGCTTGTGCTTAACTGGGTGCCCAGTCTCTGACAC
Organism: Macrochelys suwanniensis; assembly: GCA_033296515.1. Classification (NCBI taxonomy): domain Eukaryota; kingdom Metazoa; phylum Chordata; order Testudines; family Chelydridae; genus Macrochelys; species Macrochelys suwanniensis. Next base: position 115,960,613 of record CM065778.1, on the reverse strand, counting down.
CGCCAGGCTGTGAGCCACCCAAACAATCTCCTCTGGCCTATGCCTGTTCTTATTTTCCCTTGAAGGTTAGGAATAGGTGCACCCCAGTCCCTGAGCAAACCCCTTTGAAGCATTCCCCTGTAGTGCTTTTAGCTCCTCATCCTCTGAACACTCAGTAATACCAGGTATGTTGTCCCCAAGGGAACAGTGTACTCACCAGCTTGAATGATTCAACTCTGGATTAGTTTGTTGTACAATACCACAGCGCTCAGATATATTTATAGTGAAAGATTTATCAGTTTATTACCAAAAATCAAGATTCAAGAGATAGTGAGTAAAGATAATGGAAATAGAAGGGTTACATGTAAAACAAAATCAGTACACACTTTCTAGAGACTAAACTTAACAGGCTAACCTCCTGTCTAGAGCAGTCTTATTTCACCCAAAACCTTTTTCAATGCTTCCAGTCAAGTTGTGATCCAGTTTTCATTAATGTAAATGCACTGTCCATTTTCCTATTAGGTACAAAATAACAAGCTGTTTTCTTTGTCCCCCAGTTATAGCCCAGTAAACCTTTGACATGCACCCCACCCCAGATAAGCCTTCTTTCCCCCTGTTGTTCTTCTCTTCTTGTTAAATCTCAAATCCTTCATCTTCATTTTGCTCCATTTCAACAGATAGATGGAGAAACATCTCTGGTCTGGCAGGAAACCAGTTTTCACCTCTGTTAACACCTTCATACAAACTATAAGAACATATTTCCATCATATATACATAACTCCTACATAGTATCAGTACATACATGTTCGACTATTTCATAACCAGTGATGCTGGCTTTCATTTAAGACCCCACATGAAATCCTGTATGGATAAATACTATGAAAGTGGTGTGCTAGGTGTAGTGAGTTTGTTAGGTCTGTTAGAAGTTGCTGTTTCAGTGAACCCTTTGCCATCTGGTACCAGTGGTCCTGTGTGCCACACTCCCATTCCACAGATGGGAAATTGATTCAAAGAGGAAATGTGATTTTCTCTGCACTACCCAGTGAGAAAATGGCTAATCTAGGATTAGGTTTTAGGACTTCCACCACTGTGTATCATTCCTGCAGTCCATGCTACCTCCAAAAACATTTGTTTTGCTCTGTATATGAGGCAGAAACTGTTTGGCAGACTCTTGCAAGGATGCAGTCATTGATGGACCTACAATCCAGAGGAATAATGAGGCAGACTATATTGGGATTATTTCAATGGCAGATGACAGTGCTTAGCATCGCCCAGAGGAGTGTTCTTAATTTGTTTATTTCTGAATGTGCGATGTACTTATAAAGTTGTTTTTTTTAAATCACTAATTAAGTCTGTTTGATATTTATAAAGTATATTCACTATTTGTGTCCTTAGCAAATTTAGGGTATGTCTATACTAGAAATGTGAATCAACCTATATTAGGTCGATTTACAGCCACTGCAGTAATTACTGTGGTGCTGCATGTTCACATTACCCTGCTTGGGTCGGTGGTGCGCGTCCTTACCAGGAGTGCTTCCACCAAGCTAAGAAGGGCAGTGTGGGGAACTGAGAGACTAGTCTCAGCTCTGTGAGCAGCCTCCTGCCAGGAGCCTGGCTGCCCCACAGGCTCCCAGGGGGCTTCCCATTCCCTGGCTGGGAGCAGGGTCCAAAGCTGCCTGGGCTTTTCCCCCCAGTTTCTCGCCCTGGCTCCCAGCTGGAAGCAGGGTATGAAGCCACCGCGGCTTCTAGCGGGGGTGGGGGGGCCGCCAGCTTCCCGCAGCTCCCATTGGCCAGGAATGGTGAACCGCAGACACTGGGAGCTGCGGGCAGCTGTGCCTGCGGATGGTCAATGTAAACAAACTGTCTCACGGCCCACCAGCACGGTACCCTGATGGGCCACAGGTTGCCCACCCCTGCCCTAACTACACCAACATAAGCCTTACACCTCTCAGAGAGATGGAGTAATTATGTCTGTGTAGAAGGACACTTACATCGGTGGGAGCAAGGCTGTAGTGTAGACACAGACATAATTAGGTGGACATAAGCTGTCTTATATCGACCTAACTGTGTAGTCTAGATCAGCCCTTGGTAACCTGCTAATGGCCGTCATTATAGCTGCTTATTAAACTTAAAAGAAACAAATAAATAAAGAATTCATTTCTTTTCACGGATTTACTGAAAATGTTTTACTTATCAAATGTAGTATTTTTAATTACTGATATTTAATTTCTTATTTTTTGCATTTGAAAAGCTGTATCACAATTTCGTTTTTAACTAAAAGCAGACTATTCTTATTGCTATTTATTTTTTGTTTTTCTACAGGCTCTAGGAAGCTTTTACTTCCTTCATGAATCCTTGAAAAACATCTACCAGTTTGATTTTAAAGGTAAGCGCAGAAATTAAAAGTCAGTAATTGTCAAAGACTTCTCACCATTATTCATATCAGGAAAAACCTAGGTCTTTCTTTAATCATAATCCATGTGGTTGGACCCTTCAAGCCATATACAGAACCTCACTGACTTCAGAAGAACTCCAAATGGGTGCAGAGGTCAGTCAGTGCAGATCAATTGCAGGAGCAGGACCTTAAATGTCAGGCAGTGATAATTGCCTTACAACAATTGCTGTGGTAGAATTTTGTTTACTATTTATGAATAGTGTGGGTCAGTGTCATTTTTTTTAATAGACTCTGCCTTCATGTTGCAAATTTTTGTAAATCTCAGAAGTTTTAATAATTTGATATGATACTTCTAATATTTAAGTCAGTATATGTAATCACTTCCTGGCTGAAGTTACTTCTAATGCTTCTTTAAAGTGGATATGCAAACATTATTTAACATTTACATTATTTTTAGCTGTGCGCTGTCTGCATTTAGGTCATTGAGCTGGATCAAATTAATTCTGCATCTTGCATCACATTAATTTGAAACATCACTGAAGCTGTGATAATTATGGAGTGAACTAATTGTCTCAATTGTACAGATTCATTAATTTTGTTCTCAGAAGAGACAGATTGCCTCTGTTCATGTAATTGAGGGTATAGGGTCTTTCCTTGGTGAAATATTTGAATAGCAGTTCTATAGATATTGCAATTTGAGGTTTATCCAACATAAATCCTTCTACTCATCATCTTTTCTGATGCCCAAGGAAAATTTCAAATATTCTGTCAGTGCCTCTTCATATTTTATTTCTGAAAGAGAACATTGTAAAATGCAATAGTGATGAAGGAACTTTTAATGAGAGGTCAGCTTGTGCTTCCAGCCATTCTTCCCACCTCGAACAGTTTAATAGACATGGAGCAATAATGTGGAGTGTTTTGATTCAAATGAACTGGGAGCAGGATTGCTATGTGAGAGAAATTCTCAACACACTGCACAGGAAGCCAGGTGCACAACTTTCGTTAATGATACCTGGGATTGTGATCCTTACTACCTCGATTGCCACACTGAACATTTAGCCCCTGGACTGATCTACTGTATTTTTGAGGGCAAGGGGTTAATGAATAAACCTATGAAACTTACATTTATATTGTGAGATGACAGCAGTCACAACTATTTATTCATTTTTCTATGTGATTGGGCTTTGTGAATCAGTAGTATGTGAACTGTATCTGCCAGCTGATTCAGAGCCTGCAGTTTCGTCGCACCAGCAGTACAGAACTAGAGATTTAGCTCTCAGTTCCAGTTAAACCTCCCTCCCTCCGGTCATATATCAAAGATGTCCAACTCTAATGACATCTGGCGGAGTGAAGTGACATCTACACCAGGAAAGAGGGGCTGTCTGGATTTATTCACAGCTGATTGACAGCTTATTTGCTGTTGTAGAGCCTTGAAAGGAAGGAGAGAGAGAGGGGAAAAAATGGTTACAATGGAAGGAGAAATCAAAAGAAAGATAACCAATATAAAAGTAAATAGATACTGGTTGTGCCAGCTAGAGGGAAGGGGCCCTTAAATGCTCAATGCTATATTTGTCCAGCTCAAACATGAATCAGCTGTCTCTCTGCATCCCTCCAGCCACACCACATCAAGCTGTGATCTAGTTGAATCTCATAAACATCCCCTGACAATGAGTTCTACAGGTTGACTATGCACTGTGTAGAGAAGTACTTCCTTATGTTTATTTTAAACCTGCTGTCTATTAATTTCATTGGATGACCCCTGGTTCTTCTGTTAAGTGAAGGAGTAAATAACACTTACTTTCTCCACACCATTCACGATTTTATAGTCCTCTATCATAAACCCCCTCCTGCAGTCATCTCTTTTCTAAGCTGAACAGTCTCTCTTCATACAGAAGCTTTTCCACACCCCTAATCATTTTTGTTGCCCTTTTCTGACCAGTATTCAAGGTGTGGGTGGAGCATGGGTTTATTATAGTGGCATTATGATATTACTGTCGTCTTAGTGCTCTCTTTCCAATTGGTTCCTAACAGAAAACTGCTGCTGTACATTGAGCAGATGTTTTCAGATACCTATCCACAGTGACTCCAAGATCTTTCTTGAGTGGTAACAGCTAATTTAGTATTTATAATTGTGATTATGTTTTCCAATGTGCATTACTTTGCATTTATCAACCCTGAATTTCATAGTCACCCAGTGTAATAATATATGGAGAGATATACCTATCTCATAGAACTCGAAGGACCTTGAAAGGTCATTGAATCCAGTCCCCTGCCTTCACTAGCAGGATCAAATACTGTCCCTGACAGATTTTGGCCCATATCCCTAAATGGCCCCCTCAAGGATTGACCTCACAACCCTGGCTTTAGTAGGCCAATGCTCAAACCACTGAGCTATCCTCCCTGGGAATAGTTAGATTCCCGTTGTAAATCTTTGCAGTCAGCTTTGGACTTAACTATCTTGAGTAATTTTGTAGCTTCTGCAAACTTTGCCACCTCACTTTTTACCCCCTTTTTCCAGATCATTCATGAATATGCTGAACAGCACTGGTCCCAGGACAGATTCCTGGAGGACCCCACTGTTTAACCTCTCTCTAGTGTGAAAACTGACTGTTTATTCCTCCTTTTGTGTCCTATCTTTTAACCAGTAACTGATCCATGAGAGGACCTTCCTTCTTATTCCATGACTGCCTACTTTGCTTAAGACCCTTTGATGAGGGACCTTGTCAAAGGCTTTCTGAAAGTCCAAGTGCACTATATCTAGGACCCTACCAAATTCAATTTTAGTCAATTTCAAGGTCATAGGATTTTAAAAAATAGTAAATTTCATGATTTAATTCTATTTTAATTCTATTTATGTCTGAAATTTCACAGAGTTGTAATTGTAGGGATCCTGACCCAAAAAGGAGTTGGGGCGGGGGTCCGGGGGTCGCAGTACTTCTACTCTTACTTCTGCCCTGCTGCTGCTGGTGGTGCTGCCTTCAGAGCTGGGCAGCTGGAGAGCGGCAGCTGTTGGCCAGGAGCCCAGCTCTCAAGGTAGAGCCGCTGCCAGCAGCAGTGCAGAAGTAAGGATGACATGGTATGGTATTGTCACCTTTACTTCTGCGCTGTTGCTGGCAGGTCGCTGCTTTCAGAGCTGGGCGCCCAGCCAACAGCCAGCACTCTCCAGCCACTGAACTCTGAAGGCAGCGCAGAAGTAAGGGTGACATGGTATGGTATTGCCACCCTTACTTCTGCGCTGTTGCTGGCAGGTCGCTGCTTTCAGAGCTGGGCGCCCAGCCAACAGCCACCACTCTCCAGCCACCGAACTCTGAAGGCAGCGCAGAAGTAGAGGTGGCAATACCGTGACACCGCCCCCCCCTCCAAAAAAAATAACCTTGTGACCCCCCTGCAACTCCTTTTTGGGTCAGGACTCCCAATTTGAAAAACACTGGTCTCCACTATGAAATCTGTATAGTATAGGGAAAAAACAGCAGATTTCATGGGGGGAGACCAGATTTCATGGTCCGTGACACGTTTTTCATGGCGTGAATTTGGTAGGGCCCTAACTATATCCACTGAATCACCTTGTCCACATGTTTGTTGACCCCCTCAATGAATTCTAATAGGTTGATGAGGCATGATTTCCCTTTACAAAAGCTGTGTTGACTCTTCCTCAGAATATTCTGTTCATCTATCTGTCTGATAATTCTGTTCTTTACTATAGTTTCAACCAGTTCTCCTGGTACTGAAGTTAGATTTCCTGGCCTGTAATTTCCAAGATTTTCCCTGAAACCTTTTTAAAAAATAGGTGGTACATTAGCTATCCTCCAGTCACCTGATACATAGACTGATTTAAGCGATAGGATACATACCACAGTTTGTAGTTCTGCAGTTTCATAGTTGAGTTCTTTCAAAACTCTTGGGTGAATACCATCTGGTCCTGATGACTTATTGCTGTTAAATTTATCAGTTTATTCCAAAACCTTGTTTACTGGCACCTCCGTCTGGGGTCAGTTCCTTTGATTTGTCACCTGAAAAAAATAGCTCAAGTATGGGAATCTCCCTCACATCCTCTGCAATAAGGACCAATGCAAAGAATTCATTTAGCTTCTCCGCGACAGCCTTATCTTTCTTGATTTGCTCTTTCATTCAGTGATCCAACTGATTGCTTGGCAGGCTTCCTGCTTCTGATATACTTAAAAAAATTGCTGTTAGTTTTTGTGTCTGTGCTAATTGTTCTTCAAAATCTTTTTTGGCCTGCCTAATTATACTTATACACTTGACTTGCCAGAGGTTGTGTTCCTTTCTATTTTCCTCAGTAGGATTTGACATCCAATTTTTAAAAGATGTCTTTTATCTCTAACTGCCTCTTTTATTCTGTGGTTTAGTGATGGTGGCTTTTGGGGCGGCGGGGGGTCCTCCTACTGTTTTTTTTTGTTTGTTTGTTTTTTACTTGGGGTATACTCATAGTTTGAGCCTCTCTTACGGTGTTTTAAAAAAGGTTCCATGCAGCTTGCAGACATTTTACTCTTGTGATTGTTCCTTTTAATTTCTGTTTTACTACACTCCTCATTTTTGTGTGGTTCCGCTTTTTGAAGTTAAATGCTACTATGGTGGGTTTCTTTAGTATTTCCCTATGACAAGGATGTTACATTTAATTACATTATGGTCACTATTACTGTGCAGTTCAGCTATATTCACCTCTTGGACCAGATCCTGTGTGCCACTTAGGCCTAAATCAAGATTTACCTCTCCCTTTGTGGGTTCCAGTACTAGCTGCTCCAAGAAGTAGTTATTAATGGTGTCTAGAAATTTTGTCTCTGCATCCCATCCTGAGGTGACAGGTTCCCACTCAATATGGGGACAGTTGAAATCCCCCAGTGTTATTGAGTTTTCTATTTTTATAGCCTCTCTAATCTCCCTGAGCATTTCACAATCACCATCCTGGTCAGGTGGTTGGTAGTATATTCCTATTGCTATAGCCTTGTTGTTCAAGCATGGAATTTCTACTCATAGAGATTCTGTGGTACAGTTTGAATTATTTAAGATTTTTACTATAGTTGACTCTACTTTCTTTCGCATATAATGCCACTCCCACACCAGCGGGAACTACTCTGTCATTCCTATACACAGGAGACCCCCCACTAGAACGTGCATCTACATAGCGTGTATTCGGTAATAGCGCGGTTGCAACCATGAATCCCAAAATAAATTATTTAAATCTGAATCCATGGTAATGCACCCCCCGCTATAACCTGGTCCCCACATTAACGCGGTACCGCGCATGGCTCCTGAACCCCGTGTTCTAGTGAGGGCCAGGTGTATTTTGTACCCTGGTATTACCGTGTCCCATTTATTATCATCGTTCCACCAAGTTTCTGTGATGGCTGTTATATCAATATTATCATGTAATACCACTCACCAAGTTCACCCATCTTAATATTTAGACTTCTGGCATTTGTACACAAGCGCTTATAAAATGTGTTAATATTTAGTTGTGTGCCTTCATGTGATGGAGTTGAATGGGACTCTTATTCAACTGTTTCTTTTCAATTCCTATCTGTAGTTTATCAACTGGCAGTCTGGTTCCATTTTGGTTTGGGTGGAACCCATCCTTTCTGTATAGGCTCCCCCTTTCCCAAAAGCTTCCCCAGTTCTTAATAAACCTAAATCCCACCCCGAGTCACCATCATCTCATCTTTGCATTGAGACCCTGCAGTTCTGCCTGTTCAATTGGCCCTCTGTGTGGAACAAACCATTTCAGAGAATGGTACCATGGAGGTCCTAGACTTTAATCTTTTAAATAGAAGCCTAAATTTGGCCTCCAGGACCTTTTCCCTGTGTTGCTGGTACCAGCAGGTACCATGACCCCCAGGTCCTCCCCAGCACTGTACATACATCTGTCTAGTTGTCTTGAGAAGTCTGCAACCTTTGCATCTGGCAGGCAATTCTCCTGGTCATCACATACCCAACTATCTATATTTCTAATAATCAATTCCCCCATTACTGTTACCTGTGTCTTCCTAATAACAGAGCTCCCTGCTCCAGAAAAGAATCTTCAGTGTGAGAGAATACCATGACATCATCTGGAAGGAGGGTCTCAACTATGGGATTGTTTCCCTCCACTCCAGCTTGATGTTCTCCTTCCAAGACTTTCATTCTCCTCAACAGCACCGAGGCTGTCAGATGGGGGGTGGGACTGCTCTACGGTGTCCTCACAAATCTCATCTGTGTACCTCTCTGTCTCCCTTAGCTCCTCCAGTTCAGCCAGCCTGGTCTCAAGAGCCTGTACTTGGTCTCTGAGGGCATGAGCTGCTTGCACCAAATGCACACACATACCACCTGCCCACAAAGCAGGTAATCCATACATGCTGCATTCAGTGCAATAACCTGGATAGCCCCCACTCTGCTGCTGGATTTCTGCCTGCATTCTTTTTACTCTTGCAGGGGGGGGGTGTTTGTTTGTTCTTTGTGTGTATGTGTGTGGGGGGAGGTGATTGGCTTAAGTTTGAAGAATATTTATTAGGTATATCTGGCTCTCCTGCTCCCTCTCTAAACACCCTTGCTAAACTTCCCCTTTTTGCTGCTTCTGTTCACTAGCTCCTCTGGTTGCTTACATGGTTGTCTCAATTTTTCAGCTTTCCTGGGCCATGTGATCTGAGGAAGAAAAATCTAACACTTTTAGAATTAAAATCTTGACAGCCAAAGCTGATGTGTGACCTCCCACAGCATGAAAGGCATTGGATTTTTTATGATGAATAGAGCCCTAAAAAATTAGCTTATATTTTACACATATTCTAATACACCAAAAAGAGGGTTTGCTGACAGACACACAAGGCCTGATTCTGATCTAGCGCTCACCAATTTTACACTGTCATAACTTTGAATTCTTCAGTGGAGTTACTCCCTGTTTACACTGGTGTGAGATCAGAATCAAGCCTGTAGCCCATAAGAGTTTTTCTTCTTCAAGTTATTGTACATGTCCATCCCAGTGTAGATGTTTGTGTGCTCCAGTACACAGTTATCAGAGAGTTGTGGCCCTTAGCAGCACTTGTCAGGGTAGCTTGAGCACCCTCTGCTGTCTCACACACCTCCCGGAGGCATAAACAACTGAACCACCCCAGACCCTCCTCAGTTCCTTCCTACCACCCATGACTGTTGTTGGAGCTCCCTATCCTTGCTTCTACCAGTCTTTCTCAATAACTGTATGTAGTACGTGTGTGTAGTTTGTTAGGACAAAAAGAAAAAGTGGTTTTTTTATTTTTGTTGGTTATGCGGGTTCCAGCACTCAGTTTGGGGTACTGGCCCTGGTATGGGACATATTCCACACTCTACGGGTTTCAAGTCCTGCCCCTCTCGCAGAATGGCTGTGCCAAATAGTAATCTCACCCTAGATAACGTAAGTGCTTAAGGGAGGCCTATGTGAGTGACAAGTGTGGCATTTGTAAGGACTTTCAGCCCCATTTGAAAAAAGACAGAGCAGACAGGAATCAGCAGTGTGGCCTCCATCGGAGTCATCTACATCAGTCTGGGTTCCAAGCACCTCGCATTGGTTAGTAGCATACCTCCAGCACTACCAGTACCAAGAGGCAGATGAGTATCTCCGGTACCGAAGAAGATGCAGCAGAAATCAGGCTCGGTATCAGGGTCGTCAAGGGATTTGAAAAGAATGAGCTTTGCTAAGGACTTGGGAGGGCGTTCAGACAGGAAGCACTCCCCAGAGCACACCTCTGAACAGGAGAGTTTGTTGACTCCAGAGCCCAATGGGGGCCTGTCAGGACCAGTTTCCAAAGCAACTGCAGCGGCATCTCCTTGTGCTTTACGACTGCAGAGTATCTTTCTGGTACCATCCACTTCCGAGGTGTTTGAGGCTATGAGAGGGTTGTTGAACCTCTCTGTCCCGATATCACCAATAGTTCAAGAGTCTCACCCAGCACCAATTCCCAGGGTACTGCCTCTGGCACCTTCACCTCCACACCGAGCAGCTTCCCTGGATCTGGCTGCCTGGGTACCCGTGAGGCTGGTACCATCTAGAGGAAAGCCACAGAGGATATTCCCATCTCTCCTTTCTTCAGAGTCTGAGCTTTCTTCTCAAGTACTGATGAGTACGATACCGCCTTGGTCTCAAGAAGCAGCATTGTCATCAGACTCTGAAGTGGATTCCCATGTATCCCAACATAGATGTTCCCATCTGGAGGATTATGACACCTGCTCGCCCTTGTTTCCACTCCAGTACCAGCAGAGAGCTTTCAGGGGGGATCATTGGGCTACACAGAGCTGGGGGCTAGGACTGTTCCAGTGGATCTTTTGGGACCCATGGGGTTCCGGCCCAATCAAGAGAGTCCCCTCAGCTATCTCAGCTGGCTCTATCTGCTGGGTGTCACGAGTAGTGTCACCACAAGCATTGTCGCATCAGTACCGAGCCTGGCACCAAGCGGAGTCAGGATCCTTCTTGTTAGCAACTTCAAGAGGACCAGGAACTGGACCAGACCCCTGGTACCGTTAGCAACCTTTTCCTTATTCCTGGTGAGGCAATTGTGATGGAGTCTATTTCTCCACTTCTAGATGATCTTAAGACCCATCAGGATCTGTTGAGGATGACTATGGCTCTTGATATCCACCCAGAGGGGGTCTGGGAAAAATCCCACAAGCTGGTGGACATTCTAATGTCTGCAACCTAAGCTAAAATAGCACTGCCAATAAATGAGGTTATTTTAGAACCTACCGAGATCCTCTGGAAGACTCCACCTTCACTGCCTCCGATGGCTAAAAGAGTAGAGAGAAGGTATTATGTCTGACCCTGGGGATTCGAGCAGCTGTACAACCCTTCTCCAGGCTCCCTTAGAGTTGCAGCAGCCAATGAAAAGGAATGACAGGGGCACCAGCACTCAACCCCAAAGAGCAAAGAGAACAAGAAGCTGGACTTGTTTTGGAGAGAGCTTCATTCCACAGGTGGATTATAGCTTCGCACACTGAACCAGAAAACTTTGCTGGAACGCTGCGATTTGACTCTCTGGGATACAGTTTTTGAAATTTAAAGTCAAGCTCCCAGATGAGCCAAGACAAGAGTTCCCCACTTTGATAGACGAGGGCAAGCACCAGAACAGCTCTACAGGCAGGTCTCAATGCAGCAGATTCTGTAGCATGCAGCGTGGCCTCTGCCATCACAATGAGGTGCTCATACTGGTTGCACCCTTCTGACTTCCCTCCAGAGATGCAAACAGTTCATGACTTACCCTTTGAGGGGCCATTGCTCTTTTCAGAAAAGACGGATGAGACTCTGCACGGTCTCAAAGATTCAAGAGCGACACCTGATAATCAAAACAGACAAGTCAGTTCTGTGTCCAGTACACAGAGTAGAATTTATTGGAGCAGTCCAGGACTCAACAACAGCCAGGGCCTTGCTGCCACAGATGCGGTTTCTGGCAATACAAAGCCTCATTCTGGACTTAAAGGCTTTATCCTCACTCCATGGTGAGGAACTGTTTAAGACTGCACAAGGTGGCATGTACTTACCTGGTCTGGTATGCTAGACCGTGCCTCAGATCCCTTCAGGGCTGGGTGGCAGAGGTGTATTCTCCAAGAAGACACCACATAGACATGTTAGTGCACATACCAAGTTGCATCTTATCTACCCTGGACTGGTGGTTAGACTCAACCAGTGTGTGCAGGGGAGTTCCTTTTGCCCCACCTCAACACTTCACTCACCTTAGTCAGAGATGTCTTGTGTCTGGGGTGGGGTGCTTGCCTGGGACACCTGCAGACACAAAGTCTCTGCAGTCTGTACATAAACATCAGAGAGCTCCAGGCATTCCTTCCTCACATTAAGGGAAGAATCTTATTAGTGCTGACTGACAATATGACCATCATGCTTTATGTAAAGAAGAAGAAAGGAGCCCAGGCCTCCCACTCTGTTGGAAAGCAATCCTACTTTGGGACTTTTGCCTCAGCAACTCTATATTTCTGACAGTGGCCCACCTCCCAGAGACTCAGTGCACTGGCAGACCGCCTAAGCAGGTTGTTTACCAGTCACCACACATGGTCCCTTCGCCCAGACATAGCAAGGTCCATTTTCCAGCTCTGGGGAACTCCCCGAGTGGATGTGTTTGCAACAAAGGAAAACACACAGTCACCAGTTCTCCAGAACAGATCACAGTCCAGGTTCACTGATGGATGTTTTTTTTAGTGATGTGGTCGAAGAGTCTGCTATACAATTTCCCCCCATCCCTCTTCTGTACAGAGTTCTGTACAAGGTCAAACAGGACAAGGCCAGTCTCATACTGACCGCCCCAGCGTGGTCCTGTCAGTGCTGGTTTTCTCAGCTCTAAGACCTATCTGTCTGTCCCCCACTATTACTCCTGCTTCACACACATGTAGTTTTGCAAATTCATGGCTGCCTCCTACACCCCAACCTCAAGGCTCTCCACCTGTCATCCTGGAGGCTTCATGGCTAACATTGATGGAGGAGTCCTGCTCCAGAGAGGTATAGGAGGTACTGCTGAATAGTCAGGGCCGGCCCTAACTTTTTTGCCACCCAAGCAAAAAAAAAAAACCCGCCGAACAAAAAAAACACCCCCCCCCAACGCCTGCCAAAATAACCCCCCCCCAATGCTGCCGCCCCGCCGAAACACCCGGGGGGCTGGTGGGGAGGGTGGCACGCCCGCACCCCGCTCCCCCGGCCAGGGCGCCAGCTCCGGAGAATTTTTTTTTTTTAAATAAATAAAAAAACCAAACGTGAGTGCCTCCCCCCTCCAGGTGCCGCCGGCCCTGTGAATAGTAGAAAGCCGTCAATGAGATCAGCTTCCCTGGCTAAGCGGAAAAGGTTTTCCATCTGGTCAAGCTGGTCTACCCCATTCTTGCTTCTGTTCAGCGTATGCTGGACTATCTTTGTATCTGAAACATCAAGGATTAGTGATTAGCTCGATTATGGTAAACGTAGCAACTATTTCCACATTTCATCTTCCGGTGGATAACTGCTCCCTTTTTTCCAACCCATTGGTCATGAGATTTTTAAAGGGTTTGAACAGGATGTTTCTGCATTTCGAGTCCTGTTCTACCCTGGAGCCTGAATTTAGTCTTATCAAAGCTCCTGCCTTTGAGCCTCTAGCAGCTTGCTGTCTGTTACACCTTTCAATGAAGGGAGCATTTTTAAAAGCCATTATATTGACCAGGAGAGTAGTGGAGTTGAGGGCATTAGTATCACATCCTCCATAGACAGTTTTTTATGCAGATAAAAGTCTACCTTCGTCCCATCTAAGGTTCTTTACGAAAATGGTCTTCTCTTTTCATATCAATTAGGCAATCTACTTACCGACCTTCTTCCCAAAACCTCGTGGTAGCAAGGGGAAAGGAGTCACTGTGCACTCTAGATATTAGAAGAGTTTTAGCGTTTCCTCTGGAGAGGACTAAGCCTTTCAGATCATCGTCTCAATTGTTATCACATTTGCAGACAGAATGAAGGGCTGTCTGGTTTCCACACACAGAATTTCAGCATGGATATCCAGTTGTGTTCACCTGTGTTACCAGTTAGCTAATGCAGAGCCACCGATTAAATATTGGGTCATTCAACTAGATCTCAAGTGGCTTGTGCAGCATTTCTGGCTCATGTACCAACATTAGACAGTTACAAAGCAGCAACCTGTTCATCATGTCACACATTTGCTTCGCACTACATAATCTCGCAACAGTCTAGAGATGCTGCTGCATTTGGACAAGTGATCCTCTATTCCATGTTCAAATAGATTCTGGTCCGGCCTCCAAATAGAACTGCTTGTGAGTCACCTATAGTGGATTGGACATGTGCAGTCACTTGAACAAGAACAAAAATGGTTAAACTGTTCTGTAACTGTTCCTCAAGATGTGTTCTACATGTCCATTCGACGACTCGCCCTCCTTCCCTTCTCTGTCGGAGTTGTTCTGGTAGGAAGGAACTAAAGGCAGTCTGGGGTGACTCAACCCTTTATGCCTGCGTGAGGCAAAGGGTGCTCAAGCAGGTACTGCTCAGCAGGGCCGGTGCAAGGATATTTTGCATCCCAGGCAGAACTTCCACCTCGCGCCCTCCCACCCCACCCCCAGCTGCGTGCGACAAGAAAAATGACGTCATTGCCACTTTGTACCATAGTGTGAAGCAGTACACTTGTGCCCGCAATGCAGAGCTGGCGTAGGCTATAGCTGTAATATACGAGAGAACGACAAGTTAAAATGCAAGTTCAACGACGTTTCTCTTTTCTTTATTCATTCGTTTTCCAGCAAAAGTGTAAAAAAAAAAAATTGGGGGCACCGCTTTTTGGCGCCCCCAAAACTTGGCGCCCTAGGTGGCTGCCTAGTTCTAGTTCGCCTACTGGTTACACCAGCCCTGCAGCTCAGGGTGAAAACCTCTGTCAGCTGTTCACTGGAGCACACAAACACCTCCAATGGAATGAACATGTGCAACACATCTCAAACAACAAGTTACAGAAAGGTTAATAACCTTTTTTTTTCACCTGAAAGGATATAAGAAGGCACATCCTCTTATGCCAAGGCTGCTTCTCAATTCCCATGTAAATGACAAACTATTACTAGTTTACATTTGGCCTTGATCTCAGGGTAGGTTGATAATAAAGCACCCCCTTCTGCCAAAATGGTACAGTTTACCAGTTAATATTCACTCACATTGTCTCAGCAAAAGCCTTCCAGTCTCACAGAACAGAAATTACTCCTGGCTGTGTTTTATATATGCTGCCAAAAATGTTTTCTATGTCTTGAATGACATCAGGATCTTTTTGCTGAGATTGTCAAATTCACTGAAAGAAGGTACATCCATCCATGATCTACTTACAATGATGCCACATTCGTTTATCAGGATGTTTATTTAGTCCTCCTGTGGGAGCCAGATTTTAAAAGTGATAGGGAAAAAATAGCTTACGGTAAATACTTCGTGATTATAGATACTGCTTCATCTGGATAATTTACAGTGATTCATTTTTATGTTTGGGATTTAACCAAACATCCAGTGAGAGTGGACAGCTCAGGATGTTTGGTAATAGTATATCTAGAGTCCTCCTTCTCTGGGTGGCAAGTTTGAAATCCAGTCCAACTTGGTAGTTATGAAAACTTGATGCCACCTAATGGTGGCTATCTGACTTCTGCCCTGTGTCCCTCTTCTGCAGTTGACAGTAATTGGTTGTAATCAGCAGAGTGGCCGAGACTTAATGGACACAGAAACTGAACTACTCTGTCATCCTTACTGATGATTCTTGGAGTATATGTCTCTATGGGTGTTCCATCATAGGATGTGCACGTACCTGTGCACTCTCGACCGGAAACTGTAAAGCAGTGTCTGCAGGCCTGCACCTGTGCAGACCAGCTCTTCATGCTCCCACTCGAGGACATACAGGGAGGCACAGACCCACCACCACTCAGTTTCTTCTCAACCACCGGTGGCTCGAGACTGAGTGCTTGGTGTCCGCTGTTCTACCACTTCCCGCCCCCTCACTTATTGTAAATTTCTCTTTTTATTTAGTTACGTTCTTATTTTCACATTTTTATTAATTTCAATGCAGTTGTGCTTCCACCGCCCCCCCACCCTTTTAGGGTTTTAGTTTTAGTGCTTCAGCACACCAGGTTATGCCGAAGACCCTGGAGTTTAAGCCCTGCCAGACTTACCACACAGGTCTTTTCCACAGAGCAACAGGCATTCTAGCTGTCTCCAGTATTTGGAGACATCCACATCCCGTCAAAGTGCACAATCTGCTTGGGATTTAAAGGTAGGTCAAGAAATGACAGGGAGGCTAGGTTGAAGTTCCTCTTACTGGAATGCTCCCTAATTCCAGCAGGGTTCTCTTTGCCACTCCCCGTACATCCGCCTCAACATCTCAGGCTACCCTGGTGACAGCTGGAGCCCCAGCAGCAGCTCCAGAGGCTAAGACTTCGAAGAAAAAGAATCCTTTCCCCCCAAAGAAGAGAGGTCACCCCATAAATCTCGCTCCCGGGAGACCTTGCATCCCTTAAGGAGTACTGCTGAGGCACCGACTGAAATCAGTACCAAGTACCAACATAAGAAGTTGTGTGTGGAGAAGTCTTCCACCCACAGGGTGGCTCCTACCTCAATATTGTTTGACACCTCTCGGCACCATGATGTACACAGGGCTTCTTCCTGCACTCCAGTACTAGTATCTTCCTACAGCTCTGAGGTCAGAGAAGATGCCCCATCAGCCTCTCCGGTACCACATGCACAAACTCCTCCTCGATACCGATCCCAGTTCCAGCACCGACTCAGGCTACGATCATATGCTATCATAGCTCTCCACTCCACTCCTTTTCCCTGGAGGACTGTCTCATTTTGGATGAACTGGAGTCTCCCCTAATAAGGAACTTTACCGTAGCCCCCATTCTGGTACCACTCCATCAACTATAACCTGAATCTCATTCTTCCAACTCTCAGTACCGGCACTGGTGCTTGAGACCCTCCCCCTTGTTAGCCCAGGGGATGATACTTCTGACTCTGAGGTCTCAGTACCTACCAACACACCCCTCTGAATCCATTTACTGAAGAGGACCTTCTAGAGCCCACCAGGCCCCTTGAGGATCTTTCCTCTATCCCTCTCCTCCTCAGTGGGCTTACTGGAACCCTTGGGGGCACTTTGGTGAACAGTTTTACAGGGTGCCACTAGAAATAAACCCCAACACCCAGTGGTACTGCATCATTCACAGGCACCAACAGACCATCCTCTGGTGCCATGTGCCCCCTAGGAGGCAAGAGAAGTACAAGAGGAGCAAAAGCTTCAGATTGAGAGAAGCTTGCCCCCAGCAGCCAAATCCTCCTCACTAGATGAGGCAGTAATGCCATTAACGTTCCTCTTCTTCTGATGACTTTAACCTTCCAGAACATAATGAAACTCCTGGTGGAATCCCTCCTGCTCCCACTAGGAGAGGTCCAGGAGTCTCCACATTCCCTGGTGCACATTCTAAATATTACTTCCCCAGGGGGAAAAATGCCCTACCAATTAATGAGGCACTGTTATTGCCTGCACATACTTTATGGGAAACACTGCCACTATTCTGCCCATCTGCAAGTGGACAGATTAAAAAAATTATATTTCAAGCAAAAAATGGGGTATTTCTTCTCCCTCCTACCCCAAACCCCCTGGTGGTAGACACAACTAATGTAAGAAACTGTCAAGCTCATTCCAAATCCTCTCCTTCAGACAAAGAGTCCAAACGATTATACATCCTGGGCAGGAAAACTACTCCTAGGCCTCTCTTCAGTTTTGAGTTGCAAATTTCCAGGGCTCGATGGCAATATATCATTTTAACATTTATTCTAAATTCACACATTTAATTTAATACCTACCACAAGACCAAAAGGACTAATTTCAGTCCCTCATCTCTGAGGATCAGTTGATTGTGAAATTCTCCCTGCAGGCTGCTTCCAATGCCCCCGAAATGGCGTCTAAATTTTTAGCTACTGCTGTGGTTATAGAGAGAGCATCTTAGCTTAGGGTTGCCAACTTTCTAAACCCACAAAACGAAACACCCCTGCCCCTTCTCTGAGGCCCCGCTTGCTCCATCCCCCCTTCCTCCATTGCTGGCTCTCCCGCACCCTCACTCATGTTCACCAGGCTGGGGCAGAGGGTTGGGGTGCAGAAGGGGGTGAGGGCTCTGGCTGGGGTGCAGGCACTGGAGTGTGGGGCCAGGGATGAGGGGTTTGGAGTGTGGGAGAGGGCTCCGGGCTGGGGTAGGGGGTTGAGGTGCGAGGGAATATGGGTTCTGGGCTGGCGGTGTGGGCTCTGGCTGTGGCCAGAAATGAGGGGCTCAGGGTGCAGGAGGGGGCTCCAGGCTGGGACTGAGGGGTTTGGAATGTAGAGGAGGCGCAGACTCCAGCTGGGGGTGTGCACTCTGGGGTGTGGCTGGGGATGAGGGGCTTGGGTTGGAGGAGTGGGCTCCGTGCTCGGGCAGGGTGTTGGGGTGTTGGGGAGGGTGCGGGCTCCAGGAGGGAGTTTGGGTGTGGAAGGGGACTCTGGACTGGGGCGGGGGGTTGGGATGTGCGGGGTCCCAGCATGTGGCTCCCAGGAAACGGCCACCAGGTCCCTGCAGGCCCTAGAGCAGATACAGAACTATTTTGAAAATAGATTTCAAATCAAGGGGTCTTTGACATGGAGAAAAATGGTAGTCCATTAAGAGCCATGCTTGAAATCCTTATTCAAAACATGACTCAGACTGAATATAGATGTGTCAAAATGGTCTGTTTTTGGAGGCCAGGGAGGCTCCACATGCTGCACTTGCGCCCGCAGGCGCCACACCGCAGCTCCCATTGGTTGTGGTTGCCTGGCCAATGGGAGCTGCAGAGCTGGCTCTCAGGGTGGCGGCAGCGCGTAGAACCTCACTGGCCACCCATGCATCTAGGGGCTGCAGGGACTTGGCGGTTGCTTCCAGGAGCTGCGCGGAGCTAGGGCAGGCAGGGAACCTGCCGTAGCTCTGGGCCCCCGCTGCGCCGCTGACTGGACTTTTAACAGCCCTGTCAGTGGTGCCAACTGGAGCCACCAGGATCCCTTTTCGACCGGGCATTCTGGTAAAAAAAACAGACACCTGGCAACTCTATGTTAGCTCCAGTCTTCTGGACTCCTGAGAGAGGAGCAGAGTACTGTTGAAGACCATCTGTTTGAAGGGCCTATGCTCTTCAGCATGGATACAGACTTTTTGCTCCATACCCTTAAAGATTCAGTGACTATGTCACAGTCTCTGGGAATGTGTGTGTCTGTAACAAAAAGACATTTTAGCAGATCTCAAACTGCATAGTCTTCCAGACTGTTCCAGTACCACCACCCAGGCTTTTCCTAGACCTTTGGAGCCTTTGAGGAGGAAATCCAAACCTCACAAAAGGGGACTACCCCCTCTGCAGCCACCTAATCTGCATCTCCTTCTAAGAGCTTGATCAAGGGCATAGAGCAGCCTATTTCCCCAGATTCTCTGTTATACAATTCTACTATTCCCCCTCCCCCCCGCCTCCCTTTTTGGAGACAGACTGTCCCACTTCCTATCTGCCTAGAAGCATATCACCTGAGATGAGTGGATACTGGAGGTGGTCAACATGGGATATTTCATCCACTTCCACTCTGTCCCCTCCTTCTCCATCTCTCGCCAAGGATTTCTCTCATGAGATCATTAAGCAGGAGATCCAATCTCTCCTGCTCTTGGGGAAATTGAGCTGGTTCCCCCTTTCCTCGAGTTTGTCATAAGATGGTTCTATTCCAACAATTTCCTAGTCCCCAAGAGGGTGGATACCAATCCCCGATTTCAGAAAACTGAATACCCGTGTCCTTTCACAGCACATCAGGATGGTAAGCTAGCCCCCATAATTCCATGCTTAGATCTGGAGACTGGTTTGTTGCCCTCAACCTCCAGGACACTTACTTTCATGTAGCTATCCATCCCTTCCACAAGCATTTCCTACATTTTTGTAATAGGGTCAGATATTAGCAATACTGAGTCCTCCCTTTTGGGCTCTGCATAGCCTCGAGAGTCTTTACAAAGGTCCTTTCAGCAGTAGTAGCCCACCTACGTCAGTGGGGCATTGCAGTATTTCCGTACTCTTTATTCTGCTAAATCTGATCAGAGGAATTGTTTGAGTTGTTGAACAACCTGGCTGGGCTAATCTGAGGTGTCTCCATCCAGTAATAGAATTGATTGTTTCTTACAGTGAGGAGTTTATTTTGCAAAGGAGACCATTCAAATTTAGACCAAGTTGTCTGTCTCTGTTAACAGAGTTTTGTCATGTGAGAGGAGAGAGGGAACAATTGAAGAGTTTTTTCTCCTTTAGTTACAGCCACTATGACTTACTGATGTGCTAGAGAAGGTGCAAGCTACAACCTGTGATTTAGACCCTGATCCTTTTGGCCTGGAGATGTTACCAGAGTTCATTACATTATCTACCTAGGAAGATAGGAACTACCATTCTGCATGAGACCTGTGATCCATCTAGTCCAGTATCCTCTCTCCAACAATGGCACCTATCAGATGCTTCAGAGCAAGGTCCAAGAAACCCCACAGTAGGTGGATAATCTGCACCCCAGAAGAGTCTCCTCCTAACCCTTAACCTATAGATATTGGTTTAAGGCTTGAGGCATGGGGATTTATGTCTTCTGTGTGTGTGTTTGCTGTAACTGTGGATATTCTTTTTATCCGTTTAAATGTCTAATCTCTTTTAAATCTTCCTAAATTCTGACATTTTGTGGTAATGAGTTGCACAGTCTTATGATGTGCTGTGTGGAAAAAATACCTAATTTTATCAATTCTGAAGCTGCTGCCTTTTAATTTAATTTAATGTCTCCTTGTGCCTGTATGAGGAGATAGGGAGAGTCAAAGTTCCCAATCTGCTTTTTCTATACCCGTCAATATTTTGTATACTGTTATGTCCCCCCTCTAAAGTTAAATCATCCCAAAGTTTTCAATCTCTTTTCATAGAAGATCTTTTCCATGTCCCTAATAATTCTTAGCGCTTGTCTTTAGAGGGAGTTCAAAGTGCCTTAGGGAGGCCACAATGTCAGTTTGTCTTAAAGAAACAAGGGTTCACTCCTTACTCAAAGTATCATAGTTTGACACCAAAAAGACTATCCAATATTGCCCTGTCTTGAATATTCCTTTTTTGGGTGAAGTTTGAGAAAGTTGTGATAAGGGAATTCCAGCAATATATGGAGTTCTCTACTCTCCTTGGCCCCAGTCAGTTAGGTTTTGGCCCTGAAGTGTGGTACAGAAACTGCACTGATTGTGTTAGCTGATGACTTCCTCCTAGCAATCTACGCATATATGCTGATTATTTAGATCCCTTTTTGTACCACTGACCATGAGATTTTATTGACATCTGTGAACCTTGGAAGAGTAGCTTGGCTCATTCCTGAGAGTTTCCAGAGGGTAGTATTGGGCAATTACAACTCTGCTCCTTAAAGTCTAAGGGAATATCTACACTTACTGGGGATCAACGCTGCTGCGATCGATGCACCAGGGGTTGATTTAGCGGATCTAGTGAAGACCCACTAAATCGACCACAGATCGCTCTCCCATCGCGTCCAGTACTCAACTGGAACAAGAAAAGTAAGGTAAGTCGACGGGACAGCGTCTCCCGTCGACACAGCACAGTGTAGACACTAAGTAAGTTGAACTAAGCTACTTGAATAACGTAGCTGGAGTTGTGTCACTTAGGTTGACTTACCCCTGTGTTGTAGACGAGGCCTAAGGGAGTTAAAGGGGTAATAATTGGTAGTACTGCTGACTTTAAATAATTGGATATTGGCTTGTTTTGTAAAATGTGTAATTTTTATAGTATGTCTGTGCCTAGTGTAAAGAACAGGCAGATATTTGAAAATGTAAATAAATTAAATGATAAAGTATACAATTACAATATTTTTAAATAGCATCATTTACACTTTAATTTATTTTTAATAAATTTACTTTATTTATATCTGTTTTTGATGTGTTTGTTACTATTCAGTGTAGGTTTTGGGATGTTTATTAGAGACCAGACCCAACATCTCAGACCCAGATTTCATCAAGATTTTCTGTCTAAGGTTGAATGGGGTCCTTGGCCATGAGTAGGGCTCCTAGATGCTATGGTAATACAACAAATAATAATACCTAAATTGTTAAAAATTCACACTGCCTGCAACCCAGTACAATACGCAAAATAAGCAAGAGATCCTATAACTTGTCTTCCAACTTTGCCTCTTCCTACCATCAAAAAACAGTTCTGATTTTACATACTAATTGACCAGGCCAACACTGCCTCACTCCTATAGATTCTGCTGCTTTTCTGATGAATGCTAAAAGCTGGTTGCAATGATATAGGTACATATGTTAAGTGTGTTTTTATATCTCTTCCTAGCCAAGAAGTATAAAAAGGTTACTGGCAAAGAAATCTACTCAGATACATTAGAAAGCACACCCATGCTGGAAAAAGAGAAGTTTCCACAGGATTATTTCCCTGAGGTATGTACAGTCCAATGGAGCATTCCAAAGTGTAAGGGTCCAGTTCTAGTTTCTCTTGCACTGATGACTTCATTGGTGTTACTCCTGACTTAAAGTGGTATGGACTCGGTCAGCATCAAGTCGTAAGCCTCTAGTTTTTGTGTGTCTCCATTTCATAGAACCTATAATATACATTTTTGTAAACCAATAAGTATATTTATCAAACTCAATTGGAATTCTATGTTTAAACAGTAACACGTAAAGAATTTATTATTTATAGGAGATTCAAACAAACTTTCCCTTGTGTATCTTGTTTTCATTTTATGTATTTTTTTAAAATGTTGGTGAGGGGTGCAAACATGCTGAAAATATTTAGTAGTACATTAGAGTTCATAGAACAGGCAGAGTCCAAATTATGAATCTGGTCCAGGCAAATAGATTTTCCTCCTTAAGGGGATGGGACGTAGGTAAGTACAACTGGGTGCCATTTAAAACCACATCTGCTTTGCCACAGTGGTTTGGTAATAGCATCTTTTATTCTCTGTAGAAAGATACCATGGTTACTGCAGGTACTGGGGGAGGTATATGTTGAATTTTTAATGGTGCCTATTGTATTTGCAAGAACAGCAAGTAACTTTCAAGGATACATGAGTATATTTTACTTCCTTTAAAAAAAAGTTATATATTATTACTATTTTGACACTGGTTTTGTGATCTTCATGGAGGTATTTTCTTCCCAAAATAAGTACTGTAGCATACCTGACATTGAAATTGAAGTCCTGGACAAAACCTACAAAGTCAAGCTAAGGGCACTGTTTTTTCTTTAGGTACCACATGCAAACCTGAATATAATTGCTGGATTCATTTCTGTTCTTTGACACTGAATTGTATTTTGAGATAGTACATTTTACAAGAGTGCACAGAGCATGGGATAAGCACTTACTGTTGGATGTATTTTAAAAATCAAAAGAATACAAATAAACAAAGTCAGTGCCTACTGACTTTTGTAGGTAAAATGTTCAAATTACTTAAGTTCAGTAGTAACTGAATTTACAAATGAAATCAGAGTATTTGTAAATATTTGCACAAAAACATCTAGCTAGTTCATCCGTACCTGGGGAGAGCGCTGCCTAAATATTTAAGGGTTGATGGCACAAAGATCATCCCTTTTGATATATGATTTTTAGCAAACATGTTCTCATTTATAATGCACATACATCTACTGAGAATATAAACAGAATTAACTGCCTTTTTGATACCGTTTTTGCTTCCATTGGGCCTCTTAAAATAAAAATAAATATTAAATACTTACATTAGGAGTTTGGTTTTGCTCTACTTGAAGGGGAGCATTGGTGACTCTTCAGAGCTTTTTATTTAATTCTTTTTCTCCATCACTGATAAGCTGTAGAATTGTGGCTGGTTGACAAAAGAAATAAGACTGACTGATCCATATTAAGGAATTATTTCATCATACTATTGAGAGTTTTGAACAGTGGGTTGTGAATGGATAAGGCTAAAAGAAAATCACAGGCCATGGTTGTGTTGTGGAAACAGCAGCTTTTAACACACACTGCAACTTTTCATAGTTACTGCAAATGTGAGTGAGTAGCATTGCGACCTGGCGCACAGGATTGCAATGCTACTCAAAACTGGCCCAGCCGCCCCTTTGTCATGACCCAGTGGGGCCACTGGTGGAGGCAGACAAGGAGAAGGATGGGACCCATGTGGGTCAGAGGTGGATTCCCGGGGGGCTTGCCCCACTCTCTGCCCTGGCTCCATACAGACTGCTGCCGCCTGCACTCAATCCTGCTGGCACTTCCCTCTCGCTTTGCCTGGGGCAGTTCCACCTCTAGCAGCAGCAGCTCCTGCTCAACCTACACCTTCCACAGCTGCCTGGCTGTACCAGGGGATGGGCTCAGGGAGGCCCTGGTGAGTGGGACCAGGCAAGAGCTAGGAAAGGGGCTGCTAGTCCTCCACAGGGCCTTCAGGGGTCTCTGAACTGAGGCCACCTTTAGGGCACAAGGGCTCGGGTCCCCACACCATGCCCTGGAAATTGAAGGAATTTGTGGGAAGGAGGGTTATCCAGCTCCTGTTGGAGAGTAAAGGACTCTGCTGCGAACTCAACGGCTAGTCAGTTAGAAATCAAGAGTTTTGTAACCCGGCCACCCACTCCCACCAAACCCCTCGTTATAGCCGAGGGGCTCCCATAGCTCTGCTCTGAAGACTTCCGCTTCCCTGCAAACTTACCACACCTCTACTTTGAGGGCATTTCCACTCTCACCTGCACTTGCCCATCATGATGGGGGGAAGGTAATTATTATTTTTACTGTACTTGAACTGACTGCACCAAAATTTCAACTTTAACAAACTGTGGCCAGAACTTCTGGAAAAAAATAACCATACATTACAACTTTCTTAGAGTCTTATGCCTGGAGCACTGGATGTTAACCATAGAGAACTTGCTAGTCACACAGTGCAGGCTCCTTCTTGTTTCCACCTGCTAAGACACATCTGAAAACACATTAAATATTTTCTAATTTGTGGCCAGAACTTCTGGAAAAAAATAACCATACATTACAACTTTCTTAGAGTCTTATGCCTGGAGCACTGGATGTTAACCATAGAGAACTTGCTAGTCACACAGTGCAGGCTCCTTCTTGTTTCCACCTGCTAAGACACATCTGAAAACACATTAAATATTTTCTAATTTTATTTTTTTAAGTCAGCAATTCCAGTAGTTGTCCAAATGATGTTATGGAGGTGGTGGACAAAAAAGGAGAAACCCCGGTTTTATTTAGACTTTTTTTTCAGGGTTTAGGCTCTGTTTCTCCATACAACACAATATATTATAATAATGTTGCTATAGCTACACTTCTGCGTATATTTCCACACATTTCAGGCTGCAGTATGACATACATAGGGCAGGTACATTTTTTGTTTACTTTGCAAAATTTGAAAGCAATGCTAGACATTTTTAATATATAGTTAAATTTTATGTTTCTTGTTCTTTCATTTTAAGGCAGAAAAAGAAAAAATCTCACAAAAAGCCTACACTACATCTGACTTAAGCTTGTATATTTACACCTGAAACCAGATCACTGTGTTTAACCCATTTTCCTCTTATCCACACATTGGTGATTAGATGGTCTTCAATAAATAGACCTCAAATAGTGGGTATTCTGAAAATCTCTTGTGCCACAATGAGATGCATGAGCAACGTATCAGTCTTCACACTAAATTTCCAGGCTTTTGTGTGTTTTAGCCAGACTTTTATCATTACATTAACTTCTTTTGTATGTGTGAATTGGTTTAAGACTGATTTCTTTTCTTTTTATTACTGCCGCTTAAGGATGATCTAAAAGTAATTACAATGATTGAGGCATAATGCAATTCAAAATAATTACAGCCCACTGCATATAAAACTAACAAAACTTTCTGTGTTGATTTATGGGTCCTCTTGGCTGGGCATGAATCTGAAATGATGCCTTTGGGAGCAACACTGCAGATAATGTTAGGCCATTTAAAAAAGCAGATTTGTGTAGTCTATCAGGGCAGAGTAATGTTTTTTCCCCCATAGTGAGAAATTGGTTGTTATCATAGATCACAGATACTGCTCAAAGCTCTTATGAAAGATGAATTAATTTCACTAATGCTTTAATGCAAACCTTTCATGGAGAAGGCTGTATGGTGATAACCTTACTGCGGTCTCCCCTTTCTCAATGATGATTTATGTCGTCTTTTAGTAGATGAAACTGCCCGTATTCACAATCCATCTGCTGGCTAAAGGAATCCTATTAACAGGAGATCTGAGGAGAGACTTAATATTGTAAGGTGAAAGATGTGGTATCCCTTTCCAGGCGCATGATTTTTGTTTGGTTGTATCGGGGGGGGGGAGGGTGTCCTATTTTAACATTTAGATACTTATCTCAGAGAGCACCGATGATTTATATAATCTTTACCCGATTTTTGTGCTGGCTTACAAACAGTGGATCAGCTAACGAGTAGTTTGTTTAAAGTCAAAGCCAAGCTCATTGCTTTAAAAACTGCAGGCAATTGTCTGTCTTCCTATCCCTGCCTGTAGTTCTTTTCTCAACTGTGTTCCTAGAAGTCCCTTTTTTCCTAGTATTTACAAACAGAGTGTTTGGGTCTTAAAGACCAGCAAGCAACCAAAAGGTATTGGATTGCAGTTTATACCTTAGACTGGTGAGGGCATTCAGGACCACACTTTTTTGTTTATCTGTTCTAGCTGTACTTTATGTGCTGTGCTGTTTTAGGCCCTAATCCTGCAAACATTTTCACACATTCTTAACTGAAACAAGTGAGCACTCCCATGAAGTTAATGGAATTACTTGCATGTTTTCAAGCAAAGCACTTCTATAACTGTTTGCAAGGTAGGGTCCTTAGAAATTGTCCTATTAGGCAGGGAGATCTCGTGGTTTAAGCACAGGCAGGCGAATTGAGAAAGTGGGTTCTTGTGCTGTCCTGTCTTTCTCTAATTTGCTGTATGATCATGGACAAGTCATATAATCTTGTGCTTCAGCTATCCCATGTGTAAACTGGGGATAACAATATCTACCTTACTGGGCTGTTGTGAGATGTAATTCATTAATGTTTGTAAAGCTTTCTGGAAGCCTTGGAGGAAATGAACTATAGAAATGCTATCATACTTTGTTCTTGTCAGACCTACAAAATAGACACATCCATGTAGAGTCCTGGCAACCCTAAATTCTCCTGTCCTGTAGAAAGGAAGTGCTTTTTTAATAGGAATGTAGTGCTGGGTTGTAGTTTTTTTAGTGTAATAAACCATGAAAGGGCAGAAAAATCTGTAGAACACGTGAAATGCTAAGGCTCCAAGACTGGAGGGAGTGATTATAAGCCTGTGCTCATGCATTTTTTGAGTTCTGTTTTCAAATACTTACTTGTAAGTTCGTGATTGCAACTAATTATTTTTTGTTATTTTGTCTGTAATTATAGGCCAGAGAGCTGCTAGCACAGAACTTGCATGACTGCAGCTACTGGTAGGGTCAACCTCTTCTTAGGCTATGGCTACACTTGCAGCTGTAGAGCGGTTTGAGTTAAACCAGCCTTCGCAAAGCACACTAGGGAAAGCGCTGCAGTCTGTCCACACTGACAGCTGCAAGCGCACTGGTGTGGCCACATTTGCAGCACTTGCAGCGGCATTGGGAGCCATGCATTATGGGCAGCTATCCCAGCATTCAAGTGGCTGCAACGTCCTTTTCAAATGAGGGGGGTGAGATGGAGTGTGTTGTGTGTATGTGGGGGAGAGAGAGAGAGTATGTTTTTGGAGTGCTGACAGGGTTTCAGCATGCGATCACACCTCCCGACCCCCACCTCTCACTCACTCACTCACCGCAAACATTTACTGATGCAGATAAGCAGTTGGGAGAAGATAAGCAGCCGCTGTTTGAAACGGAGCTTTGAAACTGCACTTCCACATTCCTCAGCTGATTTACAGTCCTTAATCTTAAGAGAAGAGAGGTTTAAGATTAATGGAATTATGGAACAGCTTCCGCAGTGCGTTTACACCAGGAGCGCTCTACGCAGGGAGTTAAAGCGCTCTATGTGCCTTGCCAGTGTGGACGGGGAGTAAGGTAGAGCACTCTAGGAGGCTTTATTGCGGTATAAAGTGCAAATGTAGCCAAGCCCTTATTCCCAATCCCTTCTTCTGTGACCTCCAACTCACTAGCTCTTTCCTGGTTATTTAACACAGAGAGGGGACCCCCTGACCTTTCTTCATTCCATGCTCTTGTCCTGGTTGCTGGCACAGAATGCATGTAAACCGCTATTATCAGTTAGAAACACTTAACTAAAACATCCAATTAAAAATAATTAACTAAATCAGCCTTCCTTTCATAAGATGCATTTGCCAGCACCACAGGGCGGTAATCACAGAAAGGCCTCTGGCAGATGAGCCCCACTGCAAGAAGCTGCCTGTGCTAGCAGAAAGAATTGTGGACAGAACTCGTCTGACTGTTGTTTTAGTTTCCATCCAATTAATATGATCCACAGTGAAACTGTTCAGTGAGAAATCATTGGGTTAAGTAACATCTAGACCTACTCAGAGCACTTTTATTTGTGTCTCATTTGATATGAATAGAAAGAAAAAAGGAATGTGAAACATTCTGAGCATATCCTGCACTTCTATCAAGAAAATGTTACACTGCTGTCAATATGAGGTTTATTTACCTACGTAATGAATACAGGATTGGGTCATTAGTTTGTACAATTATGTTAACTCTGAGGATGCTCACTGCTTTCTTCTTCCGCGTTTAAAAATAGTTAATGGACCAAATGTGCCTACAATCACACCTGTGCAATCCTGTGAATTCATTGCAATTGACCAATGTAGCTAAGAGAGAAATTTTGTCAAGTGACTGCTAAAACAAATCAAATTTGCCCATGAAAGCCAGAATCTGCAATCCTTACTCAAGCAAAGCTGCACAATTTGACCCAAAATGTACTTGTCCTTGAAAATTACATACTGTATGCAATTGTACTCTCTCAAAAACAGTGTTTTTCAGAAGCAGAACTCTGAAAGAATAATTACCATACAAAAATTATATATGTTGGTGGCTAATATATTATTACTAATCTATATAAATACATTTGCAAGGGACGTAATGATTTAGAAATTATATGCTTTAGTATAAAACTGGATGGAAATGCATTTCATTTATCATATGTTTGTTGTATTTATTAACACTGTGTGCAAATTCCTTTTTGAAATGTCAGTTTTGCAATTAAATGTTTTCTTAGCAAATTCCCGATCCATGTTAGACAGTATTTTTCTGTTAGATAATTAGTCATTATAGCTCTATGTTAAGAGTAAAATTATCAACTGGCATGCCACACACATGGTGTTAGTTTTTCTACCATTATGTAGATTAACTTTAGACTCTTGAACTACTGATAAGTGTTTCTAAAAATTGTAATAACTAAGAAAGCTACTGTGCTACAGGCATAGGTGCTGACTCTGTGGTTGCTCCAGGGCCCACAGAAAAAAATTTGTGTGGGCCATGCAGATCAGCTCCTTCCCTTCCCTCCCAGCGTCTGTGATCAGCTATTCAGTGGCATGCTGGAGGTGCTTGGGGGGCGGGGGGGGGGGAGAGAAAGAGCGGGGGCAGGAAGAGGCCGGGTGGGGACTTGGAGAAAGGGGTAGAGTGGGGGCAGGGCCTGGGGCAGAGCAGTGGTCGAGCACCCCCCGGGATCTGAGTAAATCGGCACCTATAGCTATAGGAGCATAGCTGTATATAGATCACAAATTTGAGTGTAATTTGAGAAAAATTCCATCATGAGCCAAATAAACTTAAAATTAAGTATTTAAAGCTAAAATGTGCTCTATTCCCAAGTAGAAGTCTTCATAAAATTTGCAGGGTTATTAAGTTGCTTTTTCAAATCCTAGGGTAGCAGAACTTGCTATAATTTTTGAATAGTGTTGTTGTATTGCAATAGCATCCAAAGGCCCAAACAGGTTTGGGACCTCACTGAACTATGAACACTCAGGAAGGTTAGGAAGATACAGTTCCTGATCCAAAGAGTTTATCATCTAATCTAAAGATTTCACATCTGCACAATAGTGTAAACATTTAGAATCTTTTAAAGCGATCAAGGAGAGGAAAGCCATCATCATCAGGAGCTACATCCAGATTTTTTCTATGAGAAGTTGTAATAAGTATTTTTTTTTTTGGCATTCATACATCTAGTATTATTACTGACTAGTGCAAACCACTGGACATACTGTAATATACATGGAATAACGTTTAACATATGTCCCTACATGAGGCTGTAAGAAGGAGTTCCTTTTACTGCAATGATAATATAACATGGGAGGTATTGCTACTGAAGGTCACGTAGTGCATCAGCTGCACTTGCAGTTTGTTAGACCTGGTTTCTTTTGTTGTTCAATTGATTCATCTACAATTTTTTTCCCTTCTTCCTCTTTGAACCATGCTGTTCATTTAAGAAGCTGCAATTACACTGCAGTCATTGCCACTTTAATCTGTCTTTCCTTCATGCCCCTGCTTTGTATGGTTGAATAAACCCTTGCTGGGCCACTATTTAATTTGATATGGTCCCTCACAGTAGAATGATGGAGAAAAGATGAATTAAGGCTCTGTGCTAGTCATTATCAATCATGGTTTGTGTTCATTACTTATTGCTCACAGTGCATTTTGACATTAGCCCTCCATAACCTCTCTCTTCATGTTAATGTTGTCTGGAGGTCCTTTTACCCCATGTAGCTGAGGTTATTTATGTAGGTGGTGTTTCTAGAGGGTTTTAAAAGGTCAATACAATCTCCCTGGGGACCCTATTCACAAAGAGAGAGCTCGCACAATGTAACTGCAAGTTTTAGAAGTGAGGTGTTTTAAACTCAGAGTTTTCAGATTTTTAATTTCATTTATTACATTGAAATTTTGGCAAGTGGGATCAAGTATATACTGCTGTGCATAAAACCAATAGTCACTGCACAAGTGTAGGCATTAGGGAACCCCAAAATACCATAACAGACTTCTGTATTTGGACCCTAAGATGACATATCAACTAATATGCAAATGCCTTAAGTCACATTTGCAAATTTGACAATAGATACATTGTTACAATAAGAAACACTGTACAGATCCTAATTAGATCGAAATGCATATCTGCACATACTTGTGCAGCCATTCACCACCCTAATTGTTCCAAATCTAAAGAAGTTGTTGCAGGTCTATTATTTTACCTAAAGACATGAGTAACTTTTTTATCTAAATTGGCCTTTATTTAACCTAGTTCTAGGATGGAAGAATCTGATGTAATCTATTGTGTTAAAAATATCCATTGCTATCCAATATTTAAAATATCCATGTTCTCCTTCTCTCTTATATATTGCCCTGAGCCCCCAATCCCCCACTGAGCCGCTATTACCAACAAATAGACATGGCTGAGAAGAAAAAGAGCATGGAAGAAGCTAATCAGGCAATACCCTGATTAATAAGAGTGTCCAGCGGTATCCTAGTCGCAACCTGAGGGAATTGGATGGGGCCCTTCTATGGATATTCCCTCTTGAAAGTCCAGAGTGGCTGCTGTTCGCTAAAGGGGAAGCTGATCTGAAAGGATGTCAAAGAACTAATTTCCCTAGAGTCATTCGAAGGAGTCTTTTGCAGTATGACGTTCTATCAAAACATCCTATTCCAATTCTGGCTGTGTTTGCTGCTTTGGTCCAATCAGCTGCCAAGAGTGCACAAATTTCAGTTGCACTGTTAGTATTTCTAGTGAATGCCTGAAGCTTTGTTTCTTTAAAATGTAGAAGCTGCTCCATTGTAGGGTGAGGCTTTATATAGTTGACTATGGAAAACTTGGTTTGAGTGTTGTTCAGGGGGCACTGTACAATGTTCCCAGTCAAGCATAGTTGGCTATTTTGAAGATTACTAGTAGCACGTGGTAGCTTTCCTTGATAAAAACATTTAATACGGGAGGCCTCTGGTGAAATCCTGGCCCCATTTAAATCAATGGGATTTTTGCCATTGACTTCAGTGAGGCCAAGATGTCACTCACTCATACTAGTTAACACACAGCTTTTTGAGGTGATGCATTCCATAATGCATCAGACATCCTGAAAGAATATCTGTAAAGAATCCAATTTTTAAAAAACAGATTGCAAGGTAGTTCATACTAACATTTGATATGCTCAAAGCCAGAGTTATTTTGAAATCCATTAACTGTTTATAAAGTCCTTGTCTTTAGGAGGTCTGTTTTCTTTCAAGATACATTTATTGTGGTGGTAAATGTAGCAATTGCTGTGTTAATGTAGGTGAGGATGTTGAGATACATGAGTGGCATTTGACATAGGACTCTGGAAATAGGCTGAATGTAGTTGTAAGAGAGTTCTCTGTATTTATTATTATTATTATTATTTATTATTAGTTAGTATTAATATTTATTTATTATTAGCTAGTATGATCACAATCTAAATATGTTAAAAGAATTCAGTTGGGAAAGAAGAATCAAGTAGTGCTATGATTTATCACAAGTTTTAATTGAAATAGAATCTCTAGCCACCGTTAAAAATAACATTCAAATACAATGATTACACACAGAAAATATGCAAGCAAATCTTATTCAGTGTTGACGGTTTTCTAGTAAATATTAACAACCCTGAAAGAGCTTTCACAAATTAGGTATCTTGGTATCCACAGTGTTTCGGATAAAGGAGAACTCTTCAAAGCTAATTTTATTAAATAATTTACGAAAGCTATCAAAGGACTAGAAAAACGGGCTGGAATACCACTACGGTATCTCTCATTGAGAGGATTAGTGTTATTAAAATTATAACTCTCCCACAAGTCAACTATCTCTTCTCAAATCTTCCTTTCAGTATCCCTCAACTCTTCCTAAAACAAATTAATCTCAGTGTTTCTACATTCATTTTGGTCAGTCAGGCACCCGAAGCTGAATCATAGACTGTGAAACATTCTTATGAAAGGACAACTGGCAGGCACAAACAAATCCATGATGCAGGACGATTAAGGCACAGATCCATGTCAGATTTTTAAAAAATAGCTAAAATGTCCTGAAAATATCCTGTGCCCGTACAGCAAACTAGCTGAAATTATGGGGACATAATTCAAGTCTTGAAAAAAAAATAGAAGAAAAAGCATTCATTGTGCAATCTGTTCACATTACCAAATATAAATGTTGAGTCTTTGGATAAAGCACTTTATTGTTAATCAATGTTCTTGAACTTTTTACTATTTTCAGTTGAACACTTGCTTGTTTTTTCAATTGCTGAATCAATATGAAGCTGATGAAACTATATGAAGTGTATGAGAATGCCAGCAATCCTCACTAGCACGTTTCAGCCAAAACTGTTCTTTAGTTAAGCTGCTTATTTGAGAGCTGCTCAACAGATGTGATTGTAAAATTCAGATCCTGGATATAGGTATTTAAAGGGACACTATCAAAAATTGTAGACTAGAAAGTGGACTCACTTTTTTTCTCTTACAATTATATGGATTATATAAATGTATGGTTTTTTCCAAAACAAATGCTTAAATAGTCTTTTTCTTAAATTAAAAATAAATCAGTGAGAGTAGCCCAGCATTTCAGGATAACTCTACTTACACAAACTACTGTGAACTTGTGTTAAAAGAAAAGATTCATGTACATTTTCACCTTCAAGCTATAAAGTTCAAGTTATTATTCAGTCAATACAATAAACGTTTTAAATGTATCTCTATAAACTGATGTTGTGAATATAAAGAGGATTTTGTTGGGGGCAAAGGAACCTTAGTAAAGGGACAGTTGTAAAGGAACAATGTATTTTTTGCATTCTTCTGATTGGTTACTGTTGATTTGTTGCTGCAAGAACCAGGGAGGTAATATTTTTAAATGATCTGGTTGCCAGGAGGATAGACGTACAGTTAAAGAGAAGAAAATAAGAGGTGATGCTCATCTGAAAGATAATGAGAAAATAGTCTGTTTTGACTTTATGTATACAATGTTGTTGTAGTCCTGTTGGTCGCAGGATATAGAGAGACAAGATGGGTGAGGTAACATTTTTTACTGGACCATCTGTTGAAGAGAGAGAAGCTTTTGAGTTACACAGAGCTCTTCTTCAGGTCTGGGAAAGGTACTCAGAGTGTCACAGCTAAATACAAGATCATATAAATAGTTTAGCATAACTAGTGAGTACATATTCTATGAGACTATTCAAGGTGAAGTGGCCCATTAACACCCCTGTATTCATAGGACAGAAAGGGGAGGTTAGTGGGTTACAGATTTTTGTAATAAGTCATAAATCCAGTGTCTGTATTAAGACTATGATTTTTAGTGTCTAGCAAAGTTATGAATTTAAGCTCCCGAGCTCATCTTTTGAAGGTGTTCTGCAGGTTTCCTTTGAGGACGACGACTGATAGGTCAAATACAGAGTGATTTGAAAAGTGTTCACCCACAGGTGATATTGTATTTTTGTCTTTTATCATTTTCCTGTGTGAGCTCATTTGAGAGAGTAGTGATTGTCTGGTTTCATCCACATAGTAGTTATTAGAGCATTTAGTGCACTGGATGAGGTACACCACATGTTGTGATTAGGTAGGTGTAGGACCCATAGATTTTGAAAGGTGTGTAGTGTGGGGGGGTGTTGATCATTTGTAGCAGTGGAGATATGTCCGCATGTTTTGCATCTGTTGTTCTAGCAGGGCCTGGTGCCGCTTTGAGTTGGTGGTTTCTGGTCCGTGGGGAGCTTGCTTCTGATGATGAGCTTGGTGAGATTGGGGGTTGTTTGAAGGCCAGAAGAGGGGATTCAGGAAAGACTTCTTTCAGGGTAGGGTCCCCATCAATTATGGGTTATAGTTGTTTGATGATATCCTGTATGGGTTCCAGTGTGGGGTTGTAGGTGACAGCTAAGAGTGTGCAGTCGGAGGGGGTTTTATTTCTGTATTGAAACAGGTTCTCTCAGGGTGTTTGGGTGGTTTGGACTTTGTTAGGCACCAGTTTATTAGGATAGAGTTTTGGGGGTGAGTGGAGAATTTCATCTAGTATCATATTCACAGTAAGGAGAAAAGAGAGCACCTTGCAGGGTATATGTCAAAAGCTGTATATATTGCCTCATGAGAGGCCAGAAATGTGATTACTTCAGTTCTGAAGGATGCTGTACTATGGTTAATAATTATTTATTATAAGTAGTTGCAGTCTTTTGCCACAAATTCATAGGCATCATCATTTAAGTATATCTGGGGCAATGAATAGTCCAACATCACAGTCACTGTAGCTGTATATAAATGGGATCCAACATAATGGCTTTTTTAATTTAATTTAAATTATTTTTTCTTTTTGGTAGAGCAATTTAGGACCACGGCTGAAAGAATTCTTTTGCTATGCCAGCAG
Organism: Macrochelys suwanniensis; assembly: GCA_033296515.1. Lineage (NCBI taxonomy): Eukaryota > Metazoa > Chordata > Testudines > Chelydridae > Macrochelys > Macrochelys suwanniensis. The sequence goes on along the minus strand of CM065778.1, from coordinate 115,925,437 downwards.
TATTGTACCTTGTCAGTAGTTGATTTGTATCTTACAGAGGATGTTGCTGTTTTGATCAATGTATTGTTACACACTCATTTAAATTCACTTTAACTTTTATAGAATTATTAGGTAGGCAGAATCTGCAGAAAAAGTACAGCTTTCTAATATGTCTTACTCATTTAAATTCATTGTAAAACTCCATGATGCAACTTCACAGTTTAGGTAAATTTACAAACAAGTTAAGCCATTTATGCACAATTGATAAGAATTGGTTGTATTTTTTTGGTATGTATCCAAAGTAATTTTATTTTTCTTCTGAAAGTACAAATGTAACGATCATTTCCCTGTTAGTACTCATTTATGTAAAAGTGACTAGGTTTTTTTAAGTAGTTTTTATTTCAAGTTTATTGTTAGACGAGTGAAACAAAGAAGTAAGCAGTGCAATTTAAATCCTTATAGTAGAGAATAATATTTTAATTCAATCCTGTTTGTATAATTCATAGTGCTCATTACTTAAACATTGTATGGGTTGTTCGTTTTATGTTCTCAATAAACAGTTTAAAAATATTCTCTTGTAAAGTATATTTAACCTCTTCATACACTCCCATCAATCCTTCATTTAAGCTGACTGATTTAAATTGCTTATTTATTTTTCAGTGTAAATGGTCCAGAAAAGGCTTCATTCGCACAAGATGGTGTATTACTGATTGGTATGTTGCGTCCTATTAAGTTATTTATGATTATCTTTATTTCATGTATATTTTATATGAGAAACTTTATGTATATAACCTAATTTATTTGCTACAAAGAAGAGATGACAGATCATGCTTAGCTTTATTATGTGCATAATAATGCTCAGTAAATTGTAAATGACAAGTGGTAAAACTCACTTTTATAAATGTGATTTTTAATATTTGCATATACTTGCCATTATACTGATCAAGAAAATTATCTGTGAGTCACAGACATCCAAAAAGCTTTGGAAGTATTTATGAAAAAATATACCATTCTCTGTGTACCCATTCAGCTAGCCATTTAGAGCCCAAACCACTGCCCACTTAAGTCAATTGAAAAACTTCCAGTGATTTCACTGGGTGCTAGATCAAGCCCATATACACCAGTTCCTGCTACACATTTGTGCACTGAAACACATCTGCAATGAGCAATCATTCTTTATTTGCAGAATTTAGGTCTGCCTTACTATTTTGGGCCCAGATCGTGGCTCATCCTATACTGGCCAAATATTTAAAAACTCAGAATCATAAATATTCAGTTTGCTATTATCTGTAGGGCTACATTTTTAGTTATTATATGTTAGATGGAATAGTGTCTCCATAAGAAATCAAAGGGAATTGAAAGGTTTATCCCTCATAGATGTCTCCTGTTTTCAATAAATTATTATTGCTGCACAGGTCTTTAAATATACATATATTCAGTTAAAATGGTGAATATTTAAGATATTTAGCAATTCTTTCCTTTTAAGAGTGCTTAGGAAAGTATGAGTTTGTTGTTGTGTAACCCTGAGATGAATTAGTAACTTATCCTAAAATAATGTTACTTAGAAAATAATGTAAACAGGGTAGGTCTACACTTACCCGCTGCATCGGAGGCGTCCAATCGATCTTCTGGGTTCGATTTATCGCGTCTTGTCTAGACGCGATAAATCGAACCAGGAAGTGCTCCCCGTCGACGCCCGTAATCCTGCTCTGCGAACGGAGCAGGCGGAGTCGACGGGGGAGCCTGCGCGCCGCCGTGTGGACCAGTGGTAAGTACTTTTAAGTTCGAAATAAGATACTTCGACTTCAGCTACGTTATTCACGTAGCTGAAGTCGCATATCTTAGTTCGAACTTGTGGGGTAGTGTGGACCAGCCCTTAGAAAACTAAGTGCAAAGTAGTAAGACAAGCTGTTTGAAAGTTCAGTGTGGACAAAAGGATGTGAACCTAATATCGATAATGTGAGGGAAAATATTTTGTGATCTGTCTGAAAAGTTTGTGACACTGACTGTACTTGACTATCAATTATGTGCATTACATCATGAGATTGTCAAACCCACTTGAGTTGTGTCTGATGATAGGCTTATAAGAGCAAAGTAATGTGAACATTCACTCTTATGTTAGTTGTGCATTATTTCTTAACTTGTCAATAGTTTTTAAAGCTCAGCCTTAATGTGTAGAGTGGCTATTGGCTGAGAATGGGTCACATACCCCTGTGACCTAAACCAGAGAAACTTCAGCGCAGACTGACTCTGATGTTGTGGTACATTTAGAGAAAAAGCCTCTATATTTGAGACATTTAAGCTTATTTCGTATTTATTTATTTTGGGGCATATTTCTTTATTTGTCTTTAAAATGTAAAAGGAGTGTAAGGGACAAAAATTGGGAAGAAAAAAAGTGGAAAAATTGGTTAAATTTCACCTTCGTTTATCCAGGAATGAATGGTTGGCTCAGAAAGAGGCAAGCTCTAACGCTCAAGAACACCAAATGTATGTTTCTTATTCTTCAAGCTGTTGGTAAACTGCTGCTATAGATATGGCAGATTTCAGGGGGAATTAATGGTTGTTTCTGATATTTGGGGTAATGAGAATGGAAAATCTTGTTCTAAATATCAAAAGCATCCATTAGATTCTAGAAAAAAGCAGAGTAAATAATAATGTATTCTGCCATCAAGAAAGCATGAATATGGTACCCTCAAATAGGTTGATGCATGGTGGCTGAGTGGTTAAGGTACATGACTACAATCCCTGGAAGTTCTGGGTTTGAGTCTTGCTCAATCTCACACTGAAAGGCTACCTCTAGTTCACCCAACTCCAAAATGGGTACCTCGTCTACAGAGGTGAGACGTCAAAGGTATTGGCTATGGAAACTGATGTGCCTTAAATTGCATCAGCCTGATAAGCCATCTGTGCCTTGAACTTTTTTTTTAACTACCAAATAATGTCCAAGATCATTACAGTATTACATATAAAACTGTTTTTTGAGAAAAAGCTGTACCACCTATTAACTCTGTTTCTAATGGTCATCTGCAGTTGATTATTAGAAGTTTCTTTAGTAGATAGTTTATCTGTTTTTTAATTGGTTGCATTAATATTGTTAACTCTTTGGGTGAGATAGAGAACTGGAGCTCTCTGAGCTTCTGTGTTCTCAACGCATTTGATCCAGATTTAGAACCCTTTACAGCAATGTATTTATGCATGTACCTAATTTTAAGCACGTGAATAGTCTCTTTGAAGTCAAGATTCATGTGCTTAAAATTAGATATGTGCTAAAGTACCTTGCTGAAATACATCCTAAATGAGTAACATTCACAGCAGAGGCATATGCAAGACAAAGGGTTTATGTAAGTGATATAGATTTTGAAGATGCGTTGGAGTTTTTATAATCACTGAAGCTGTTTATTTTGCTTTTATGCAAATTACATTATTAATAATTACTGATATTGGGATTGGGATCTGATTGTGCAGGATACTGTACAAACACAGGAGAGTCCCAACCGCAGAAAGTTTGAACGTGATTCCTATCTTATGACAAGAATAAACAGGAAAAATACTTAATATTCACCAAACTGCCTTCACAGATCCTTGCTCTTAGAATCATGTGTGCTTCTGTATGGATCGAGAACTGGAAAAAGCAGTAAGGGTGTAACAGGGTAACATTATACCACAATATAAGCACCATAGCCATATCTATAAGGGAAACACTTCAGCCCTATCCCACAAGTTGCAGCTTTTCCATTTGCCGTTGGACTTGGAACTGTTGGTGTCTCACCACATTTCCCATGTTCTCTGACTCTTTACTGTAGCTCTTCATATGTTATGTTGTTCAAAGATAGTTATAAAAAACAAAGGTGTTTTTCTCTTCTGTGGATATTTAGAATGTGTAGCCATTTCACATCCTAAAACAAGGAGAGTTTGATTTTAAACTGTGTGACAAATGTTCACATACAATATTTGTAAGTGATGAATATTGTTCTTGGTTGTTGTATTTAGCATATGCACATTAATTGGCTGAGCACTTGGTGAGAAACAAGGGAAGGGCTACTTCCTCCTTTGATAAACTCTGGTTTGGCCCATAAGTTAGGCAGGCAAGTGTTGGATAAGTTTAATGCTTTTTAATCTTCCTGAATCCAGGCGGCACAGCATGTGCCTCCGAGGATGGGGCTCTGTGGAGGACTATATATTTATAGAACACCAATTATTGGTAACTAACCAAGCCTTTTCTTCTTGCCTCATGAGGGACCCCCAGGTCTGTGCTGCCTTCTTGGGCTTTCTATTTTGGGGCACTTTGAAGCTGTGTTCAGAGAAAACATTGTTCAGGGATGGGTTCAGAGTAAATTTTTACTCCAACATAGGAAATGAATAATTGCTGGAGAGATTGTGCTGTGTGGCTGAATTATTTGATTAAACTTTACATTGTGTATAATTTTCATAGGGCTATTTTCTGTCTGCCCTTTAGAGGGCCACTCTGTGGTAAAGGGTAAAAATAAAGAGGCCCCACAAACTTTTGTGTGATCTGCTTAAGGGATGAGCAGAATTGCAGTTGCTGTGTTCAAAATCGTGTATAACTACTATCAGGATGCTCTGATGGGCATGCAGGCATCCAAAGGTCATGGAGAAGGGTCAGGCATAGGCAGAGAACATATACATAAAGAAATAGGTGTAAGACTATGGTCATCTGTTTAAGCATGCAGGTGCTTCTTCACTAAATAATAGGTGGTCAAATGTGTAAGAAATTCTGATTTGTTTAAACACATTACTTTTCATAATGATTTATAGAGTTCCTTTTACCCAAAGGTTTTTAAAACCTTTATAGATTGTACATTTGGGGAAAATTCTACCTTCTCACACACAGAAAAAATCTTCTGGAGACTGACAATTGGTTAACCACAGCCTCAAAGGCCATGGAAGCAAATTAAACTCTGTATTTTGGTAGCTAAAACTGCTTCCATTATATAAAACCTGGAACTTCATGGCTCCAATTTCTGCTTCTGTGCCACAGCAAACAGTTCCTTCAACAGCTTTTCTCTGAGTAGAAAGACTAAGGATATGTCTAATAATTTCCAGCTCAAGTTGACATATGCATACACATGCTAGCTCTGACTTAGTGCACTCAAAATAGAAGTGTAGCTTCAGCAGCGTAGCAGCGGGAAGGGCTAGCCACCCCAAATATCCATTTGAGACCCCAGGTATATACTTGGACCAGCTAATCCCTTGCACTGCTTGCGCCACCATGGCTACACTTCTGTTTTTAGTACACTACCTCGATCAGAGCTAGCACAGGTATGTCTTCTCAAGTTGGAAATCAGACCTTACAGCTATAGTGCATATATACCCTTAATCTCCCTACTCAAAGCAAAGCTGTTGAAGGAAATGTTTACTGCAACACAGAAGCAGAGGCTGGAACTGTGAAGTTCTAGGGTTTGTTCAATGGAAGCAGAATGAGATGCCAATGGTATAAGGTATAGTGACATTATATTCATTAGAATGTTTCTTAAACTTGAAAGTAAAAATAGAGGGTATAGTGCAATTGACATTGCAAAGGACTTCATATAGACAGGAATATTACCAAGATATAATTATTGTTGTTCATATTACAACACTGTCCAAAATATGCAAGGTACTGTACAGGCATATAGCAAGACACAATCCCTACCCCAAAGAGCTTACATTCTTATCGAAGATATGACACAGCTACTGAAAGCTGCAATAATAGGGGGAGGGAAAAGAGGATGGGCAGACAAGAGTTACATAAACAAGATCAATTGCTAAACAGCCACTGGGGCCACTGGATGATTGAGATGCTAAAGGAGTACTCAAGGGCGATAAAGCCATTGCGAAGAAACTAAATGAATTCTTTGCATCGGTCTTCATGGCTGAGGATGTGAGGGAGAGTCCCAAACTTGAGCCATTCTTTTTAGGTGACAAATCTGAGGAACACTCCCAGATTGAGGTGTCACTAGAGGAGGTTTTGAAACAAATTGATAAACTAAACAGTAATGAGTCACCAGGACCAGATGGTATTCACCCAAGAGTTCTGAAGGAACTCAAATGTGAAATTGCAGAACTACTAACTGTAGTCTGTAACCTGTAATTTAAATCAGCTTCTGTACCAAATGACTGGAGGATAGCTTATGTGATGCCAATTTTTTAAAAGGGCTCCAGAGGTGATCCCATCAATTACAAGCCTGACTTCAGTACTGGGCAAACTGGTTGAAACTATAGTAAAGAACAAAATTGTCAGACACATAGTTGAACATAATTTGTTGAGGAAGAGTCAACATGGTTTTTGTAAAGGGAAATCATGCCTCACTAATCTACTAAAATTATTTGAGGGGATCAACAAGCATGGACAAGGGGGATCCAGTGGATATAGTGTACTTAAATTTTCAGAAAGCCTTTGACAAGGTCCCTCACCAAATGCTCTTAAGCAAAGTAAGCAGTCATAGGATAAGAGGGAAGGTCCTCTCATGGATTGGTAACTGGTTAAAAGATAGGAAACAAAGGGTAGGACTAAATGGCCAGTTTTCAGAATGAGGAGGGATAAATAGTGGTGTCCCTGTACTGTGCCCAGTCCTTTTCAATATATTTTTAAATCCTCTAGAAAAAGTGAGGTGACAAAATTTGCAGACGATACAAAATTGCTCAAGATAATTAAGTCCCAGGCAGACTGCGAAGAGTTACAAAAGGATCTCTCATAACTGTGTGACTGGACAACAAAATGGCAGATGAAATTCAGTGTTGATAAATGCAAAGTAATGCACATTGGAAAACATAATCCCAACTATACATATAAAATGATGGGGTCTCAAGAAAGAGATTGTGGCATCATTGTGGATAATTCTCTGAAAACATCCACTCAATGTGCAGCTGCAGTCAAAAAGCAAACAGAATGTTGGGAATCATTAAGAGATGGATAGATAATAAGACAGAAAATATCATATTGCCTCTATATAAATCCATGGTATGTCCACATCTTGAATACTGCATGCAGATGTGATCGCCCCATCTCAAAAAAGATATATTGGAATTGGAAAAGGTTCAGAAAAGGGCAACAAAAATTATTACACGTATGGAACGGCTGCCATATGAGGAGAGATTAATAAGATTGGGACTTTTCAGCTTGGAAAAAAGTTGACTAAGGGTATACGATGGAGGTCTATAAAATCATGACTGGTGTGGAGAAAGTAAATAATTAAGTGTTATTTACTCCTCAGAACACAAAAACTAGGAGTCACCAAATGAAAATAATAGGCAGCAGGTTTAAAACAAACAAAAGGAAGTATTTTTTCACATAACGCAACAGTCAGCTCCTTTCCAGAGGATGTTGTGAAGGTCAAGACTATAACAGGGTTCAAAAAAGAACTAGATAAATTCATGGAGGATAGGTCCATCAATGGCTATTAGCCATGATGGGCAGGGCTGGTGTCCCTAGCCTCTGTTTGCTAGAAGCTGGGAAAGGGCATCAGGGGATGGATTACTTAATGATTACCTGTTCTGTTTATTCTCTCTGGGGCATCTGGCATTGGCCACTGTCGGAAGACAGGATAATGAGCTAGATGGACCTTTGATCTGACCCAGTATGGCCATTCTTATGTTCTTATTTAGTTGTTATGCATAGAGCTGGTAAGAGAAAGGTAATTCCATTTTGCAGAGGATTTTAATATTTCAAGATTTGGTTTCATTCCAATGAGGAGCAAAACCAAAAATGTCAACATTCTATATGAAAGGGAATGGAACACCAGCTCTGGGGCTGTCTGCCTGGAAGGCTGCCATGGAGCCGCAGACCCTGGAAGTCCTGGGGTTCCTGGTAGCCCACTGGGTGGGCAGGCAGGTGAGCTGGCAGGAAGTCAGGTAGGTTCCATCAGATCTTCAGTGAAATTAAACCATTTCCAAAAAATGGTTCAATTTAGCTGAATCTCCAAAACACTGTTTCATCTGAAATTTTCCAACCAGCTCTAGTTATGCATATGTCATTTTACAGTTTGCACAAAAGTCCCCACCCCTCTCTCTGAGCTGTAATTGATGTCAATCTTTCTATTTTCGTATAATATATAAATTTTAAGCAGAAGCCTAACTGAAACCTTAACAGTGGATGAGATTGGTGCTACTCTCCATGGCAGTTTCTATGATGATAGCATAACTTTGCACTGTCTGGATGAGTAAATGTAAGTTGCCGTAGCAGCGAATATACAATGTTGTGCTATGATGTTGAATGCTCCGCTGCTTGCTACTAATGTTTTTTCTTTTATCCTGAGTCATTTTATTTGTTTTTTCTTTGTCATAGTGCCTTTGACTTGGTAAACATTCATCTTTTCCATGATGCTTCCAATTTAATTGCTTGGGAAACAAGCCCATCGGTTTACTCAGGAATACGACATAAGGCTCTTGGTTATGTACTTGATAGGTATGTATTAGACTCTATTAGTTTCTCTCATCCTCCTCTTCCCCTTAGTAGTTTATAAAAGCTATAATAAAAATTACTTTCTAGTTATACCAAGATTTTTATTTCATTGTCCAAAAACAGTCACACACAGTATACTGTTTATAACATTTTCCTCCACTTACAAAACTGCACTAATACAGATTAAAACAATACACTTTTTATAAGAGTGAAGAATGTTTTCACATGGATCCGATTAGAGGTCAATTTGTGCTGCCGATTATTTTAAAAGAAATTGAAAAGACTGGGGAATTTCTATGGACTTTCTATAGCCTTTTGTAGCCTAGGGGGAAAAAGTATATTTTTAAAAGGTGTTAGCACATCTTAAAAGTACACCTTTTCCCCCCTAGTCTACACAGGGGCTAAGTAAAAACAAATAGTGTTGATGTTCAAATGTGTTTTTAATGCAAGGTATGTTAATCTCAACACAGTGTAGCACTAAACATCTAATCTATTTGTAAAAGAGAATGTATTATTTGTACATAGCTGCCACAGCTATTGATAGCACCACGGTCTATAAAAGTGCTAACAAAGTAAACTCAGTCCAATGGGCAGTGCACGGTCAGAATATGCTAAGGAAACTTTTGATAATCCTCTTTAGCAGTTATGGATCCATAATAAAGGCAGCCATCAAGAAAAGATGATTTATGTATGGGCATACATGTATTGGCAATGTATAGGCAGGAAGGAAATATGTTTATACAGCAGTAGCCTGAACTGTCACATCTAATGATTCTTCTGGAAGATGTGAATGTTTCTTTTATGAAGTATTGATTGACTTCATGTTTCCCAGAGAAGTAAAGCCTAAAAGTTTATCTTTAAAGAAGTTTTCATATGCAATGTTATCTATGACATAATGTTGCTACTGTAAATGTAATTTTACTTTTTAGGAATCTCTCTAAGCAATTACAGATAAGTTAGGAATAATTTGATATCAGGAGTGAATAGGTTCATTCATAATATGGTTCTTTTCATGCAGTTCTTTCTCTTTTCCTTTCTTATCTAAACACTGAAATTTTCTCCTCTTCAAACACACATGCATGCTTTCTGTGACATTGCTAGTAGTTACATCTCCCTGCTTCTTAACAGATTCTCATCACCCTGCACCCAACCTTCCCTCCTTTATTCCTTGCAAGACACGTCCCTTCCACCCTCTCACATACACTCTCCCCAGACTTTGCCCCCCTCACCCTCACACACACAGTCATCCAACACCAGTGTGGCCTTCTTTCTAACATATGTTAATTAACATATTTAAAATCCTAATGCAGACAAGGCAAGTTGTAGCTGTAACGCACATAAGTTAGCTGGTTGAGGCAAACCATAGGGTCCTCGACCAGCTAACACATGTTAAAACTACAATTTGCCTTGACTCAGTAGGATTTGAACTAGGGTGACCAGACAGCAAATGTGAAAAATCGGGACAGGGGGTGCGGGGTAATAGGAGCCTATATAAGAAAAAGACCCAAAAATCGGGACTGTCCCTATAAAATCGGGACATCTGGTCACCCTAATTTGAACATGTGCTAATGTGCTAAAAACGGACCTTTTCTCCTAGTGAAAACTATGCCTCTGTGGATACCATGACATGCTGCTTTCCCTACTCCTCCTTTTAAGCCCCCATGCTTCCCACGTTCCCTCCCCACATATCCTAAGGTAGCCCTTCTGGGTGTGGTGTAGAGATGGAGAGAGAGAGAGAGAGAGACACACACACACACACACTCTCTCTCTTTATCTCTCTCTCTCTCTCTCCAGCCGTAGTTAGGAGCCATTTGGCTTTTAGCCCATATGGTAGAGGCTCATGCACTAAGCTCCAGAAGTCCCCAGTTCAAGCGTGCCCGCGGTGTTACATTAGCACCTCACATCACTCCTCCATAAAAGGCTTCTATCAATCTCCCACTCCCCTATAGCCTCCAGATGATTCCTCTCCTGGAAGCCTGTGCCTTGGTTAATATTACTGCAGAGCTATGACTAAGACCAAATTCATGGTCATGAAAAACACGTCATGGATCGGGAAATCTGGTCTTTTGTGTAATTTTTTGCTATACAATACAGATGTCACTGGGAAGACCAAAGTTTATCAAACTGGGAGTCCCGACCCAAAAGGGAGCTGCAGGGGGATTGCAAGGTTATTGTAGGAGGGCTGCAGTATTGCCAGCCTTACTTCTGCGCTGCCTTCATAGCTGGGTGGCCAGAGAGCGGCAGCTGCTGGCCAGGCACCCAGCTCTGAAGGCAGCGCCCTGCCAGCAGCAGTATGGAAGTAAGAGTGGCAATACCATACCATGCCACCGTTACATCTACACTGCTGCTGATGGCGACACTGCCTTCAGAGCTGGACTCCCAGCTGACAGCCGCTGCTCTACAGCCACCCAGCTCTGAAGACAGTGCTGCAACCAGCAGCAGTGCAGAAGTAAGGGTAGCAGTACCGCAAACCCCCCCCCCCCCCCACACACACACACAATAACGTTGCAACCCCCACCACAGCACCCTTTTGGGTCAGGACCGCTACAGTTACAACACCGTGAAATTTCAGATTTAAACATCTGAACTCATGAAATTTATTATTTTTAAAATCCTATGACTGTGAAATTGATCAAAATGAACAGTGAATTTGGTAGGGCCCTAGCTATGATAGCCTCTCTGCATTTAATTATAGCATGATCTGGGGCTCCTCCTGTCAGGGGTACCAAGGTGCAATGTATGCCACCGAGAATGAGCTTTTCACTAAGAGATATCCAAGACCAGTGAAGAAACTGTCACAGCCACATCTTTTCAGAAAAGGTTAAGCCGTAACATACTGGAGATCAGCCTAAGAGTGTTGCTATATAGGGAATCCAAGTTCATACTGGCAGGTACTGAGATTGGCTTGTGAATCTCTCCCCCAAGCCATGGCTTTGAGCAGCACTGGATGGGTAGCCTCATAAGGAACATTTGTGGGGGGAGGGGGTGTCAGATGAGCAGGGGAGAAGGGGTAAATGGGTACAAATATGGGAGGATCTTAAAAAATCCCTATTCCTCCACCCTAACAAAGGTTATGCTGTGCTCAAAGGTTGGTCTGAGATTAAGGGTGACTCATGGTCAATGAACCAGCTCCTCTCTCCATCATTTACACACAATATTCCCCTTTGCATTGAGATGCTGCATACAATATCATGCTCTGTAAGGAATTCTCTACAAAAGAATAGTAGTTTATTTTGTTGATTGTTTCCTATAGAAAATGAAGAGGAAATAGAACCAAATTTAGATATGCAACATAAAATATCTTGTTTGTTTGTAGACAGTCTTGTGCTTTTTCCTAGTTTTCGATTTTCATTGAAAGACTTTTAAAGTATAGAATCGGGTATAGATATTTTCTTATTTAGAAAATATAGTAGCCAAAGCCTTACCTCTCTGCTTATGTCTCCAGGATAATTTTCATTTAGCTAAAAATTGGCCCATCTATTTAATGAAAGATTTAGCTTTTTTCCACTGTGTGCACAACCTACTTTTTCACTGTACACCAGTAGGGGGTAGTTGGAAATGTTTTAACATTTAGTGTGACGTTCTCTCTTTTGGGAGGGCTGGAGAAGAGAAATCATTACTCTGATGCCATTTCTATCAGCATAAAGCAGTTAAAACGTTTTTTAAAAATCATGAACTTTGTTGATGTCATGTAAATAGGTTGGCTGTGTAAGTTTATAAGAGATGCTTTGAATTAATGAACTAAACTTCAGTGAGTTCTAGATCTGCTTGACTGGGAGTGCTTTTAGCCAAAAAATATGATATATATTGTTACAGTACCCCAACAGATAAGATTTTTCCTTTGCTTTTTTTTTTATTTTATTTTCTGTCCCTCTTCTCTTTTGTTCTGCATTAAGGAACCTAAACAGATCTATCTGTATTATTTATTGCTTGCTTGCCACAGCATGCTATGTGCTTCATTTAGCTAATTTTGGCATTGGACCTCCCACGATGCCCTGGCAAGGATAAGGAAATCAGACTGTAGTATTAGTGTTAACTGTGGGTCAAAGATGTCATGATGGTATATCATTAAAATGTGACATTGCCAAAAACTGCCCCAACTCCCCTGTCTTTAGAAAAGAAAACCTTCAATTTTAGGTTGCACTACTACTGTGGGTTTGCATTCACATGAATTGCTCATTTTGAGAGAGCAGCCAGCCGCAGATCCGGACCTCCATAGTGAAATGATGGGCTGACTAGCACAAAAGAGGAGTTCTGTAAGAGCAGTGAATAATGGGAAACCCCTTTCATGGGCACTGCTAACCTTTTGGCAGCCACCAGCAAACTCTATTCTGATCTGCTGATTGGGGAGGACAATACACTGAAGCTCACTTTGAATGAATGCTACCACCAACAGTGTCCCCATTCAGAAGGTTTTGGGAACCATCTTTGACCATTGTCTGCCATCACTCCTTCAGACAGTAGGAAAAGGAAAAGTGAGAACATCTATAGGGGGAAAAGTACTTCTTTTCTTGGCTTTAATCTCTCTTTAAAGCTTCATAGATCTACATTTCCAGCTGAGCTACAGGAGCTATGCAGTGTCAGATAAACATAGAAGAGAGAGTTTTCAAGCCAGGCTTTTAAATCCCCTTATCTGCATGAACTAATAATGCAGATTTAGTGCTGTTAAAAACAGAGGCTGATAAGTCTTTTCCTCTAAAGCCTTTAAACTGCTAAAGAGCATTTAACTGCAGTGCAGTTCAGACTCTGTGAACAATACTGAGAAGGAAAACAGTTTAATGAGCTAAACCTTCAGTGAATGAAACAGAAACACCTTCTCACAGTTGATGTCACTGTGGGAGTAAGTGAACCACAGTTCTGTCCTCTGTGTGAATCTGCATTTCTGTGAATATCTTCATAAACATTAACTAACTACAACCTCATTAATGTGGGGTTCAAATGACCACAAGATTCTCTTATGCAAGAATTAAAAGCAATAGATACAAGTAAAATTTAAGTAAATTATTTTAACGTTACAAAAGTCGTCTTAACCACGTATATTATTTTATGCCAAAGCTTTAGTACATAGGCATGAAGCTTCTCAAATATCTTTAAATTATAAACTTTTAAAAAATGAAAGTTGATGTTAGAGATATCTAGAAATGTTTGCATGATTATGTAGTAATTCTGAATAAGATTTTTTGAATGCAGATATTTAATAATATTAGAATAGTAAACAGCTTATTTTGGTTTTAAAAAACAGAGGAGGCATATGAATAATGTGATGAGGAGAATGTGTAAAGGGCAACTGGAGTATGTGTGTAATGTGTCATGTTATTTTTTACCTTTATAATTCAGTGACTATGTATAGACAAATCCTTTTCTCAGCATTTGCATCAATCCAGTCGAACTTCTTGGAGGTCAATGGTGTTACTCTGGATTTACACTGATATAACAGAGACTGAATTTACTCCATATGCTTCCGAAGTGAACATCTGAAAGATGCTTCCCTTCCCATATTGGATAATGTACTTGCCTAATCCTGCCCCTATCTTCACTGCAATTGAATCTTCAGAACTTCTACATTTTGGGAATTAAGTTCATATGTGAAATAGAGAGAGGAACATGTGGTTAACAGTGCAGATCACAGACTTCATGCACATGCTTCACTTCATGCCTACATAAATATTTTATTTACGAATTAGTCTTTTTGTCTGCATGAAATTAGACTACTTTTGAGCCAAATCCTACAGCCCTGACTCAGGCAAAATTTCTGTCAACTTCAATAGGATTGTTGCCTGACTAAGGACTACAAGAGGGTGTTCTTTATGAGTATTATATGAGAGTTAAATAAGTATCAGGATGTGAGATAGTAGCTTGATGCTGTTGTTCTTGATGTGCCAACCTTTGAAACTTCCTGAAATTATCCAGACCATTCAGATCCATGAAATGAGGTTTTTTTCAGAAAGTGACAGTGCTCTTCTGTTTTCCTTTTGAAATGTTGCCTGGCCTAGTTCAACAGAAACATTTTTACATTACAACTGTGAAATCTTGGCATAAAGCACCCCTTTGTGCCCTTCATTATTTTCTCACAAATATAGTCCATTGTCACATAGCTGAAGTTAATTTGATCAACATTGGGACATTTAACTTTTATGTCCGGTCAAAGGAGCTGTTTCATGCTCATTTTGGGTATTCAAAAGAAATGATTGCCAGAAAAATAATGTTACTATTAACAATTCAGAGCAATTAGTTTCCCAGGGAGAGGCGATGTGATGCACAGGCTTCACACAACTATTCTTTGTCATTTTATGGATGCTCATCAGTCAACTGTCACATCTTCTCAAAGACCCCTCCAATCTAAATGTTTCTCTTTGGGCTTTTCCCAGAACTAGCAGCTGAATGAGGAAAAGAAAAGCCACTTCGTTTCTAAGCAAAGGAAAACTTCATTCTAAAGATCTGGGTCATTTGAGAAAATTCTAGGAGTAGCCCACATAATTTTTCCCGTTTTATTCCATCCATCTCGTTTTTACAATACTTACTTTAACAAGTGAATATTCCGACTGCAACCATGGCATTTTCAAGTTTATAATGAAATTTGTGATGTGCCCAAATAGACTGTAGTCCCAGGGCAAATAAGCCTTCCATTCAAATATCTTCTAACCAAGGTTTAACATCCAATGTCACATTCAGAAAAGGCAACTTTTCATTAAACACATTGGGTCCATCTCATTAATATTCAGTCTCTTCTCCCTCCCGCTCTTTAAACTAGGGTTAAGTGCTCTCAAAATTAGTGTGTTTGTATAATACATTCCGCAAAGAATAAATCCAGCAAAATTATCTTGTTACTTTCAACCTGTCAGATAAAGTCAAAGGCTGGGGGCTATTTCCTCTTGTTTTCCCACTGGCTAAGCCTTTTACACCACCGGTCAGAAAATTAACTAATGAGTATTGCTTAGATAACATGCACACATGGGTTTTGAATTTAAATTGGGTAGTATTTTTAGGGGTGTTTTGCATATTTATTACATAATTTTACAAAGTTATTTTTTCAAATGGGAAACATACATTTATATTTGTATGGATATATTCAGACCAATGGCATGTGTTTGTATAGTAGATGAAGCACGAGATTTTAAAATTTAGGGAGACATTCTTTGACATTCCCAGATTATACAGATTTGTTTTCACCACTGAGTCATCTTATTTATGTATTATCAGTGTTTTCTGCATATGTGGTGGAGGACTGACTTAGTGGCTCCTGTATCTCCCACAGCCACAGAGCAGTGCTTCCAGGCTGAGGTCATTGGAAGGGTAATGGTGGCAAGTTTCTGCCACTTCTTGTACCCACCCTGTGAATAAAAACAAAACTTCAGTGTTTCTATTTGGAGAGAGAGTGGTAGGGTGACCAGATGTCCCAATTTTATAGGGACAGTCCCGATTTTTGGGTCTTTTTCTTATATAGGCTCCTATTACCCCCCCACCCCTGTCCAGCTTTTTCACATTTGCTGCCTGGTCACCCTAGCGAGTGGTGGTAGTGTTATTTAATCTTCTTGTAATGTTGGTTTCCTAACTAGGATATGCAATGTCTAACCTCTGATCACTTCTAACTGTATCACAAAAAGGCAAAGGTATAATTTGCATTTCTAACTTCCATGAGGTGGTAGAACAAAATCCCATGCTGGAATATTCTGCAGGTCATTTTATGGCCCAGTTTACGGGTATGTTTTTTATTAAATGGTCACAGTGGTGTTTTTTTGTTTTGTTTTACCCAATCCTTTAATATATTATAGGGTAGCTATATTTACTGTGTGTATTAAGACATACAGTAGTAGGAGTCTATTCTCTATCAGTGAGTAAGTATAAAGATTATTAACACTGTGAGTTTCACAAATTATTTGGAAGAGTTTTAATCTCCCATGATATAACAGGGAACTATTAAAAAAAAAAGTTTCTCGAATTTCTTCATCCATGTGTTGTTTTACATCTGATGAACAGCAAGAGAATTTCCTTATAACTTAACCTCAGTGTAATAGAATTGTGTTCTACTGTAGTAAAATTGACAAGTACTTACATCATTATACATGGCTGCTATTACATTAGGTGAATGTCAGTGTCAGGTAAGATCATGGTTTTGTCAATATAATGAAAATACCGGTCAAACTAGAAAAAGTCACAATTTTCCAGCTTTAAAAATTGATTTTTATTGCTCTTCTTGTAATCCTTTCTTTGGATTAAATATTTATTATTGATGTGGTCTTTGTTTTAATCTTAATAGCTACTGACATGATAATTAATTAAAAAATAGAACATTTTTGCCCAAATGGCACTATATTGAAATTAAAAGTGAACATCACATATTAGTTAAACAGCCCTGGCAAATGCCTTGAGTATTAAGATGATTGCCTTAGCTTCTTGACAACTCCTTTCATCTTGTTGTTTTCTGCTTGACCTTTTGAGATGTTTTGATATTATTAATAGGTTTTAGCTATTATATCAAAAAGAGTAGGGCACAGAGATATGATAAAGTTCAGCTTTTTAATGACAATATTACAACATTTTAGACATGCCACTGAAAGCACTTACATTAGGTCTGTTTAGGTACACTTAGACTGTCACCTGTTAACTTTTCTTAAAAATTAATGATTATTTCTTGAATCTTGAAATCTAGCGGTCCTTTTTTGTGGATTCCTATAGAAAATTTTTTAAGGAAGAGGTGGCCAATGTATGTACTAGGCTGAATTTTTTTTTAAGAAAAAAAAGTGAAAGTGGGATTGATGGGAATAGGAGCCTAAAGGCCACATGTCTGGTGCTGTGCTAGCCAAACCGTAATTGTCTCTGGTGGCTCAACCTTCAGTGTCCTGGCTGGGCTGTGTTAGTGTAACAGAGATTTCACTGTAGTTGTTCCTTTGCTTTCCACCAGAAGTCACTATAGGAGTTGTTATTAGGACTCACTGGAATTTAAAGATAAATAGAAGTTAAAAGTATATAATTTAATGCTCCATTACTGTTTTCTCTTTAATCTGATTGGGAACCTGTATCTGATTGTTAAATACTTATCAGTGGTTCTGTCTTCTATCCAGTAACCTTTCTGTGACCTTCACTGTAACACTGCTCTGACTCCCTTTCTAGTTGCTGTGAACAGTGGGGCTTCAGTGTCTTGCATTGCACATAGCAAGTATGCAAACTTCCCTATTGTTTCAACCTCTGCAATGCTTTCTGAACACTTCAGTGATCAGATTAAATGTGAAAAAGTTTTACCCCAGTATGCACAGACATACTTCAGCATTATTTTAGTAGATTCAAATTGAAATAGATCCCTTCTAGTTCAAAGCTCTACTGAGATGAACAGTAAACACGATGAATGTTTTAACCTAAAAATTGAATACCACAGTTACTCAGTTAGGTTGTACTGCTATCTACCACCCATGTGCTGCTTATTTCTGGTATTAAGATCCCTTTTAGTATGACACAATGCTATACAAATATACTTACAATCTACTTCTTTATAAACAACTTTGTTTATAAAGAGCTGCATTTTAGATGTCTTACTACAGTCCTCTAATTTCACATACAAGATGTGCCTTTTACAATGCTAAAATGATCACTTTAAATATATTTTGAATTACTTTTATAATTCTGTATTTCTCGCTACCTCTGAGTTACCACTCTATTAGCAGGTCTGTAGCTTGCTTAATATGTAGACCAAACATTTTGTTACTGATTTCTTTAGTACGATAAGGTACTTTATTGATGCAAGAGCTATTTTGTAACTATTTTTCTAAATATATGATATTATTAAAATGTTGTTTTATACTACTAATTCCTTTACATGTATAATACACACAAAATATAGCAATTCTAGTGAGATTGTTAACTACCCAGAAAAATAGGTAAATATTAAGGGGTATCCACATTTCTGTATTTTTTTCTATCCACTTTTTGTTATGATTATGCTCATTGAATAACATTTTTGACCCTTGGATTGTTTCTTCCCAAGAAATGTGACAATACCCTTTCATCTCTTATCCATCCACAATTCAGCCAGTTTGGCAGAGCTATGGGGGAAAAGGAGGGAGGAAGGTTGTTTTGTTTTGTTACTGTTTTTAAAAAAACAAAACAAAACAAAAACCTCTTTTCAGTAGTGTCAAGCTAGGATAAATTGGCCAGGGGAAGCATGTTTATAGACTGTGTGAGGAACTTTGTCTTTGTGTGGGAATGTTGGTGACACTGTTATGGTTTGCCTGAATGAACTGCGATGACGCGGCTAATAAGGTATCCTGCTGAGTGCCACCGCAGGACTTTCTCAGACCTCCCACTTAATTCTATTCAGCTCCAGCTCAGTGTAGCTAATTTTTCCCATTCCCTCAATTCTTTAGGCCCCCTTACAAACAGAAAAGTCAACTTTCACACCGAAGGCAAGATAAGTGCTTTAGGAAATAATCGTGTAAACAGAATGTTACCTTCTGACCTGCTGCTGATACCTTGACTTGGGACAAAACCCGCCAGGCTATTGCATTAGACATGGCTATTAAAGGAATAATGCAGCTGATCCTTCTTACAAAGTACCCTGAGAAATGGTTTAGCCAAATCACTCTGCCTCTTGTCACACTGAATTATGTTCAACTGCTTCCCCCACCACCAAATTACTGATATTTAGCTGTTTTTTTTTCTCCTGTCCTTTTCAATGACAGTACGTTAGGGATAAGTGTGACAGTAAAGTGAAAGTCGATAATGTCCTATTATTTTCTGGCCTAGCCTGAATGAATTGAGAACACATGTACAGTAGGCCTGATAACTTTACAAATGAGAGTAAATTTTATAAAAGTACTGTTGATCTTCACTAGAATAATGCATATTTTGAGTGACACTCAAAAATAAATCACAAAAGGATTTTAATTGCTTTTGACAATTTTGAATTGCTGATTTAAAAATAAACATTATGAATAAATTGTTACTTGTGATACTCCATATTATCTTCGATTAATTACATAATTAAACACTGAGATTTTCAAAGCCACTTATGGGTTTTGGGTGCCCAATTCCCTTTCATTTTAATTGCAAGTCCTAATTCTCTAGGCAACTTTAATAATCTCAGCCTTTGTGCCTTTACTTGATTAATAATGGTAGCCCAAATTTAGGACTTGGTCCTGCAAATATCTATGCATATGAGTAACTTTACTTGCCTGTGGAAGTGCTTGCAGGATCGAACCCTGAGGGTATATGTTGACTGCATAGTTGACTCAGGCTCTCACTCAGGCTTGGTCCCTAACCTGATCCCAGCCACACACACAGCCCTCTGGCTTAAGTTTGCTGGTGCTCTCAGCACAAACAAGTGCTGTCTGGGGCTCTAGGCTGAAGCCTGAGTGTCAACCCACCCACTTTTCAGTGGGGATGTAAGCTAAACGATTTGAGTGCTGATGGTCCTCCGGTGCCTTCCAACAATTCTCTTTCTGTGTCCAACAGACAGAAAAGTTCTCCCACAATTCACTGGGAAAGAATCATGGAATGGCTCAGCTTACCGCAGTGCCAAGAACCATGATTTATGACATGGTGACACATAGGAATGAGTGCAGCACCGGTATGGATTGGTCCCTCCATTTTACTTTACCATTAGTACAAGAAGTCTAGCGCGTTTATATGAAATTAAAAGGTCTATTCATTTGGAATCAGTAAAAGGAAATACTACTTTATATGGTATTTAGTATCTTGTGACTTCAGTGCCTAATGAGGTCATCACTGAGTCCCATACTGTGACTGGACTAAAAGAAGGATGGATAATTGTATGCCCACTAACATTTATAGCTCTGAAAATTTAAAAAATGAAGGGTGATCAGATATTAAGCATAAGAGGATTATCCAGGTCATTCCGTAAATTAAAAACAAAATTAACTTACAGTTGTGTTCACCATGAGCTTATATGTACAGTGACCCCTCTTTATAACATTGAATAAGGTTGACATTATTAGAAATGTTATTCTGGTATCTAAAATGAACAGAATCATAATATGGATCTATTGTATGATGTTAGTACATACAAAATTCTTTGCATTTAAGAACTGCCTTGTGGAGCAAGAGCATGCATTTGTGACCAAATTATTAAAGCAGTGAAAGTGTTCCCTCACCCAATTCAAAGAAAAAACTTCTCTTTTGTAGAGAGAATGGCTGTAGTCTTTTTTAGAGAGTTTTCTGTGGTCTTTTTATTCAAGGGTTACCACAAACACAACTTAGAACTTGATAGGTTTTAGTTTGCTCTTTTATGTAAAACTGGAAGAAAATAAACTTTGTAATTCTCTGCAGCTGTCACATTTTTGTTCACTAGTCTGCTGTCCCATATCCTGCCATAAACTGTTAAAAAAAATAAGACTGTACAGAAAGACCTAAAACTTGCAAGAATGTTAGGGTTGTTTTTTTTTAATAATCGGATACAGACAGCAAATAAAAGCTACATGAAATAGCACTAGATCCTCCCACTAAGAAACATTAAATTAATGCTAGTGACATGGGTTGGCTGCTTTCTTTTTACATGATTCAGATTTATCACTCCATTGGGTGATTCATTGCAACCTTTTAAAGGATTATTTGATTCATGGCATGTTCAAAGGAAATTGTGATAATGGCAAATACTAAAGTACAATAAAACAACTTCTAAAGCTCTCCTATCTTGTTTAAAAAAACAAAACATCTGCTCTTCCTCTCTTGCTGGGGGAGAAGGTGTTTTCTCATTTCTCCATGTATTTGACACTTAATGAGCTGCATAGATTTATAATTGTAACTGGTAGGACCAAGAGGAATGGAACATTTTTCAGAGACGGTTCATTCTAGCCCAAACACTTCAATTTTTTTTCTGAGTCCCCACAAAACCCATATTGTATACTGAGTTATCATGCATTCTGTTGCAGTCTGATCCCTCTAATGCAGGTATTGCTTCTCTCATTGACCAATGGAAGAGCAAATAATTTCCTTTACTATCTCTGCCTCTGCCAACTTGGACCCTGATTCTGCAATCTTAATCAAGAGGAGTAGCTTTTACGACAACAGTTCCATTGATTTTAATTGGGATGATTGACAGGAAAGTAAAGATTTCAGTATTAGGCCCTCAAGGTAGCAAGACTACTGAAGTCTCTCTAGTATTCAGGTTTCCTTGGATAAAAGAAAAGTCTTAGTAGCCCAGGCACTGCTTCACATCTATATATTTTACTTAACCAATTTGAATCCTATTAAAAGTAGGTATGTGGCTATTAATCATTAAAAAAGGCTATAATGCCTACAGGTTCACTGATTCTAACATCTGTGGAATTTATAAGTAGAGTAAGCTTGTATAGAATTCTTAATTACCCTGGCAGGCACCAATGTCTAAGGGAATGACCACAAAACTTAGGCTGTGTAAACACAGGCGTTTAAGCTGAAGTTTTTTGATGCACATCAGGAAACTCTCTGTGTCTGGGTCACACTATAGTCTACACACAGAATGCCTGATTAATTTTCAGTTTGTATCATGTGAACACACAGCAGCACTTTGCTGTGAACTAAGAGTGTCGCATTCTCCAGGAGTATCCCATGATTTGCTGCTGATCGGTGTGTGTCCTGGGATTGTTTTCTCTGTGAACTGTGAGAAGTCAGGTTGGTTCACATTTTTAAAAGAGATCCCATATTTCCACTGTCTCCACCCCATTTCTAGGTGGGCACATGCCATTTTTGAATTGCTGTTGGCCAGCATGGACCCAGCAATGCTCCACACAGCTATGATTGCAAACACGAATATGCATGGGCTGCTTGGGCTATATTATAGCCCTCAGACCCAGATGAATTTGGCATTGGACATTCATACCAACCAGATGATGTGGGAGCAGGAAGATACTCTGCAGTAGTGGCATCAGGATAAGGCAGGAGAACAGGAGGACACTAAGCTGTTCCCGGATCACCTACATACTGTTCAGCGCCATTTCTGAGCCCAGGAAATCAGCGTGGCTTGGTGGGAGCAACTCGTGCTGCAGAGCTGGAATGACCAGCAGCAGTGAGAGAACTTCAGGATAGTGAGGGCTGCCTTTTTTGAGATCTGTGCAGAACTAACCACAAAACTGCAGCGACAACATACAAACAATACATCACCATGGAGAAACAAGTCACCATTGCCATCTGGAAACTGGGCACCCCAGAATGTTTCCGGTCTGTAGCCAACCAGTTTATTTTGGGGAGATCATCTGTCTGGGCCATTCTCTGATAGGTCTGTTATGCCATTCATAAGGTTCTGTCTAACTAGATCATGAAGCTGGTAATGCTCAGGAGTTTGTTGACAGCTTTGCATTGTATGGAATTCCCAAACTATATTGGGACAATTGATGGAATTCAGGTGCCTATCATTTACCCTCTCTCCCCTCCCTGCAACCTTTTCCCCCAGCCAGAGCACAGAATTTTATAAACAGAAAGGGGTATTTTTCCATGGTTCTCCAAGGACTAGTGGACCACCATGGCAGGTTTACAGACACAAATGCAGCATGGTCTGGGAGAGTCCATGATGGCAGGATCTTTCAGAACTCAGTACTTCTAAAATTAACAGCGAACGAACTGTTTGCACAGTGGACATTAATGGTGTGGAGGTTGGTCCAGTTATTCTGGGAGACCTGGCTTATCCCCTGTTGCCTTAGCTAATGATGCCATGGACAGGCCACTTTGACAGAGGGAAGGAACATTTTAACTATAGCCTGAGTATTCGTAGAATGGTAGTCAAGTGGAAATTTGCCTGTTTGTGTTAGGAACCAGGATGTAGGCGGTCTGGCCTAGTGGACACAGCAGGCATCCAGATCAGCAAAGGGTAGACTAGCTTGATACTCTGTGAAGTTATGGTCCCCCCAGAACCACTGCAGGAGTAGAAGGGGCTTGCAAGCTGTACCAGGGGCATAGGGCATCGAGCCATTCCCTGTAACATGTGCAACAAAACAGCTATTTCTTAGTCTTAGGTCCTGCTATATCTCCCCTTCAGACTTCGGAGAAAGAGTGCAGAGAAAAACAGATAGGATCTGTGATTGGAGCTAATGATTATCAGCTCCAATGCACGTTACAGGGCTTTTGTACCTCAGCCAAGAGCAATATAGTTTGTGCCTTGCCCGGGCATGCAGTGTGCATTCATATCTCATGTAAACTACAAAAAACAACCATATTTATTTTCTTCTAAGTCCTGTCTCAATAAATGCTGAAGTTTGCACAAATGAATGCTTCAGTTATTCAAATTTGCTGCGGAAGGAAGGGTGGGGGGAGAGGCACAGACTGCTGCTGCGCCATGCTGGCAGGCGCCATTTTGAAGCAGCAAAAGGGCTGAGTTAGGAGAGAAGTGGGAGCGCCTAGTTCACCTCAGCCAACAATAATAATATACAATACATTGTAAATATAGGTAATTACATGCCAAAGTTCCCTCCAGGGGATCAGATTGTTCAGTTCTGGCCTGGGTTTCTGGCTGGGACTCGGGTTCAGCCGATGCAGGGCAGGAATTGAGGGAAGTAGTAGCAGGACCGGACAGTGGATGGCTTTCCAGCTGGCCATCATCAGGTTCCTGGGTCCCAAATGGATCCTAGCTCTCAGGGGCAGCTCCTTTCACGCATCCTCCTGCTCAACCTCCAGTGGGTCTAGCTGGCCGTCCTCGGTGGGGTGCAGAGTGCAGGCAACAGACTATGAAAAGTAGCTGTAATTATGTAAAATCCATTCCAGTTAATCAAAAAATGGACGTGTCCTCTACTCAATTGTCTCCTTTTATCCCTTGTTTCAATGTACTTTCACCTGAGCTGCTTATTCTTTCTGACACTGGTTAGTGTCCCAGTAGTGACCCCTCGCAGACATCTGCTTTGGAAAGTCCACAAAAAGGTCCTTATTCTTATGGCTGGCCACAAGAGCTTCCTGAACCAATGCTTCTCCCCAGATGCCGATGAGATCCAGGGTTTTCAAGCAGTTGCACAAGGCATGTCATGGGGCTTCTGGAGTGCAATTGTGGTTATATTGCCAGAATAATGATACCCTGGAATCGAGGAGCAAATGAGCAAAATCTGGCTCTGCACCACTTTTTAAAGGAAGAAAGCATCATTCTGAACACTTGACACAAGGGCGTGGAGGGGGCACACCAGTTACTAACAGGGACATGTTTCAGAGTGGTAGCCATGTTAGTCTGTATCCGCAAAAAGAATGAGTACTTGTGGCACCTTAGAGACGAACAAATGTATTTGGGCATAAGCTTTCGTGGGCTAAAGCCCACTTCATCAGATGCATAGAGTGGAACATACAGTAGGAAGATATATATAGAGAGAGAGAGAGAGATATTATACATAGAGAACATGAAAAGAATGCAATCTGCTACTTTGTTCATCAGTAACTGATTGGGATTTTTCTAATTAATTTAGTTATCAAAAATTCTAACTGGCAATTTTTTGGCACAATGTGTTTATTTGAAAAAATCGTCTTTGCATAATACAATTACAGATTTCATCTTCATAATATCAGTTTGTTTTAAGAGAACTTCTTTAGACCTTGATGTCATTCCAGTGATAGCTCTCAGCTTTTTGTCAGCAGTAAATGGCACCGAGCAAAGCCAAAACTGGGATATGAATCAGGAAAGTTGGCAAAGCAGACGGAGCTTTTCTTGTGTACAAATCGTATATCAGATTTTGCAATGATAGTGTGAGCAAATTGTGGTAATGTAAATGGTTTAACTTTTAAGTTCTCATTTTCCCTTAAAGTGCCATGAGAGGACTAATCAAACTAATGTTATGTATAGGTCAAAACTGACAGGCTTTTCTTAATGGTTGGTTGCAGTTGACAGTGGATAGTATTTATTAATAGTACCTGCAATAATTTGTCAATTGAATGGAGGGTTTCGAGATTTTCTTAGCAGAAAAGGATAGCTCTTTGCAGGAGAATTTGCTTCAAATAATCACTGTCATAGGTTCAGTGTGCATGAATTTTTCAGTGAAATAATATTGTTTATGTAATAGATTGCCATTGGGTAAAAATGTGGAGGGGTACTTTACAAGCAAAGCAGTATCTCATTTAAAGACCCAGGTGTTTTCTTACTTTATAGCTTTGAAATGTCCAAATGGGGGTAATTTATTAAAACTTTTAAAGCCATTTTAAACAAATGTCTCCTATCTGGGCATTATAGCTCCAGAAGGCCACTTACTGTAGGTTTCTTTATAATTCTTTAACTATCCACGTGGGCCCTTACCTCCAGCTCAGTTGGGATTTCTGGCATCATCATGCTTATGTATTTATTTACTTCCAGAGTACATTTATGTAGTGCCTTAGATTTATTGGTTCTTTGTTGTGCACTGTGCTCCTAATATGGTATAAAAGTATTTTGTGCTTTTTGTCTAGTGATTTTTTTTCTAATTGTAGTCAGAATATTTTGGTCAATTACTTCATGTCTTCACCAGTTGATAGGAGATTGATTAGTTGGTCTCTGTTCCCAAAATGAGGTGCTGATTCAATGACTGCTTTACTTGATTTTATTCTACTTTGAAAGTGGACCAAAGTCTCGAAACCTGTACAATTTTAAAAGTATTAAATAATAAACACTGACCTAAGTTTTAAAAAAATCACTGAAAAAAATAAACAGCCACCCCTCACCCAGCTCCCAACTCTGATCAAAAGTCTGAGAAAAGATGTAAGCTTTACACAATATCCTAAATGTCAACCATCTTGGTGATAGCCAATTCCAAAATCCAAGGCCTTCCAGTGAGAACATTTTCCTGCAGACAAGCAATTCTAAGGATTTTTAGCTCATATGTCTCGACTGTGATAATGGTACCCAGAGAGGAGGCTTTTCAGTCAGCCATAACCCAGGCTACATAGGACTTCATAGATTAATATCAGGCCAAATAGTAACAAATAATACTTAGCACTTCTATAGCACTTTTCATCCATAGATCTCAAGGTGCTGAATAAATATGGGGAAACATTATGGCCCTCTATTTACAGATGTCAGACTGAAGCAACAGAGAGTTTGAGGCAGGTATTTTCAAAAGTGTCCGTTAATTTTGAGTGTCACAATTTTTAAGTGTCTACCCTGAGACACTTAGGAGCTGATTTTCAGAGGTGCTGAGCATCCACAGCTCCCACTGGAGATAGTCAGTATTTCTGCCATCTCCTCAGGATGCTTTCCCTGGCCTCTGAGCACCTCTTCACTTGTCTGTAAGGAACTGCAGCCAGGTGACTCACATACAAGCCCGTTTTAACCAGGGAAAGCAAATAAACTATACGCATATGGAGTTGAGGAAAAAGAAACAGAACTACATGTCATCTGCATGCTTAGAACAGTACAGACCAAACAAGTTGTTAATATATAGTGAAGTTTTATTCCAAATAAATTAATGCTGTTGTTGACTGTTCCACAAATAATTTTGCTAATGCTGTGCTTAAAAGTGAAATGTGATTGTGAATATATAGCTTTCATTACAATATATTTTAACATTTTGCAATTACAATTCCAGGGATTTTTTTGTAAAGGGCTTTTTTTGTTTTTACATAGAAAGCTGAATAGACAGCAGTTAATGTATTTTTGTCTGCCTTTTCAGAATTAGAGATCAGCGGTTTGAGAAGGTTTCATATTTTGTGTTTGGAGATTTCAACTTTCGACTGGATTCCAAATCAGTAGTCGAGGTAGGACTTACTCCTTTCTTCATCTCTGGGCCCTATCTAAGAGTTTTCATTTCTAAAATTGTTTCTCTTTGGAGAGAAAAACAGAAAATAACAAGGCAATCTTAATGTTGGCATCAAACTTGCCAAGGAATACTTTTAGGGGCTTTCAACATGAACATCTAACAGGTAGCTCAAAATTATTATTGAAACCATCTGATTAAATAATAAAGTAACATCACTGAAATAGCAAGAGGTACTAAAGATTTTCAGTCTCCCAAGAATACAATTGTATTATGGTAATCAAACCCCTTGGAACTGCAAGGTTGTTATTTATGCCATTATTGTGAGAAAAACCAGGTTGTTGTTTTTGTCGGAAAGGCATTGAAGGTTCAAGAGGCTACAGTGGTAGGATTCACCTTTCTGAGGATCAAGAGGACTCATTTGCCCCCTGTAGAATGTTCATTTGCCAGCCAGTGATTCTCTCAGTTCAGGGAGTTTTAAAATGGACCTCAAACACAATGAATTTACTATAATCACTATGGGCTAGATCATGGCAATTCCATTTCCACTGGGACAAGGCCCCAAATGCAGCTGAAACACTACATTTCTATTGTGTGTGGGAGCATACTGTAAAGAGCACATGCGAGGGACTGCACTGCTGACTGTTGCTCTATGATTGTCTTCTTTACTGGACAGTAGGAATTGTGGGTGTCCCTAAGGGGAATTGCAAGTGTGATCAGTGGGACTTATATTTTGACCAAAGTCCTGGGGCTGCAGGATGGAGAGGGAGATTTCTGTTCCCTAAACTGCTGCTTAGGTCGTTTGTGAAAAGTACTTTCAGCTGGGCTTTGTGCATGAGACCAGAATTTCATTTTAAGCTTGCATCTGTTGTTATTCCTATACCTCATAAAGACTAATTCCTATTCAGCTTTATTTTTTAAAGCTAAATACATGTTGTTTTGCATGTGTAACTAATGAGGAAAATATAACTCTAGAGATATTTTGTAAACTTCTATGACAGAATTCCACAAAAACCACAAACTTTGAAAATATCAATAGCTGACATTTATGCAAAGTTTTGTGCTATGAGCACCTCAGCATGGAAATATGAACAGAAGATTTGTCTGAAGTCAATGAGAATACAATAAACCTTTTTCCCAAATTGAGATTACCTTGATTTACCTATAGCTCAGCTTTAGCAGTAATCCCAGGTTTAACAACTATTTTATTCTCCTGTTTACCCTCTTTAATTCTCAGAGGTATTTTAGTGTCTCTTTGGCATCCTTGAGGGCCAGTATGCATCTTCTAACCCAGAGGTTCTCAACCTTTTTCTTTCTGAGACCCCCTCAACATGCTATAAAAACTCCATGGCCCACCTGTGCCACAACAATCGTTTTCTGCATATAAAAGCCAGTGCTTGCATTGGGAGTAGCAAGCAGGGCAACTCATGGGACTCCTGGTTGAGAACTGCCATTCTAACCCAAAGGTTGATACTTTGTGGTTTAAGCAGCAGGAAGTACTGTGTCTGTATGCTCAAAGGCAAGGTACCTTTGCCTAGAGATGCAATGCAGCCCCCATTCCTCATGTGATTAGTCCCTATTTTGCTGAAAAATCACGGTGTGTCACATGGCAGCACAGTATAGACGGGTTGCGTTTAGATAAACCTTCATCTTTTTATTCACTGCAATCATTTTTAACTGTAGTTAAATGTTTTAATTAAAGTGTAATTGGAGTGAAATGCAAGGACTGATTCAGAATATGCAGTTTCGTATTGTCTATGTAAGGATCACATCTTTGTCTGTTACATTGGTACTACCCCAGTAACTTCCATATTTACAGAAAAAAGAAGTAGGCTATAGAATAATCTATTTTGGAATAGTCAATGCTATTTTTTTACTTTGCTCGGGGTACACTAATGTAACTGAGAGCACTTGTATATGAGAAAACATCTGTCATTCAATCTTCAGCTGTACTGTTTCTAGGACTTTATCCTGTGAGGTGCTGAGTACCCTGAGCTTCTACTGTTGTCAATGTAATCAGTCAGGATTGAGCCCATAATGAATATTTCTTAATTTGCTGATTTGTATTAAGGTTTTAATTAATGTAACTACATTTGGATTCAATTAGAAATATTGCCAATAGCTCACAATTTTTCCCTAAATATGCATGTGTATATTCAATACATGTATTATATTTCTTTATATGGTGCCTTCTACTTACAAGATGTGAAAACTTATCAAAATCCACTCTTTAAAGAAGTAATTCAAAAAAAGGCTAAAGTTTTAATAGCTAGACATATGTGTATGATTTCTATGCCTTGTTTCGTTTCCTTTTTAACTAAAGTGGAATTAGAATTTTTTTCCTTTAAAAATGTATTTCTGTGTCAGTATGAGAAACCCAGGTTCAAGAGTGAAGCCTAGATATTAGAAATGGAAAAGATCCAGCAGACTGTCTAGTCTACCTGCTGCCCTTCTGTTGCCCCCGCATCTGTCATGTATGGGATTATCCTTGCGGAATATTGTGTTCCTATCTATCCTCTTTTTGAATATCTACAGAGATGGAACTTCCACAAATAATCTTGCTAGGATATTCCATCATCTACACCTTCTTCCTGTAAAGTGTCTTTTTCAAACATAAGATCTCAAAAGAGGGAATTATTATTTAGCATTAGAGTACAGAACTGGTAATCAGGACTGCTAAGGTGAAATCCTGGCCCTGGGAGTCTTTGGTAGAATGGCACTAAATGGATATGAAGTGTAATTTATCATTATCCTAGCTGATAATATGTTTGAAAAGCATTTCAAAATGTTAAATGCTATAAAAGTGCTAAATTAGTATTAAATGAAGAGTAATGGTCAACCAACTGAAAATAACAAGACTCTAAATTTAAGCAGGTCTCCTGGTGACATCAGAAACCCAAAAAGTGAAGCTAGAGTGGCAGGTACAATTATAATCTTATGTATCATTTTGGTTTATTTTATTGATTACATCACCTTTATGCTTGATTTTTTCCATTAATTACTGTGGACAGGCAAACCTTGGTTTTTCAGTTCAAAATCTTTTAAAGAGATTCACTTCTAACAAAAGAAGTAATGACACTGGTAATGGGGCACAATATGTGAATCATACAACAAATATGCAGTAATAAAAATGTTAAGAATAACCATCTTTAGTACTGGCATAGCACTTTTCATCTTCAAAGTGCTTTACAAACATTAATGTTTGCTACATATGTGCAACTACAGTTACAGAAAACATGCAGTTTAAACATGAATCAAACTTTTTTATACATTCTTTGTGGAAGAGGTATTTTAGAAAAACTGCAAAATTGTTTTGTTTTATTGCTTTATTAGACAACTAGTATACCACATTTCCCTGTGCTGTATGATCATGTAATGAAAGACACTTTTGAAACAGTGCATATGCATGCACAAAGAACCATAGTCAAAGTTACTTTGAAAATTTTAGCTCTGAATTTCTTGACATATGTGCAATTCAAGTGACAACCTTAACATCGTAGACATTTGCGCTGAATATATGATATGTACTTGTATGTCCACAGGATTTAGAAGATTTAAGAACTGTCTATGTCATGTGGAAATCACTTCATAGAACAATTGAAAGTGCTAGCAAAATGTCTGTAACACTATCTTAACACAGAGAGAGGTTGTTAATGAACTGATAATAGGTATTCAGAATTCTGATTTGCAAAGATTTTGTGATATGGTGTAGGTTCTTAGAGGAGAGACCAGAATCTGAGGTATAAATTGAAAGTGTTTAGTTGAGTAACTTGTAATTTAAATGATTCCAAGATAGAACCTTAATTACTTGAATTTGTGTAGTGTTTATCATGCAGAAAGATCCCCAATCACTTTACAAACTGACTTCTAAATATAGCAGCCCTTTCCTGCAATAGCCCCTAAATCTCACTGAAGTCAATGGGAAGTGAAATGAGTTGGCCTTGCTCACACACCAAATCAGTGGCAGAGCAGGGAACAGAACCTGAGAAATTGTGATTTCCCCAACCAGTACTCAATGTTAATTCAGTCAGATTTGACAAAATATTGCAAATGTATGTCAGGTTGAATTTGTGATTTGGTATCTAAAGGGAGCAGGATGTAATCTAGACTTGAACCTTTCAAGTAACAGGCTGGTGTCCTTTGGGTGTTTTGGATATATGCACATGCAAACATTTTAAGCATTAATTTGATTGTCTAGAAGTCTGTAAAATGCCAGTGTGCTAAGGGTTAATCCAGGGTACTGTTATCTTTGTATATGTTAGTCAATTTATCTCTGCTTTTCCTACTGACCTTTTCCTGCACCTCATGAGACAGCAACTGCCAAGCGCTTAGTTACTGTAAGATGCTACAAGCAACAGATGCCATTTGTTGAGCTATAGTATACAATATCCAAAGAGCAGCAGCATGTTGTATATTTCTAAAGTCTTTCTCAACAGAGCCTTGAAAGAGGAGAGAGGAGGGCTACTTCAGATATGGACTCCATATACCTAAGTACAGTGTGCTAAATCAGATGCCAAAATGTTGCCCTTATTAATTTATAATTAATATACAATAAATCATTAGTATATAATCTATTAAATGTTTTATGGGAACCTTAATCTAAAGCCTTATTGATTTCTTTGCTAGGAAATTCTACTTTACTGTTGTTTGAAGTAAACCAGGGGGGATCAATAAAACAGGGCTAAGCTTCTGGTGAGTCTGAGATCCCTATGTGCATGAACCAGAGTGTCATCTAGAGGGATAAGGTGGCAAAAAAGAAATAGGATCTCAGTATCATAACAAACATAGCAAATACTGGAAAATTGCAATTGTTTTACAATAGACTTGAATTACAGTATGAGTATAATCTATAGCTTAGCACCGTGATGCACAGTAAAGAAAATTTTAGAAAAACAGCTGCTGCTTAGGCATATTATTTACTAAACATTTCAAAGGCTTTTTTTAATAGTGAGGGAGGCTAATTACAAGATTCCAATTGTGAAACCTAGTTTTGTTTGACCAAAGTGGGACAAAAAGATAAAGAGAGCATCTGAAATCATAGAGTATTATTTTCTAATGCACATACATACATGATATTTGTGCGTATGTGCTACCTCTGAGATTGTAGCCAATCCTGTGAACCCGCACAAGGAGTTGAAGGTGTAAGATGCCCTGGCACTGGGTACCCAACATTAATAGCAGAGAGTGGGAGGGAGCTGTCTTCGTGGAATTGGTTGGGGGAGTGCGCACTGCCTCTTCAGCCTGCAGGAAGACATGTTGTAGTCAACAACATGCAGCCCCTTGCACAATGCTCATGGTAAAGCTATGATTTGACCAAAGGAATTTGGGAGCCACTTCATTAGCAAAAATGTTTGTTTTATAAACTGGCATTTGAAATACCTAAGTAACAACAAAAGGGAGATAACACTCAAGTGAGTTGGCTCAATATGAGTGAGTCTAAAATGGAAGACTCCCATGATTATGAGGGAAATATACAAGATATGCTTGTACACAACCTTTTAAATTTGGATTTTGCTGACACTTCGAGTTACAAATCTTCTTAAAACAAGAATTTGAAATGTAAGCACTACCAGGTCTTTAGTAATGGTGGCACTATGTCACAAGCCACAAGAGTTTGTCTTTTAGCTAAAGCCCTGGTAAATCACCACTCTCGCGAACTACATTAACCCACTAAAGAATAAACATCGTTTCATTGCTTTGTTACCCTGCACACCTAATCAATTGCTGGATCCACTAGACTACTGTTAATTGGTATCTACTTTGTCACAGTTCAGATAAAGTAGATGTAGATTTTAGCTCATTATTCTTTTAATCATAGCTGTTCCAGCTGTGTTTGCTCTAAAGGACAGAGTGACTTTCCTTGTTTATGTCAGTTTTGGGCTTAAAATAGTATTATTTCATAGTTTCCTATAACCATATAATGGAAAGTACATCATATAATATTATAGGAATGATATAAGAGAAGGAACTAGAGAGTATTCTAATGGTAATATATAGCTTAAAAATTGAATTATTTCTGTTTTTTATCATTTGATCCTGAATATGCCTTTTTATTTAACCTTTGGTGAATTTTTAGCTGTCATGACAGTGACAGATTGATAGCACCAACACAGTGTAAGTTTCCACTCATGTGTCAGCCAATGCACCACAAACTGGCCTGCAACACCCATATGCATGGATAGTCTTGTGTATCTCCTTATTAGAGACTGCTTTAGAGGTGCTGACTTGCTTTGGTGGTTTTCTGGTAAGGACACTAGGAACTTAAGGGCACAATCCTGAAAATCCTCATGTTCCAGGGTAGCTACACTCATGGAACTATTCATGTAAGTGAAGTGAGCCCTTGTTCAGAAGGGTTTGTAGGATTTAGTATTAGGCTGTAAAAAGATGTCTTTTATAACAAGATGTCTTTTACAACAAAATAGCTACATCTTTTTTATTAGTGATGACAGTCTTAGACTGAGACCACCAGACTCAATTCTTTTGTACAATACAAGTATATTGTACCCTTTAAATGTAAATATCTTACAGCTACTCTTTTGAAATAATACTTTTTTTAATACAATATTTTTTGAAAGTTTTAAAAGTATTTTGCTGACATAGCACGCTCTTTTACTGCAAATTGTCTAAGAGTCTTCCTTTTGCTTCCTAAAAGTGTTCCCAACAGAGAGGCAGGAAAGTAGAATGTGTATTGATTAATAAAATAGGTACAAGACATAGCCCCATGTGTAATGAATATGTAATATTTAGATTTGCTCAAGTTTTGTTCACTTTAAAATCTGATGTCTAATTCCTTAATTTTTTTATTACAATCAATTATATTTAACTCATCCTCCATTTATAAATTTGGCCAACATGTAGTATTTATTTATAATGGAGCGGCAAAACTTGCTTAGTAGGCTAATTTTTGAAAGGTCTGCACCTCCATTCAAAATATTTTAGGGGTCCGCAAAAGAAAAAAGGCTGAAAGCCACTGATGTAAACAGTGGCTTTTTTTTGTCATTTTTTCTGATATTCTGCTGTTACCATGCTGATGGAAGTTAACACATCTGTATAGTGTAATGCTCCTTCTTGATACTTATCAAAAACATTAATTATGAATTTATTGTGGAGTGTTATTACAAATGAGGATAATGTATTTTCTTTGAGACAAAATGCAAATTGCCTTTTAAGAATTAATAGCAATGGGGTTTGACTCTGGAGAAATCTGCAGTAACTGCAGGTATTGTGTAGCTTGAAAATGAAGCCTGTGCTAGACTGTTAGAACAGTTTTAAGAGCCCCAGTCCTTGAAACACTTAATAGGTACCTGAGTAGTCAACAAGACTACTCCTGTGTTTAAAGTTAAGCCTATGCGTAAGTGTTTGTAGGTTCAGGGATTAAATGGGAACTGGATGACCATTAATTGAATAATAAATTAAAATAAGGATGATGAAATCTTAAAGCATGACATTTTAGGGCTAAGCAATGAACAAAACTTAGTAAGTAAAGTTTAGGGGGGATGCAGGTGAGGGATTTGATCACAAAAGTGTATGTTCTCTAATTTTGCACGTCACAAAAATAAATGAAGTTAATATGAATGAATGAAATAGAACATCTCATTGGTCACCGTAAGTGAATTCTCTTCTGTCAATCACTGAGAGCAAGCAGCTTGCCACCTTCTTCCTGCTGTGACTGTTGTAGACCACACAGGGTTTTACATTGTGGCAGATAAGATGTCATTTTAATCTCAGAATTTAGCATACTTCTGTATATATTTTGTTCATTAAAACAACTAACCAGTGTCTGATGTTTTCCATCACTTTCAAAGATACTTCACTACAGTAAATTTGGGAGTAGAATTGGTCCAATAAATCTTTCTTTGCCCCCCTAATTCATAAGGATATATGGAAGTGTTAGGGAAAAGGTCATGACCCCGTCTGTAAATTTGTAAGGCTGCCTACACACTGGTGTCCAGTGCTAGCTGTCATTTTGTGCTTTTAACATGCCGAAATGCCCTTTCCCCTCTGTTTGTTAGAGCAGATGTTCTTGATTGATTTGCCTGGCATGAGGGAGGGTTTTGCCCCCCAGGGGTTTGGCTTTTCATCTATAGTTCTTCAAGCACTAAAGCAGGAAACGGGGAGCTTTCCATAAAGTGGGTAGTGCTCCTCTCTAAGGAATTGCTAATCACGCTTTCTGCATGATCCGCCACCATAGTGTGTACCCTCAGATTAACTCCTGGTCCTGCAGATGGAGACACCATGCATTCTTTTGAGTTATCTTCAGGGCAGTAGTTTCAGTCTTGCCTCTAGAAGAACAGCATTGCTATCATTGCCTTTCTTACTTTTTTTAACCTCAAATTATTTAAGCCACAAGCTAGACCACTTTCCTTGTTTTGCAGTAGCATACCAACCAGAAACTGCATCATCTTCTTTCCTGCAGACACTCCAGGAACATGATTGTTTAATGAATGCTCACTGTTCCCTTTAGTGAATCAATGGTAAAAACAGGCCACCTTACCATCTCCTGTTACTTCTAATTAGGTGTGCAAAGTTGGCATGTTGCCTTATTTGTTTAGTCAATGCATTCCTTTCACAGGAGCAAGCAGAAGTTGGAACACTTCTCTATAATATAGCCCTATATCTAGGAATATTGTCACTTTCATTGGGCAGCAGTACACTGCAGCTGGCTATATTAAATCTCTCAGGATATCAGGTTTTCTTTTTCATAACTAAAAAAAAAATTATCCAACAAAGAAGTTGTAACAAGGTGGTCTGCCCCTTCCCAGGCTGGGGGCCTAGGGACAGCCACCCTTGTTTGATTATCAGACCCAGCTAGGTAGGGGTCAGGTCTTCTATAAAGGATGGAGCGAGCTCAGTTGGAAGGGAGCTGCAGGAGAGAGATAGGCTCTTGCAGTTGTCCCTGGAGTAGGAGGTTGAAGTGAAAGATGTGTCCTCCTTTCAGTACTCAGAAAGGCAAAGGGAGAAGCCTCTGTGAGCTATAGCCCATGGTGCGGGAGGAACTGCTTTTTGTTTGAATGTTTTACCTAGGTTTGAAGAATAAAACTGTGCCCCAAAAGAGGCTTGAGCATGTGAGTCCTTTGTGGGCAGGGGAGAGAGACCAGGAAGCCTACAGCAGCCTACCAGTATATCTTCCCAGTCCCAGGTGTCCATCTTTGGTGATATAACCTGAGTTAGTATAGTAAGCGTATTTTGTCTGCTTTAAGATATAAAATTACCCTCTATGAGTGAGACCCTCTGGTACCTGATTGTCTAAAAGTTCCTTATATTTGCAGTAGAAACTAGAATGGTGTAGCAGGGCTAAGGCTCTCTGCCTGCCCTGGCTTCGTGCGGCTCTCAGGCGCCATGTGCTTCCCCATCCCCAAGTGCTAGTTCTGCAGCTCCCTTTGGCTGGGAACCACTGCCAATGGGAGCTGCGGGGGCGGCGCCTGTGGGTGAGGGCAGCACATGGCGCCCCCTAGTCCTTCTTCCTAGGAGTCGGACATGCTGGCCCGTTTCGTGAGCTCCGTGG
The DNA here is from genome assembly GCA_033296515.1 of Macrochelys suwanniensis. Classification (NCBI taxonomy): domain Eukaryota; kingdom Metazoa; phylum Chordata; order Testudines; family Chelydridae; genus Macrochelys; species Macrochelys suwanniensis. The sequence continues at coordinate 115,888,932 of CM065778.1, read as the reverse complement.
AGTCAGGGCAGGTAGGGAGCCTGTCTTAGCCCTGCTGCGCCGCCAACCAGGAGCTGCCTGAGTTAAGCGTCACCTGGCCAGAACCCGCACCACACACCCCCTCCCACATCCTAACCCCCTACCCCAGCCCTGAGCCTCGTCCTTCGCCCCAAATCCACCATTCCTGGCCCCACCCCCAAGCCCACACTCCCAGCCGGAGCCCGCACCCCCTCCCATGCCCCAACCTCCTGCACCAGCCCTGAGCCTCCTCCTGCTCTCTGAACCCCTTGGCCCCAGCCCAGACCCCCGTCCTACACCCCAAACTCTTATCCCCAGCCCCACCCCAGAGTCCACACTCCCAGCTGGGAGCCCTCACCCCCTCCCACACAGCAACCCCCTGACCCAGCCCAGAGCCCTTACCGCCTCCCGCACCCTGAACATCTCATTTCTGGCCCCACCCCAGAGCCCACACCGCCAGCTGGAGCTCTCACCCCCTCCTGCACCCCTGCCTCATCCTGGTGGAGTGAGGGTGGGGGAGAGCGAGCGATGGAGGGAGGAGGGGTGGAGTGAGTGGGGGGTGGGTCGGGCCTCGGAGAAAGGGTGGGCTAGGGACAGGACCTTGGGGCAGGGGCGAGGCAAGGATGTTCGGTTTTGTGCAATTCGAAAGTTGGTAACCCTACATAGTGTTCTGATCCCACAGGGAAATCCATATTTGTGGTCTGAGCTCCTTAGTTTGGGAGCCTTCAAAGACACCACATTGAACTTTTGAGTGGCCAGGCCCACTTTGTGTGGCTCCCCAGTGTCCCATCTAACTGATTGAGGGGCTTCAAAGGGAACTGTGTGCATTTTCCATATCAGAAGAAGGGTCATTATGTTAAGGGGCCTTTGGGCGGGGGGAGGGAGGGCAGTTTGAAAGTGTGAGGAATCTCAGGAAATTTCTGTGTCCTGAAGGAACACAGAAAAACTCCCCTCCCCTTGTCTTTCTCACAATGTACTTCTCTGCTTTTATGTCAGTAAAGAGTGAAGAGACTGCAGTTATATTTTAAATTATTCCTTATTTCTTACCGGCACATTTTATATAGACATTTCTCGTTTTCACAAGTCATGGATACCTAATTATCCATTCAAATATCCCTTAGAAAATACAGGCTTTACTATATGAAAATAAGACCTCGAGCTTTTCACCTCTAGGTCACTAATTTTACTCAAATCAATAGAGGTGTTTGTCTGGGTTTTTTGTTTTGGTGTGTTTGTTTTAATTGCAGTTACTTACATTATTTGGTAGCTGTTTGGTATCATCTGTGCAATAACTTGGATATCTTTTTCCAGGATCCAGTGATCAAATGACCCACATTATCATCCTAACAATTAGCATGAATTGGAACCCTTGTCAATCTCCATGATGAGATCAAGCCCATGGGCATGGTACTCCTCTCCATTCTCATCCTTGGAGATGTGGCATCCAGAACAGACCTGGGTTCACTTGGCAGCATGAGGAAGCCTGCTCTACTGTTACTTATGCAGTCCAGTTCCAAGAGCTATGTAGCATTTTCATGAAAGGCAAAAAAACCCAAACCACTCCATCATTTTTAATTATGTATTATTTGAGATGATATTCAAAATACACAAGTTAAAGTGCATATAAGAACAGTACATTCTTATTACTGTCACAATGTAAGCAGGCATTTCTCTTAAAAGTTCTGGAATGGACGACCTGTAGAAATTAATAACTTTTAATTGCACTCACAGTTTTCACAATGCAGAAGTGAAATAAATGTGTACATAAATCATAAAACTACAGATAATTTGCTTTTGAGTAAACCATTTAAAATATCATTTTGTGGCATGAGGCCCCAGGCAAAATGAGCTAGAGCACTCTTGCCTTCCTATCCAAGTCCTCTAGGCTGTGGGACCATTCACCTTTCCCAGTCAGCATCATGACACTGGGTGCCTATTGTGTGCCCTTTGGATTTAAACTAAATCCATTTAATACACAACTTGAACTCCCATGTTACCCCCTCCTCTTCATTGACTGTAACCGTTCGCAGGTAGAGTGCTACGAAAGTCCATGTTGCAGAATAAGACTATCCTCTACATTATGTTAATAGTTAAAGACAACACAAAATTATTTCTGAAGCACTTAGATATCTTTGAATATTTTTTCCATATCTTTAGAACATTGCTCTGTTTAATGAAGGTTTTTTTTAAAAATGTTTAAGAAACAAACCTTGCATGCATCACATTTCATTCAGTCATTAGTCCAGTATTATTTTTCCTCTGGCAATTTGATAGATTAATACAACAATTAGGAAACATTTTTCTTGTGCAAAAGCACATCTCAAGTGAAACTAATCTATCATTTCCATAGGTTAATTTATTCCTAAAGTGGTCCTATAACATCATTCAATCCAACTCAGTAATTTCCATAACTACAAATTGAATGTATATCTGCAAATGGAGGTTATCATATCAGTCTGCCAAAGCAACAGAGATTAAGTGATCTATTTTAATATCTTTTGGGATATTATGGCATTATAGGAGTTTTTGATCATCAATATTCTTATTTACAGTACAACAGAAAATGTGGTTTATACTGGAAAACACCCACTAAGATGCTGCTACTGCTTGAATAAAATGGGGATCATGCTAAAGGTATCCTATAAAAGCATTTCATTTCAAAGTAGTACTTTATATTAAATTATATAAAAACATTTCTAAAGAAAACATGACATTGGGAATATTGCATAGTACCAGATCACAAAGAAAGATACAGTTTCTGTGGTTAAATTGCCCACCGCATTTACAAAATAACCTGTAGCCCAATTCTGGTAATCAGCAAGGCTCAAAGCTCCTCCACAGTTGGAAGAGACTATGTGTTGGAAATGTGTGCTACTACAAGACCCTGTGTACTGTCTTAAATCCATTGCCCATGCAGTAGGATTGGAGATCACTGAGGCAGTCCCACCACTAGGCTAAGCCTTCCTAATGCTGTTTTGAGCCCAGCATGCTATTGTGGGCTCTCAAATAGACACATTTCCATTCTTTTAAAACGATGAGGCGGGCCTTCCCCTTAATGTTATAGTATCTTCAAGTTCTTCAGTATGTGAACAGCTGTCACTGCTCCAACTGCTGACTTGGATCCTGGTTTATCAGCCAGCACTGCCTGCTTAGGATATAGATAAAACAAAAGTTGCTATCAAAACACACAAACTGCATCATAAATATCCAAGTGCCCTGTGTCTGTGCACTTCTGAGGAAAGTAGAAGATCACTCGAGAGACCAAAAATCCCCAGCCTGAGCAGGGTCAAAGTAAGGTAGAAATTCCTTCCTCTCCCTGCAGCCAATCAGTTCAAATCCCAGAGTTCCCTCAAGATGTACAGAGTAAGTATATAAAGTACTAGTTTCAAACCACAAGTGAGTAGGCAACAGAAATCTGACTCAAGGAATGGAGATCAATAGATCAGACTACAGGTGCCTAATACATGGCAGCAGTGGGGAACAGGAAAACAAGGTGGGACCTAGGTAGAGGAAGCAGAAGAGAAGCTTCCCAGCAATTGGATCACCTCTTCACAGCCAATCAAGGCTATTACAGTAGAACCTCCAAAGATATGAACACCAGAGATATCGACTGACTGGTCAACCGGACACCATGGGGCACCGGAAATAAACTATCAGGCAGCAGTAGAGAAGACAAAACAAACAAACCAGCAAATAGTGTACTGTACGTGGATTGCATCTTAAAGGTAGGCACATCTGGGCTGCCTGTCTCCATCCCCACCCCCTACTTGCCAGGGTGCAGGGCAGCCACTTACAGGTTGGAGGTGGTGAATGCTGTTTTCCCCTCTCCTCCCTGCCCCCGTTTGGGAGGGGGACAAGCTTGCAAGCTCAAAGCCCGGGAAAGAAACTTCCCAAGCTGTTACTGAAGCCTGGCCTGGAGTGTTAGCTGCTGGAGCCGGAGCCTGCCTGCACGCTGCGCTCTGGAGGAACAGCTCAGTTTTAAAGGGTCACAGCCTGCACCGCACGCCCACTGATGCCCACTGACACTGTGGTGCCCTAGGGTGCCTCATTCATCATCCTTGCAGCCAGGGAGCTAGAACCAGCTGCCTGTCCCCACCCCCACTTACTGGGCAGCCACTGCAGAGCTGTGAGCCCCCACTCCGAGCAGTCCGCCCTGAGGAGCATCCCATAACGGCTTGTTCAGAGTTACGAACGTTTCAGAGTTAACTAACAACCTCCATTGCTGAGGTGTCCATAACTCGGAGGTTCTATTGTATAGCTGGTCAAACCATGAAATGCTGGACCTTGCCTATGTGGCCAATTTAGTTGGTTAGCTGCCTGAATCTGGGTTCCAAATCTCAGTCAGGAACCATAACCTCAGACCTGGAGCCTGGCTCAGCAAGGTCATGAATTAGCTCCTTTTCCTCTGTCAGCACTATGGAAGAATGATAGTGATGAACTCTGGTGGAGGTAGCAAGATCCCTGCGCCAGATGAGTTGAGGGCTATTCCAGCAAACGATCCACCATCTAACTGCATGTAGAGTAGAGTTCTGAGCAATGTTCCTTCTACTTTACTATTCAGTAGGATCCTGCATTTTTATATAGTTATCTCTCAATAATACATTCAAATCTGTACACAATTCCCAAATACAGAGGAGGTTTTTGTAACACAGAATCCCAGAGCCATAAAACATTCCATTCACAAGTAGATCTTCATGACTGCAATATAGTTGTGCTTTGATTTTTTTAAAAATTGGGATGTAGAAATATAGGTTATAGAACTATAAACTTGCCTGATGAGCTAGTTGAAATAAAAATTAGGAAATTCATAGTTATCTTCCAAATATTACTTGTGAGAAGGAAATCTCTGTTCTGAATTTCAATAATCTGTTTAAATTGAGGTCTGAATCTAATAGGTATAATAATCACAGCCTGGTACATATAAAGTTAGAGCTAGTGTCACATGTTTAGATCATAATCTGGATCTAGATCCAAACTGCCCCGCAATTCAGCATTGCTTCAACCTAGAGTCTTGGCTTCAGCCCATCTGTGCATAAAATGAGTAGGGTGGCCTTGAGGATTCTCTCCAAAAATTTCTCTCTGCTGTGGGAAGACACTTTAGAGTTTGGAGGCCTGATTTTCAAAGATAATGTATGATGATAAGTTATGATAGTGAGAATTGTTTTGATGGAAGTTGTGACTACTCAGCTCCTCTGAAAAATAAGCCATCAATCCCTCTTGGTCTTTTGTGGGGTCAGGGTATTTTTGAGATTATTCTATCTCCCTCTGTCATCTTTCCTCATCTCTTATCTGTGCCCTCAGTTTGTTCTTTGTTCTCTTCTTGTAATCCCCATGTGCCTCTGTGTACCTCTTGACCATTTGTCCCACCCATGGCCATGTTCTCCCAGTCCCTTATGTCCCTCCTTTCCCTGTTTCCTGTGTCCATATGGGTCTCCCCCACCTCCCTAACTCTTTCCCCGTATCCTAGCTCTATGATTGGGTCCTAAAGGGAAGATGTGGGATATCCCATCCACACCCGCCCCTCTTTTTTTTCTTCTTTTAACAGCACTTGAATTTGGGGCCTGAAACAACCTGACAATGCCTCTTTATGCCCTTTAAGAAAAGAAAATACACATAAAAGTCAGTATTTTTTGCAAGTGGCTAATAACAATGAATAGAAATCAGGCCAAAAACAGCTGGTGTAAAATTATTTATAATTTAGGTTATAAAGTACCTATGCAGTGTAGTTCAGTATTTGTGTTTATAATGAGATTATTATGTTCTCATGTGCTTATTTAAATCACTAAATGTTTACATGGTTACTGCCCGAAACTCAACTCTTGCGTACATTTATTCATTCTGTTGTACTTGCAGCTTCATTTTCAGTATTCATTTACACCACAGTAGATGTCAAATATGTATATTGTTGTGAAGACCATTTTGCCAGGCTTTTCCCAGCCGGTTTGATGCTACTATCACCTCTCACCACTCTGCAATGATGAATTGTAGAGCATCAATGGGATGGTGGAAGCTGATGCTGTGGAAACTGGCAGCATCTAAGGGCTAGTCTACACTTACCCGCTGCGTCGGAGGCTTCGGATCGATCTTCTGGGTTTGATTTATCGCATCTTGTCTAGACGCGATAAATCGAACCAGGAAGTGCTCCCCCGTCAACGCCAGTAATCCTGCTCTGCGAACGGAGCAGGCGGAGTCGACGGGGGAGCCTGCACGCCGCCATGTGGACCAGGGGTAAGTACTTTTAAGTTCGAAATAAGATACTTTGACTTCAGCTACATTATTCACGTAGCTGGAATTGCGTATCTTACTTCGAACTTGGGGGCTAGTGTAGACCAGCCCTAAGAAACATTTTATACCATTTTTGCCTCAAAAGTAAAGTGTGTTGGTTTTGGTTTTTTTCTCAGTATGAATTAAAACTGGAAGCCTTATTTAGGCATCTTTTTAAGAGATCAGCACAGGTGCCCATAAAAGACTGCAATCTCATCTCTGAATTGTTTGGGACCTAATACAGATGCTGCATATTTCTGCAGCACAGTCAGTACGTAGTGATTGTATCTACTGTCTAAGTTGATAGAACAATTAACTGTGGTAAACAAAAAAGAATTTAATATGCTTGGCCCTTATTCATATAACATTTCAAAGAAGGACATATTGCACAGCCTCTTGGATACTAATGGTGGCACTGAGCTTTTCAGAGGTTCTCCCTCTTCCTGCAGAAACAGCAAACGACTAAAGGCTTGACTACATATCCTGATCAACCAGGCTAAAATTAGTCCTCTCCTATTATCTGTCCTTAAGTAATTATGGATAAATTCTTCTATGAAAGTGCTACAAGCTATGGAAAAGTGCCCTAATCACTTATTGTGAGCACCTTCTTCACAACACTTGTCATTTTGTTCCATTTTCACTTTCTTCTAACCTTTTCATAAAAATGAAGTGTTTCCTCTTCCATTTGTTCTCCCATCTGTACTTTTTGTACCATAATGGTTGACAGTGTTTAAACTATAAAAGAATTTTCATCCCCCATCAGGTAAGTGCAATGAAGCTATCGTTACAAAAGAAACATTGCATTGTTTTTAGTCTTCAAATAAATCTTCACTTCATGGGGAACATTTTTCTTAATGACTTATAAATCTTTAATCATTTCACTGAAGACAAAATATGTGTGTTAGGTGCTGGGCTGTTTTTTGTATTACCAAATAAATAGGGTTATTGTAAGCAAAAAGAACAGGATTACTTGTAAATAACTTTGCCTCATATAAAGACTTTAACTTTTTGTTATGAACTCAATTAACTTGAGGACTCATTGTTGGAAACAAGATCATGTGTAAAATGAAAATGTAATAAAGCTTTATTAAATTAAAATGCATAAAACTTCAGGTCTAATAAGGACAGTTTTATTAATGAAGGCAAATTACAGCAGCCTATCTGAGGCACCTGCTAAATGTTCATTATAAATTACTACCATAGACATTGTGATGAGTTTCATATTGTAAAGGCCTATAAAGGCATGCAGAGTCTTTCCCTAAGGGACTGTATATTTACTTAACAGTATATTTATTGCAACTGTTTATTTTTGAGTGGTGACAAATGGCTTCTGCATTGAAGAAATGTGTAGATATTAGGAATTATTCCATTTCAGTTCTTTTTGCTGGTAATCTAAGTAATATTTGAACCCAGATCCCCAGGGGTCAAGAAGTAGTGCATTAACCCACTACACCCCTTAGCCCCCTGTTGGGGCTGAGGATTTTAATCACAAGTCCTCTCGGTAGTGCTGGGTTCAGCAGTACTGATTACCCTTCTCTTCAGCTGATTTTTTGACATCTCCAATTCCTTTCTGATGCTGCCACGCTTACTGGCAAGATTCATTGGAGGTTAATTAAATCCATCTTCAAAACAACGAGGGGCCAATGAGCCATATCCTCGTTGCAATAGTAAATTAAATGATGCAATTGTTTCTACCTCCATCATGGACGGGGGAGAGCTGACTGAATTGTTCTTGGACTGCATGCTTCAGGGCCCTAGAGGGTCTAGTAGCATGTGGTCATAAACCTGCTTTTAATTTGTAGCTACAGGAAAAGATTACACAGTTATCAGCAGGCGGAGGTCTCACACAGCATCATGATGTGAAAGATGACACTGTTTAAAAAATAAAAAGAACTCTATTCCCAGCAGGAATTAGCAGCTCCTCCTATTTCAGATGCAAATTAATACAAACATAGTTACAGAGCAGAACAGAAAAGATGATGCTTTGATCAAATTTGGCACTGCTTGGGCCAAATTAAATACAATTATCTTGTGCTTTCTAATAGGGCTGAGCGTCATTAAACTAATAATGCAGTCTATAAGCTTAGCACTGCTGCTATGATTGTTCAAAGTGTATGTTTTATGCCTTGCATGGTAGCAACTGGCAGCTGGGGGACTCAGCTGGCACTGGATGACAAAGAGTGACAGCAGTACCAGTAGCGCTTGTCTCCACACAGTCCGCGATAGAGCTGGCTGCTGCCACACCTGCCATTCATCACCTAGCTGACAGTGATTGTGATAGATGGCTTTTTGGATGCTTGAAGCCCTTTTAGTTTTTACTGGTTGCCAGTTACTGTCAGAGAGATACTTATAACTCCATCTGGGCCTGTTTTGGGGAGTAGTGGCTTAGAAAGACAAATTTAGCTTCTAAGGACCCCACATTCAATAGAATTATCATATTTCCTAAATTATATGGGGCAATTAGAAAAAAATCACGATCATGCCCTTCTTCCAACAATGGCAATACAAATCATGTACCAGCTTTTACAAAGGAGTAGTGCTGCTGACATAGTAATAATACTCTCAGTTAATATTTATCTAAAGAGAATCCTTGAACTAGTTTAAGTTAAAGTTGGTCATTTCGGAGACTGGAGAATTACGTCACTTTATTCACAGTACAGTATAACTGACTAAAAGCAGCTTAAAGCTAATAAGTGCGTGTATACCCTGGGGCCAATCTCTGTTCTCAGTTGCACCTATGCAAACCATCTAAATCCTCAAGTGCTTGCATATCTCAGAAGGCTGCAAGTTAATTTTCTGCTGGGTTAGTAAGGGTCACTTGCTAATTAAAGAACAAATCCTGAGAAGTACAAGAACACCCTCTGACTAAGCTCAAAGGGTTTGATCCTGCAACTTGTTGAGCACTTCGGTCCTGCTCCAGCAAAGTACTTAGGAATGTGCTTACTTTTAAGCATGTGAGTCATCCCACTGACTTCAGTCTTACTTACTTAAAATAGGTGTGTGTATGTGCTTTGTTGGGTCAGGCCGAGAGTTCTCCTCCTGACACTGCAAGTGCAACTTCTAAGAGGGGTGGTAGAAAGTCTTTTAAAATGCAAATTGTCAAGGTGATGTTGTGTTAAATGGCTGGTGTCACATATACATTTTTTATAAAGAAAAGAGATACATATACTTAATTATAAAAGATCTTGATGACATCCCCTGCCTGTAACTATTGAAGAGTATGTATAATGTAGTCTATACAATGAATATATTGAGAGTTAGAAGATTTTGTGAGAGACTGCCAAGTGTTTTACTAAATTCCAGGGGTGACATCCTGGCCCCACTGAAGTAAATGGCAAAAGTCCCCAGATATAGACTAGCAACTGCATTCTTTTCATCCACTAATTTTGTAATTTTATATGGGATTGTAACTGGAAAATATATTTGTTATGAACTTAGCCTTATTGCAGGTTACAACAATGGCACAATGGCCATTGCAGGTTACAACAATGGCCCAATGGTGCAAATTCTTACAATTGTGTGCAGTCAGGCATTAAAAGTATTAAAAGTGGTCCCACATGAGTTAGAATTTGTAAAATATTCATCTCAGGTGTTTGGCAAAGTGAAGGTGTCTGTAAATGCACACTCAATTTTAAATGCTCACAAAAGGACACCTAGAAGCAGCCCATTCAAAAATGTATCCCATAATTTAGAAAACTGAAGATATTTTGCTTGTTTATTAGACAAAGTAGCCATGGACTGGAGAAGGAGTTGAAAAGCAGCTGAAAGGCAAGGACTGGGGTCATATCTGGCTTGATGCCGCCCACAGTAACTCTTGTAATGCTGACATAATTCGATCTTGTGTTGGAAACAGAAATTGAATGCATTAATGAACTGAGTACTCACAGACTCATTTCCTTTACAATCACACCTAAGCAGTTTGTTTAGCTATAAATAAAATAAGGGCTTTCTGAATTAAGAACAATGTCTTTTCATGGAGGTTCAATTAGTGTTGCCATCTTCCTACAGCATGGCAAACTGATTCTGTTATGGTGTCACGACACAACATCCTGATGAGCCCATCATCACATCATGATGCAATTTGAGGCTGTTGCTCTGGCTGGAAACACTTTGCAAGATAGTTCCTGCACACACTTTGTCCAGTTCAACTAGAGATTTACACTGGGTTTTTTTTTCCTTCTGCAGACCCTATTATTATTTTTTGTATTGCAGTAATACCTAGCAGACCAAATCATGGGCCAGGGCCCCGTTGTGCTAAACTGTGTACAAACACAGAACAAAGAGATGATCCCAGCTCCAAAGAGCTCACAATCCAAAGGACTAGGTAGGCTATTAAGCCTTCTATAAAGGATACGCAGGCCACCTTTCGCTTGCTGGGCATACATACGCCGCAGTCTGCACGGAAGCAGTTCCGGCCGCCACCAAGGCCTTGGCAGCCTCATCAGGGGTCTGCAAGGAGAAGGGATAGAGACAAGAGCTTTAGTCATCACTGCCCTTCCTCCTCCCGCTCACCAGTGCAGCCCAGCCCGGCAAAGCATCCTAGGGTCCAAAAGTGCTCATTTTGAAGGTGCACTCAAGAGCAACTCCCCAGTCAATTCCCCGGATCCACCTTGTTCTTTCCTCAGCCATCTTTGTCCCTAACATTCAGCCTGGTCGTGGATCACCTCAGACTGCTGGGTGCTGGACATAGTGTCTCAGGGCTATACCCTGCAATTTTCGGCCGCCCCTTCTTCCTACCCCCGTCTTCCTGTCCCTCTTCGGGGACTCTTCTCACGAGCAACTCCTCGTGCAAGAGGTCAAGAATCTCCTGCACCTGGGGGCGGTGGAGGAGGTCCCTCAGGACATGAAGGGAAAAGGGTTCTATTCCCACTACTTCCTAATCCCGAAGGCAAAAGGGGGCCCCAAACCCATTCTGGACCTGCGTTGCCTCAACAAGTCTTTCAGAAAGTTGAAGTTTCCTGGATCCGGGAGACTGGTACGCTGCCCTCGACTTGAAGGACACTTATTTCCATATTCCAAGGTCACAAACGTTTCTCCCATTTCATAGTGGGCGGACACCATTTTCAATTCACGGTGCTGCCCTTTGGCCTCTCATTGGCCCCGAGGGTGTTCACAAAATGTATGGTGCCAGGGGCTGCTTATCTAAGACGTTCCAGAGGTGGGGGGACATCCCAGGTGGACCTGGTCATGTCCTGGCAGAAGAGAAAATTCCATGTGTTCTGTTTGATCTGGGGGATGGCCAGGATCTCCCTATAGACCCCTTCCTCATTGCATGGTCGGAGGTGCTGATGTATGCCTTCCTGCCAGTGTCATTGATTCACAGGGTCCTTGTGAAGATCAACCAAGACAGGGCAAGAATTATTCTAATAGCCCCCGCGTGGCCTCGCCAGCACTGGTTCAGCATGTTGCTGAGCCTTTTGGTAGCCACCCTGCTGCAGCTGTCCCTTGGCCAGATCTGCTGTCCCAGAACCACAGCAGCCTTTTACACCCGAACCTCACAGCACTGCACTTGACGGCTTGGCTACTGCATGGCTAAGCGCCGACAAACAGGCATGCTCGGCCTGGGTTCAGCAGGTCTGGCTGAGTAGCAGGAAACCATCCACCAGAGCGACTTACCTGGACAAATGGAAAAGGTTCACGTGCTAGGCCTCGGAACGGCATATCTGGGCTGAGCAGGCCCCATTGCAGGAGATCCTGGATTATCTGCTACACCTCAGACTCCAAGGTTTGTCCCAGTCATTGATCAGGGTCCACCTGGTCGCTATCTCGGCTTTCCATCCTCCATTCCAAGGCAGGTCAATCTTCGCTCATGACATGACGTTACGGTTTTTGAAAGATCTGGAGTGTCTCTACCCACATGTCCAGGATCCTGTCCCTCCTTGGGACCTAAATCTCATGCTGTCAAGGCTCATGGGGCCTCCCTTAGAGCCTCTAGCTTCCTGCTGTCTCCTTCTCTCCTTGAAGGTTTCGTTCCTGGTCGTGATTACATCTGTCCACAGGGTGTCTGAGATCAGGGTACTTACTTCAGAACTGCCCTATATGGTCTTCTACAAGGATAAGGTCCAGTTGCATTTCTACCCAAGGTCGTTTCCCAGTTTCATACTGGCCAGGACATATATTTACCCATCTTCTTTCCAAAGTCTCGTACGTCAGATAAGGAGCGCAGGCTATACACCCTGGACATCAGGAGGGCGCTGGCCTACTACATAGATAGAATGAAGCCGTTCCGTAAGTCAGCACAGCTGTTTGTTGCCGTGGCAGACAGAATGAAAAGTCGCCCGGTGTCTGCGCAGAGGATTTAGTCCTGGATTGCGCTGGCGAAGGTGCCTCCACCGCCAATCGTGACGGTACACTCGACTAAGGCACAAGCATCGTCAGCAGCCTTCCTGGCACAGGTACCAATCCAAAAGATCTGTAGAGCCACTACCTCATCATCTGTCCACACATTCGCATCTCGTTATGCGCTTACCCAGCAAGCTGGAGGCGACACTGGCTTTGACAGAGCAGTGCTGCAAGACTGTGAAATCCGAGCCCACCTCCATGGACACTGCTTGTGAGTTACCTAGAATGGAATCAACATGAGCAAGCACTCGAAGAAGAAAAAATAGTTACCTACCTTTTTGTAACTGTTGTTCTTCGAGATCTGTTGCTCATGTCCATTCCATTACCCGCCCTCCTGCCCCTGTCGGAGTTGTCGGCAAGAAGGAACTGAGAGGACATAGGGCCGGGGGCACCTGATATACTGACGCATGAGCACGACACTCAAGGGGACACCACAGCTGGCCCTACGAATACCGCTGAGGCAAAAATCTCTGACGACCGTGTACATGGGCATGCGCACACCGAGACTTTGCCCAAGTTCAGTAGCCAAAAAGCTCTTTGGTGAGAAACCACAGAGATGAAAGATATCAAGGATATTGTAACATCATGTTGGCTCATAACATTTTAATTCAGGCATATAGATAAAGCTGTCTATCAGGCTCAGACATTTAATTATTTCTCTTTCCTCTGACTGCCCCAGAACTATGTATTCTGAGCAGCCTAGTGGGATTGCCCTGTGAGCAAATAGATCTGATCCTGAGGTTCCTGTTTTGTCTCTAATTAACCTGGAGGTCAGAATCATGTTTAAGAGTGTTCACAGAGGACATCCTAACTACTCAGCAGCTTGAGCTAAGCACATACAGCTTGGGTTAAGCACCTACTTCTTGTGGTATTTGCAGTCTCCCACACAGTTCCTCCTAAGCTAATTCCATTAGGAAAGAGCTTATAGCTCTAGAAGCCTTATATTTCATGAGTCCTGTTATGGTGTGATGCCCTGGTAATGGAAAAAGAGAAGCCATTTCCAAGAGAACTCTGGAAACTGCCACCATTTTCTCAAATGGGTTCTCATTGTGTACCATTTTAAGCCTGTAATTATTCATCTTCTAGAAGAAAAGCCAAATGCTCACATGAACATGCTACTTTGGCAGGCCTGCCTTTTATTAGAAATACTATATACTAATGATCAGAGCTGGGCAGAGAGCACTTTTCTGCTAGGGCTTTGTAGAATAGTCTGGGCTTCTTTTCTCACCTTTGTATGTCACTACAGGCTGAATCTGGACACTTCTGTGAACACGGTGTTTGAGAGCTGGGTTATGCATGTTTTTAGTCAAATCGCTTCCAGTTTGTATCTCAGAATCAAACCAGCCCCTATCTCTATGGCTACAGAGGTCCCTGTGGCAGAAGAGCTGCTGCAGTTCTTCTGAGCAAAAGGAGACTGAATTTGGAAGGTGCACATTTCTTGCATGGTATTGAGGCCAGCTTCATAAGGCTTTTTGTGTTGCAGTATGTAGTAGGCAGAAATGGATAAAGGTGAAGGCAGGACCAGAAGACTTCATGCTGCATAGATCCTCCAGTCCTCACTTCCCATCCTACTGCAGTGATGTAGGGTCTGCAGAAGCCCCTTGGATTAAGTAGTCTCTCTGAAACAGCTCCATAGCCAGTTCATGACCTGATGGGAAAGGTTCCTTCTTTCCCAGCTCCCTACAGACATATACAACCCAGTTCTCTCTGGGCCCTGCATGCATGCATTTGCTTTTACTTGTAACATATGGTATAAGGAAGTTTTACAAGGTGGAATTAACAAGTTTTCCAGTGCCATAGTTATGTGGTTTTGTTTTATATTCATATTGCGCTGCATAAACCTTCAGTCTTGCATATCAAAATTATAATTTTCTAATCTTTTGCTGAAGTATTATTTCCTAATCCAGGCACCTACGTTTTAAAAAATAATTATTTGATTACTTATGAGGTGGAGGGAAAGACTTTGGGACCTGGGATCTAAGCAGGGCCGGCACATAATTCTGAGCAGTTCATTCTAGTATCAAGTGTTTTCCTCTCAGAAAATAGTCTGCAAATTGCATTCCACTGTATCATGAGCATGGGAATTTAGTGACTAAAACGAAAATGTTAACTGGAACAAAATGTGTTTGTGTGTGCACTCAGCTGAGGGCTCCTCACTCAGATGCATTTAGATTCTAGTGTTAGCTTATTACAGACATCATTTTGCACTCCTAGGAGTTTCTCTCCTTTCTTCCAAAGCATAGGCTGCTGCTGCTGGTTTCAAATGGAAAGGAAAGATGGCCTTGTGGTCCAGGTTGTAGACTAAGTATATGTCTACAGTGGAAAAACAAACAAACAAACAAAAAAACAACCTGACAGTAAGTCTCTGACCCCAGGTCAATTAACTTGGGCTTGCAGGGATCACACTACAGGACTAAAAATCACAGTGTAAATGTGAGGCCTGGGCTCCTTGCTGGGTTTCAGAGCCCACGTTCTATCCTGAGACTGAATGTCTGTCTACACTGCTATTTTTAGCTCCGCAGCCTGAGTCAGTTGACCCAGGCTCTGAGACTTGAGACTGAGGGTCTTTTCTTTGCCATGTAGACGTACGCTGAGACTCCCGAACCTGGGTTCAATTCCTGCGCTGCCACAGACATCCTGTGTGACTTTGGGCATGTCACTTAGTTTCTCCATGCCTTAGTTCCTCATCTGCAAAATGGGGATAATAGTACTTCTCTAACCTACAGAGGTGTTCTCAGGATAAATACATGAATAATTGCAAGGCACTCAGACACTGTGGTGATGAGAACTGTGTAAGTATCTAAAATAGACTATAGGGTTTTTTTCTTTAAATAAAAAGTATTTTCTGCAGGGTGAATGGCAGATTCCCAAGACAAATTTCAGGACTGTTCCAAGCCAAAATGTCTGTTTACTGCGAAGAATATATTTTCACACAAGTTATATTACTTCCCCAAAATATGGTTTTAGTCCCACTAACAAAGTCCACTTTTCACTAAGAAATGAACAATGTGTGCTAATTTCATTCACTTTCACCTTCACAGCCTCTAGGATCCTAGTGGCAGAAGGGCCTAGAGATATTCATTGTTGTGACTGTCCCTCTATGGTGTACAAGTTGTAGGAGAGGACACAGAGAGCCTTCTCCCCACACTCTGATCACTCTGATCACAGAGTCTGCTCCACCTTAACAGAGCTAGTTACTCAGGAGGAGAGAGGGATGGCGTGAGAATGGAGCCATTCGCATGCTTCCCGTCCTTCATACTGCCAAATGAACTAAACCAGTGTAGGGAGAGAATGCATACTGAACCTTTCAAACTGCATCACTGTTGCTTCTGCATCATGCTTTCCCTCACAGCCCCAAGGGCTCTCGCTGCAATAGATCATTCTGTATCCTTGGCTGAGTAGGCCATGTCTTAAATCCATAGTCTGGCCATAAGGATGACACAAAGCCCAAGAAATAGGTTTTAATCTGTAAAACTAAATGGAGATTGAAGAATGGAGTCCCTGATAGTGCCTGATATGCTATTTCTTTTGGAGACCTTAATATCTAATCACTACAGTATTTAAAATCTAATCGTGATGCTTTTTGTGTTAAGGCTTATATATGAGCTGTGTTAGAATATGATTTAGAATGATTGCAGAAATCTGGTGTGGCTCAGTAATATTAAATAGTATAGTAATTTAATGTGTAAAGCCATTCTTGGGTTAAAAAATGAATCTTATGAAAGGAGATTATAAATTCTTTATCACGTGTTGTTTATGTGATCAACAGTTAACAATTTAAGACAGTATTATTCAGGGAAAAAGAAGATTTGTTTCAGTTACTGACATAAACATCTCCTCATAATAGTGGCTTTTCATTTACTGCATTGCAATGTGCCATAAGCTTTAAGACACAACAGATTCTTTGTGCATCTCAATTGTGCTTGTCCAGAGTGATGTCAGTCAATTTTTGACCTATACAGTCTGGTGTTATTCTCATCAATCAATAATAGATGTTTTTTCCCCTTTGCCGTTCAGGAGTATGCCAATAAAATCCTTGAAAATGATCATGTTCTTTTATGGTGTCTTCCTCTGGGAGGTACAAGGTAATTTACCCTGTTGGAAATTGCAGTGGAGTCCATTAGGATCCTTCAGATGGTTTCCACTGGCTTTTATTGTTCTCTTGATTTCTACTGGCCAGTGTTTGTTTCAGTTACGGGGCCACTAGCCCTAGGAATTAGTAGACAAACAGATCCATTTCTTGGTTTCAAAACCTAGTTGGCCATCTGGAGTCAGTTGAAAAAGTGTTCGTCTATCATTTCCAGTAGCATAAATAAATGTTAACATTTATATAGCACTTCCTAGTACAAAGCAACAAACACCAGTGTAGAGTGAAATGACTTAAGTTTTTGTCATTATTCTAACTTTGTTAGTGGCAAATCCTGCCCCATCTTCTACCCCAGGAGTGCCAAAGACCCAATAAGACTCTGAATTGATGCAGTTCCATTGCATACGATAGGTGAGATGATACAAAGAGTCCCTGTTGTGCTATATTCTGTGTACACCACTGCACCACCATGGATGGAGATGTGAGGGATGGGCCAGGGCCAAGGCTTGTGCAAGATAAGGGTCAAATTGTGCCTGCGAGTGTACAAGGAGCCTCCCTGTGGTGCCCTTACAGAGCAGTCGGACACCTTTTCAGTCTCTTCACTTGGCAGAGCACAAGGGCTGCCCCTGCTGTGCAGCCCTCCTATCATAATTACTCTAATTCCTTTTGTATAGCACTCAAATCACCTTGCTCCCTTGGAGACAGTAAAGAAATGCATATAATGGATTAACTCTTTATAGAAATTATTTTTGTTCCCAAATATGCCATTTCCAGATTACTTTTTTTATATAACTCTAATATTTGTCTAAAAATTACAACACTTTTATAGTTTTTGCTATATTTTCAGGAAAATGGTGCTCCTGTAATGCGGACACCATAATTCTACAGGCACAATATTTAATTTAAGCCACATAGAAGTGGAATTCCATATGATTTCCCTTCCTTCTCCCTCATTGTAATTTCTTTTCTCTGTTCACACGGTCCCTGTTTCACTGCCACCAAACTGGGACTCTCTTCAGAGCCCATCACTGCCTTTGTTCTCCTTGTTGTATCAGAAGGATTGCTGCGCAGTTGTGTAAGGTTCAACACTCCATCCCCTTCTGGCCCAAAAGATGAGACCAAAACCAGTAATGAAGGTCTCCTGTGAGGACTCCTATGAAATAGTGCAAAGTTCACCAATTAGGTCACCAGGCAGGCCATCCAGACAACTTCTTTAAGAACTTTTGTTTTTAATGTTGATGTGTTGTTTAAATTATTAACAATGCTTATTCTTTGTGTGACGAGAAGCTGAGGCTTACAATTAATTTTTATTTCCCTGTGTAAGTACATCTTTACATTGCACAGATTATTAAACATAGAGCAGATCATAATTTGTAGAAATCTTTTCATTTTTTGAAAATGCTACAATACCCTTTGCAAATAAATTTCAGCCATAGATTGTTTGTGAATTGTTATTGTGAACAGTCCTTTAAGTATTCAGTATTCTAAATTCACTTTTGGAGATGTGTGATTGGTAACCTATGCCACGTGGTATTTATTGCTTTCTGTTCTGATTGGATACCTTCACCTTCATAAACTACATCTGCCAAAAACAAATTGAGTTTACTCACAAAAAAATGTTGTACGGTAATTAAGTGAAAACAGATCCAAAATTCACGTTCTGGAAACATCTTCATTGAAAGTAAACAGAAAAGTATGTGAACATAGCTAAGCTGAATCAGAATAGGTTCACAAAAGAGAGACTGGCAAATGATTTCTCCCATTGTTCACTCAGATCTAAACACAGACATCCTTATTCAACAAAATATGGTAAATCAGTAATATCCCTCCCATAGCACTTTTCATTTTCAAAGTCCTTCACAAACATTAATTAATTTTATAATAAATAAGAGTGAATAAATAAAAAGCTGAATTGCTACAAGAATATTTTAATTATAATTTTGTTTCTTTTCAGCACAATCTAAATACAAAAGGAGAATTCATATTTTAAACTAACTTAAAGGTTCAAAGAGCAGCCTGTCTCACTCACAGTATTATACTGCCAGCATAAGGCACCTGGGAACTAATGTTCATATGCTGATGCTTTCAAGTCTTTAACCTTTAAAAATTACCAAAAGCGGAAACTACTTTGAAATTAATTTCAGCATTCATTTTTCTTCATTATTCAAGACAACACACCTGACTTGGTTTGTACAACAAATTTTACCTTCACCTTATCTTCTTGCAATGGAAAGATACACTATTGACTAACCAGCTCTGTACTCAGTATACATGCTGCAGTAGGCTTGGACTATTTTGTATACTTTCAGATGTACAACAAATACTACAGAGCATATGATTTAATGTAGCATTGTACAGTACAGAGGCTTTCATCATTTTTTTCAGAAATCCTGGAGACTCTTCTTGTAGTATCTCAATCAAAGACTATCTACTCGCTGTACCAATGGAATCACTTTCTGATGTCTAGCACAAGCAGTAAAAATATCAGAGATGACAGAATTAAGCATTGTAATCTTTATTAGCTTTGGAGTGAAGTCAATTTATGTAGTAAATATTTTTAAGAATGACAACAACTGAACTTACCCAAGCCATAGGTCCGGAGCATACCAGACATCTAAATTACAACCTGCCAAAGTGGGATGGAAATTTTTGTTTCCTTTCTGTAAACTGGCTGATTTACATTTTGGCACACACCTGTGTAAAATGACTTCCAGATGATAATTGCCAGTGTGGTGTTCTGTATCGATTAAATTCAAGTAAGCAGACCCACCTCCACCTTTTCCATGAACTACCTTAAAATATATACATACTGAAGACAGTGACTTCAAAGTCTTTAGGAAATCAATACTAAGAAAAAATGGACAGCAATGTAACGATGTTTAAGAAACAACAAACCACAAAAGCAAGAATATTCAAAATCAAGACTGCCTCTCTGTTGTGCTTAGATATTGCAGAGATCTCTAACAATCATCTAATATTGCATGCTATATGTGCTTCAAAAATAGCTAAGCACAGTGGGATAAGTTGATGCCTCAGTATCAGGATCTCAGGATGAAATCCTGTCTATGTAGAACTGAGTGAGAGTATTGCCATTCACTCCTGTAGGGCCAAGGTTTTTTTTTACTCTAGTATCACAGCATGGCTAACCCCAGTAACTGAAGTAGGCCCAGGTGCTCTGTGCCAGAGCAGGTTCTCCCATTTGGCAGTTAAGGGGTTGGGGCAGCACCAATGGGCTATAAAAGATCAGGAGGAAACCCAGTGAGAGAGGGTCCCAGAGACTAGTTCAGTCGGGAAGAGAAGGTGAGAGTGCTGGAGACCAGGGGACTGGAGGAGTCTTGGAAGGAAGTGGAAAGGTTTCCTAGGAGAAGGCTGAAGGCAGGAGGAGCAGCAAGAGGGAGTCGCCTGCTGGCTCTAAGCTGGAGTCAAGGGACGGAGATGGCTGAAGGCAGGGGAGCAGCAGAGGAGCTTACCCACTCACCTCTCCAGTGCCGGAAAGCTGGACCCAGAGGAATCATGAGAGGGCCAGGGCGAGCTACCCTGGCCAGGTTGTTCCCAGGAGAGATGCTGTGGGGATTCCCGCTGAGAAGAGTGCACTACAGTTAAAAGGGCTGGGGTGTCTGTCCTTGTACGAGATCAGGAGAAGACTGTACTGGAGAGCCAGTGCTCAGCGAGGAACGGTGGGGCTGTGCTGGAGAGCTGGGGCATGGTGAGGGATGCCGGGGCTGCACTGGAGAACTGGGGCGTGGTGAGGGGCGCCAGGGCTGCACTGGAGAGCTAGGATGTGGTGAGGGGGTACTGGGGCTGTATGGTGCATATACAGTTTGGACTATGCTGGGGAAATTTTAGACTATGGTAGGGGGATTTTTGTAATAAATGAACCTCATAAGGGCTATATTTATACTTGATCATAGGCTTTGCACTATTACTGGGAAATCTGAAGGAGGGAAACTGAGGCAGATGTGTGTATCATGCTTCAGCCTGGCACAAGAGGGCACTCCTGGTACCCTTCTTTCACCTAGATTTCCAAAAATTAATGCAAAAAGTGGGATTTTTGAACCCATGGGCAAATAACAAGAGGATATAGTGGCGTGTCATTATTAGCTGACTACATCAACTACGATGTGACTTAGGTTCCCCAGCTACTTGACTACGATGACACATAAGCGCTCATGTGACTTGGGAACCTAAGTCACTTGTGTCTTTATGCATGTGAAGTGAATTTCATCTTTGCTCCCTGGGATGGTTACGGTCGAAGCATTTTGGGAGTTCTGCCTGGTAGAGAGGAACGAGATAAGCCTTTCGTTAGTTTTACATTAACAAAAAGGCTTTAAAAATTAAAAATACAGATGTTTGATAGGATGAGGTACTGGTATCATATGAGAATGATGATGTACTTTCCAGTTCATTAGTAACTGAGGAGGATGTTAAACAATATCTACTTGGGAGAAACATTTTTAAGTCAACTGACTGGATAACTTGCATCCAGAAGTCCTAAAAGAACTGACTGAGAAGATCTCTGGCCTACTAATATTATATATTTATTATATTATATATATTTATATATTATATAATTATATATATTTAACAAATCTTGGCATATGAGGGAAATTCCAGAAGACTGGAAGAGTGCTAATGTTGTTGTGCCAATATTCAAAAAAGGCAAGTAAGAGGGCCAGTTAGCCTAACATCAGTCCCAGGCAGAATAATAGAAAAACCGATACGAAATTTAACTTACAAAGATTTTAAAGGTGGGAATATAATTAATGCCTGTCAAATGATTTTATGGAAAACAGGTCTTCTCAAACAACCTGATTTCATTCTTTAATGAGATTGCATTTAACTGATAAAAGTAAGTGTGTAGATGTAATTTACTTTTGTAAGGTGTTTGACTCAGTGACACACGACATTCTGATTTTAAAAATGGGCACTATATGGGGAGGGATAGCTCAGTGGTTTGAGCATTGGCCTGCTAAACCCAGGGTTGAGAGTTCAATCCTTGAGGGGGCCATTTGGGTATATGGGGCAAAAATTGGGATTGGTCCTGCTTTGAGCAGGGGGTTGGACTAGATGACTTCCTAAGGTCCCTTCCAACCCTGATATTCTATGATTCTATGATATTGGTAGAGCAAGCAGTAAATGGATTAAGCACTGGGTTATCAGGCAGATCTCAAAAAGTAGTCCTCCATGGGGAATCATCATCGAATGTGGATGTTCATAGTTGGGTTCCTCAAGGATCAGTATTAGGCCTGACACTATTCAACATTTTCATCAATGATTTGGAAATAAATATAAAATCATTGCTCATTAAATTTTTGATGACACAAAGATAGACAGAATGGTAATAATGAGGACTGGGCACGCATACAGAGCAGTCTGGATCACTTGATGAGCTGGGCCCATTCAAACACAACATCTTTTAATACAGCTAGGAACAAGGAATGCAGATCATATCTGCAGCATGGGTCATTGTATCCTGGAAAGCAGTGGCTCTGAAAAGGATTTAGGGGTCATAGTGGACAAGGAATGGAATATGAGCTCTCAGTGCAATGCTGAGGGAAAAAAGGGCTAATGCGATCCTTGGTTGTATAAATGAGAGTAGTGAGTAAGAGCAGAGAGATGATTTTTACATCTGTATATGGATTTGTGAGAACAGTGCTGGAACACTGCATCCAGTTTTGGTGTCCATATTTCTAAAAGGATGTTGAAAAATTCTGAGCACTGCATTGTGTGGTGACAGACGTAGTTACAGTTCTCAAACAGTATAGGGTTCCCCACATCTCATCTCCCTACCTCCAGTTTGGATGAGGCAAATGGGTTGGGACTTTGACTTTTTGTCAGGGTGTCTGGGCAGTCCTGGAGATATAAAGGGGCATTGTTCTCATATCCATCTTCAGCTTTGTAAAACCCAGAGCCTTTGACACCAAGTTAAATTCTACACTGGAATGGTTCCAACAGGTAGTTCAGAGAGTAGTTTCTCATTGGCTAATAGTTTTTAATAAAGTTGCGGCCTCCTCATTTAACCATGCTCTGGCATGTGTTTCTCATTGTTTCCACATCAGTGACTGGAAGCTGAAGTCAAACAAATTCAAATTAGAAATTTGGCACCAATTTTTAACAGTCAGGGTGATTAACCATTGGAACAAACTACCAGGGGAAATGGCATTTTCTCCATATCCTATGTGTTCAAATCAATTATATTCTTTAGCTAAACTGAAGTTATGCTTTAGTCGAGCACAAGTTATTGGGCTCAATACAGCGGTAGCTGGGTGACATATAATGGTATGTACAGGAGGTCAGACTATAGGATCTAATGGTCCCTTCTAGCCTTAAACTCAGTCAGTCTATGAATTTGTTTAAACTTGACAAACAGTCAGAAGAAAGTGCCTTCTGTAGCAGGCATGTTTTTTTATAAAACTTCCCCCTCCAAGTCCTCGTGTTGGTGAGCATAATGTTTCAAGAAGGTGATCTGTATCTTGAAGTAACATATGTATCACATATTACTGCTGATAAATATCGGTTAAACAAAACAGATTGACATGCTACAATAAATAGTGGATGGAGGATTTATTTTTGTTGTTTGCTGATGGAGACAATCAATAGGTAAAACCTATGCAAATGTGCGGAGTTCAAGTGATGGCTACCCTGAGCAGGACTTAAGTTATGCACACGCCTTTGTGCCAAATTTTTCAGTTTTTCTTCTTTAATGAATACATGTATTTTGTGCATTGGAGCATAGCACAGGCCCTTTTGGATGGCAGACTCTTCGAGAAAGAGGAAGAGAGTTTTAATCACAAAAGCAGAAACTTCACTCAGAAGTGATTCTACACTTTGTTCCATTTGTAAATGGTGCATATCGGCTTTTGTGAAACAGAAACCATGGTTTGATTCGTGATAGCGCTTCATGGATTCTTTACTTGGGTCTTTTTCAGTCTACAATAATGCACATGAAAAGAGGAGATTCAACGTAATTCTACCCAGTGGCTAGTGTAAGGTCTCTTCCAATCAAGGTTCTCTAAGCATATCCTTTTGGTTGAGCTTTAAGCAGCTTTTAAAATAACAGCATTAGCTCCTATTTCTGAACTACATTGAGGGTTTCAGTAAATGAAGGTGCATCAGAAAGGAGGAGTGACTGAATACCAAGAAACTAAGAATTATTTCAACATATTTTAATGGGCATATCAGATTTGTAAACTAAATAGGTTATTGGAGAACTACCTCCAGATTCTGAAATGAACTTTAGAGTTCATTGAAAAAAGAAAAAAGCGTCATTGAAATTCATGATGCCAGTTTGGTTTTCGTTGCAGAGATTTATCATTGAAAGCCATATTGCTTCCCCTGCTCTTTTATTTAAAACTCTTCAATGCATTGTTTTTAAGGTCCATTTCTTTTACAAGCCTTTCCTTTCAGCTTGTTCAAGAATCAGGTCTTACGAACATCTGTTTGTGGCTAAAATCAGGCAGGACCCGGCCTCTCTACCCCCCTTTTGTTTCCACAAGCCATTGTTTCCGATTTCATGCTATCAGAGGGGCTGCATGTTTTCCTGCGTGAAGTTGTCAGAGGGATAAAAGCTCCGGAGCAGGGTCACATTTAGAGGGATGGGCATGAAAAATTGGTAAAATGTATCTTGAAGCCCACCCACAAGACTGTTCCTTGGAGCAGTTCAGAAATAGAAAGCAGAATTATTATTTTAAAGCTGTGCAAATTCCAAAGTGAAAAATCAACAGTGTTGTATAAAGTTTATAACTAGCAGAAGTCTCTAATACCTCTTAAGCAGATTTCTGTTCAGTTGTCTTTTTCCTTCTGTATTTATTAAAAACAGCCAGTTGGAGTTTTAGAAAAAAAGAGATCATCGTCTTCGTTGTTGTGTTTGCCCATATCTTTTCTGTGTGTGAGAATGAAGCACCAAAAGATTTAAAACAAGTGCTAGACCTTTCAACTATCACCATACTCTAAAGATGGCAGAAACGTTAGCACACAATGGTAGTGTCAGGGTGGAGTACCCAGTACTGTACTAGGCAAGATCTTAAGAAGGTAATGGTGAAGGGACAAGGGACAGTGCAGCAGCTTAATTAACTTAATGGAATACATTTCCAAAGCAGGGCACACGGTGCTATGCTTGCAACTCCGGTTATGGTTAACAATGTTGATGAGATAGTGTAAAAACATGAGCTGGGCGTCAGGCCCCCTGTGTGCTACTTTGAACATTTATCCTTTGTTTCTTTTGAATACGAAATGTGGCACCTTACTTTCAAAGGATTTTAAATTAATGCATTTGAAAAAAGCCAATTGCACAATGTGGCCAACTTGGATAGAGTTTAATACCTTGTTCTCTCACAGCTACATCTTTAACGGAGTAAAAAGAAGGTATCAGACATGTCAATAGCAAAATTCCCACTGTCCACTGATTAATGTCAGTGTTACTAAAGCATCATTCAAGAAGATTCAGGCATCAGACAGAATAACTGTATTCATTTAGGTATTGAATAGATACAAAATTAAGAAAATGCATTCAGTTGGTTCTGTGTTAGGTCTGTGATTATATGAGACAGCAGGTGCTGCTTTGGGCTCTAGTGATGAAAGGTATGTACAAATTCATGACAACAAAACAATCATGATATATAACTCACGTTTGTTTTTCATAGGCAACTGATGGATCAGGAATACAGAGACAGTCATTATCTTACTATAGGAATGATTCCAAGCTACTAGAATTATGTGAATTGTATTGAGCAGTCTAGCATTGGAACTTAACTCTAAGGAGGTAATTTTTTTCCATAGCTCCTTTTTAAATGTGAAGTCAGCTCTTCACATTTTTTAAAAAAACGCTGAGAGGTCATAATCTGGATTTTAGCCTAGTAACCTAGACATACCCTTTAATTTTTTTTTATAAAGCAACGTTTTGGTTATAGAAATGCAAAAAAGCATTCAAAATAGGGGTACACCTATGTATAGATTATTTTGTATACCTTCAAATGAAAAAAATATTTTAAACTGTTTTTTAAGTACAATAATTTTCTGGATTAAGACTGTATGATATATTTTCACACCAGACCCTGTTTGTGAACAGAAAAAGAAGATTTATAATAAAACACTGCACAGCATTTAGCAATTGCCAGTGCTAGTACTGTAGGTGACAGTAAATATATAGCAATTAGGTTAATACATTTTTAATAAGGATATTATGTATTGGTATTTATTGTTTAATATTGTGGTAGTGTTTAGAGGCCCCAGTCAGGGAGCAGGGCCCCATTGTGCTAGGAACTGGATGCACATATATATGCACATATATCATGCCATACCAAAGCACATAAAGTCCTGTAGTACTTCCTGGGATTTTGCCTAAGGACTGTAGGATTGGGCTGAACGCCATTGTCTTAGTCTGTGATAGGTTTTCATTGTATTTTATGAAAACTACATATACTCACTTAACAAAAGGCTGCCAGTAGAGTAATGGCAGATAATATGCATCTAATTTTCAGTCCAAAACGTGATGTGTACAATTACATGCCTTCTTAGTGCAAGCAACAAAGCATGTGCACCTTCAAGCTGGAGGGTGTACTTGCACATGTGACTAGATAGGTGCCCATCTAGCTCTGCATACACGCAAAGTAGGCATGCAATTACATCATCAGTTTCAAGCTAAAATCAGGCGCTATGCTTTTCTTTATTCATTTGTACACTGATAAACATGCATCAGTCATGACATCAAGAGCTTTGGGGAGCATTTCAACCTCTACTCGGAATACTTATTTATTTAACAGTTTTTTTTTCTGCAGATAATTTGCCTTCATCTGATAAGTGTGAATTCTTTCTGAGGCTGTAGAATTTCTGTGCCAGCAATTCTCTTTGACGTACCTGCCTGACTTTCTGGGATGCAAGAATTTGCTTTGTTTTGTTTTATCTTGAAAGGGAAAAGAGAAAAGGCTACAGTAAAAATTAATTGTGCATCTTAAAATCCATTACTAAAAATAAGTGAAAAGACCTCTCTTGAGGAACTACAGAAGTTATTACAGCTTTCACTTCTTGTAGAGTATGAAAAAGCTTTCTGTATGTTAAACAGTCTTGTGGACATCTGGCATGATTGGTTTTAATCTGCTGACTAAAAAGTCAGGATTAAATCTTGCTTTACACCTCTTTGTATTGCAGTCAGTAAAGTGACAGAGCTGCTCTGAAACAATGACACTACTTATTCCACCCAATATGCCATGTGGTAGATCACCCCCTTTTTCAGCACCACTTCTCTGCAAAGACAATGAAGCATCTGGTGGGGTTTTCCTGTGTCCAAGATATTTTTTGTCAGTAATTTCACTCAGCCAGTCTGCTTAGTTCTCCCCTGGTGCTAGTTTTTGAGACAGGGTGTGCCAAACCCAGTGGCAAGAGGTCAAGAGGCCAAAGTGATGAATTTTTATGTGCCTGTTCCTTGTGTTTCTGCTCAGTCATGATTCTTTGCGCTCTGTGCTGCTTCTGAAAGGGAGCCACAGTGGGCAATTTGTCCTCCTGGTCTGGAGAGAATGGGGAGGCAGATGAGTTAAAATGGCATGTATGACTTCGAACAGAGAAGCACACAAATGTTTTCTTATGGTGAAACAGAATACTCCTGTCACTATTCAGCACAAGAGGTACTTGGAGATTTGTAGCCTGTTGGCTTTCGATCAAGTGACAAATGAATTTAGCAGCACTTAAAGATATAGAGGCAGAATAGCACTTCAGCAACTAGTCCCCAGCTGTTAATGTTAACATTATGTTGCATTAACGCATTTCAAGTTGCATTATTTCCCCTATCTATAACCATGAATTTTTTTGTTCCAATTCTCTGTGCACCTATGTTACATACCTCAGTGTTTGAGTCCTGTTTTGCATCAGTGAAATGTTTTTAATCTGCATTTAATAAATTATGAAAAATATGCTTTTTGGTTTCTTGTCCTACTTGGGCCCTGTGTTCCCCTCCCGTATCAGATAGCATGAGAGAGAACACTGATCAAAAAAGGTTAACAGGAGTATGTGAGTTGCATTTGTGTCACATCATTCCATCTTCTGCCAGCAGTGCTGTGCAATGTCTGATGTTGCTGTTTAAGCTGGGGAGTTGCATTCATTGTTAAACCCCACTGTATTCCTGTCAGGCCGTGTGAAGATACTCTTCCTCCAAATTCCTCTCTCTCTCTGTCTACCTCTGCTCACCCATGGCAGCCTGGTGGGCTCAGTGGCTGTATTGCCATACGCTCCTGGCCAATGACAGAGCTCTTGATGGAGCCCAGAGACCATGGAGGGATACCTAATATTGCTCTAAGCACCATTTACAAATCCTTCATTCCTACATGGACTGAAGTCCTCTGAAGGAGGGAACAAAGCTACTTAAAGATGGTGTAGAAGAGTCAATAGGAAAAACATCCTGCCTAATCTCCTTTCCCGCTCCATGTTGTCCTTTACCCCACAGCTTCTTTTTCCATAGTTTACTCCCCTCTATTCTGTGCAGCATTTTATTTGTAAATACCTGTCATACACAATGTGACCTACATTTTATTTACAAATGGTGCGTTTCATTCCTTTTATTCCAAAATACTTTTTTTAAAAAATGTGTTTAGGCCTCATGAAAGTTAGGAATTCAGCACTGGCTTGAATTCGGTTTAATTTGCTGAGCAAGGATCTAAACACAGCTCCAGCAACATACCTTGGTGTTGACCTGCAATAATCCTGCACTTAGTTCTGAACCTTTCTTGAGTGGAGTATGCTATCGTACCAAATTGTGTGGCAGCTTTTATAATGCTAATAATTAGGCACTAAGATGATACCACCAATGACTGGGGATGAGCAAGCTCATGTTTTCTTACTCTGAATTACTCTGACATCATTGGCTGGAAAGTATGACTTGAATTAATAGATTATTGGGTTCATATTCCATGCACTATTTTAAAAATGGAATTAAAAGAATGGATGGCGAGGAAGGAGAAGAGAGGAAGTCCTGTGAGAACTGAAGTGGAGATTGGGCAGAATGAAAAACAAGTTCAGGAAAACAAGACAAAGAGAAGCAGGGGTGGGGAATGTTAATGCAAAAATAAATACAGCACATATAACGTACATTAGGGCACCTACTTTGCCAGATTAGCTTTTTTGGGTCATTCTCTCTTCTATTTCTAATCTCACATAGCACTGGCTTCCTTTTAAGATAGAAATCCCCCTTTTTCCCCATTTGAATCTTTTCTGAAAAATGTAAGTTTAAACTCCAAAAATGATTTGGCTACACAAAAATAGTAAGGTTCCCAAACCCCTAAATTCCTCAAAGCTCTGCCATTAGCATTTGTGACCTGGGCATAATTTGAACACAGGTTCCAGAAGTAGATGGTTTAGTGCACTAACTCGCAGTGCACCATGTCATCCCCAAAAAACCATATTTTTGACAAACAATTAGAAGTAAAAAAGTCTTTCTGCCAAACAACCTTGTCCGGTTTTTTGTAAATAAATCAATACCTTTAGTTACAAGCATAATAAACCTTTATCTTGTAGTGGTAAAAATGTTGCTACAGTTGAGAGAAAAATATTTCATTGGAATATGCAGAATATCCAAGCTAGTGCTAGTATCAATGTAGTTAATAATATAGGTGGACGACATAAGTTATGAAGCTCATGTAACGAGACAGAAAATAAAACCGTTTGTCCTGAGCATACCACATATCACAAGCTATACCCAAGAAATTTATTTTCTGCTTGCGGTGGTGGATCATTTTGTTTGGTAAAGAATTTCTGCTGATGCTAATAGGTTTGGAAAATGTCATGTCCTGCTGTTCATATGTCACTGGGATTAGCCTCACTCTTCAGGTGCTACTTGACATCTGAAGTTGTGATAAATTTCTAATAAGATTAAAAAAGTAGTTAGGGTTGTGGAATTGTACAAGCACAGATCTGTAGTCAGGCTAAGAGCTTTTTTTTACTAGTCTCTTCAAATGTACAGATGAACACACAGATATCTGTTATATTAGGAACAGAGATGAACCAAAAAAGTTGATGTCTCACATAACGTGAAGTCACAGTATTACCCGGTTGTGATTCCACTGAGATCAGTGAGGTTAGCCCAGGAGTAAAATTAGGCTATGATGTTTCTGTTTAGTTTGTACAAACAGGTAAATTGAGTACTTTGCTGCCTAAAGCCTGCCAGATCATATTGTTTGGCACACTTTCTGACTTTGAAGAGCAAAAACACCTGGTGTGCCATGCCAACCTTTGAAAAGGTGTCCTATCCATTTATATACTTCATAGGATGTTAATTTTATTTATAGTAAATAAACTTAATTTCCCTTGTGCTAATTCCCATTTTAGGTATAGGTGCTCATCTGCCTTATGGTTTCTTCGAGGAAATCCCTTCCTCCAGCTGACTGCGGCGCCAATTCAGGAAAGCACTTACACACATTTTATTAATTGCAACAGGAATGCTTCTAATTGTTCATAACTACTGCTATAACTTCTGTAGTGCTAGGTCAGGTTAGTGGGGGAGAGGAGGAGCTAATCCTTATAAGCCTCACCAGGAAGGTGTAGTTGGATGAGCTCAGTAGTAACTCCGTTTTGGATTTAACCGAGGAAGATACGAGTATCTTAATCCTTACCATGTGTGTAATACTTTCCATTTTCTTGGTACTTTGCAAACAACATTCGCTTAATAGTAGTTAATGCAAACATTACTTAATCTTTTTACCACCTTTTTGAGCAGGTATTATCCATATTTTACAGATGAGAAAACAGAGGCTGATGATCTATGTAATGTACCCATGGTCAGAGATGGTGTAATGTGTAAGAATCAGGATGAATTTAGCAGTTCTTGGCTCCCTGGGCCATGCTTAGCATTCCACTATCATAGAATCATAGAATCTCAGGGTTCGAAGGGACCTCAGGAAGTCATCTAGTCCACCCCCCTGCTCAAAGCAGGATCAACCCCAACTAAATCATCCCAGCCAGGGCTTTGTCAAGCCTGACCTTAAAAACCTCTAAGGAAGGAGATTCCACCACCTCCCTAGGTAACCCATTCCAGTGCTTCACCACCCTACTAGTGAAAAAGTTTTTCCTACTATCCAACCTAAACCTCCCCCTCTGCAACTTGAGACCATTACTCCTTGTTCTGTCATCTTCTACCACTGAGAACAGTCTAGATCCATCCTCTTTGGAATCCCCTTTCAGGTAGTTGAAAGCAGCTATCAAATCCCCCCTCATTCTTCTCTTCTGCAGGCTAAACAATCCCAGTTCCCTCAGCCTCTCCTCATAAGTCATGTGCTCCAGTCCCCTAATCATTTTTGTTGCCCTCCGTTGGACTCTTTCCAATTTATCCACATCCTTCTTGTAGTATGGGGCCCAAAACTGGACACAGTACTCCAAATGAGGCCTCACCAGTGCCGAATAGAGGGGAATGATCACGTCCCTCGATCTGCTGGAAATGCCCCTACTTATACAACCCAAAATGCCATTAGCCTTCTTGGCAACAAGGGCACACTGTTGACTCATATTCAGCTTTTCATCCACTGTAACCCCTAGGTCCTTTTCTGCAGAACTGCTGCCCAGCCATTCGGTCCCTAGTCTGTAGCAGTGCATGGGATTCTTCCGTCCTAAATGCAGGACTCTGCACTTGTCCTTGTTGAACCTCATCATATTTATTTTGGCCCAATCCTCTAATTTGTCTAGGTCCCTCTGTATCCTATCCCTACCCTCCAGCGTATCAACCACTCCTCCCAGTTTAGTGTCATCTGCAAACTTGCTAAGGGGGCAGTCCACACCATCCTCCAGATCGTTAATGAAGATATTGAACAAAACCGGCCCCAGCACCGACCCTAGTTTACACCTTTCTCAAATGAGCCCCAAGATAAATGGAAAAACAAAACTGGAGCCATTTACTACATAGAATGGCAAAAAACAGCTTATAACATCAGCATCCTAAATGCCAGCTCAGCTTATGTTGTAAGGAGAACTGCTCACTGTGGGGCTAATCTGGAAGTCCTTACTCATATGAGATGTCCTCAGGCAACCGTTTTCACGAATGGCTTTAATTAGATGTACATTTTAAAATAGAGCTGTTAACACCAAATCGTGCATCAGTTTAGACATGATAATGGTCTACAGGTCTAGTAACCAAAGAATGAGCTACTGAACAGCTACCAACCGCAAACTAATAAATGCAGTAGTTTATGACATTCGCTTTTTTCCTTAAATAAGAAAGGATGATGTAATTATATGAATGCTAAAATAATTTGAAAACACAGCTGTTTTGGGGATATGCACAGTTGCATATTGGTTCCATATACAAACAAGGCAAAATTACTTGTCTGTAATTTTTACAGAATGTTAACTTTATCCAAACTCATAACCTAGTTGTTAAAATGTATAAAAATTCTTTAGTTTACCCACTTGCTTTAGGTAGGATCTCAGTTGTCTATAACTGTGCAGGCATCAGTGATCTTTTTCCAGGAGTCTTTGATCAGATATGGGTTTTAATTTTGCAAGTGTTTCTCTTTCAAGCTTTTTGCGTTTCTGTTGGTCTTTGGAAGTTTTCAATTCCTTCATATATTGTGTTATCCAACGATCAAGGGAAGCTATTTTTGTGGCCTCTTCTGGAAAAGGACTTGCTTTCTTACCAAGCCCAAGTCAAATACTTCAGAGACCTAAACTAAATTGTAAGATGGGAAGCTACAACTATCTCTCCAATTCCAAGTCCCTCCCCTTGTGGTTAAAAGTAGCTAGTTCAACATTGCCAGCCCGACAATTTCCTTTTAGTTTTGTGGCCTAACTTCAAAGCCACACAAAACTTCAGGTTCAAACTGTTATTCTTGAGGCCAGTGTGTGAGAGAATGTAAAAGAAAAGGAAAAAGGGATAGTTTCTAATGAAAACATTCTGTGTGTGTGTGTGTGTGTGTGTGTGTGTGTGTGTGTGTGTGTGTGTCTTTATATATAACACACACACAACACATAGTGTGTCAGGCTCAATCCCTTCTGCTTTGCTTTGTCTTTAAGAGATGTCAGTCCCTCCCCTGCTTGCTCTGCAGGCTGGGTGAGAGGAAAGGAAATGAGGTTGTAGATACCTATTCTGTGTCCTCCCCAATTCCTGCTTTTCTTTTGGGATTGAAATTTGCTTGACCCTGACCCCCCACAAGTCGGCTGTAGATATCAGTGCTTGTCCCCCAACTATGTCACCTCTGACTATGGCTTGTAGAGTATTTATCTGTGTATAGTATTGTTTGCAGCCTAATAGAAGATGATAATTCTATTGAATTGTTCTGTTTATGTGGTTAAGTTTAAGGGTTTTCTTTTAAATGCTCTCTCATACTGAATCTGTAAGTTTAGTTTATTTAACTTTTTCTTTAACTTGTAGGAGTTCACGTATCCGAGCTGTCTTTAACACTATTTGGCAATGCCATGGGTGGGTACTGTGCACATATGAAGTGTCTTCTAGCAATAACTCTCTAGCCCTGCCCTCACACCTCCACTCATTATCATGTCACTCAACTCACATCACAATGTACACTTAAAATGTAATGAGCAAAACAGAAATCCTTAGAAGTATCAAGACAGGTGCTAATTACTTTGCTTTCATGTTGCCTGCCTTCCCCACACCCTTCCTTGTCCACGCTGTAGTGCAGTGGTGAGCAATCTGCGTCCCGCGGGCCACACATGGCCCGTTGGGTTAATTCGCTGGCAGGCCTCCAGACTGTTTGTTTCCATTTGCATGGCCGCCTGCAGCTCCCAGTTCACTGTTCCCGGCCGATGTGAGCTGCGGGAAGCAGCAGCCAGGCCTGCTGTAGTGTGTTTGTTGCAGCTTCCTTGGGGAAAAGACCTTGTCTTCCTATTTGTCCGGAAAGAACCAAGAGCATATTTAGTGATGTATTATTAACAGTGATCTAAAAGGTTCTTGAGAAGAGAATGTTCAAATAGGTTTCAAGCAGAGTGTAATATAAAGAATTATACTGGAGTAAGGGGCAAGTCCATATCCCAGCATGCAGCCCAGTCATCACAGCTGGGCCCCGATGAGATCCATAGAAGGAAATGGAGAGGAATCCTGCTAGTCTGGCACCAAGCAAGTCTACTCAGCAGACATGTCTGAGATTTTAAAAGTTTAAATTTAGATTTAAAGGGGTATTTATAGCATAAAAGCTACCATCACTGGCACTGCTCAAAGAGATACTTTACAACTGAAATCAACCTTTAAAAGCTTCAGATACACTAGCAGGCCCTATGAGACATACAACACATCCCATGGAAGTCTGTAGGCCAGGACTTCAGTGGTGACATCAAAGGTCCTGTAAGTTGCACCGTGAGGTAAATCGGTCATAAAATTGGTGTAAGTGGCAGCACAGTGTAATTTGCACTAATTAGGCATCAGAAAATATGCAAACCATGTATACCTTACATACTGAGGGGACAGAAGGTGATGTAACAGGAAAAGCAACTAACAGGATGGTGTAAAATAAAGCAGGCCTTTGTTTTAGCTTACTCTACACCATCCCCAACACTTCTGGGGCCAAAAACTTCAGTGGATGCTGCTGCACCTGCTTATGCCAGGACTGAATATGGTCCTCATAGATTGCAAAATTACTGTCAGACTAATTTGATATTCTGACTGAATGCCCACACTGGGCAAGTTAAACTACTTTGTGGCATGCCCACACATACTTGTTTTCTGTCAGATTAGGCCATCGTTTGTGTCACTGCTGAATTTTGGCCCCTGGAATCTAGAGATTTTGATTTATTTTTTCCTTGTGACTATTTAAGACCTAATCATGTCTCTGAAATGTTAATGGTGTCTCTATTTCTTCCCAGACCCCTCAGTCTCCCACACTAGTTGCGTTTAGCCTGAATCAAGGACACTTTGTCCAGCTGAAAATAAGTGTATATTCTTTAGGGTGGATTTTCATTGCCTTGCATTGGGCATTTAGCTCTTCAGTTTCCATAAATGTTCATATAAATTAAGTGGCTGAATATCTATGCACCACAAGTGAAAAGTTAACCCTAAATTTCTATTAGAACGGTGTGTGTACAAAAATAAAAACCCTAAAATGGTGATTAAACATCAGCTCCTATCCAAAAGTCTTAATTGTGTATCACTGGTGGAAAAAGCTAGATCAGACTCTGGCTTTCTCCAATAAACACTCAGGGTCTGAATCTGATCTCTTTTACTCCACTGAGTTCAGTGAAGTTACTCTTGAGGTACACCAATATAAATGAGATCAGAATCTGACCTTCAGAGATCAGAAACAGCCTGAACAAGACAGATGTTTCTGTACTCCTGAAGTAGCAAGTCCTCTAGCTCTCAAATTGTTTCAAATACAATTTGCCTCCTACGATAATAAAAAAGCATTTGGTTGTCCTAATTCAATAAGTGTCAGGCAAATTTTTTTCCAAGAGCTGTTTCAGGAAAAGTGGCTAAAAGTATTTGTTTCCTAATTGAGATGAGCTATGTATGCATCTCTTACATCCTGTCAAAATCTACAAGAGATTTAACTGAAATAAAATTTAGCATCTTAAAAGATTATTTGGTTACTGGTATGTTATTTGGTTCAGTGTCAGCCCTTTTTCTCTTCTGTGCCTTGCTACTTCTAAAAAGAAACACTTTTGCTAAACCCATGAAGGTTCCTTGGAAATTACTGAGACTTATTATGAATTATAGTTGCGGTTGTTGCTGGAACTTTTTCATTATAACGAGAGACACTGACAATGTTCCAATTATTTTATTTTAGAAGAATTAATATGTAATAAAATAAAGTTTCCTAAGAAGTTTATTTAAATCACGTGGGCAAAGTAATACACATATTTAGATTGTTAGGCAGAGATAATACGAAAGTTTGAATCCATATGTGTTGGACATACACATTTTTTTCAAAATCTTTTTAATTTAAGTAAGTACGGGCATGCAATAAAAGACACAAATCACATATCAGAGTTTGACATAGAACTCTAGAAGGTGACCAGAGAATAGACTTGCAAAATAAATGAGAAAACAATATTGCCGTTTTCAGCAGAGGATTACACTAATGAGGAAAAAATGGTACAATTTACTGGTTTATGGTATTTTCTGTATATTCAGTGAAGGGTTGCCATGTTTCAATATGCATATGTGTCTCTGTTGCTGACAGAATAGGTTTATTTGGTAATGCAGAATACTGTAAAATATTTTAATGAACTGCATTATAAAGTTAAGCAGAAGAATTTTAAAGGTTGCATTTATTCTGCAAATGAAATGGAGATTCATTTCCTGAAGACTGCAGAGCAATGGCATACAGAAGTAAGTTTATAACTTTGCACAATGGTAAAATACAGTAAGTTCTGAGTAGATTGATTACATCAGAAAAGTTATAGCTATCTTTTACCACTCTATATAGATGTATTTTTATATATACATTACTTAGAAGAACCTACAGGAGTCTACCTGTGTGGATAATCCAAGTAAAATTGAAATTAGGTATGTCTGTATCCTAGCTAAAGGATGAAGACTGAGTGGCAACTCTCCTGCAAGCACTGTAGCAATATTTAACTTGCAAAAGAAAAACAAGTGCCTGAAATTAAAGAAGAAAAAGAAGAAAACTTGATAGAGGCTTTTTGCTATCTGGTTTCCATCATCTAAAAAGATGCCTTCAAAGAACCTTAGAACATTGAAAAGAACAGCATGTTTTCATAGCATTTTGATTTTTTTTAACCACAACAAAAAATCCCTTCATAAGTAGACTTGGCTAAAAAGGCACATGTTCCTGAAAGTTTTCTGCTTGGGTGACTACGACTTTGTAGAAATTGAAAGGAGAGGGGAAAAAAGGAATGCTCCAGCTTGTATAAGAAATGAACCTTTGCCCAATCACTTTTTGTTTGCGAATAAGGTAACTTTTTGTGTGTGTGAAATTTGAAAGCAATAAGGTATGTGGGTCCTTTCTCTTTATTGGTTCTCAAGAGTCGATCAGATTTTTATTCTTTTAGAGCAGCCTGAAGTTGTGAGATAAAGCAGCTCAGAAAAAATGTTCTCAAGCAGATGCCTTTAAGAGACAGAAATCATGAATTTCTTGAATTGCAACCACTCTGGGGGTGGCTACAATGACTTTTTGACAGTGACAGTAACTCTGCCTTGTCTTTTTGAGCCCTTCTTTGGCCCATTCACTCCGGAAAGCTGCTTAAGCGCACTTAAGCGCATTAGCATTTGGATGCTAGGGGACCATATTGACCCTCATTTGGAAAGTTTAAATGAGTGAAAGATGGAGCGATTTGTTAGGGCTTTAGAAACCAGCTTTAGAGAGCGGCGGGTTTTCCGCTTTGGTTTGTTCGGGTGCTTGTTCTAATCTGGTGCGCTGTTTAAAGGCGACCAGACTGATTTGTGACACATGAGTCCAAAGGGCTATTTTTTTGGGCTTGACCCGATTAGCTAATCTGTGCTTTGAATTTCAATGGCTGGTATCAGAGGGAGTGCACTTTGGGAATGGCTCACTGTTGGATTACCTCATTGGTAACTGCATACAGACACAGATGGCAAAATGTTAATTACTTGTCAAAAGAGACAAAATGGGATCTAAGGTAAATTGTGGTGATGTGTGGAAAAAGTGATTAGGTCTATGTTAAAAAATAAAATGAAATCAAAACTGCAGCTCCCCGAAGGATTTGGCATGCCACTCTTTCACTGTCCTCTCATCATGACCTTTACCAGTTTAGTTATAACTTCTTCCCTGTGTTCTCAGAAGCCTGATCCACTGAACAAAAATGGTCTAAAAAATTGCGAACACAAACACCATTTTCGAAGGGTGTTTTGTGTTCCTATAAGCACAGGGTTTTTTTCTCTAGTGAGATTTGTGTTTTTCAAACATTCCAACAGCAGTGTTTGTGCTGCTCCAGATAATGATTGTGCCAGAATTTGCATTATGAGTCCCTCTTGCCAGGGATTTATAATTCAGCTTAGTAATATTTATGAAGGGTGAAAAATTAATATCCAGAGGAAGAAGTTCAGGAGGAAATATTTTTAGCTAAATGAGAAGAGGAAATCAATTAGCAATGTTTAAGTTCATAGGACTGAAGAGAGAGATCAGATTTATTTGTGTTATGTTTTTCTTGTGATACACTCAGAAGTCAACATCCTTTAAAAATGAAATTTTATGGCTTGTAGTTGTTGTTATTTATCGGTATTATGGTAGCACGTAAGGGCTCCAGTCAAAGGTCATGGCCTCGTTGTGCGAGGTGCTATATAAAGAATAAAAATAAATAAATAAATCTTTGGGTATTCAAGTATGTGTTTGGTTATTTTTGTTAGGAAGTACATTTGTTGAGAAGAGCAGTTGCTGCAGATGCTCACAATCTTCTTAAAAATAAATAAATAAATAAATAAGTGTTTTTGCAAATATGCTAAAAATCCCATTACAGTCTTTCTGATACACAGTGCATTACTAAACTAAGTCCAACATATGTATTTTTTCAGGAAGGAAAGAAGTAAAAAGTAAAATGATAAATGGAATGGATGGTATTGTGGTTCAAGTAAACTGGATTCTATTTCAGACTCTGCTAGAGACTTTCCAGGTGACTTTGGCCAAGATATTAAGAGGCAAATTCTGTTCTGATATTGGTGAAATCCTGTTTATATCAGATTCCTATGTGGCTTAAACAGATGTTATGCCACATCTGAATTTGGTCTTAGCTTCAGTTTACCCATTGTAAAATGGGATAATGATACATTTGTAACTCACATGGATATTGTGAAAATACATTCACTAAGGATTGTAAAATGCTTTTAGAGCCTCAGATATAGGAGCCTTAGTAACTATAGAAGCATAAAATATTTATTTTATTATTAAATATTATGCAAAACCAAAACAAGTTTTCTGGCCAGCATGAAAAAGAATAAAAATGCACTGCAAGTAAATCCCCACTTTCGTTGTTCTTACTTTAATTCCTGTCTTGTGCACTATTCAGTTAGGAAACACTAACAAAATAAATCTCTATTCAAGAAGACATTTCCCATCAGCTCTCCTAACCCTGCATCATATCTGGGCCCAAATGCAGCAGTCTGTCCTGTTTATCAAAGCACTTACCTATTTGCTTAACTTCAATAGGGCTTAAGCATATGCTTAAATTTAAGCATATGTTAAGTGCTTTGCTGAATCCTCCAGATTTCCATCTGTAATTGAATGCAACAGAGAAGTCCCTTTCACAATAGGCATACCTAAAGCTAATTAATACAAAACAGTCTATAACATTAACGCTAGTCTATAACCAGAAAAATGGAAGAGAAATCAAAGACAAACCTGACACTCTGTCTGGAATTCATACTGTTGAACCTAGATAAGTGTTAAATTACAATATATTTTATCCCGAAGCCCTGAGACCCGCAAAATATTTAGGAGTACAGTGTCGTCACTTGTTGAGAAGGGTGGTTATACAAGGGGATTTGCTTCTGCAACAGACTTAGACCCTGCAGCCAATTGCAAAGTTATAAAAGTTTTGTTTATGTTTATAGGTTGAAACCACATCTGAGCATGAAACTTTTACAATAGGTTTCGGGGGTTCCTAAATTGCTACATGTATTACTGGTGGTATAGAGCTTGACGTTCCATCAATTCACTTTACAATTTTTTAAGGAAGTGGTATATGAAACAATAAAATTTGGGGGCTGCTGGGCTAGCAGGAATGGCTGTTGAGGAGGTCACAAGTAAATGTCTGATGCGGGATCATGTAATACGGTCAAACCTTTTAAAGTAAAAATGTACAGTACAATGAGTTAAGAAGTTAATGTTTGCTTTAAGAAAGAATTTTCTTGGTTTTGTCAGTTTGTGTCAGAACATTAGTGTAGCTCATTAATTAGATTTTGAGTGAATTGAGATACATTACATTAATAGTGTTTTGTATTTAAAATTGACCTTCAGCAAAAACACACTTTTCACTGAGCATTGGATCAAGCCCTTAATGTTTATTGATTGAGAATGCTACAAAATGGGGGTTCATCTTTCTGCTAAAATCATCTCTCTCTTTCGCTTTCTTTTTTATTAGACACTTTGTACAAAGGCTACAATGCAGACTATCCGGGCAGCTGACACCAATGAAGTAGTCAAGCTAATATTCCGTGAATCTGATAATGACCGAAAGGTATGTAACCGAACACAGACATATCAGAGAAAATTGTTGAACATCTCCTTTTCAGATTTGCAAACATCAAAGGCAAAATTTATCTCTGGCTGTAATTTCTGGGAGTCACTTATCAGGGATGAATTTAGCTCCAAAAATTTAGTTACAAAATGTAGGCTAAGATAACTTAGCACCTGATCCTTTACGGTGATGAGCATCATCTTGCAAGATTGGGCTCTTAGGTGTGAATTATTGTATGATTTGTGATACAAGTGAGTTTTTGGTAGGGTGTATTCTTTCCTGAGAGGCACTTTACATAGCCCTGCAAAAATTAGACTTATGCATCATCATTTAGGGGGAGTATATAGATGTCCACACTCTTTAGAACTGTTTATTTAATCTTGTTAGCTGTTCGCCAAATGGACTGATTGATAAGGAGAGAGATTTAGAGATCAAGAAATTTACTTGATTTTTAAAGGGATGAAGTTATATAGTTGAGAATGACTGACTGCCCAACTCATATGACCACTTGAGCCAGAAGTTCTTCCCTGATTTTTTTTTTCTGCTTTACTTTCTCAGGTTATGTTACAGTTAGAAAAGAAGCTCTTTGACTATTTTAATCAAGATGTTTTTAGAGACAACAATGGCACTGCGGTAAGTTTGTGGCTATGCAACATTTTAAAAATAAGTAGTTTTTTACATATCTACATTTCCGGTGTGCACATGAGATTGGAAGTGAGACCCACTTGGACAAATAGCTCAAAAAACCATGGGTAAGTTGCCTTTTTCTTTGGCCTAAATATATTACTATGGATGGAAAATTGATATTGCCTATCTTCACATACCAATATTTTTCTCGTTTTGAAACATTTGGTCCAATCTATTCTTTGACACAGCCTTTCTTTATATTGTCTCACTAAAAATTCCCTGTCCCATTTCCAATTCCATTTGACAGATAAACAAGGGAAATGAAAACTTGTCCCTCTACATTTATCTGTTCTATTTCTCTTAACTTTTTTAATATCAACTTGAAAGTTTATAATTTTATTCTTCTTTCAATACAGCTTTATCTGCTGAACAGAGTTACTCCTCTTTATTGCAATTCATAATATACCAGTGGTATTTCAAATGACAGTTTGTACTATTTCACATACATGAACCACATGCCTATACACACATACTTGTATGCAAACTCATATGCAGACATCATACTTTAACATACTACATTTCAAAATCAACTGCCATTTCGTTCATGCATCGAGAAGCAGGAAATCTTCCAGATCAAGCATGGAAGGAAAAAGATAAATGATATAATGAGCCATTGGAGATAATCTAATCTTCATGGTCTAGTTAAACACGCAGCACCATGATCACTAAAAACAAACTACCTATCTAAAAGGATAAATGTTCCTATGCCGAATTCAACCAAAAAAATCCATCGCATCCTTCATCAACCAGCGGTCTTGTACCAGCCTGACAGAAATTTAATTCAAGCTGGCTCCTGAAAATAATTATTGTATTTTAAGAGTAGTAATCATTGGTCGGGACATGATTGAATGTGTCCATGCCTATTGACTTTTTCTATGATTTATAGCTTTGTTTAGTCGATATTCCCATCGAAATTGTATAATTAATTATAAGTGGGGCTGTCAGGTCTGCAGGATGGAGTGCCCTGATGAGTATTTGGGAAGATTAAATTTTCCTTAGCTGTACCGATGCAAGGCTTGGGAATTTTCACAGCACTATGGCTGTTGGATAAAGATGTTTTCTGTGTGTTTAGCAACTGCTTTAGCTCAAGATCCATTGATTTTCTGAGCTCTTTTTTATCAGTGTGGTGTCTCTTCAGTAACACTGGAATTTGTGCAGATGTGACAAGACATGACGAATATTTATTATAAACAGCCTACTTTATCATTGTCCATACACCGTTATTCCATCTTTTTTACACTTTAATCAACAAAAAGAATTCTTAAGATAGATGTAGAAATGGTTATCATGTTTATGAAAAATCTAAAACAGATACAAATTATCAGTTCAGCAGAAATACTGTCGTTTCCAGTCTGAAATATTTCAGGTCTAATATTTTCCAAACTTGAACAACTGTCCCTGTTTCTGCCACAAAATGGCATGTACAGTGAGTAAGTGTGAAGACCCTTCTATATCGTTCTGTTTAAAAAAGATCAGTGCAGATAGCAACTTTGCTAAGGTATGCAGTAAGATAGAAAAGAGAAAATTCATATCAAATCTCTAATGCAAAATTATCATAGAACATCAAGTGAAATCTACCTTAGCATTGTAATGTACTTCAAGGACCCAATTCAACTCTGGTATAACTCCATTGACTACAGTGGAGCTACAGTGCCTATGTGCTACAGTGGTGAGTGTTGCAAAGAAAATAATAGATATGCGTGAGTCAGATGAGGCTGAACTTGGCTCTCATTGTCACTTGAATTCCCAAAGATAGTGAGTTTAAGTGGGCATCTAAAAGTAGTATCTTTGAGATAGAAGAGCTTAGAAACACTGGTCCTTAGATCCAGCCAAGTTCTCCTGTACAATACCTGTATGTCCTCCTGATCCAGAGGCTGGCCTGGGACCAGTTCAGCTCCAAGAACAAGTTCGAGAAGCCTCAGGGCTATTCTAACTTGTGCCAGCGAGTAAGACCCTCCCAGGGGACACTACACTAGCTGAGGATTGTTAGAGTTCTGTGTTGTTCCGGCCACTCTCCCTATCTGGTTATGTTCCCAACACACCCAAATAGCAGAGGACTCACAGTGTGGGGAAAATCCTCAGCTGGCTCATTAAGCCAGTTTCATGGCCTCTCTGCACCACTGGAGCAAGATCTACAATCTGGTCCAACATTCCTGGCTTTACACTATTATGTGTGGAAAAGTCAGCCATAGACCTTAGCTGTACATTTGGATTTGCCAGTTTTACGATAGGCATAAACAATAGGCATAAACAATATCATATTATCATATCTTCAGGTGAATGTCATAATTCAGAGTTTTTTAAATAAATCCATACTTTTTCCATATATTTTCAAACTACTTAAAATAATTTGTACTAACGAATTCAGGATATAACTAATTATTTGCTACAAGATAGCTCATGTTCAGGAATTTCCTGTTAACCTGAAAAATGTTAGAAAGAAAAACAATTCAAGGATAATTAATTATTTAACCAGAAGAAATCATAATTGTTATTGATTTGTGCAAAGGCACCATTAATTAAATCCTGCCAGTTCAGTAGCCAATTAAATAAATATATAGCAGGAATGTAAAAACTATTAATGACTGTAGGAGAATGATTAAATCATTAAAATATTTTATAATCTTTAACCACTATCAAAAATGAAAAATGGTTCATACATTCATATATCTCACATAAACTATATTCATGAACTATATCAGCAGGAAAATCATATTTTGTCCTCATGAATTTGACCATTACTGTACTGTAGGAGTTTTCAATCAACTCATTATCCTAACAGCTTTGAGGCTGATCCTGCTTCCACTGCAGCTAGAGGATAGTTTGGCCATTGACTTCAGTGAGAGCAGAGCAGGCTTTTGGTGATGTTATTGAGCTATCTCGTGTATTGCTTGTAGAAACTGTATTCTGACTATATGGGTATAACATTTGTCCTCCTTTCTTGCTGCATCTTCATGAAAAGACTGCCTGTACTTCTTCCTCTGTCTACTCTGTTCTTTTGGGACCTAGGACTCAATCCTTCCTAGAGATAAGTCACCTTTGCACTACTCCAGAGGCACAAAGGAGATTTAAGGCTGCCTTAGGCAGACAGCTGAAGACCGCTGCAGCTTGGGGGAATCCTTGGCTGCCTTTACACTGTCTACTTCCTGCATCACAGATATATCGGGGGCACGCTAGGGGCAGGTAGGGATAGGACCAGTGTGCAATGCAGTCTGGTGATCCTAGGCCGATTGAATGATTCATAAGGAATTGTTCTTCCCAACATTTGTGTTTGGGTCCAAAACAGACCCCAGCTGATTCTAGGAGTTCCAGGTAGCATAACATTATCTCTGCCCTGCCACTGTTCAAATGCTATCACATATTTCACGCAGCAGTCTGTGGCAGCAGATCTGCTGACTCCCTTCTAGGTCAAGGAAAAGCCCAATAACCTTTGGCCTTTAGACACCATGAAAGGGAAATGTTTATGTATTTCTTTTTACTGTACCTTTTTGATGGGATAAAACAAAATGAATGCTATTGCTGTGTTGGTTTTGTTTTGTTTTGTTCACATCGACTGTCAAATACCCACTTATTCCAACAGATCCCAAAGAACAGTTTCCAGAGAATGGAGAATAAATTCCTATAACAACTACTTCACCTAGCTATCTGGCCTCCTGTCTTGTGTACAACAAAAGATATCTTTCTCGGGGCTTAATCCCTTTGATCCAAAAGTCTTTTTAGATTAACTTAACATACATAAGAGAAGAGAACTAGAATGTGTTATAAAAATGGTTCTGATTATAAAGATTGTGTTCTCCATATGTCAAACAAGGATTTAACGTAATTATTGAGCTAATTAATTTGAGGTTTTTTTTAATGCAGGTGTTAATTTTTTCAAAATGATCAGCAATTGCTGATTTTCTAAATATTTCCAGGGAAACCTAAAAGGATTTGTGAGGGTGAAAGGGAAAGAGAGAGAAGTTTAATCCACTAGGGACCTTTATTAAGCTTTTTTGTGTGAATATGTGTGCTCATGAAGTTAAGGAACT
The DNA here is from genome assembly GCA_033296515.1 of Macrochelys suwanniensis. NCBI lineage: Eukaryota > Metazoa > Chordata > Testudines > Chelydridae > Macrochelys > Macrochelys suwanniensis. The sequence continues at coordinate 115,844,454 of CM065778.1, read as the reverse complement.
GGCATCACTGAAAATGTATTAATCAACAGACAAGATATAGCACAATGCACTCTTCCCAATGGCCTTGGCTCTGACCCTTTTAAAGATAATGGGAATGCTGTCCACTAAGAACTAGATTAGGACGATCAAACGCATTTCATCAGGATTTGACTTGAACCATGATCCCAGAGGTGAAAAGGCAGAGGTTTATCCACTGAGCCACCTAGCCCCTGTCCAGATAAAATCTTGAATATGATGTATAAGGGGCAAATTAAGATAGAGAAAGGAAATTGATTGCTCAGGATCACAGTTGCCGAGGACTGGGGGAGAGGGGAACCTATACACCTGAATCTGTCAGAGCAATCTTCTTAATTTAAAGCTGTACTCTGAGGTGACTGTGTTTCACATAATATAAATGGGGAAATGACATAATGCAGCCCTCCTTCACTTGAAAACAGTATTCACCTGCTTGGATTTTTGTTAGCTGAATTAAATAATCAGTCGGTGTGCAGTGGGGGATGGGTTCTAAAAGTCCAAAATGGGGAACAATGGAGGGAGGAAATCTAATGATCTGACCAATACATTCCACTAACAAATGTAAAGTCAGTAAATGTTTGGGAAGCTGGGCTATACAATTAAAATATGTCTCTTTCTACAATATATCAGGGTGTCACATCAGTACAAGACTGGTGTTCCACATTCATTGATTATTCTCTTGTATAATTGCTCTCAACACTCCATGGTCACGAAACTACCAATAGTGCCTAATGATTCTTTGCTCCACTGTGCTGTTCTCCCTACTACATGTAAGAATCAAGACCAGTTCATATGTACATGCAACAGTGTTGAATATTGTTCTAAAGCATTCCATCTGTCCTTGGATTAGTATAGTCAAATGAGGGAAACCCTTGTGTCCATATCTGAAGTCTGAACTCTGGCACATAGTCAGTTTAATCCAACTGACATATTTTGATGTACAGGTAATTTTTAAAACTGAACTGCATATAAGATAACACTGTATTCTGTAGCACAGAAGCACATTTGTGCATACCCAATTACCCTGAAAGCCCAATACAGTAGTCTTTAGATAAAATTCTCATTAACAACAATGGGAACGTTGCCTGAGTAAAGACTGCAGAATCTGGACCAAAGTCTTTGTTCAGCTAATGTGGGTTGTTGGTTTTTTAGATTCCCCATAAGTAATGTATATAATTCCTACATTTTTATGTCTGTATCAAATTGCAATCCCCAAATCCACATGTACAGCACAGTACATTCCACAGTGCTAATTTCCTAGTGGTACAAATTTTATTACCAGAGACATTTAAAAATTAATAGACATGTACAGTAAATCTATCAAACTTTAATTAGGAATATCCTACTTAGAAATTTTTTTCTAAAAGTTAGTTTCTGTTCAGACTTGTATTTTGTGTATGCATATATAATAGGATATACTGTGTATGTATAAATACAGTGCAATTGAATTGCCATCACAAGTGTTACAATATAAATAATCTAAGTGTCTGTTCCAGCAAATGGCCTTGTAAGAGCTATTCATGCAAGTATGATTTTGCAGGATCAGATGCTTGAAATCAAGGGGTTCCATGTAGGCGCAGGGATCTATAGAGTCAGTTACAGGATGAGGACCTTACTAAAATCAAGCTAAGCAGAAAAATTTTCATGTTGACTCTGAGCCTGATTTGGAAAGATTGCAATATTAGTGTAATATTTTTTTATTCAACTTTATTTAGCTACCTAAAGTAAGGGATATAGACTTTTGAGTAGACTTCTGTAGGAGTTAGAATAGGGACATTCAAACTTCGCCCAGCTTGATGGGTTATGGGAAACTAGCCAAAAACCTGAACTCTCACCTAGTTTGTATACAGTGGAGCAGATTATACTGACCCCTTTGTGGTGGACCTGCTGAAATGAAGATGGAGCATTGAATGATGGGACCTGTAGTCTTTGTTTTGTGCCTCTGTTTTAAAAGATGCAAGTGGCCTGGCTGCATTTTAGAATACCTTGGACTATTTTTCGTTTAACCCTCAGCTCAGAGATGTGGGAAGGGAGAATTTAAAGTTCCTTCTTGAGAACTACTTAAAGGCCGTGCGAAAATTCAAGTTCTGAAATGAAGCGCTTTCTTTTGAACATATCCCAAAATAAAATAAGGAGAGGATCCTATCTAGGGTGACCAGATGAGAAGACCCGAAAATCGGGACTTCCCGCCCAAAGTTGTTGAGCCAAAAAAAAAAAAAAATCGGAAGAAGACCGGAAATTGGGACGGTCCCGATTTTATCGGGACGTCTGGTCACCCTAATCCTATCTGATGTGGATCAAGGTATTGACAGCAGTGCTAAGCTACCAGTACGTTGCTGAGCATAGTGCTTGTTACCTACAATCCAATAGAGAAGTGGGTGTACAGACTGGAGGACCAGGAAAAACAGTGTCTAGTATACATCATGGGGTACTGAATGGCTGCTAAGGAGGGCTAATGTATCATGTGAATCTTTCCGAAGCATTTCTGTCAGTGGCTGGCCCTTATGCTGCCCCTGCTTTCAATTTCTTGTGCAGTAGCTCTTCAGCACACTTGAATAAACCATTACTCATGGTTGGCATTAACAATAACTGAAAATCCCACAACATACGTACGTAATTTGCATTCATCAAATTGTCCTCATGTACTTATACTGTGGCCACACCCTGATGCTAACGGTTCTAACCCCATGTCCTGCCCACTTTCCCCCACACTCATCAGTGCTCAGTTCACAGCAGGGATCAACATCATCATCGGCGATCCCTTGATTCGAGGATGATCTCTACCACAGATTTACATGTAGGTCCTCAGATGACTCAGGAGTCCAACAGCAGGGATAGAGATTGCTCATAGGCCCTGAATCAGGAAAACACTTGAGCACACATTTGGAGTTAAGTACATACTTCAGTGTTTTCCTGAATAGGGGTGCTTTCCTGAACTAGGACCCTATTGCTGAGCTGTAAGCACATTCCTCTGCGCGATGCTGTATGTAGTTGCCCATCTCATACAGAGAGGTGTCATCCACCTCTGTGGCACCATTTATTCCAACCTCAGCCTGGACCTTACAAAGCACTCTCAGGGGAGGGCAGAGATGTGCATCTGACGAGGGGGAATGTGGGGAAGTAGACAAGGAGAAATGGTGCCAAGATCCTTATGGAAGAGTATTATAGAATTTTAAAAGAATGCAACCAATAGAGCTTTATAGAAATTACTCTAAAAATCTATGTATGTAGTGTAGTTGTAGCTGTGTCAGTTCCAAGATATTAGAGAGACAAAGTAGGTGAGATAATATCTTCTATTGGACCAACTTCTATGGATAAGAGAGACAAGCTTGACAAGAGAGACAGGACAAGAAGCAGAGAAGCTTGCAGACAGTTAATACACCCCGAGGCTACTGTCACACTTCCCCAGCCCTTTTCACATTGGGGGAACTTCCAGGGGAGTCAGGGAGAGAGCCCCAGAGCCAGTGCAGACACATGGAGATGCAGATGACCATACAGATGACCCTTGCCTCCTGCACACACAACCCTCCCATGGCATAACCTTAGGAAAGCTCCATAAGTGGCAGTTCCCCTCAAATCCCTTTTCCTACAGGTAAACTCATGGAGTACAAGTGAGGTCCCAAAGGACCAGAACAGGGCATACAGAGAACTTATCTTTAAAAGGGGGAGCAAAGAAGACCTGGAGAATTACAGACTAGTCAGTCTAACTTCAATACCCGGAATGATACTGTAACAAATTATTAAATAATCAGTTTATAAACACCTAGAGGATAATAGGGTGATAAGGAATAGCCAGAATGGATTTATCAAGAACAAATCATGCCACAGCAACCTAATTTCCTTCTTTGACAGGGTTACTGGCATAGTGCATGGGGGAGGGGCGGAGGGGGGAAGCAGTAGAGGTGATATATCTTGATTTTAGTAAGGCTTTTGACACAATTCACAACATTCTCACAAGCAAACTAGGGAAATGTGATCTAGATGAAATTACTATTAGGTGGGTGCATAACTGGCTGAAAGACTGTACTCAAAGTGTAAGTATCAATGGTTCACTGTCAAACTGGGAGCGCATATCTAGAGTGGTCCTGCAGGCCTCAGCCCTGGGTCTGAAACTATTGAGTAATTTCATTAATAATTTGGATAATGAAGTGGAGAGTATGCTTTAAAAAAATTGCAGATGACACCAGGCTCAACAAGGTTGCATGCACTTTGGAGGACAGGATTAGAATTTAAAATTACTTTGACAAATTTAGAGACTTGGTCTGAAATCAACAAGATGACATTCAATAAAGACAAGTGCAAAGTACTACACTTAGGAAGGAAAAATCAAATGCACAACTACAAAATGGGAGTAACTGGCTAGGTGGTAGTACTGCTGGGGTCATGAGGGTTATAATGGATACAAATCGAGTATGTCATCAATGTGATGCAGTTGCAAAAAAGGCTAATAACATTCTGGGATATATTAACAGGAGTCATATGTAAGCCATGGGAGATAATTGTCCTGTACTGCTCGGCACTGGTGAGGCCTCTACTGGAGTACTGTGTCCAATTCTGGGTGCCACACTTTAGTAAAGATGTGGATAAAGTGGAAACAGTCCAGAGGAGAGCAATAAAAATGATAAAAGCTTTTGAAAACCTGACCTAAGAGGAAATGTTAGAAACTGGCCATGTTTAGTCTTGAGAAAACTGGTGGGAGACCTTGTCATAGTCTTCAAATATGTTAAGGGCTGTTATAAAGACAATGTTGATCAATTGTTCTCCATGTCCACTGAAAGTAGGACATGAAGTAGTGGGCTTAATCTGCAGCAAAGGAGATTTTGTTAGATATTACGGAAAACTTTCTAGCTATAAGGTTATTTAAGGGAATAGGCTTCCAAAGGATGTTGTGGAATCCTCATCATTGGAGAGTTTTTAAAAACATGTTGGACAAACACCTGTCAGGGATGGTCTAAGTTTACTAGGTCTTGCCACAGCGCAGGGAGTTGGACTTGATGACTTCTTAATGACCCTATTGCCATGGCATTTTGATGGAAGCTGATGATTTGGGCTCAGGTCTGATTTTGGCCTTTAATATGAAATGGTATTACCACTGCAATACTAAAATACAAAAAGTGTGGCTAATACACATTTATATTTAATAGTAACATTACAGGATAAGTTACAGAGGCTTTTCCTGTAAAAATGTTGTCACACTTGAGTGCTGGCTACCGTTTTGTGATATTTTCTCTTTTAAGAGGAAGAAATTGAAAAAAGATTCAAAATGTATACTGGCTCTTAGTTAGAAAAACACCTGCTGTAAGCAGATTAAACTAATTTGTGTTTGAGAGTTTTATACCCGAGACAGAGAGACCACTATTTCCCCAAGTCTTTATTTGAAGTCATTGGCAGTTTGGTTTGAGAAAGGATTGCAGAATCATTCCCCAAGTATTTCTCTCTTGTTTGTAAAGCTTATATTTTCCACAGTCTTTTAAAGAGTGTGCATTTTACATGAGTTACTATGGCCAGACTTCACATATTTGAATTTTCTAAGGTCGTTTCTGTTTGCTCATCTCCTCTTCTTTTTTTTTTGGTCTGAAACTTCATTTCCCTTTCACAGCTGTGAATTCTCTGGTGGTTGCTGCAGATGGATTTGATAAATGCTGCTAATATCACCTTCTGATCTAACAATGCTCTGACTTTGGTCTGTAGGTCTTGATGAGTAATTGCCGTTGTTCTACTCCAATGACTGAATTAAGTTGCCCTGTTAGAAAGGGTTCATACTTCTGTGATTTTAGCCAAGGCAGCTCATAGCAGTGTCCCTGTGGACACTGACCTTTTTCACAGTACTTTTTTACTCGTAAGCCTAAGCAAGCAAAATTGACATGGTTTCTTTAACTAGCTAAGCAGTGTTAAAATTCTTTGATCATTTTAAATGTTCAAGTGAAATCATTTCTGAATTTAATATTCCATGTAAATACTCTCTTAGGCCAAAATCCTGGTCCCAGTGCACAGCCTGAACCGCTGTAGGGGAGCTGTTCTTCAGCCAGCACACCAGTTTCAGGACTGAAAGAGTTAATTGCAACCCTTCCACACTCACCTACTACATCCCCATAAGCGGGAATAGCAAGCGGATTTGCATAGCAACGGATTCACCAGCCTAGCCCAACCCTATATCTCTGCTGCCCAGTAGTACATGGGAGCACCTGAGCAGGGCTCTGCCGCATACAACTCCTGTGCGCATTCCCCAGATTCTGCAACCCACTGTGTGACTGATCCACATTGGTTCCAGTAGCGCAGCCAGGTCCGGAGCGCAGGGGGAGCGGCGCTATAAAAAGGCGCCTCCCCCTGTACTCACCCGGCAGCGCTCCGGGTCTTCGGCGGCACTTTGGTGGCGGGTCCTCACTCACTCCGGGTCTTCGGTGGTACCCGCCACTGAAATGCCGCCGAAGACCCGGAGCGCCGCCGGGTGAGTGCAAGAAGCGGCGCCTTTTTTAGTGCTGCTAAAAAAAGGCACTGCTTCTGCCACTTCTACTCACAGGGGGAGCGCCTGCTCCCCCTGCTCCCCCCCGGCTACGCTACTGATTGGTTCCACTTGAAAAGGCTATGAAGGAGGGGGCAGAGAAAACCCACCTCTCTCCAGGACTCTAACCAAGTATGCCAAGTTTTAACACAGTCACTTTTCACAGCCCTCTTGTAAACCCACGGAATCTGTAGTTTATAGTGGCAACACTCAGAGCTGCAGCAGTTCCACTATAATAAACTGTGGGAACTCGGCCCTGCCATCATTCTATACACAGAATTCTGATTGAAGTTACTGTAAGTTTTGTATGGAGATCAGTGGTGGGACTAGTAATTGTTTGGGTATGTTGAACATTTGCCTATGTCAATGGCTGAAATGAAGCACCTGTTTGGATGGTCTACGATGCTTTAGAAGTGCACTTTGTTATCAATAACCTTATTGAATTATAAATGTTATATAGTAAGTAACTACACTACAGTGTTTCTAGTGTAGACAAGGCCTAATACTTAGAGTGTAAACTCTTTAAGGGGTAGGGATCATCTTTTTGTTCTGTATTTGCACAGTGCCTAGCACAATGGAATCCTAGTCCATAACTGGGGCTCCTAGCACTGCAATAATACAAATAATAATAATAATATAAAAATCATATGGTTGGTTACATTAGTCATCATTGAGGCTAATCTGGTACACATCCAGATATTTCATGACAAATGTTATATTATTAGCACTTGAGCCGACTGGATTGCAAACTTGTCAGATTTCACTAACTTAAGCAAGGTCAGGCTGTGGCCATTTGTAGACTACATCTACACTATGAACTACGGATGTAATTCCCAGTTCACATAGATGTACTCATGCTGTCCTCTGAGCTAGCATATTAAAAATAGCGGTGTAGCTGAGGAAGCACAGGCAGTGGTAGCGTCAGTATGGGCTAGCCGCACCAAGTACAAACCCACCTGAACTCCATGGGTGCATACGTTTAATGGCTAGCCCATATCACCGCTGCCCGTGCTATCACAGCTACACTAGTATTTTTAGCATGCTAGCTTAGATTGAGAGCTAGCATAAGTACACCCACATGAGCTGAGAATCACACCCCTAGCTTGTAGTGTAGACATAGCCTTAGATTGAAAATCTGAAGGGAAAAGTCAGTAGGTAGAGTTCTTTCCTCTAAATCACATTCTAACCATTGTCCCAGTGTGGGATGATTGAGGACTTTATCTTGGTTGTACCATTTTTTGAGTAAGACTTAAACCCAAGAACCTGAACACCATGGTCAGTAAAGATCCCACGGAAATGTTTGGAAAACTAGGGATCTTCTCTTTAGTGTCCTGGCCAAATTCTAACTTTGATAATAATATCCATCTTATATAAAATTACTCTATCATTTCTTTGAAAAAATCTCAATTAGTATAGTATAGTGTTTGTGATGTTGTTCTACATCTGCCATGTTCTACCTTATGAGTGGCTGTATTTCATTATTAAATGAAGTGGTCCACCATGTTAGCAATAGCAGTAAATATTTGTATTATGGTAACACCTGAAGGCCCCAATCAGGAGGCCTCTCGAGGTCCCTTTCAGCCCTAGAATCTATTAATCTAGGATTGCACATTGTGCTGGGCATGGTACAAATACAAAAAGGAGAAAATCCCTATTCTGTAGGGTTTCCAGTCTAAAGACACAAATAGACAAAGGGAAAGAAATGTGGCTACAACATGGAAGCAAATGAGTATGGTGAAAAACTGGCATAGATTTATTAGTTACATCATGCTTATGTAACATGTAAATGAAGCACCTATGTACTTGCAAAAAGGCCCATCAAAAATAATAATTATAAAGGCCCAAATTCGCAGTCCTTAAATTTTAACTCACTTCCTCACCATTGATATCAGTGGGAGTTTGCCGGAGTAAGGACCATGTACAAACTGATTCAGGACCTCAGAATTTTGACTCAAGAAAAAAGCTAAGTGGAACTACAGCAACTCCAAACTGCAAACTCACATAAATAAATCTATCAGTTCAAAAAACCATGATGTGCTACAATCTGAGTTGTATCTCACACTTATACATCAGTGTATCTACTGTGTGCATACATATGCATACTGTATATATTCACTGAGGTCCATTTGTATATGTGTGAGTGGACACGAGGCTAGGGAAATACAGGCAGATTATCCATCATGAATGGTTTGTACCATCCAATTTATAGAAACCTTGTGATTAAATAGTCATACTAGACTGTTCAGTGAACTTCGTAGGCCAAATATTCTGTAACATAACTCCTTTGCTACCAGTGGAGTTATACCAGTAGAAAATTTGCCCCATATCTTTCAACCATATGTTGAGTATGGTTGAAAGTATATAAGGTCAAGTTTGTTTGGAATAATGTACCTTACCTATGAAACTGTCTGCCTGTGTCATGCAGTTTCTGTATCGGCTTCCAACGATAATCCTTGAAACCCCGTTGTAATTGCTCAAATTACCCCAGCACTCCATATAGCACCTAAAAGGCTTGGTTCTCAAGGATGATGTTACAATGAGTAAATTAAATGGGACAATATATTGATTTTCAGGCTTTCAATTGAATTTCTTTGTCATCTTCAAAACATGTAGGATGAACTACAGCTATATTTAAACAAAGGTTACTATTACGGCAGTGAAATTATTCCCAACACCATTTAATGCACAATATGAAAACAACTGTGATCATCCTCGGAATCATTGTGCATAGCAATATAACTGGTTCATCCTTTAAAATACAGAGATAAATAATTAAAAATAGGGGCCCAGTTCCCAATGACATTAAAGGTGCTCAGCACTCAGAGGGTTATGCCCCTAATTATTATTATTAATAATAATAATTTGTATAACAGTAGAACCTAGAAGCCCCAGCCCTGGGCCAGGACCCCATTGTTCTAGGCATAGAACAAACACGGAACAAAAAGATGCCCTGCTCCAAATCCAACCCTTTCTCTGTTTGAGTTGGATTTAAGCTATGACTGTGGTTTGCAGTATTTAAAATTTTGTCTGGGATCTGTTGAGCTCTACAGTCTTTCATTAACTGGCAGCTTATTCTTTGGGGCAAAGAACTTGGAAAGGGACCAGGCTTTTATATACTTCAAGGAAAACACCACTTACAATAATTTTACTCCTAAAAAATCAGTTATAATTTGCTAAAAATAAAATCACTACAAAATCTGAAATATACCCTACACGCATCTGTGTCAGCAGTGGGTACCTGACAAAGAAGAGAAGCCCAAGTAGAGTTCCCACAAGAAATTCATGAATATATTGAACATACACTCATCCTCTTCCACAGACCAGGAGTATCCAAAGCAGCTAGTTGTTATTGGGGGACACCGCTTGAGCATAAAGGTGTGGATATTAGAGACAGAGTAGAAGAAATGTAGGCTTTCTCTGGTAAGCACCTAGAGAAAAATAAGTAATTTCATTAAATGAATAGATTTGTTTAAACATAATTCAAATACAAAAAAGGTATTACTACATCCAGAAATAATTCATTGAAGTAAAAATGTGCCTTTTAAACTGAGTTTTCTTTTGCAGTTGAGTCTTCCCCAGCTGTTCTAAGCAATCTCCAAACATTTCTTAATAATATTTTAGAAACCAAGTTGTTCATTTGCATCCCACCACATTGTCATTAGTTTTTGCTTTTATTGTTAACTTTAAAGATGTATCACTGCTTGTTAAAACTCGGGAGATGCATAGAGCCTCTAGTGTACAATACATTCTTGTTCCTGCTATCAGTCATCTGTATCACAGCAATGTCAGCAGCTCATCTGCAGTACATAGCACATAACTAAACAAGCAACCACCAACAGTACATAAAAACACCAGAGATCTCTTCAGATGTTACTGAGAAGTAGCTCTTACCTATGTGTCAAATCACTTAATCCTCTAGATTTTGGCCTCCAGTCAGTTCCCAAATATCATAACAAAAATAATCTGGATAAACAAAGTTTAGAATATTTGAATCAATATGAGAGGACAATGCAGTTATTTAACGTCCTCAGCATTGTTCATTTACTTAGTCTGCATTCCTCAGACTTCAACAGTAAACCTCTTTCCCCCCAACTGTTTTTTTTCTTATATTATGATTTTATTGGACAAAAGTAAAAAATTAAATTCTGTAAAACATACATTTTTAGAAGGGATTTTCTGGTTACCATTTGGGAGGTGTTTCGGTTGGTTTGTTTCGTTCTTTAAATTGGATTCAAATTTAATAATTAGTGTCACTGATGATCTGGCTATTTTGGAGCAAGAAAAACCTGTTAATGTATGTATGTGTGGGTATGTATATACTGTACAGATAAATTAGATATATATAACACAGCTGTACATACTTAAATATAGGATTTGATCCTGCAAACATGCATGTTGAGTAATTTTACCCTCATAGTTAGGCCCATGAAGTCAATGAGACTACTCATATGAGAAAAGTTACTTAACATGCATAGAGTTTACAGGTTTAGGCCCCATATTTATGTATGTACTGTAAATTCACACACACACATTTGTAAACATTCTTCCAAAAATCGTGTATAGAAATGGATAACTGTGTGTTTAGAGATTTGTCCAAATATTAAACCTTGTACAAAGTATCTCAAAATGGCATTTGTTATGAAATGTTTCTCAACACACCATTGTACACATGGGTGAATAGAAACACGAAGACGTGGAGTTACTAATGCTTTCATGTCCACATGAGTATGTGTAGACAGATACATAAACAGATTCTAGGCAGCATAGAAGGAAAAATAGGTGGACCATAGGGAGGTAGCTAATCAGCAATGCAGGTGGTTCAGGTAGCTGCTTTTCACACAGATAATTAATGTGAACAAGTAGCTGCTAATTGCACATTTCAGGAATGATTTATGAGGTGGCAGAGAGGAAAGAGGGACACAATCTAATTTCTTTCGGAACCTCTGCCATTCATACAATGGTATCAGCACAGCTGTGAGATGGGACATGATTAATTATTAGTGAACAGTGGGTAAACACACAGCCATCATAAAGGGTGCTATTTTGATGACAAGCTTGTCAAAATAGAAAGTGGCACTTAGAGCGATGGTCAGTAACAGGGCAGATTATGAGCTTTTTTTACTCACTAATTCACTTGCATGTCAGATTTAACACCAACTCTGGTTCTGAAATAAGGTTGTTTATGTCCATCAGGATGGTTATTGGTTTAACACAGACTATTATCATTGACTTTTATTAACAGGTTTGTGTTTATGAACAAAAGACTACAGATATTATTTTCTTTGCAGTGGTCCAAAGGAAAATTAAATTGGCAAGGACTTATATAAACAGTACATTAAACCTAGTCTTATAAATGTGTCTGTTAAATATTATGTAGTGCCACTGGCACACATACCTCTTTCTGCCATCTAACCTATACTGTGCAAAAATAGCTATGCAAAAATATTGCTTGCCTTTGTATAGGAGGAATGATTTGCACATCCTTGTGTTTGCTGTACCTTCTTATCCAGGTTAAAGATATCTTATATTGTAGTTTTACTGACATATTTTGTGGCTTGATTAGTATATCAATTTGCTATGCATTTTTAAAGGTGTTAATCAGTTTTATCTCTGAAAAGATTGCTAATAAAATTTGAAAATCTAAACTAATCTTGAAATAGTAAATGTGCAGGAGGTCGCTCTCTTTAAAGAGCAAAAGTTACCTGTTTCACTGAGAGCATGAAGAAGGATTTTTTTTGATAGAGTGCCTTTTCGTCTCTTCATCAGAATATTGAAGTGTTTTACATTGACCTAGTACTGACATTTCTTCTGTAAGGATGTATGGTCCAAATCAGATATATTACTGAAGTATGTGATCATTAAATCATAGAGTAATACCAACAAAAATAATTAAATGATTTCAGTTTGATAAAGAAAACAAGTTGTTTAATTCTATTTTATTTTTTATAGCTTTTAGAATTTGACAAAGAGCTGTCTGTCTTTAAAGACAAATTGTATGAACTGGACATCTCATTTCCACCCAGGTAAGATACATATACAGTCTGCTTATTTAACTTGATGGCTAAAATGTAATTGTTATTTGTAAAAGAGAGAGTGTGTATGTGATTGTGTGTATATATACATATATATTTTGTTCCTGCCATAAAGTTGTACAACTCTTCCTGTATCCCCTCAGTTACCAGTATGAATAGTGACACCTTACAGGTTGCATGCTGCTATTGCTCTACTGTCTGTAAATATACCATCATCTGGATTCAACTAGTCCCATATTTGTATAGTTGATTTCAGAATACTGTAATAAACTAGAGTGCCTTCTAACATAGACTTGTTTGTAGAACTTCAGTTTATAGCTATTTTTGTGCACTAAGCCCAAGTAAACTGTTCAGAAATTTTACCATAGCAAAAAATAAATAAATCTTGGCTTCAAACCTTTGAAAAGTAGGCCTACATGAGGGGGAATTGACACTAACTAGGAACTGACCTGAACAAAATGTGAAAGTGATTAGTCTGATTTCATTGCTCAGTTAAAAGATAAATATCAGGAAGGATTAAAAGAATTTGAAATAATTTTTATAATCTCCAGTATTGTTAGTAAGACTGGTAATAAATGTGGGGTTTTTAAATAAATGTGATTTTTAAACCTGATCCTTCCCCCTGAACTGAATTTTAACAGTGATTAAGCATCAACCATAAACAAACAAAAACCAATAATTTTTAAAATGTACTATTTTTACTATTCCGTACTATTCTGGAGAAATCCAAGAAAACTTTGAGCAATTTCTAAATATCTGTGACTCTATTTCAAGAAAGGAGAGCTCAACTCTCACATATCTAGTACAGTTGCTTTGAAGTAAGGGAAAATAGTATTACAAAGAAAGCTAGAGTTGAGGAGCAAGAAGTCATAGAGAAGATGCTATAATTTGTATGGGGCAGAGTCCTGTAAAATCAAATATAGTGTTGTTGTATGTGTAACTAGTTTTTTTTTCCATTGGGGTAGACACAAAAGTGTGATGTTTTGGCATAATGTGAGAAAAAATTTGGAAAGCTTGCCTTTTTGTTACCATAGTCTCGTTACTTCTCACCAGCCAGCTGTGATACTGAGTATATTGATCCCTAGGGACAACGGAAGTATGCATGAAGAGGTTACCACTGCTCTAAATTGTTCTTATTGATTGAGTACGGTAACAGAAGACCAGTAGTGTGTAAATCTCCAAGTGCATTTCATTAGCTAGGTACCTGGTCAGAGAGGGGGAGGGCAGATGGATTTGTTACCAGGATATAGACCACCACCGAATTTCACCAATATTAGCACTGTCTTGTAAGAAATTGTAGTTGCCTTATTTATTAATGGCAACTATCAGATTAGGCTCAGTTTATGTGATAACATGTTCTAAAATACATTTCATTAATTTTCAGGTTTGGCCTCAGTATTTCTGAATATATGAATTATTAATACATATAATTACATATATAGCTTAAAGTCCAGCCTCTACCACCAGTATCCATGACATAACTGTAGCCCTATGCTACTCCTAGAAAAAAGAGCCTTGACCCTCCAAGAGCAGATAGTATTGCACTTCATTATAGGCACAGCTGGTAGAACAGCCTGTTAAGGTTATTTCACGCTTCTTAGTATAAGACCCTGTTTTCACTTACAATTTGGCAAAATTGTTTTATGTATCTGTTTGGGCAGATATTTTCCACACTGTGTATTTACATCACGCTAAAGTCTTGGCTGAAAATTTCCCAAAATTGTTCGGCCATTTCCCAGAATAAACCTAGGGAAAATTGTTGATTTGCCTATATTAAAAAAAAATTGAGACATTTTCTAGCACCCCCCTGCTTTGAATCAGGACCTTGAAATTTGGCAGGGAATAGCCTTTTGTCAGGGATGTGCATTTTACTGTCCCCAAGAAAAGCAGCCTAAATTTGGCCAAGTTGTAAGCCTTTGAAAAATCTTGAGTTCGCACACTCTCAGTAGAGACTTCTTCAGTTTTAGCAGCTAAATTCCCCAAAGATTCCATTTGCACTGGACATGCCCCGGCCTGAGCAGAACTTTCCCTGCAATGGCAGCTGTGGGCAGCTACTGGCAATTCTTGGTCTGGGGGCCTGAATTGAGAACAAAGGTACTGTCTCCTGTGCTGGCAGTGCCCCCTCCCCCACCACTGGGCCCAGGCTGCATGGAAGAGGAAGCAGTCTGCTTCACATCCAGAGGTGATACAAGCTGGACCTGTAGGGCAGGAGTAGATTGGGACAAGGAGTTTACAGGAAGACTGGGACTAGAAGATGGCAGAGGGGGAAAGGGCAAATGGGAGCTGAAAGAGGAGACTGGGACTGATGTGGCAAGGACCCTGGAAGCTAGAGGCAGAGTCTAGGACTGGGAGCTGGGTATGTGGGGAAACTGGGGATGGTTAGGAAAGGAGACTAGGTCCGGGAGCTGAAAGGGACTGTGACTGGGTAGGTATAAACACTGGGACTGGGAGTTGGGAAGGGAAATTTTAAGTATTTTAAGGGAATACTAAGATGAAATGAGGATCCTGGGAGAGAATGGGTACTGGCTGGGCAAGGAGACTAGGACAGAGAACCATTGGGGTTTTGAGAAGGACATGGTCGGGGAGGGGAAATAGATCTGATAGTTCTGATAAGGAATTGACGTGCAGGGAAAGAACTGGCACTAGTCAGGCGGATAGACTGAGACAAGGATTCAGGGGGCATGGGGATGGATGCGAATCTCAAAATTGGATGAGGATCCTGGAGAGGAAGATTAGGACTAGAAGCCAGTGGGAATTAAGAACATAAGTGGGAGGAGGGAGAAAGATCCCATGAGGAAGCAGAAACGGGGGGAAATTGAAAATGGCTGGGCAAGGAGACTGGGACTAGGGAGGAATAGAGATGGGGATTCTGGAGAGGTGAGACTAGGACTTAGTGGGCAAGGAGACTGAAACTGGGATGAGAAGCCTGAAGAGTGGAGACATGGGACTGGAACAAGGAGCCACGGATGGGGAAGGGACAGGGCAGAAGGAGTCAAGCTTAGCACAAATGGGCAGAAGAGTCTATGACCACTTGATTATACTCTCCTCCATAGCATGGAATGGAGGCCAAGATTCCTGAGTCTCACCATTCCTCTGTTGTCAGCAAGTATTGTGAAACACCCTGGCAAAGTATCCCATGCCCCTCTAGTGCTAATCCATGTAGAGGATGGTAACGTACTAGTGCTATCAGTTACTCTGTTAGTTCAAATGACGGAGGTCAGTGTAGTGAATCCAAAGGTTCCAACCCTGATGACCCATTCAGGTGCCAATATGATGCCACATAATGGGGGACGGGGGGATTCTGTTAGTTTTTTCTGTATAGTTTCCTAGGGTTTAAAAAAAACAAAAAACAATGTTAACAGAACATTCTGAAGATTGCAAGGTCAAGCACGCAGAAGTTAAGAAATGTCTGTGCAACCTTAATTCAGCTTCCTTGGGCGTTTGCATGATACAGTCTTTAATTACATGATCACATCCTAGTTTTTCCACAGGATACAGGCCTGATTTAGTGCACAGGATAGACCAGGTCTGAGGATGAATCAGTATTGTATAACGAAGGAGATTGTTGTCTGTAGGACCCATGCTTCATGTGTTGTAGCAGTTGGAAAGCGTGTACTGAATGAGCAGAGGATTGCAGAAAGAGAAAGGATGGTCTCATGGTTGAGATAGTTGAATGGTGCGCTGAGCAACTGGATTCTATCCCTGCCTCTGCCATGGTATTCCTCTGTGATACTGTCATTTAAACCAAACTTAAAAAAATAAAAATAAATAAATGGGGATATGAATCATAGAATCATAGAATCTCAGGGTTGGAAGGGACCTCAGGAGGTCATCTAGTCCAACCCCCTGCTCAAAGCAGGACCAACACCAACTAAAGCATCCCAGCCAGGGCTTTGTCAAGCCTCACCTTAAAAACCTCTAAGGAAGGAGATTCCACCACCTCCCTAGGTAACCCATTCCAGTGCTTCACCACCCTACTAGTGAAAAAGTTTTTCCTAATATCCAACCTAAACCTCCCCCTCTGCAACTTGAGACCATTACTCCTTGTTCTGTCATCTTCTACCACTGAGAACAGTCTAGATCCATCCTCTTTGGAACCCCCTTTTAGGTAGTTGAAAGCAGCTATCAAATCCCCCCTCATTCTTCTCTTCTGCAGGCTAAACAATCCCAGTTCCCTCAGCCTCTCCTCATAAGTCATGTGCTCCAGCCCCCTAATCATTTTTGTTGCCCTCCGTTGGACTCTTTCCAATTTATCCACATCCTTCTTGTAGCGTGGGGCCCAAAACTGGACACAGTACTCCAAATGAGGCCTCACCAGTGCCGAATAGAGGGGAATAATCACGTCCCTCGATCTGCTGGAAATGCCCCTACTTATACAGCCCAAAATGCCGTTAGCCTTCTTGGCAACAAGGGCACACCGTTGACTCATGTTCAGCTTTTTGTCCACCGTAACCCCTAGGTCCTTTTCTGCAGAACTGCTGCCCAGCCATTCGGTCCCTAGTCTGTAGCAGTGCATGGGATTCTTCTGTCCTAAGTGCAGGACTCTGCACTTATCCTTGTTGAACCTCATCAGATTTATTTTGGCCCAATCCTCTAATTTGTCTAGGTCCCTCTGTATCCTGTCCCTACCCTCCAGCGTATCAACCACTCCTCCCAGTTTAGTGTCATCTGCAAACTTGCTAAGGGTGCAGTCCACACCATCCTCCAGATCGTTGATGAAGATATTGAACAAAACCGGCCCCAGCACCGACCCTTGGGGCACTCCACTTGATACCGGCTGCCAACTAGACATGGAGCCATTGATCACTACCCGTTGAGCACGACCATCCAGCCAGTTTTCTATCCACCTTACCGTCCATTCATCCAGCCCATACTTCTTTAACTTGCTGGCAAGAACACTGTGGGAGACTGTATCAAAAGCTTTGCTAAAGTCAAGAAATAGCACATCCACTGCTTTCCCCTCATCCACAGAGCCAGTTATCTCATCATAGAAGGCAATTAGGTTAGTCAGGCATGACTTGCCCTTGGTGAATCCATGCTGACTGTTCCTGATCACTTTCCCCTCCTTTAAGTGGTTCAGAATTGATTCGTTGAGGACCTGTTCCATGATTTTTCCAGGGACTGAGGGGAGACTGACTGGCCTGTAGTTCCCCGGATCTTCCTTCTTCCCTTTTTTAAAGATGGGCACTACATTAGCTTTTTTCCAGTCATCCGGGACCTCCCCCGATTGCCATGATTTGTCAAAGATAATGGCCAATGGCTCTGCAATCACATCGGCCAACTCCTTTAGCACCCTTGGATGCAGTGCATCCGGCCCCATGGACTTGTGTTCGTCCAGCTTTTCTAAACAGTCCCGAACTACTTCTTTCTCCACAGAGGGCTGGTCACCTCCTCCCCATACCGTGCTGCGGAGTGCAGCCGCCTGGGAGCTGACCTTGTCTGTGAAGACAGAGGCAAAAAAAGCATTGAGTACACTAGCTTTCTCCACATCCTCTGTCACTAGGTTCCCACCCTCATTCAGCAAGGGGCCCACACTTTCCTTGACTTTCTTCTTGTTGCTCACATACCTGAAGAAACCCTTCTTGTTACTCCTAACATCTCCGGCTAGCTGCAACTCCAAGTGTGATTTGGCCTTCCTAATTTCACTCCTGCATGCCTGAACAATATTTATATACTCCTCCCTGGTCATTTGTCCAATCTCCCAGAACTGGAAAGACCTTGAAAGGTCATCAAGTCCAGTCCCCTCCCTTCACTAGCAGGAACAAGTACTGTCCCCTGACAGAGTTTTTGCCCCAGATCGCTAAGTGGCCCCCTCAAGGATTGAGCTCACAATCCTGGCTTTAGCAGGCCAATGCTCAAACCACTGAGCTATCCCTCCCCCCTGATCACATCCTCTCCACAACTTTTCACAGATGGTCACTAATTGTGTGTTCCTCATTTTCTGGGTGCCTCATTTGAGGCACTGAGATCTGATTTGCAGAAGTGCTGAGCATTCAAACCTGTAACTGAAGTCAATGGGAGCTGTGCTTAGAATATACAAAGTACTATATAATGCTAAGTACGCTGAAGATTCAGATTATAGGTGTCTCAATTTGGGCACTCAAAATTAGTGGATTCTTTTAACTTTAATGTCTCTGTGCCTCAACTTCCTCTTTGCAAAATGGGCATAATAATTGCACCCCCTCATCTCACAGGAGTGTTATGAAAATAAAATAGTGTTTTTATAGCACTCAGATGCTGTAGTTCTGAGCACCATAGGAAAGCCATGAGGAGATTATAATAATTCTGTCTTCAGAACAAGGTATAAATAGTGTGCAGTAAATAAGGTTTAGGACTGTACATTGAACAATGAGAAGAAAACAAAATATTGACTACCTGCTCATTAGGTGAGTAATGTCCAGTCTGTGCTTGCAGTGAAAAAAATAGTACTTGATCATGTAAATGAAGACTTTCATAATGCATATGCACAGACAACCCTAATTCTGCCATTTTCTAACTTTTGAATGGTTGACTTTGCAACCTTAATAATGTTCTTTTAATGTTTTTATATGTAATATATATTTACCCCTGATAGGCAATGATATATTATCTTTGTAGCTAGGAAAATGGTGCTAGAAAGTGGTCTGCTGTGAACAGGAGCATTAAGAACATGGAAAAATTATATGCACAAGAATAGGAAGGTGAATGGGTAGGAGCTAGCGTGTGTGTGTAGTCCATCAGTTCGACGATGATGTTTTCATGCTATCTCTTTTTGTGGATTCTGGAGTGACTGTGAAGTCCAAAGCGTGACACGCATGCTCATGAGCAGATCGGGCAGACAAAGTCATTGGTAAGCATCTTGGTAGCTATAGCAGTATTATGATACATTTCCCTTGCAGCTAACAATTGATTATTTCTGTCCTCTTCAAAGGCTTGAAAAGCTCTGAGTGTTGTTTGTTGCCAGGCTGATCTATTTAATGCAGCCTTCTCAAGATCATCCGGTTTTATTGCACCAAAGTATGTGCTGTTCTTGATGCTTTCCTTGTAGTGCTTTCTGGGGCAGCCTTGATTCCGATGTCCTTGTGCCAATTCTCCATCGAAAATTTTTCTGGGAAGTTGATGTTCAGGCCTCCTAATGATGTGTCCAACCCAGCGTAGTTGTGCTTTTATCAGCATGGCCTCGATGCTTGTGGCATTTGTCTTTTGAAGAACCTCCAGGTTGGTAATTTTGTCCTGCCAGCGGATCCCCATAATGGTGCACAGAGACCGCATATGGAAGGCCTCTAGCTGTTTGATATGCCATTTGTATGGTGTCCAGGTCTCACAGCCGTAGAGGAGAGATGTGAGCACAAAAGCATTATAATGTTTTGTTTTTGTTGAGAGGGTTATGTTATGGGATTTCAGGACTTTGCTATGTAGTATTCCTAATAAATGAGAAACTTTCTATATCCTATTCGTGATCTCTTTGTCAAGAGATCCATCACTGGAGATATTGCTGCCGAGAAAGTTAAAACTGTCAACTTGCTTTAGTTGGATTCCACTAATGGATATGCTAGGGGATATTGCATGAAGCGGTGAAGATAATTGGGGCAACACCACAGTTTTCTCCAGGCTGATTGTGAGGCTAAACAATTTTGATGCTTCAGCGAAGCGACCTATGATGCACTGGAGATCTCCCTCTGTGTGTGCTAGGAGGGCACAATCATCCACAAAGATGACTGAAGACTGAACTGTCGTGTCTGTATCTGATGTATATGTCTCTGTTGAGCCCATTTGTAGCATGGTTGAGAACTTGGGTGAAGAAGAGGTTGAACAGTACAGGGGCAAGTACACAGCCTTGTTTGACTCCATTTGAAATGGGAAAGGAGTCAGTGAGCTCTCCATTAAAAAGTATCTGACCTTGCATCTCCTCATGAAATAAACAAATAATCTTTACCAGTTTTGGTGGGCAACCAAATTTGCTGAGGATCATCCATAATCCTTCTCTATTGACTGTATCAAATGCTTTTGTCAGATCAGTGAAAACACTGAACAGATTCATGTTTTGTTCAATATGTTCTTGTATTTGCCTGATACTGAAAATCATGTCTATGGTGCTACGACCAGGTCTGAATCCGCACTGAGTGTCAGGTAGATTGGCTTCTGAGACAGATTAAATCAGTCGGTTCAGGAGGACACGAGCAAAGATTTTTCCAGCGACAGATAGGAAAGAGATTCCACTGTAGTTATCACAGACCATTTTGTTCCCTTTATTTTTAAATAAAGGAATAATTGTGGCATCTTTGAAGTCTTGTGGCATTTCTTTGTTGTCCCAGATGTCAATAAGGATCTTCTGCAGTGTTGTTACCGACTTTGGACCCACCGATTGATATATTTCTGCCAGTATTCCATCTCTGCCCAAAGACTTTCCTGAGCTCATCAAACTGATTGCCTTTTCTATTTCTTAAAGTGAGGGTGATGAGTCAAGCTGGTGTTGAATAGGCTTTTGAGGTATCTGATTAATAGCACTTGTTTCAACTGAGGATGGGTCTGTTCAGTAGTTGGCTGAAATGTTCAACCCATCTCTGTTCCATGCCATGTTTGTCTTAGCTAATGGCAGGACAGTCATCAATCATGAGTGAATCTGTGCCCACCTTTGAAAGTCCATAGACTAGCTTCAGGGAATCAAAGAACTTCTTTGTTTCATTTGTTTCTGCATACATTTGAGTGTCTTCTGCTACCTTCTCTCACCATTTATCTTGTATCAAGTGTAGTTGTCTTTGTGCCTTGCTTTGCAGGTGTTTAAATCTGTCTCTCTTTGAGGTGGACTGAATATCTTTTTTTTGCCAGATTTGGACAGCCTAATTTTTGTCTTTCAAGAGTACTGTGATTTCCTCATCATTTTCATCAAACCAGTCACAGTGAGCCCTTTTCTTCCATCCAAGGACGTCCATTACAGTTTTTTGTACTGTCTCTCTGAATTCCTCCCATGAGACAGGGTTATCACCAAAGTTGGTTTCTAGTGCACTTAGCAGCTTGTTTCAATAGGATGCATGGTTTAGTTTAACAATATCAGGGGACATCTTGATTGTTTGGGGGCATTTCAGGCATGTAGGTACAATGTGTAGATTCAGTATTGACCTAATCATTCTATGATCCATCCAGCATTCTGCTCCACACACGGCTCTGGTGATCCTGACATCTCTTATATCAATTTGTTGGACAATGATGTAATCTATTAGATGCCATTGTTTGGATCTGGGGTGCATCCATGTAGTTTTATATTTGTCTGCCTGTCTGAAGATAGTATTTGTAATTGCCAGGCTATGTTCTGCACACTTGCTTAGGAGTAGGAGACCATTTTTGTTTATTTTTCTAATGCCATTTTTCCCAGTGATACCTTGCCAGTTGTTATTTCTTTACCTACTCTTGCAATCTCCTAGGATGATTACTTTGTGACTTTGTGGTGTTGACTTGATGAGAGAGTTGAGATCAGAGTAGAACCCTTCCTTAGCAGTGTCAGGGATTGTTAAGGTGGGAGCATATGCACTGATGATGGTAGCAAATCCCACTAATGCTGGTCTTGGCTTTTATATGCAGAAAAACAGTTGTGGCACAGCTGGGCCATAGGATTTTTATAGCATGTTTTTATAGCATGTTGGGGGGGGGCTCAGAAAGAAATAGTCTAATCTCTTTATTATGAAAGTGCAATTTACAAATGTAGGGGTTTTTTTGTTATGTAACTGCATTCAAAAACAAAACAAATGTTAAACTTTAGAACCTTCAAATCCACTCAGTCCTACTTCTTATTCAGCCAATCACTCAGACAAACAAGTTTGTTTACATTTAGGGGACGTAATGCTGCTCACTTCTTATTTACAATGTCACCTGAAAGTGAGAACAGACATTTGCATGGCACTTTTGTAGCCGGAATTGCAAGGTATTTACGTGCCCGATATGCTAAACATTCATATACCCCTTCATGCTTTGGCCACCATTCCAGAGGACATGCTTCCATGTTGATAACGCTCATTAAAAAAATAATGCGTTAATTAAATTTGTAACTGAACTCCTTGGGGGAGAATTATATGTCTACTGCTCTGTGTTTTACCCACCTTCTGCATATATTTCATATTATAGCAGTCTTAGATGATGACCCAGTATGTTGTTTGTTTTAAGAACACTTTCACTGCAGATTTGACAAAACACAAAGACAGTACCAATGTGAGATTTCTAAAGATAGCTACAGCACTCGACCCAAGATTTAAGAATCTGAAGTGCCTTCCAAAATCTGATTGGGATGGGGTGTGGAGCATGCTTTCAGAAGTCGTAAAATAGCAACACTCCAATGCAGAAACTACAGTAACCAAACCACCAAAAAAGAAAATCAACCTTCTGCTGGTGGCATCTGAAAATGAACATGTGTTGGTCTGTACTGCTTTGGATCATTATCGAGCCGAACCCATCATCAGCATGGACTCATGTCCTCTGGAATGGTGGTTGAATCATGAAAGGGACATATGAATCTTTAGCACATCTGGCATGTAAATATCTTGCAACGCTAGCTACGACAGTGCCATGCAAACACCTGTTCTCACTTTCAGGTAGCATTGTAAACAAGAAGCAGGCAGCATTATCTCCTTCCAATGTAAACAAACTTGTTTGTCTGAGTGATTGACTGAAAAAGAAGCAGGACTGAGTGGACTTGTAGGCTCTAACATTTTACATGGTTTTATTTTTGAGTGCAGTTATTTTTGTACATAATTCTACATTTGTAAGTTCCACTTTCATGATAAAGAGATTTCACTCCAGTACTTGTATTAAGTGAATTGAAAAATACTATTTTTTATTTTTACAGTGCAAATATTTATAATAAAAAATAAATATAAAGTGAGCACTGTATACTTTGTATTCTGTGTTGTAATTGAAATCAATATATTTGAAAATGTGGAAAACATCCAAACATATTTATATAAATGGTATTCTGTTATTGTTTAACCGTGATTAATCGTGATTAAATTTTTTAATCGCTTGACAGCCCTAATAATAAACAATAATCAGGAAGCAATTGTAGCTAATATTTTATTTGATGCATTGCTGAGATACTAATTATGGGTTCCTAGCAAACAAAACTTCCTAAACACATTTTTCTCTTTATAGCCAGAACGCTAGTAATATAATTAAAAGTGAAAAGACCAAAACTGCACAGGCTAAACTAGAGATAAAATCACACATGTGCCCTGCCCCCAAGCAGCACAGAGCTTTTCATTATGAGTGTTTCTTTCATCTGTATTTTTATTTTTTTTATTCTGGATCATATGACAAAACAATCCCAAATAAATTTTGAACAATAAATAGGAGCTCAATCCTGCAGTCTTTGTGCAGTCATTGAAATCAGTGGCAATTTTGCCTGAGTGAGGACTGAATATTAGTAGAGCTACCAGAGGCCATATTATACTAGCTTTACTCATGGAAGTAAACATGTTGATTTCAGTCGGACTGTGTTTATTAGTATTATTCATTATTTGTATTGCAGTAGTGTCCAACTGTGGTAGGTGCTATACAGACAGAGAGGTTTTGATAAGCAAAAAGCCAGTTTTCATCGATCAAAACTTCTTTTCAAGTAGGACCTTTACACTCAATCAGCATCAAGCAAAAAGGCCCAACTGGATGGTATACTTTACTTTTCGTGCAGTTTTTTCCTTCTGTTGTTTCTCTTCTTCTAAAATACCAGTTCTTTTATATGTCACATGATTTGCCCACTTTTAAATCTTCATGGCAAATGTCGTGATTTGATAAACAATGATAGTTGAGTCATATCTGCTAGTGGGATTGATTTTTAATGTTTTTAGTTAACCCACGAAGAGTGGAACCACCCCTATAAATTCAAAAAGTACTACTTTAAGCGTCTTGCCATGCATAGCTGGAAAGTGTATGGTACATCAGTTTGTTCTACAAATGCAAGAAACAAAGGCTTTCTTCACCGCGGAGATGGAGAGAAAAAGATCTAAAGACACTTTTGTTTCAGGCTTATGTGCTTAATAAATGAGCATTTGAATTTAAAAAGAAGTTGTAAGAGATTGTAAAGATAGCATTAAACAAGAATTTCAAAAAAATTAGTTAGCACATATATATTAACTTTTACAATAACAAATACTTAAATATAAAAGCTTTGGATTTATCAGTTGGAGTAAAACCTTGTTAGAGCAAAATTCCAGTGATACGTTTTTAGCATTCTTTGTATTTCATCTTTTTTCTCCCATGGCACTTTGCCCATATAGGTTTTGTGTGTGTGTGTGTGTGTGTGTGTGTGCGCTTTAATTGCGTGAAACATTGTTATACTTTGGCATTCAAACACAATACTAACTAAATGATATAGTACTTAATCTTTTCGTACAATATTTACAAATATAACTTTTTCAAGATTAGCATTTTAATTCTAGCTGTTCCACCAGTTGTCAAACCAAAGATCATAAATTTATCTTACTGATGCAACCTTACTCTATCCTCTCATTTTTGTAAGGGATATAAACTTATTTTATTGAGAGCACTGTGTTGTTTTTATTTATGGTTCATGGTTTAGGTTTGCAAATAACCTCAAATGTGCATGTCCTATTGAAGTCAATGAAAGCTTTAGCCTAAGATTCATGGTAGAGTATGGCCCTTGTATGTTCGTGAATAAATTTAATATTGCATTTAGCATCTCTCAAATAATTGAAAGTAATTAGGGCCACTTATATTTCCTCCTTTTGTTTGTTCGGCATTTGCTCGTGCAATTACTTGCTTTGCACATACATTTATTCACATTAAGTGCACAGCTGCATGTCTAAACCAGTATAACACTACAGTGCTACACACAGCAGCATGAATCCTGACAGGGAAACATACTATGCAATTGTTGCATGTGCTATATTTGTTTCTCATCCAACACTGAATCCAATTCAAGGTTTTATTCCTAATCTACAAAACCTGCAGTAATCTAGGACCTGACCACCACTACTGCTGCCCCTTTTAGCATACAGTTTCTGGAATTCTTTAGTCCACAGTATTACTAAAGCTAATGGAGCCCAGGACAAAGCACACAGGTGCTAAATGTTTTTTTGTATAGGATCCTCCAGCTATAGAATTCCCTGCCACTGAAGATTATGGTGCCCTCCTCATTTTTGGAGTGCAGTGTAAGACACACCTCCCTGCCAGTAGGCCAGCTTCAGTTTGTCCAGATCTTCCTTCCAGCAAGATTCAGTCCTCCCACAGCACGCAAGTTAATACAGCCCTAATCAAGATGGGAGGACTTGAGAAAATTGCCTGCTGTTGCTCATCAACTGACCCATTTAATCTCTCTCATAGTGCCTAGATATTCTGGCGATGGACACATGCATGTGAGACAGAGAAAAAAAACTCTCTTCTAAGAAGCAAGCCCTGAGTTACAGTTACCTTGTTGCTAGTACCTCCACTGTGAATCTTAAGCAATGGAAATGTGTAGTGGTCCCTATATACATTAATCTCAACAATGCCTGCACACCCTCTTTTCTATATACCCTTTACTTAGGGCAACTGAAGAAAGTTACATTCTCATGTCTTGTGTTTAATTTTAAAGAATGCAATACAGCTGTAAATTCATATCACTTACCCTCAAGAAGTCATCAGTCAGGTCAGGCGTGACAAGTATGAACACTGCACACCCTTGTGATGAATTTGGCTTTCCCATGTTAGTGGTGGTCCTGGAGCCAGAGAGGCATGACACTGCAGTGATGAAGTGCTAGCAGTCTGACAAGAAGAGTCAAGATGACTTGTTTAGGTACAGGAGACAGTAAACGTGTTGGGACACAAAATGGGAAGATGATGATTTGCTTTGGTTCTCAGAGGGAGGGAAAAAGTGGAGAAGGAAGAGTTGTATTTTCTTAGTAATTCATAAAATCTTCCAACGTATTCATAAATATCCGTGAAAGACTTATTTTGCAACATCTAGCCACCATATAGAAATAGTAGACAAGTGTTACTTTTTCTGCTTTCTAGGATTTAGGAAAATAATAAAGTAACAGATGAATAAATGCAAATAAAAACAAAAAGCATACTTTTGTGTGCTTTTTGATAAAATACACCATTTTGAATGTGAAAAGCTTCTAAACAGTTTGTTTTAGACAAGGAAGGGTTAATTTATTCTTCAAAGCAGTTGAGCATTTTTTGACATATAAATTGTTTAATTTACAACAATGTCCAGATTTCCTCTGTTTTGAGATTTTTATGGATATTATACCAATAAGAATTGTGACATCTTGATTCTGGCACCCTGCACAGACCCCTAACAATGTAGTGCTGTATCCAGAAGTTCCTGCCCTCTCAACAGTACTAATATGGGTTGCAATATTTGTACCATTTTTAACCACCCACCCCCATATTTGTAGCTGTTGATTTCATTATACTCTGCTAGAATCATGAACAGTTCACTCTTGTGTCGTCTGCTAGCTTCTCTTTTAAATTGATTGTGAACTACGTTTAATAAGGTGTGAGCTTTTAACGCTTGTGAGAAAGAAAATACTATGTCATGAGTCATTATTCACAGGTTACAGAAGGAAAAGCAGTTTGTATTTAGATGTCCAGTTCTTATTGTATCCTGCCTTTTAATATTAGCTTTTGAAAAGCTATTTGCGTTTAAAACTTTTGTCAGCATCTTTCTATTCATTGTGTTAATGGTTGTTAAGAGTAAAAGTTGTATTCTCTAATAAGTACCTGATATAAGCGGTTTCTAATCCTGATAACTTCAAAACATTTCTTATTCTGATAAGAGTACCTCTTATGATAATTTAAAAATCATTTTGAAACTGATGGTTTCCTGTCTGATCTCTAAATAACAGTGCAGTTAAATCCGTAGAGAAATAGAAATACCTGATGGCTCCTTCCCTGCAGTACTATATTTGCCAAGTCTAGACTCCCATGGAAGAGAGAAGGGCATTGATATGCAGCTGTCTTTTCACGGTTTGGTGTGTAGTGGGAAACTGAGACTAGGCTGATGCACACACACACACACACACACACACACACACACACACACACACACACACACACACACACACACACACACACACACACACACACACACACACACACACACACACACACACACACACACACACACACACACACACACCTTATATACCCTACAATTCTATGAGGAGAGTGAGGGGGTAACTTTTTGTTTAAAGCCTCTGTGGGAAATTGGTTAAGCTAACAATCCATTGGGATAAATAACTGTGCATAATAACATGCCCACACTAAATTAAAGTAATCTTAGAGAGGTCTGGTTTAAACCAGAAAAACCCAGGAAATTCAGATATATTTATAGAAAAATTACATTTTTCAAGGATTCATAATGAGCTATACAAATTTGCTGTGGGCTGAAACTTGGCTTTAGAGGTCTCAACTGAGAATTTAAATGTTTATTTTTCTTTAAAATGGTGTTTGGCTTATAACATGATTGCAGAAAAATATGTTAATGTGTTTCATACACATTTTAGTACTTTACAGCAGATATGACTGGTTGTTTTTTTCATTAAACATTGCAGACATTTAGTCCACAATTTGAACTATGGATTTTTGTTTGTTTTGTTTTAAAACAGTAACTCACTTTTCTTTAATATTTAAAAGTGGGCACTATGTAAACTGAAATTTTTGTCTCTCACATAAACACATTAATGCTTTTTAAATGATACATTTATTGTGATGGATGTACAGCATAATTGTATTCGTTTATAACATAGTAATTATACATGAAGTCAAATGTAATTTGTAGCTGTCTTGTCAACAGTTATTAAGGCAACACTATTTCATGATCATTAATATGCAGTTGGATGACCAAATTCTGAAAGGTCTTGCAATGCACTGGGCTAGTGGCCATTAGCGTCCACTTTCTCCAGTCAGTGCTGCATATGGGAAAGCTTCCAAAATAACTTTTGAACTTTTTACTTATCACTTCTGAAAATAGAATGTCTAGAGTCTTACTTGTGAACTGAAAAAAAGTAACTATTGCTCTTCTCCAGTGTAAAACCATAATTTCATTTGAGACCACATGCCTGCTTGCTGTTATAGGAAGTCTTCATATTATCCCTTGTGATCATCCAGTTAAGGGAGAAGGCGTACATGGTCATTAGACAGTCATGCAGGAAAATAAACTCAGATCAAGGCCATGGTGCATTTAAAGCATATGCTTAACTTTAAGTATGTGAATAATCTCATCCCTGAATAATCTCATCCTTGTTCAGCAGTACACTTAATATGTACTTATCTTGATATGCTTAAAGTTAAACATGTGCTTAAGTGCTTTGCTGAATCTGAGCTTAATTTCCTATATAATCCTTACGTAGTAGGTAATGACACCTTCTCTCTCCCCAAACAGATTTAGGCAATTTCAGTTTGCCCCTTTCCACTTCCACCCCTGGTATTTAGCCTTCCCTGTTGGTGAGAAGGGGAGGAGCATCTATTCTGCCTTCATCAGTAGCACACACACACACACACACACACACACTCTCTCTCTCTCTCTCTCTCTCTCTCTCTCTCTCTCTCATAGCAACACTAACCACCAGAGACTAAATACAATTCAGAATTTTAAACTCTGCAAGATCTGTCAGTCACTGCCTGAACAGCCTGGCCATTAGCAAACAAGCAGCTCAATGTGAGGCTGGAAAAGGGTCTTTGGTAGCCCGTAATCATTGGAAAAAAGTGGTAGGTGTGAAAAAGAAATAAGGATGTTGTGGTTAGCCAAGATACAGGTGGGCAATTGTTAACTTTATCACCTCTCTCCATTAATTATTATAATTATTCTTGTAGATGTAGTATGGCAGAGATAGGAGCTGACTTTACCAGGGGTTCACACCCACCTACAAGGTTTGCTTTCAGATAAGTCTGCATGCACAGTAATCTCATGTATTAATCATTCTCTTAAAGTGACCTATACTTGTTTGTCGTTGCATTAGGCTGTCATGTAATTTACTAGTTGGACATATGTTTGTAGCTCAGATATCCTCTGTGTGATTTTTTTTTCTCAAGCAGACTCTCTGCATTGACAATATCTTGGCTTTGACACCTCTAACCAAGAATGACAGGTTGAATCCCATTTATTTGTAGAAGAATGTTTTGCCTTTGGAATTCTCTTTAGCTCTAGTCAGATGTTCTTCCAGAAACCTGTTTAGTCTCACGTATTTTCTACCCTTATATGTTGTCCCATTAACTTTTTCCCCAGTATGTTTGGCCTTATTCTCATGGCTTTCACACAATGACATATTATGTTTTCTGTTTTAACTCATACTGCAGCAGGGTGAATCAGCTCTGTGCCATATGAGGCAAGGCCATTTTTAAATACATTCAATTGTTCTTTCCTTCTTCTGGAGGCAGTCCAACAAATGCCAACTTTGCCTTTTGCATTGAAACCCTGTCAGTGCCATTGTACTTCCCAAATGCTGCCCTGCTGCATAAGGCTAGAAGGTTTATTACTTGATAGGCTGCTTTTGCTTCCCAGAGTCCTCACCAAATTTTCCCATAGGGCCCCAGATCATAAAAATCAACCTACTGCCAAGGAACCAGTAACTATTACTCTTGTAGCATCCAAAGGAGTCAATTAATATGGCGACTCCACCCATCTCTTGGCTCTGAGCACATCACCTCATTGGTGAACTTCGATCCTATTCGCCCATGAAATGAGGATTTAATGAATGTTAGAGCAAGGTCAAAAATGATATTGGAGTTTATCAGGTGTCTTTGCAGCTCATTGGTTTTATCCAAGATAGGATGACTTTGTGCAGTTTCCACCAAATAATAACAATAAAAATAAATAATATTTGCACTTCTAAGGCACCTTCATCCAAGCATCATAAAACTCCTTGTCAATATTAATGAATGACCTTAAACCAGAGGTGGCCAACCTGTGGCTCCAAAGCCACATGTGGCTCTTCAGAAGTTAGTATGTGCCTCCTTGTATAGGCACCGACTCCGGGGCTGGAGCTAGAGGCACCAACTTTCCAATGTGCCGGGGGAAGCTCACTGCTCAACCCCTGACTCTGCCACAGGCCCTGCCCCCACTCCACCCCTTCCCGCGCCCTCCCCTGAGCCTGCCATGCCCTTGCTCCTCACCCCCAGAGCCTCCTGCATGCCACAAAACAGCTGATCGGGAGGTGCGTGGAGGGATGGGGAGGCGCTGATCGGCGGGACTGCTGGGGAGTGGGAGGAGGGGTGGACAGTGGGCTGCTGACGTATTACTGTGGCTCTTTGGCAATGTACACTGGCAAATTCTGGCTCCTTCTCAGGCTCAGGTTGGCCACCCCTGCCTTAAACCATCAGTAGAGTAACTCAATGTTTGATCAGTCAGTTCCCACAAAACATTCTGGAACCTTGTAGACCCGCCTGAGGGTGAAACAAAGAAACAGATCCCCCAGCTGGAATAAGAAAAGGAAGGTCCTGATCTCAGCCTAGAAACAATTATGATCTATTATAAAAGGATATTCTTAGCCTGTATACCCCTTCTCATACCAAAAATCAAACCAAAGTAGCTGATGCCACTGCTCCATTCATTTCCAAAGTAGGTGAGGAACTGTTTAAAACCACACTACACAGAAAGAAGTTCCTTCTGCAATCTACTTTAAAGAGGTGTGGCACCATTTAAAATTGGGAACAAAGAGGGGGAGGGAGGGGATAGGAAGTGACATAGAGAAGGTTTAAGGACAGTTTCTGAACATGGTTGTATACCTGTAACCATGGGATGTGAGGATGTAAATTAAGCCACCACCATGACTATGTTCAAAAATGGTTTCAAACAAGGTTATAACCTCTAGTGTGAACAGTCTCTAGTTGCTTCCTTTTTGCTATTAATAAATTAATCTGAGTTTTGAAAGTGTTGCTTTTTAAGAGTCCTGTTAGTTGAATGCTTTCCTATTTATTGTCTCCTCTTTGCAATACAAGTTGTTTTCTGTTTTAGTGTAGGTAAAAATATAGCTTGCTTTATAACTTACAGTCAGGCACATTCCCAGAAAAACCATTTAGCTCTATCAGAGCCATGTGTAATAATTTCAGAATCTTTTACTAAAACAAGCCAACACGGGATGAATTATTCATAGTTCAGTTTATCCAGTTGTAATAGTAGCAGTATTACATACACTTAGTTGTGTAAAACATTCTGGTTATTAAAGCAATAGGGCATGTCATTCATTGGCCACTTGAAGTAACATTGGTATTGCTGAATAATCCACTTGTGTTAACTGGACTTCCCCAGGATTCTTTATTGAGCAGCAAAATGTAGCATGTGAGTTGCTGTTAGAAGTGTGTCAGGCTTTCAGTCTTAAACTGGCTAAACAACCTACAAAGGGGAGCCAATAGGGCATTAATGACAGGAAAACTGACTCAGTTTGACATTGTCACCAAGGCAATCCATGGTTTAGCATGGCTATGTTGTATAATCAATAAGAAAAGATTGTCTCTATTGGAAACATTCCAGAGTAAAAAAGTAGCCAGTTATTGCATATTGGGAAAGAATTTGGTGGGATCTCTCTCTCTCTCTCACGCGCACACACACACACACACACTCTCTCTCTCTCTATCTCTATCTCTCTCCTGTGGAAACATTCCATTGCACTAATGCTGACAAACCAACTAAAGTGTAAAAACTCTGAATTAACACCACACACGCAAGCTGCAGCATAATAGTTACACAAAAGAGTTTGTTAATCCACAGAACACTATGCCCAACATAACTCCATAAAAAGACTCAGAAAAATTACACTGTGTCATTAAGCTTCCTGCTTTGTGTACTACATGGAGTTATGGCTCAAGTCCTGTTTACCCTTCTTACCCTTTGCTACTGGATTGCCTGGTTGACCCCCTTTTTATTGTGACCTTTGACTCTGATTGTTAGTTTGATCACCATGGTGTTAGTGTAGCATTTGCAAGTAGCAGCTGTTTAACACATTGTACTTTAACCACTATGTTTGCAGGCCTGTGTTTACCCTTCGATTTGGCTTAAATGAGATACATATCATGGCCAGTTAGCTCACAGAGCATCATGAAGACCTATTAGTGTTTTGGTAAATGTGAAGCAGCTAATTTAATTCAAACAGCAGGGTGTCCTATAGCTTAGCTTAACTACCTGATGCAGAAGATGAGCACATAAAGTCCAATTACTTAGGGCCATTTGTTAGAAAAGATTGAGCTGACTAAGCCTAAAGAACATGGCTTTCCCTTTTGAATTTAGGGAAACAGATATAAATGGCAATTTAATTAATTTAAATGAATGTGGGGAAAATAATATGTTCGTTCATAAAAAATTGAGTCTGGCCATGACAATGCTGATTTTTGGAAGCTATACTTTGGCTAGTGAACTGAGCCTTTGTGATGAGGTCACACATATACCAGCTCCCATTAGTGCGCAGCTGGGACCTTGTCAGTGAAAAACAATAAAATCCCTTTACCCTACTCCCTCAGCGTCTTAGCTCACAAATGACCCCAGGTTTGGCCCAGTGGCCTACTAATGTTGTTACTTCTGGCTTTAGTATAATAGCAC
This sequence comes from Macrochelys suwanniensis, assembly GCA_033296515.1. Classification (NCBI taxonomy): domain Eukaryota; kingdom Metazoa; phylum Chordata; order Testudines; family Chelydridae; genus Macrochelys; species Macrochelys suwanniensis. Next base: position 115,811,405 of record CM065778.1, on the reverse strand, counting down.
GTTGGACATTTTTAAAAGTATAGTGCACAATTTAGGTGTAAAGCACTTGCCATTTTCTTTCAAAATTTTGATTTCAATTAAAACTATGGTAGTTTGACTATATATTATTCTGCTATTATTAAACAGGGAGGGAAAAAGTCTTCTGTGAAGGTACCTATCAGCGTTGCTGGTAAATAAAAATACATAAAGTAGCGGTGAGCTTGAGCAGAGAATGTCTGAACTCAGGTCCAAATTCACACATCACTCACTCTGTAATGCGCCATATCAAAACCCTGGATCTGGTTACCCTCAAACTTTGGAAGAGTTCATATCTAGGTTGGAATTTTGCAGCTCAGGATCATCTTTAATATAAAGTATAACAAATAAAATTCAGTGGCACAAAAGTCATAGACCAACAATAAAATAATAAATTAAATCAAGTAAACAGCCTCCGAATGGGAGCAGTTTTCAACTCTCTTAGAAACTTTGTGATGGAAGTTTGTTTTTAAAAAGTTGTGTGTGTCTAAAACCTGATTGAACTTTCATAATGTACGCATAGTCTGAACAACAGTGTTGTAAAATTAGATATCATGTGCTCGGTCTTTCAAAATGACCTTTATTGTGCTAGGGAAAAAATTGCAATCTTATTTTTATGTTCTGTCATCAACAGGGTATTGTCCCACTTTGTAAAACACTGTTATAATGTTCTAACCATAGAAGATACAATTTTAAAGCAATGTAAAATATATGACAGTATTACCAACAAAGTCAATTCACTGTATTTTCTAGGTGCAAAAAGGGCTGGGATCCAGAACTACATTGACCATGTGACAGATGGTTTTAAAAGAACTAACAAATATGAACTCTCAAAATAGAATGAATTGTTTTCTGATTGAAAGAAAAATTCACCTGTCCCAATGTCATAAAAAGCAAAATAGTTCATCTTTTCTATACCTTATGGGGAATGCCATTTAAGGGAAGGTTTAATTCAGTTTTATTGTTTGTGTTTTGAGTTAACAAACAGTTGGCGGGCTGGTTTAAGATCACAAAAGGCTATAGTCCTACAGTAGATATTTTGTAAAGGTATTTCACTTCTCTGACAATAATTGTGTTTTAAATAAAATAATTTTAACTGTAATTACAGTATCATTAGTGAAATAATATTGGCGGACAAACTGTTTAGTTTTTTTAGGGTTCCCAATATTATTGCTATGTAGTTCTTGTTCCTGCTAATAGTAATACAAGTACAAATAACAGAAGTGCATTTGTGTATATCTACCTACACAACAGCAACTTTCAAACTTGTCAAATGTAGTGAGAACAATTCTTCCAGGTGTTCAGGAAAATTTGAAAACCTTTGGCATTGTAATATTACATTAATTCAACTCAATAGCTTCTTACTACTTTTATACACAAAGTCCACTTCTAAGTAAGTCCGATTAAATAGTGAGTGAAAATTAAAACAAAAAGTTTGCAATAAGGAGAAAAAGCAGCAGAAAATACCAGCACTGAAAAATAAGGCATCCTGATGATAGAGGGTAAACCCCTGTAGCCTTTGTCAAAGATACTTCAGCCTCCAAAATTGTCGAACTATCATCTTTCACAAACCCACGCTGGCAAAAGGCATCCCCCTGTAGTGGCTGGTCTAGATAGAGGATAACAGCCTATTATTGCTACCAGTTTTTCAGCTATATGTGGTAAAGGTCTTTGATATTGATCTAAAAGTTCTGTCATTCATACTTGCTGATAATCTATGCTGGGGGGTCAATGTGATTCCATGTGGAATTTCTGTTTTCTCAGTTTGCTTTAAAGAAAAGAAAAAAATAACATAGAACAAAAACTCTGTTAAACAAACATTGAGTGCCAAATCAAGCACTGAAATGTTAGGAATTGCCAGAATTAAGCTTATCTGTATAACGTTGTCAGCCACTCTCCTTGTGCATGTACACTTGTTGTTGTTATATTTAACATGCATATTGTATGACACCTAAAGGCTTTGACCAGGTTATGTTGCTGTCTTTAATTGCATGATAACATACTATTTATTCTTCGGGACCCCTGCCTCATACAGCACACAGGATGGACAGCAAATGAGGCAGAGTGTTGCAGGAAGAGAAAGTACTTTCTTTTGTGTCTAGAACACTGTACTGGGACCAAGAGAGCTGGGTCTATCCCTTGCTCTTGTTTCTGCCCTCCCATGTGTTGTTGGGCAAGGATATCATAATGCATACATGCAAAGATATGGAGTGAAGCTTTCACAGGGAACCTTAATTCTGTTTTCTAACTTTTTGAATGTTTGATGTGGCAACATTAATAATTTTCAAAATATTTTGTCTGTAATTACTTATAACATTCAGAGGTGTTTATTAATATGCTGATTTCTTGCTAGCATAATTATAATAAGGGATAGATAAACTGCACATAATGAGTCCCAAACTCTCTGCTGTGTTGTTTTGGGGGCTGTTCTGTCCCCAAATCCCATTCTTGTGACGATGGAGAGGGAGTCCCTGCCAAGTGATCCTCTGGGGCATGCAGCAAGTGTAAACACCTTCAGATGTCTCTTAGGGTATGTCTATGCTCCAATGTAAGCCCAGGGTTAGAGGGACTTGATCAGCTAACCCATGTTAGGGGTGGGCTTGAGCATCTACATTATATTTTAACCCTATGACTTTTCTAACCTGTGCTTGAACCGAGGGCTCTGGCGTCCGCACTGCAGTGCATAGACCCAAGTCAAAAAGTCAAGGTAACCATATACCAGAGTCCCTAGCACCCCCACCTCCAAAATGTTGCTGCTCTAGTCTTGGGACCTTGGTGAACTGGGAGAAAACTTTTCTGCCTGCCCTGCATGTTACCAGGAAGCAGCTCACTTTGCAAAAGGCTTGTTTGGTTCGCTCTCCATTGCCAGCCCAGAAGGGACTCTGATAGTGTGCTTGAAGATCAGTGATCAGAAGAGAATGAGTTAATGCTGACCTGAACTGTTGCCATTCACAAAGGGTGGGTGGCTTCCATTTTCAGTGGAGTGGATTGCAGATTGTTGGGATAGAGAAGACTAAGGAAGTTGTCCCATGGAGTTGTGGGATACTTCTGGCTGATTCCCAGGACCCAAAACAAACGGGGCTGCATCTCCACTGCAAAGCAATAAGGTTCAGATCCTGGGTTCCAGCTTAACTCAAGCTCAGACCCTCCAGCCCTCCAGTGTCCTGGAACCCTGGTCTTGAGCCCTGGGTTAGCACAATTGCAATGTAGACACAAAGAGGAGGGTTAGGCTTGAGCCTGGGTTCAAGCATGGGCTTAATGTTGCAAGATAGACATACTTGTGAGTATGTCTACACAGAAAAAAAAAATGTGGCTGGCCCCTGCCAGCCAACTCGAGCTCGTGGGGCTTGGGCTGTGGGGCTGTTTCATTACTAAGTAGATTTCTGGGCTTGGGGCTCTAGAACCCTGCGGGGATGGAGGTGCCTAAGAGCCCTACGCTGGCCTGTGTAGCCACATCAGTTCCATTACGTCTGTACCCCTCCTCAACCATGAAGGAAGGGACCAGAGTTTTGCCCTTCCTTCTTTGTGGTGCACTCTCTTATCAATTTTTCTCATATCTCAATATTGTATGGGGAGTGAGGATGGCATGGTCTGGCAAATGTACAATGACAAGGTAGGTGAATCCCAATGCACTGGGGGTGTTGCCATGCTGGGTGCTACTACAACTTTAGCATGGAGTTAGGGGTTCCTTTTCCTCTCCACACCAAACTTAGGTAGAGGATCTGTCCCAGACTGATTTGGGTTAAATTGCTATATTCAGCTGATCATGGTTGGATAACTAACTACGGCACTTCTTTCAGCTCTAATCTCAGAAATATAGTTCCAAAGTTTTGATATAAGAAATCTGATTTTGTTTGTCAAAGCTACTTCTAAACTACAGTAACTTCTTTATAGAGTCATCATCATTAAAGAGCCTGGGGAATCGCCAGGAGTCCTCATAATGTGAAAATGATGAGATCAATAAAGCAGATTTGTAAATACGAATTTACAGAATATAGACTCTTGAATTAAATGCTTTAATACTTAAGTTTAGAGGATCTTTCTAGATGCAGAGCATAACACTTTAAGAGCCATAGAGTTTATACTGTAAAAGGGTGAGCTATATGAAATGTTATTGATTCATATAACTTCTCTACTAAAAAGTAGTGTTTGTTATGTTCGGTTCTTGTGCAACTAAAGCAAGAGATGCATTCATAGGTTACCAGAAAAAGTCAACTCTTAAATTGCAAACAAAGAGCTTCAGCTACCAACCATATTACATCATCAAAACATCTCATGGACACTCAGAAATAAGCTGTACTTCTGTATGGCAGTGAAGCAGCAAATTGAATTCTCATAATATGTTTTGAAAATGAGTCTTGTTAGGTTTGATGAGGTGGAAAAGGTACTGAGATCACTGGTTTGTTCCAATACATTCAGTACACTTTACTTGGCTGTTTGCCATGGCTAATCTTTTTAATGGCAGTATAGCTTGTAAACCCATTTGGTAGAAAGCTATGCATCTCAGTTTTATAATATCACACCAAGTAGGGTGGTAAATAACTTTCTGTTCAAGCATGAAAGCCCTTTTTTGTTACAATCCCAGAAATCTTATTTTAAAAACCTTATCTTGAAAGCCTCAGTAATTCCTTTATGAATTCAGCAATAAGCAGAATAAAAGGCAAACCTCCTGATTTATATTTATTATTTTTAAATGCACCCATCCAGTCCCCTTATTCAAAGACTTATGAGTTCACCTATCTAGCACTTATTTCTAAAAATACATCAATAATTTAGGAACAATGTCCAACAAATTGAATCCTCCCAGAACCCTCTGGATTCCTCAAAAAACTCCCCACTCGCTCACTCACTCTCCCCCTTAGGAAAAGTCTGGGAGAACAACTGAGCCTTGCAGCATGACCTTGAAGGTCAACAAATTCAAAGTTATGGAGAATCCAAGTATTAAGTGGATCTCATTGTCAGTGATCCCTCACTGAAAAGGAACTGGTTTCAGTCCCCTGACAGCTAAACCAGGGGCTGTTAGCTGAAGTGCCTGAGAGGATTTTGACTCAGTGGCCTCACATGGATGTGGTCTCTGAAGTAATCAGAGTCCAACCTATTTAAATCATTATAGGTTACTTCAGCTGCATTTAGAAATTAAGCAGAAGCCATCACAGAACCCACATGTGATGGAGCGTCCTGCTAAAAAATGTCCCTAAACAAATAAACCATCGTCGTCTGTGGAGTGGTCTACAGAGAGCATATCACAGTGTCCCCTTCTCACAATGACTACTGTGGTGAGGTCTGTATCCAACAGATGAAGATGCATCCTTTGAGACATCTTTCATTCTCATCAACTGCTGCTACAGGGACATCCAGAAGCAGTTGAAGATCCAACAAAACCCCCTGATTTAGTTGGACAGTTTCCCCACATTAGAAAGCTGATACCACCTCTTCGGTGTCTTCACATTGGTTCCTTGAACCTACCAGTTTAACTCTAGTCTTCTCCAGATTGATTTGCATCGAAAACCCAAGACCTGATTCCATCATTCTAATGTGTGAGAACTACTTAAAACCATTGTGGCGACAGAATAAATTTGGATTTAGTAAGGGATACTGTAGCAGTGTAGCAGAAAATGGTAGTCCTCAGTGCTGTCAAAATTTAAATACCAACTATACAAATGAATGCCTCTCCCAAGTCAATGGATGAACAAAGTTAAGAAGGAAACGTGGCCTGACTGACACCTGAAAATCTGCAGTTTGGCTCATGTGTCCAGGTACTTATTGTCCCCAAACATGTCTGTCTGGATTTGGCTTAAGCATTGTCCCATTAATATTTGCAGCTACTGTAATCGCACAAAGAGGAATAAAACTTAAAACAATCAGAAGAAATAAAGAAGAGCCATTCTTTTCAGAACCCACTGGCATTCATTCTCCACTACAACATTTTAATAAAAAATTACCCCTTAGATATTTAGATTATAGGCTTTCATAATCAGATTTTATGAACAACTAGGCAGGTCAAATTGTGGGCTTAAAATTTTGAAACTTTAATAGTTATTTTCAGAAGGTATAATTTTCTTGGTTGCTATTCAACTATTTATTTATTTATTTATTGCTGGACAGTTCCCATTAACATCACTCAGGAGCAGCAGAAGGAATATTAAGCAACATAATGCCATTCTATGCATTCTGTGGTATTGTTTTGTTGGCTTCATAGTAGACGTTACAGCTGATAACTTTTCTTTTGCAGTTTCCCTGGGTTTTTTTCATTAGGGCTGAACCTTGATTGTGCTTGGCTGTAGATGGTGATGGTAGGGTTGCCAGATGGGTAGATAAAATTTGGCTAAAATAGAATTTTTAAAAGGGAGGGGATGAAAATTATATAACAAGGAACTAATGAGTATCTTGTGATGTTAAAGCACAGCGGCTCCCTTGCTCATTGCTTGAAAATATGCTTAGACAATATAGTAATGCCAGGAAGCTTCATTAGATCAGCATCTATGTTGAATTCAAAGAAAACACACCCACATATACCTTCCATTTTATCTGCTTTATTCCAAACACCTTTACCAAAGAGACGAAATATGTGTGTGTGCTATTACTGTGACTTCAGATTGAGTTATGGCATTTTATAAAGTTTTTTAGTTTTATTTCCCCTTGTTTTCATTTGCCTTTCGGTCATTATCTCTCCCTGTATCACCAGCTGCCCATTCTTAAAGAGAGAGCCTACAGCCATCCTTCCCCTTGAGCCATCAGGAAGCCCAGCAGAGCAGCCAGAGCTCACCTACCACTTGGATTTGTACACATAGATCTCTGTATTTCAGTGAAGCCTAGGCCATTGTGGGGTTTTCAAGCCTCTGACTCTGTCTCCTGTGTAATTCCTGAAATAGCTCCCCCCTGACGGAGTTAAAGGAAATTCAGTAAGAAGAACCTCAGTTTCCTGAGTACTTCCCCATGTTAATTTATACCCCAGAGTCATATGCAATGGTCCACTGTGTTCAAAGACTTTGTTCTTGCTTTAGTCCTTCTCCATTGTTGTTGTTCTTATTTATTATTGTAGAGCCTAGGAACCCCAGTCATAGACCCCCATTGTGCTAGGTGCTGTACAAACACAAAATAAACAGCCAGTCAGGTGTGAGGTGAGAGTACGGTGCTTTGAGATTTAAAGGGAGATGAAGAAAAGTTTTTAAATGAACACATAACTTTTTAGACTAAAGTGAGTTTATAAGGATGAGGAGAGAAATAGAGGTAAAGTATGACTGTTTCAAAAAAATAACAAGTCATTGATTTTTATTCAATAAGGGCCAGCTCCTATGAGGTGGTAAGCACCCCTCTCTCTCATTGAAATCTCAGGGGATGAGGATATTGAGCACTTTAAAGGAAGTGCTCAGCATCTTGCAGGATAGGGCCCTAAATTTAGGAATTGGAGGGAAATATGTGTTAAATAGGTACATTTTGAAAGAACTGCCTTTTGCAGGTTTTAAAAAAAAAAGACACTGTGAATTGAGCCAGTGGCTATTAAAGCTGCCTTGCAGAAAGTTAAAAAGTCAGGCTGGTTGCTGACAGATGTTGCACTGATTCTTTTCCAGTTATCCATACAGTGAAGATTGTAGCCAGGGAAAGCAGTACATGAATACTAGATGTCCAGCGTGGTGTGATAGAATTCTGATGTCACATTCAGCCAAGGAACTGATTCTAAAAGTAAGTACACCCATGTGATCACATTATTTTCTAGTTATTTCTTCTATCTTCAACATAGCGTTTGTTTTTGTTTGATATTTCTTGCCTCTCCCTGAATTCTTAGTTGTCCAGAGTAAACCCCAGTGATAGTTGAAGACAGCAACACCAAAGCAATAATCACATTTTTCCCTTATGCAAAGCTTTTTATCTGAGGATCTTAGTGTTTTACAAACATTGTACAATTAAGTTTCACAACACCTCTGTGAGACATAGAGTCCCTGGATTTCAGTGCATAGTGATAAGTCTAATTTTGCCAGTGCCATAGGAACAATGTAGCTCAAGAATTTCCCAGTTTTCCTCCACTCCCTTCCTCCTCCCTGGCCCTTTTTTGCTGTACAGATACTGAGCCAGATCCTGGGATCCGACCAAACTACACACTTCACAAAAGGGTAGAAAGGGGACCTTTCTATTCCCCTTATCCTGTGTGTAGGACTGGTCCCTCATGCCAGGTTACAGCAACCTGAACGCTGTCACAATTTACACAAGTTGCACATGGGCTCAGAGAACCAAAAACACACAAGGAGATCATAGGGGCATCCCATCCATGCTTCTTTGCTCTTACCATTCCCCATTTTCCTGCTATGCCCGAAGTAGGTGTGAGGGACATGCTAGAGCAGTGGTGGGCAACCTGTGACATATGGATCCGCTGGCAGGCCGAGAGACAGTTTGTTTACACTGACTGTCCACAGGCACGGCCGCCCGCAGCTCCCCGTGGCTGCAGTTTGCCATTCCTGGCCAATGGGAGCTGCGGGAAGCAGCGCAGGCTGTAGGGACGTGCTGGCCGCTGCTTCCTGCAGCTCCCATTGGCCGGGAACGGCAAACCACGGCCACTGGGAGCTGTGGGCGGCCGTTCTTGCGGACTGTCAATGTAAACAAACTGTCTCGCGGCCCACCGGCAGATTACCCTGACGTGCCGCAGATAGCACAGACACTCTAGTACAGTGGTGGGCAGTGACTTTCTACCACACTACAGTGAGGTGATCTTCTTGGGGTTACTCCAGAGGGCTTTATTGACAGATTGTGATGGCTGTGCAGTCACAGCAGCTTCATCACACCCATGAATCTTGCCCACTTTCTCCAAAAATGTCTCTCTAAAGCTCTTCTTCTCACGTGTTAACCTCTAAGAAGTGTTGGCATTAACACCTTAAACTTTTCACCAAACCCTCATTCAGGGTGAAATTCACCCCTCATTGCACAAAATCTGAGCAACTTGGTTTGTTCAGGGAAATTCTTGAGGTCTGGTGAATGGAATTCACCTTCTGAACTTGGGGACAGGCTATAGTACAGCCCCTCTGTGACTAATCCAGTCACGGGTCTGGATAGAATTTTAAGCCCTTCTGCATCTCCTATATAAATGTTGCCAGCCAATGGATCCACAGAGATTCCAGATCTCCATCCATGATGGCCTTTTGGGGGCCAGAATAGGGACCTCCTTCATGTGCAGAAGCACTAACGCAGCCCCCATGTGGCTGCTCTGTCCAAGGCCTTCCTATACAGTCACAAGGCTGAAATAGTGAAAAGGGCCCTATGCACTTGGATTAATTTAATCTTTTAATTGGTGGTTAGTGCCATCAGTGAGCTCAAGATAAAGGCAATATTATGCTATTTATTATGCACAATAATTAAAATGTATATAACATCTGAATACTGTGGAACCCTAGTATTCAGTAGGAAAGCAAAACCTGGAAAACAGAGTTGCCAAACAAGGGGCAGGAACAGAGAATGAACTGGATATGAGCTTCCTATGCAATACTGCACTATAAAAAGTCAATTGAAATTTGGGCTTCATATGTAGAATCATATACCAAAGAGATGATAATTTTGCATCTCTATATGACACTGGTAAGACAGTAAATACAATATTGCATATACTTCTAGACACCCATGGAATTCACCATAACAAAGGACAGAGTGACCAATGAGGGAAGATTTTAAAAATTAGCCACAAATCAGAGATATAACTGTGTATAAATGTTTGAAGGGTGTAAACACCACCAAAGAGAGGAATTGTTTAAGATTATATTAGGGAGTGTAACCAAATTTAATGGGACAAATTTAAATGTAGGAAAATGAAGGCTGAACATCAGAGAAAATTTGTAACAATGAGGTCAATTGGCCTGAAATAATCTCCTTAGGGAAGTGACAGAAGTTCACTTGGAGCATTAAGGGCTGAATTTTCAAAATCCTTTTTAATCTTGTGTCCGCAATTTTGCATTTGCAAATTTGGGGCATGCCATTTTGGATATGGACAAAGATTTGTGCATACAAAAATTACAGGGGGAAATTAGAGCCACATTTTCTGCTGATGTAAATTGCACAGCTGCATTAATTTCAGTTTAGGTGTTCCAGTTTACACCAGCAGAGAATAAGGTTCTTATCCAGCTGTGGGCACTTGGAAATATTGGCCTATAGAACCGGAGCAAAGCAATAGAAAATATATAATAGGGAAGAGTACTGAATTCGTGGAGGAAAGAACAAGATGATGTAATAGGTCTAAGTCATTTCTAATTTCTTGATTGTATGCAGTAAACTATATTTGCCTTCCCACAGACTTCAGATCTTATTTCTTTATAAAGGTTTACACTGTGCACTGTTAGAAATATTTGACCCTTAAACAAAGGATCAGTGAGGAAACCAAAAACACACTATTAGACTATACTTAATTGCAAGTCTGATACATTTTTATACTTTAAATAGCTGTGTATCTTTAAAAATTAGAGATGAATAATTTCTTTGGTATAACTAGCTGTTGAGAAATTATTATGCGTTCTCTTTTTTTTTTTTTTTTTTTTTATGTGTGTGTTAGTGCTTTGTTGTAAGTAGCTGAAGGATTGATTTTCAGCTCTGGCCAATTTATCTCTTATTTCAAAGAACAAATTATAGTAAATCGGCACTTTTTGAGTGCTTTGTAGAAAAAGGAGTAGTGTGTGCAAATTAGCACACAACACAGTATGTTCAGCTGCACACACTAGGCGTTACAGATTGTACAGACATGGGGCTGTAAACAGCTTTTGTGCAACATCATCTATCATGCTATGGTCGGTTACCTCACCATCATGTTATTTTATGCTTCCTGAGCCCTAAAACACCAAAGGTTGCCCACTGCTAGGGAGTTGCGTTGATGCCTGATAGCATGCAGTAATGAATGCTCAGCCAAGTGTATATTGTTTCTGCTTGTGCGCTGCTGTAATTTGTTTATCTGTCTAAAGATTATGCAGTTGAAAATCCACAATTTTATGCTGCCTTTGTAAATTATCAAGTCGCTTTTGATGAATGTATCCCCACTTCCGACGGTAGTGGCATTATGATCTTGAAATATTGGAAAGTGTTCATGCATACAATGCAGAAGGTTATGTTTTTATATTTTTTTGGCAGACAACCATGCTATAAAGTAAATCTGACCTTAAGCTTCCTTACTGCATTAAAGATAATTCAGTTTTAACTTTATAGTCCTAAATGCTGCTGTTTATATAAAGTTCTTGCCCAGTCAAACTTGACTGATTACAGATGAGAAAATCTTGACTGTTTCATACAAAATAAATGAGTATTGTAAACTATTTTAAAACACATATGTGATTGTATTAGAGACTTGCCAGTGTGCAGACTCCAGATTTAATTAGCTTTCAGGAATTGTTTAGTATAATAAGAAATTGTAAGCTTCTCTGTGTGTTTATTCCTAAAGGGTTGTGCTAGATAAAATAGGCTGTCAAAATCACACATTCAGTGTAAATGGCAGAAAGATAGTACATTCTATTATTTATTAAATCATAGCTGCAAAGAGAACAAGTGTATAAGAAGAAAGTTCAACGTAGAGTAGAATGAAAGCAGTTCACAGGGCTGGCTAGAGGAGTGCTCTCTTTCAATTGAGGCTGATTTTCTTAAGATATTTTAAATGCTCTTTTTATTAAAGAAAAGTATCTAATAGAAATACAATTTTTTTGCTTTCTTCTTTCATAGCTAAATATTTAACTGTTTTTAAATATTCAACAGCTGTTTCTACTTACTTAACTTTACACAGTTGATGCAATAACACAATGGGGTCTGTGGCTAGGGCTCTTAGGTGCTCAGGTAATTCAACTAATAAATAATAAGGATAAAGGATGTGTTAATGTTTCTGCTTGTACATGTAAAATACTACTATATGGGTACATAGGGTGTTCTTTAATGAGACAATGTGAATTCCATGTTATTCCAAGAGCAACATTCATGTCCTATGTAATTCAGTAAAAAGATTTCTGAGCTGTTCCTAAAAGAGAGGACTGTGGTGAAACCGCTTGCTGCATTTCACTGACACAAGATTTGAATGTCGCTATAACTGAGTCCTTAGTTTCCACATCTTAATTAGTAGTTGCTAAAAGTTGTTAAAGCCCTAGAGTGATTTGTAAGTATTTTCTGTGGAAATTGCACAAAGCTTTGCAATGGATATTTAATGTAACGTTTCTACATATGAGCCTATGTAATCTTTGCTCTAAGGAGCCAAGTTAAATATGCCCTCACTAAGAAATCTTCTTGCATGTTCTTACTGAACTTCCATTAATGTAACCTTTTCTTACTTAAAGAAAATCAAATACTTGTGGCACCTTAGAGACTAACAAATTTATTTCAGCATAAGCTTTCGTGGGTTAGAACCCACTTCATCGGTGCATCCGATGAAGTGAGTTCTAACCCACGAAAGCTTATGCTGAAATAAATTTGTTAGTCTCTAAGGTGCCACAAGTATTTGATTTTCTTTTTGCTGACACAGACTAACACGGCTACTACACTGTAACTTTTCTTACTTAGTTTTCTCTGAAATCTGAAGAATAACTGAACTGACTAGTCTTTTTTTTTTTAATTAGTCAGAAAATGATGAGAAGATAGTGATTTATGACCATATTGGGCCAAATGTCTGCATGGGGGATCACAAGGTAATTTAACTCAGTGTTATAGTATTGTATTATACTATGTTTTATTAGGAACATAGAATGCGTGTATTAATTTCTATCCCTTTTATATTTAAGTCAATTATTTTTCTCCTTTTTTATTTTAAACTAGATGCTTTGGAAAATTTTATACCAGTTGGGGTCAAATTCAGCTGAAATCAGTAGAAATGCTATATTAGATACAAGCACAAGTTTCAGTAAAGAACAGGATAATGTTCCAGAATGAAGCATAAAAACATAATATAATTTGAAATCAGTATGAGCAAATATATCTGTATTTATAATCTTACCTAAATAAAGTGCCCATGGAAAACTTTAGTTTCACTTAGTTATCTAGATTGATTCATGAATATAATTTTAATTAATTTGGTGTCTAGTTGACTATTAGAACAATAAAATGCTGACAGTACCATATATAAGTGACAGGTAAGAAAAATAATATTTAGTGATATGCCAGTTGTTTAAAAAGATCAAAGATGATAAAAACATAAATTTTAAGTAACCCATATAGTTAGCTAATTCTCCTCTGAAGATACCACAGACTAGAACCACAGTTAGAAATATTTGATCAATAAGCACCTGGTTTCTTTTAAAATCCTATAAACAACTAAAAACATCTCTGATATTTTAAGGCTGACTATCCATGTAAAAATTCAGTTAGAAATCTGGAAACTATACTGCAATATCATTGACGGATGTACTGCAGTGGTTCTTGAATTATGATTTTAGGAATGGTAATGGGATACTTAATAACTCCTCTGTGTGAGCATGTATGTGTGTATATATATAAATGATGACTGTAAAAATAAATAAATACAAATTTACAAATATAGAAAGTTTGTATATATTTATTTTACAGTCATTTTTGTGGAAGTAGTCAAATGTTTTTCAAAGGAACAAGGGATTTTACAGATATACTAACTTGTATGATAAAATTAAAAGTGCAGTGTCCTTCGGGAATAGAGTAATAGCCAGATTTGAATACAATCATTTTGATTTCTTTTATGACTGATTTATTTAACAAGCATCCTCTTTCAACAGAGTTAATATTATGACAAATGAAATAAGATGCTGTGTAGGGGGCTCAATCCTGCTTCTATTGAGATCGATGGCAAGATTCCCGTAGATTTCAATGGGAGCACAGGATCGGCCCAATAAGTGGCTGTCTTCCTGAATCTCTTGAGAATTGTAAGATTACAATAATGAAGGAAGTCTAGATTATTGCATCAATTTGTCACTGGTTATAGATTGATTCTTAATCTGTTTGAAATAATCGTTACAAAGTGTTTGATCTCTTTCTACCTTTCAAGTGTATAACCCCTATTTCTCCCTAACTTGCTGCAGCCTGTGTTCCTGTCCTTTCGAATAGCTGCTGGGGCAGGTAAACCTATTGCAAATGTGCACAAGTGTTGTGTCGTGCAGTGATGTGGTGGTAAATATCATTTTTTTCCCCTTTGTTTATATTTTCTACATCATTTCCCCTTTGTGTTTATTTTTCTTTTAAAAAAATGCCAATTCTGCAACAGGAAAAAGATGCCCTCGAAATGAGAAGATCTTTCGTGAAACCACCCTGTAGCATGGAGGAGGAAAGAATAAGCAGTATATTGAAATGCATAATCCTAACAGCTGTATTGATAAATCAAGTCTTGAGTGCCACATTTTTAGACTGCTGATCGTACACTATGCTTCAGCATCTGGACTCTGTTCGGGAAAAGCCTCACATACCTCACTGTCTTGTATGTTCATGTGACATCAAGTAGAAATGTGGAATTATTTTTATATATATATATATATTATATGTCACGGTTCTGTTGCCAAAACTCTAATAGACAGCAGAGATGTTCTGTATTTTAGATTTCACAACTTTCAACTTTTAATAAGTGTTTGTCAATGTGGAAAAGCTACTTCAGCACATTTTAAACTTTTAAAGGCGTCATGCCTAACATTATATATCTGTACCATTTGGGGATTTTGTACATTGGATTATATAGATAGAGATTTTGATGGTTTAAAATGGTATTTTCTTGATTGACCAAGGCTTACGGTTTGTTTTAGTTTTAGAATTTTGTTTTGTTTTTCATTTTTTATAGATTTTTTTTCTCATGTTATTTACTATTCTGCCATGTAACATGGTTTTGAATCACACAGCAGCTGCTTTCTATACATACATATGTGTGTGTCTATATATATATATATATATATATGTATGTGTGTATATATACACAGATATATAAATAATTTATAAACCTTACCAAAACGTATGCTAAATATACTTTCCATTATGACTGCTTGAGAGTGCCATATCAGCAATTAGTGTTGGAGTCTAGCAGTTTTAGTTAAGTGTACATCAACAATCAACATTTATAAAACAAATAATATATAGCAGTGCCATCATCAATACAGATATATAGTATACTATATAGCACATATATTAGCAGTTTCACTTTGTTACTCCTATAATACCTTCTTTCTAAGTACTATTAAGGACTGAATGTGAAGTCTCTAGTTAGGTTTGGGTGTACCTTTCAAGAATTTTGTAAACTGTTTTTGTCTGTCTTTTGTTACTGTTTTATGGTGCCAAGTATTGTATATTAAAACAATAACAACATGGGAGAAGAAAATTAGAAGTCTGTTTCAGATAGCATCTGCACCCAACACAGACTGTATTTATACAAAGTGTTAGTGAAAAGGACTGTAAATTTTCTTAGTTAGTAGCTATGTGCAACCTGCAACATAACCTTGTTATGAACATTTTTCTCCCACCACTAAGTACAACATTAAAAGGTGATTAGAGAGTCTGTTGATGAAACACAAATGTATGTTTTATTGATTTAATTTAGAACACTACAGAGTTCATGGACTGTGTGATGGCATTAGATTGATGCTTGATTTTGGTATAAATCACTACCATTGAAAATGATTTGATGTCCGCTTGCAGAATTTGTTTTCACGACAATACAGTCTGGGTTTGTATTAAGTACTGTTGTTCATAGGGTTTCTGCAGCTCTGTAATGTCAATGTGCCATGTTGCAATATAACCACCCGGTAATTCTATTTAACACGAATAGAGATTCAACTCATGGCAACTTTGAAGGCCTTTAGAAATGAGTACTCTGGTTCTCAAGCAATAAATCTGATCATAATGAAAAATAACTGTGTCTGTCCCTTTAATTTTGGGTGTGGGGATTATGCAGAAATATGAAGTTGTCCTCTTAATTTTCTGCTAATTGACTATATTCTTTTTTTGTCTGAACACCTATGCAGATAATAAGATGCATTTTTGTGTATGAATTGAAACACAAACTGAGAAGAAGAAATTTAACAGATTGATTGCACTTTAAAATGTGGGATTATTTTATTATAATATTATTAATCTGACTATAACAGTGTATTTATAGCTACTCTTAATATACTAACACCACCAGGACCTTTAAACTGCTAGCCCCTGATCATTTTATAGATACTGGTCTACATGCTCTTTCCTGAGCTCTCTTGTCATAAAAAATAATGCTGCCTCTTAAAAAAAGGGGGAAAAACTAAAGACTTCTTTATATATAGACTAGTTAAAATAATAAACTGTGGGACCATAAAGAATTCTAAGCCATCTAAAGAAGAAACAGCTACACAGATGACCTATTAGGGTAACTTGTTGAGTCGAGAAATTCTCAACAAAATTAATTCAACAATGTTCATAAAATGCTATTTCAGTGCTTACAAAATTGGAGGCATGATCTCTCAAATGTGTGGGTCCCAAGTAGTAAGTTTCAAGAAAGATCCCTAATAGGAATTCCTCTTCTTGAATAATATCTTGAAAGCCTAATAGGTAAATATAA
Source organism: Macrochelys suwanniensis (assembly GCA_033296515.1). Lineage (NCBI taxonomy): Eukaryota > Metazoa > Chordata > Testudines > Chelydridae > Macrochelys > Macrochelys suwanniensis. The sequence continues at coordinate 115,794,913 of CM065778.1, read as the reverse complement.
AATATTTTACCACAAGCTAAGGTTTTCTATCAAATTACACATTCACTGAATTGTATGTTCTCCCCTTCATGGCATTAACACCACTAAAGTCACAGTGTTCGTTAAATACTAACTTTGGTATGTAACCTCTTTTTTTAATATGCAATATTGATTGTATAACTATTGGCATGTTTTAATCTGAATATGGATTTCTACAATGGAGAATTTCGCTCTAGTGGGACTATTAATTTAATATTATAGAATATAGACTGTTCCAATCAGGCCAATATAGCATTGTTCCCAGCAATCCCATTATAGTTAGTAGAAATAACAGATTTTTTTGGATGGAGAGGTTAAATACCTCTTGCTTTTGGTCAGTTTGATGGGTTAAAAGCTACCTTGATCTATAGAAAGATACTAATAACTGAATATATATTTCTGGGCACCTTAAAGCTCAATTAATTAAATATAAAATCTGTAGAGGAACAATTGTAAGAATTCAGGCTGGCCCCTCAACTATAAGTTTTATAATCCTGTCACTTTCCCTTAGCAATCAATTAATGTGCTTAGATTTGTCCCTGTAGTTCCAGCTGTAATGAAGCAGCCACTACCCTTCACATTCAAGTTTATTCAAGACACACTGGGGCCAAAGTGAGGATTTTTCAGAACTTGATTTGTAAATGTAGACAAATAGAGCCTGGTCCTTCAAACCCTTATTGCCTTCAGTGGGACTGGGACCTTTCGCCTGAGGAAGAATTTACAGGACCACCCCTAGAGTAATTAGCTCCCCTGACAGAAAGACTCCGACGCGTTAAAAGTCAGAATGAAATAAATCGGCCTCCTCCCAAGCCCTGAAGTGACACCACCTGAATCTCTGTGTGAACATCCTGAAGCGCAGCTCCAACCAGTCAGCAGAAAGCTGATAATTAGGGCTGGTAGGTGGATAAGCAGCTTCTACGTTGAGGAAAGAAGAGATCAATGTGTCCCAGTAAAGCGAAGTAGCCTTCTAGAAATCTTGGCTTTTCTGTCTTTACTTTGGAAAGGTGTTGCCATCTGAGAAGTAAGTGCAAAGCTGAAATCCCATCGGGCTGTCTGAAGAGGGATTGGCTCTTTCCATCAGGTATTTATCAAATTTGGAAGCACATCAAAGTATAAAACATGAGGAAGGAAACAAGGGCTGAAAGATCACAGTAAACAGAGTAAATACGAAAATACAAGCAACGGTACACGTTGGGTACTTGCCTTCTTCAGTAACAGCCCTAAATTTCTTCCCTAGTCAGGCCACATTTACAGGGGACAGGATAATGTATTAATGAACCTTTAGCCTTTCTACAACATTGTCAATTAAAGACAACATGGGGAATAATGCTAACCTGTCAAAAGAGGACTGCTGTTGTAGTATACCTAAATTATATGTCTAATTGACTGTTTTGCTTAAAGAGGTAAACTAACCACAGATAAATGGCGCCTAATATACAGCTGATCTAGCTGCATTAGGCTTGCTAGGAAAGGATTGAGAACAAAGGGCTTTGGGCTTAGTTCAGTCACCTTTTAGTGAGAGGAAATGTGGTGGGTTTTTTTAAGTTAACTATCGTTCTGACATTTGAATTCATTCACTCTTCTCTTTTGGGAACCTCTGGTTTATCAATTACCTTATAAGAAGTTAGGATCTTGAGAAAATACGTATATGGCTGTAAGTTTTAAACGTATGGTTTGAGGCCTTAGTTGTCATGCCATTTTAGGTGGTTTATTAGCCCTAGAAAGGGCACTAGCCGCTGCTTTACCAGCCGGTTCCAGGCATGGTCTGCCTGGCCTTGGCCGAGCGCTTGCCCCTCAGCTGGGGACATTGCCCAGCCCTCCTTAGCGCTCAGAGAAGCTGACAGAAGAGGTGCTTCACGGTGGGCTTGGCGGGACACACCTTGAGGACCTACCAGCTCCTCTAAAGCGGCAGATCCGGCCGTGACCGCTGCAGTGAGTGCGGCGTTAAGATCTTTCTATCTGCCTGGGTTGTATGGAAGCAGACACAAGCTGCACGCGGATTTTCCCCCCGTGGTTTAAACGTGTGGTACAATACCCGCCCTGCCAGAGCGGCTGGGGAGCTTGCTCGTGCGCACAGGCGTGGGGGCGACTGTCCTGCAGGCTGCAGCCATGCGTCCCCCTACAACAAGAGCTTGCTGGGCGTGAGAGGTCCCCGAGGAGTAAGAGCGGCCAGAGCTGACGCCAGCCCAGGTCCCAGCAGCAACGGCTTGTGCTGAAGAGAAGGGACCACGCTTGTGGGACACTCACCAGGAGACTGAGCTGCTCTCGGGCCCGAGCCACCCCGCGGCCGTTGCTCGGGCCGGGTTCCCACGGGCTCCCAAGGCAATTCTGCCGGGCTCGTGCGTGGCGCCCCTGGGGCTGGGGGATAACAAGTGCTGGGGGGCGGGGGCTGGCTCCGGGCTCCGCTGCTTGCATTGAAAACACCCCCACCCCTCCCCGTGAACCACGTGGCGCCTCAGAGCCATCAATCTGCTCCGCTGGCAAAGAGAAACTAGAGCCGCTCCTCCTTTGGCTCGGGGCTAGGGGGGCCGGCAGCGAGCTGACAGCCGGGCTGGGCTGCGGCCCCAGGGCAGGAGGGGAGGCTGGGACCGGGCCAAAGAAGGCCCCGCCGGCTCTCGGCTTGTTTCTTGCCGAAGGGGGAGGCGGCCCTGGGGGTGCAGGCGAAGGGCAGGCCGGTTCCCCTGCCCCGGGAGAGGGGCGCAGGGACGTGAAGCTGCCCCGGCCGGAGATCCGCGCAAGGCGGCGGCTTTCCCCCTTCCCCCCATCCCCAGGTCAGCGGCTAAGGCCGGAGCCCGGCCGGGCGCTGCTTCGGAGTTGTCCGTGCGGCTCCGGGGCGCGTGTTCAGCCGCTCCAGCCTCCGGGGCACCAAACCCGCTGCCTGTCCTGCGCCGCGCGAGTCCTCGGGCAGCGCCCCAAGCTAGGCGGGGAGGCCGCCCGCACCCAGCCCTGCGGGGCTCGCCGGGCCCGATCCTGGTCCAGGGGCTCCCTGCAGCCCGGAGACGCCCCTGCCCAGCGGAGCCTGTTGCCTTTGGGGGGCAGAGACTAGAGCGGTGGCGGCCAGGCTGGGCTCGGGAGGCTGCACCTGCCGGGAGGCTCCTGGCGTCCTGCCGGCGGCGCGGGGCGCTGGAGGACTCGCGCCGAGGCTCGGCTCGTAGAAGGGTGGAGCCGGCCGGGCAGCGCAGGCTCGCACTTAGGCACAAGGGGGGCTTTAAGTGCGGGGCCCCGTTCATGCTGCTGCCTGGCTGGGTGTGAGATGTAAAGAGATTCACAAAGGGCCCGATCCCACAGGCGTCGCTCAGTCAAAAGCTCATTGGACCGCGCAAGGGGCCAAACGCCAAGGCGCATTTAGCTGTGGGGGTCTCACAAGAGGCACCTATTATGTTGCTTTAATTTAAATGGTCCAGCTTTAATGCTGGAGAAACCCCGTTTTGTTGGCGCTAAAGCGGTTGCCAGACACGGCTCCCATCCAAGTGGCTTTCTTTAAAGTGATCAGGGACTGAATCATCGCAGGGAAAACTTAAGGACTCCCAGCGTTTGGAAATGGGTTTTCTTTTCTTCTTCTTTTTCTGGCTGCCTGGCAAGTAAAGAAGGGCCCTGCTTGGCTTTTCTGTGTAGCCCATTGCATTTGCTCAGATTGCAAAACAGCAGCTGAGAAGCAGAAAGAATGTCTCATTCATTTTAAAAAAAAAACCTAACAATGAAACTGGCCTAGACTCCTAAGGCCCTTGAATACTCTCAGAGCCCAGTTACAAAAAAACAAAAACCCTGCTGCTCGTGTCCTCCTCACGAAGCCTGTGGGAGCATCTTTCTCCCGCCCGCAGGTTTGATGCGTCTTGTGCTTTCGTCCCTAACCACTTCTGACTTGTCCAAACCATAATTTAAATATTTTGCCAAATAATCGGCGTCCTCTAAATAAAAATCACCGGTTAGCTGCAAAGACAGAGCTGCTAGCTTTCACTACCCACGGTTTCCTATAAAGAGAACACCAAAAAGAAATAAAATAAATCCCATTTCTACCGTGAGATCAACGAGTTGGCCCTGTAGGGTTCTGCCTCTGGGATGGTGTCAAGATAACAATGAGCGTTAAGCTACTAAGTACCTACGTGAATCTAACAGATGCCTACCACTGACTGTTGGGGAAACGACGCCGTACACTGCAACTCTCTCCCTAGAAGGTAGCTGTTACATACGTAGTTTGGTAGCTGTTTGTAGGATGCTTTCGATTATATATATATTAACGAAAGAGAGATACTACACTCTCTCTCCCTCCTTCGGAGAACAGACACATTGGAAAGATGTTGCTTCTTTCTTTTGCTACGTGCCAGGGAGTAGGGACACATTTTAAGTTTTTCGCAACTTTTGTTGCGCTCCCCCTTTAGCGCTCAGGAAATGTGATGTTTGGTGCAGTCACCGAAGACAAACGGCCGAGCTTTTCTGAACAGGTGTGTGAAGATGAATTTATACATACGTAGTGGACATAACTCTTCCTCCCGCTCATGCCATCCTGGGAATCTGGGCTCCTCTTTCTTTCAGAGTCCAGTGTGATTTTCCCTTCTGTGCATAGACCCAGTGGCACCCTTCGCCCCCCACCCCCCACCTCTGGCTCGGCTAAGGGAACTCACACTCGCTTACTCTATTTCAATGAAATATTTGTTATGGCCTGGGAGAATGGCCACAAGAAACTGCGGAAGGAACTTCCTAGTTCTTGGCAAGCCAAACCTGAGCAAACCCCTTCCCCCACGGGCCTGCTTTCCCAGCGTTGTGCTCTGCAAGTTCAGCAGCAGCAAGTTTGGAAAAAAGAAACGGCACAAAAAGCGGCGAACAATTGCAAATAGGTGATTTACAAAACAATCATCATAGACTTGGAGAAAGGGGCGTCTTTGTCTCTATCCCTTCGCTTGTTTCCCCCCAGATGCGCAGCGCTCTTAGTTCTTACAAAATAAGCGCTACAAGTTAGTTAGCAAAGTCTGGCTCCGATCACAAGTTCAGATCCTCTAACCTCTTGGCTTCGGGTGTAAATTTACAAAGGATTTAAAATATTAGTAACAAATCAGAGCCAGCCAGTTTTGCAGGATAAGCAACAATTGGTACGTGGCTGGGACTGTTCTTTGGGCGTCTCAGCTTCTCATGTAATGCAGCTACTTTTGAAACACTAAACTCCAGCCCAGGCAAGGAGCTTGACTCTGACACGGGGGGTTGTTTCTGCAAACCGCTCTGCTCACAGCAATGCTCGTAACCAATGACTTTGGGGCCCTAAGCCCACAAGCGGCGGGTCTGAAAGGCTGGTGGCGGGACGACGGCCCGACCCTGCGTTCCTGGGTGCTAGCTTCGGGGAGCACAGGGCGAGGGGTTAGTTCCCTCGCGTGTTTCATCTGGTGCATTAGGATGGAATGAAACGAAACGCAAAAACCAAGCCAATAACTCCGCCACCGATTACAAGGGAAGGGGAACTGCTGCTATTTCTCACACACAATGAAAGCACTGGCCAGGGTAAGCGCTCGGGGCAAGCTCTTACCACCCCAGGCTCCGAACTAGCGGTGCGTGAGCTCTATAGCCAGGGTTACACCCCGAATCCGCCCCTTGCTTTCCACTCCTGCTCCTGTACCTCGCCCTGGTCATCGGCGGGGTTCGCTCTGATTTCCAGTACAGCGGCTCACCGTGAGAGGAGACGCTCCGGACTGGACAGGGGCAAAGGAGCCGACAGAATCTCTTGCTTTGGAGCTCAGTTGGGACGCGAGGCCCTTGAAAACGTCCCTAGTCCCCACCCCTGTGACACGGCAGCGCGAAGTTACCCTGCAACAGTTGGGCGAGCGTCTAATTCCAACTTTTTCTCGCCCCTCCCCTTAAAAATAAACCCTCGAAATATTGCGGGGCCCGGCTGAGATTTCAAAACAAACCCACAAGCCAGGCGCTAAAACAGCTTTGCTTCTAGAACAACAAATTACATTTTTCCCTGCTGGGATTGACTTCAGTTAGCACCACGGAACACCCCCCACCCCGTTTGCCGAGGCGGGACCCCAACTATCCAAGGGGGTTTAAAATCCCTACTTATTGTGAACAACATGTGGGTGAGGGGGGGTGAGATGGAAAAAGTAAAATGAAACAAAAAATCGGGGGGAACGCGCTAAAGGAGAAGCTTGTTAAATAATTTATTGATTTATACAAAGTCTTTCCAACCGACGTGGAGGCAATAGTTTTAATCCAATTTAAAATCAAGTGTCCAGTTTTGTCTGTCTTTTTGGTTGGGTTTTGGTGTAATAGAGCATAAAATCCGTAGAGAGGAAGAAACTAAAACTGCCAAAACGCTCAATGAGAAGGGAGGGTGAAATAAAAGAGCCATTTTTACACTAGAAATATACATCACAAAAATCTGAAATTTCCTATATACAAAGTGGCTGAGCTGCAGTCGGTGATCCATACAAAACAGTAACAAAATCTGATTGCTGGGAGCAGGAAATTGGCAAGAAAGAGAGGGGGGGGGGGAGAAAGTAAAAAAAAAATAATAATAAAGGAACGTTGGAAAGATTCCTCTGCAATTTACATCAATGAGAAGGAAGATAATTTCATAACTTATTCTGTAAAAAATATATACATTTCACATACATCTTAGGCTGTACAACACATCACTTTTAAACATCCAGTTACAATTCTTCTTTATAATGTTTTATACCCTGGTTATTTCAGCTTTTATAAAGCGCCTTAGGGAGCAGTCAGTCTTGTTGGCTGGGGCTCTTGCCCTTTATCACAAAGTATCCGAGTTGTTACTGCAGGGGCTGATGAGGGCTAAATTTGTGGATTTGTGCTTTTTCAATAACCTCGTGATTTTTTCATCGTCTGAGTTGGGGTCCAGAGGTTTGTTATATTCATCATCGTCCTCATTATCTGAGCTCTCCTTCAGCTTCTCCGTCTCTGAATCGTGTTTTTTCTTAGCTGAGGCCATTTCTGCTGCGTGTCTCTTTCTCCATTTCGTCCTTCTGTTCTGGAACCACACCTGTTGGAGACCCGGTAGAAGAGGGGGAAAAAAAACCCTTAGCTGTAACTCTCCTTCCAACACCCCATCCTCCTGCAGATTTGCAACCCTCCCTCCATACACACATAGAGCGCCCTTCAGAAAACTTGGTTTCACTTTCCCTCTGGAATATTGCTTGCCCTTGGCTGTTCCTGTTTAAACAGTAAAGTTGGGTGCCTCTCGCCGTGTATAGGCCTTTAACATCACTGGTTCCGTCTCACAGGACAGCAGGATCGTTTATGTACTATTAAAAATTCAGTCACGTTATAGGAAAAGGGATCATCACTTTTGACTCTCAAACAATAAAATAAAGGCCAAACACTGTACATAAAAGTATAAAAAACTGGCTAGACCGCAACAGGATAACTGTGGAGAAATGTGTATGTTTGAGTAAAGTAATTGCACCTGCCTCTACATAACAGCTCATTCAAATTGTATCTTTATGGTTTAACAATGTCAGGCGAAGGAATATAGTGTCCTATTCCTGACTTCCCTTGTGTTACAATGAAGCTAAAATTAATTGGAATTTTGGTAGCATCGGAGAATAACATTCTTTTGAAAAGTGAATGGCCAAGAAAATAGTTCACAGTCAAATTATATATAACCCAGCATACAATAGTTCAACATTGCCAAAATATTTCACAATATTATTATGTTTAAACAAAATGTACACATATCTAATATCCCACACTGAACTCATTGGAATATTGAGAAATGTGAAACCATTTCACTTGAGTAGTTTGTGACTGATTTGCAAAGCTAAGGACTCTGTATATTTAAGACAATGCAAAAGAACTTTAAAAACACAAAGGTAATATATATTACATATACAAATATTATTTTAATTATAAATAACCTAGAAGCGTTTTTTATATTTTTGCATTATTGTAAGGAAATAACCCAATTGTGAAAAAACTATGATTGTGTGGTCCAGAAAATAAAATATTACTTTTGCAATTAAAGTAAATCAGATCTTTAGATTATATCTCCTGTCCTAACTTTAATACTCCCACAGGGTCTGTTAATTCAGTAAATTGTTAGCTGAAGAAACAGTTATTCCTCAGTTACGTGCCAGTTTCATCTTTCAACATCTGTGAATCCATTAATAAAATAATCTTTACTCAGAGACGATTCTGGTGGGTAAAATGGGGCTTCTTACCTTAACTTGACTTTCTGTCATTCCTAATGAATAGGCCAGTCGAGCTCTCTCAGGTCCTGCCAAGTATTTAGTTTGTTCAAACGTTTTCTCCAAAGCAAAAATCTGCTGCCCTGAGAAAGTTGGTCTTGAGTGTTTCTTCTTTCCATCTTTGTCCAGAACCATTCCAGTCTGGGCTGCAAAGAGGAGAAAATATCCCCGTCAGTTACTAGAGACTACATCTGTTCTCAGCGCCAGAATCTGTTCTCCAATATAAAACCAGAAAAATCCTCTTGGTTTCAATTAAGTTACCCCGGATTTCAACCACTGCAACCGGGAGCAGGATTTCGCCCTGTAATATTTAGCAGAATCGTATTGTAAATGACACCACGAAACTGCTGAAACAGCATTTACACGATAATGAGACATGTTGTGATGAAGTTAGGCTACAGTTTTTCGTTATTATGAACAGTGTGGGGTTATGATACTGTTTCATGTATTGCAATTCTGAGTGCACCATGCCCCTGTGTTTATAAGTCTATACTGCTCCGTATCACAGACAGGTTTACATCTTTATCCACCCGTTGTTGTCAGTGGTATTTCCCACCTCCACCACCAGATTAGATATTTATGATAGGTCCTTATCTATTTGCCTTTGTATCTAAGAAATCGAGAAAGATCCTGGCTCTAAAAGGGACCTCTATAATCTCCTGGCGCAGCCAGACAGTAGAAAACTACCGGGTGAGGGGACGGATTTCAAAATTATCTTTACCAAAGGGCCTTAATAAAAAGTCTGATTTCACGACGGAAAAAAAATCCAAAAACAAACTCTCCCACGTACAAATGTATCGGATCCTTCAGCACCTCCCTCATCACTTCCTGCTCCCTTCTAGGATCAGATGCACCCTCACTTACCAGGACAGGCGAGTCTCGGATCTCTCCAGGGAGATCCCTGCATAACTCCCGGCCAGAAAATGGGAGGTCGCCCAGGCAGCTCTGCCAAGGGCTTTGGGTACCTGGACACGGCTGCGGGGTTAAAATACATCCCTGCTGAGGTAGCCAGTCCATTAATCCGGGGCAGCCCGGCGAGGAGATTGCTGGTGGCTCCAACAGGTCTCCCCAGGATGTCGCTTATTCCGTGAGGCGTCCCTAAGGGGATCTGTGTGTTCAGTCCGCCCAGGGCTGGTGCTTTGAAGCTGGAGGGATTCTGCAGGGTGTAGGGGAATAGAGACGTCTTCATTTCAGCCATGTTATGCAGCGCAGCCAACGGTGTACTGCTCAGAACAAATGCACTCTGGCGATTAGCATCCATCTGCCCTACAGCTAACATTTGTGATCATCAATAAATCTATATATAGATATATAAAAAAGCCAGCTGTTTTATTCTTAACCCACACGAGCAGCGCCAGCCACAGGCTCGTTAGTCTTAACAAAAAAATCAAAATACCAGTGAGTAACAAAGTTTTGTGCTGAGTAGCAAGCGATCGCCTCGGCTCTGCCAGGACTTGCAGCTGCAGCAATGCACTGTAAAGTTTCAGCCAGGAAGAAAACAAAAATGAGGCAGGAAAATATTGCAAAGGAGAAGGAGGCAAAGTCTCGGTCAAAACAGACCTCAGCTGGCAGTGTCCCTGGACGACTTTGATTGCTGAGCCCCGATTGAAAATCCACTAGGAAATCAGAGGAGTCGGAAGGGTGGGTGGTTTTGATGATTTTTTTTGTTTGTTTTTTGGTAGTTACAGGCAGAGTTCCTTCCCTGTGAAATTGACTCAGAGCTCAGACCAGAGCTGTACAAGATGCACAGATAACCGCACAGCCACCTGCAAGACGCGCTCTCTGATTGGACCAACCCGCTTCAGGGGCAGCTCGGATTGGCCAATGGATTGGCACGCTGGTCCTCCACTTTGCATCAACGTCATTCCGGAGAAGAGCAACACTAAATGAAGATTTTATTATAAAGTCAAGGTACTTTAAATGGCTGTAAATTTACCCACTGATTTATCTTTCAAACGACTAAATAAATTCAACTGAATGGGAGTTTAGTTAGGCTAAAGCTTTAGAAGGGAATCAGAAAAAAATATGAGCACACATTTTATCAGGTCGAAATAATGCAGATTTTGAGATCAAATCAGTAATGCATTAGTTTAACCCTGATTCACAGAAAACCAACTAACAACAACAGCAAATTACAACTTCGTTAGTTTTATTTTTCTGTTATTTTTTTCTCTGTTCAAAATATTTAGTTAGGTCATGGAACCTAAATATAAGAGCTAATAAAAAGTATCATACCACATATGTGAGCATTAGATTTGCCTTTTTCCCTTGATGCTTAGACTAAACAATACTCCAGGATGTTTACATTTGTCACGCAGACTGTCAATTCTAACTGTTAGATACATTCTATGGTATAGGAGGATTACTCACAAATGTGCAGCGGATTGTGCTCAGCGTTCTCTGGGGTATAAAATGTAGATATTATTATATCTAGCGAGTGCCCCTCACTTCCTAGAACGCGCATCTTAGTTGTCACTCGCATCTGAAAAGAGGCTTTTAAAGCAGAAGAACCAGACTTTTGACTAATCGAGTAAGGCTTGCTTTCTGTTAGGGAGTGAAATATGCTCTTGTGGTTCTTTGGTCGTTTACAATTTGGGCCGATTGTAACTTAAACGCTAACGGGCAGCTATGCCGGTGCAATGTGATCTTTTGAATGCTGTTTACCTGATTAGTTTTCAATGCACCACTCTCTATTTAACTGATAATTAGTTCTCTGTACTCTCTAAACTGCTCAGTATATATTAGATTTGAATTTTGAAAGTACTGTATTTTTAAAGTATTCTAGTTTAGGATTAAGTTTGATAGCACATGTCTTGCCATCAGGTTTTAAGTAGAATTCTCCATTGAAACCAGTGGGGACGTCTGCTTAAAAACTGGTGGCTGTATGTGGTCTGCTAATGTTCAAACTGAAATAATGTCTCTTAAATAATAAACGCGCTTTATACGCGAACTCGCAATATTTTAAAGTGCATTTGCAGAAATATAAACCTTGTCAAAGATTGTTTCTTAATCGAAAACATTCTTCGTTGTTTCGAACATGAAAAAAGAGTAGGTGCCATACTGTTGGAAAATACATTTGGTGGGATTTTTTTAAGGGGTTCTTTCTAAGTTTATTTTTGAATGACTTCTCATGTATGTTGTGGATACATTATTAGCAAAGGAAAAATAGTGTGAATTATATCTAACAGGGAAATGAAACGTCCTAAAGTTTTTTAAAATATATTTATGCATTTCCAAATGAAGCAAATGATAATTAATATCAAATTAAATGTAAACATATAAATTTAAATACAAATAATATTAAATTTATACTCGAATTTATTAAACGTGTTAAATGCATTCATTAAATGTATGATCAGGACATATAATAGTTGAAGAGTAGTTGTTTGTCTTGAAATTGCTACCATGGTTATATTAAAATACATTTCTTGAATTAAAAACTTCGCCTAGACCAGTGATCTTTATTTTAGCCACTCTGGCGTTGTGTTCTCACTATCTCTCCCTCCTGATATGCACACAATTGTACATAATATTTGCAAGGAGCTGAAAAAAGCAAGGAAATTGTTTGTTAAGGCCTCTTTAGAGTGTCATCAGCTTTGTATCCCGGGTCATATGTTTTATAAATACTATAATTAGAATTCGTATTTAAAAAGAGACGGTGAATGTCGTTTTCTTTCAGCTCTTTTAATAGGGTACAACTACATTTTAGGTTCAGGCTTTGCTGTTTGGTGCTTAAAGGATTGTACAGAGGAAATGTATATTCATACAGCATCATGCACTGCAAATTCATATCTAAACTGTAAAGATGCCTAAATCCGTTTTACGATGTCTCGGATTTGATTCCCAGTGAGAATGAGTTGATCATTTTTTCCTTCCGCTGTTTGGATATGCTAAAGAGGTTCCAGGTGAGCTAAGCCGGTTTAATGTTCTTACTGGTTAAGTGTTTGTCTTCTTAAATGAGAGAATCCTTTACGGTTTTCTTTTTCCCTTTACCTGTCCGGTGGGTTTCGCTCTCTGTCTCTCTGATATTTCTATTTGCACGTTAGATTGTTTCCCTTGTAGTGATGTGTGATTTTATCTTGTCTTCCTGCCCCCCCCCCCGCTCCCACTAGTATTTAAATAATCATATATGTGAGAGAACAAGCTGACTTCAGTTTGCTACTCAACCATAGTGACTGCTGAATACTTTGATACTGGCAGAATTTCGCGGGGACTGGAGAATGCATCCCCAGGGTTTAGGTGATTTGTGGAGATGAAAGTCACTTGAGCCATTGCAGAAATATATTTCCAGTATTTAGCAGTGCAGGGGACCTGAAGTGATAGGTGAGTGGTGCTCTTCGCCTGGAGTGAAACCGATATCAACACCCCCCCCCCCATGAATATCGATTTTTCATTCATTGACCATTTCAGTTCCAGCAAAGTATAGAAAAGCCGCCCCACGAGTGATGGGAATCGTGCTTTAATTAAAATAGTAGATACAGGCAGAAAATTATAATTCCCTGGAGAGCAGAGATCACCGCCAGGTCTCCCGGATTTATTTTAATTACACTGGACAGATTAACAAAGGAAACATCTCACTTGCTTTTCTAGTTGTTGAGGGAGAAACTGACATCTAAGTGCGCTCCAATTCCGAGTCCCTTCGCATTTTGCAGGGCTCTCATCCCTTAAAGGGAAACAGGAGCAGCTGACCCCCCATCCATCCTCCCACCCCACGACCTGAACCTGCCCTTTAGAACATCACCCAGGAGCTCAGCCCCAGCTCGGGGGATGGTGGGGGGGAGGTGAGAATGTGCGCTCATGACTGGTCTTGGTGCTGAGACTCACCTGGCCTTGGCCAGTTGACTTTCTGTCCCAGGCGCTTGGAGCAGAGCGAAGCATTTTCTTGTTAGAGTGGAAGGAAGCGGGAGAGCCCTGTGCCCGTTTCCCTTTGCAATTTGCTTGCCCCACTGAGGATTCGCACTTGCTTTGTACCGTAGTTTGGATTATTCTGGTTAAAGATCACCCCAATGTGCTTGTTTAGCTAGACGATCGAAGCCCAGAGGCGTTTTGACAGGGTCCCCATGTGCACTATAGAGCAGTAGATAAGGACAGAATTTTATCCCCCCTCCCCCGGTTTGAATGATAGAAAGAATTGCCGTGTTCACATTAATCCCCGCGGGTTCCTTTGTGTTTTTCCTCTTTAAAACATTCCCTGGAGCATGTTTAAGTCGGAGGATGGTGCAATACAAGTGACGGGACATATCGGGACCATTGTAGGAGGAGATGGTTGTATGGGATGCCCAGGTTATCACTGAGACCCAGCAACAGAACAGACCATAGTTTCCCGTTGTCTCTGGAGTGTTTCGGGTTGTGATGTTGTTAGTGTGTGAAACACTGAATAGCTCCGTGTGCCGTGTAGTCACCCTTTCACTCAGAGAGCCTTGGCGGGTCCCACGCATTCATAAGTGGAGTCCCCTTAAAGAAAGGAAATAGTTTGCTGCCCACCGAGTGTGGGCTAGCTGCAGACTCCGTTCCCATTTTGCAACAGGCAGGGACAAACCCATCAGCAAACAGTAATGGAGGAAAACAAAGCGCTTAATAGAGAGGGGACAGATGCTCTGACGTCTCCCGCTCTCTGTAACACGGCCACAATTGGCCTTGTGTTGGGAAGAGCTCCCTTTAGGAGACACGGGGACATCTAGTGTGCTAACGAGCCCACATCCAGGCAGAGAACAGGGCACCACCTCACACTCAACAAGCCCAGGAACCTTTTCAGCCATTTCTTTGTGAAGAATGAATGGACTGACTCAGCCTGACCGTCACTTCATAGTTCCGGGCTGGGCGGTTCAGGCTTTTCAGTTTATTACCTCCAGACTACTTCCATTGCTACTCAGCTCTCCCATCCTGCACGCAGCTGCTAGTGTGAGCACAGACCGGCTCGTCCCATGACGGATCTCGGTGACCGTGTGTAGTGTAATGACATCTAACGCGCGTTACCTTTCTCCACTGCTCCTAACCCTTCCCCCGCCATAAATACAAAGACTCAACTGCTCTGGCAGCCTTAGATTGGAATGAAAATGTAAAGCCAGCATTTAAACCCAAATAAACTTCGTAAATGTCCCAGGTGTAGGCAGTAGGTTTGAATGCGGTGGTGAAATTGAGAGCTCATGTATGTGCCTTGAAATTTCCCAGTCCCACCCTTTTTGTTCTGCCCCTTGGTGGTTGTGAAAAGTTTCTTCCAGCGTCTGATCACAGTTGCTCCTTCTTAAACTGTCAACAAGGAAACACGTTTATTTCCAGCGATCAGCAGCCTATGCCTGTTGTATAGGGGTGAAATGATCGTTTTTGCTAATTTTCTCTTCGCTCTCCCCTGCGCCTGTCATTTGGGTTCTTTTAAAATTCTGCCATAAATAAAACACAATCCAATACTGAAATGAGAAATCCTCCTTACAGCCCCTCGTCTTCACGCTAAAACATTGCTCTGAGCTTTGAGAATAATTTATACCCGTCATCAATGACACTTGTTACTCATTAATTGTACATTTGTCCTGTTTATTGACTTTCGTGCGATCTAATACCCCGAAGTTTTCGAGAAGGAAATATATGGCTCTTATCTCTGCAGACCCTACGGCGTGATAAAACTGCTTTTACGGTGTTTTATATCTTTTCCTTTGGCGCTTCCGTGAGACAGGACGCATTAAAAAGCAGCATCAGTTCAAAGGCTGCAGCCTGGCAGCGCGGCACCTGGGCCAGGACTAGATTTTGCAGCGCTAGGTGGGCAAGCGGAAGGCTTGGTGAAGAAGTGAAGCCGTGACACTGTGCAGCCGGAGTTCAAGAGGAGCCAAAGGAGCAGGGCCCCCTGAGCGCTACCTGGGTTTGATCTCCGCTCTCTTACAACTTCTCTTCCATTCCCCGCAGCCTGTCACTCCTTTCGTGGTTTAATGCTGGAGGTTTAACTTCGGAGACGCATCTTCTAGGGAATTCACCTTTTCCCCTGTGTTAAATATTGCCTTGTCCCGCAGGCCAGGGGGCAGGTAAAACTCCCATTGACTGTGAGTAAAACCAAGCAGGGACCCTGCTCAGCAGCGTCCTGGGTGGCCCTGTCAATCGCCGCCGAGTTTAAGCTTTCGATTAACCACCACCCCTCCCATTTACTCCACAAAAATGTTGGTGTCAGTCAGAGGACTCCGTTACAGCCGGGTTATTCCTCCCCCACCCCCCATGGGTTCATCTTGTAGTGGACTGGTGCCTATCCGTGTTCTAATTGCATCGCTGTCTGGGCTACAACTTTGGCGTGCGGAAGGGCCGTCTCACAGCTCAGAGACAGGGGGAGTCCCCTCTAAACCCCCAGCAGGAAACCCTCCCCCCCCATGTTGTTACCATGCAGCCAGGCCCTACATGTCGAGTTGTGTTTCTAGACGCAAAGAAAAACCTCCTGAGCCTGCAGCCAGGCTGAAGCAATAATCCCAGGCGAGCTGGGAGCTAGCTCCAGGCATTTAAAGATGTTAACCTCGATTTTTTTAATGGTAGCACCGTAACTATCAACATTGTCACTGTTTTACAGCTGATTGCTGCAGTAGATTTCTGTTCATAGCCGCACCCGCTGTTCCAGGCATAGACACTGGAACACGTTAGTCTAATATCGCCCATGCTGCTGCCAGCAGAGGGATTCCCCCTAGCTGTGTATTTCAGGGCCCGCAGCACTTTGGCCAATCGAGTTGTAAATAACTCTTGTAATGTGACTAACTCCTGCCATGAGAATTTCCCTACTCTGAGAGAGCTCTTTATTCAGACGGTTTGCCTGGTTTTTGCTTGGTTCCAGCCTATTTCTTTCTATTCTAAGTTTCATCTCAATACTCCCAGTTATACTCGTGGGCTTCACAGAGCAACTAGAGGAGAGAAGACGGGAGGAGCAGCCCGAGAGAGGAAGGGGATAGAAAAGAAGCCACTTCGCAGCGGTGTGTCCAAGAGAAACTCGATGCTAGCCACATTGCTAGCCACACCTGTGGTTTCGATTTTTTCTTATTAGCCACATTATAAAAAAGCCACCTGCATTAGCCACAATGCAATAGCCTGTTAGCCACATGTGGCTAGTGGCGAATGTATTGGACACCGCTGCAGAGGAGGGGGGTGTGTGATTAAAATTCTGCCATTTCCCCCCTTTTGGAGTCTCAGGCGGCAGTAAGTTACTAATCAAAGCACCACATCAGGCAATATTAGCAAACGGGGCACGTAGATTAGCTGCAAACCGGGCAGCTAGATTAGCTGGGCTAGAGGGGCAGCTGCCGCGTTACGCGTCTGCCAGTGAAGACCCCCTAGGGATGCAGGTAACAACCATAAATGCCCAGGTCCCGCAGCCTTGGCGGAGCAGTTGAAGTCAATCGGAATTGTGGGGGCACGAGGAATCCAGGCTCGGGCCCAGAGTGTGCACCGTAGGACCGCGGCTGTGTTTTGCTCGCGAGGTAGACACTCGAGGGGTTATCGCCTAGCAAAGTGAACATCAGGAGCGAACAAAGCGTGCCAGAGAACGTGACCCAGGCGAGCAACTTCGGGGCAAACCCTAGGCCTTTCGCTTCTTGCCGCGGGCAAGGGGGCTGCCCAGCGCCGGGCCCGGAGAGAGGCGAGTACCAGCTGTCCAAGGGCTTCACCGCCCCGTGATGTTGCGGCAGCGGAGTCCCGTATGTGCGACGCCAGGTAGTCAGCTGCCCGGTCTGGAAATCAGGCTGGAGCCGGAGGGAGCCCTTACCCGGTTGTTTGGTTTACAGGTGTCAACCGGGCGAGGAGAAAAGGCAGGTCTAGATCAGGCTCTGAACCAACCCGAACTGTGCCCCGGAAAACGACGTTTTGTGACACAAGCGGGTGATCTGTTGTCTGTGCAGGGTGGAGCCTAGAGGCCACACGCCCTGTCCTACCCAGGAGAGCCAAACAAGAGTTAACGGGACTGATTCCTCACCCCCCTGGCAACTATGAAAGGAAATCTGATTTTGATGAACCCCAAAGACGGGGGATACCCGAACAGGTGCTGGAACTAGGGGTGCTGCTGCATCCCCTGGCTTGAAGTGGTTTCCATCATCGCTTGAAACCCTGTATCTCACTATGCAAATTGTTCCAGCACCCCTGATACCCTGAAGTCCCCATTATAGCAAATGCCTGTGTAAGGATCTGACCCTCCCCTCTTATTGTTTTGGAGAAAAACTGATTATAGTTAAAAATAATATGCTCAGAGACAGAAAAGTGAGATTTTTCGAACATGGTGAAAGTCTCACTCATGAAAGTGTGTGGGTGACTTTGTCCAAAAAATCCTAAAAACTAAACCTCTTGGTGCATTGTTTCGGTGTGTTTATTCTGACAACAGGTTTAAGCATAATGTCGGTTAAGCAAAATAAACTTCTATATACAATCAACGGATTAATATTAATTAAAATAATAAACTGCGCACAACACACTTTCTCCTTGAAGGTCAGTAGAGAGTCCTGTTTGTGCAGCTCTACACCTGAGACTAAAAACTGTGTAAGTGTCTCTGCTCTACGGTAGTGAATTAGAAATAAACCTTTTCATTACAACGAATTGTTTTAGCAAATGAACGAAGTCGCTTGCTTTAGGCCTCGGTTAGAGAAGGGGACTCCAACTGTCACAAAATTGCACCATTTTATTTTGTCCTGATCATGGCTTTTTTTGCAATTAGGGACAGAAATGTAAGCGGACCCGATGGTGGTATAAAGCATATTTGCCTGTCAGCCCAGAGAGCTGATAGCTGGCATGCGGTTTTCAATTAAATGGTGGGTTTTTCTTCCCAAAATTAAATTTGTGGCTCAACTTACCCTACGGAGCTTTCCTCACAGCTGTCCTCAGCATCCCAGGAGTATCTCAACATCAAACCCAGGCTACGTGAGACGCTCTAGTAAAGACAATTGCTGGCATCTATGAATAGGGCTCCTAACATTATTTACCGTTACCACTAATTATAACTGATGCATTCATTCCCGGAGTGAATAAAACCCATCAGGGGAAAAACTTTGACCAAACTCTGATAATATTTAAGCTGTCGGTGTTTACCAGCGCATGATTTACAAAACACTCTGAACTAGGCTCCCAGTACAGCGTCGGAGGTGAAAGTGTAAAGTACAGAGTTAGCGCAACTAACAGCTCGTGAAAGATACTAATGTGCATGGGACCCACCATTATTTTAGGCTGCTCAATAGTCTCCCTGTCTGTAGTCGCTGCGTTGATAGGCAACTGCTTAGCCTCACACGGAACGCCATGTGACTGTCTTCAGCAAGTGGCCGCTGAGGGGAGGCTTTTTTGGGGTGCGGGGGGGGGGGGGAAGAAACGAAGGGTCCCTCTTGAGACCATGCCCGATGAAGACTCTTCCTGCTGTGTCCTCCCTTTGCAGAGCTCCTCGATCGATCTGCTGCTGTTCTACCTCCCCGCCGCCCTGCCAAGCAGAACCAAGTTGGGGAAAGGTCACTAAAGAGTTGTAGATACTTTTTGGGGGGTCTGGATGTGGGTATCTTTTCCTTCCCGGCACTGACCCTGTTTTCATTGCCGTACGTTGAGAGAACAATACAGCTTTCTTGCAACTTCAGCCAATGGTCTGGCTTTTGCAATTTGATTTTTTTTTTTTTTGGTTTTGTTTTAAATATCCGAATTCCCAGCCTGTAGTGACCTTTGAACAACAGCAGGAAACATAGGTGCTGGAACTGGGGGTGCTGCTGCCCACCCTGGCTTGAAGTGTTTTTCATTATATACAGGGTTTATAGTTTGGTCCAATAGTTCTCAGCGCCCCTACGGTACAAATTGTTCCAGCGCCCCTGTCAGGAAAAGCTCCTCACCCTCTACACTGGTTCGCAAAGCGGTGGGACCATCATAAAAGTGTTCGCGTTGCCACCTAGCGGTGCTCTGCGGAAATGCCCTGAAAAAGAAAGTCTTGTAAATAACAATAATATAAGGACGCTTTGGAAAATCATTGAGAATTTATCAGCAGAGCAGGCACGACATTTATTCAAAGACGATAAAAAAGTAATGATATTTTACTTCCCTGTCGCTTCCCCGCCCCGCCAAGCAAATAGAATTATGCAAAGCTTAATAATACATTTGCCACCAGCATGTATGCAACAATGTATCTTTATAGGGCTATTCATAATTGATTAGAATACTATTATCTCATAATATTTTCTGCCGCTGAGCTAATCATAATCGACACATTCAACCATGGCTGGTGTATAGCTCAGGTGGAAAAAATGGTCCTTTCTCCTACTTTATTTTCATTTTCCTGAATAAAATTGTTTTAATATATCATTTTTTATAGGCTCCTCCAAACAGAGCCCCAAAAGAGACTTATAGTTCACACAGACTCTGAGCTGGCAACATGTTTTATTTTCAGGGCTCTAAAAAAATTCCATCCTTCAGATTATTCCAGTAATTATAATAAATCAAAGCACATTAGGTGGATTATACTAGTTTCTTGCATCACATTTTACCAGGTTGTGGTGATTGTTTGTTTTTGCTTATACTTTAATCCCTGTAATCTGAAAGTAAATATGATTGCTGGAAAGCGTTTGGACACCAGTATTAAATTGAAACAGGAGTTTTTAAATAAAAGGCTTTAGAGCCTGAGAATAATAAGCAAGATAGAAGTGGATTCAGACTAGCGAAGAGATGCAAAGAAACTTCAGTGGTAACCTGCCAAACTGTCCCCTGGTGTGTAACCCTTCATTTACATGGAAGTCATTTGGGAACAAAATATTATTTCACATCCACTTTTTTCCTTCTCGTTCTGTTAAGCAAAAATGACACTTTTTGTTGGGCTGTTCACTGATAATAAACACAGCACTTCATTACATTTAACTGTCTTTCTATGGGAGAGACTGCTCTAACTCTGCAACTATTGAAATTAATTGGCGTTTTGCCCTGCCTTCCATGGGAATAGAATAAGCCACTGGTGACATTTTTAAGTTTGCAAATAAATGACTACCTTTTCTGGACATAATTTTGAAACAAAACTGAGATTGGTAACAAGTAATACGAAATAAATACATCTGCTGTTTACATATTTATCCACGTTTGTAATGTAGCATTGTATTAAGCTTAGGCAATGTGGTTTATATTTACCAACAATTTTCTGTTTAATGAAGGTTTTAGTGTAATGTTTATGGGCCAAACTCAAACTTATGGGCCAAACTCAACATGAGCTTTTTTTTATTAGAAAGAAAGAAACCTGATTAATTATATGCATTTAAATGTGCAGCAAGCCAAACACCCACTGAGGTCAGGTTTTGCATTCATTGGAGTTTGTCCTGATGAAGGCCAGCAGGATTTGGCCCATTAAAATGTTGTTTGTTTATTACGATGATTCAGTTGTATAAAGGGCCCGAGCCTGACTTCCTTGTGCTGCAAAAGTTCCACTGACAATGCGTGTGTTTGGATTTAATTCAGCAGGTGTCTTTAACGTACAAAGAAATCAGGCTTATGGCCAAACTATTTTTGTAGGATATGTGCCACATTTTGTGCAAAAATGTTTGGGAAGTGTTTAGAAGCTCTGCTGGCCTTTTCTCATACACAGGTGTTGAGACAGCAAAATAAAACTACAGCCGAGGATAATATAGATTTCATGCTTAGCTCACATGCTTTGTCTTTCTGTGTCTGTATTGGTTATTTTATATATATACACAATACATACAGTATACAAACACATACAAAACAAATGAAATGACTTGTGCAGCAAGTGTTCTGTAGCTAAGTGATATGTCAGCAGTGATGTTTATAGTTTCTGATATGCGGTTTTATGTTAAAATAGAGTCTGTATTTTAAATCACTCATCTAGCACAATGCAGTGCTGATCCTGATTTGGGCCTCTTATTATATTATAAACAGTCTTAATAATAATACTAATATCCAAGTCTTTGGCCTGACGATTCTTTTGTTGAATTACACCTTGAAATATGAGAAGTGGAATGTGATTAGCCAAGCAACCTGGGCATGGAGAGTAAGCACTTGACACTCTTACAATAGCACAGAGAGTCTATAATTCAGACGTATCAGAGGTTGCGGAGCAACGTTAATGTGTTTTGATGGAGTAAAAAATATAATTCCTCTTGGTATCTAATATGTTGTGGCAAAGCACTTAGTTTTGCTTGGGGTCAGACTGAATGCTATGTGTAACCATGGAGTATTGCATGATTTGGAATCATGCCATAATGCCTTCCCAGATCCTGGTGAGAATGGGCTGTTACTTAAAGGGGTTACAAAAGGGGTGCTGAGTTTTGGATTTGGGAATATGAAGCGATGTGACATTTGTATGGTTTCAGGCTTTGCATTAGCAGGCCTGCAAAGGCTGTGTAAATCTTCCCTTGCCATTTTCTGATATATATGGCCTATGATTTTGTTGTTGTTTATTGGTTCTTTAATCTAATGTCAATCATACAATAAACATAGGGAATCACTCATGCCAGGCAATTTTGCTTCCTTAGCTGAACCCATATGCTTCTGCATCCAGCAGTGCCTCAGGAGAAAAGAAAAATAAAGTAAATATTTGGAACATCATTGAATTAACTCTGAATCTGGAGTATCTCCAAAAATCTATTCAGATTAATGTTAATAAAGACACTATCACTGCTGTAATGGACTGGAAGAAGTAGAAACTGTAAACGATTTATGGAAAAACGGTCTCTTTGGGAGGATTGCCACCCCTTTGCAGAAACCTACAGAAAAGGGACCATAGGGCTGGGGAAACTCTACAATGTTCCTTATAATGTGCCTGTAAGAGATAGCTGGATGGTGAGCTGTGGTGTTTACAGCAAGTGAGGCCTCCCAATCCCATGAATCTTTAGGACCCATAGGGAAGGGATGCCACAGACCTGTACAGATGGCAGGGGACTAGTGAGAGGCCCTCTCCACACAGGGGACCTGTGCTTCCAGTGTAGCTCTGTGTCTCTCACAGCACATTTCCTGCTTCTTTGCAGCACAACTCCAATGGATCCATATTGTCATTGCTTCCACAGCCAGCAGGCACCTCTGGGTCCTATTCAATGGCAAGGTTTCTGCTCCCAAAGGGGTCCATACAAAGTGAATACATCCTAGTATTTTCTTTGTGGAGCATCTTCACAGGGGTGACATATGTCCCTGCTGGCCACACTCCTACCTTCTCTGTTCCTCCCTGGCCACCAACCTCCTGTTCCTTTTCCACATGTGACGCTCCTCATCCAGGGAGAGCCTTCTGTGGGGGCCAGGGAGTCGGAAGGAACATAGCAATGTTGGGAATTGTCCCCTTTTGTCTACATGGGAGGGTATATCCCATGTGCGAGGATTTCAGGGCCAGTATTAGGCTGAAAAACTGCTCTCTCAGACTCTCCTACATTTGTGATTTTTGTTTCACCCTCATTTTAGAGCTTGATCCCACAGTATCCCCCTAGTTGAGGACTCATGTATAGCACACAAGACTTTAATTCCATGTACTGTGTTTATTAGATCACTATATGGTAAGAAGAAGTGTTGAAAGGAAAAGAGAGAGCAACAAATTTCACTGCAAAGTCTTACATTTCAGGAAGAAAATGACAGAATTCCACACCTAGAAGATGATTAAAAGAACAGTGCCTGAAGCACACCCAGCTAACAGACGTAAGGGCGCCACCTTAAAGTTTTACAACCCTATACATTCAATGTTAAAGGGAGATTAAAACAATTAATAAGCTAATTAATGTACTGGCAAAGTTTCTCTTAGAGACTCCTGCTATCTTAACAGCTGTAGGGAGTGATTAACTGAAGGTCAGCACTAGAGTGCATAATAAAAAAAAAAAAATCCACTTGTGGTCAAAGGGTACTTGAATGCCAGAGTAAGAAGGAGAGAAGAAGAGATATGTCAGTCAAACAGGAAGCTTATGGAGGTTGTGCCAGGCTTTGAAAGCACAGACAAAGTTTGCTAAGGCAAAAAGGAAGTTTGCTGGTTTTGTCACTGCTGTGTCATGCTGTTTATTTATTAAACATTCCTTGTATGTGCAAAGTAATTGTTTCCCTGGTAGAATCTAACAATGCATTCCAAAGAGATTTTAAAAACTGGGCATTCTCATTCAAGAGTTTGTGCTAAACTATTTGGTTTCTGCTGGCAATCTTTTGTAATGAAAAACTGGTTGATGGTTTTCATTCAAATCAAGTATCTCTTGTATCTAAAAGTAGTTAAAGGGCCGGCCAGCCTACAACAATGTACGTAATAAGACAACGAGGAGTCCAGTGGCACCTTAAAGACTAACGGATTTATTTGGGCATAAGCTTTTGTGGGTTTTTTATGAAAGCTTATGCCCAAATAAATCTGTTAGTCTTTAAGGTGCTACCGTACTCCTTGTTGTTTTTGTGGATACAGACTAACATGGCTACCCCCTGATACTTGATACCTATTAAGAGGAGTTAGGATCAGCCTGGTCTGTGAGGAAACACTTGCCCTCCACCCTTAGCTGATCCTGATTGGCTGGGGATCAGATGGCTTGGGCCAATAATTATCAGACCCAGCTGGGAAGGAATCAGGATTTCCATAAGGGCTGAGAGAGCTCCACTGGGAAGGAGTGATGTAGGTAATGTACAGATTATCTCCCGTGACTGGCCCCAAAAGGACAGGAGGCTCCTGTGCTAGGGTCCCTCAAGGGTCAAATCTAGACAGCTGCCTGGAGGTTGATGGGCATATGGATGAGACCCAGACTAGGGGAAGGACTCTAGGGAGAAAGCCCTAAGGGTCAGTGGCTTGGTTATGAGTTGGGACTTCAGGGAGAAAATGTGGAGGGTCAGCACTCTGAGAGAGCAAAGTGGAAGGGTAGCCTAGGAGGGGCAGAAGACCCTTCCATGTTATGTTTCCTTTGGGACTATATAAGTTTATCGGCGGCCTGCATGGGCGTGCTGAGAGAGATGGTGGGACACAAGTGGGTGCTGTGGAGGTTGACCCTGCCACATGTATCTACAGTATTGGGTTACAAATTTATTAAAATAAAGACACATACATATTTATATGTAGATTTGAGAAATGCTTGAACCAGTCCTTGGACTCCTCTTTTTTTTTTTTTTAAAGGTAGGAGGAAGAATAGTCCTAAATCATTGAAAACATTTCCCTCTCGAGTAGGCCAAGAGTTACTAAAATGTAATTAAGCAACTTTATTTTGACATGTGCTGTCTTACGAATTAATAAATTGTTCCTTTGTTTAATGCAAAGTCTCATAGTTTGCTCATTGCCATGCTCAATGGATGGTGAGCTTGGACTCCTCTACTGAAACGTCTATAGTCTTGCAGCTTGGCTCCGTGATATTTGGGCACTGACATATTCAGGGACGCACTCCAGACCAGTGAGGGGTTGTGTCACTGCCTGCCCTGTACCCTGAGTGCCTCAAAATGCTTTGTTGCAGGGGTTCACTTGTTTGGACACTTCTAACCAGTGTACAAGCTGGCACTGAGTGTCTCTGTGTTAAGCAACGCTGACTCAGCTATTCTGATTCCAGCAGCCTGCCTACCACAGTACAGCCACACGCTAGTCTCTACCACCCAATTACCAGGTCTTAAATTCACAGAGATTATTTCCTGGAGTCCTCCACGTCGCTCCCATTCCCCCAACCTCCCCCTCCGGTTTCAGCTGCATGGCAGGGGACCTTGGGGCTTTAGCCCTGTGGGGGAAAGGGCACCAGGGCTTGGGGCTTCAGTCCCATGGGCTATAGATTGCATTCTATGAAAAATATTGTGAGAACAAAGGATTAAAGCCCCATAAAGAGTTTAATCAAGACAGATTAAAAACAAAACATACCCATACCTTTAAAGAGGTCACAACGCTAAACAGTTTTTCCAAATGATGCATTTTGTAGACGAGCTAAATGATGCTCTCCATAAGAGAAACTTGTGGAAGGGCAGGGACACTCAGTGAGTTTCAGTTTCTTATGAATCATTCTGTCTTGGGTGGAGTTGGCCCCCACCATGGATTAAGCAGGGTAGTCCAGCCCTCCTAGAATCTGTGGGGAAATCTCAAGGCATCTGTACAGAGTGTACCCATGTTGCTGCCATAGTCTCCAGCCCCACCCTTCGCCTATGTCAAGATGGCTTCTTCAGGAGTTTGAGTTCACTGGTTCCCTGCCTGGTCTATACTTCTGCCCTGAATGCACCACAGAGGGGTTGATAGTCTGGAGCAGGAATCCTCAGAGGGGGACGATGGAGGGGGACGATGAAAATATGCTTATGAATATAACTGAGATGTACTTTATGCAAGATTTGTATGCCTGTATCATTGCTGTATCTGAAGTTAGGAATATTGACTATGTATCTATACTTAAACTATGCTACTTTGGGTGATGCCCACTTCTAACACTTCAGGTACAACAATGGTAAAGCCACTGACTCATGGATGCTGTGATACTACAGAGGCAGGTGGTCTTGTCACCAGATACTAAACATTACCTGGGACTTCTTGTAACTTTCCACTGGAAGGGAAGGGGCGGGGGGGAGCTCAAGTTTGGGAAACAAAGGATTCCCGCCTTACGTAAATCCTACTTAAGGGTGGGGAGGAAGGCAAGAAGAAAGACTGCAAAAGCCACCTGAAGGGAAGGCAAGCGGGGAGTCCAGACTGAGACAGGGGTCCAGTCTGAAAAGGAATACAACTGAAACGCTGAACCACAGAAACTTTGCAACCTAACATTTAGGGTGAGATTTTACATTTTGTAACCTGTTCTTAAGTATGTTGAGCTTAGCTTGCGTATTTTGCTTGATTTGCTCAGTAATCTGTTTTGTTCTGTCTGTTATCTCTTATATTCACTTAAAATTCACCTTTTGTAGTTAATAAACTTATTGCCTGTTTATAATATAACCCAGTTTATGTAATTTCTAACTGGGTGGGCGGGGGGGGGGGGAACGGACAAGAAGTTGTGTATATCTCCCTCCACTTTGAGGGAGGGGGCTAATTTCATAAAACCTTTGGGTTTGTACCCCTTAAAGGGAGTGGGCACCAGAGTGTTGGGGAGAGCCCCTAAGGCTGAATCTTTCCAGAGCAGATCTCTGTCTCTCTGTGCAGCTGGGGGTGGCTCTGCCTTTGTGCTTGGCTGGAAGAGGCTTGTGAGCTTAACCTAGCAAGGCCAGGTAAAGGGGACCCAGGCTGGCAGTATAGGCTGATTGAGCAGGGGAGGCTCAGTTAAACCCCAGCACATCAGGTGCCACCCCAAAGGGCCCAAACCCATTACAGGGCTATCCTGTGCCCTGCTGCCCCCGCTTCTTGAGCAGCCTGCCCCAAACCAGAGCGCCCTAAATGTGCAGAATTACCCATTGCTGTGATGACTTCATGTGGTATGGGTTCAAGAGCCCGACTTTTGTCTAAATTTGGGACATTTCAGCAGGCTTTTTGCTCTTTTTCTATTGCAAAAAATACTTATGAAAGATTTGTGGTTGATTAGCGATAATGATTAATGCCTTCATCAACCATGAACACTTCATAACTGTCCTTTGTTGCAATACTTTCCTTAAAGAACAAGGACAACAGAAGTTTCATATCTATAGTGTAACCCAGATCAAGGCATTGACATTTCTGACTCAGACTGGAGTCAAGAACTGTGTTAAATATATGGTTTCAATGTGCAGTAAATATACCCAATTGCAATACTTCATAATACACACTTTACAATATCATGTTTTGTGAATATAATTTGGAAAAAAAATCTACTATTTTCATAACCTAAATACTTGATACCAAATGTCACTAGTTTTCTGCTTATGGGTTTGTCTTCTGAGGTTGAGGTTTTAGTCTCAGAATGAAGAACTATTTGAAAAAAATGTATAGGTAAGTCTATTGAGCTTGATTCTTTTCTGTGTCTGTTTGATATGTATCAGCGTAAATTTGACGATAATGTTATATTGAAGTTTTCAATTTCTTGGCCCCTTTTGGAGCAAAGACTCATTCTTCAGCTATAGATTTCAAACTGCAAGGATTTCAAAGCCCTTGGAAAATATTAATTAAGCTCACAATAGCTCTAGAAGATAGGCAAGGAATCACTTCACTCACCACTTGAAATATAGACAACTCCACTCCAAGAAGTGGAACACAGCACTTCAATACTACATATTTTATAATAAGAAGTGAAGAATAGTCTCTGTTCCACATGAAACTGCAGAGAGAGTTTAAGTAGGGAATATGTAATTACCAGAATAAGACTTTTGCCAAGCTAATGGAGTTAACAATCCTTCTCTTACAAAAAGTACTTTTGATGACTACATGTGATCAGGGTCTTCTTGGCTTTATGGTTCTTCCCAAACAAACAGCACATTTGGCAACACAGCTGTCCCCAAACATGCTGGGAATTGGATCAGTATTGACTCAGTATGTCACCTACTGAATTACTCGGGCTTCTTCCTACAGCTCTTTGGTGCTCTTTTTGAAGTCTCCAGTCCATGGGTGGTACTTTAGCTGGAAACCCATTCTGTCCGGTCTATTGCTTCACTTCTGCTAATGACTTGCATTATTGTTAGTGTTTTATAAACAGTATTCCCTTACATCAGGCCTGGTTTGCCAGCTTCTCCCCTTACTCAACCTGATACTTTTTCTAGTTGTGTCCATTATAATAGTTTATCCTTTTAATGAGAGGCAGCTACAAGTTATTCTTTAAGTGAGATAAGCCCTTGTGTGCTCTATCTTATCTAACCAAGATGGAGAAATCGTTTGCCCTTATTTGTATTAAACAGATGTATAAACTTTGCTGCAAGTCATTAGTGCTATAAAGCGATTGCTTTCCTATTGATAGCCCAGATAGGGAATTGGGGAGTATATTGCCAATAAATAAAGAGAATGCTTGTAAGCTCTATTGATTCCCGCTGAGCCACAGAAAAGTGTTTTGTTAGTAAAACTCTTCCTGAATGTACAAGCAAGGTAAAACATGATTAGTGAGGCTCTGACCGAAAAAGCAACTTTAGGTGACAAGCTCATTTTTTCCTTGGAACGGTCTGCTCTTCCCCAGTTATACAGACAACTGCTAGTAATGTGACTACAGTTCTTACTTCTACTGTCAGGGCATCCCACTGGCACAACTGAGGGAACAGCATAGCATTTTCTCTCACAGACATCCCCAGCACCACAGGAGAGTCCACAAGCGACAGTGAAGGCAAATAGAATCATAGAAGTGTATCACTGGAATGGACCTCGATAGAGCATCTAGTCCAGTTCCCTGCACTGAGGGGGGTATTATATAGACTATCCCTGACAGGTGTTTGTCTAACATGTTCTTAAAAACCGCCAGTGATGCAGATTCTATATTCTCGCACGGTAATTTATTCTAGTGCTTAACTACCTTTAAAGTTTGGAAGTTTTTCCTAATGTCTAGCCTAAATCTCCCTTGCTGAAATTTAAGCCTATTACTTCTTGTCTTGTCCTCAGTGGTTAAGGAGAACATTTTCATAGAATCATACAATATCAGGGTTGGAGGGGACCTCAGGAGGTCATCTAGTCCAACTCCCTGCTCAAAGCAGGACCAATCCCCAACTAAATCATCCCAACCAGGGCTGTGTCAAGCCTGACCTTAAAAACCTCTAAGGAAGGAGATTCCACTACCTCCCTTGGTAACTCATTCCAGTGCTTCACCACCCTCCTAGTGAAAAAGTTTTTCCTAATATCCAAACTAAGCCTTCCCCACTGCAGATTAAGACCATTACTCCTTGTTTTGTCATCTGGTACCACTGAGAACAGTCTAGATCAATCCTCTTTGGAACCCCCTTTCAGGTAGTTGAAAGCAGCTATCAAATCCCCCCTCATTCTTCTCTTTTGCAGACTAAACAATCCCCATTCCCTCAGCCTCTCCTCATACATCATGTGCTCCAGCCCCTTAATCATTTGTGTTGCCCTTATCACCTTCCTCTTTATAACAACCTTTTACTTACTTGAAGATGGTTATGATGTCCTTGCTCAGTTTCTCCAGACTAAAAAAAATCCATTTTTTTCAATCTTTTCTTGTAGGTCATGTTTTCTAGACCTTTAAGCATTTTTGTTGCTTTCCTTTGGACTTGCTCCAATTTGTTCACAGCGTTCCTGAAGTGTGTTGCCCACTACTGACTACAATACTGCAGTTGGGGGGTCCTTATCAATACTGAATAGAGTGGAAACATTTCTTGTCGTGGCTTGCTTACAACACCCCTGCTAATGCATCCCAGAATGATGTTAATTTTTTTGCAAGCGTCTTACACTGTTGACTCATTTTTAATTTGTGAGTCATTATACACCCCCCAGATCCTTTTCTGCTGTACACTTTCCTAGGTAGTCATTTCTCATTTTGTCATTGTGTATTCCTTCCAAAGTGTAGTACTTTGCATTTGTTCTTATTGACTTTCATCCTATTTATCTCAGACCATTTCTTCATTTTGAATTCCAATCCTGTCTCCCAAAGTGCTTGCAACCCCTCACAGCTTGGTATCAGCTGCAAACGTTATAAGTGTACTCTCTATGCTATTATCCAAATCATTTATGAAGATATTGACTAGAACCAGACCAAGGACAGATCCCTGTGGTACCCCACTAGCTATGCCCTTCCAGTTTGATGGTGAACCCTTGATAACTATTCTGTAAGGTTTTCCAACCAGTTGCATGTCCATCTTCTAGTAGGGCCATACAGGCTATATGTCCCTAGTTTGTTTATGAGAAGGTCATAAGAGACAGTATCAAAAACTTTACTAAAGTCGAGATATATCACATCAACTGCTTCCCCTCAATTCCAAAAGGTTTGTTACCCTGTCAAAGAAGGATATTAGGTTGGTTTGACATGATTTGTTCTTGACGCATCCACATTGACTGTTATCACCTTACTATCTTCTAGGTGC
Organism: Macrochelys suwanniensis; assembly: GCA_033296515.1. Classification (NCBI taxonomy): domain Eukaryota; kingdom Metazoa; phylum Chordata; order Testudines; family Chelydridae; genus Macrochelys; species Macrochelys suwanniensis. Next base: position 115,764,914 of record CM065778.1, on the reverse strand, counting down.
TAACATATTGATTGTTTATTTTCTCCATTATCTTTCTGGGTACTGAGGTTAAGATGACTGGTCTATAATTCCCTGGGTTATCCTTTATTCCCTTTTTTATAGATAGCTACTATATTTGCCCTTTTTCAGTCCTCTGGGATCTCTCCTGTCCCCCATGAGTTCTCAAAGATAATCACTAATGGCTCAGATATCTCTTCAGCCAGTTCCTTAAGTATTCTAGGATGCATTTCATCAGACCCTGCTGACTTGAAGACACCTAACGTAAGTTATTCATAACTTGTTCTTTTCTTATTTTAGCATCACAGCCCATCCCATTTACACTGATGTTCACTATGTTCCAGTCACTGCTAACCTTTTGGGTGAAAAGTGAAACAAAAAAGGCACAACACTTTGGCAATTGCTGTGTTTTCTGTTATTGGCTTTCCCTCGTCAATGAGTAATGGGCCTAAACCGTCCTTGGTCTTGCTTGTCCTTCTCATGTACTTTGTCTCTAGTTAATTTAATCTCATTTTGTACCATGGCTTTTTGTCCCTATATGCTTGTGTTGTTTGTTTATATTTATCTTTCTTAATTTGACCTAGTTTCACTTTTTGTATGACTCTTTTTTGAGTTGCAGGTTGTTGAAGATCTTCTCTTACCATACTTCTTATCTTGCCTATGTGTTGGGATAATTTTCTTATGTGCCTTTGTGATGTTATCTGATTAAAATATGACCATGTAGATCATTGTTGCAACCACTGTTATATATTTGCAACACATCTTGTACAAAATGTGGCATGTAAGATGTCTATGAAAAAGTTATGATTTGCTGGTTATGATTATGCTATCTGTATGCATGAATCATTTTTGTATTTGAAGTTAGGAGTATTGGCTCTATACCTGGATTTCAAATGTTTGTCCTGGGGTAATGCCCACAAGGTAGTTAGCAAGCACATCTTGGAGGGACTATTCAAATTGAGTGGCCCAGCAAAAGGACACTTAACTCACAATGGACCATGGGAGATGCCCATCTAAATTGGGCTTTCCAGTGAAGTATAGGTAATGGCTTCCTGCCGTGACAAAGCAAAATTATGCATGGACATGTGATTCTCCCATGTGACTCCAAACCCCATCTTGTCACCTGTAATTCTCCACTAGCTGTGCCGAGGACTTTGTTTGAAACAATGGGTTTCTTGCCACATGGCAGAAGCTGTAATAGACCCTGGAAACACCTCAATTTTGCCTCTTTCCTGCTCAAACCTCTGGACTGTGGACTTTTACTAATGGGAGCATTCTAATCAAGGAACTGAGGTCCTTCCAATGATTTGGAAGCAACCAGAGACTTAACAAGCCAGCAGTTTATTCCATCACTGTTATAAGCCTGAACCAAGAACTTTGCAATTACTGTATGTATTTGATTCCTTTAATGAATTTTAACTCTCACATTTCTCTCTTTTTATAAATAAACCTTTAGATTTTAGATACTAAAGGACTGGCATCAGCGTGATTTTTTGGTAAGATCTGAGTTATATATTGACCTGGGTGTGTGGCTGGTCCTTTGGATCAGAAGAACCTTTTATTTGAGTAGATTGGTTTCAAAGAACCACTTATCTCTAAGTCTAGTGGTTTTGGTGGTGATACAAGGACTGGTATGCCTAAGGAAACTGCTTTTATGACTTCTTGTTAGCCAGTGTGGTGAAACAGAAGTTTACTTTTGTTGCTAGTTTGGTATATCTCATGGGAGAATAACCTCCACTTTTGGGGTGTTTCTGCCCTATTTCTGGGTAATTGAAGTCCCCCATCACCACCAGTCCTGTGCTTTGGGTGATTTTGTTAGTTGTTTTAAAAAAGCATCGTTCACCTCTTCTTCCTAGTTAGGTGATCTTTAGTAGACCCCTACCATGACATCACCATTTTTTACCCCTTTTATCCTTTCCTGGAGACTTTCAAGAGTTCTGCCTCCCACTTCAATCTTAACATCAGTGCAAGTGTATATAGCTTTGATATACACGGCAACACCTCCTCCCTTTCCCCCCAGCCTGTCCTTCCTGAACAAGCTGTGTCCTTCTCTACCAATTTTCCAGTCATGTGAATTATCCCATCAAGTCTCTGTGATGCCAGTTATGTTGTAATTGTGTTTAGTCACTAGTATTTCTAGTTTTTCCCATTTATTCTTCATACTTCTTGCACTAGTATACAGACATCTAAGATGTTCATTAGATTTCCCCTCTGTCTTGTCTCTCCTTTGTCCCTGCTGTGATTGCCTGAGTTGTCTCCAGAGTCTGACCCTTCACCCAGGTTTCTATGTTTTGAACTTACCTGTGGGCTTTTGTCTTCTGTCCCCATTGACCCTAGTTTAAAGACTTCCTTGTTAGGTTAGCTAGTCTGTATCCGAAGATACTCTTCCCCTTCCTTAATAGGTGGACTCCATCGCTGCTCAGCAGTCATTCTCAGAACAGCATCCCATCTTGACGACACCATCTGTGCAGTCACCTCCAAGATGTATTGGTCTCTGCCTGGGCCCCTACCCTTGACTGGAAGGATCAATGAGAACACCACCTGCTCCCCTTACACCCTCACTCCCCGAGCCCTGTAGTCACTACTTATCTGCTTAAGGTCATACCTTGCAGTATCATTAGTGCCCACATGGTTGAGCAGTATGGGGTAGTAACCAGAGGTCTGGATGGCCTCGGCAATCCTTCTGTAATATGGGTCCCTGGCAGGCAGAGGTAGCAGAGAATTGGGTTCTGTATCCTTTCCCATAGCTTTATCTCCCATGTGTACGAATGCTGTTAAGAGCTGACATAATACAGAAGAAACCATTTTTAGTGCACAATAACAGCATGTAATGGCCCTACTAAACCAAGGAACTGTGCTACTCATTCTTGAGCACCATCTATTGTCATCAACATATATACAAATAAATAAATAAATAAATAAAATATACATGAATGTGGCCAGAACCACCTCAGTAACACAAATTATTCCAGAGCTATGTCTAGAGACCCTTCCTCCGCCCTACTGATCATCATCAGTAACAGTCACAATCTACCCTTCCAAGAAATAGTGCGCTGTGACATATTGTCCTGTGTTTGTTTGCTCTGTCTTGTTGAGATTTACCTCCCCTTCTTTAGGGAGGGACCATTTCTTATCTATGTTTGTAAAGTGCTGTGAAAATGTACCACACTCTATAAAATATTTTTGACACCACAGTGAGATTAACAAGAAAAAAATAACAATACATTCTAGTAGGGTTATGATGCTTGACTTTTAAAAAGCAATTGTAATTAATTAGGCAAATGTGCAGGAGCAGGGGATATAGTTCCCTTAGCTGGGAGCTGGGGCATTAGGCGCATGTGCAGGGGGAGCGTGTCCCTGCGTGTATGAGCTTGCATGGAGGGAATGAGAGGGATTCAGGGCTATGACCTGTGGAGCCCCCACTGCATGTATAGGAGCCAGCATCAGGATGGCTTGGATGGACAGACCAATGCTTACTAGGACTGGAATGCTTGCTCTGAGAGCTAGCACCGTGGTCAAAGCCAAGCCTGAACCTAACCTCTAGATTCTGTGACATACTGGTGCAGCAGATGGGGTTTCACTTTCACTGTATCCCAATGGAGTAATAGTGCCCACTACATTAAACAGTCCTTGATAGCCCTTTGACTATGGTTGGTTCCACAGACAACGCTCCTTTAATACACTGGACCCCTCACATTTTGAACTCTGTATAGCTTGAAAGCTTGTCTGTCTCATCCACGGAAGTTGGACCAATAAAAGATATCCCCTCTCCCACCTTGTTTTCTAATAGTCTGCTACAACAACACTGCATGCTCTCTTATTAAGGAAGGCATAAAATATTTTAAATGCTGGAGATGTACCAAAGCTATTGATACATAGTCCCTGGAACTACTCTAAAGTGAAGGGTTTTTGCAGAGACATGCATGACTAACAGTTTAATTTGCTAAAAGGAATAGCCACATTTAAAATAAAATTAATTTAGACTGGACTAATACAAATAGAGGCCTTATAAACCCCTGGAATCTTTGTGCGTCACTTAGCTTGCAAAAATGAAAATGCCATTAATCTCCAAAGAGTAAAGCCTGGTATCATAACATCAGAAAAATGAAAGCCTTTGAAAGATTCCTATACAAATGATGATAAGAACTCAAAACACTTCAGGACACATTTAGTTACAGACTAACCATTTGCTTTCTTTGTTTAATCCTGAGAGTTTGTATTTTATGTATAAACATGGCTGAGCAGTGATTCACCAACTGGATATTTTTCTAACACTTGTCTCTTTTTCTCTAATCCTCCTGCTTCTGGTTCTGAGAAGGGATTCCCTTCTCTCCCTTCCCCTTCCCCCCGTGACATTCTCGTCTTTTCTAGATCTTTCTCTTTCTATCCATCGTTGTTCCTACAATATTATTGATAATGTACTTTAATGATCCTTTGCGAGACTTGTTTGTATTCCCTCCCTATCTTCTGTAGACATTTTTAAACAATACAGATTTAATTAAAAAAAATCAAGCCTTAATCTATGAAACAAATGGTGTTTATATTTTGATTTACTTCACTCTGTGTGTGTGTGTGTGCATGTGTGCTTGTGTGTAGCTAAAATACTTAGCTTTCATCTTGCATCTGCATCTGCAGTGATGGAAAATTACATGGCACTGGTCAGAGCAGATGCTTTCAGGGTCAGAGCCAATAGGATAGAATTTAACTTACACCACCTGAGGGCACTATTTCACCGCATTTTCTAATTACTCATGAAAGGAGAGTGTGTCTGAAATATTTCAGTGCACTGCATACTTGCTAATTAAGGGAGAGGGGGCATGAGAGTCAAATCCTGCTCACCTTGCTGAGGCAAGAGGACCCACGGAAGTTAATAGGACTCACCTCAGTAAAACAAGTCAATTTGTTGTACAGTTAAAGGCAAGCAGGGACATTATTTCTCTAACATGTTGTTCTTTGTGCAGAATTTTGGGAGATACAATCATTTTAAATTATCTGTTACTATATGTCATTGATATATTATGGCTTGGCTGTACCATAGTAACAGTAGCTCGGGGCTGCTGAGTTTTCTTTTTTTGTTGTTTAGACAATCCCTAAGTTAGCCCCCTTTTCTCTCTTACTCCTGCCAAGTTTCCCTTCTCTCTCGCACTCGCTGCCTGACCCTTCCCTTTTTGTTCTCTCTCTCCTTCCCTCTTCAGTTTCCTCCCTTTTCTCTCCTCCCAACCATCTCTCCCTTATTCCTATCATTTTTCTCTTTTCCCTACTCCCTTCTCAGTGCATAGTTGCTAACATGTGAAAAATGTTGTGAGGAACAGTCCTGCTAATAAGGGGGCAGCTCTGTGGCTCTTTTGGTGAGCTTTGAGGTTATTTTCTTCTCTAAGGAGAGGGGAAAAAATCATAGCAAACTCACCCAGAATCCCCCAGAGTACAGACAAAACTCCTCGGTGGCCCCCAAACCCTCTGGCCAATTTGAAATCCCTGACAATAAAGTTGCTCTTTTTCTATTCCTTTAGTGTTCTCTTCTTCCCTCTGGCCTATGGGGTTTTTCCCCTGGCTTCCCGGATCTTCCTGTGGCCCCTGGTGTTTTCTTGACAGCATAAAGAGCACTCCTTTTCCTTCCCTGTAGTTGGGCCCAGCTCCATCCCCTTGCTAAGTTGAGCACAGCTCTGGAATTAGCTTCAGGGAGCCAAAAACTGGGAGCCACGTGTCTGATGCTAAGAGACGCAGCACCTGCCCTGCAACACAGTCCCAGACCGTTGTCCCAGACAGCGTTTTCCTGCAGTGGAGTGTCAGAATCTGAGACTGTCCCAGCCAAACCTATGGGGGATGGTGGTTTCTTATCTCTACCACCCTTACGCTTACCAGAGGGATCCATGTGAGATATCGGGGTGGGGTGGGGGCAGCAACACTCAATGCTTTTGTGCTACCCATATGCTCCTCCTGTCATGCTGAAGAGGAGACTGCTGGAAGAGAACATGAAACAAAGCCAGGCAGGCAGCTTAGCAGGAGCTTCGCTCTGCCCCTCAGCTTCACAGCTATTGAGTGCAGTAGGGATGTGGTGCCAGAAAATGCCTGCTGTCAACATTTTTATGACACCCCCAAGGGGGCAGGAGACTGGCAGTTTCCCTACTCCACGTGCCCCTGCCATCCCTCTTCTTCAGTCTCTACTGACCTCTCTGGACACCACATCCCTTTTCGGGCTGTTCAGAGATTGGGGCAGGGAAAGGGGGCAGCTCCTGGAGTTCAGAGCCTCCTTTCCCCCCCCCCCCTCCACCACCTGTGCTGCATGGCATCAGTGGGCATGTGCAGTTAGAACCATCATGCCAAGCCCAGGAGGGAGTCCAGGCTGCCCTTCTTAGTATGCAGGTTAAATATCTTCTGCTTATAGGTCATTATTTAACTTAAAATAATTCCATGTCCTTTCAGGGAGTAAAGCCGGCACTCTCCTGTGAGGTCAGCCAACTCCACTGGCTCGTGCCAGGGAGGGGGCCCAGTCTCTTCACCATCCCTTTGGGTGACTAGCCCTAACAGGGCCATAGGCAGGAAGCGGTCCTTGCTCTTAGGTGAGCTCCAGGCCTGCAGTTATGGTTAGTCCTTGAACAGGGAGTCAATGACTGAGACTCCTTGTACTCTCCTCCCAGATCATGCCCCTCTTTCCTTTTTGATTTGGCCTGATTTGTCTGCTGGCTTAGGTCAATGGCACTGGAACCAGGAGTTGGCATTGTCCCCCCACACTGCAAGCCTAGGGCAGGTGCAGAGCAGTGCTGGCATGGGGTGTGCTTCGCAGTGGGGGAGCTGATCACCATAATCAGCTGCCCCATGGTGAAGCACAGCCCCTGCTGGCACCACTCCCTGCTCCCAATGTTAAGCCTGCGTTAAAAAGGTGGGGGGCATGGCCCCCTGGTTCTGGTGCAGGTGGCTCCCCCACTTCTACAAAGGTTCCAGCACCCTTGGCTTAGGTTCCAGCAAAAATATGCTATAAAATAGCTGTGGTCAGACCATGTTCTGGCATGTGTATTTTCTTTTTCTGTTTGTGTAGGCAGAGATGACAAATGAAATGAGTTAACTGTGTCACAGTCCACAGCTGGCCCCCTTGCTGGTGTGTTCAGAAGCAGAGATGCCAAGGACCAAACAGGCCCAGAGACTGAAATATCTACTAATCACTCAGAGGGATCCCTTTAGAAAGTGGTATTGCCATACATTGCTGTCCTGGCGTGGGGAAGCTTCCACTGCTTCTTCTGAGGATAAATAGAAGCTGTATTATCCATGGCTTCAAAAACCATCCACAAGCATTACAGTCATCTTAAAGAAAAAACACCCAGACATTTGTAACCCACAGATCTATGTGTGTATTGTCCTGCTCTCTGCCCCGTCCTCCACTTCGTAGGCTGGCTTTTTAGCTCAAGCTATAGTGACTATAGAAGCTAGGCTTTCAGCCCTGAAATGCCTTGGTTTATTCCTCAGTGTGTTAGCTAAGATATCAGCTGCCACACAAGTGCATGGTAGATGCATTTACTTAAATCTATACAAACTGCTTTTTTCAGAGTAATTTGATGCTTTTGTAACAAGCTCAGTTTCTAAGCCACACGTGAGTCTTAGGTGAAAACAAATCTACTCTGAATGTATGCTTAGTTTTGGATTGCTATAACTTTACCCATTTGCAGTCTGTTGCACGACTAAAGGACTCACTTTTAAATAATCATTTGGTGTTACCTTCTGTAAGGGATTGTGATAAGATGTTTAAATTAGAAACCCATGACATGAGCAGTCACTGTATTCTTTTTAATTTGCTTGGATGTTTTAGTGACCCAAGAGTAAGTCAGAAACCATTTTTAAACATAGCTAATTGTTCTGCTGCCATGAGCCAGCTAGATTAGCCCAGCTCATGCTTGTAAATTGCATCCACTGATTACAGTGGCATATGAATTCTCCTGTTTCTTCTGTATTTGATGATAGAAATGCATTAGGTGAATCAGTTTTCCATAATAGGATTTCTGGCTAGTGCTAATGGAAAATAAAAGTCATGTTAAATAAAGCTATTTTAAAAAATACCCCTGGAGTGACTTATCCAGGAATTATCATTGTACTAGGAAAAACAAGAAAAATGAAAGGAGAAAAAGAAAGTTGGATTTATAAATAAAACTACTTATAATGGTCATAAGGTGAACCGTGTATTAGGGACAAAAATACCTTTGGATATCATGGAATAAAACTCTGGTTTTGTAGGCCTAAAGAATGCTGCAGTCTCCCAGAGTCCATTGCACTGCCAACTACAATGTGACAAGCTTATTAGAAGGCAAAGCAGAAATATTTGTTGAAACTATTCAGAGCACTGTAATAGATCAATAGCATTGACTGCAATGGAGTTCCGGCCCTAAGAAGGGGGAGGAGGGCACTCAGGATTTTTGCAGCATGTAGGAAACCCTATGAAAATGGATAGAGCTGGTTTTCTCAAGTAGTTAGGAATAGATGAGTCTTTATCTATCCCAATTAGGCATCACTTAACTGAGCATGGAAAAGGGGAGTGGGGGAACAGTTAGGAAAAGAAAGATAAAGATTTCATACTTCTGCCCAAAGAGGAGTCATTTTATTGCAAGACCAGTAGGTATGTGAGACTGAGGATGGAGAATGCTGATCATACCAACGTTCAGCAGAATGAGATCATTAGCCCATGGAGAGTCATGCAAGTATCCCATCTAACACTTTTACTTTACCTGTATTAAAGAGATGGTGGGTCTGAGGTTTCTAGAACATTCAGCTATCCTCTTGGCTATGCTTCCTCAGTCAGAATAATATGGGCTCTGTCTCAGCAAGGTACTTAAGTACATGCACAATTTTAAGCATCTAAGTAGTTCCATTGACTCTCATGTTTAAATTAATGGACATACTTAATTACCTTGCTGAACTAGGGTGATAAGAAATACTGAGAGTCTTGCAGATGATATCTTTCCTTTAACTGGGAAAAGTCCTATATGTAAGGGGACTGTTATCCCCTTACTAACATTCAGAGCTCCCAGTACCAAAAGGGGAAGGGTCGATGGGACTGACAGTCCCCAGGGGCAATGGGGAGAGGCCAATGCTCCAGGTCAGCCTGATTGACAGGGCGGGCAGGCGAATCAGGGAGTCAGGAGGTCAGGGTGAATCCCGTCCTCCGTGTGAGCTGAAGTGGCCTGAGTCAGAGTGAGTGGGGCTGAGCTAAGGAGAGGCCAGAGCTGAGCTGGGCCAGATCTGGAGGGGCCAGAAAAGCAGCCCAGAGACACAGACCTGCCCTGGGAGCAGAGCTGCAGCCCAGAGACAGACCTGCCCTGGGAGCAGAGGTGCAGCCCAGAGACAGACCTGCCCTGGGGGGAGAAGCTGCAGCCCAGAGACAGACCTGCCCTGGGGGGAGAAGCTGCAGCCCAGAGACAGACCTGCCCTGGGGGGAGAAGCTGCAGCCCAGAGACACAGACCTGCCCTGGGGGGAGAAGCTGCAGCAGCCAGAGGGGCCAGGGCAGCAGCCCAGGGCAGCTGGAGGCAGAGCAGCAGCAGCCGTGCTGAGGCAGAGGAGCTGGAGCTGAGGCAGAGCAGTGGAGCTGGGGCTGGAGCAGTCCGGAGCCGGGTGCGGTGAGCAGCTGGGGAGAGCGAGGTGGACCCTGGGCAGTGGGCCCAGCGCAGGGAGACGCCTCAGCCAAGGGGCCCTGCAGGCCAGACTTGCAGGGGGATCGTAACCCCGACAGGGCGGGGGCGACGCTGGGAAGAAGGGTCCTGCCACCCAGAGCCTGCGAGCGTGTGGCCACCGCCAGAGCAAGTGTCCAAACCACAGCGTCCCTGCAGCACAGCCAAGGCCTGAGAAGGAGCCTGGGACTTACACAGGAACAGACTGAACTGCCCTGACATTGCAGAGACACTGTTGAGATGTTCCCTGCCACAGAGCGGGGTGATGTGTTTTCATTAGTCTTTCCCATTTTTCCTTATTCCTGTTACAAATTAATTGTTAATTAAATAATTTGCCTTTGCTTTGAATTGTATGCAGTGATCAGTGGGTCAGGGAAGCATCCTGTTTAGAGAGTACACCCCGGAGTGGGGACACCCTAGCCCCTGACCTAGGTGACCACAGCAAGGTTGGGGGTTGAGCCCCCCAGGAATCCTGGGCCCAGCCTTGTTGGGGTTACGAGGACTCTGCCAGACAGGAGAGTGCAAGGGGAGTCCTCGAGGGCAGGGAGGCCTCTGGGTAAAGGAGGTGGGAGCGAGGACTCAGATCCTTCCGCTAGCCCATTTCACCGGGGTAGTGCAGAGACGAGGAAAGTTCCCCACAATAGCGGGACTATTCCCCCGCTTACATATAGGATGTCTTCAGTAATAAGGTCATCCATATAAAGAGCATTTATTTTATGTTTCCTAAAGGTGACTAAAAAGTGTGATTTGCCAGAGTGAAAGGTTGGATTATTTCAGAGGGGGACATTTGGGAAAAAACATGAAAGAGCATTTCGAGATGGCACAGAGAATTTGAAGATAGCTCAAGAGAGGCTGGAAAGAGGATTTCTCCTCAGAGTAACAGGGAATGTGGACTAAGGTTGGCCGATAAAATACAATAGCATGGTCCTTTTCAGTTAGAAGCTGCAAGAGAGTATAGGGATTTAGGGCTAGATCCACAAAGGGACTTTTGTATTGCAATTCTTGACTTTTAGATGCTACTGAGATCCTCAAAAACTCTGCTCAGGTGCTGCCTAACATCCCTCACTGCCTACATTTTCACTGTAAAAGTCCTTAGGAGGCCTCTTTTTTGACTGCTGGGCATACACACAGCTGTCTCAGTCCTGTCCCGCCCAGCAGCTTGGCCCCTATCACACACCTAAGCACCACTGAGATTGTCAAATTAGGTGTTGCCCTGCCTATCTTGCCTCGGGGGCCCAATCCCCTAGGTGTCCTCAGAGCATGTCTAACTCCACACAAAATTATTTTGGGAGGAGGACTAGAACTCCCTTATAATACCTAGTACAGTAGTGAGGATGCGCATCCACAATGTGGGAGCCCACAGTACAATTCCCTTTGCACCTAATGCAGGGAACAGAATTGAACTCGGTTTGCCTATCTTTCAGGTGAGTGATCAAACTACTTGACTAAGGGCTATTGTTGTGTGGGTTTCTCTCAGTCTCTACTGTTGAAGCTGTTTCCCAGGGTGTGACATACTTAAATAATTAAACAGGCATTGGTCCACACCAACAGGGAATGAATCTATGGTCTAGTGGTAAGGGCACTCACCTGAAAGACAAGAAACCCAAGTTCAACTCCTTCCTTTACATCAGGCAGAGGGGGGATTTGAGCCTGGGTCTCCCACATGCTGGATGAGTGCCTGAATCACTGGGCTAAAGGTTAGAAGACAAAATGCTTGTTGACTCAATGGGTTTTGACTGAGCTTGAACTTCAGGACTGGTTTTCTACACTAAGCTCTAGAGAGTGATAGTTTGGGTGGAGAAACAAAGGGAAGCATTTCCAACGGCTCCAAAAAAGGGTGTTAAGAGCAAAAATACCTTATGCCGTAGCAAGTGGATGCTGTGTAAAAATGATTGAAACTTTATATCTATCAAATATTTTCCCCTGTGTGGCACATAACAAATACCTATCTTCCAAATGCTGAGATATTCTATTACCCTGAAAGAGATTTTTGAGAGATGTGGTCTCCATATGTGAAAAGCAAGGGTTGCCTTTATCTTAAAACACTACTTACACATTGTTACCCATACATGTTCTCTTCTGTTTCAAGCCAAATGACTGGTACATTATTTTTCCTTGCTGATATTAATTTTTGACTATTAGACATCCAATTTGCCAAATTAATGATGACACTAATCCTTAAAAGTCTTTTCAATGTGTTTTGTTATGTTGCCTCTCTTCATTCCAGATTGTGTATTCTCAGGTTACCCTTTTCACTTTCCTGACTTTTTCCCCTGAAAGAGCTGAAAGACTGGATTTGTTTATACTAGTTAAATTAGTGCCAGATAGTATTACATTCAGTTTACTCAACTATGAAAACTGTAAATATAGCCTGCCTGCTGCTTAGAACAGGACATGTGTCTCAGTGGATGATAACGTAGAAAAATTCAATGTGAACTCAAACTTCCAAGTCTACAGGAAAGAGAGACCAGAAAATTTCAGACCCAAATAAAACGAAACCCTCTGCAGAAGAAAATAAATGTAAAAAGATTCAGAATGCAATAGTTATAAGAGATGTCAAATAGGATTTCTCCTCAGAGAAACAAGGAAACGTAGCTATGTTATTTTAATATGTGATATTTTCTTTTCAAATGCTAATATTTATGAAAGGGCAATATCAGCATGAAGAAAATGAAAGGAAATTAAAATGAAAAATCAAAGCTGTCTGTAAAAATGAGGACCAGTGTATCTTTCAATGCATTTCAGAGGGAAAAATCAGAGCACTCCTGGGAGGGAGGGATAGCTCAGTGGTTTGAGCATTGGCTTGCTAAACCCAGGGTTGTGAGTTCAATCCTTAAGGGGACCATTTAGGGATCTGGGGCAAAAATTGGGGATTGGTCCTGCTTTGAGCAGGAGGTTGGACTAGATGACCTCCTAAGGTCCCTTCCAACCCTGATATTCTATGATATGTTATAGTCTATAATTTAAAAAAAAATAAAAAGACAATTTCAAGATCATTAACGATGCCAAACTGAGAGCCCAGGAGAGCGACCTCCCACGTTACCCATAGCAGCTGCACTGCCGTATGTAGATGCTTCCTTCATTGATGGGAAGGGGTTTGTCTGTCAATGTTGATCATCCACCTCTCTGAGAGGTAGTACGTAGGCTGCGGGAAGAATTCTTCCATTGACCTACCTGCCTCTACAATCGGGGTTAGGTTGACCTAACTAACTCGAACAGGTTGTGAAATTTTTCACAGCCCTGATGTAGCTAAGCAGACCTAAGTTTTAGGTGTAGATCAGGCCTAAACTTCCCCAAATTGTTGCACAAATATGCTGCATGCTTAAATGCCAAAATTTGGTGGTTCCCTTTGAAAAAGTAAGATATTTGGATGGTAAACCTATTTTATCCCAAAACTTTACAGGGTCCCTTTTCCTCCCCTTTGGCTCCATTCCCTCACTACCATTCCCACTAAAGACTCCCAGGAACTTGCAGACATCTTCAATTGATACTATTACTCATTTGCAGACAAAACTCAGCAACCTATTGCCTTCCAACTTCTATAATCCTTTCTTCATCCTGAACACACACCTTGCAACCTCCCTTTCTCCGATTCCCAGAACCTCATGACACTGACTTCCTAGGCCCTTCCAATAGGTTCCTTCCCACTGACCCCCAAGTAAGTTGAGAACTTTTGGACTTTAATGATATAACTCTGGAGCTTTTACTGTCAGGGATGCTGCACATTTCACTCCCCAACTTCCTTAAAGAACCTTGGAGGAAAGAGGCATTTTATTTATCCGAACCTTTAGAAAAGTATGTCCAAAGATCAAGGACTGGTCTGAGTTTTTGTTCCTGCCAATCTGCTTTCCTCTTCTGAGACATGGGAATAGTAGTTGTGAGTTATAAGGTTATACACTGTAGGTACTATCGTTGAGATGAAATGTAAAACCAGGACGCAGACTATTAGTATTCAGGACAGATTTTGTGGCTCATTTTGTAAGAGGAGGGGTGTTAACTTCAGTCCCATGTCCAAATTTTAATGCAGGTAATTAAATTCTGCTTACCTAAATTCCTTCTGCAGTTTCAGTTTGATTTGGACTTTTTCTTCATTGCCTGTCTCTAAATGTTGTGTAGTGTTACTGTGCATTATTAAACAACAGCCTGTTTCACCTCAGAGGTGACTACATTTCACTGATGATAGAATGATCATTTCAATGTAGTTTGCACAGAGTATAAGTTCCTGTAGCAATTTGGTTTCCTCTCAAGAAAAAATAACTTATTGTGGTTTCTATTAACAACAGGTGGGTACGAGAGATATTTTTGAATATGGAAAAGTGTACTTAGCTTTCCTTTCACTTATAACTAAAGTACAAATTAAAAAAAGCAAATACTTTGGTATTTACAATTAACTTTTCTTAAACTGGCTACTTTTACCTCTTGATAGTGTGACAAAGTATTTTAATACATTAGTTACATTTAATGTGAATGCTTTAAATTAATTTTTCTCTTTTGTATATTTTGCTATATGTTATACTTTACTCAGTGTATGTGATAAAAGTAATGTATAGGTGTTTGGATCAAGGTAAAAACTGCTAAACCCCCCAAATATATTAAATTAGAGTTTGTTGACACACTGTTTATATCTATACTTGGGGTTTTGGATGCTCATGTGTGACCTAGGGAGTGAACTAGCTAGATTATATAGTAAATTAGAAACACTGATAAAGCAGCCTTTGTTTTCCCCTTAAATGGTAGTATCCAGTACATGCCATCTTCTGCTCATAAATTTCCAGTAATTTTTTTCTCATCTCACCAAACTACAAAAATATTATTTAACAGCCAAAACCTAATTCACAAGGACAAGAGAGTACTTGAGTACATGGATGAAAAGATTCTATGGTGTCAGTGAATTCAATCCCTGGTAATTATAAAGCTAAATGGAAGACTGGAGAATGAACTGTGATTGCCTAATTCTCTGGAAATATCTGGTTAGCTAAATGGGTGCTATAATCCAGGGTTGAGTGATTTCAGAGAACAAAATGGTTAAGGAAAGTAGGAATATCTTATACCCACCTACGCTCTAATCTACTTTATATAACAGTATTTGTGTTTAATATATAAACTCCATATATCAATGCCACTTACTCATTAATCCCTTGCCAACTATATTATTTCTTGTAAAACAATAATGGCTTTGGCAAGGGACTAATGAATGGGTGGAGTTCATAGATAGAGCTATTTATAATGATATGTGGAGCTTGTACCGTTGCCTCTAGTTACAATTACCTCTCACTTCCCATTTCTTTGTGTTTACCTTGAAATCATGATCTTCAAACACATATTCCCACTCAGATACCATGTTTACCAATGATGTTGTGAGGCCAAGACTATAACAGGGTTCAAAAAAGAACTAGATAAATTCATGGAGGATAGGTCCATCAATGGCAATTAGACAGGATGGGCAGGGATGTTGTCCCTAGCCTCTGTTTGCCAGAAGCTAGGAGTGGGTGACAGAGGATGGATCACTTGATGATTACCTGTTCTGTTTATTCCCTCTGGGGCACCTGGCATTGGCCACCGTCAGAAGACAGGATACTGGGCTAGATGGACCTTTGGTCTGACCCAGTATGGCCATTCTTATGTTAATGCCTCTTGGCTGCCAGCCAAAAGGGTGAGATCAGCAGCATACATTAGTTTTCACTGTCTCTCCATAGGTTCTGTTCTCTTACTAATTAAAATCAATAACTAGGAGGAAGAGAAGTGGACTTTGCACATTGCATTGTCTCAATCCCACCATCACCTCAAAACTCTGAAATTCCCAGTATTGGTGCTACACTAGCTCTGGACCATTGATTCAGCTCCTATGTCATCTCCATGTGCTTTCTTAAATTCTTTGAATAATTCTCTCTCTCTTCTCTGGTACATCAGACTACCCCATCAGCTTGTTCTTTGAAAGGACCCCATTGAACCACCATCCTGCTACGTGTTACCTCCACCATCTTAAAAGAAACAATCTATAAAGTGGCTCCATTCTTCCTCCACTGACTTCTTTGTCATTGGCAAAGTTTTAAAGCCTTCCTTTCCTTTTTGGCAGAGCTCTGCTTTTCTTCCCCTGTGACAGAGTTCTGGGCAACAACAGCTGAGCCAGTACTCTGGTCACTGCAGTTCCAATTAAATAGTGCAGAACAGACCTTGTTAAGAAAAGCAGTGCCTGACTGGTGGGTGGAGGAGAGCTGGAAGGCTAATTAAGTCATTAGGCAGAGGATACAAAAAGGCACAGGAAGGCAGCTGGAGAGAGGAAGCATACAGAGAGAGGGAGAGAGAGATTACTCTTCCCTGCTTGCCTCATGAGCTGAGGCCCCCCTAAGACCTTAGGAGAAAGGCTGTATAGTGTTTTAAGGTGGTGAGAACCAACCCCATAAATAAACCACACTAGGTTTATTTATTAGCAGCATAAAGCATGAGAGATTTGTGGACTTGAGAAGAGGCAGGAGCAAGAGCAAGAGGGCCCTGCCACTCTCTCCCTGCCCTTACAAAACTACCAATGCAATATCTTCCTCAATTTCATTTTCTTTCCCATTTTCTCAGGTTGCAGTCAGATTTTAATGATTAATATCTGATGTTGTCTTCCACATACTCACTCAGTACAACCTTTATATCTTTCACCATTTTCATATTTCTCTTATCAAAATATAGTCTCCTTGGACTTAATTTTTTCCTCTATAGTATATCACCATGTCAAATTCTCTTCCCCCCACCCCAACCCATGTATTCATCACTGAAAAACCAGTAAAAAACCACCACCCATTTCTTTCTGTGATGGGAGCCACTCACCTCACCACTGACCGGGGGTATCTGCACCTGTATGCTATCTGCTTTGGTTGACCCCTAATGGCTGTTAATCTTCTCAGACAGGCTTCAGTGACTCAGCCATCTGGCTGAGTCACACACAGTTTGTCAGTGTACAAACAAAATAGACCCCTTCCAAAGTACAAGTTCAACAGGGCCTATCATGGTGCCCTTCAGTGGTGGATTAGCCACCGGACCAACGAGGCCTGTGTCCAGGGACACCAGACAATCGGGGGGCAGAGTGGGGGGAAGAGAGAGAAAAATGAGCACTCCCAGGCCCTGACCTGCTTTGCCTGGTGCTCCTGCTGGAGAGCGGGGCAAGTGTCCGCACCCTGACTGGAGCATGTGGGGTGGGGTCTACAGGTGGAAGGGGTGGGGAGGGTACCCCACTTGCTCTGGCCCAGGACCCTATGAAAGCTTAATTCACCTCTGCACTGTCTATCTGTAGCCCTGTCCCTGGGCTCAGTTCTAGTCTAATAGGGCCTATCACAGTACCCTCACTTGGTATCTTTAGCCCCATCCCCAGCTCGGTTTTCAGTCAGTCTAACAGGGCCTATCACAGTATCCTGATTATCCTCAGCCCCTCCTGGGCTAGCTTCCAAACTGTATCTCAGCCCCATCTGGGCTAGCTTTCAATGGTCCCTGCTCTGTTATGGAGCACTGCCCGCAGGGCTCCCTCGCTAGTGACTCTTCACTCTGTAGTGAACCTTATTGACCCCAGCTCTCCAGCTGAGCCACTATTTCAGTTCAATCCCCTTCCAGGGGTAACAAGGGTCAATTAAATGCTGACTCTCTTTGGGGTCTTCTGCCCCCTTCTCTGTGCCTGGTTAAACTCCCTTCGCTGGGCTTACGCCACTCTGCAATGTGGCAGGTGAGGGTCGGGGGGAGAGAACCAGGTCTGCACACTACTCCAGGTTCCAACCCAGTGACACTGTAAGCAGCAGCTGCCTGATGCTTCCCTTTAGCTACTTGCTGCTGCATTTCTCTTGACCACTTCCCTTCTTAGCCCTGGAACCTTCAGTTTCACCTTTACACTTCAGGGATAAAGTCTTGCTTGAGTACAACTAATCAGCCAGGAGTACTGTCCTTGGTCCTCTGGCTCTGACCAGCAACTGATCTGGTCTCTCCAGCAGCTCCTTTTATATGAGCCTGCTGACCTCTGATTGGCTGCTTCCCTGCAGCCTTTCTAGGTAGCCTGGAGGACCCACCTCTACTGCTCTTTCCTGAGGCAGGGCCAGAAGGCCTCCAGCAGGGGGGCCTCAGAGGGCCTAACACACACCATCACACTCTCCTGCATTTCCTTAGCCAAAGCCAAATTTTACCCACCACTCCTTCTACTGGGGTCCCTTCACCAGTATGGCAGTTTAAATCACCACCAACCACTAACAAGGTGTTACTCTCTATCATAACCACTAACTCTGCCAACTCATTTCTAAAGCTCACTTTTTCTTCTATAGGTCAACCTTGTTGCAGAGCATGTGTGGACATTACACAAATAATCCTACTCTCTAACACAAAAAGGAAGCTTACAAGAAGTGGAAGATTGGACAAATGACCAGGGAGGAGTATAAAAATATTGCTCAGGCATACAGGAGTGAAATCAGGAAGGTCAAATCACACATGGAGCTGCAGTTAGCAAGGGATGTTAAGAGTAACAAGAAGGGTTTCTACAGGTATGTTAGCAACAAGAAGGTCAGGGAAAATGTGGGCCCCTTACAGAATGGGGGAGGCAACCTAGTGACAGAGGATGTGAAAAAAGCTAATGTACTCCAATGCTTTTTTGCCTGTCTTCACGAACAAGGTCATCTCCCAGACTACTGCACTGGGCAGCACAGTATGGGGAGAAGTGACCAGCCCTCTGTGGAGAAAGAAGTAGTTCAGGACTATTTAGAAAAACTGGATGAGCACAAGTCCATGGGGCCGGATGCACTGCATCCGAGGGTGCTAAAGTAGTTGGCAGATGTGATTGCAGAGCCATTGGCCATTATCTTTGAAAACTCATGGCGATTGGGGGAGGTCCCAGATGACTGGAAAAAGGCTAATGTAGTGCTCATCTTTAAAAAAGGGAAGAAGGAGAATCCGGGGAACTACAGGCCAATCAGCCTCACCTCAATCCCTGGAAAAATCATGGAGCAGGTTCTCAAGGAATCAATTTTGAAGCACTTAGAAGAGAGGAAAGTGCTCAGGAACAGTCAGCATGGATTCATCAAGGGCAAGTCATGCCTGACTAACCTAATTGCCTTCTATGATGAGATAAGTGGCTATGTGGATGAGGGGAAAGCAGTGGACATGTTATTCCTTGACTGTAGCAAAGCTTTTGATATGGTCTCGCACAGTATTTTTGCCAGCAAGTTAAAGAAGTATGGACTGGATGAATGGACTATAAGGTGGATAGAAAACTGGCTAGATCAACGGGCTCAACTGGTAATGATCAATGGCTCCATGTCTAGCTGGCAGCCGGTATCAAGCAGAGTGCCCCAAGGGTCGGTCCTGGGGACGGTTTTGTTCAATCTGGAGAATGGTGTGGATTGCACCCTCAGCAAGTTTGCAGATGACTCTAAACTGGGAGGAGTGGTAGATACACTGGAGGGTAGGGATAGGATACAGAGGGACCTAGTTAAAGAAATCTGATGAGGTTCAACAAGGACAAGTGAGAGTCCTGCATTTAGGAAGGAAGAATCCCATGCACTGCTACAGACTAGGGACCGAGTGGCTAGGCAGCTGTTCTGCAGAAAAGGACCTAGGGGTTACAGTGGACAAGAAGCTGGATACGAGTCAACAGTGTGCCCTTGTTGCCAAGAAGGCTAACGGCATTTTGAGCTGTATAAGCAGGAGCATTGCCAGCAGATTGAGGGATGTGATCATTTCCCTCTATTTGGTATTGGTGAGGCCTCATCTGGAGTACTGTGTCCAGTTTTGGGCCCCCCACTACAAGAAGGTTGTGGAAAAATTGGAAAGAGTCCAGCGGAGGGCAACAAAAATGATTAGGGGGCTAGAGCACATGATTTATGAGGAGAGGCAGAGGGAACTGGGATTATTTAGTCTGCAGAAGAGACGAATGAGGGGGATTTGATAGCTGCTTTCAACTACCTGAAAGGGGGTTCCAAAAAGGATGGATCTAGACTGTTCTCAGTGGTACCAGATGACAGAACAAGGAGTAATGGTCTCAAGTTGCAGTGGGGGAGGTTTAGGTTGGATATTAGGAAAAACTTTTTCACTAGTAGGGTGGTGAAGCACTGGAATGGGTTACCTAGGGAGGTGGTGGAATCTCCTTCCTTAGAGGTTTTTAAGGTGAGGCTTGACAAAGTCCTGGCTAGGATGCTTTAGTTGGTGTTGGTCCTGCTTTGAGCAGGGGGTTGGACTAGATGACCTCCTGAGGTCCCTTCCAACTCTGATATTCTATGATTCTATGATTAACCATGCTGCTATCAGTTAGTCTCTTCTTTGATGATAGCGACCCCATTTATTTTTTCCTTCAAACCAAATAATTTAAAATCCATCTCTCAAGATTTTACTTTTGCCTCCACAACATCTAGTTTCCTGCAGACAGTATATGGATATTCCTTTTAGTCATTGCCTCAACCACCTCTCCTGACCTACCTGTAAGTGAGTTTCCAGGTTGAAAATTCTCAGATCTTTGCCAATTTGTCACTATTGCCCAGAAATTGGTGCGTTGGTTACCTCCAGTGTGGTAGCATGTTTTAAATGACTAGAGCACAAAAAATCCAAAATACACAAAGAACCTAGGAGCTAAATTGCCTGCTGGTGCTGCCTCACTTTGCTAACCCTATGGCTGTTTTCATTTTGAGTTTACTTTCTTCTAGATCAGCTCCATCCAAAGGTTCTGAGCCTGAACCACCTGAAACTGAGAGTCATTTCCTGCTCTCAGGGCAAAAGCTGCCCTACATCTAAATGCTCTTTCACCCAGTTAGTCATTGGCCCTTTTTGGGATTGATTGCTTACACCAGGCACACAGAGCCATATTTGCCACTCAGTGAGTGTTACCACCCTCTACCACATGGAGTTTGTGGCTAGAATGTCTGTAACTAATATACTTGTAATCCACACACCTCCTGGGTGTGGTGTTCTGTGGTGTTCATCTAGTGGCACCGAGACCACTGGGAGAGAGACAGGTTCATGAGCCTGTTCTACAGGCTTAGCTAACAAGCAGTTAGCTTTTAGCTCATGCGGTAGAGGCTCATGCACTAAGCTCTAGAGATCCCAGGTTCAATCCCATCTGCCGACAACCAGGATCTGTTGGTGTTACATATTTAAAATGATTTCCTTGATTTTAATACATGTTAACAAAGCACCCAACACATAGAAACTTTCCCACATAAAACCTCACAAGAGAAAAGTCTAGCACAAAATATACAGACATCTCACATGCTATCCTATTCACAAATTCCATTTTGACAATTACATTCTGCCTAACCTACATTCATCCCATATTTTAATTGGATATGGTATTCTTAATCACTTCCTGTCCTAAATTGTTCTTGGGGCCAAGTTTTATCCCCGAGGTGCCTGCACTTCCAGCAGGAGATGCAGTGATTCTTGTATCGATGCAGTTTATAAAATACTTTGGGGTTGTGTGGGATGAAAAGCACTATGTAAATGTAAGTTATTGTAATTGTTTTTTTATTCATAACACACTAGGAGAGTTTTGGCCTTTTACATAACATTAGATAGTTGCAGCAGTGCCAAATGTAAAGTAAAACACTTGAGAATGCCATTAATAGAGACAAGAGAAGCACACATTTACATATGTGTCAGTGAGATGAACCTTACAATGCTGTCCAAGGGCACGAATAATATGAATGAATAGAGCAGAATGTAAGCTCCAGGAGAGGAACAACAAGAAAATGACAGCTGTTTCACTAGTACTCCTTTCAATGCAGCTCATTTGACATATTAATTTATGGCCTGACAAAACTTGAAAAAAACCTGCATGGTGAGCATGTTCCTCACTTAAAATAATCAAAAACCTGCCAGACACCTGAATATATAAAACTGAAGATAAAACAAAAATCAAGTCCTCTTATCGCTACCGCAAAGAGAAAAAGTGGGGTTGGGGGAATTGGAAGCTTAACAACAACAGACAGGCCGGGTGGAGGGGAGGTGGGGAGTGGAGGGGAGGTAGGGAGAGAATGGCAGCAAAAACTAAAACAGAATGAGTTTATGTTAACTAAAGGGATTTAGGAGATAAGAAGGGCTTTTACTAATATAGCATGGGCAAGAGAAACAGCAGGTAGAAGGCAGGTTCATTAATAAAGGAGCTAGAGGAATGGAATTGGTATGTCTTTTTTGCCTCTCATCAAGGTTCCAATCCTGCAATAAACTCAGGTGCAGGGGATCTATCCCACAGAGCTCATTACCATATTGGGCTCTTAGAGCCAGATTCTGAAAGATATTTAAACGCATACAGATGGGTGCATTCTTTTAAGTAACTTCATTGACTTTATTGAGATTATGCCTGATTCATAAATGAGAGGAAAATCAGGTCCACTAACTCAACAGTGTTACAGTTATTTATCTTTAACAAGAAAAATAAGGAAAGGTTTGCACTATTACTAAAGTCAAACATTCAAATATCATAAATCAGCCCCTTTTTTCAATCCCCTCCCAAATGAGCTTTTCAAAATTATAGATTTTTGGATTCTTTTTATTTGCCATCAAGCTTTTGAGCTTTTAAAGTGCACATTTTCAAGCTTATCTCTGTAACTATGGAGGCTACAAACCTACTTTTTTACCCTCCAGAGCTGGGGCTTGAAGATAAACACCAAACACCATGAGACTCATGATAAAATCCTGATAGTTGGCAAGATTGAGTTCAGACAATTATCTATTAAATTAATTAGTTTATTTACATTTATAAAGCAGCACCTACTGAGCCTGCTGCTTGCTGTTATGTTGGTCCCATCTTCCTTGATTATCTTAAGACAAAGGTAAATAGGATATTTACAAAATTCACAGTTCATACTAAACTGGGAGGAATTGTAAACACCAGTCCAGTTCTACACTGAAAAGTGACTAGTAAAAATTGCACTTTCTTACTCACCAGATCTGATCCATGATTTTATTCAGCGAGTGATTAAAATGTGCTTTTACCACTTTTTACCTCCTGTTTAGCACTACAGAGCCAGCAGAGCTAAGAGTGAATGAGTGAGCTGGATTCTATTCTTTCCTGTGCCTCATGAACAAAATGATGTAATAGGGCCTTTGTTCTACAGACTTCTCCACGAGGGTGCAAGGATCTTCCCATATGAAGCAGTTTGCCAGATCAGGGCCTATGTGCTAATCAGCCATAATTGTGAAAACCTAGTGAAAGCAATGAGATTTCACAACTGTAAATGAGTGCAATGTTTGGCCTGCAGAACTTTTATTACTGGTGATGATGCATGAGAAGTAAAGAATCCATCTTAGCTTTCAGATTCCATATAAATTTTGCAGTGCTGGCAGGTAAAAAGACACATTTTTACATTAATCCCCACAACGGTTACACAGTACCACTCTTTAGAATAGAACCACGTTTTGAACCATATAGGGTCAGATCAGGGTCAGTTCCTAAGTCTTTAGTAAGGTGTAACTCCTCATGACTTTTTAGTTTTCTTGCTTCTACAAATCTATACTTATTTAATCACTATGTCCTGATTCTGTGAGGTGGTGAGTGCTCTATTCCCACTAACATCAGCTGGAGCTGCAAATACACAGCACATCTGGGACACTTAGCAACATATATGCTACTCTTTTTCATTGGTTCACCTACTGTAAGCAATACTCCTGCGGGACAAAGATGGCACAGGCTGTGGGAAAAGAACAACCATAATGAAGATTTTACCTGCCATTGTAATTAATTTAATTCTAGTCATGAATTCCATAAAGCTGTTTAATAAAGTCTAACAAAACAATCCCCTTAAACTTTTAATTAATGTAATTAATTGAAGCAAAATTAATCCCAGCAAAAGTTAATAATTGAGAATGTAATGCATAGAAGATTTTTTTTACAGTGACATAAAGCCAATATATTATATATAGTTGTCATTCTGAGTCATTAAGAGAAGCAAGAAAAATTACAGCATACATATTTGCATTAATGAAGCTGCCTTTATTTCTAAAAACATTATACTTTTTTCTGGCTGCATAAACACACCCAGATTTTTTTTAGTGCTGGGCGTCACCAGAATTATTATTATTATTTCTTTTTCAGATAATTTCTCAATTTCTTGTCTAGATCTGGTAATAAATAAATAGAATTTCCCTAAATTTAGAAAAAGTTTGCAATTGACAGTCCTCAGTACTCACACAAGGAAATCTAAGTACTTTCTTGCAAATTGTGAATTTTAAAATGCACTTTTCACAATCAACAAAGTGCTGTACAAAACCATGACATGAAGGCACAAAGGAACTGCATATGCTTCAAGCCTGCAGTGTGCAAAACTTCACTGGAAGTTCCATGGATGGACGACCTGTAGGATTGACCCTGATGTTACAAGATACTAACACCCTCACCATCCTTTCATTAGATAGTAAATTATGTAAATCTGGTAAAGAACTCCACGTCAATCAAAAAGCTCTCACAGATTTGTCACAAATGCTGCTATTAAAAGCAAAGCAGAAGTTGAACAAAAATTCCGATTGGGCTATATACAGAAACCAAACTAGACAGGTAAAAGTGCAAACAGGAATGAAAGACCTTAAGGTACCTAGAGGCAACTTCAGTAGGAGTTCAGCACTCAGCAGAATCAGGTCCTAAAGCCCAAGTTCTGTGTGAGAACCTTAAACTGTATACAAAGAGAAACATGACGCTAGTGAAGGAGCTTAATGAAAGGAATCACATAAGAAAAATGAAAACAGTAAAAAGCGACATGATTTTCAACAGGTTGGAAGTTGAATAAGATACATGCCAGCAGACTAGTAAAGAGCCTAGTCCAACATAACAGAATCAAGGCATGCAGCAAGGTATCAGTTATAGCAGTTTTCAACGTGAAATAGTGATAGGTCTTGACTACAGACCCTTTCCCCATAATGCATGTCCCAGTTAAGAGGATTATTCAATATTACTATTAAGAGGAAGAGTTACAATAACATAATTAATCAGCGTAACTGATGTTTAGAGAAAAAGGTTTTAAAGGATTTTCCTTCCCATACAAAACCAGTACTGAAGAAGATTACAAAATGCTTCCTGGTTTATACTCTCTTTTCCTTAGTGAAATCTAGGTGCCTGAGGGCTTGTCTATAGAGTGATTTAGTGAGCAACAAGCTGGGATGTAAATCTACAGTGCACCAGCCTGCCATTGCATGAAGTGACCATGTGTATCTTGGTGCTGTGCTCTAAAAGCTCCATTGTGCATTTTGACGCACTACTGTTTAGAGTAAAGCACGCTGTGGAACTCAGTGTGCAGTAGCAGGGTCCATATGGCCACTTAGTGTGCTGCAGGTAAGAGTGCTGTAGATTTACACCCCAGCTTGCCATGCACTATGTGGCCTTAAATATAAGCCCTGAGTCCCCTTGGCAACTTGGGTATTTATTCATTTCCACCTGTGCAAAATGCAATGGTGAGTATGCATACATTCTGTACAGCTGTAAATACCATGCCAGGTGCAGGCAGTGGTGAATCAGGCCTTGTCTGTTTTGAATTACCAGTGTCCAGCCTACTATCTCCCATCAGACCCTTAGAGAATTGTTCGTACTATATACTACCATCATCATTAAACACATTTTAATTTTAAAATAAAAATCTAGGATTCAAGTCCATGAAGACAGACATATTTCTAACATCACTATGAGGCTTTCACGATTTGTTTGTGCTAATAATGTGTATGCCAAGTCTTATTAAAAAATATAATCAGATAAAACCAGGCATGCAGAAAATGTCTGTTTCACATGATTGCATACCCAAGCTTAATCCTATCATAAATATCTGAAGAAGTTACTAACTACTTGACAAAGTATGAAAAGAATATCTCCAAGAATTCAGGGGCTACTCACAGATGGTTGAGGGCGTGGAAGAAATGTACAATACATGCTACTGACCTATCTCTCGTCACCTACAAAAAATGATCTTCCATATTAATTTTCCACATAAGAAACCTATCGGTAAAGTATGGTGTTGACAACTCTATTGCACAACTGTAACAATGTATTAATATTTAACTACAAGAACCAAATGAAGAAAAATGATCTTTGAACTAAAATGTTCTGTAGTGCTTATTGAGTTTAAATATGATTACTTCAGTACAGTTTACAAAAAACATTACACAAAAGAACAGCCTGCATTTTATTTATAGACCTCTCGAACCTGACAATGTTAAACAATAGTGTTTTTATGCCCATAGCCAATAGTCTGCAGGATACTTGGAGAATATTTACTTGTGAATGTGAGTGGAAACATTATTTTGCATTAATACTCATTCCACTAAGTTTCTCTACTCTAGTTTCAATATTGGGAAGGCCCAATTCAAGGATTACATGACATATAATTCAAGGTATGGTACAGTGCAATACAACTACAGAGGGAAGTGATAGCTCAGTGGTTTGAGCATTGGCCTGCTAAACCCAGGGTTGTGAGCTCAATCCTTGAGGGGACCATTTAGGGATCTGGGGCAAAAAATTGGGGATTGGTCCTGCTTTGCGCAGGAGGTTAGACTAGATGACCTCCTAAGGTCCCTTCCAACCCTGATATTCTATGAAATACCACCAATGAGTGCAATCCAGTTTCTGTATGCATATCAATTTTTAGTTGACAATTCATTGGTTGCCTGCTGGTGACTTTAAATGGGCTGGTACTGCAAGATGCTTAGCATCCTCAATGTACTTTGAAATCACAGGGAATTGAGGGTGCTGCATATAACAAGAGGTGCTTATTGTGTCAGCGTTTCTAAAATAGTAGTTTCTAAACAAACTAAATGAAAACACCCAGTTCTTCTCGTACCCATAAAAGTGAGAGATCATTATCTCAAGCTATTGTGAGATTCAGTATGGACATAGTTATTTTGTTTTAACTCTGCCTGTGTACCTAATTGTGCTAAGTTTGCAATTATTTCTTATGCCAAACCCTTGCTATCTCCAGTTAGATATTATTAATTATTAAAAAACCACAATTAATAACAAATAACAACACTGGACAACTTGTACAGCAGAAGCAACTTTATCTAAATTAAGTTTTTAAAAATATATTTTTAGCTTCTTTTCACCTGCAATCAATGTTCTGAACAAATACTATTGCATATGGGTACCTTCCCCATAAAGTACTGTGCCTCTCAAGAGCTGCTGAGTGCTCTAAACTCCTAGTGAAGTCAATCGGAGTTGCAAGGATGTGGATTTCTGCATTATTTTCCTCACCTAGCCTCCAATCCTGCAAACATTTAGACACACGGTTAATTTTACTATTATGAGTAGTCCCATTGAAGTCCATAGGACTACTTGCAGTAGTAAAGTTAAGCATGTGTTTCAGCCCTGGTCTACACTTGTGTGGGGGGGGGGGGGAGGAGGTCGATGTAAGGTATGCAACTTCAGCTACGTGAATAATGTAGCTGAAGTCGACGTACCTCGATCGACTTACTGCGCCGTGAGGACGCCACAGGGTTGACTGCCGCCGCTCCCCCATCGACTCCGCTTCTGCCTCTTGCCGTGGTGGATTGCCAGAGTCGCAGAACTCCGCAGCACGGTATGGGGAGGAGGTGACCAGCCCTCTGTGGAGAAAGAAGTAGTTCGGGACTATTTAGAAAAGCTGGACGAGCACAAGTCCATGGGGCCAGATGCACTGCATCCGAGGGTGCTAAAGGAGTTGGCCGATGTGATTGCAGAGCCATTGGCCATTATCTTTGACAAATCATGGCAATTGGGGGAGGGCCCGGATGACTGGAAAAAAGCTAATGCAGTGCCCATCTTTAAAAAAGGGAAGACGGCAGATCCGGGGAACTACAGGCCAGTCAGTCTCCCCTCAGTCCCTGGAAAAATCATGGAACAGGTCCTCAAGGAATCAATTCTGAACCACTTAAAGGAGGGGAAAGTGATCAGGAACAGTCAGCATGGATTCACCAAGGGCAAGTCATGCCTGACTAACCTAATTGCCTTCTATGATGAGATAACTGGCTCTGTGGATGAAGGGAAAGCAGTGGATGTGCTATTTCTTGACTTTAGCAAAGCTTTTGATACAGACTCCCACAGTGTTCTTGCCAGCAAGTTAAAGAAGTATGGGCTGGATGAATGGACGGTAAGGTGGATAGAAAACTGGATGGTCACACTCAACGGATAGTGATCAATGGCTCCATGTCTAGTTGGCAGCCGGTATCAAGTGGAGTGCCCCAAAGGTCAGTGCTGGGGCCGGTTTTGTTCAATATCTTCATCAACGATCTGGAGGATGGCGTGGACTGCACCCTTAGCAAGTTTGCAGATGACACTAAACTGGGAGGAGTGGTTGATACGCTGGAGGGTAGGGATAGGATACAGAGGGACCTAGACAAATTAGAGGATTGGGCCAAAAGAAATCTGATGAGGTTCAACAAGGACAAGTGCAGAGTCCTGCACTTAGGACGGAAGAATCCCATGCACTGCTATAGACTAGGGACCGAATGGCTGTGCAGCGGTTCTGCAGAAAAGGACCTAGGGGTTACAGTGGACGAAAAGCTGAATATGAGTCAACAGTGTGCCCTTGTTGCCAAGAAGGCTAATGGCATTTTGGGCTGTATAAGTAGGGGCATTTCCAGCAGATCGAGGGACGTGATTATTCCCCTCTATTCGGCACTGGTGAGGGGAATAATCTGTGTATTTGGAGTACTGTGTCCAATTTTGGGCCCCACACTACAAGAAGGTTGTGGATAAATTGGAAAGAGTCCAGCGGAGGGCAACAAAAATGATTAGGGGGCTGGAGCACATGACTTATGAGGAGAGGCTGAGGGAACTGGGATTGTTTAGCCTGCAGAAGAAAAGAATGAGGGGGGATTTGATAGCTGCTTTCAACTACCTGAAAGGGGGTTCCAAAGAGGATGGATCTAGACTGTTCTCAGTGGTAGAAGATGACAGAACAAGGAGTAATGGTCTCAAGTTGCAGAGGGGGAGGTTTAGGTTGGATATTAGGAAAAACTTTTTCACTAGTAGGGTGGTGAAGCACTGGAATGGGTTACCTAGGGAGGTGGTGGAATCTCCTTCCTTAGAGGTTTTTAAGGTGAGGCTTGACAAAGCCCTGGCTGGGATGCTTTAGTTGGTGTTGGTCCTGCTTTGAGCAGGGGGTTGGACTAGATGACCTCCTGAGGTCCCTTCCAACCCTGAGATTCTATGATTCTATGATTCTATGATGGCAGAGTGATTGGGGATTGATTTATTCGCGTTTACAGGAGACGCGAAGTATCGATCCTCGAAAGATCGATCACTACCCGCCGATTCGGCGGGTAGTGAAGACGTACCCCCAGTGTTTGCCATTGAAATCAGCAGGAGTCTTTCTACTTATTTTAATGGGCTTTGGTTCAGATCCCACTAACCATTATTCACATTATATGAGTCCTTGCCTAGACAAATAATTTCATTGGCTTCAATGACATTTTTCTCATGAGTAAGAATTACTCTCATGAGTAAGTGTTTTCAAGCGAGGGGCCAAACTTGTGCAGTGCTGCATACCCTCACCATGTCAGTGGAAGCTGAGGGTGCTCAGTACCTTGCAAGAAAGATATCAATGTAAGAAGCAGCTGCAACACATAACTATTGTATCCCCATTAAAATGTGTGCTATTGAAATGAATTAGATATAGAGACAAGGAGCTGAATGAACAAATGATATTGTCAAACACTAAATAGCTTTTAAATGCAAATGTATTACTTATGAGATGCACAATATATTACCAACATGATAGCTGATAGATACCAGATCGGTATCTTTTAGAACCTTTGTTTTAAGCACAGAGTAAATACAACGGAATGGCAAACAGAAACCATTGATGTGAGGGATCATATAGGATAGCCTATATATTCTTCTTCCTCCCCTTTTCCCATCTAGCTGGGGTCAGGTCGCTGGACCAATTTTATCACTGTTTTCTTGGCTGTCCTCTTGTTCTCTGCCTGCAAATTTGAATCTCAAATGCCTCCCTAACAAGATTCCCTGCCCCCATCTTTCATACTTGCCCATAGCATTTCAGTCTCCTCTCTTGCAGCTTCTCTCTGATACTGCAGATCTTGGCCTCACTCTTGGCCCAGCAATGTCACCTCTGATTGGTTACCAGTACACATCCCATGGTAGTCTGTGGCAGTGAGCCTCCCAGCCCAAGTCGACAGGCTTGGGCTTGTGGAGCCAGGGCCAGCGCGCCCACTAGGAGACCCTAGGTAGTCGCCTAGGGCACCAAGATTTGGGGGGCAGTGGGCGGCAGGTGGCTGCCTCCCGGCTCCCCACTCAGCCGCTGAGCAGGGAGCTGAGGGGCAGCCGCCGTGAACCGCCCCGCTGCCCCCCCGATCATCGCCTGAGTGGGGAGCCGGGGGGCAGCTGCTGCAAGCCACTCCCCTGCCCCTCTGCTCAGCGCCTGAGCGGGGAGCTGAGGGGCAGCCGCCGTAAACCACCCCGCTGCCCCCCCGATCATCGCCTGAGGGGGGAGCCGGGGGGCAGCTGCTGCAAGCCACTCCCCTGCCCCTCTGCTCAGCGCCTGAGCGGGGAGCTGAGGGGCAGCCGCCGCGAGCCGCCCCGGGCTCCCCGCTCAGCTCCCGCGGCCCGCAGGTCACGGGTGGTGGTGGGGGCTGGGTGCCCACGGGTGGGGGAAGGCTGAGCTCCCGCGGGCGGGGGAGCTGGCTGGGGGGGCGGCAGCATTGCGGGGGGGGGGGGGGGGGAGGGAGGCTGAGCTCCTGCACGCAGGGGAGCTGGCTTGGGGGGGTGCGGCATTGGCGGGGGAGCGGGGGCGTAGGGCTGGTGCAAGGAAGTTTCGCCTAGGGCACAAAACTTCCTTGCATCGGCCCTGTGTGGGGCTCACACAAGCACTCTGAAAATAGTTGTGGAGACAGCACCTTAAGCTGCAGGTTGGGCTGCAGCTCAGTCCACCTCTCATACAAGCTTCAGCCCGAATTGCAACTTCAAAGTGCTGTCTACACAGCTATTTTTAGAGAGGTTGCATGAGCTCTGTGAGCCCGAGTCTGTTAATCTGGGCTGGTATGCTTGCTGCCACCAGACATCTAAATGTACCCTCATTACCCTCAAACATCTCATTTCAATGGCTTCAAGTCTTCTCAAGTGCTTCTCTGTAGTTGCCCATGTCTCTGATCTGTACAGAAATGCTGCTCTTACTATGGTTTTATATAATTAGCCCTAAAGTAGTTTGAGCATATTTATCATGTCACATCACTCACCTTGTGTTATACTACCCCCCAGGGTGGATTTGATTTAAATAATTAACCAGGAAGACTAGATTTAATCATGGATTTCTACATAAAAGTGCATTCTTGTTGGTTGTTATAATGTTAATGCATATTCTTCACAACTCAGAGATAGATGTAGGTTTGATTTTTAGAAGGTACACACTATACATTTTTTAAATGATTTATTTTGAAAGCTTTTCAAATTAGTTTTACTGCTATATCAGAAAATGAATGATTGTTTGGTTATTTCATTTACCAAAGGTAATTGAAGCAGATATTTATGAAGTCATTGGGAGGTGAACTATCTCCAATTCAACAGGTTAATCATTAATATTTGGAGGATTTTCTTACCATGTTGCATTAGGAGAAGAACATCACCAGACAGACATTTAAATTGTTTTATTTAACTAAAACAACAACGTTATGTATTCTGGATTTTTTTCTTCAACAGCAAACATATAATATTTTAACAAAACAAGCATATGAATTTTTGAATTTAGTTAAACATTCAAGTCTTTTAACATCAGGCTTGTTTTTCTTAAAATTGTTTTGAACTAAAATAGTTAAATGAAATATTTTTTTTTAAAAATCGACTATGTGAGCCAGGTCAATAAGAGAAACTTAAAATATTGGCTTCTGCAGCTAACTCAGTCGTCTTCACTGTCATTTTCCTGTTTGTTCATAATCTGGAAAAGAAAAACAAGCTTTACTGCTTTTTCAGGTCCCAAATGATTTCTCAATTGGGAATCAACAAAGAGTCCTGTGGCACCTTATAGACTAACAGACATATTGGAGCATAAGCTTTCGTGGGTTCATGCATCTGAAGAAGTGGGTATTCACCCACGAAAGCTTATGCTCCAATACGTCTGTTTGCCTATAAGGTGCCACAGGACTCTTTGTCGCTTCTACAGATCCAGACTAACACGGCTACCCCTCTGATACTCAATTTGGAATGAATTAGTCCAAAGAAAGAAAATATTCTTTCCACACCGGCAGAAGAAGCTACTGCTGTTAAAAGTGAGATTATCACTTCAACAGTCTCAGAATCCAATTGCTTAAGTGACTTCCACCAGTCCACTGGTGTGACTTTCTTTAAAACATCATCAGCAAACATATATTTCTTGAATGGGTCTTATTCCCAAACTGTGTCTCTTTTACAGCCTGCTGCCATTATAGGTTTTCCCTTCTAGTGAGAGAATGTTATGGTAGATCTCAAATCAATTAAGGCTACACTCAGAAAGATCTCAAGACTTCTGGAATATGCTGCTCAGTTTCAGAGGGACAGGCAGTTTTGTTTCTACTGTCTGTCCCTCTCTTCTCACATTTATCTCCAGACTTCTTCTCCTTGTCCAGATCTATTCTGCCCCCAACAATCTTCTATTCATTGAACTTTTTGAAACTTTGCACTTTTAGAGAGAGGTAAGGGATTGACTCTGTGTACACAAATTTGCAGAGGGACAATAGGGTTGAGGTCTGTTATTTCTCACCTCTCTATATTATTTATTTATTTTATGTATTTAATTTATTTAAAAACATTTTTGCTGTTAACAAGCATGTTATCTCTGGAGACACAAATCCACAGTTTGAGAATTTCAAAACTAAGCATCTCTGATGGTATCTTCTAGACTGAGCACTGAGTCCCATTGGGTAGATAGAAAAATTAACCTAAATAATCTATACAGAAGCCCCTGGAAACCCATAAGATTGGATCCTTAATCCATGAACTATTGGAACTCATTTACAAAACTTTTCTTAAACATTACATGAATATATTGTCTCATACTATAGACTTAGAATTTATAATTCCTATTCCATGATGAGATAGCTTTGAGCTATAATGTATCTTAGGGCTGGTCCACACTAACCCCCCGGTTCGAACTAAGATACGCAACTTCAGCTACGTGAATAACGTAGCTGAAGTCGAAGTATCTTAGTTCGAACTACAAGGTACTTACCGCGGGGCCACAAGCGGCAGGCAGGCTCCCCCGTCGACTCTGTGTACTCCTCTCGTGGAGCAGGAGTACCGGTGTCGACGGCGAGCACTTCTGGGATCGATTTATCACGTCTAGACAAGATGCGATAAATCGATCCCAGAAGATCGATTGCTTACCGCCGAACCCGGAGGTAAGTATAGACGTACCCTTAATTAAAACTATCTTTAGATAGATTTTTTCCTCAAAAAGCTTTTTATCAAAAAAATCCAATTTAAATTCAAAAAATCTGATTTTTAATTTTTTTTTTAAATAATCATTGATTTTTATTCATGCTATTTCCCCCCATGCTCAACAGTCTTGCTTGCAATTCTCTGTCGAGTTGTCTACTTATCACTAGCCCACCTGCAAGATACTTAAAGGCAGAAAGCTTGTTTAGGTGCTGGCCCTCGATGTTGATGTTCACCTATCTTGGTTCTTCATGGGTCACCCACATGACTTCAGTCTTTTCTTTACTCATTTTGAGGCCATTGTTTGTTAGTTCCCTATTCCAGACATCAATTGCCTGGACCAAATCTTCCTCAGTATTCACCATTAGCACAATATCCTCTGCATGTAGCAACTTCATACCACCATCCATTTGGATTTGCTTACTTATGAAGGCCACCACAATTACGAATAGTAATGGACTAAGTGCAGATTCTTGGGGGACTCCAACGTTTATCTCGAAACCCTCTATTACACCAAAGGTTGTCCACACTTTTGTTATGGAACCATTATACAAACTCATCACCATCTGGAGACGGTCCTCTGGTACTCCACAGAATTGTAGCAGAGGCCTCAGAAGTAGCCTAGGTACTTTGTCAAGTGCTTTCTCCAAATCAAGGAACGTTCATCTGTGCCTGACGTTTCCCTCCAGGTTCTTTTCTACCAACTGTCTAGCAATGAATGTACCATCTATTGTAGGATTGGCTGTATATGTTACTCCTAAATGATGGGTACAATTTCAGCTGTTTAATTACTTGGGGCCTGATCCTGATTAAATGTTGAGCGTCACTGACTGCAACGGTATCTATGCGTGCTCAGCACCTCTTGACATCAGGCTCTTGATCCAGTAACTTCTGGGAATAAGGAAAGAAGATCTTGTGCTGGTAAGAGACAGGAGTATATTGAAGGGAGGATTAGAATGGCTATACAAAAGCAGAGTTAGTGAACTACACAAGTGGATTTTTTTAAAATGTAAAAAAAAGTTTTATAATACACCTTGGTATTGGGAAAACAGTTCCTCACGCCCTCATCCACCACCTCCTCCAAAAAGTGACAGCTTCTTGTATAAGTACCAAAATTACTGTACTTCATATTGCTGGCTCTGAATTCTATGATTCAAGTTGTAATGCACAATCCTATGAGGTGCTGAATAACTGCTGTAAGATGCTCCCCTGTAAACCAATGGAGATAAAAGATGCCCCGTACCTTCTCGGATATACCCTTGCCTTGTGTGGCTGAGTCCCTAATTATTAATGGCCTGATCCTGTGAGGCTGATGAGCATAGGTGCCAACTCCGTGGGTGCTCCGGGGCTGGAGCACCCATGGGGAAAAATTGGTGGGTGCTCAGCACCCACCGGCAGCTCCCCACCAGCCCCCCGCCCCGCTACGTACCCAACTCACCTCTCCGCCCCGAGGCTCCGCCGGACGCGACGCAGCAGCCACCCACCGCTTTTCTTGGCTCCCTCCAGCTGGTCGGCGGTGCCTCGGGGGAGGAGGCAGAGGCGGAGCCAGGCCCTCCGCCTCCTCCCCATAACCCTCCCCTGAGGCGCTGCAGACCAGCTGGAGGGAGCCAGGAAAAGCAGCGTGAGCTGGGCGTGGGGCGGGGTTGGCGGGGAGCTTCCGGGCCCGGTGGGTGCTCTCCTGCTTCTCCCCCCTTGGGGTGGGGGGAATGCAGCGTTCCCGGAGGGGGGAGGTGGGGGGGGGGATTTGGGGAAGGGGCAGGGCCGGGGGTGGAATTGGGGAGGGGCTGGGGCCGTCATCGGCGCCTATGCTGATGAGTGCCTTCATTCCCCAGTGAAGTCATTAAGGGAGTTCATCAATTCACAATAGGGGTTAAAGTTGTGCAGGACCTCTGTCCCCAGTGGATTTCATATGAAGGCCTCATAATATACAATATAATTACTTCACACTGACACTTCCACAGAACTTGATTAGAAACTCTTCTCTCCACCATTTGGAATATGCTTTCTCTTTTATATAACTATTTTGCCTTGTTCATCTGCTCCTTTTTCTCTTGGTATGTATATCTGAAAAGGAGGAAAAATTCACAAAAGAAGCCATAAAAAGAACAAAAAATATTTGAGTGGGGCTAAATTTAAGTAATCCTTTGGCTTTCTGGGTGAAGTAGAAGCAGCAGCAGAGGAGGATGGAGAGGAGAGGGTATGTGAGGATTAATTGGACTGAGACTGACTTTGTGCAGCTGCTCTGTGGCGTGCCAAGTCTTGCTGCTCGGTGATGTTGTTACTAAAGAGTAGCTTGTACATTTTGTCTCAGATGATGATCCGTGTTAAGCTTCATTCCCACCACAGTCTGAATGCAAGGAGCATCAGACGTTATTTTCAAATAACAGCATTGAACCAAAATGTTTTCTCTTTTGAGCTAGTGTTATATTTTCTCCCCTTCTCAGTCCATAATATAATCTTTCTTGTCCTACAGTAATGTGCACTGCTAAGCTTTCAAAGTGAGCCTCCCCCACCAGTGGTTTCAATGTAATAGCAAGACATGCGATCAAGAGGGCCGTAGCTGCAAGAGCAATGTAGCATTGTAGTATGAATAGTTTGGGGCTCAAGATTTACAAAAGGGATTAGCAACTATAGATGTCTCAGTTTTGGGGTGTTCAACTTGAGACACACACACAAAAGCTCTTAATAATTCTCCAGTAATTAAGCACGAGTAAAAATACTTCCTCTTTTCACAAGAAAACATATCAGGATACAAACTTCTGGGGCCTTTTGTCCTTAGAAAATATTTTCCAAATATGAGTCATTCCTTTAATTAAGAGCAAAAGAGAAAAACTCTGTAATATTCTTTTCTCAGGTACATTTGTTACTTCACCCTAATAAATTATTGTATTTACCAGCCTATTGATATCAGCCTACATCCTTCATTTGGGTGCTTCAGGTCTTCATTTTAACATTTCCCTGGAAGTTTAGAACAAACTTCCAGCAAGCATTAAATCATCAAACTGTCAGTTCACTAACAAAGATAACTTCCAATCAGGTTAGAGCAAAACTTTAACTAGAGAGGTTACCATAAAATGAAAAGAATCACAAAAAGTCAAATTATATTTTAAAATGAATTTATACTGCAGATTTTCACCTAAACAAGTTCTTATCCAGTTCTTAGTTCAGCCTTAAGTGATTAGATTAGACAGCAGCTCAAAAGGGGCGGGGGGGGGGGCTTTTCCTCCTCTCTCTCTCTCTTTCTGAGCTTTAGACTGCTACTGCACTCACATCACATGGGATACAGGCAAAAACTATGTCTCTACTATCCTAAGGGAATGTGATGATGATGATGTTTCACGTTCATGTTGACGTACGAGGGTTCAACACACACTGTAGGGGAACATGTATAGGAGATCAGATCAATGCAAGAATCGCAAACAATCCCATGTGGGATAGAAGAGATTGTCCATGGCCATTGCATGCTGTTGTATCTTTGTCTTGCACTATTCATGCTTTTCACATAAGGTGCTAATGTGCCTTGCTTCAAAGTGGTTAGCAGTAACATGACAGATATGCCATTTAGGAACACGGGCCTACATTGGGTTGAAGTAAATTATGATTTTAAGCTAAGTTTGAATGTTCACATGATCAAGAAGCTCAAAGTGTGAGACCAAAAAGAATAAAATCACAAGAAAGAAAAATGGTGTTAAATTTGTAGTGATCCTGGAAATCCCAGCATCATTTTATGTAAGGCTTGTGAAATAAGTTAATTGCACCTGATTAATTGGAAACCAGGTGCAGGTGTAGCCCTAATACACCCTTTTTTATTTTTGGCTAGGGTTCAATAATGTCACTTCTTTGTTATAATATATAAAAAGCAAGGCTTGTGGAAGTTTGTTTTGTCAGAGCTTTTTCCCTTACCCCTTTGGAGTAATATCCTGATGGGAAGGAATCCTCTGGGTCTGACTGTGTTGTGAGTATTTTGGCTGATGTTTACAAGCGTATTGCTGTTAGGATATACAATACAAGTGTGTATATGCATATATGGATATTTTGGATGAAATCAATGCCAAGTGACCGTTGAACTAATAAAATAATGCTTGTGTGGAAACTGAGTCATGGTAAACCTTAATACACTTAAAAGGGAAATTATTTCCAACGTGCTGCCACATTGCTCTGTCATGGTCTGTTGCTTCCCAGTTGCTGGGGTCAACCTGACATGCTTTCAAGTTTGACTTCAGTGTGTCTTTATA
The DNA here is from genome assembly GCA_033296515.1 of Macrochelys suwanniensis. NCBI lineage: Eukaryota > Metazoa > Chordata > Testudines > Chelydridae > Macrochelys > Macrochelys suwanniensis. Next base: position 115,727,705 of record CM065778.1, on the reverse strand, counting down.
TTGTTTGTACTGGCCACCAGAGGCACAGGTGCCTCATGTTGGCTGACCATAAAATATGGCCTCAGGTATTCTTGAGTCGTCCATAAAAATGAGATGCCCAGACCAGTGCAGCTAAGCTTTCATGAGCATACTTTGAATGCCAGACATCCAGCAAAGATTAAGGATTTTGATACTGGGACTCTTGTCCCAACATAAGATGCTTCAACGAGACCAATGACAGCACATACGGAACTGATAACATTTACTAATGTGGCAGTGATATGTTGTCCATATCTCACAACCATAAAGAAGCATTGTAAGCATGACTTCCCAATAAATATTTAGCTTAGTGCTTATTTTTATGCCCCTAACATTCCAAATGCAGAGCTGGCCTTGGCTACACATGGATAATCTCATAATCAGTTGTGGCATTCTGTGACAGAATACTCGGTAGCAAAACTTCTTTCCAGACTTGAGAGGAGCCTTGTTGATCTTAATAATTGGGTAGACATGCATGGCCCCGGCACAGGTTGGTACAGTGTTTCAGTTTTCTTTAGGTTGATTGTGAAACAAAAAGGATTGACTGCACAAGTGAGGGGATCAGTTACAAATTGAATGTCATCAATCAACTGAGCTATCTGTGCAGTCATCAGCAAATAGAAGCTCCTTAATGAGTAAATCTGCCACTTACATGTGAGCATGGAAGCGTTGCATATTGAACAACTTCCCATCAGTGCCAAACTGGATAAATACTCCTTTGTCAATGTCATGAAATGCATCCATAAGGATAGCCGAAAAAAGGATAGAAAAGAGCGTGAGAGCCAGCATGCAACCTTTTTCGGTGCCATTGCTGACAGAAAAGGGGTCCTGTATCTTACCATTTTCCAACGCTCTGGCCATTATCCTATCATGGAAGGACTGAATGACAGAAATAACCCTCAAAGGACAAAAGTTTCCAAAGTCCCTCATTATTTACAGAATTAAAAGCTTTAGCGAAGTTGATGATCACTATATATAGACCACGGTTTTGATCTCAGCATTTTTCCTGAAGCTAGAGGGCTGTGAAGATCATGCATATACTTCCTCTTCCAGACTGAAATCCACATTAAGATTCAGAATAATAAGAAGAGGATAAGAAGGGAGGATGGTTTCCATAAGGTAGGTATTAAGTCTATTTAACATGACCCGTGAAAGAATTTTCCCAGCAACAAGGAGTAGGGAAATGCCATGATGATTACCACAGTTTGTACTTTCACCTTTGCCTTGATAGAGGTGGACAGTGTTGGCATACTTGAAATCCTGTGGAACTGACTCTTGCTCCCATAGAAGTGGAAGAGTACCATGTGAGGTACCTTGCAGTATGATAGCCACCCTGCTTATAGATCTCTGCTGGAGTGCCATCCAGTCCAGGTGCTTTCCCTTGTGACATCTCTTGATTGCTGTTATCGTCTTATATAAGGTGGGGGCTAGTGTAAGTTATTTTAACAGGTGTTGTGGAAGAACATTACCTGTAATTGCTTCCTTGAAAATGTTGGGAGGGTGATTAAGAAGCAAACTGAAATATTCCATCCATTGATCAAGTATTTCTTTTTGGTCAGTTAAAAGTTGATTGCCGTTCAGTGTGCATATAGGTGTAATCCTGTGCAACTGGGGCCATTCACAGCCTGAAAGCTAGCAAAAGAGCTATCGTGTCTTTGCAGTCTGCTGCCAATTGTAACTGCCACTTTCTTTTCCAACCTCTGGTATTTCATTTGCAGAAGTCTAGTCTGAAGAATCTATTTTGCTTGAAGACATGTTGCTTTCCTAGCTGCAGAAACTTTGACCGCTATGTAGGCTGTATGAGTGGCATGCAGTGAGTTCAAGAACCTATATATTTTGAGGCCATTCTCATCAAGCCTGTTCTGATGTTTCCTCTTAATGAAGCTAAGAACTTCAGCAGCCATATTATGTCATGTAAACAAACATGTAAACTGGGTCCAATACTCACTATTCACAGTTAATTCGTCCTGAAAATTATTGTAAATTTGTGTCCTAATAATGGATCTAAACATCTACTTCATATAGCAGACATAAAATATAACTTGCCCAATGGAAAAATATAACAGTACAGTGCTAAAGTGGGCACTTAAACTTGAAAACAATGAGGTTTCATAAAAAAATCATGATCAAGCTCTCTGGGAAGCTTATTATTTCTCTTTCCTACAAAGTTCACACATCCCAAAGGACTTGTTAGTGGATACTAACTCCATATAAGATCATATAGATCTAGAGATGTTTTAAGACTTGAGAATCTTTTTGGATATTTCTGTTTGTGTTAGAAAAAACTGTTAACATAGAGGATATTGCATTTGATCCTGCACGTGGAATATAAAATGTATAGTAATAGCTACAACAACATCTTCACATGATTTATGATTATTTTCATATTCTGGGGAATCCTATTTGAAGATGATAACTAAGTTCTGTAAGGATGCACATATTTTACCAGGATGGTTATATATGTGCAGAAAATATTTTGATGTATTTTAACTAAAAATATTTTTATTTTGCAATGTTTGTAAACCATGCTGAATTAAAAGCCCTGGAGAGTGGAGTGTTGTGTTTATCCTCACAGGGTCTGATCCTCTGGTCCGATCAAACAGTGCGTGAAGCATGACTAGAGATGGGGCAATGATTGCTTTAAGATCTTCATGCTTCCCCAATCCATGGGCCAGCCAGGGACAGGCTGATCCCCGGTAAAAGTTAGAGCAAGCTGAAGACTATACTTATGTCTCGGTGTTTGTTCTCAGGAGCCTGTTTTGGTATCTAGGGCCTTGTCTTCACTACAGTGTTAGCTGTAACTTTAGTGTTGCCCCAACTTGACTATTGTCAACACGCAAAAATCTCTAGCTGGTGTTAAGCTGACCCATCAGCAGGGCCAGTGCAAGGAAGTTTCGCGCCCTAGGCGAAACTTCCTTGCACTAGCCCTGCGCCACCCCCATCCAGCTAACACCGCCCCCCCCTTGCACCCTCCCCCCCATCCAGCTAACACCGCCCCCCCCCGTGGCACCCAATCCCCCACCCCGCTCTCCACCCCCGCGGTCCGGCAGCCCGGCAGCCTCTCCCAACCCACCCGCTCAGCCACAGAACCAGGAGGCGGGTGGCAGCCGCAGACAGGAGCCCCCTGGCTCTCGGCTCAGCCACGGAGCTGGGAGGCAGGCGATAGCCGCGGCCAGGCGCCCCCCCAAATCGTGGCACCCTAGGCAACCACCTAGGGTCGCCTAGTGGGCACGCCGGCCCTGCCCATCAGGGAGCATGGGTTGAAGCTTGAGTGCTGCCGGCCCTCAAGCTAGTATTGCAGTGGGAATGCAGCTGCTCTGTGCTGCTAATCCGCTCACACTATGCTGCTCAAGTGCTGCTTTCCAGTGCAGCTGCTCTCACTTGAGCTAGGCTAATACAAGAGACGTTAACTCAAGCGGGGATAACATGAGCTAACTCTGCTGTGACCTGGGACACTGTCAGGACATAGGCACATTCTGGCTGTCACCCTTTTCCGGGTTCATTCCCCTGCATCAGTGAAGCAGCCCTGACTATCCCTGGTTACCCCAATATAATGGCAATTGTTAGGTGGGACTGATCTCCTGGGTTTATGGCTTGGCAGTGCAAAGCAGCTGGAGTGCACACAGAATCAGGCTGTCAGAGGTACAACATAAGCAGTGGCAGTACGCGCTGCTCCAGTAATATGCTTTGTCCTGACCTGGAGTGACCACCTCTTTCAACCCTTAGACTCTGGAGATTGCCAGCTGTGATGGTGGTTTTGTGATGTGGCACCTCTTCACTAGCAAGTGTACTGGATGAGATTCATTTGTGTTGTGATCTGGCAGATCTTTCAGGACTGTGAAAAGTATAACATTTGTGGTAAGCCATAGCTGTTAGCTTGCACTATGTAACAGCAAACAACTGAGAATGTGAGATGCGTTTTAATTCAGCATGCCATAGTGTTGTAACTTTTTGAGCAAACTGCTGCAACAGATATTCGTCAGATTTATTATATTGGTGGGCTGGAGTCTATTTTATGGATTCTTTTTCATCATATTTAGGATATGAGATCTGGAGGACAAAAGTTGTTTACTGTATTTTAGGAGGTGTTGGCTTAGTTAGTCCTTTGCATATGGCAATTTCAGCTAAAAGTGCTTATTCAGCACAGAATATTAATCACAGTTACTAGAATGGTCTGTTATGTCCACATAAGCTATGCCTATATAGCAGAGAGGGACCAGATCAGAGCCAAATTTCTGCAAATTGCTGAGACCAAACCAAAATCCTGGAAAATATCACCCCACCCTCACATTTCCGGGAGGCAAAGGTGTCTTGATGAAGCTTGGGCCATTACTTGTTATTAATTTTTGAATTTTGACTAGAATTTCATAATTTCTACATACTACTTCTATACATAGAGAATTAATATGCATTACAAAGTTTATCACATGTTCAATAAATGCATCATCTGTGCTCAAAGTCTGTATTTCATATTAAATATAGCTAGACTGGGCTGTTCTTACTTTCAAAAGTGCTAGACTATTTCTCCAACTGATACCACAGTGTTAGCTGTGTGTGTCAAGTTAGATAAGAAAAATTAATAAAAAATGGAAAAATAAAAGCTGTCTCTGGCAGACATTCATAAATATAGAAGCCTGCTCTACCTAATATGCCATCAAAAACAGACATCAAATTCTTTCTTAGTCACGGAAGTGATGAAGGCATCCAGAGAGATTAAGGCTGCCACAGATAGTGTCTAGAAGCAAATCACAAGCTAGGAAAAATTAGCAAATTGGGACAAAGTTAACTTTTTGATACAGAGCCAAATATATCTGATACACATTAAAACCTCCAATTTCTTTGTATTTTAATAAGCAATCCAATTACACTTAAGTGACAAAAAGGTTTCTATGACCCAGTTTCTATAGCATAAATGAATGGGTAAATTGCCTTGCCACTAAGTCATCATATCAAGGTTCAATTTTCTTCTTTTGCTTTGGATTTAATAATTTATAACAACAAACTGTGTTAAAAGTTCTTCCTTCTTATTCCTTTGCTTTACAAGTAAAAAGTCTGCTTGGTTTCCAATTCTAACTTATATAACATGACTGAAAACCCGTAAAACTTCCATAACATAAGATCAGTTTAGGCAGAAGAGAGAGTGGCAGAATCACATTAATGGCTCTGTGCGATAATTGTTTTAATTAGGTCTGTCAATTAACTGTAGTTAACTCATGCGATTAACTAAAAAAAGTAATCGCAATTAAAATAATTAATTGTGATTAACTGCAATTTTAATCTCACTGTTAAAAAACAGAATACTAATTGAAATTTATTAAATATTTTGGATGTTTTTCTACATTTTCATATATATTGTATTATGTGTTGCAATTGAAATCAAAGTGTATATTATTTTTGAGTACAAATATCTGCACTGTAATAATGATAAACAAAAGAAATAGTATTTTTCAATTCACCTCAGATGAGTACCGTAGTGTAGTCTCTATCATGAAATTGCAACTTACAAATGTAGATTTTTTTTGTTACATAACTGCACTCAAAAACAAAACAATGTAAAACTTCAGCACCTACAAGTCCAATCAGTCCTACTTCTTGTTCAGACAATCGCTAAGAGAAACAAGTTTGTTTACATTTACAGGAGATAATGCTACCCTCTTCTTATTTACAATGTCACTAGAAAGTGAGAACAGGCATTTGCATGGCACTTTTGTCGCTCTCATTGCAAGGTATTTACATGCCAGATATGCTAACTATTATCATCTCCATGTCTGATGAGATGTCTAAGTCTTCACCTGATTCTCCTTGGGAGCATTTAAAGTCTTATTTACATAAGCAAACAATAGAAGCATTAAATATGTCCATTAATTCTAGTGCAGATAACTACTTTGGGGAGGCTCTAGAATTTGTGTCTGTATTTTGAGGTGAGGACAGAAATAAAACGCTTTTATTACTACCTGTTCAATCAGCTATAAATTAGAAGAAGAATATTAAAAAATACCAGACTCCACCGTATAATTTTGCATGCATTTGGGAGATTGTCTGTCTGTGCATGAGTCTAGATTAGATATATTTAAATATAGATAGATAAATGCAAACTAAATAAATGCTTAAATCTCATTTGGATTCTATGGCATCACCTTCATTAAGAATTAAGTGATGTCTCGGGACAGCTACATTTCTTCCAAGGATTTCTTTGATAAGAAATTAGTGAGTACTTCAAGAAAAGAATTTAAATTAGCAGTATGGCAATTAGGTTCACCTATTTACTCAGTTTCATATGTCAGAGCACTGCAGAATAGATTTTACATTTGTTACCTGATCAAAAGATGTTCTTACGTTATCCCAGACATGTTTGAAAGACATTATCCCTAATTCAGATGTAGAATTTCTTATGGGATTTTTCAGAAGCCACAATCAGACCGTATGATAATGATCTGCCAACAAAACCAGACTGACCCCATGAGGTGCAGAGCTGGGGGAGGGATTGCGGGGTCTATAGCCACCCCAAAATTTGACCACCCCTCCCGGAGCAAAGATCAAACGTTACACAAAAGTAAGGGTGGCACAGTATGGTATGGCCACCCTTACTTCTCTACTGCTGCTGGCGGCGGCGGCGCTGCCATCACAGCTGGACGGCCGGAGAGCCGGGCAACTGCTCTGAAGGCAGCGCTGCCCCCACCCCAGCAGCAGCAGAAAAGAGACAGTGAGAGGAAGCAAACCAACCCTAGTTCTGCTGAGAAGGCACCAAGGGAGCCTTGGAAGCAGCTGCACTGTGAGACCCACACGCCTAGCAGAAGGAGGAAGTTTGCAACCATGCTCACAGGACTATGAACCTTTCTGGTGCCTAGAGGCTGTGTGTGATCTCTCCTCTGCTGCTCCCAGCATCAGTGCCTAGGGGTGGGGTTTCCTAGGCTGCAGCCTCCTGTCTGGCTCACACAGAGGCACTTTGCTCAGGGATTTGTGGAGCATCCAGAGGCAGAAAAATTGACAGGGGAGCTATTGGGATCCTCATGGTAAAACTCACACACAGCTGCACTGCCCAGCTCTGCTCCTTCTCCTTCTCAGTTCAGCCACAACTGTGGGGTTTGTGCTTCTCCCCCACTTTGTGTCCCCAAAGGGCCCAGCAGCCTCCCATCCAGTTTTCTGTCTAGCCCACCTCAGTCTCCTCCCCACAATCGAGAGGAGGCTGGCACTGCTCCTGGACCCCACCAAAGACCAGGTTATTTGGCAAAGGGTTAGATTCCATTCTTAAAGATATTAGAGAAAGCAAAGTCTCTCCTCCATCATAAAATAGATTAGAAGTGCCCATTAAAAACCAAATGTCAACATTTAAAAACCCAGTTAGGCTTCTAGAACTATATTTAGGTGCCTCAATATATTTTTAGCAGCCCAGCATGATACACATTAAGTTTAGGCCACAGATTTTTTTTCTCTCATCCCATTATAACAAAGTTTTGAATTCAAACCAAATTGCAGTATAACCAAATTGTCACTTTTGTCCTTGTGGGTACACACCAAACTCCTAACAAACAAGTGAAAAATGGAAGGGTAAAGGTACAAAAATCAGCAGTCTGGCTGGTTTGTCACCACAAGGAAATAAGACATTTCTCATCCGGGAAGCATGGAGAGCAGTAACATCACACAGGTGGATTCAGCTTTAGAACCTGGATATGTAAAATAATTATTGGATTCTTTTGATTTTAAACAATTGATTATTATAGAATTCATTCTCTCCTCCTAATATGATCATTTGGGAACTTCCCCTAAATATGAAAAGAAGGATCAATAAATCACTTGATAACTATGGGAGAGGTGCTAGAGGTCATCTCAGAAATCAGGTTCCTGGGAGTTTATGTGTGCTATTTTATAGTCCCCCAAAAGACAGTCTCTTGTAGCTGAAGGGCATCTAAGTTTTTCAAATTGAAACCCTAAATTTCATATTGCAATAGAACAAATTCAAGAGTCCCTTTCCAGGAGATAAATTTAATAGACATTTATCTTCAAAGTCCCATAACAATAACATCAGAAGTTTCTTATGTTTGCAGTTGAAGATCAGTATTTTCAATATGTTTCCCCAAGGCATTTCCCATTGACTTAGCAAACTTTACCAATGACTGTCACAAAAATAAAGGCAGGCATACCACATTACAGAAACCAGGGTATAATGACATGGCCAAACTTATAAAATCTCAGTCACTGAAAAGTCTCAAAAGGGCAGTACAAAAGTTTAGGCCTGACTTTCATTTCACTTTGGTGTAAATAAGAAATAATTCCACTGGAATCAAAGGGTGTTGCATCAGTATAAAACCACTGTGAGAGAGTTCAGAATTGGGCTCACTAGCTTCTATTTATCTTAAGATTTAATAAATGAGCAAAAAAGCTCTGAAGTTGCATCTCAAACAATTCATGGATTCTTTCAAGAGCAGTAATAAATCCATCAAACTACAGTAAATAAAATATATAAGAAATTTACAATAAGTGGGGGCAGGGCAGTTTAGACTCATTGACAAGTGGAAGAATGGGGTTATAGTATTTTTGTTTTAGGGTAGGAAAGGTCCATTAAAATGAAAGGAGAAGGGTAGGAAATGGGGGTGGAGAGAGGGAAGAAGGCTTTCTTTAGTGTCGAGTTCATTAAGTTTAGTTAAAACAAATTATAGAAACCAACACTAATCATTTTTACCATTTTTCTTAAACTAAAATTCAAAACAGATTATATGTAAAAAAAAAAAAAAGGCAAGAGGAAAGGGCTGGTTAAAAAAAGAAATGTTAGCCACATTAAAATGTGACAGATACCGCTTGCATTCTCAACAGGTCCCATCATGCACAGTCAAGGGATATGCCTGCAAGATTTTGAATTCTCTCAGCTCCCTTTGACTTCAGTAGGAGGTGGGAATGCTGAGCACCTTCTGGTTTTTGGCTCATAGGTATTAATTAATGCAAATGAAACACTAGCTGTAGTAAATGATGGATAGAAGATATTAAGAAGATTAGTCCCTGAGGGGTGTTTAATGCTAATCTTAGGGTATTAAAAAGTCCCATGCTTAACAACTGAGGTTTAAGAAAAACAAGAGCTTTTAATTAGAGTCTGATTTTACAGTTAACTTTTTAATTGACACTAGAGATCTGCCACATGCTAATTAATAGCTGCCAACAGTGCAAAGATTTTAATTTCCTTTCTCTTAGGTCAATTGTTGAAAATGACTGAAATGATTGTGGTTGGTCCTGCTCTATAGAGTTCTGCTGCCTGGTACCATAAGTCAGTTGAATATGATGAAACCTGTCAGCAAAAGTTACTCTTTGCTTTTATTGACCCTAAAACCAGCTAGATTAAATCATGTATAATAAGGGTCAGATCTTGCACTGGCCAAAAAAGTAGAAAGATACATGTAGAAAAGTCTTGGACCTTGCCTACACTGGGCTTCTAGCCACTGTTTTAGTTGCACTGGTCTAACCCCCTAGAGTAGATATAATTAACAGCAGTGTAGGTTATGAAAGTTTCCAACACAGTGTTATGCAAAATGTGCAGTTGGATATACCTAAATATGCTCTCTCTTGTCTGTAATGCCTTGCTATTATATTGTATTCCTCTCTTACAAAAAGAGCAATATCAATTAATTCCTTTTCAATCTTTACATACATGGTCAACTTGCTGATTAAAAAAAGGGAATTTGTTAGTAAATTCAATGAGGAATCATAACTTTTGGCAGTTTCAATAAAAATCAAGAAGTATGGAATGGTGATTCAAAAGAACACGTTAGGACAATTTAAATTCCTTCTTAGAGGCCAATTTATACAGTTTTGGCTTATTTTTGTCCAACTATATTATATGCTTAGGGTATTCTTTATTGCTTTTCCATCTGCTCCCATTGATAGAAGAGCAAGCGACTAATAAAGAATTCTGTGGAATTCTTCATTCCTTCTTTCTACGTACACTCCTTAATCTATGATTTCTACAAACAAGGGCACTTGTCTTTAACATCCTGAATAATTCTAGAAAGACCACCTCATTTTAATGTCTTGTCAAAGGATCTTGTGGAAAGGTCACTCAATCTTATCCATATGCAAAAATCTACATAAATTAATATAAAATAAGACAATAAACCCTTAAAATAGATTGCAGCATAAGCTTTCGTGGGTTAGTACCCACTTCATCGGATGCATGGAATGAAACATACAGTAGACAGATATTTATACAGTCAGAGAAACATGATAAGGTGGAGGTGCATAGACCAACCTTAAGAGGCTAATTAATTGAGAGGAACCATAACAGCAGGGGAAGAAAAACCTTTGAAGTGATAAACAAGATGGTCACACAGGTGTGAATGAGGATCGTTAACTTAAGGGAAATAGATTCAATTAACGTAATGGCCGAGCCATTCGGGGTCCTTATTTAATCCTGAGGTAATGCAATCTAGTTTGCATATCAATTCGAGTTCAACAGTTTCTCTTTGAAGTCTGCTTTTCGAGTTAATCTGTCGCAACATCCCTCACTCTCACAGATCTTGGAGGACAGACCAATCCTCGCTTACAGACAGCCCCCCAACCTGAAGCAAATACTCACCAGCAACCACACACCATACAACAAAAACACTAACCCAGGAACCTATCCTTGCAACAAAGCCCGATGCCAACTCTGTCCACATATCGATTCAAGTGATACCATCACAGGGCCTAATTACATCCGCCACACCATCAGGGGCTCATTCACCCGCACATCTACCAATGTGATATATGCCATCATGTGCCAGCAATGCCCCTCTGCCATGTACATTGGCCAAACCGGACAGTCTCTATGCAAAAGAATAAATGGACATAAATCTGATATCAGGAATCATAACATTCAAAAACCAGTAGGAGAACACTTCAACCTCCCTAATCACTCACTGACAGACTTGAGGGTAGCAGTGTTGCGACAGATTAACTCGAAAAGCAGACTTCAAAGAGAAACTGTTGAACTCGAATTGATATGCAAACTAGATTGCATTACCTCAGGATTAAATAAGGACCTCGAATGGCTCGGCCATTACGTTAATTGAATCTATTTCCCTTAAGTTAACGATCCTCATTCACACCTGTGTGACCATCTTGTTTATCACTTCAAAGGTTTTTCTTCCCCTGCTGTTATGGTTCCTCTCAATTAATTAGCCTCTTAAGGTTGGTCTATGCACCTCCACCTTATCATGTTTCTCTGACTGTATAAATATCTGTCTACTGTATGTTTCATTCCATGCATCTGATGAAGTGGGTACTAACCCACGAAAGCTTATGCTGAAATAAATTTGTTAGTCTCTAAGGTGCTACAAGTTTTTCTTTCTTATTTTCATTTTGCTGACACAGACTAACACGGCTACTACACTGAAACTTAAAATAGATTGTACAGTGAAACTAATTCTGAAGTGGATTCACTGTATGCATACTGCTATCTACTCAACTCTAATGACAACTTTTCCTATCCCTCCCATTTGATATATAAACAGATTCGGCAGAACAAATGATTATATAGATCAAAAGTTGTTTCAGGTGACCTGTCCCTTAGTCTTCCTACCATATGTTCCTATCTTTGAAATGTTTCTCTTTCTTCTGTTGCTGTGAAACACACACACACAAAATTTAAATATGATTTTTGTCCTCAATGTCCCCTTAACATCTCGGTGGGGCAGTTTAACATCTGTACAATGGGTGTGATAATCATAGCAAGTCAAAAAAAATTGTCAAAACGTTATTTTGACAAGAATGGCTTTTTGATCAAACTGAAAATTTGAAAATTAGTAAAAAAAATTCAGTTTTTCAACTAAACCTGGTAACATTTCTTTTCTGATAAACATTTTTAATTTGGTAAAAATAATAATTTTTGGTTTAGTTTTCGCCTCAAAATGTTGATGTTTGGTTTTGAAAAATCAAAAATGTTTCTAAACCAAACATTTTTAACTAAAAAGAAAATATTTTACTGAAAATGGTTTTCAAAAACTTTTTTCCTCCAGTTTTTTCCCTTGTGGTTGAAAACAAAACCATGGGAAATTGTGAAAACAATTATTTAAATTTTTTTGCCATGAAAATAAATTAGTATTTTTAACCACCTCTGGTAATAAAACTTACTAATTAACATTTCTAAAACACGTGGAGATCCTTGGATGAAATTTTATTTATAAATTATTATAAATAAATATTTATAGTATAAATTCTGATTTAGTTATAGTGCTATTTCTTTAAAAAGTTGGTTTTGTACTCTTATACTCATTCAGCCAGAATGTCTTCCTGAATGTTTATTTAAATACTTTATAAAGGTTCAGGAGGTGAGAGGAAAGCAAAACTTGTTAATATTTTGATTCTCAGGTTTTTATCAGAATAACGCAGAGCTATAAAAAAAGCAATGCAATCGATAGCCAGCCAATGTGATCATAGAGACAGCTTTCTGAAACAAACATACTCTTCTTCTGTGGAAGGTAGCTAGCAAATTACCTAACAGGTAAATTATTCCCATCTCATACAGCAATGACCTGGGCAAATAAAATAAAATAAAAAATAACATTAATTCTCAGGGAAATATACAATTCAAAACTCCAACCAGAATAAATATCAAAAGGTATGTCCTGGTGTATTTAAAAATAAGATAGAAAACATTGTGGACATATCAAAACATGTATAGCTGAACTCCAGTACTCAAAGTAAGATCAAATTTCATAAGTTAATAAAGCAGAAAGATTGCCAAACAATAAGGTGGATCAAAAGGTCCAAAGACTAGTAATATACTCCAGTGATTCTCAAATGCTCACTGAAAATATCATTACATAGCAAGCTGAAACACCATCCCCATGGTACAAAAATGAAAATCTCTGATATTTAACTATTTCCTTCATGTCACAGTTAGGTCGAATGCAGAGTCTATTAAAAGTTTCTCTGATGCACAGGGTTCTTTCATGTAGAAACAAAGGGAAGGTGACACCATAGTTTAATAGCTACGGTACTCATTCTCAGTGAAGTTTAGTAGAGGTTGGGGGTTCTCCTTATTCATATCTGACTTTCAGAAAGAAATTGAGTGAATGAAGTATCTGCCAGCACCTCAGGTATAATGGCATGGATAATAAAAATCTACCCAAACTCAGACCATATTCTTTTTGCCCATGCCTCCAATAAATCTTAATCCGCCTCTGACACAAGCAAACAAGCAGGTTACCCCCATTTGATCCCTCCAAAGAGGGTCACAGGCATCCCAGCAGCAGTAGATCTTGAGGAGGGATTTGCAGGAGCAGAGAGTAGCACCTTCCAGTTTTCTGTACTGATTTCAGGACTAGGCATCTGTGAGCTTAGTGCCCCAACACCTGGGTGTCAAGGTCATTTGCTGCTCCTCCTTCAAATTTGTCCGCCCCACTCCCTTTTACTGTGATGCCTACAAGGCATCAGCATCTTAGTTTATACTTATTTATTTAAGGGCTAGATTGTGGCCCAACCCTCCGTGGGGTTCCCTTTCAAGGCCTCCCTGCATCTCCACCACAGGCATGGAGTAGTAATCTGGGGCTACACACCTAGTACTCCCATGCAGATGAACAGGGATTGCTAAAGCAGGATAGGGAATGGACACAGCATCGATTCACTGCCTTCACTGGACTGGCCAGCATAACTGAACCAGTGCAAGGGTTAGCAGTCTGGTACTGGTCGGGGCCAATAGTCAATTACTATGTCTATGGAGCAAGGGGAGAACAGGGAAGGAATTGTGCCTCTGAGGGTACTTCCTGGGCTCCTGCTGGGACAGCACAGCTATGAGCTACCCTTTCACGTAGGCTTGTGCCTAAAAACGAAACCCTTCTGTATTTCTATTAAAAAACTCCCATGCTTTTTACTGGTAAGTTATGCACTGACATTGTGCACACTTCCGTTGTGAACTGGCTATTGTTACCCTTGTCCTCCCTTATTGCTCCTCATCTACTGTTTGTTGCACTTCTTTAATCTTTTCTTAAATTACATTGTAAGATTTTAGAGACATGAACTATTTCTACCGTTGTGTTTCTCCAATGCCTGGAATAATGGGGCCCTGATCATAATTTAGGCTCTGACATACAAACACAACACAAATGATAAATAAATACAATAATTAATACCAATCAAATATTATCACACCATACCCATCATGTTAGGTTCAATCCATGACATTCAGATTTGGAGCCAAATTTCCCCACAGTTCAGTCATATCTGGGTCAGAGTTTTTGGTTACAGTTCATCTTTATTAGGAACTACTTTTTAAATACTGATATGAGAGAGAGGCCCTGAACCAAAACCCTTGATCCAAACAGCCCTGAACTTTGGGGATGTTTGGATCTGGAGCTGAACTTCATGGCTCAGGCCCATTTCCAAATGAATTAGACACAAATTGACTCCCCTGTGCAGGCATGTGGTCCAAATTACAATGTAGGCCTGAATACTTCTGCTGCTCTGAGCCTTCACATTTGCTTCTGCCATCGCCACTAATACATTATTAGGAGATTATTGGGACCTTTCTGTATGGAGGTGGTGTGGCTGTATTGGTTCTGATGTATGAAGCAGCTTGAATTTCATGGGGGCTTGAAAATGAGTTTCTTGACACATTTTGAGTCTGGATTAAAAATGAGTTCAGTGAGCGAATGACAGATTGTTTGAGTTTTGTTTGGAGGCTTTTTATTCACTTTTTATTGTGAGCCTAACAGACCAATGAGCTCATGAACTAAAAACTTGTGAACCCAGAGGGACTTGTATGCTAGGTCTTGGCTTGTTGTGATATAGAGCCGGCTGTAGATCTCACATATAAATCTCCATGAATCCAATTTTAAAAACACATATCTTTGATTGTTCCCCCTTGAACAAGTAATAATAAACTGAGATAAATGTGTCTATTTACAGAAGCCTACATCTGTACAATAAAAAAGCGTTGTCTCTACTGTGCCAAGAAAGCAAATTCCGCTTTGTGAGAGACTGCTGTTTCAAGCAGAGTCTGATCATGAAAAAAATCTGACTTTGTTACAAAAGTCAATTAAAGTTACAATTGCATGTTGGAGAAAGAGCTTGTGATAATTACAGGAGAGAGAGTGGAATAATTGTTTTTCTCCATATTTTGTCCTGGTGGTTGATAGCAGATTAATCACTGCCCACTGCCTCTTCCTCTACAAAGTTTTAGTCACATAAATTGCTGAGTCGCCAGTTTCTATCACATTAAATATAGTCAATAACTCCTGTCTACCTGCAATATTTGTACTTTGAAGATGATAAAGATAGTCCTGTTTAACCATTGACTTTTAAACGCTGATCAAAATGGACGTGGTTGAGAGGTAAATTTCTTCTTCATATATTTTCACTGTAGGTAAATATGATGAAAAATGCAATGCGCTGATTTCTGATTCTGACTTTCACTTCTTCATAGCTTTGATCTCAATATAAAATGCCAACGTTTATTGCAAATGCCACATGCAATCCTTAGAGAATGTGAAACATAAATCAATGTTTGAAGTATTTGCAAAGGATTGTAGATTATATCAATCTAATGTCAAATTAAACACAGATAGTCTTTTTCTTTTTAAACACAATGAGGAACATGGCTAAGGATTAGATTCTACAACTCTTAGTCTTATGGAATCATACTGAACTCATGTACGTGATCTCACTGAAGTCAATGGAACTTCTTGAATGAGTAGGAACTATCTAGTGAGAACAAGAATTCCAAAATCAGGCCTTAAAAAGAACGTGGTCTAAGTTTTGGAACTATCTCATAAATAAAAACCACCACATGAGTAAAGAGATTGATATGAGGCAAATGATTAGAATCATAGAATATCAGGGTTGGAAGGAACCTTAGGAGGTCATCTAGTCCAACCCCCTGCTCAAAGCAGGACCAATCCCCAATTTTTGCCCCAGATCCCTAAATGGCCCCCTCAAGGATTGAACTCACAACCCTGGGTTTAGCAGGCCAATGCTCAAACCACTAGCTCAGTCACATGAGTAAAGACACATTTATTTACAGTTCAACCATTAAAAAGTAAATATAATTGATATGAACTCTTTCTGCTCTTTTGGTGTTCTCTGTGTGTGTATGCTCTATGTCCTAATTCTTGCCTGCAATTTGATATGCACTATCATTTCTATCATATTTTGGGATCTTATTGATAAATCAAACATAATGCTGGGAACTGCGAAGCATCTACCTATGGAATTTATTCTCTATCTGATAGAGCATGATCTCAGGCTAGGTTCAGAGCTCTTGAAAATCTGCCATGTGAGTCAAAGACCTGGATTACAGGAAGCATCCTTTCACTTTGTTATCCATCTATTCTTTGCTTATCTTTAGTAGCAGATAAGTAGATTTTAACTGTATAACATGGACAACTGAATCCTCACAGAACATGAACCCAGGACAATGAGATCAGACATCAACAAGATGTGTACATGAGAATGCACAGACTACCAGCTGATGCAGCATTAGAGCCAAACTGGGCTTTGAAAAAAAATCAGTTTCCAATCCAATGATGCACATTTTCAAGTTTTGCCAAGAGCCAGAAGGTTGAGAGATGTCATGTTACAGAAGACTGGCCACCAGCCTAGAAACCAGAAGCTCCTGAGTTCCAACCCAGCTCCAGTGTTGCCTGGCAGCATGGCCTTTGGTAAGTCTTATCGACACTACACAGTTTTGCTTAAGCCTTATCAACACTACACAGTTTTGTTAAAAAAAGTCAGCTTTCATTGACAGAACAGTGTAATCTTTTTATATTAATAAAAGAGCTTGCTGGACCCACACAAAAAGCCCAGGTGATGCACGCATGTATGTCAGTACATGACAATGTATCTACATTTTAATTGCAACACACTTGAATTAGAAAACTTTCCAACCCCAACACACTTATACTGTACTTACATTTATTGCAAAAAGAACTGAAAAAAACAAAACCAGTTCTTCATTCATCACACCCTTTGACGGCAGAGGAGCTAATTTTTAAAGATTCTCTTTGAAATGAGAGATTCTGATGAACAGAGGTACAGATTGATGATATCCTGCTTCCATAAATGTTTTACTTTATCTCAGAGTTCATACTAATTAATCTCGCTGTAGATTTTATAGTCTGTAATTAATTATGCCCTTCAGATTTTCTCCAGACAGATTTTTTCAATGTGGATTAGATAACAAATAATTTACCCATTCGAGCTTTAATGTGACTTTTAATTTGACATTCAAGGATGAAGGAATATGTTTTTATTGAAGATATCGGAACAGCTGACCAAGTTCCAAGTTATAAAGTCAGACATCTAATTTTTTTGAGAACTTCTGAAAATCAACTCACTCCAATACATCTTCAGTATTTTGTGACAATCTGTAAGTAAATATAGTTTGTTTTCATTCTTAGTATGGTATTTCGAGAGAGCATGTTATATTCTTATCACTTTTGAGAATATTTTTAGTCTTCCTAAAGCAAGATATATGTCCAGTCACAAAGGTTAACAGATTTTCCCCTTAACCTTTTTGTCACCTTTCTCACAATTATTCCCTTTGGATTTACTTTTCCCCACTCTAAGTGAAATTAAGTACTTTTTTCATATTTCACCTACCTATGGCTGTTATTTAAAATGTTCAGGTATTAGCACTGTTGTCAGCAGGATTTTGTGCAGTGTTCCCATCCTGAAGAGATTTTCCTCGTTTTAAATTAAAAAACCACTGTGTTAGATCCCTGCTCCTGCCTTACTCATGCAGAAGCAACAGAAAGCTGCCCTACAGGAACAGCTGGGACTCCCCTGAAATAGTAGAGTGGCTGTTGAGCAATACAGAATTAAAGGAGAGTAATATAATTAATGCTATGGGCTTATGGGAAACAGATCCTGCCAAACTAACTTGATATCTCTTTGTGATGAGATTTTAAGTATGGCTTATAAAGGCAATAATGTAGATGTAATATACTTAGACTTTGGTAAGGTATTTGACTTGTCACATGATATTTTGATTAAAAAACTAGAATAATATAAAATTAACATGAAACACATTAAATGGATTCAAAAATGGCTGACAGGTCTCAGAATATAAACTGTAAATCCACCATTGAGCAGATGTATTTCTAGTGGGGTCCCACAGAGATCAGTTCTTGTCCCTATACTATTTAACATTTTCATCAATGACTGTGAAGGGAACATTAAAGCATCACTGATTAAGTTTGCAGATAACACAAAGATTGGAGGAGTGATAAATAATGAAGAGGACTAGTCACTGATACAAAGTGATCTGGATTGCTTAGTAAACTGGGCACATACAAACAATATGTGTTTGAATGAGGCCAAATATAAGTTATACATCTAGGAACAAAGACTGTAGGCCATACTTACATGGTGGGGGGTCTCTATCCTGGGAAGCGGTGACTCTGAAAAAGACTAGGGGGTCGCTGGTAGTGATCAATGGCTCGATGTCTAGTTGGCAGCTGGTATCAAGCGGAGTGCCCCAGGGGTCAGTCCTGGGGCCGGTTTTGTTAACCATCTCAATTAATGATCTGGATGATAGAATGGATTGAACCCTCAGTAAGTTTGTGGATGACACTAAGCTGGGGGAGAGATAGATACGCTGGAGAGTAGGGATAGGGTCCAGAGTAACCTAGATACATTGGAGGATTGGGCCAAAAGAAATCTGATGAGGTTCAACAAGGACAAGTGCAGAGTCCTGCACTTAGGATGGAAGAATCCCATGCATTGCTACAGGTTGGGGACTGACAGGCTAAGTGGCAGTTCTGCAGAAAAGGACCTGGGGATTACAGTGGATGAGAAGCTGGATATGAGTCAACAGTGTGCCCTTGTTGCCAAGAAGGCTAACGGCATATTAGGCTGTATTTGTAGGAGCATTGCCAGCAGATCGAGGGAAGTTATTATTCCCCTCTATTTGGCACTGGTGAGGCCACATCTGGAGTATTGCATCCAGTTTTGGTCCCCCCACTACAGAAGTGGGGGGACAAATTGTAGAGAGTCCAGCAGAGGGCAACAAAAATGATTAAGGGGCTGGAGCACATGACTTACGAGGAGAGGCTGAGGGAAATGGGCTTATTTGGTCTGCAGAAGAGAAGAGTGAGGGGGGATTTGATAGCAGCCTTCAACTACCTGAAGCAGGGGCGGGGGGAGTTCCAAAGAGGATGGAGCTAGGCTGTTCTCAGTGGTGGCAGATGACAGAACAAGAAGCAATGGTCTCAAGTTGCAGTGGGGGAGGTCTAGGTTGGATACTAGGAAAAACTATTTCACTAGGAGGTTGGTGAAGCACTGGAATGGGTTACCTAGGGAGGTGGTGAAATCTCCATCCTTAGAGGTTTTTAAGTCCCGGCTTGACAAAGCCCTGGCTGGGATGATTTAGTTGGGGATTGTGCCTGCTTTGAGCAGGGGGTTGGACTAGATGACCCCCTGAGGTCTCTTCCAACCCTAATCTTCTATGATAGTCTGCTGAACAGGAGCTTCCAGTGTGATGCTGTGGCCAAAAGGGCTAATGTGACCCTTGTATGTATGTATGTATATATATATATATATATATATATATGTAATGTTGTTGCTGTGTCGGTCTCAGGATATTAGAGAAATAAGGTAGGTAAACTAATATCTTATATTGGACCAACTTCTGTTGGTGAGAAAGACAAATTTCAAGCTTACACAGAGCTCTTCTTCAAGTCTGGGAAATGTACTCAGCATGTCACAACTAAATACAAGGTGAAACAGATTGTTTAGCATAAGTAGTTAACACACATTTCAAGAGACCATTCAAGGTGAAGTGGCTTAACACCCCTTCAATTATAGGGGTGGAAAGAAAGGTGGTGGAAGACACCTGGGTGTGGGGGTTATTAGTCAGTTATAGCCATAAATCCAGTGTCTCTATTCAGTCTATGATTTTTAGTTATGAATTAAAGGTCCCAGGCTCATCTTTTGAAAGTACTGTGCTGGTTTCCTTTGAGGATTAGGGGTGTTAACCTGCAATTTCACCTTGAATGGTCCCTTGAAATATGTGTTAACTACTTATGCTAAACTATCTGTCCCACCTTGTATTTAGTTGGGACACTGAGCACCTTTCTCAGACCTGAAGAAAAGCTCTGTGTAATCTCGAAAGCTTGTCTCTCTCACCAACAGAAGTTGGTCAAATAAAAGATATTACCTCACCCACCTTGTCTCCCTAGTAGGTATAAACAGGGAAATATTGAGTAGGAATAGAGAGGCTGGTACCGGTACTGAGAGCGTGCGGAGTCGGTCGACGCTACGCCCGACTCATGAGACAGCTCATGGTGTCTGACGCCATCAGGTGGTCCAGAGACATATACACTGAACACATCATGGGCCACCGTCAGTACCAGGTTGAGTAATCAAGACTGCTGACCAGGGAAAAAAAATCCACTTCATCACTTCCCTGACAAACTGAGGGTCGCACCCCACCCATGTACGGATTGTCTACATCACTACTGCCTTGGACTATTAATGTATCTCATGGGTGGCGTTCCCAAGCCCACTTATCCGCTGACGCTCTTAAAAACTACCACACACCAATCTGGATCTTTGCTAGTTATGCGATATATATGTACCCCGAGAACCCTATAACTGATACTTGAAATCCCCCATAACCCCAGCCTGATCCCAGATGTACAGTACCTTACTTCTTAACTCCTGTAAATTTGATTCTAAACATTAACTGTAATAAAATTTTTATCTCTGTATTCGGAACTGGTATGACTGCTACAGGAATACTATATACAGTCCTGATGTCCACAATTAAAGAAGGTGGTGATACACTGGAGAGGGTTCAGAGAAGAGCTACAATAATGATTAAAGGATTGGAAAACATGCCATATAGCGATAGACTCAAAGAGCTCAATTTGTTTATCTTAACAAAGAGAAGGTTAAGGGGTGACTTAGATCACTGTCTATATGTATCTAGTTGGGGAACAGAAATATGATAATGCGATATTCATTCTAGCAGACAAAGATATAACAAGATCCAATGGCTAGAAGTTGAAGCTGTACAAATTCAGACTGGAAATAAAGATGCACATTTTTAACACTGAGGATAATTAACTATTGGAAAAACATTCTACATCACAGGCAATTTTAAAATTAAGATTGTATGTTATTCTAAAAGATATGCTCTACTTTGAACAAGCATTAATTCAGGGAAGTCTTATTATGCTTTCTTCCATTGATTCTAATAGGAGCTTTTCCCATGCAGGTTAAGTACTGCAGGGCACACATTTTAGGAATGGGAAAAAGCTATCAAGACAAACAAAATTATCTTTTTATTTTTGCATTATTTTAGTTACACCTTCCTGTTTGTTCATAATTTTAGGACATAGGATATTCATGTTTTCTGCCATTGTAGAGTTTTATTAAACACAAATAACAGTAACTGGATCGATTAATCCATGGAACAATGCTACTCACTCAGAGGATTTACCAGAGGGTAGATTTATCCTTTGGTTGAACCAATGATGTAATGGGGAAAGACCATCTCCTCTAAAAGCCTATTGATGACCATATGGAAACTGCTTGTATGTCAGTTGTATTAGGCAACTATAAACAGAACAATCGGTAATATTTTTCTGGTGAGATTACATATTTTATTTTAATGAAGAAATAGAGGGAAAAGAAAATAAATGGAAGAATGGACAAGCAGAAGGAGGAATATACCCAATATCAAACAAACTGCTGTAAATACCAGTTAAAAAACTGATCAAGTGAAAACACTGTAACATCTCAAAGAAAGATGAATTTTAATATTCATTATTGGGTATCTAGCTGGGCATATACTTCCAGAAACAATGCTCTTTCCGCCTCAAATACGATGGACAAGGTTGCTGTCCTCTGGGGTAGTAAATACAACTGGAGTAAGACAGCGGTTATTATAATTATGTATTTGTATTACTGTAGTGTCTAGGAGCTTCTTGTCATGGACCAGACCCATTGCGCTAGGTGCTATAAAAACACAGAACAAAAAGATGGTCTTTACCCCAAGGAGTTAATATAAGCAGTGGCCAATGAGTATATAATCTCTATTCTGCCAGGCACATGCCCCAAACGTGGGTAGGTCTGGCTCAGGAGTGGGTAGGGCCAGACTTATCAGACGAGGACCTGATTTAGAAAGATTCCCAGGCAGCCTCTGCCAGCAGATTTTACAGTTGCCCTGTCTCATGGGTGAATCCTTTCTTCGCTGAAGCTACCTCTCCATGCACAAATAGGCAAAATTTGGGACTGGGGGGTAAATGTGGTTTTGTAACTTTCCCCTTTGCATAATGTAAAATAGGGTCTAACCCTCAGCTGTTGTAAATCAGCATAGCTCCAATGAAGTCACTCAATATATGTTTATTTACATCAGCTGAGGACCAGGGCAAGGTTTTTAGATTTGCAAAGTAATCTATAACAATCTCAATCCAGAAAACACCACTGTTTCTGCCAGTAGATGCATAAACAGCTTCCCTTTGTGTGTGCATTTGAGTGCAGACATTGACTTTACAGCTGCAGATGTAATAAGATGTAGCCCCACTCTCTGCATTTCTTTAAAATACTTCATGAATATTCTCTCAGTGAAGTATGTTGCTGTTTTCACACCAGGGATGCATGGTAGGGAATGACATTATCAACATACCATTCTAGAAATTCATCATAAATATAACTATGTCAAACTCATTCATATTTCTTCCTTGATGCCTCCTCATATTGATATAAATGGTGGTGATTTATTTAACAATAACTCAATTAGTAAGGTTGATTTCTACCTGAGATGTTTAGTAGAACCACATTTTGGATCCCAGTGGAAGGTTCCCCTTTGTTTTTGAGTGTTTTCTATCAATCTTTCTCTTGTCCCTTTGATCTTGTACTCTTTTTTGTCCTTCCAAGGTGGAAGCATCATTCTGAGTAGCTAATAAAAAAAAAAATCCTGGAATGCAGAGTCCTCTTCACTTGACAATCATTGGAAGGGATTCAGAGACTGCAATCTATTATTCTGTTTAGAATACTACTTTGATGTTCCTTCTGTGGGTTATTATTTCAATCTCAGAGAAATATTTGGGGCTTCCCTGTAGACTTCATTATCTCTTCCCTTCTCCCCACCCCAATTCCTTTTTTATTTTTCTCTACACCATCGACTTGTGGAAATTAGAGATAAAAAAGCCCTGTTAGAGTGTATACTTTGCTCTCTGCCAACAGTTTCCTATAGAGCAGACATCGGCAACTGAACCAGTGGCCATGGCAAATAAACAAACCGGCCCGGCCTGCCAGGGGGCTTACCCTGGCAAGCCACATGCTTTCCACAACATCTCTTAGCCCTGGTCTACACTACGAGTTTAGGTCGAATTTATTAGCATTATATCGATTGATCCGTGCACCCGTCCACACGACGAAGCCATTAACATCGACTTCTAGGGCTCTTAAAATCGATCTCGCCACTCCACCCCCAACGAGGGGATTAGCACTAAAATCGATATTGCCGACTCGAACAAGGCTTAGTGTGGACGCAATTTGATGGTATTGGCCTCCTGGATCTATCCCACAGTGCAACATTTGACCGCTCTGGACAGCAGTCTGAGCTCGAATGCTCTGCCCAAGTAGACAGGAAAAGCCCCGCGAACTTTTGAATTTCATTTCCTGTTTGGCCAGCGTGGTGAGCTGCAGGTGAGTGCAGATCTCATCAGCAGACCATGATGGAGTCCCAGAACCGAAGATGAGCTCCAGCGTGGACCGAGCGTGAGGTATGCGATCTGATCGCAGTATGGGGAGACGAAACCGTGCTAGCAGAGCTATGGTACAAAAGAAGAAACGCCAATACATATGCCAAAGTCTCCAAGGGCATGCAGGACAGAGGCTACAACAGGGACGTGCAACAGTGCCACGTGAAAATTAAGGAGCTCAGGCAAGCCTACCAAAGAACCAGAGATGCAAACGGCCGCTCTGGGTCAGAGCCCCAGACATGCCGCTTCTGTGACGAGCTGCATGCCATTCTAGGAGGTGCAGCCAGCACTGACCCACCCATGTGGTATGACTCCGTATGTGGATCATCAGAAACCACAGAGGAGCATTTTCGGGGAGAGGAAGATGATGATAATGATGCACAAAATAGCGCACAGACACAGCAAGGAAGCGGAGAAGCCCTTTTCCCCGACAGCCAGGAACTCTTTGTCACCCTGGAGCCAGTACCCTACGAACCCACCCAAGACGTGCTTGATGCCGGAGAAGGGACCTCTGGTGAGTGTACCTCTGTGAAATTAATACATGTTTTATAAGCAAGCGTGTTTAATGATTAATTCACGGCCAGTACAGCTACAGCTACTGGAAAAGTCTGTTAACATGTTCGGGGATGGAGCGGAAATCCTCCGGGGACATCTCCAGAAAGCTCTCCTGGATGTACTCCCAAAGCCTGTGCAAAAGGTTTCTTGGGAGGGCAGCCTTATCCTGTGCTCCGTGGTAACACACTCTACCACGCCAGGCCAGTAGCACGTAGTCTGGAATCATTGCATTGCAAAGCATGGTGGTGTATGGTCCCGGTGTTTGCTGGCATTCAAGCAACATCCATTCTTTATCTGTCTGTGTTATCCTCAGAAGAGTGATATCATTCATGGTCACCTGGTTGAAATAGGGGAATTTTATTAAGGGGGCATTCAGAGGGGTCAGTCCCTGCTGGGCTGTTTGCCTGTGGCTGAACGGAAATCTTCCCCGCTGTGACTCACGCGGTGGGGGGAGGGGGAACAGCGAACATCTTGGATGTGTGTCTGTGTGTGTGTGTGGGGTGTCGATTAGGTTCGCGCTGCACGTTAACCTGAAAACCGCCGCCCCTCCCTTTTCAATTGCCAACCCTTTTTAAATTGCCAGCCCAAAGGCTGTTTGTTATGGGAAATGAGGGGGTTGCTGTTTGAAACCATTCCCACATGTTATGAAGGTTAAAGAAGCCTATAGACTGTGGCTTACCATGGCTGCCTGCAAGCCGAATTCTGTTGCCCGCCGGACCTGCTTGTGTGATCTCTCACACCAAACCGGCAGACCCTCAATATAACAGGCAAAGTGCAACCTTGGACCAAATGCACATGTGCTATGTAATGTTTGGAGCATTGTTCTCTAGTATGTGTCTTTTAAACTACTCCTCTCCCATTTGTTTCCTCCTGCAGCTGCAAAAGTTTCAACGCCACCCCTTTCATCACTGTCCCAGAGGCTAGCAGAGTAGAAGTAAAAAAAAAAAGGAATCAAGACGGTATGTTCACAGAGCTCATGCAGTCCTCCCACACTGAAACTGCCCAGCAGAATGCGTGGAGGCAGACACTGAGGGAGTCCAGGACGGCAGAATTTGATCGCGCAGACAGGTGGCGTGCTGAAGACAATGACTGGCGGGATGAAGTGAGTAGGTGGCGTCAGCGTGCTGAGAGAAGGCAGGATGCAATTCTGAGGCTACTGGAGGATCAAACGGAAATCCTCCGGCTTATGGCTGAGGAAAGGCGTAGGGTTCAGGAAAGGCCACCTGAGCCCAGACCGCTGCTACAGCCCCTGTGTAACCAACAGCCCTCCTCCCCGAGTCCCATAACCTTGTCACCGAGACGCCCAAGAATGCGTTTGGGAGGCATCCGTGCACCCAACCACTCAAGCCAAGAAAACTGTCCAAGCAACAAAAGGCTAGCATTCAATAAGTTTTAAAGTGCTGTGTGTCCTTGTCCTTCCCTCATCCCCTCCTCCACCATCCATCCTGGTGCTTCCCTTCCTCCACCATCCATCCCGGGCGACCGTGGCAGTTACCCCCATAGTTGCCCCTATTTGTTTGACGAATTAATAAAGAATGCATGATTGTTAAGCAACAATGACTTTATTGCCTCTGCAAGCGGTGACCGAGGGGGGGTGGGCAGGGCGGTTTGGTTAAAGGGAAGTAGAGTGAATGAAGGGGCGGGGCTTTTCAGTAAT
This sequence comes from Macrochelys suwanniensis, assembly GCA_033296515.1. Taxonomy (NCBI): domain Eukaryota; kingdom Metazoa; phylum Chordata; order Testudines; family Chelydridae; genus Macrochelys; species Macrochelys suwanniensis. The sequence goes on along the minus strand of CM065778.1, from coordinate 115,701,800 downwards.
GGGGAAAAACAGAACTTTCACACAGCATCCTGGCCATTCAGGAAACTGGTTTTCAAAGCTTCCCTGATGCGCAATGCACCCTGCTGTACTCTTGTAATAGCCCTAGTGTCTGGCTGCGCATAACCAGCGGCCAGGCGATTTGCCTCAACCTCCCACCCCGCCATAAATGTCTCCCCCTTACTCTCACAGAGATTGTGGAGCGCACAGCAAGCAGTAATAATAATGGGAATATTGGTTTCGCTGAGATCTAACCTAGTCAATAAACTGCGCCAGCAAGCTTTTAAATGCCCAAATGCACATTCCACCACCATTATGCACTTGCTCAGCCTATAGTTGAAAAGGTCCTGACTACTGTCCAGGCTTCCTGTGTATGGCTTCATGAGCCATGGCATTAAGGGGTAGGCTGGGTCCCCAAGGATAACTATAGGCATCTCAACATCCCCAATGGTTATTTTCTGGTCTGGGAAGAAAGTCCCTTGCTGCAGCAGCTGAAACAGACCAGAGTTCCTGAAGATGCGAGCGTCATGTACCTTTCCCGGCCATCCCACGTTGATGTTGGTGAAACGTCTCTTATGATCCACCAGTGCTTGCAGCACTATTGAAAAGTAACCCTTTCGGTTTATGTACTCGCTGGCTTCGTGGTCCGGTGCCAAGATAGGGATTCGGGTTCCGTCTATCGCCCCACCACAGTTCGGGAACCCCATTGCTGCAAAGCCATCCACTATGACCTGCACATTTCCCAGAGTCACAACCCTTGGTACCAGCAGCTCTGTGATCGCCTTGGCTACTTGCATCACAACAGCCCCCACTGTAGATTTTCCCACTCCGAATTGATTCGCGACTGACTGGTAGCTGTCTGGTGTTGCAAGCTTCCACAGGGCTATTGCCATTCACTTCTGTACTGTGAAGGCTGCTCTCATCTTGGTGTTCTGATGCTTCAGGGAAGGGGAAAGCAACTCACAAAGTTCCATGAAAGTGCCCTTACGCATGCGAAAGTTTCGCAGCCATTGCTGATCATCCTACAACTGCAGCGCTATGTGGTCCCACCAGTCTGTGCTTGTTTCCTGGGCCCAGAATCGGCGTTCCACTGTATCAACATGACCCATTACCACCATGATGTCCACCTTGCGGGGGGGCCTTTTTTGAGAGAGGTCTGTGTCCATGTCCTCATCACTGTCCTCAGGGCGCTGCTGTCACCTCCTCACCTGCTGTAGCTGTAGCAGCTCCTGGTTCTCGTTCTCCATATACTCCTGGACAATGCGCGTGGTGTTCATAACGGCGATAACAGCCGCGACGATCTGATCGGGCTCCATGCTTTCCCTGGTATGGTGTCTGCAGGACAGCAGAGTGGGAGCAGAAGCGGCGGGTGGATAACAATGGTGTCAGCAATATGGCGCCCGCATGAAAAAAGCTGCGAAAGGATTTTGGGCTCCCCCCTGCACTGCTTTCATGGAGGGAGGGGGAAGCAAGGGTTAGGCTCCTTTCCTTCTAACAGCAGATGGTACAATATGTGGGGAGCAAGGGTTAGGTGTCTTCCCTTCTAGCTGCAGATAGTTCAACAGGCTTGATATCCATCATCATCTCCGGGCCCCCTGAAGGATTGAACTTGCAACCCCGGGTTTAGCGGGCCAATGCTCAGACTGCTGAGCTATCCCTCTGCCCGTATCATAGCGCGACTGAATCCCCACTAGACCTAATGTCCAGGCGTACGCTGGAGATGTATGGTAATTGTGAGCTGAGCAGGTTCCATGCTTGCCGTAGCAAACCCGGAAACCCCAGACCGCTGAGCTATCCCTCTGCCCGTGTTCCAAGCAGTACTGAATCTCCCTTAAACAAAACATAAAAAAGAGAATGACCAGAGTCACTCTGGTCACTCCCATTTATGTCCAAGCACCCCCAGCCAGCCACACCATAGGCCGGCCAGGAGCACACAGGGGACGATGAATTTCAAGCCTACTGTACAATCTGCAGCTAGAAGGCAAGGACCTTCTGCTGTGTAGTCCCACAACTATGATCATTTATGGCATATTGCACCATCTGCTGTTAGAAGGCAAGGAGCTTATGCTGTGTAGTCCCGTGACTACCAGCCTCAGGCAAAACGGCCCCCTCAAGGATTGAGCTCACAACCCCAGGTTTAGCAGGCCAACGCTCAGACCGCTGAGCTATCCCTCTGCCCGTATTATAGTACGACTGAATCCCCACTAGACCTAATGTCCAGGCGTACGCTGGAAATGTACGGTAATTGTGAGCTGAGAAGGCTCCATGCTTGCCGTAGCAACCCCGGAAACCCCATAAACCCTGGAAAAAAGGCACGAAAAAGATTGCTTTCACAGAGGGACGGGGGATGGCTTCACGACATGTACCCAGAACCACCAGCGACAATGTTTTCTGCCCCATCAGGCTTTGGGATCGCAACCCAGAATTCCAATGGGCGGCGGAGACTGCAGGAACTGTGGGATAGCTACCCGCAATGCAAAGCTCCGAAAGTCGACGCTAGCCCCGATACTGTGGACACAGTCCGTCGACCTCATGGTCTTAATGCTCTTAAGTGGGGACACACACAATTGATTCCATAAATTCGGGTTTTAAAATATCGACTTCTATAATTTCGACCTAATTCTGTAGTGTAGACGTACCCTTAGGAAATAGGTCCACATTTTGGTTCCAAACTTCTGTTTTTACTGGATTACGTGTTTTACTTAATCTTTTTTCACTTAATTCTTTACACAACATGTTCTGAGGCCTGGTCTACACTAGGAGTTTATGTCGAATTTAGCAGTGTTAAATCGAATTAACCCTGCACCCGTCCACACAACGAAGCAATTTATTTCTACATAAAGGGCTCTTTAAATCGATTTTTGTACTCCTCCCCGACGAGGGGAGTAGCGCTAAAATCGACATGGCCATGTCGAATTAGGGTTAGTGTGGACGGAATTTGACGCTAATAGCTCCGGGAGGTATCCCACAGTGCACCACTGTCGCCTCTCTGGACAGCAGTCCGAGCTCGGATGCTCTGCCCAGCCACACAGGAAAAGACCCGGGAACATTTGAATTCCATTTCCTGTTTGGCCAGTTTGAATTTCATTTCCTGTTTGGACATTGTGGCGAGCTCAGCAGTACTGGTAACGATTCAGAGCTCTCCAGCAAAGGTGACCATGCAATCCCAGATTCGAAAGAGGGCTCCAGCATGGACTGATCGGGAAGTGTTGATCTGATAGCTGTATGGGGAGATGAATCCGTGCTATCAGAGCTACGATCAAAAAGACGTAATGCGAAAATCTATGAGAAAATCTCCAAGGCCATGACGGACAGAGGATACAGCAGGGATACAACGCAGTGCTGCGTGAAAATTAAGGAGCTGAGACAAGCGTACCAGAAGACCAAAGAGTCCAACGGACGCTCCGGGTCTCAGCCCCAGACATGCCATTTCTACGCCGCACTGCATGCTATCCTAGGGGGGGCCGCCACAACTACCCCACCCCTGTCCGTGGACTCCGACAGTGGGGTATTCTCATCGGTCGCTTCCTCTGAGGTTTTCGCGGACGGGGAAGATGATGAAGGAGATGATGAGGATGAGGTAGTCGACAGCGCTTTGCCCGCCGATTTCCCCGAAAGCCAGGATCTCTTCATCACCCTCACAGAGATCCCCTACCAACCCTCCCAAGGTGGGATCCCGGACCGTGAAGCCGGAGAAGGAACAGTAGGTGAGTGTATCTTTTGAATAGAATAGAAATGGTATTAAAGCAATTGGTTTTTAATGAGTAATTTGACCTGAGGACTTTGGATGCATTCGTGGCCAGTACAGCTACTGGAAAAGTCTGTTAACATGTGTGGGGATAGAGCAGAAATCCTCCTGGGACATCTCCATGAAGCTCTCCTGGAGGTACTGTGAAAGCCTTTGCAGAAGGTTTCTGGGGAGAGTGGCCTTATTGCGTCCTCCGTGGTAGGAGACTTTACCGCGCCAGGCCAGTAGCAGGTACGCCGGTATCATTGCCTGATAAAGCATGGCGGCATATGGCCCCGGTGTTTGCCGGCATTCACGCAACATCTGTTCTTTCTCTGTCTGCGTAATCCTCATCAGAGTGATATTAGTCATGGTGACCTGGTTGGAATTAGGTGCATTTTATTACGGGGACTGTTTGCCTGTGCCTTTTAAAAAATCCTTCCATCAGTTTCCAGCCACGCGGTGGGTGCGGGAAGGGGGACCGTTCACGCTTGGCGGTTCGTGGTCAGCTAGCAGGGATCTTCCCCGAGACCAGCCATGCGGTGGGGGCAGGGAGGCGGACCGTTTATGCTGTGCGGTTCGCGGTCAGCTAGCAGGGATCTTCCCCGAGACCAGCCACGCAGTGGGGGCGGGGAGGCAGACCGTTCATGCTGGGCGGTTCGCAGTCAGCTAGCAGGAATCTTCTGGGGTGTAGGCTAAAGCAACCATCCCAGAGAATGGAATGGCTGGGGTTACTTTGGTTTCTGCCACTGCACGTTAACCCGCACAGCGCAGCAGTAACTGGCCAACTCAAGGAGTTCTGCTTGGAACGGGAAAGGAGGGCGCTGCTGTTAAGTAAGGTTTCAGCAGCTAAAAGTCTATGGCTTACCATGGCCGCCTGCTAGCCGAGTTCCATTGCTCAGCCCTGCTTGTGTGATCTGTACACCAAAACCCCAGGCGCTCAATATAAAGATTCAAAATGCAACCTTGTACTGAAAGCACATGCGATAGGTAGTGTGAATGGTCTTGTTCACCGTGAAAGACTATATTCATTGTTCTGAAAAATGTATCTTTTTAAAGAATTCACTTCCTTTTTTTCATCCCACAGCTGCAAATGTCTCTAGGCTTCCCCTGGCATCTCCCTCCCAAAGGCTGTCACAGATAAGGCAGCGAAAGAAATGAACACGAGACGAGATGTTCTCTGAGCTAATGCAGTGCTCACGCACTGAGGTAGCCCAGCAGAATGAGTGGAGGGACACTATTTCCCAGTACAAGCGAGCGGCCAGTGAATGGGAGGACAGGAGGGACGCCCGTGAGGACAGGAGGGATGCTCAAGATGAGAGGTGGCGGATTGAAGACCAGAGGGTGACTGAGGCGATGCTTGGGCTACTGCAGGAGCAAACCGACACGCTCCGGCATCTGGGGGATGTTCTGGAGGAACGGAAGCAGGATGACAGAGCGCCGCTGCAGCACATCTATAACCGCCCTCCCCCACCCCCACGTCCCATAGACCCCTCACCCAGAGTCCCAAAAACGAGGGGTGGGAGGCTCCATGCGAACAACCAGTCCACCCCGGCGGACTGCTCAAGTAGCAGAAGGCTGTCATTCCCCAAGTTTTGAAGCGTTCTTTCCCTCCCTCCACCCGCAACCCACCCTGCCCACCGTCCCAGTTCCCTCCCTTTACTGAAAACTCCTGAATAAAAAATACTTTTTTGTTGAACAATGTTGCCTTTATTTTCTTTTTAAAGCAAGGTGTGTTTGAAGGAGGGGAAGGGGGTTGGTAATTGGAGAGGATAGGCAATATAAACAGAGTAAACAAACAGGGGCAGGTTCTCCTCAAGGAGAAACAAACGTAAGAGTCTCTAGTTACCCTGGTCTGTCTGGAAGCTAGTTTTCAAAGCTTCCCTGATGCGCAGCACGTCCCGCTGTGCTCTTCTAATCGCCCTGGTGTCTGGCTGCGCGTAATCAGTGGCCAGTCGATTTGCCTCAACCTCCCACCCCGCCATAAACGTCTCCCCCTTACTCTCACAGAGATTGTGGAGCACACAGCAAGCTGCAATAACAATGGGTATATTGGTTTCGCTGAGATCTGAGAGAGTCAATAAGCTGCCCCATTGCCCTTTCAAATGTCCAAAAGCACACTCCACCACCATTCTGCACTTGCTCAGCCTGTAGTTGAAGAGCTCCTTATCACTGTCCAGGGCACCTGTGTACGGCTTCATGAGCCAGGGCATTAGTGGGTAGGCTGGGTCCCCAAGGATCACTATAGGCATCTCCACATCCCCAACTGTTATTTTCTGGATCCGGGAAGTAAATACCTTCCTGCAGCCGTCTAAACAGACCAGAGTTCCTGAAAACGTGAGCGTCATGAACCTTTCCCGGCCATCTGACGTTGATGTTGGTGAAACGTCCCTTATGATCCACCAGTGCTTGCAGCACCATTGAAAAGTAGCCCTTTCGGTTAATGTACTGGCTGCCCTGGTGGTCCGGTCCCAGGATAGGGATGTGCGTTCCGTCTATAGCCCCACCACAGTTAGGGAATCCCATCGCAGCGAAGCCATCTACTATTGCCTGCACATTTCCCAGGGTCACTACCTTTGATAGCAGCAGCTCAACGATTGCGTTGGCTACTTGCATCACAGCAACCCCCACGGTAGATTTGCCCACTCCAAAGTGATTCGCGACTGACCGGTAGCTGTCAGGTGTTGCAAGTTTCCAGAGGGGTATGGCCACTTGCTTCTGGACTGTCAGGGCTGCTCTCATCCTGGTGTCCTGGCGCTTCAGGGCAGGGGACAGCAAGTCACAAAGTTCCAGGAAAGTGCCCTTACGCATGCGAAAGTTTCGCAGCCACTGGGATTCATCCCAGACCTGAAGCACTATGCAGTCCCACCAGTCTGTGCTTGTTTCCCGGGCCCAGAATCGGCGTTCCACTGTATCAACATGACCCACTGCCACCAGGATGTCCAATTTGTGGGGTCCCGTGCTTTGAGAGAGGTCTGTGTCCCTGTCATCGTCACTGTCGTCACCATGCTGCCATACCCTCCTCACCTGATTTCTCAACATCTGCCTCTGCATAAAGTGCACGATAAGGTGCGAGGTGTTGACAACGGACATAACTGCTGCGATGATCTCACCGAGCTCCATGCTCGTGGTGCTATGGCGTCCGCGCTGTCAATCAAGGGAAAAGGGCGCGAAATGATTGTCTGCCGCCGCTTTCATGGAGGGAGGGAGGGAGTGAGGGTTGAATGACGACAGTTACCCAAAACCACCCGCAACACATTTCTTGCCCCATCAGGCATTGGGGGCTCGACCCAGAATTCAAATGGGCAGCGGGGACTGCGGGAACTGTGGGATAGCTACCCACAGTGCACCGCTTGAAATGTTGACACTTGCCCCGTTACTGTGAACTCACAACGCCGAATTTATGTGCTTAGTGTGGACACACACGTTCGACTTTGTAATATCGCTTTCAAAAAATCGATTTAAGTAAAATCGAACTACTATCGTAGTGTAGACATACCCTTAGTAACGGTAAGACCAGGAACATTTGCGCAGCTCTTTTCCTCTATTGTCATATATTTTGATTTAACAAAAGTAAAAGTAATACTTTAATATTCTAACACTCTCAATCCTGTTGAGCAAACTGTTCTCAGATACTCAAGAAGAGATGAACTGTGACAAGTCAAATTTAAGGCTCCTCTTTGTTTGGCCCTATCTCAATGTATCTTTTATTTATGGTCTCCTATACTGATTAATGGATGAACCCTTGATCCAGTCCCCTTCGGTTTTAAGGAGGATGAGCATTCCAGTGGTTGCAGAAAATCTAGGAGGAGAATGGATGTTATTATTTTGCTGAGTCACTGTCCCTCAGTAAGACCCTGTGTGAGACACAGAACTCCTTCTGCCTCCATATATATCATAGCAGATAGAAAATTGAGTTCTCAGCATCTCAGCATCTACAATGAGTTTCCCTGGGTTAATAATCTGCTGTTTTATTTCCAGACTAATCTTACTGCACAAGAATATTAAGATTTAATGTCACTGTTTTTCATATTCTATTTTTAGATAATGAAAAGCAAGGCCATGCTTGTGATGGTTCTCAGGGTACCCAGGTCTGTGAGTCACTTTGTTACCCCTGCCTCCAGAGTGAGGGAGTCTTGCTTGTCGTAAGGGAATGTTAGCTCCCTAACACCAGTAGCCTTTCAGCCACTCAAGCCCTCTCCTCCAGGCTATGCCAGCACTGTCATTGCCTGACAAGTTAACAAGAGGTGCACTCCAGTCCCTGACACTCTTGAATTGTTCCCCTATGATATCTAGCTGCTGTACTGGCAACCCACAGAAATCCCAGCTCTTCTGCCTCCAAAGGAGCAGCGTATCCCAAGTTTACCAGTTTTACCTTAAAACCACGGCTCTGGTATAACACACAGCACTTGTAATAAAACAAAAGAAGGAATAGTGATTCACTTAGAAACAAGAGAGAGTGATGGAAACAAATGCTTACAATACAAACCAAAATAATAAAATGCAGACTAGGGCCTGTACTTATTAATAGTTAACTTTCCTATCTAATAAAGTAGGGTTTCTCTCCAAAGTTCAGTCCACTGTAGAGCTGGCAGGCTTCAATCTTCCATGAAAAACACCTTGCTCAACAAAATGGCTCCTCAGTAAACAGATCCAGAGTGCTCTGTAATACTGAGACAGTCTTATCTTTTTTCATAGGCAGGGTGATCCCTGTCTATTATAATGGCCTTTTTTAAAAAAAACCCTCCAAGTGGTTTCAATTGTTTGCAATTGTCTTTGGTGGTTTTCCATTAACAGTTCTGTGATGAGGCAGCAACTCCTCCTGCACAAACAGGCCTACTCCTTGGTGACTCCTTTTAACCTTAAGACCATAAGGGCATAAACTTCAATATAGTTACATTATTCCTCAATATTACCTGTACACACATCACAGTATGTTAATGAACATTGATAAGTTGCAAACTACGTTACCATTTTAGGACAAATGCTCTGTAAACAATGTATTTGATGTCATCAGTTTGTCAGGTCTGAGACAAGAGTTGTTTCAAAAGAATAGGGGACCCTTTCCAAGGGCCCTCTGTATCACAGTGTTCATCTTACCTTTTGCCTCTGAAGACAGGTGAATACTGTCTAATGAAGTTGTATAGGTAATCATAGGGTTACAGAAGCTGCCATTGTCAGTTTCAGTGGTCCCAGCATTATCGTGCCACTGGTATTTGGAATAATGGGCTAGATGATGGGTTATTGGAAACAAAATTCTTATACACAATATAAGGGACAAATCCAGAGATAGTAAGCAGCTGATGAACATCAACAATTCTCATTGATTTAAATGAGGCTTGTTAAATTAAATGCATACCAAATCACCTAACAAATCTCTAATCACATATACAAATACATTGAAAATCTACAACTAATCAAAACAGTGTGTCTGGCTTGACCCCTCATAGAGTATAAATCAGTTAGACATCTGATGATAAACTAACCTCTCCTTGAATGCCCAGTAATCATGTACCCTGCAACTTACCACCTTATTAAAACCCTGGGACAATGAGAAAGCATTGCAGAACGTCCAAAAATTGCACAATTTCAGGCTATTTCAGACTAAGGTGGGCAATGACAGAATGGAGTATTCCTTATGGAAGTGGCCTGCCCACCAGGAAATTGGTACCTTAAGCTCCTCTATTAAATACAACTGAGGCATCATAGCACAAGGAGACAAGTGCTCTCTAAAAGAGGCAGGTCCCAAACCTTTTGCATTGTTATAAACTAAAATCAGCATCCTAAACTACACCCAGAAACTAATAGGCAGCCAGTATAGATACAGAGTACTGGTATAACGTATTCTAGACCAGAAACTTTACTTAACAGGCAGGCAGCCACATTCTGCATTAGCTTGAGTTTCCAAATGGTCTGATGGTACAGGACCATGCAGAGAGCATTCCAGAGGGTAATTTTAATTTGGAAAGGCACAGATAATTGTAGTGAGGTCCACATCCAAAATAAATGGTTGCACCAGTCTCAACAAACAAATTTGGAAAATAAAGCAGTCTTGATCACATTTGCTAACTGATCTTCCAGCAGAGCTCTGAGTTGTGAACTTGTATTAAGCTTGACATGAAAGTGGTGCCCTGATTGGTCAGCATCACACTGGGGATGCCTACCTGAGAGAACATTTTTAGCAACTCATCAACAGTGGAATTACACCTGCTCTGCAAGGGGGTCTCCACATCCAGGGAGATGAAGAGTGGATTAGCCCCCCGATGAAGCTTTGAAAATAAAAAGTTAATTAATGGGGTAGTGAAGGCATTTACTGACATGGTTAAATATCACCAACATTGTAAGTAGTTTGGTCCTATCAAAAGTAAATTCCTCCACTTTTTCCAGATTTACACTGAACCTCAGCAGAACTAAGAGCCCCACCTTCTTTCATAAACACTTGATTGGACAAAGCAAATACTTCACAGCCACTTATGTGAGTGAAGGCCATGGCTGTTTACAGAATAGTATCCTGTGGGACTGACTTTCAAGACTCAATTTTAGCATACTGAAGTAATTCAAGGATACCATTGCTAGCATCACATTGATTTAATATCCCATTTCCTTCTCTAGGTCTCCTGGGAATGGTAAATTCAGCCCAAGTTCACAAACTGCCATGTACAATTCCAGACAACGGAGTTGATCTCAGTTAGCACAGTTCTTATCACCCTGAACTTGTCTTGCAGTTGGAATTACTGAGCGCATTTTACACAAAATGTTATTTACATCCGCTCCTTACCTCTAACCTTATGTTATCTGCTCAAACCAACAGCAATTTAGCCACAGACGGAAGGTCTTGTCCTGCCTGCAATCTCCCCTCTTTGTTTACTTTATATAAGTGTAACCCTTCTGCCAGTCAGAGTTGGCAGCAACAAGGGCCGGGTTCCGTATCTAGGGGTTCCATTCCAATAACACAATGCAAAACCGGCTCGAGCCCCCACCCAGTGACCTGGGACAAATATATATCACCCCCCCTGGGCGCCTCTAAGAGGCAGTACTTCCCCTCTCGCAAGCAGAGTCTGAGTGTAGAAAAACCTTTTAATGACAGAGAGAAACAATGCGGCCTTTTGTTGGGGAAACACCACATCTAGGATTTGTAAACCGAACTGTGAGCGACGACCCACCCCAGCAAATTGGCCATGTCCTTTCCCTTTGGTTCTTGAGTCCAGCAACCCCAAAAATCACCCAAAGTCCCAAAAGTCCAACAACCCAAAAGTCCAGACCCAGAGTTCAAAAGTTCATCTGCAGAGTGTTACTCCCCCCCAGTCTGGGTAGAAATGGGAAGGGGAGAGGTAAGGGGCACCTTACGTGGCTCGAAGCTGACTGCCCCGTCCCTTTGTGGGGCTTCGCTCGGCTCTGTTCTGCTCTGCCAGCCATCCCACTAGTCACTCCGCTCAGCCGTCCCGCAAGCTGCTCCGGCTGTCCCGCCAACTGCTCCGCTCCGCCAGCAGCTCCGCTCTGTCAGCTGGCCTGCAAGCCGCTCCAGCTGTCCCGCCAACTGCTCCACTCCGTCAGCAGCTCCGCTCCACCAGCTGCTCAGCAATATATCTTCCGGCTCCCCCACTACTTAACACAGTGCTCAGTGATTTCAGCTCATAACAATTTCAGCTTTTTAGTGATTTCAGCTTGTAGTTAGGGGAGCCTTTGTGCTCATTTGCACACTTAGCCCAGAGTGATTCTAACTCAGCAGCCTGTGATTAGACTCCTAAGGAACTCAAAATTAGCTCTGATATTCCACAGCAGAGAGAGAGAGAGAGAGAGAGAGAAGGAAATACAATTGACATTTAGGACCCACAGACGAGACCCATGCCACCAGCTACAAATACCTGTCCCCCACCCTCTCTCAATTCACTGGGTTTTGGAATCCATGTCCCTTGCCTAGCAAGTGCTGCTTAGCTAATGGTGAGTCCCTTCATCATAACAAAAGCCCACTGTCCTTGATTCACATAATCAGGGTAACAACACTTTATTCTTCCTGCCCCAATAACAGAGAAACTGGGGCTCCCACAGCAGCCAAAATGACCATTTGGACAAACAGTCCATCATGCTTTGCAGGGTGGGTGTGTCCATGCAAACAAGATTAGCCCCTGACATTCCTGACATCCCTTTCCACAACTCACCACCAGATGTCAGGGTAGAGCTCATCCTGACTCTGCTTACATAAGTTGCATTAGTCACCAGGGTCTTTGGTAAAGAAACAAGTTAGTCCCTAGCATTTATTCCAGGTAAAGCAAAGACTACAGGAATGGGCTAAAAATCTGGGACATGATAAATTCTTACATGTCAGCGCAGTTAACATTAATGTGGAAATGTTAACAGGTTTATGTATACAGCAAAAGAAAAGACTTGTGAAAGGCCAGGAAGAGAAGACTGACCATTAACGGAAGTGGAAAAACCTAACATCAGGAGAAAGGATTAAGGGTATTTGTTTTATAAAAGGAACTAAAAAAATCTTTACACTTCCTGGTTGTGAAAATGTAAGAAAATAGCTGCAGAACTGTCTCTTTAAATGACAACAATGAAGAACAGCCCCCTGCTGACCAATTCTCTTAAAGCATTGCTTTGGCTTTTTAAATGTAATCATTATTAATTTTCAAGAAAAATAGTCTCACAAAAAAACCCCCAACAACATAAAAGCACATGTGGCTGTGTCATTTGGATGAAAGAGTGATCTGCAAAATAAGAGTCATAAGGAGAGCTGGATAAAATAATGTTATGAAAACTTTTTTCAGCAAAAAATGCAGACTTGGTAACACCAAATAGTTCTATGAATTTGTGTTGATTTTGCAGAACTGTTTTGGTAAAAACTAACCAACCAAAAAACAAAACTAAAAAACTGTAAAACAAAAATCTAAAATTCAAAATGTTACATTTTGACATTTTCTAAACAGAATGTTTTGCTTTTTCAATTCAAAACTACGTATTGCTTAGAAATTTTATTTTAAAAAATTTAAAATGCTCAAAAGTACTCAAAATTGAAACAAAGTGTTTCATTTTAAGTCAAACAAAACATTGATTATTCCCCTCTATTCGGCACTGGTGAGGCCTCATTTGGAGTACTGTGTCCCAGTTTTGGGCCCCACACTACAAGAAGGATGTGAATAAATTGGAAAGAGTCCAACGGAGGGCAACAAAAATGATTAGGGGGCTGGAGCACATGACTTATGAGGAGAGGCTGAGGGAACTGGGATTGTTTAGCCTGCAGAAGAGAAGAGTGAGGGGGGATTTGATAGCTGCTTTCAACTACCTAAAAGGGGCTTCCAAAGAGGATGGATCTAGACTGCTCTCAGTGGTAGAAGATGACAGAACAAGGAGTAATGGTCTCAAGTTGCAGAGGGGGAGGTTTAGGTTGGATATTAGGAAAAACTTTTTCACTGTTAGGGTGGTGAAGCACTGGAATGGGTTACCTAGGGAGGTGGTGGAATCTCCTTCCTTAGAGGTTTTTAAGGTCAGGCTTGACAAAGCCCTGGCTGGGATGATCTAGTTGGGGTTGGTCCTGCTTTGAGCAGGGGGTTGGACTAGATGACCTCCTGAGGTCCCTTCCAACCCTGAGATTCTATGATTCTATGATTTTGCTGAAAATAGAATTGAAAATAATTTTTTTATCTGAAACTGTTTTTTCCACCCTAGAATTTCCAGTGACCAAAATTAAAATAAAATAATTTTAAAAAAAATCCAATATTCGCTCATCTCTACCTGTAACACACCAAGACAGGAGAATCACTCCAGGATACAGCAAGTGTATATTGTAAAAATTAATAAAAATACACATCATGGGGAATCATATTCAGTCATAAAGTAGACCTACCAAAGAAGAAGAACAAGACAAACAAAATATAGGTAGCCAAGACAATGAGACATGTGAAAGCAAATTTCGGAGAATGCTGAACAGAAAAGGGTAGCAAAATATCAAGATAGAAGGGAATACATTTAAACTGTAGCTAAAGTTACCAGTGATACAAATTAGCAGTACATACATCAACAGCATAAAAATGCCCAAACAGCAACGATCAACATATATAGTCAAGGGATTTGTAACTGTCATGCAAATCTAGCTATGAAGTAATCTCCTCTAATGTAAATTAAATCCCACTTACAAAAATTACTTTTCAGGATTAAAAACTCACTCAGTATGAGGAACAGCATGCAGTGTGTGAAAAAGAGCTAAAAGGACAGTATCAGGGTTTGGCTTCATTCTCACAGCTAATAGCATTTAAAGTGATGTTACATCATTTTAAATAACATGCTAATATTAAATATTAATTATAAATTCCCAGGCGAGATCCTTAGCTGTCACAAACTGGCATAATCAATGGAGCTATGGTGATTTACACCAGCTGAGCACCTGGATCATCAATTTTAACCAGTATATTTTGATTTTTAATTATGCCACTTTTTTCTTTTTAATATTTTAGTTAGCTTTAAATTATTTCTGATGTTTGTGCTATTAGATTCGATCTGTTTGTGTATTGCCCAACCACTTCAACTGAGTGTATGCTGATGCTTTGTAAATAGAAATATTATTATTTTAAATGATGGAAGATGGGTTTGGTACTTTTGAGTTAAAAATATTCTAGTATCTTCCCCACCATCTTTCCATCATCGTGTCCATAAATTCTTATAATTCACTCTCTCTTAAAAAAAAATCAGTTCTATTTGTTTTAGTTAACAATATACAAAAATCCCACTGTGACCAGTAAAGCCACATATGAAAATGCTATGAAAAAAATGAATGGAAAAATGAAATGAAGTTAAACTTAAAATTCCAAATCCAATCTTCTGTGGCTTCTTCTGAGGAAAAGGCATAGAGAACCTCTTCCCTTGCATTATCTACAGGGAAGACTGTTTCCATCACTTGCTAGTAGAGATGGCTGACCCTTTTATCATGTCCCCATGGGGCTTAGACCCTCGTATTCCAATGACTACTGACAGCACTAACCTATGCAGATACATTTTTATATTACTTTGTCCTTATTGCCCCCTAAACCTTGCCATTTATTCGCCTGTTGTACAGTGTCAAAATCCTACACTGTGAGCTCTTTAAGAAAAACTGTCTTTGCTTTTGGGTTTGTACATTGGTGCTCTGATTCCTGATTGGGGTCCTTAGGCACTATCTCAGTAGAAACACTAATGAATAAATAATCTCCATATTCTCAGGCTGTTCAGGGGTGTCCCGACCTGTGATATAATTTAGAGCAGCTTCAGAGTACCCATCCACATGGTACCAGCGCACTGGCTTGAAATGGGGAACTGAGTAGGCCAGCTTGGAAAGAGTAACATAACTAATAAATAATCATAATGGTGATGAACAAAGCTGAGTTAGAGACTGGGCAGCTGATCATCTTTTTTAGAGGTATATGCCTGATTATTAGGGTTCCTCTATATGCTACTATTCAGTGGTCATGACATACCAATTTCATTTGCTCGTGTGTGTTTGTAAATTCTGTATTTGCAGTTACTAATGTGTGTGTCTGAGATTTGCTGTTTCTTTTTTGCATATTGTGTCAGAGCTTGAACTGGTATAAACTGCCGTAGCTGCAGTGCCTCAAAGGAACTATGCCAATTCACAACAGTTGGGGATCTGATCCATAGAATTTGGTGATTGTGTCAAGTTATTTCCCCCCATATTTTACATAGTTAATGATTTTAAGCAATTAAATCATAAGCGTGTGACACACACAAGACATCCTGGTGCCACTTGCTAAAAATATCTGGGAAAAACAGATATTCTTCTTGAGGAATAGAATCTGCCACCCTTATTCCTGCTGAGTAGTAGCCTTACTTGTCAGGTACCCTCAATGGGTGCAGGAGTATATTACTCAAGAAGAAAGATGCAACTCAGTGTGAGTAAGGGAGCATAACTTGACCCTTAATTAGTATATGCTGGTTTGGTGTTGAAAATATAACTCTTTGTATGTTTTTATCAGTAAAAAACCCTTACTGAAAAAAAAATGTGTATAGTACGGTGGAAAATGACTAAGGAAATTACGATGAATACTACGGGCAATTGGTCTTATGTCACTTCAGTTTTAGGGAATGTAAATTAGCAATCAGAGTAGCTTAGATCTGGACAATTTTACACTGCAGTATCGTTGCCACCTTTTACGCCTGCTCTGGCATTCCATGTAACGTTGTCAGGTCTGCCCTCTCTCAAGCAGAGGGAAGTAAGAAAGGAGGCTCCACTCTGTTGTGCTTCCAGCAGAGAGAGACATGAGGAAGATCACCCCTCCCTCATTAACAAAGGGATTGTTTCATCTTTACAAGGCTGGTTGGCAGACAGGCATTCCAGCCACAGCCTCATCTTCCCCCACAGAACAGGGATGATCAGAGGTGTGTTTCTGTATTGCTGTTGGCTGTGTCAGAAGGAGAAATCCTGCTGCTCCTGTAGTAGGGCTTTATTGCAGACGTGTTTACAGTAACAGCTGCAGTGAGAGGAAGACTACATTACTTGTCAGAGATCCCCCTGCTTGGACTTGTTCCCACTTCCCATGCACAGCACTAAACTTTCCTCTAGCCAAAACTTTTACTTCCTAGACTTCATTTGGAAAGGAAGATTCATGGAGCTTTTGTTTAAACGTCTGTTGGGGATGGCAAATTCCTCCTTTTAACCTTCTATCTACCCTTTATACAATCCAGTACTATCTGAGATCCTTCCCTTCTCTGGCAAGGGAGAGAAAGAAATGGATGTGTTCAGGGCACCTGAAAATGAGTCTCTGCTCGCTGGTCCCACTGCAAGCTCCACACCTTGGGATCCCTTCCACCACCCCCTGGAATTCATCCAGCCCTGGAACTTCCAGCTTCTAGCTGCATTAATGTTCTTGGTGACATCCCTGTCACTCTCTGAGAATTTTGCTGTCATATTGGTGACTTTTAAGTTCAAACAGTTAAGACAACCTGTCAATTATGTCATAGTAAACCTGGCTATAGCTGATTTTCTGGTCTCATTGATTGGTGGCACGATCAGCTTTTTTACCAATATAAAAGGCTATTTTTATATGGGACATTGGGCTTGTGTACTGGAGGGATTTGCCATCACATTCTTTGGTAAGCTTAACTTTGTTTATATTTGCATGTTCATTTGTCTTAATAGAGGCCTTAAGAAAAGAAGTTTCCCTCAGGCTCAGGTCTGTGTTGTGTAGGTTTAGAATAAAACAGGAACATTATAGTGGTTGTGTACACTGCAACTTTAAAAAGTCACTGACTTTACATGCAAATGATTTCACTGGTTCTTTCCAATAAATTATGTTCTGTAGTTGCTGTGGCTTGCTGAGTGCATGTTGCTCATTGAATGTCCGTATAGCACATCAGTATCTTTAACATATGCTTGGTTATATTTTTCTGTAAAACAATGGTAGTAAAATATTTTAACAACAATATTTAACAATTTTCATAGTGTGTATGTGTGAGAGAGAGTGAGAGGAAGCACCCACCTGCTGTTCACAAAGTATGAAAAAATGTTTTGATAGTGAAACTCTTCTTATTTTATTACTATCTTCCTATAGTTTGGGCAGGATTGTGATACTGCTGCAGTAGTAATCTCTAATATACTATGCAGTGTTATAAACAAAGATCAGAAACTAATTTTGACAGTATCTATTTCAAATCAGTCATTTTTCATGACCCTTTCTTGTTGTGTTACTTTACTAAATATAAGAAGTATATTAAAAACTGAAAAGAATAGTATACCTCTCAAGTGAGAGCCTTTCTCCCTAAATACACCCACTCCCCTCCCAGGTCTTCAGCCCAGATAGGAAATTAAAATGAGGCATCCCGTACAAAAAATAAATCAATTCCTGCATTCTAACTGGCCTTTTCTCTCTTTGCTGTCTTATAGCTGGGCATCATTTTTTTTGAAGTCACATAGCAGTGGTAATCTCCTAATCAGGTCAGCTCTCGTACTCAAGGACAGTGCTAGAGAGTGAAGTCAGAAATATTGGTGTGTAGCCATAACCATCCATACTGATGGATGAGAGCAGCCTGCAGTGAGTGACCCATAAGGAAGGTCCCTTGCCCTCCACTGACAGCTCGTCCATTCTAGAAGTTGCCAGATAGCATAAGGGAGACTGGGAATAGCTGAACCTGCCGATTTTCTTGGATTATTCTGAAATATTAAGTACCTCAAAGTGTGAAAATTATATAGTCAGGGGATTGTATTTGTTTCTAGCAACCGTATTTTGCCAAATAGAATAAGTCCAAACCACACAAGATCACTTACAAGCCCTTAATAGGTAATTAGTACTATTATTTAGCAATTCTGTAATTTTTTTCTTCTTCCTCAAAGTGCTTTACAAAAATTGACTAATTAAACCTTTCCACATACCTCCCTACGTGGTATTATGACAGATGCGATAATGGGACAAGGAATGTCATGACAGAGCAAATGTCATTAACTCAGGAGTTGTTGGCTCCAGGTCTTGAGCTCAGATGAGGAGACATAAGAATACTATGGCCTGCATTACACCTTAAAAAAATATATCCATACATCTTTGGGCATAGAGTTCTGCAAATGTAATTGGCAGTGTGAGGGGAGTCAAAAGCCTTTGGGAAGGATTGAGAAGAATGTACAGGGCCAGACCTGTACAGATGTGTTTGTGCAAGATTACAATTTAGAGAGGCTCACTCTTAAGAATAATATAGGAATTTTGAGATGTGCCATGGAAGGAGATTTGAGGACACAGTGTAGCTGTGTACAGCAGTTCACCACAGACACTCTAGTTTTTTTAAATAGAAGTAGTATACCTTCCTCATTCACTGCTTTGTTGTTTAATGAACCCCAAGATCATTACATGGTGTCAGAACTGCTGAATGAGAAAGAGACTGCAGTAATTTTGAGGTTAAGTCCTGTGTTTGAAATGAAAGCAGAGGAAAGGGGAGCACATGGAGAAGTAAACAGAGAAGAACAAAGGCTTTTGGATGTATTTTATAAGCACAATAGTAGCTTATCTAGCTTAAGAAGAGAAGAAAGCCATATATGAGTGTGTAGCAACCTCCACCCAATCAGCAATTGTCAGGCAATATTGCAGAGAACTGGAATAAATTCTGACAGAGACTTGAATTGTATTTGTCTTCCATAGGAGAAGATGAAAAAAAATGATAAAGTGAAATCATTCTTTTTGCATGTTGTTATGGAAGAAGCACCGGATATTTATAACAACTTTAAGTTTGACGAAGGTAAAAGCATGAAGTTAAGTAAAATATTGACTAAATTTGTGGAACATTGCATGCCAGAAAGGAATGAGACATTTAAAGAGACACGTTTTTTACATGCATGCAAAAACCTGATGCTACCATAGAGCAATATGTCACAGAATTAAGGAAACTCAGTAAAACCTTTGTCTTCGGTGAGTTCACAGAGTCTCTGCTTAGAGACAGAATCATTTGTGGCACTAAAGACAATGTGTTAAGAGAGAGACTGCTCTATGAAGGAGATTTAACTTGAAAAAAAGCTCACCAGATATTCAGGGTGGTGGAAATTGTGAAAGCACAAACCAAAGAGCTGAATTCATCAGAAGGGGTTATCCACGTACTAAGTACAAAAGAATATAGCCAGAAAGGATCAAATTAAAAAGTGGAACTACCAGCTATGAAAACCACTGCTAGCAGGGAGACTGGGTACAGGCAATTATGTGGAAGATTTGCATCTCAGTAAGGCCCCAAACATTGTTTTGCCTTTGGGAAACTCTGGCATAAGTGTGAAAAAAATAATCATTTTGCAAAATGCTGCAAATCCCAGAAAAGTCAAGTGCATGCAGTTGAAAACAACCTGGTTGGGGAATTTCACATAGACGTGCTGGGATCAAGCAAAACTGATGAGATGGACTGGATGCTGCCAATGAAAATGAATGAAGCAATTATTCCACTCATACTGGACACGGGAACTCAGGTTAATAGTCTGTCTGAACAAGATTATGAGGGACTGAAACTAGACCAAAACTGGGACCAACAAATATAAATATAATTGGTTATTCTGGAACCAATATACCAGTGAAGTGGAGGCGCATGACTAGCATCAAATATAAAAGCACCACATACAGGCTCCCGTTCCTTGTAGTACCAAAGCAGGGGAAACCAATTTTAGGCCTGGCTGCCTGTGAAAAACTCAATCTGGTAAAATGGGTGCTCTCACTACAAGATCATACTGAACCTGGCTCTGAGGCACTCATTCGGGAATATCATGATTTGTTTCAAGGACTGGTTGCTTACAGGGTGAACATACAATCCAGATAAACAAGCTGATCCCTCCAGTTATCCATCCATGTACAAAAGTGCCATTTCAACTCTGTGATAAACTTAAGGCAGAACTCATAAGAATGGAAGCAATGCACATAACACAAAAAATTGAGGAGCCAACTGAATGGGTGAGCTTCCTAGTCACTGTGGAGAAAAACAACAGCCAGCTACACGTAGGCTTAGATCTGAGAGACCACAACAAAGCTATAAAAGGACAACATATCAAACTGCCAGCCAGACAGGAGATTATTGCTCAATTTGCGAATGCACAATATTTCAGTAAATTGGATTCCTCCTCAGAATTTTGGCAGGAACAATTAATGGAAGAAAGCTCAACAATATGCATATTTAATATCTCATTTGGAAGATACAGATTCTTATGCCTACCCTCAGCATAGCTTCAGCACCAGAAGTGTACCACAAATACACAAATAATATAATAATATATGAACATATTAATGGTCTCAACACGTCAATGGATGATATCATGATCTGGGGTTCAACTAACGAAGAGTGTTATTTCAGGAAGTCTTGGATGCAGCTAGAGTTGCAAACTTGAAACTAAGTAGGGAGAGATGTGTTTTGGGGGTTCCAGAACTGACTTTTGTTGGAGATACTATTTCCAACAAAGGTTAAAACCTGACAAGAGGAAGGTTTCAGCCACTGAAATGATGCCATGTCCCCAGTCAAAGAAAGACGTCCAACAGTTTCTGGGAATGTTAATTATCTTGGAAAATTCATATCTAATGTATTTACAAAAGCAGCAGCTTTGAAGAAACTTCCAGAAAATAAAAATGAATGGTACTGGGGTGCAGAACAGGAGGAATCATAGAGAAGGTTTGAAACAACAACTGATACAAGAGCCAGTGTTGAAGTTCTATGCACCAAGCAGGCCTATTAAAATGTCAGCAGATGCTTCACAGTCTGGGTTAGGTGCAGTGATTTTACAGAAACACAATGATTGTTGGCAACCAGCGGCGTACACATCCAAGTCACTGATTGATGTGGAAACCAGATATACCCAGATTGAGAATGAGCTTTTAGGAATATTGTTTGCCTGTGAGAGATTCAAGCAATATATTTATGGCCCGACAGTGGATGTTGAAACAGACAGCAAGCCTCTCATAGCATTATTTGGCAAACTGCTAAATGACTGTATCTTAAGTATTCAAAGAATGATGATAAAGCAGCAAGAGTATGAATTGGTTGTGACCTACACACCCAGCAAATTCATGTTTACTGCGATGCACTTTCCTGAGTGGTGACTCTCATTATGAATCCAGAGAAGACCTTAGAGATAGAGATGCAAGCCTGTGTAGATCTGATTGTAAAGTCAATTCCTGTAGTTAACAAAAAACCGCAACAAATAAGAGGGGAAACGCTGAAAGATAAATCTTTAGAGAGCCTTAATGTGATAATTAAAGGGTGGCTTGAAGAAATATGCAGTTGCTGTCCAAGTATAAGAGACTATTGGTAGAGCCCTGTGCATAGGCGCCGGGGGAAAATAGAGCACCTGCCAGCCCCCCGGCCCAGCTCACCTCCGCTCCGCCTCTGCCTCCCCTGAGTACGCTGCTGCTGCTCCGCTTCTCCCCCTCCCTCCTAGGCTTGCCGCCAAACAGCTGACTCCCGTGGCAAGCCTGGGAGGGAGGGGGGAGAAGCGGAGTGGTGGCGGTGCACTCAGGGGAGGCGGAGCGGAGGTGAACTGGGGCAGAGAGCGGTTCTTCTGTCTCCCCCCTCCCCCGAGGGTTACATCCTGCGGCCCTCCCCGCCCCAGCTCACCTCCGCTCTGCCTCCGCCTCTGAGCACGCTGCTGCTTCTCCCCCTCCCTCCCAGGCTTGCATGTGGGGTGGAGGGGAATGCAGCATGCCCAGGGAAGGGGGCAGGGATTTGGGGAAGGGGTTGGAATGGGGGCAGGGCTGGGGGTGGAGTTGGGGCAGGGGCAGGGGGGCACAAGCACCCACCGGCGCCGGCCAAAGTCAGCGCCTGTGGCCCTGTGCGGATACAAATTTATATTCACAGATGCAGATATCCATGGATATAAATCAGTATCTGCGGAACTGCAGAGCTCTCCCGGGAATCACAGCGGTGAAAGGAGCAGAACATGGGGCCACCGCTCCCAGGAGCCATCGCTCCGCACTGGCAGCTCCTCCGGCGCGGCTGTTATGTGCACCGAGGTAAAGTGTGCATGTGCACCACCAGTAGAAACAAAAAACCTAGATATAATATCTATTTTTAAAAAGTTACCATAGCGATAATTACTCCAGCCAGGCCAGGTTAGACATTTTAGAACTCACTACTCAAAGAACTAAATTTAAGTGTAAGAGAGAAATAAAAATTATGAAATGCATAGACCAGTCACAAAACTAAAACAACACACTTTGAAATAATAAAATTATAGAGAATATATGTGCATTGCAGGAACTACCAAGTAACAACAAACAACAATAACACAAGTATGTGTTGGGAGGTGAGTGTTTGTGTGTGTGTGGAGACACACACAGACTCTCTCTCTGTATAGATAGAGACACACAGACCCTGTGCATGTGTGTGTGTGTGTGTGAGTGAGGGGAGAGAGACAGAGTCAGAGATTATGTGATTATGTGTGCTGGGGAAGTCTATGAGAGACCATGTGCTGTCTCTTTAAGATAAAAGCATTCACTCACTTCCCAGTGTTCAGACCTCAGACCCTCTCTTGCTCAGAGTCCTGAGCGAGGCTGTCCCATCTCCCCTTCTGGGGTACAGGGGAGGTTGGAGGGGAACACCCTGACATCAGCATCCCTCCCCCTCCTGCTCTGCACAGCCAGCAGGAGGGTATCAGGAGCAGCAGGGGCTCCAAGGCAGAGGGCAGGAGCAAGTGAAGCAGCAGGGGGAGGGGCACCTGAATACACGCTGCAGGCTGAATCTGAGCAGCTCTGTTAATCAACTGCGCGGCACTTCAAACATTCCTGGGCGGCCACCCCAGTGCGCAGCTTAGAGGGAACATAGATGAGAGGTGATGTATTGACTGCGGATCAAGCACGAGATTACTAATGCAGCAGGAAACTGCTTTTTGTGCTTGAACTAAAAGCCATGCCAGCAGGCAGAGCTACTGAGACCTCGCACAGTGCCACAAAGGCCTTATGAGAAAGTAGGCACTGACTTAGTTACCAAGCAAATCAAAGAATTATTTAACAGTCACAGATTATTATTCA
Organism: Macrochelys suwanniensis; assembly: GCA_033296515.1. Classification (NCBI taxonomy): domain Eukaryota; kingdom Metazoa; phylum Chordata; order Testudines; family Chelydridae; genus Macrochelys; species Macrochelys suwanniensis. The sequence continues at coordinate 115,678,616 of CM065778.1, read as the reverse complement.
CTGTATCCAGAAGTTTGCACATAGCACACTACTAGTAGTAAGTCAGTGATAGCCAGCGTGAAGGGAATATTTTCAAGACATGTCATTCCAGATGAAATCTTTAGCAATAACGGGCTGCAATTTTCCAGCGCAGATTTTAGTTAATTTGCCACAAATTAGGATTTTCATCATAAAACAACAAGTTCAAATTACCCCCAATGAAATGGACTTGTGCAAAGATCTATATGGACAGTAAAGAACCTTATGAAAAAAGACTTTTGATAGTGGGGGTATTTGAATAGCTATTCTTCAGCTCAGCTGTTAATGGGAAGGATCAGATATTATTTACCAATCTCTAGTAACTTGCTGAAATCTCCTGACAATGAAACCACACAGAAGATGAAAGAAAATCAGAAGTGGAAGCAGAAATATTTTGAGAAAAAAGCCCATGATCTCCCATCTCTTAACCTACAGGTAGTAGAGTGTGCCAGAGGAATTACACCTCTAATATCTGGAGCCAAAGGGATACCATTAAAGAACTGCTGCATCCAGGGTCTTACATAGTCCACACAGACCAAGGGACACATTTTGGACTAATTAAAAGGATCTAAGATTAATTGCAGAAGTTTCCAAAACAGTCACAGTGGATGTGGATCCTGGCATTTACTAACTCACTGATGGTTTATCATCAATGGACAAAGGACAAACTGGCAAGCAACAAGAGAACTCAGACCCTAATGAAAGGTTGATAGTAAGATGATTAGAGAGCGAGATCAAACATCCTGAAAGGCTCATAGAGACTTGCTAACCTGGCTGGAGAATGGGGTTGTGACAGTCTGTACCATTATCATCACCCTTTTTACAAGACTGTGATACATTTTGTACAAAGTATGCCTGGTGAGGTTTCATTTGAAAACTCATAATCTGCTGAACATTATTGTCCTGATAAAATGTGTGGCAACATTGTATGTAAAGTTATAAGATTCTATCGTATAACATTGCTATAATATGCTCCAAGTTTAAGAAAAGCAGCCCCCAAACAGTTTTTCAGAGACAAAGATACGTGAGTGCCCCATCCAAATATCAGCATAATCAGATGAACTATTATAGACTATTACCTAGTTAAGCAGCCATTCTGTAGCAGGAAGAAGGGTGTGAGTGAGAACTTTACATATTGACAATGGAACAGCTGGGAGCAGGGCTTAAATTCAGCCAGATCCATGCTTTGGTAAATATTTCAAACCCTCAGAAGCCACAGTGCCTCCCACGGGGCTGACACCCTGAATCCTGGCACCCTCTCCCCCAATAGGGGTTGAAGCCCTGAGCCACAGCTCTCCCTGCCCCCCGCTAAAGCCCCAAGAGACCCCCCCTCCCGGAGCGGAAACCCAGAGCTCCAAATCGGAGGGGGTGTGTGGGGCTCTGGGGAATAGTCTCTGAGAATTTAAGTCCTGGCTGGAATCTTCCATGTAAACTGACTGCCTGTCACCTGAACCCCAGCTGCAGATAATCCTTAAAGAGCAGAGAATGGTATAGAATGGAGGACACTCACAACACAAATTACCTCTCTCCACCATCTTTACTCACAGCAGCTACAATGCTTGAAAGACAAAGGAAACATCATTGAACTGTGGAATGGGTCCTGGCTGGAAGGTTTTTCAGCTAATACAGACTGCTGTAAGCATATGGTGAGATTAAAACCTTTGCTTTGAATCCATTTAGCTTACTAAATTAGGTATCAGTTTGCATATTATCTTTTAATTTATTTGTAACCAATTCTGATTTTATACCTCGTTACTTGTAGACACTTAAAATTTTTCTTTCTATAGTTAATAAACTTCTTTTATTGTTTTATCTAAACCAGTGTGTGTTGGGATTGAAGTGTTTGGGAACCTCCACTTGAGATAACAAGTCTGGTCCATATCATTTTCCATTAATGAAATGACAGACATTCTATGAGCTTGCATTTTCCAGAAGGAGAGAGCTGGGCAGTACAAGATGCATATTTCTGGGGACAAGTCTCGGACTGGGAGTTTGTTGGTGTCACCCTGTATGTAATTCATGAGTGGCTGGCCAGAGCATTCATGTAATTCAGCTGGGAGTGATTTTGTATGCTAAAGGCTGTGTGCGAGTAGGACCAGGAGTGGTTTGTTCTCACAGCAAAGCAGTATAAAAAGCACGTCAGGTTGGACAGTAAAGGGGTCACAGCTGTTCAGCATTCCAGATTGTACCCTGGGTAATGTCACAGGGATATTTGAGGAAAGTGAGTGGTAAAGAGTCATGTCAGAGTGATATGCAGGTAACCCCTCCTCTCTAGATAGATGATACATTTCGTATATGGATTATAGTTTATGGAAACGTATTAGTTGGGTTAAATTTAATGTATGTGTTATTAGATAGTTCTGCTATATATAAGAAATACAGGAACTCCTCGCTTAACGTTGTAGTTATGTTCCTGAAAAATGCGACTTTAAGCTAAACGATATTAAGCGAATCCAATTTCTCCATAAGAATTAATGTAAATATGGGGGGGTTAGATTCCAGGGAATTTTTTTTCACCAGACAAAAAAACTATATATAAACACACACACAGTGTATACGTTTTAAACAAACAATTTAATACTGTACAAAGCGATGATGATTGTGAAGCTTGGTTGAGGTGGTGAAGTTAGAGTGGGGTATTTCCCAGGGAATATTTTACTGATAAATGATGAACTAGCTTTTGGATAAATCCTCAAGGATTAACAGATTGTTGTTAATGTAGCCTCACATTCTAAAAGGCAGCATGGCAGACAGAGACACACACTGTGTGTGTGTGAGAGAGATGCGCATTGCCCCTTTAAGTACGCTGACCCTACTCTTAAGTACATTGTCTTTTTAAGTGGATCAGGAAGTTGAGACAGCAGCTGCTGCCCCAAGCTCTCTCTGTCTCTCTCAGTCTGTGTCCCCATCCTGCTCTATATGGAGAAGAGGTAAGAGGGGTGCAGGAGCAGGGGGAGGGAGACACCCTGACATTAGTCCCTCGCTTTTTCCCCTCCCCCCACTCCACAGCAAGCAGGAGAATCCTGGGAGCAGCTCCAAGGCAGAGGGCAGGAGCAGCACATGGCAGTGGGGGGAGGGACAGCTGAACTGCAGGCAGCTGATAACCTGCTGGGTAGCTGCCACACAGGGAACTTAGGGGATTGGGCAGCTGATGGGGGGGCTGCCAGTCCACCCTGGTTTCAAGCCCCTACCAGCTAGCTCCAACGGGCTGCTCTTTCTGCAAGCAGTGGACAAAGCAAGCTGCTGCCAAATGACTTTATAAGGAAGCATCGCACAACTTTAAACGAGTATGTTCCCTAATTGATCAGCAACTTAACATCGAAACAGTGTTAACTGGGGCAACTTTAAGTGAGGTGTTCCTGTAAGAGCTAATTTTCTTTTAGAAGGGAAGATGTAGAAATAAGTTTGTGCAACATTATAATTTAGAGAAGCTCCCTCATAAGGGACAGTATTATGAAAATAGGAATTCTGAGATGTGCCCTGGAAGCAGGTGGTCTGAGAACACAGTGCAGCTCTGTACAGCAGTTCACCACAGACACACTCTAGTTTTGTTATTAAAAGTTGTATTCCTTTCTCATTCACTGGTTTGTGACTTAATGAATCCCAAGATCACCACAAGACCCTCAGCCCCACCACGACTGGTTTAACTGGCAAGTATAGGAGGAAGCTCTGCATGGTCTAGGTCTCCCATGACAGCTTCTACCCTCACTACTCTGGGTCCTTGGTGCATGAGGTACACGTCTAGGGGAAAAGGAGTATCTACAATCCATGGGTAGCAAAATGGTTCCTTGAGGCAGCAGACAGCCACGTGTAAAACAGAGTTGCATGACAGTTTGAGTTACAAATGGACTTTTGAAAAGTCAGCTTTTTAAGACTGATCTTACCCAATTATTCTTACAAGCCACACATGGCTGCCCTTTCACTCTGATAAGAAAAATCTTTTTGTGGCACACAAGGAACAAGAGGAGAAATCCGATATAATTAAAACAATCCACACTGTGGGTTGGGTTTCTAAATCAGTGCACAACAGGCCAAAGCTCTAGTCCAGTCTAAGAGCTTTTGCACACTTAAAATGAAACTCAAATATGGGGTAATGCTTTTACACATCCAACCTCCGCTTGAACTAATAGCAAAGGCTTGTGATGTAGGATGGAGTTTGCTTTTTGATCTACTGCTAAGATGGTATTGTAATGTCCTCTTTTTGACCAAGTTGCGCATTTTCATTACAGGAATCGTTGGTCTCTGGTCTCTTGCTCTGCTGGCTTTTGAGCGGTACATTGTGATCTGTCGCCCACTGGGAAATATGCGCCTGAGGGGGAAGCATGCAGCCCTGGGCATTATCTTCGTGTGGATCTTCTCCTTTATCTGGACCATCCCTCCTACCATGGGCTGGAGCAGCTACACCACCAGCAGGATTGGAACTACTTGTGAACCCAACTGGTAAGGTAACTCCCATAGTACATTAGTGAAAAAACAAAAACAGAGGCTACGCTAACTTAGAGCCTGAAAGTACACACAATACATTATGTGCCCATCTATGTGCACCTCGTTTGTGCTCACACAAACTCCAATATGTGCACAAGCCCTGATTTGTGCATGCACAGAGATATTTGCCCACAATATTAATAGAAATTTTTATGCACCGGCAAAAGAGCATGATATGTAATGTGTACTCTTTGAAAATTTAGACCAGAATATCCAACAGGTAGGTGGCTTGAGCCAGCTATAATAAAATGTTACATTTCTATAGATCCCTGCATCTCAAAGGGTCACAAAATGTTTTATTATTATATTCTGTTTATAAAATATATCTGTATGTGAGAGATACTGATATTGCCACTCAGTGTCTTGTTAGATTATGCTGATCTCCGAAAGCATCAGCCTTCTTACAGAACAACATATAAGGTTTGCTTTCTAATCAACCCACACACGCACACCACTTGTGATATCACTGGAGAACATGAAAGGATTCTTTTCCTCTCCACAAAAACAAACCGAAGTAATAATGTAATATTAAAAATTATAATACATTGTGTTTTATACAGGTATTCAGGAGCCTATAATGATCATACCTACATTATTACATTCTTCACCACCTGTTTCATACTGCCATTACTTGTGATTTTGGTATCCTATGGAAAATTGACGAGGAAACTAAGAAAGGTAGGTACAAACACTACAAAGTAAACAAACAAAAAGGCATAATTACACAGTTGTTTGGAATTTTCAGCACATAAGCACTGTTCCAAGACAACCAAACTGTGAGCAGATCGAATTTCCAGACATAGAGTATAGTCAGCAGATTTATCATGGCTTGTTAAATAACCATTCTTCCACAGAGAAATTCATACACTGATAAGCAATCACTCTTCAAAGGTCTGACGTTTGAATCATTTATCAGTACATCCTGTAAGTTAAATATCAGAAGAGTGAAAGAACATGCTGCACTGTGAAAAGAAACAAAGAAATGGAACAAGCCAATATAGCTTTATTTATAGTTTTACTTCAAATCAGTGGAGTTTCTTCAGATTTAAACCAGAGTAAGTCAAAATCTGCTCAAAATTTCCAGTTTTTGGAAATGTTAAGAGTTGTGTTGTGGAATATGACACTAATGCTTAAAAACAGCACTACTTAACACTCTAACACAAGATATTTACATGAGTTTGTAGAAACTGTAAATTAAAGAATACTGTGCAGCAGGTATCGTGGAAGGCAGAAAACTGAATCCGTAAGGTTCTCCAGGGACACTGGGACCTGAAAAGGATAAGAGGCTTGAAAAATGTTTTTGGCTGTGACTTAAAAACTATGCCAACTTTCTCAAAATAGTACACACACAAAAAAGGAATGCTCACAAATTTGCTTAAAGTGTGTAAATAAGCTACTCACTATGTTTTCCACATAGGAAGAGAATATTATTACCTTTATTTCATCAACAATGAAGCACCATCGTAATACTTCATCTAAGATTTAAAGAAAGACGGCTACATTGTACTGGGATTTTTTATTGAGTGTTTGGATATTCAAATGTCTGCTTTTATTTATTCTGCATGTCAAAGCAGGTCCTGTGTGTAAAACAAGACAGAAGAGAAAAGTTAAGGAAATGAGTACCTAAGCTTTCATCCCAAAGACAAGTTTTAATTGTCTACTGGGATAAGTTGGATAGGAAACTACATGTTGTGGGTGAAATCCTAGCCCTACTGAAGTCAATGGGAGATTTTCCATTGACTTCAATGGGGCCAGGACTTCACCCTGTATATATCCAGGGGAGGCTAGCTGAAATAGCTGCACAAAGATTCATGTAGGTCTCAAACAAAAAGTGTTCTCAAACTTGGGTGTTAACTGCAGAAGAATCTGTGCTTCTACTGTGCACAGACACTCTGATGTGGAAGTGGACCCTTTCAGCGAAAGAGAGAAGTAAATTACAATGTACTAGAACCCCCAAAGCTTTTATGCCTGTGTTGTCTTCAAAACAACCCAAACTCTCTCAACACTGCTGATAAAGGTAATGAACCTCTATTTCCAAAATCCATTACTTGTAGTTCCCCAGTTTTTTTATGTGGCTGCACCTATGGGGTTGCCTTCCTTGGTGTAGTCAAAGCTGATTGCAGAACCAAGAGAATTTTTTTTTTGATATACAGAAAAGAAAATTAAAATATGGAGAGAAAGACGAGTTTCCTTCAGCACATGCAGCAGCTTTGATTGGCTGCTCTTCCTCAGGAAGCAGGGGAATGCAAAAGGATGGCCACTCAGACAGGGATTTCTTCATAGAAAAGGGATTTTCCTGTAGACTCCAGAAGGCAAAAAGAGAAATAGGAAAGAGGAGATATAAGATAGGAAAGGAAAATGACTTATTAATGAAGGGATGATAACAGGAACCTAAGACTCACATTGCAGGTGCTGTTCAGGATTTAGCCGAAGCCAGTGATGTTCCCTCTCTCTGGCTCGTTCTAGTCAAGAAATCTTTCACTACCAGGACAACGAAGACCCAACAGTATCATGGTGGATTCTGGGGTTCCAGGAATTATCTTCAAATAAGCAATGTTCAGATCTGTGACTTTATTAGGAGCCTTCAAGACCCCTTAGCATAGTTCTTTTAGTGACGCCATTCAGTATGTACTAATCTTTGTCCACAACTTTTGCTGACTTTTACCAACAATTTTATATACTGGACTGAGTTGGGGTTTCATTACCTTTGACAGCATAAAGTACAGGCCTCTGCACAACAGTATGTTGATACTGCTTTCTTGCATAAGAAGCTCTGTAATTGACATTAGATTGTACTAAATACAGCAATTAAATAAAGTAGAGAGGGACGCAAGCCTCAAAATTTGGATCCTGAATGTTCCTAAATGCAGGTGTTTGCATCTAGTGATTTTGTCTAGGGCTGCCTCTGTTTGGAAACATGCTGCTCTGGAGTGTCATCAGTTTCTTTCCAAACAGATCCACTTGCCACAGCACTCCCATCTTTCAATATTCATGTCTCTATGGATCCAACAGAAGGTTTAAAAATCAGTTTGAAAGTTACTAAAGGACTGAACAATTTAAGGAAGTTTTTAATTAGTTGTTTACAACAGAGATAAAGACCTTATGCTGCATTCCTTCATTTGTCAGATAAAGCACCACTTCAGGGCTCCTTATCTATTAATTGGTCCAGGGTTTAGGAGGAATACATCAATTGTCATCTGTGACAAGCCAAAGTTAGAAGGGACAGGCTAATGTGAGACAAGTAGAGATGGAGCAGAGTCAAAATACTATCCAAACACAGTACCAGAAAAATACATCCTAGCTGCCATTTGCACACGGGCACACACTATGGAGTAACCCACAACATCTCCATTAGGATTAATGGGAAGGAGTGCGTGTGTGGAAACACAGAGTTGATAGCTACTGTCAAGACTGCATCTCTGTTTAGACACTTTGTATCATATGCTCATCTGTGGCTGAGAAACACTTTGCATAGCTGAAGGGAGAATGAGGCAAAAAGGCGTTCCTTTTGCATTGTCCCAGTCCTGGCGACACTGCACTGGGCTAGTCTGCTGGCCCAGGTTAGAGTACCCTTTGGCCTTCAGCCTGCTCTCATCTGTGCCAGCTACCAATAGCTCAAAGGGGACATTCTGGCAGCTAGGGATTGCAGAGGGAGACCTCAATCATGCCATCAATGGCAGTTCTATGCCATCTGAGAAACTTACTTAGGTGAGAACCTCTGAGAACTGGATCTGCTGGGTTTATCATCAGTTTGTGCCAGTAGAACAGTACAAAGCAGCTGGAGCACGGCCCAGAATCTAGGCCTCTATTTATATACTGCAATACTGCCAATCCCAAAAGTTCAAAAAATCATGAGATTGGCCCCAAAATCAAAAGATTTTAAAAAAATTTGAATCATGTTATCTATCCTTCTTCTGTTTTCTGAACTCTCCCATGCCTGCCCTGCAATGTGTGTGGGATAATCCAGTGTTGCCAGCTTTCACAAATTTAGAGTCAGAGAGGTGATTTTGCCACCTCCCCCCAGTAGGAGCTCTCACTGCAGCCCCCAACTGAGTTTGGGGACACATTGTGCGATGTGCTGTACAAACTCAGAATAAGGGAAAGTCCTGAAGAGTTTACAACCTAGTGCAAAGCGTAGGGGTGAGTTAGTGATGTGGGAGCTGGAACTGGGATTCGCTAAACTTATCACATATAGGGGTCATCCAGCTTCCCTTAGATAGGAACAAGATCTAATCCTTGTTGAGCTAAGCAAGATACAGATGGGTGACCTACAGGTGAAAGGCTCTAGCACTCATTAGCAATATCCTGAGGCACCCACTCCCCATAAGCACTAAAGTTACACATTCAAGAATGGGGCTGACTTTCTGGAAGGATAAGTTCATATGAAATCAAGTTCTGACCTTTTATGGAGTTTACACAGGCTGGATCTTCTGCTTTCTGGGAACACAGGCAAAATCTTCCACACATGTGTAGTTTAACCAAACTAAACAGGAACAAGGTACTCTTGTTCTTAAGAGTGTTCACACATGGAGTTAATCAGGAGTAACTGCAGGTGTAGCCAAGCCCTTGTCAGTCTCAAATACATTCTGAATCTGCCACACCATTCTTAAAGGGACAGCTCCCATTAACCAAAATAAAAACACTAAACATACAACCATAAAACCAACATTAACACAACATCCAAATTCACTTCTAAATACATCCCGCAAGTCACTCCTTGGACTAACTGTTACACAGACATGTATACATTTTTTAACCTCCACACACACGCATCATCATCGTTTGAACCCACAACTGTCAGCAACATAGCACCAAGCTCACCCACTTGAGTTACAGGAATAATTAATAGAGGGAGAGTATGTTATTTTCATTTGGGTGGGCCATGCCATATATGGAAAAACACCACACTTATGGAGAGTGGGTTATACAAGTATTTGAGAGACAGCAGTGGAATACTGAGAGTGCAGGCTTTGGCTTTCCTCTTCCCTTTATAGCTAATACCGCTCCTCTTGTCTGAGGGCTACAGGATTCACCCTTCCTCCAGTTCTCTCTCCTAGCGCCTGTTCATCGGGTTTCTCTGCCTCTCTCTCACCCCATTTCTCTGAGCATCCGCCTCTCCACTTTTCCCTGCATCTGCTTTCTCTGTCCCTTTCTGCCCCCTCTTTTTTTCAGTTCACAGAACTGTTGGAGAGTGTAACAGGGAAATGGGCTGGAGAATGGAAGAGAAGAATGGACAGGAAGGGAGATGTGATTTAGGATCGCTGTCAGAGTTGTTGATGGAGTTGGTTTGTGAAAGGACTGCCACTGCATGGAGAGAGCGTGTGTGCCTTGCACATTGTGTCACAAGCATCACCAGACCATTACACGGCCAGTTAAACATACTGTATTTGCTCTCTGCTCCTATTCTCCCTTGCAAGAATCACCACATGAAAAAATAGGACTGGCTTCTCCAACCTGCACCTTAGGGGTAGGTTCCCAGAGCTCAGGGCTCTTTTTCATTGGCTTCTTCCCCATGCAGCTTGTTCTGCAGTGTAAGCATGACCACTTACGCTCCAGGCAGGGCCGGCGCGCCCACTAGGTGACCCTAGGCGGTCGCCTAGGGCGCCGGGAACCGGGGGGGCTGAGCCGCGGCTGCCGCCCGCCTCCGCAGCTCAGCCGGGAGCGGGGGGGGGCGGCTGGCCGCAGTTGCCGCCCGTCTCCCAGCTCCGCGGCTCAGCTGGGAGACGGGGGGTGGTTGGCCACAGCTGTCGCCCGCCTCCCGGCTCCGCAGCTCAGCCGGGAGCGGGGGCCGGCTGACCACGGCTGCCTCCCGCCCTCCCGGCTCCGGGGCTGAGCTGGGAGCCGGGGGGCGGCTGGCCGCAGGCGGGGGGCTGAGCTGCCGGCAGGGAGTGGGGGGACTGGCTGCTGCGGGGGGGTGTTAGCTAGGGTGACCAGATGAGAAGACCCGAAAATCGGGACTTCCCACTCAAAAAAAAAAAACCAAAACGGAAGAGCCTCTGCCGCCGAAGTTGTTGAGCAAAAAAAAAATGGAAAAAACCTCTGCTGCCGGAAGCCTCTGCTGCCGGAAACTGTTGAGCAGGGAAAAAACAAAAAACGGAAAAGCCTCTGCCGCTGGAAGCTGTGGAGCAAAAAAAACCAACAAAAAACGGAAGAAGACTGAAAATCGGGACAAAAGATGGTCAGGACGCGGGACAAATGGTCATAAATCGGGACGGTCCCGATTTTATCGGGACATCTGGTCACCCTAGTGTTAGCTGGGGGAGAGCCCGGGGGGGGTGGTGTTAGCGGGGGGGGGAGGGCGCAGGGCGGGCAGTGTTAGCTGGGCGGGGGGGTGGGCCGCAGGGCTGGTGCAAGGATGTTTCGCTTAGGGCGTGAAACTTCCTTGCACTGGCCCTGGCTCCAGGAAGTACAGACTTCTCTTGGTTGGCATCACATGATGATGCTGTCACATGACACACTATGCGATACCTGTCTGGTGAATTCAAACCTGTCATGATTCAAAGAAGGACTTTGGAAATGCATTTGCAAATATCCCCAAAGTGTTTGTCTTGTCCTAGTTGACACTATAGTCAGAATGTATTAGCTCTGCCTTGGAGCCCAGTACAGCATAAGAAAAATGCCAAATATCTTTAGGCTCCTGTGGGCTGGCTTGTATGCAGCTGAGACATCTTAGCTGTTAGAGGACAACTGGTAGACCTTTGTGGAGCCTATAAAACATGTTACAGGTTCATTTTCCTTTGGTTTTGTGCTGAACTCCATTCTCTGTCTGGTTAGTCAGTACATTCAACATATAGAGTTCTCGTAATGCAGCTAGACTTTCCATTTTGAACATACAGTTCATCTTTCAGAGGAAGACTCAATCCTTGAAAAACAAACACCCCACCCCGCCAATCTCAATAGAGAAAAAAATCAGTACATCTCCAAAAACAAAATCTTCTCTGAAGGCTTGACTACTTAACCTTATTTAATTTGGCCTTACAGATCCGGTCTGGCTAGAAAACAAACCCCTTTGGTAAAACACAGTATATGACTATTTCATTTAGGGATTTAGGTTTTCAGTTTAAAATTAAAATGGCTGATAAAACAACATTGATTGTAACTGTTCAAGAATCTGTTTTTTAAAAAAAGAAATACACTACTGAAAACAACTACCAAATAGAAAGAGGCAAGGTTCCTCACTAGGCACTCTGCTGATTTCACCCCTCAGTACATCCAGTTCTTACTCTCTGTAGTTCACTTCTTGGTAATGTATAATACCAATATGGAAGCTCTGTGCATGGGTGCATAGGTGTGGTTACACACAGTTTACAGCACACAATGCAAACAATAATCGCTTTTATGATTATTTGTAAAAGTGCTACATCTTTCTAATTACACAAATGATATTTGCTCAGATGCAGGCTGTCACAGTTCAAATAAAACCATAACAACTGATTTGTCTAGGAAGTTATAAGGCACTAAAATAGCCAAAATAAACAGAAATGAGTAAAAATAGGAACTGAGAACCGGAATTCCTAATTCCTTCTAGAAATCTGACTTGTTTGGGAAGCGGTGCAGGAATTTAAATAACTTAATCCTTTAATCATCTGTTTCAAATGTGTATATTACTCTCCTTCACCACCTTTCCTAAACCGTTACTATCAGTTAAACAACTCTAGTGTTCCTCTCCAGAGGTGACTGCATTTCAAACATGGGTGAAGTGATTCCTAGGTATGTGTAACCCATGCCTGCTGGGTGTTGCACTCTGTCCCCCTTTAATGGCACCCAGACCAGCTAGAGATCGATGAGCCTTCTAAAGCCTTGGCTAAGAGACATGTATCTTTTAGCTCATGCAGTAGAGGCTCTTGCGTTAAGCTCCAGAGGGCCCAGATTTTATCCCCACTGACAGCGACTGTTGTCTGTCAGCGTTACACAGGTACATATGAAAAGCACCATAGAAATGTCATGGGCTCTTGGGGCAGGGCCAGTCTTTTTGTTCTGTGTTCTACAGTGCCTAGCACTGGTCCATGACTGGGGCTCCTACACACTAGCACAACATATATAAATAAATCATTATAATTTGAGATGGATCATCATTACCATTAAGTACTTTTAATTGCTATAGTTTTAACTCATCTCACTCTTTGTTTCTATGCTTGACTGCAAACAGCCATCATTTCAAACACATCAGTTATCACAGAATGCCTCTATCCCTGCTAACTCTGGGAATCCAAATTCACTACTGTGACTTTTCAACTTTAGGACTAAATAATTTGTTGTCTTATGCAAAATCATAATTCCCCAGAGCCTCTTTTTTAAAAAGGAAAATACATTATTGTAATCAAGCAATCAGATTCAGGTATGTATTCCAATGAAGGGGGTAACAGCAATAAACCAATCTCTTTTCATACTAGATTTTATAATCAAAACAAAATCATCCCTGCTAAATCAAGAGCAAATGCAATTAAACCAGGTGGAAAAACATATAGTGCAAAACTTAAAGCATTCCCAATTGGGAGTTAGGTGCCTAGGTACTTTAAAAAATGCTATTAGGTGCCATCTGCACCTTTTGGAGCCTAAATATCTTTAAAACCCTGCCCCTAAATGCTGAAGAAACAGTGGAAAATGTCGGGCTGTAACAGTTTAGCTGAATCTACTTTGTCACGTGCTAGCATTTCCCTTTCCTCAGGTTGCCCAGCATGAGACTTGGTAAGCAAAGATATTAGCACCTAATAAAGCAGAAGTTCTTTCATTTATTATTTACTAGGCTCCAGGGTTTCTAATGCCACTCAGACTTAGTGCACTTCCCATATTAATTATTTAACAACTCACAGGTTCAGTACGATACTCTAGAGAAAGCAATGAAACAGCCCAGAGAATACATGTATAATGTTATCCTCTCAAGCTCTTTTTATTCCAAGTCACTCAGACTGTACATTGTGGAATATCCCTCAACATCCTATGTCAAATAAATACCTCTAAGCTCCCAAGTGCTCTTTGCAAGGAGACAACTTCTTCCTAAGTACCACATATACTGTCTTAATCCTGCTGTGCTCAGTTCATAGTGCTTCTTCTGTACTCTCTGGTGGTGCAGTGCATGCAGCAGCAGCAGTGTGTCTGATATACACTTCTGGCATCTCTTTTACTTGTGCTCTAATGATCATTCATGATGAATAGGTAGGCACATGTACAACTATAATAAGGATAATTCCTGTTAACATTTCTATCACACTTTTATCTGTCTCCAAAGCACTCTGAAAAATTAGCACCATAATCAGGCACTGATTATCTGTTATTTGACTCACCATGATCTCCTTTTTTCCAGGTGCAAGCTAAACAGGGTGCAAGTCAGGCTTAAACTGGTTTAAGTGTCCATGTGCAAAGTTGCACTGGTTTAACTAATTCAGTGTAACATCACACCTTTAGTTATACTGGCACAACTTCTGTGTTTAGATGTATTGGCAGGGTCAGGATCATAAAAGTGAGGACAAAGAAGTTTGAAATTGATGAAGCTAGTGAAGGAACTCGTAAGGAGAGGTGCTTGGTTGAACTGATAGACAAAGAAGATGATTTTGTAGACGAGATCATAACTTTAAGATTGGTTGAATCTGAGTGTGGGAGGGAGGTGTTGCATTTACCTTTATTTGTCATAGAATTGTGTTTGCATTTGTAATTTGCTGCCTACTGGTAAAGACAAAGGTGCTGCTTAAAAGATTAGAGATTTGAGAAGGACAGGATACTGCTTCCAATATCGATAAGAATATACCAAATTTAAAATCAGTTAAATTTAAAGCTTTAAGGGACTTTGAGCTAAATCCTCAGCTGAGGTAAATTGATATATCTCTGTTGAAGTCAATGGAGTTGTGCTGATTTATACCGCCTGAGGGTGTGCGCGTTGTTTCTATTTCAGACCTTTAAATTAATCTGTTTTATAAATTATACACGATGCTTTTACCCACTTGAATTTATGCTACCAGGTCTCAATTAAGCTTCGTAAGTATGTGGCCTTGCATTCTGAACAGAGGGCCAAATGCTGTGCACTTTACACATGACTAAAGTCAATAGGATTAAGTATTCCACGGGGATTGTGTTTGAGAAAGGCACGAAGAATTTGGCTGTGAGATTGTAAAATAGTACAGTGCTACTCCTTTGTAATCAAATATAGTGTCCTTAAAAACCCTCAAACTTTAATAATGATGCTACTTGTAATTCACATAAGTCCTCAGTGAACCTCACATGCTATGATCTAGTAACAGCAACCTTACAGGTTGTCTTCAAAAAAAGCAGTTAGTCTTCTTACTAGATTTACTGATCCATGTCCTTGTTTCTTATTGTTAACTAATATATGCTGGCTAGCATACGTATATATTATACTGATAACACTACCCACAATAGATAGCCCAAGCATTTAAGTCTACGCATTATTAAGCATTAGTATAGCAGTTATTTAGCCCAAATTGGCCTGTATCTTTGTTATAATCCTGTACACTTAGGCTAAGTATCCCATAACAACTTGCATGAGCTGAAGCAAGTCTTGGCTTGAGTAGATAGGAAAATTGTCAGTATCAGGACATATGATTATTTTCTCATGGCAACAGGAAAGGAGTTATCCACACAAAACTATGAGGTGTCTTGAGGCCCCTTGGTACCTGGAATTCATGTGCTCAGAACAAAGATAAGGGCACATCATGACCTGGAATGCAGGGGTTCAGAACAAAAGATAAAGGGATACCCCCATGGTACCAGATACAAACAAGGTAAAAAGCTGATTAATTGAATCCAGTTTCAGGTGACGTATATAGTACCTTTTACTGGTAAACAGGTAGGGTATAAAAAGATGGCTTTGGGGATGTAACTTCAGGGAGCACATCTTCTGGATAAGGTGAATGTAACATCACTGCACGGGACTGCTCTTCTGAGACTGCTGTCGTATAGATCCTTTTTCCTGTACTATATTCATAAACCTGACTGACACTGGTTATTTCGTCTGTTGAGTATATTTCATAACAAAATAGCAAACCAAAGTGTGGTCAAGCAATTGACTATATAATTCATCAATATTATTTTCTACCAAATTTTCTGGAACCTTATATGTGTTTCTTTAAAGGTGTCAGATACTCAAGGCAGATTGGGGACTACCAGGAAACCTGAAAGACAAGTCACTCGAATGGTTATTATTATGATCCTTGCATTTCTAATCTGCTGGTCTCCATATGCAGCCTTTTCCATTCTTGTCACTGCATGGCCTTCCATCGAGCTGGATCCTCGTCTGGCCGCAATCCCAGCTTTCTTTTCCAAAACAGCTACCGTTTATAATCCGATTATTTATGTCTTTATGAACAAACAGGTATTGTATGCCTTCAATACTCATATTTTGATAGACTCATTCCTGAGTGAATGGCGTTGTTTCAATAATTAATTTTATCTACCTACATGTTAATTAATTTAGATAAACATTGCTCCACTTACATTACACATCATTCCGAATTAAAATAACCCAATATTTATATTCATCTATTATGTAGTGTAGACTCAAATTTTAGGACAGGGTCCCTGAGCTGGCTGGTCTCTAAGCATTGTTGCAATATAAATGTTAAATAAAATAATAATAATTAGTACTAGTAGTTGTAGAAGTTAGGGTTGGAGAAGAAGAATGGGGAAAAAAAGCCCAACTGAATTATTCTGGTTCCTTAATGAAAGTTCAGTTTGCAAGACTCTCTCATTCAATTTTTGTCATTTTCTGGGCATTACAACATTGGTGGATGTTGTGAGGTGTGTACATGGAGGGGCAATGTTGGGGTGTGTTTGCGGAATTTGTGAGAAGGGGGAAATATACGTGTGTGTGTTTGTAGAGGAGGGGAAGACGTTGGTGTGCGTGAGATAGCATTAATTTTTTTGAGGGCGGGGGAAGGAAATGGCTGAATGGGAAGTACCAGGAGCTGAAGGAGGGCTGACAAGGGGAAGAAGCCTGACTGGTAGGTACTCATGCTGATAACAGACACAGTAATAAGAAACTCAGTGGAAAGGAATGATTTATGGGATGAACAGTAGTGGGTCGTGGTATTAAAAATCTGAATTCAGTGTATATTATTACAATAAAGAAAAAAGGACTTGAAATGGAAATGGAAATGAAAGCAGCAGATGCATTTACTGGCACTCATGACTTTATTGCAGAGAGAAGAGCAGTCATTCTCTTCACATCCTATTGAATGCATACACTAGGCTTCTAGAGTGTGCAGGAATATGATGATGTCACCACATTTGTGCATGTGAACAGGAAATACCAGGATGTATAAACAAGTCCTCTTAATTTGCCTAGGAATTAGCCTATAGAAACAAGTTGTGAAACTGGAGAAATTACAAATCTTTTTGGAAAACCAATTCCACGTTGAGGTTTCTAAGGGGCTGTTAGTAGTGTAATTCAGGGATAAATGATTTTTAAAAATATAATTTTCTAGTTGACTTTATCCCTTTAAATTATCATTGTTTCTTGGCATGACAGCAATTTGTTGTGTCAGCTCCAAATCTAAACATTTTATGGTTCTGACAGCTATTTCCACACATTCCCAATCCTGAAATGTTGATTCATGCAAGGATTTCCAAATGTTTTCATGCAAAATACTAACAGCCTCATAGAGATATTTTAAGCTTCATAGTAAGTTTTAAAAAAATAATAATGTAATCTCCTTTATTTTATAATTCTAGTTCAGGAGGTATTTCATTGAGTTGTTCGGATGTAGTGACCGAGAGACTGCAGCATCCAATATGAACCCAACTTTGGAGAGAGTGGTGCTAACCCAGGACAAAGGTGGTGGTGAAATGTTCACAATAGCAGCACGCAACACCACGTCAAACAGGAGAAACGAGGATGAACAGAGGAGCTGCCATTCTTTTGCTCAGTTGACAGTTTCAGAAAACAAAGTCTGTCCGATGTAAACAGAACAAGTTTTGAGATAAGAAATGCAGCACTATAGAATGTTCCCTTGTTATCAGCTGTTCATACAAACGGTTGTCAGCATCAGCAAGACTGTTAGGGCTACAGGCTGTTAGAAATTTGCCTCTGGGGTTGCTGAGCCACAGAAACACCAAGGGCCTCCAAGCTCTGCAGCTGTAGAGTATTCCTTGTATTCAGAGGGCAAAGAATCAGCATTCTAAGTGAAAGTGGAATGCCCCACTATTAACTGATTCCACACTATCCCTTTATCAGTCCATCCACCTTCCTAGCTCCTGGGAATGACTTCAGGAGACTCCACTGAACATATACTGGGACTTGACATGCTAACGGGGAAGCAGGTTCTCATTCAACTGACTGAACATTGTGAATTGGAAGAAAACAAAGGATCCCATGGCTCCAAATTAATAAAGATAAATAAATAATACTTAGCACTTGGCTGACTGGAGCTCAAACAAGTAGAGCTAGGGAGGGATTCTGAGATCTAATGACTTAAAAAAAAAGGAAGAGAATGCAGAGTTTTCCTGTACTCACTTATGATCTGTGGTAGGGTTCCTTTCCCAAGCCACAACACTACAGCAATCAAGAGATGCCTTCAGATTCCCAGCCATTGTTTCATGAATACAAACACAGGGAGACTTCCCTAGAGCCCTTCAAGTTTCTCCTTACCTCCCTATCCTTGTCCTACACGGAAGTCCCTAGAACCCCCGGAGGTGGATTTATAACAGCTGACAATGATTGTGGTGGGGAGAGAGAATAGGGCTAGGATGTTGTGCAACAAGGAAAGCATCACACCCCACTACTGTGCAAGTGACCTTTCGGAGAAGAAGTTCTGTAGCTGGCTGACATAGAAGTCTGCCTGATGCAGAGCTAGGCTCCATTACCTTCCAGAGATCACATGGCTCGAGAGGCTGCTGCTATTAATGATCTTTGGGTTTCTTTGTGAATGCCATTTGTAAAAGTCAGCCCCTGGAGGAGATTATGGTTAAAAGGTTCAGCTCCAACAAAATTTTAGGCAGACTCCATGTGTCCCTATGCCCAAAATGAATTCTTCCCCTTACCCCATACCTGGGTCATGACGTGCCTCTCAAACAAGGCAGCACAGCCCCGTGCCAACAAGCAGCTGGTGGCAATCAGCTGTGAGCTGCACCATCTTTACTGCTGCTCAGCCTCTGATCAGCAGCTAAGTCTACACCTCTGACCTTGGATTCCAGATCTCAAGGATCCTGCCGGCATCAGGCCCCATCCTTTCACTGTAGCATTGTGTTCCTGGGCCAAGCACTTTGAACCATTATCTAATATAAGCTTGCATGTCAGGAGCAGGGAGTGCAATGTAAATACAATTTCCATAAACAGTGAGAACAAAACTTACCAGCTTTGATCCTATGTATTTTTGCATGTCAAATACTTAATGTTATTTACTAATAATGCAGTAATAAAATCTGCTTCCCCTGAACAGCATACACGCTCACCCCCAAAAATCAGGCTAGCACTTGAATGCAATAAGTAATTTAGTTTTGATGCAATCTTTGGTGTACATTGTATGAAATATTACTAAGGATCAGGCACAGTAGATTTGAAATCCTATATTTGTTCTTTCGTAACTGAGTGGAACTAGAATGATGTCAAATCAACAGGCAACGGCCAGCAGTGTTCATGGCAGTAAGGTGTTGTGAGGCAATATGTCCTTATAGTGGAAAACCATTATTTCTTGAATCAAGTGTTTATAAAATGCTACTAGAAAACATCAATTATTTCACTGCATCCACTGCTAGCCATATTATGTACTGGCCATAGCATATGCCAAAGTGATAACAAAGCCAGCCACCAAAACCCAGTTTTCATTTAAGTTTTGTTTTACTTCAGAGCAAAATAAGAATAAAATTCCTTCACTGTAAATAAATCAGTGTTGTTTCTAGCAGATTTTTCCTCTCTTTTTTTCTGTACAACATCAGATTACAAGGAATACAATATGATAGAACCCTGAATAGTGAATGGATGTGTGACCAACACCAGCATGGCTGGCATATTAGGGATTGAAAGGGGGTTTCCATAAAGAAAAGCATGAATCTCTTCAGCTTGCGTTAAACTGCCAGTTTCTGTAACAGACCTGTACCTTTGGCAGGTATAACTATACCTATAACTCAAAGTTCATCTCACAGCAGTCCTAGACAAGACTCCAATTATGTGATCACCATACCAGGGACTGAACCACGGAACCAAAAGCTGGAGTTGCCACAGCTTGAGTGAGCGTGCCAGACTCTCGGGATCCTCCATGGACTGGGCACTGAGGGCAACACATCACATATGCTGACCGGCGGGTACAGATGCATTGATTTTTTGTTCACAGTTTAAACATCAACATTTTTATAGAATAATTTACCACCCCCAAAAGCTGCTGACATACATTCTACGCTAACTTCACCAAGCCAGTGTGTGTTAGCTCATAAAGAAATACATAGCCAAAAGGTGGGAAAATGCATCATCTCTTCCTCATTTGTCTCTCTTTTCACCACGACCTTCTTGTCTGAAACTTCGTTTTGTTGGATTTGCAATGTATATTCTCAGCATACAGGTTCTACAAAACCAATGGGATGCTGTGGGGGCCCTCTAGTGGTCAATATAACACATGACCGTTAAAAGAATATATTACAGTACACGTGTTTTGCTGGAAAACTATCTAAGCTTGCTTTTTTCTTTTTTTTTAAACCTTGCTGCTGGTGTTTTTTGTTAAAACGGTCATGGTTCCTGGGGCAGATTCTGCCCTCAGTCACTTCCGTGCAGCCTTCAGTGATGATGCATAGGTGTCTCTGAGGGTAGAATTAGGTCCATTAGTTGTATTTCCGTCAGCTTTAATTGATAATTTAATCAGCACCTCCTTTAAACCCACACATAAGGAACTCAAACTACATTATTCAGTAAAACAAAAAGAAAGTTTCTTAAGATTTATATTGTTTGATGTGTAACTTTTTTCAGAAATCAATACAATAGAAGAAGGTCTGACATTTGCAACTAGAGCCAATTTAGAAAAGGGTTACCTGTTACTGAATGGAATGTATATTATATTCAGGATTAGTAAGTCTGTCGTTTCATTGGCCATATACTGTTCTATCTAGCTGCAATATTTTGGGGGTGTTATTCTGCACAGGAGAGCCAGAGCTTTCTAGGGCAGGTAATTCCCATGTCGTGGGATGGTTGGCTCATTATTCAGGGAGGAGGAAAACAAATATCATTTTGGCAGCACTGTGCAATGTGGAGATGTAATTCAAGTTCCACTAGCCTCAGTTTTTGATATCTATCTATCATGGATACCTTGTGATACCCCTCTTACCTCCTGCTCAAGCTGTGCAGGGTAAGAAAGTTTCTCTTTGCCTCAGGCTGTTGTAACCTCTTTACATGCCCGCAGAGAGGGGGTAATTGGATGGGCCCTGGTCAATTTTCTTGGCAAAATTTAAGAAGGCACTAACCTGCAGTTGGGGTTGGTGGACTATTGTCATTAACCGGGGAAGGCTGCTTCAGAGACTTCTATATGTTCCCTGGTCCTGCATTGTTGTGGTGAGGGGAACTTCCTTCCTTCTTCCCACCCTGGGTTTTTCCTTGCCCTTTGATTGTCACTGGGAGGAGGAAATTCTGTCGATCGGTAAGCTCCAGTCAGCAGCTGTCAGGCAGTGTCGGCTGATACTCGGAATAAAGATGGGCTCTCCCCAGCCATGAGGCAGTAGAGCCCCTGCTAGCCAAAAAGCCTCCCACTGTCATGCAGCAGAGCCATCAGAGCTCCCCCACAGCAAAAAGGATCCCTCCCCCCCACCCCCGCCAGACAAATGCACCTCCAACAGGCAGCAGAGACCTTAACCAGGCAAAAGCCCCCACCAGGCTGCAAATCCATGCAGAGGACCCCCTCTACTCCGCTGGCCAGAATGCCCCCTCCTCCGATTTTGGAGCTCCCTAGAGCTTCCCCCTTGCTGGATGAGAGGTTCTACCCTCAGACTCCCAGGCAAAAGGCTCTTACGCTACCGTGCGGCCAGCAGAGCCCTAAGCCTCACCTGTGCCTCCTCAATGGGCTGCAGCTTTGCCCCCGGAAAAGGGCAGCAGAGACCCCTCTTTCTACCAAGCTCATTTGATGCTGTTGCTCTTCAGATGCAAAGGATGGTGCTGGCAAACTCCTCGGCCTCCCTGGCTGTCTCCTATACTGGCTCCTTGTGTAGCTCCTGAGGTGGGGGTGGAGCTCGGCACCATGACCGCTCAGACTCTTGGAGGGCACATTCTTTTTAGCCAACATCATCCCTGTTCCATTCTTTCAGGGCACCCCCGGATGTTTTTCCCATGGTATGTATAGTCAGTCCTTGTGGAGCCATCCCTGCTGCAGTTGCTGGCCCTGGTGTCTCACCATCTGAGACCCCACCATGCTCAGTTCCTGCCTTCCAGCCTGGACACCCAGGTGCAGGGTCCCTTCCCATCCCTGGGAGGAGAATGGGCTGCTGGAAGTGGAGTGAGGCCCAGCAGGCCTTGGGAAGCCCTTGTGCAGGAGATGGTTGCATGGCAACACTGAGAAGTATTATTACTGGCAGCCCCACTGCTCAGTGTGCCCACTTAGGTTTGGCCTTTCAGCCCTCTAATTTAATGGAGAGGCAGTGGGGCCAAACCTGGGCCTTGCTGTGACACTCCCCCCCCCATGCATGGGGGTCACAATGTCACTCACTTAATTTTGGCCCCACGGCCCTGCATCATGATGGAGGGCAAGCGGGGCCAAACTTGAGCAGGCAATGGGACGGCCAGCACTGCTGCTCCTTGCCACTGCCAATGGTGCTCACCATGAGAAACACATGGCTGTGGGTGCCACAGGTGAGAAACTTCTTTAGGGTCAGGCAACCACCAGCCGTTCCCTTCCTGGGCTGCACTTCACTTTCCTGTGCTGGGACTTGCCCCTCATTATCAGCCACACCTGCTGTCAGTCATGGAGAGGTTGTCTTGGGCCTGTGGCCCTTTCCAGTAAGATGTACAATAAATGAGGTGCTTGGAAAGATTTAAAAAAATTTTTAAAAAACTTTTCTTGCTGACATCTTAGTGTGCAAATTCTTTTCATTCTGGAGTATAGAGAAGTATAAGCAGCAAGGAGTCTCTGTAAGTCATGGATACCTTGTGTTACTAAAGATTTCATAGACTTTCAGTCATATTTGCTCATCACACAGGTAAGAACACATTTAAGGTCAAATACTAATATGAAATGTACATGGGTTTATGCTCAAAAAAGAATAAAATGTACAGTCAGAGTAGGACCAGGAAACCTAGCTTCAAACCCAGAAAACAGAATTCTATTCTATATAGATTCTCATATGGTGTTCATCAGTGTAGAAGCTGCGTTCCTACCAGTAGTGCATTAGGGTGCATGACTAACATCTGCCATGGGGTGTTTGTTCTCTCATCCTTTTCCCAGGGGGAGAGGTGGGTGCAGTGGAGTGTCTTCTTTTGATAGAGTAGGGTTTTTTGTTCCTTTTAAATTTACATGTTGCTATGTGTTTCTGTTAGAGAAGTGAAGGTCAAAGAAAATTGCCTTCTACTTGGAGCAGAAAGTCATGAGGTTTGTGATGGTCCTTAGTTCCTGGGGGAATTCATTCCAGAGTCTTGGACCAGGTCTGAGAAGATTCTGTCTCATGCACAGATAAGCCTTACCCTCTATTGTGCTTGAGGCGTGAAGTTCTTGACCAGTCTTCATCCTTGAGCTTTAGGTGATCTTTTAGATATCCTGGGTCCAGGACACTTAGTGCCTTGAGAATAAGGACTGAGACCCTGAACTTTATTCAAAACTCTAGGGCAGTGGTTCCCAAACTTTAACAACCTGTGAACCCCTTTCACTAAAATGTCAAGTCTCGCGAACCCCCTCCTAAAAATGAGTATTTCCAGGGATTTTCTCCTTTACCTGAGTATAAATTATAAAATCAGTGATCTTGGAAATATACAATTTGTTTTTATGACATGCTTATTACATACTATTTATTATTAATTATTATTGCTCATGACAGTATTTTTATTACATTATGAAAACAGCAACCCTCTTCCAAGATCTCACTTTTGTAGCTTGTATCACTTTGAATAAGCCTGTTATAAGGCAAGGCTCCTATGTTTCATCAAGGAGTATCAGATGTGAAATAGCATGAAGGTATTTGAGAAGCCAACTCAGAGTTCCTCCTACACAAGCATTCACGTCTTGAGCAGTCCAGGCAAAGAACGCACGTTACAACAAAGGTTAAACTTGTTCTTCATAATAATTTTAAAAACAATACTAGCTGCCTATTTAATTTTAAAAACAGCAAAAAATATCCACCTCCCTTTCCATTTCTTGTAAGGAGTCTTGAAGTTTAAATCTCCTCACAGTGATAGATATGCTGGCTTTGATCGGCTTAGCTCTTGGAAGTCCAGGGGCTCCAGGCTGCTGGCCCCGTAGTGCCTAGGGACAGCTCTGGCCACCATTAGGGAATTTTTTCCCAAGAACCCTCTGTAACATTACACAAACCCCCAGGGGTTCACGAACCCCAGTTTGGGAACCACTGCTCTAGGGGAAGCCAGTATAGAGAACAGAGGACAGCTGTGATGAGCTCACCATAGCTTGTGTTGCTAAGGAGATGCACTGTAGTGATTTGTGCTAGTTGGAATTTCGTAAGTGCTGAAGGCTTCATGCCCATGTATACAGCATTGCTGTAATCCAGCCAAGAGGTGATGAAGGTGTGAATAACTAAAGCCAGAGGACAAGGGTTGACGGGATGGGCTGTGTCTCCAAGCATCATACAGCCTCTGGAAGTGCCCCCTTTAACATGCTAAGCCCTAGACCTCCACAAGGGCAACTCCACAAGACTGGACTGCTAGATTCAGCACCCATGTTTCTCTCTGTAGCTGTCCAGAAGGTTCAAATGAGTTTAGACCCCTGGTAGAGACTTTATCCTTGTAGGAAGCTTGTAGTACAACCAGTAGCTATTTGCAGCGATGCAAGACAGCATTTTCAAAGCAAGACAGCAGTTTCTAGTCAACTGAAATACAGTATTCAAGGATCCTAGGTGAGTATGGAAATGTAAAATTTCATGACGTGCCCCTCTTTTCCAAGGCCTTCTGGACTGCATCTCTTTCTGCTGTGCAGCAGCAATCTTAGAACCAAGTGACCTCTCACCTAGTCCTTTGTCTCAAGTTCTGTCCTGCTGTGTTCACAGGTTCTGCTTCCCTTGGGTCCTAGCTGTAAACAGTTAATGTCTGGTCATTGGTCCTCCACTGTATCTCCAAAGCAACTTCATCCATATGTGGACAGTTCTTGATAGTTCATTCATACCAACTCAGACCTGCCTATATAATGAACAACCCCACCCCTTATTCCTCTGGCCCAGAGGAAAAAATAACTCTTTCACAACTACTGGGAAGCAATACAAAGTAAGTGGGTAAACTGACTCATGCATATTTTCCATAAAATATTACCAAAAATTTCCACATTTTTCACACCAGGTCATCATCCACCAGTATGCGACAGACTTTCCTAGTCAACCAGAGATGATAGAGAGCATTATTCCTGGATGCTGCTCTTTGAGAGCTTAGTGTTAGCAAGTAAACCAGGAGCAACCCCCTGAGCTATGGACTAAATGGACCAATTGTAGGTGTGTACCTTTAACCAAAGGAGACTGCAAACTCCTCAAAAGGCTTTCCCCTATCCCCTAGCATTACTGCTATCTTGCTGTGATCTAGCTTCAGCCAGCTGTTCTCCATCTATGAGCTGATCTCATGCAAGCACTGGGCCATCTTGATGATAATGGTGTTGACCTACAGACTGCAAATTTGCATCTTTAAGATTTTATTATTTCCATGTTCATATGGTCTATCTTGCAATTCTTGGTTTCACATTAGATTTTCAAGCTCATGGAAACCAGACAAAACTGAAAATCTTGGCAGAAAACCTGAGATTTTCACTCTAGAAGAAGTCAAAAAGATTCACATACACACCCACTGCTTATCTGAACAAATACGTTTTAATTCTGCTAGGACTGCTCACATGATCCATCTATTCACCCCCAAATAATTTCTGTCTATATTCTGTCCTCAGATAGCACAGCCCGTGTTATTTATTGTAAGGTCTTTGGAGCTCATCAAATTATCTGTACTGTGAGCACATTTTTGGGTGTGATACAAATAAGAAATAGTAAATATATAAAGATGCCTGTACTACCACAAATAATGGATAATATTTTCTGTTCCTATCTTTCTCATGTTTAGTTACTACAGTGTTTCCCAAACTCGGGACACCGCTTGTTCAGGGAAAGCCCCTGGCAGGCCGGGCCGGTTTGTTTACCTGCTGCATCTGCAGGTTCGGCCAATTGCAGCTCCCACTGGCCGCGGTTCGCTGTGCCCGGCCAATGGGGGCTGCAGTATTTGTTCACAGTAAAGGTACCCATAATTCTCATAGTAACTCAGTATTTGAGTGAATCTCAGCAGGTGGAGCAGGAAGACACACGGAGACACTGATTTTTAGAGGCGCTGAGCACCTAAAGTTCCCATTGGACCCAGGTTACTAACTTCAATGGGAGTTGTTTGAAAATAAGGTCTATAGTGCATTGCGCGTCCTGGGATAAGATAGACATGGGTTCATTTGCTTTGCATACAGGTCATTACTTGCATCACACAGGTGAAATGCAACTACATGGCAAGTTGTGAAATGAGGAAGCTACCACCGCTTATTTGTTTGTTAAATCTATATTAGGAATAAATTCAAGTGCCACAAATGTATTGTGACCTTAGGTATTGTTAAATATTTCTATATAACACAATCTCAATTATCTTAACATTATAAGCCAGAGAAAATGGAACAAAAATATTGTATGATTTACAGTGGTGACACCTGATTAATTCTATTACTTAATGACAACACAACACTAACAGTATGCCCTGCCATGTGCAAACAGTTACTTGCGCTATAGATGGGGGACAGTCATTTCAAGAGTTCATGACTGGAGTATAACTTATGCATGTTGCCAAACAATATTTGATTATTAAAAAACTTTTCATGTAATTGAATTTATATTTTATTGTCAGAAGTTGTCATCAGAAATTACATAGATTTACTGAAAACTATTTTACAGCTTTAACCATGATTTGGAAAATTAGCATCCTAAAGCAACAACCTCCCTCTGTTTTGTGATCATTTATTACATTTTAATGATGCAGCCTAGACAAACTAACTGACCTTCTTATAAATCTTCCATGACATCAGAGGATAATTGCTTTGTGTTTTTCCTTAAAGAATGTGTCAGCAGTAATCCATCACTTTACTTGTTTACAATGGAAATAGTACTTTTGTTTTGCAGAATGCAAAACATAAATTATCCTTGTCTCTTCACTTAAAGTTGTGCCAGTATTCTTGTGAAAACTCAATTTTTAAGGGCTTATATACTCGAGCATAAAAAATGTGTTCCTGACTGAAAACTGGCATAGACAATGTTTCTTTAGAAATTAGTTATATCAGCAAATCTGAAAAAAATGACTTTAATTTGAATTTATAAATTAAAAATTAGCAGGTAGAACTTTCACTTTTCAGTTTCTAGAACACTTCCACTCAAATACAAAATTGCATTTTAAAATCAATTTTGCTGGTTATTTTTCCATAATCTGGACTCACGCCTGGGGTATTTTGAGGGGGAAAGGGATAAAAATGAGCCAGGGCCAAATCATCCCCTACATGGAGAAAAACATATAGGGGAGGTAGGAATCCTTGGTTTGTCATGTAATGTTTCTGTGTGCTGTTAAACAGCTACCACAGCCCGCCCTAGTAATAGATGATATAAGGCTCTCTATAGAGGACTTCACTAATACCTTTCTGAGTGGTAGAAATATTAACGAGTGACTCAACTTGTGCACCTTACATAGTCATATATGCCTGTGCAGAGTGGATGGATGTAAAACACTGCTGGATCAAACTTCTAGTATTTTTACACCCACTTTGCACAGGTGTTAATGATTTTACACAAGGTGTGAGGGCTTGGTGAATAATACCTTGGGTTTTCATTAAGGACCTGCACTATTTAAATTAAACTGTATTCAGTCCTCATTCCAGCAGTAGTGTCAGGCAGATCTTAGCTGGCCTGTAAAGCACTCCACTTTGCCATATGATAAACAGGTTGCCACTTTTGCAACCAAAGGGACATTGCTTTATGGTCCGCATGCATTTAATCAGTTGCTGTCTGTGACTCAATAGAAATGCACATCCAACCTTCCCAAAGTGTCATAGAAATCAGTTGTCCTTCAGATATTTGCTATTAACTGATAAGTTTGCCCCTCTGAGTAAAAGTGAAAACCCATCTTGAACAAAGACTACCTTGGTAGATTAAGTTTTAGACTTTTAAATGTGTTTTCACTTTTATTTGCTTTTAAGTATCTTTATCTTTAGCTCTTTTACTTGGTATCACTTAAACCATGCTCTTTTGTTAATAAACGTGTTTTGCTTTCATTATAAATCACCAGAGCTGGGTAAGTTTGATAAAGTGTGTGCTTCTACTAAGTTGACATGTTAGAAATGTAAGACGGTCTTTGTAAAGGCAGCCAATCTATTGCTTTTTCTGGGAGGGTCCAGTCAGAAGGACTGGTCCCTGCAGTAGGACAATGTTGGGGTGAGTGTGGGGCTGAAAGGGTACTAAGGTCAGCCTGCAAGGAATAAACAAGTTTGGCAAAGCCAGGCTGAGGTTGGTGGGCTGCTGGTAGGCCATTGGGGTCAAATTGCTGAACCAAAGCTGCATAGCCACAGAACACCTGTGCTACAAGGCAGATGTTAACCGAACCCTTTAGTGGCCTGGGTGAACCCCAAAATGTCACAGTGTACAAATAAGGAACTGAATGACAAGACAATGACTTCAAAGAACAAAACTTCTGTCCACAGGAATCCCTGGGTGATGGGTATATCCATCATAGCAATCTGTTTGCCAACATCCCACACCTGGCTCTTGGTGCAAGAGAAGTGTTCGGGTGCAAGGGGACATGGAAAGGGCTTCCCTATGCCACGGTGACCCATAGCTGCCAGTCTGCCCCGGGGGGTCAGGGACAGCCCGGTATAAATTAGTGCAGCCTTCAGGCCACTTTAATTTATGGCAGAAACTAGACCAGGCACCTCTGCACACTCCTCCAGTCTCCTATCAAGCATAGCTTGGCCAAACCAGAAAATCTGGCACCACATTTGTAATATACAGGGTGTTGTTCAAATTGAACAGATTTGTTTTATTAGTTAAATATCTTCGATTGGCTATTAAAAGAACTTGTTCTATTGTTTCAGCTGTTAGAAGTGCTTTCCCTTTAACGGGGACGTCTTTATAGAAAAGCCTGGCTGGCCTCTTGCAGATAAGCCACTGGAAGGCTTTGTTGATCAGTAAGGTGCTGTTATTGGACAGTCTTGTGGTATGACAGAATCAATACTACTAATCATGTTATCTTCATCGTTTTCATTATTTCTTGAAGGTTTTTCAGATAAGAAAGGACAAGAGAATGAATTGCCTGAAAAGCTGAATTTGCTGAGTAGAGGGAGTTATGAGCAACTCCTTCCACAACATGATGGAAATGGGGTCCAGACAGTTCTTGCTACTGCTGCTCTTATGATATTAATTACATCAGTGGACTGATTTTGATTTTTCAAACATATGTTCATTTACTCTCTTGTTATCCATTACCATCAGGTGAATCATTGGGCTATCAGGTACCAGTGTTAGCTGCACTGTAAAATATGGGCTGTTCATGAGCAGCTTGAAGAAAAGACTAATAGAAGCAATTGCAGTGATGGGAAGAATGGTATTCCATAAAGGAGAGACACTTGGGGGAGGGGGGGCGGGTGTGTGTGCTGTGAAAGTGGAGACATGAGCTAATACATGGGCAAAAGGCAGAGATAGGCTAATTGAGGATGGAGCGAAAGAAAGAAGAGCCACTAGTGATAAACCAAGTCCAACAGCCCCCTTTCTCTTATGTTTCCAGCATTAGCTTTCATGTATGTTCCTGATTCTGCTTCATTTTCTGCTCCTACTCCACTGTTTCTCCAGGCACAAACTAGTGCTTAGACTAGAACAATAATATAACTGCTATGCTTCTCCTTTCCCCTCAGGCTCACTGTTAGGCTGGGGATTCTCAACGCTGCTCTCGAGAGACCATGCTCTCACAATCCACTTATTTACACATTTGCTGTTGCAGGGGATGGCTTTAGATGGAAACTTGACTGGGGTTAGATGGGAGGCGTATTCCAGAATGCATGATGATTAACTGGGATAAAGGCCTTGGTCCCCTAGATATTTCTACTCACTGGCATTACTGTGGATACTCCTTCGGGGACATATGTCACTAGGAAGTTTGTGCACAGCCTAACTACTAGAGTAAAACACTCAAAGCTGGTCAGTCAAAATGATGGTGAAAGTATTTTCTATATATTTTGACCGTAGTGAAAATGATTATCTAAGAAAATAACACTAATATTAAAAGGATTTTAAATTACTCTGTCCTCCAACCTACCACCTCAAGAGGATCAACAATAATCCTCATCTCAAATGTTCAGAAACAAAGTTTTAAAATCATTAGTGAAGAAAAGATTCTTAGGGAGAATTCACGGTAATCCTCTTTATTATATTTCTCCTTATTATAGTTCATGTTATTCTTTTTCTTTATTATATTTATATTGAAGTCTCTCTCCCTTTGCTTGTTACAAAGAGTTAAATCGGTAAGAATTTAAGAGCTTTTCAGTAATTTGGCACATCAGCTTTATCCCGGCTATTACCCAACTGCATCAAGATATTAATGTAGTCATCTCTCTTTAGTCTCAATGAATTGTGATAAAAATGTCAAACAATTAGATTATATTGGCCAACGTAGCCCTGTTTGATTGAGTATAGATGTAGGCCATGTCCCCTGAATCATACTGATGAAGAGGCAGAAAGGCTTGTAGAACTCCACTGTAAATTTATTTCAATATGCTATATCCTTTAGGTTTCTACTGTCAGTAACGCTGATAACTAAAATATGCTAAACAGGTGTTTTCAGGCTGCATAAAGGTCAATGTCATTCAAGGCAAACAAAACTGATTGCTGCAAGAGGAAAAAAACCTGCCAAAGCCGCAACAGATTATGACTTAATGGGTCAAGTTAAGCAGGCAGTAAACAGTTTATGACTATGAATTTACAGACAGCAGGTACATTGCACAAATTTGACCTCTACCACCTGAGCTAAAGAAGAGTCTCTGTTAGCCATAGGAGTATTAGTCTTATATCCTCTCTCAGCCAGTTACCAGAGTAAATGGTATATATACATTCTAGCTGTTACAATACACAGCTTATAGATAATTGATATAGATATCTGGTTATGAACTTTTAATGCTGGATAATATGTATTTACTGGAAGGGCAATAAGGTATCTAGAATGAAATTTTCAGATGGCCTCCCTTTTCTACATGCACAAAATGTGTGCCCTATAGCCTGTGGAAATGGTACATCACATACTGACAACTCTCTGAGCATCCACATGGAATGCACATAACCATTCAATTTGCACATAGAACAGGTACTGATTCCTCAAGGGATAAAGTTACTGCAGAAACTGTCATCGTTATGACTTATTTAGGATCTTACAATATGCTCAGTGCAGTCAGGACATAAAATCCAGACAGTCCATGCCCCAAAGAGATCTACACAAGATCCATTAGTAATAGAACCATTGTAGTGAGAACCATTGTTAACCTCACTCCCTTCTATTCCAAGTGTAAGGTGAATTTCCATGAGCTGCCTTCTCCAATACAAACACAGAAGGGCGTGTACATATTTTAAACCAAAGACAAAAGCTCCACCCTAACATAACTTCCCCCCTTGGTAGAGGATAAGAAAAAGAATGAACCACAAGCCTTGTGGATGTGGGGAAGTGGTAGATGTGGTATATTTTGACGTTAGTAAGGCTTTTGATACTGTCTTGCATGACCTTCTCCTAAACAAAGTAGGGAAATACAACCTAGATGTAGCTACTATAAGGTGAGTGCATAATTGGTTGGAAAACCATTCCCAGAGAGTAGTTATCAGTGGTTCACAGTCAAGCTGAAAAGGCATATCAAGTGGGGTCAGGCAGGGATCAGTTCTGGGTCTGGTTCTGTTCAATTTCTTCATCAGTGATTTAGATAATGGCATAGAGAGTACACTTCTAAAGTTTGCGGATGATACCACGGAGGGAGGGGTTGCAAGTACTTTGGAGGATAGGATTAACATTCAAAATGATGTGTACAAACTGGAGAAATGGTCTGAAGTAAATAGGATGAAATTCAATAAGGACAAATGCAACATACTACATTTTGGAAGGAATACTTAATTGCACAAATACAAAATGGGAAATGACTGCCTGGAAAGGAGTACTGAAGAAAGGGATCTGGGGGTCAGTGGATCATACGCTAAATATGAGTCAACACTGTAATACTGTTGCAAAAAAAGCAAATATCATTCTGGGATGCATTAGCAGGAGTGTTGTAAGCAAGACACAAGAAGTAATTCCACTCTACTCCATGCTGATTAGGTCTCAACTGGAGTATTGTGTCCAGTTCTGCGTGCCACATTTCAGGAAAGATGTGGACAAATTGGAGAAAGTCCAGAGAAGAGCACCAAAAATGATTAAAGGTCTAGAAAACATGACCTATGAAGGAAAATTTAAAAAACTGGGTTTGTTTAGTCTGGAGAAGAGAACACAGAGGGGACACGATAACAGTTTTCAAGTACATAAAAAGTTGTTACAAGGAGGAGGGAGAAAAATTATGTTCCTTAACCTCTGAGGATAGGACAAGACACAATGGGCTTAAATTGCAACAAGGGTGGTTTAGGTTGGACATTAGGAAAAACTTCCTGTCAGGGTGGTTAAGCACTGGAATAAATTGCCTAGGGAGCTTATGGAATCTCCATCATTGGATATTTTTAAAAGCAGGTAAGACAATCACCTGTCAGGGATGGTCTAGATAATACTTAGTCCTGCCAGGCGTGCAGGGGACTGGACTAGATGACCTCTCAAGGTCCGCTCCAGTCCTATGATTCTATGTAACAGATGTTAGTCATATTGCTTAATGCATTACTGGAAGATGCTTGGATACTATGAAGATGAAGGCTGTATTAGAATCAATATCAAACAGAACCGAATAGCTGTGGCCATGGGGACTGAACTCCCCATTCCACCCTAGAAGGTGTCCCTCCAAATCAGGGTAGAGGATTGTTAACAGAGGAGAGGAAGGAATCCTGCATTATCCATGCTGTGCGTGTTCGATAAACAGAGGACTTCATTTTGCAGTAATATAAATCTGACCTCATTCACAAGCAATAAGTTCACACATAACCAAACGTCATTAAAGAAAAATACATATATTTCTTAAACAATAATGGATCTGATTCAAAATTCACAGCGGCAAATGACTTCAGGGGACTTACCCCTGACTTTCACTAGTGTAAATGAGACCCCAGAATGCTCCTGGATCATCTCCTAAAATCTAAAAAGATGTTTTGGGCTACAGTAGCTCTATAAAATTCTCTGAAACTTTCACTTTAGTCAATAGCTTGTTTTGTGACCATAAAATAATCCAAGCAAAGGAAAAAAACAACAACAAAAAAACCCAAATAAAAATACAGAATTTAGTAGAAAGGTATTTTGGTTGCAGGATGCTGCTTAATGTATTTATTAACCCTTAATTTAGCGGTCAACTACAGAGGCATTTATTCATAAAAGAAAATAAACACAAAGTCCTAATTAGCACTGCATTATTGAAGATTTCTGGAAAGGCCTTTCATTCTTATTGACTTCTGGCCTTTCCTAATAATTTGAAATGGTAAACGCCAAGCTCAAGAACATTAAATAAAATGATAGGATGTGACCTTCCAATTTGAAAAAAGAATGTATTCCTAGAGTTAAGTAGTGATCTCATTTTCAGTTTCACCTTGCAATTTTCTGCCCTCTTCTGCCATCACGTGTCAGGCCCAAGCATTATGTGAAATATAGGAAAAATAATTCATGTTAAAAATTCAATGATAAATAACTAGATTTTTCAATGTTTGACTTATTAATGCACACTACCACAAAATTGAAAATCTAACTAAAAAGATGACATTATGTTTAAAAACATTTCAGAAAGATAATAAAAAAAATGCTGTAAAATCTACTTTTATCTATATTTTATTCTAATAAGGGGGACATCCAGACACTTTAAGGCCTACAGTTATCTGCTGTGTTCATTTTCTTCCATTTACTCTGTTGAAATTATTTCTGAAGGATTTTTGCTTCTAAAAGGAATTTTTATTCTGTTGGCTGCCAGTACAATGCTAGAAGGTATCACATGTCTATCACATGTATATTCTCCCTACAATGCACATGTACAGGGCGTGCACACGAGAGAATACACTCCAGCTGTCTGTGCCAATGCTATCATTATGTTGATGTTTATTTTTCAGGTATATTATTTATATAGAAAATACAGACTGTGGGCTTTAGCCTTGGAGACTTCACAGCTGTTATTTTACACTCCGGTAGGGTTGTGTACAGTGGCATAGCCAGGATTAGAGCACGGGGGAGTGGCGACTCTATAAAAAGGTGCCTCCTTGCTCCCCCTGTACTCACCCTGGTGGCGCTTTAAAAGGCCTGGGGCTCCCCACGGCGGCAGGAGCCGCGGGCCTTTTAAAGTGCCCCCCCTCCCCCAGCCCGGGTCCGGCAGCGGGGCTCGGGGGGGCTTTAAAGGGCTGGCGGCTCCCCACAGTGGCAAGAGCCGTGGGCCTTTTAAAGTGCCCCCGAGCCCGGCTCCCGCAGCGGGGCTCGGGCGGCGCCTTAGCACCGCTTCTCCTCACAGGGGGAGCGGCTGCTCTCCCTGCTCCCCCCCCGGCTATGCTACTGCTTGTGTAAGGTGTTATACTGCACTTTGGTTTATAAAGAAAAGAAAAGAAAAAAG
This sequence comes from Macrochelys suwanniensis, assembly GCA_033296515.1. NCBI lineage: Eukaryota > Metazoa > Chordata > Testudines > Chelydridae > Macrochelys > Macrochelys suwanniensis. Next base: position 115,644,240 of record CM065778.1, on the reverse strand, counting down.
AAAGAAAGAAGGGGCCATTCAGTCTGAAATCAGTCTCTGTATCATAAGATCTAAGCAGCCTTTCTATAACCTGCAATACTTAACAGAAATGTTTATCTTATTAGGCATTCTGCCTCACTCTCTTCTCAATATGCTGTAGGAAACTAACTCAAGCAGGGCTTTTGAAGATGACATTCATCAGGCTCACTCAAGTCCCCCAGATGTGCTAATGCAAAGACGACTCTTACCAGCTGGCTACACATCAGCCAACCAGCAGACAGCTTTATGTGGGCCACAGACTAACATTTACTGTTTGGCTCCACCTTGACTGAACAGAACGTTCTTGCTGTTAGTCAGAGACCTCATTTATGCCCATCATTCACTCAACCTCTCTCAGTACTGGAAAATGGATGGCATAAATGTCTCACTGTTTGACCTCAGGAATCAATCTGCCATACATGGAAGAGCAACAAAAGGGAACTTCATGGCTTTTAAAGTTTGAAATCTTCAAAACATTCTGGTCTCTGACTCTGTATCCGCTGCCTCCGAAGCACTATAAGTATGAGGCTTAATGATGGGATGGTTACAGAGCATGTCCATTCCCATCACCCTCACCTATTGTTGCATGTGAGAGTGATATGCTCACATGTGAGGGATGTAAAATCTATCACAATACAGCATTGAGTCTGGGAAAAGGGTTAAACTCATTTGTATGCACTCACCCCTACAGTGAGTTCCACAGTGGTCAGTCTTCACTGGAAATTGTTATTAACGTTTAAGGGAGAGGCTTCTATGTCAGCCGACCTTTTCTTCTCAGGTCAGTTTCATTGTGCAGAAGGTTTAGCTTGATCACATTCTTAGAACTGATGCTGATGTATATACCATCTGGACAAGTTTTTGGTTAGTTATGCATGTTCCTTGAAACTAGTTATGGGAGACTGTCACGGGGCAAATACACCCTGTCACCCTGGGGATGAGGTAAGGACGTGGTAGCCCCGAGGTCAAATCTATATGGCTGCCCTCAGCCTCAGGGCTGCGTGGTCCAATGGCCGGCACCAATAGGACTCCCCTTGTCTGTGGGGAAGCATGGCCTAATGGCCAGAGCCAGTAGGACTCCCCTTGTCTGTAGGGAAGCATAACCCAATGGCCAGAGTCATCAGGAGAGCACATGCTGGGCCACCTCCCCCCCCTTGGGGGGGTGGCCAGGTAGGGAGACCCGGACCCTCCATGCTGCACTGGGTCCCAGCCCAGGGCCCTGGTACTGGCAAATGGGTTTGGCACTAAGTTGGCGGGGAATCCATCCACAAGATGCCAACTGCAGCAGGGACACTGGCTAGTCCCTCCCTGGGCTACTTCCTACTGTGACTCCTGCAGTTGAAGTCGGAGTATCTTTGGAGTCTCAGGGCTCCTTGGGAGGTGACTGCAATCTCCCTGGGGCATCTATGGGTACCTGGGTGGCTGCCTGGGTCTTGGCATCTCCTGCTTCCACCTTCCAGGCTGCTCCTCGGTTGGAGCAAGCGAGGTGCAGCTTTTCTCCTCAGCGGTCAGCCCAGACTGGGCTAGGTTGCTCCCTTTTATACTGCAGCAGTAGTTGGAGCATGCCCAGCAGGGTCAAGGGGGTGTGGGGGCAAGTACACCACATCACAGAGACCCATACCATACCTATCTGATTCCTTTAACACAGCGGGATTAAATATTTGGTGGTCAATGTAGAATGCTCAAGTTGCCTGTTTTTGAGTTCACAATGCTTCTTTGAACATGTGGTGTTTCAGAAGACATTTTTGGCAGGGAAATTTTTTTCACTGTTTGGATACCTGTAAAAATGTTGACAGCTTTTCACATTTCATTTTGAACGGTGAGTTGGGAGTAGGTTACATGATCAAAGTTGATACTTTTCTGTCTGTAAATCATTTACCTCACAAGACGTACTGTGGACATTGCGCAAGTTTTCAAATGAATGTGCAACATGTACTGATAGTACAATACAATTCATTGGTGCATTTTGTAGATTTATAGTGGTTGATTCCATGCTTTGTATACGAATGATGGTAACTACTGCTTTCTGTGCTTCTAAGATGTCTGAGGTTCAATCTTTAAATGGGCCAAGTTTACTCTTGGTGCAGCTCAGGAGAGGTGGAAAGAAAGAGGATCCCCTGATCCTCGGGTGGCATAACTTAGAGCTGTCCCAAGATTATTCTAAGTTATACTGGGTGCAAATACCCATCATGCCAGCTGAGGATTTGCTCGTGTGCTGTACCCCACCCCCTTTGGAAAGTGGAGGGGAGTATGAAGGAGTAGGGGGATGGACACCTTATGTTAGGGGGAATCTTTGGCTGCCCCATTATGGCAGTTTTCTATCAGCGTGGCAGCATAAAGCAGTCAGATCAGGGACAATTAAGCGCCTTATTTTTGTTATACCCTTCTCTAGCTAACTGGATGCATTTCTTCACTATGGTACATTTAGAGCTATGTAGTTTTGTCACACTTTTCTTGGACAGTTACCTACCACTCAAATTATGTTCTTGTCCTGTAATATTATCAATAAATTCAACATGATTTTTTTTCTCCTCACATTTTTTAGGTTACATAAATTTCAGTAGAGCAATTTTTTTTCATGCTCGAATATATTATGGCGTGTCATTTCTGTTATAAAAGCTAATTGATAATGTGATTTGTTATGTTGCCGAGACATAATTCAGAAAGTTATTTTAAAGCCTTTGATACATGGAATAGCACTAACTGTTTAATATTTCTTGTATGAATGGACACAGCATAAGGTAAAAAATGTGGTGGCACGTAGATGAAATATTTCCAGAAGCTTTTATTCTTGTTGTTTGGGCTTGTGCCAATGTCTTTCTAGTAGAAAGCTCATATTTCTAAGAGGCTTCTCCTAGAATTTATTCCTTGGTCATTAGTTAGCATTTTTTTTTTGGTGGCTGAAAAAAAATAATTTGAAAAAATTAATAGCTTGCAACCAAACTCTGAAGCACATTTTCCTGTAATCCTAAAAACAAGCCTTCAAAACAAACAAACAAAACCTATCAAGAGCAAATGTTTTTGGTTAACATTATTTATAATACAGTATAAACATTTAGAAGGTGCACTTCTGAAAAACTGCTGTATTTGTGTGCATCTAATAATAGGTTTGGTGTAATCTTATCAAAGTCTTACTATCTGTGACCATTCTCAGTGTAGTTATCCCCAGGGAGTACTTTTTCTATACAACTTGATAATGGAACTCAAGGTTCTCTCAATTTCTATACTTGCACTTGAACAGTTTAGCTGAAAAGATTAAATTCACTCTTCATATGGTAGGAAGCAGTCCCTGAGCATGGGACCCCACCTCAGTTCCCAGTAGTTCTCCAGTCAACCCACTTGGCACCAGGAGTTTTAAAATAACCTTTCCATTCTTGGGGTCTAATGAATTAAGTCCTCTCAAAATAAATATACAATTCCTTTGGCCCTTGCAGATTCAAACTCTTCTTTCCTCAGGGCTTCAAGCTCTGGCTCTCTTGACTCCCCAGTTCCTTCCGTTCAGGACTCTGCCAGTCCCACTCTGGCTTCTTGCTCCTCTCTGGATCCTCTCTTCCTAGTCCTGATCAGTGGGTAGCTCAGATCCTTTTTTCTCTTGAGGCAGTGTCTCCCTAGCCCTCCTTGCTTGGGCTGTGCTTGAACCTTCCAGGTTTCCTTAGCCCACTATTATCCGAGTGGTGACACCAGAGATCCTCCCTGTAGGTCTCTCCCGACTCTAGTTTCTCCTGAGTTAAGAGCACTCACTTTTAATTCTCAGCAAGTGGTCACATGACTTAGACGCCAGGGCCCAATTTCCAGCTTGGTCTGGTGATCCTTCCCTGAACTTAAAGGGGCCATGACTTGGAACAGGGTTGGCTGTTCCCCACTGGGGAAAGCCCACTCTCTTAGACTTTAGAGAGGTTTCTATAGAATGGTAGGTGCTAAACTTGCAAACAAAATTTGTATGATTGCACAGACAGAGAAGTAATTTCAAGAGTTATTTGGCTTGTTCAAAGTTAAGACTCTCTGGGCCTATCTATGCTACAGCCGTGTTAAATGCAGCTAGGCTTTGCCCATCTCAAACAGTTAAGAGTTAGCACAACTCTTAGAGGGTCTCTTCTACAGCGACTGGGGGAAGATGGCTGAGAAGCAGTTTTCAGCAATACGCAATCCTCTGCTAGGATCTTTGCACAATCTCATAAAGAATAATATTCCAGTGACTATATATTCAGGGCAGGAGGTCAGTTTTGCATAGTTGGTAATTGTAGGACTGTTTTTCTAAATTGCCCAAATTCACTACAGTTCTTGAGTCTACTAATTTGCCTTGAGTCACTACTCAGTATTTAATAAGCTGTCTTTTTAAAAAGTCATTAAGCTTTTCTTAGCTTTAGTTTGTGTGACTTGTCCTGTATTAAATAATAGCTAAATTAGTCTTGCAGACCTTTAGCTTTATTGTTCTTTCAGGAAAGTGTATGTAATAATGAGGATCATCTGTATTGCAAATAACGTATACCTAGTTTCTTTAACCTTTTTGAGGAAGAACACTCCCAAATTCCCTCTATCATGTGGAGTGAGCTCTGTGATATTATAAACGCCTTCTATTCTTTTAACTCACTCTTTTACTAAGGGTCACCACAAGTGTGTACTACACACATAAAGTCTGATTCTCATTTACATAAAGGCCCATTACATCACTCTGGCAGTTCAAGGTGACCGTATACTGGATGTAAACAATATTTTCCACATACTTTAAGATCCCTTTACACTTCCAGAATGGTGTAAAGGGCCTTTAGCCTAAATGAGAATCAGCCCCATAGAGCATTTAAATAGAATGTGACCTTATGAATTGTTTAAATATATACTAACTTCTGAAAACAGATAGGGATGGCAAAAATGATTTGGCCAAAATAAGAATAAACTTAACTTTCAGCCACAGTTCAAGGAAAGTTTGGGAAACACTTCAGAAAAGCATTCAGGGTTTCAGATGCTTAACCAACTCACGCCTTTGAACCTGACCTTTTCTCCATCACTTTTTTCAGCTGTTTGTACACCCCCTAATTTGCCCACCCTCAATTTTTATTTACCGGCTTTATTACTTAAACAATCAACGCGCTAGAGTTTTATTGGCAGTACTGTTGAATTTTTTCCTTATACAATGTATACTGGATTTCCTTCTTGTTATCTTCCCCAAGTCCTCACGTTTCTTTGCAGTGAAATATAAAAGCTATTCATTTACCTGTGCTGTTTGGTTCTCCAAATCATTCTGAATTCTACCAGCTTGTGTCTTTGCACGGAGTGACCCTCTGCTTGTATAGTATGAGGAAACTGAATCATGTTACTGCACATTGCTTCTACCTGATAATACAGAGGTAAAACCCCCCACCAGGTACTAATCATTGTGGCATTGACTAGAAATCATCCTATATCACTGCATGAGGACCCACTTTCATTGATATTCAAGGTAGTTCATTATCCACTCAAGCAGCTATCCTATATTTACTGATCTTACTGAGTAGTCTTTAGTGCAGTACTGCATAAAAAGGTTTTTTAAAGCCCCAGCAACCCGGCTGCACACCATGGCCCCAAGTCAACTACTCTGGTTACTTTCTCAAGAAATTTGATCAAATATTATGTGTGCCCTCTGCTCTGACTATCCTTAATTAGTATAAATCATACATTTCTAGGTGTTCCCCTGCTGTATCCCTGATTAGCGTTTCCAGTATCTTCCTCCCAACAAGTCAAGCTTACAGGTCTATAGTTTCCTGGATCTAGACATTATTCTTTATCAAAGTTTTATGATAAAGTAGTGCTGTCAGACTGTACAGAAATTTTCAAACATACTCATTCATCTTTTTGACAGAGGTTGCTACATGGCAGTTAGGGACAAAGCATCCAATACCAATGGGAACATTTTTGGGAAAAGTCACTTCGGAAGATTAAATATTTGCATCAGTTTCATAAATAAAATTCACAATTGTAAACTACTGAATAAGCTAATTATACTTTGATATTAGACACCGCTAAACAGTCTTTCTTAACCTTTTCAGCATTGAATCTTTTATCTTGGGTTATCATCAAAGAACATCCTTTGTAATTTTCTGAATAGGCGAAGAAACTTTTCTGGCCCTGTCATGAGTCTGGAAAGTTGGTACTTGAAGAATACTAAAGTTAATGCAGGAAGTTCATTAAGACATGCATAGCAAAGTAGGAAAGGATCAGTAATTTACAATTAAAAAAGAGCACTCTCTTTTTCAAGCCCTTTTATTATCCGTTCTAGAGATAAAAGAAAAAAAATTAGTGGGTGGTACTATATGTCAAATATTTACAATGCCAACAAACTACAATTTGACGATAAATAATGCGATGAAGAAAGATGTGAGTAAATTCTCTAGGTAAGGATTCAAGAGAGAAATACCCGTGGATATCTGCTACAGGCCACTTAAGTACTTCAGGTTACCAAACACTGTACTCATGGGGAATTTAAATGATCTGTACGGGTGTTGGCAAATGTAACCAAACATGCATTGAAGAGGCTCCTTTGTTAAGATAAAGGAAACATTAATAAAGGAAAAAAACCTTGGTTTGGAAAGCACAGACTTGAAACAGAGAAGAGATATTGTTGAATTATTTCATACAGATTGGGAAGAACTGACTGATACCTGAGTATACTGAGAAACATGCAACCAGTGAACACGATGAGTAACTTAAATACAGTATAGGAGACCACGGGTTCCCAGAATGAACAAGAATATTAGATTTCAGAAAAACAAACTTTGTGAAATTAAAATAGTAAGTATTATTAAAATCAATTAGGGTGGAAGAGAGCTGGGAAAGCCTAAAATATATAATAATTTGGGCCTAGCAGGGTCAAATTCCTTTCAAAAAGAAAAATTGAAAACTATAGAGTGGCTAATGTGGCTTCAAACTGCTCAAAGATCTGAGGATAAAAAACATCCTGTCGTGGAAAAAAAAAAAGTTACCGCTGGCTAAAGGGATCAAGGGAAATAAGAAGGATTTTTAAGAAATATATCAGAGGATAAGGAGAAATAGGGATAAACAGATCCATTACTAAAATGAGGACAATAATATTAATGGTAATTCAAAAATTGATTGAAACTGAATACATTTTAAAAAGCCTAAGAGGAAAGGTAGAGAAAGAAGACTGAAGAATTGGTAAGGAAGGAATACTCTAAAAGTAACTGTAGATAAGGCACAGATAAAGGAGTACTGGGAAATTGTGAACATACACAATTACGGTGGTCTGGATGATATGCACTGAAGGATAAAAAGAGAATTAGTTGATGAACTGAGTGTACCACCAACTATCTTTGAAAAATCATTGGCCACTGAGGAAATATTGAAAGACTAGAATACAGCAAATGTAATCCAAAACTACAATAAAGAAAAGTGTAACCCTGGCAGTTACACTCCCGTAACTCCAATTTCTATACAGAGTAAATTAGTGGAAAAAAATAATGTTAAAAACATTGCTAAACACCTAGAGGATCATGGAACCATGAGCTACAAGCAAGATGGGTTTTAGGAAGAAAGTTTATAGAAAAACCTTGGCATTTTAAGAACAGAATTACAAAACTGGTGGGTAAAAGGAATGCTGCAGATTATGATTTTAGTAAAGCATTTAATAGACCTTCACGCAAGATTTTGTAAAGCAGCAATTCAAATGGGCTTGGATATGAACATTCACTTGGCTGAAAAGAGGATAATGCAAGCTGCTAACAGGATAATGCAATGTATCAAGATGAAGGGTAGTGTCTATTGGGGTACCACAGGCATTGGTATTAGATTTGGTTTTATGAAGCACCTCCACTAATGATCTGAAAGAGGAAGTGAATTGCAGAGTTGACCTTTGCATTTTTAGTTGGGCTTCCACCCACAGCAAAGATTAATATGGTCTATCATGATTACTCTACTATGCACAGGGCTTGCCTGAGGATTTTTGAGAGGCTTAGAGAGTTTGAGAAATTTCTTACCTGATAATTCTCTTTCTGTTAGCAGAGCTTTACCATTAGTTTCCACAATTTTATCCTTCAAAGGGCACAATCCAAAGGAAATTAGCTTCTGTATTTACTGAAACACACACACACACAGGCCTCTCGGTCCCCCAGAGGCTACTACATTTTGGTTGATATCTGTGAAGAGTTCAGGGGACTTAGCCACATTGCTTTGAAAATCTCAGCCTTTATGTTGCCCTGCACCCAACTCCCAGAGATAGATTTACCATCCTGATTGTCACAGAAACAACTGAGGAATGCCACTGGGGACTCATGCAAGCCTGAGGTGTCTTCTGACGTCATATTACAAGTGCAGGGGTCTTACGAGTTTTTTGACTGAATGGTTGTCAGTAAGGAACAAATAACCGAAACTGTGGACTCTTCTCTGGATGACAGGTTCATTCTGTATATCATTCAAGAGAAGCAATACAGGGGCTACAATGCCCAATGATTATTTCCTCCTTACCATGTCCCCCCCAACTCCTGCCCCCTCTTGAGACATCAAAAAAGAGCAACTGAAGAAAAATGGAGAAATTCCCTTCAAAATTACAGCAAACTGGAGTAGAAGACACCCAGTGGACCACAACAGTAACTTAAAGTGTACAGGACTCCTAGGCATCCTGCAATCAAGTAATGAGTCCCTCATCTTTAACTGTGTGAATATTTTATTAAATATTTAAAACATGAAAAACAAAACAAAAACAATCCACACACTCTCAAAAAGAAGACAGCCATTACATATCTAACTGTGACAGGGCAAGAGTTGCTGCATTTAGATACCTGGATTATCTCCTAAGACGTGCATGCCCATGGGAGAGATAATTGGTGTTTCTGAGACTCAGGAATAAAGGAGCGTAGGAGGTTGGGAGCTTTCTGTCTCCTGGACAGCTACACTTGCCAATGGAGAGCAGATTTTTCTGAGTGTGCAAGATTATGGGAAGTTGGGAAATAATTAAGTGGGATTCCATGCTAAATATGGCCATCTGCTGTGGCTGTCTGGATCTTTAAAAGTACAGAAGACTGAAGAGAAAACTTTTTTTGCTGAATCAGTCCTACATTTTAGCATTGATAACTTAAAACAAATGTTATATGCCAACACTGTCTGATTTAATTTTGGCATGTTCCCAAAAGCCTAGATGAAAGCAAGACAATACATTTACAAAATGTGACTGAGTCAAATGTTTAACTAGAGAAGAAAATTTAATTTAAACGGAATACATTTTAAAAAAAGCATTGTGTGTTTTATAACAAATAATTTGATGTAGAAGTTACAGGTCATATAAAGTTATCTGATAAACCTCTGATAGTGGAGAAGAATGTATTGATATTCGTGTGTGAACAAAAAAGATGTTTTGCATGTCATGATTTTATAATAATGTGCTACAAATCTTTAAAGCTCTATCAGGTTCTAATTAACTTTAGCCCAGCATGGTAGCCAGGAACAGTATCTTTTTAGTGACATTTTAATGCCTTAAAGTGAGTACAAACAATTTATCACAGGGAACAGGCTTGGCTGCCTTGCTGGGAAAAAAGAGTATTATAAAACTTTTTTGTTTGAAATGATGATCAAAGCTTTATATGTTCACTAAGTTCTAAATTATTTTGCATTTATTTCTATTGATACAAAAAAAGTTATAAAATTGTTTAAAACTTCAACCGGTGACTGACTAAGCATAAAGCAAACTAAATCTGCCTTTTTACAATTATTTCAGAATTTGGTTAATTTAGTAGTTCTACATAAAAGATGGTTTTATATTATCAATGAATAAGTCATTGAGAGCTTGTCCACAGGAAAGGCTCCAGGAAAGGATGGCATCCCACCAGAAGTTATCAAGTGTGGCATCAACGTCCTCCTAGAACACCTCCACGACCTCCTCTGTCAGTGCTGGGATGAAGGTGCAGTACCTCAGGATATGAGAGACGCCAACATCGTGACCCTCTACAAGAACAAGGGTGATAGAAGCGACTGCAACAACTACAGAGGCATATCGCTCCTGAGTGTTGTGGGTAAAGTCTTCGCACGCGTGATCCTGAATAGACTGCAGAAGCTTGCTGACAGAGTTTACCCAGAGTCACAGTGCGGGTTCCGAGCAGGGAGATCCACAACCGACATGGTTTTCTCCTTAAGGCAGCTGCAAGAGAAATGCAGAGAACAGCACAAGCCGCTATTCGTTGCCTTCATAGATCTGACCAAAGCTTTCGACCTTGTGAACAGAGATGGGCTGTTCAAGATCCTGGTAAAGGTTGGCTGCCCACCGAAGCTGCTGAGCGTGATCCAGTCTTTTCACGACAACATGAAAGGCACAGTACTGTATGATGGCTCGTCCTCCGATGCCTTCGACATCCACAGTGGAGTAAAACAAGGCTGCGTTCTCACTCCCACACTCTTCGGCATCTTCTTTGCAGCATTGCTGAAACGTGCCTTTGGAAATTCCACAGAGGGAGTCTATCTCCACACCCGGTCTGATGGGAGACTTTTCAATCTGGCTCGACTAAAGGCCAAAAGCAAGGTACGGGAGGCAACAATCAGAGACATGCTGTTTGCAGACGACGCTGCCCTGGCCACCCACACAGAAACCGATCTCCAGCATCTGATTGACCGCTTTTCCAGAGCTTGCGAAGAGTTCGGGTTGACAATCAGTCTTCAGAAGACCAAAGTTATGGCCCAGGATGCAGAACATCCAAGCATTGCCATCAATGACTATGTGCTAGAGGTGGTCAGTCAGTTCACCTACCTTGGATCTACCATCATGGACAACCTCTCACTGGACCCTGAGATCAACCGTAGAATCGGCAAGGCCTTCACAATTTTGGCCAGATTGTCACAGAGAGTACGGAACAACATGCTGACCATCAACACAAAGGTCGCTGTGTACCGTGCATGTGTGTTAAACACTCTTCTCTACACCAGCGAAACTTGGACCCTCTACGCTTCGCAAGAAAAGAGACTGAATACCTTCCACATGCGCTGCCTCCGTCGCATACTCGGGATCACTTGGAGTGATCGAATGACGAACAACGAGGTGCTGGAACGTGCCAAGATCTCCAGCATGTTCACTCTCCTCCGTCAACGCCGCCTCAGATGGCTTGGCCATCTAAGTCGCATGGAAGATGGACGGAACCCCAAAGACCTGTTGTATGCCGAACTTGCCTCCGGAAACAGAGCTACAGGACGGCCCCACCTTCGCTTCAAGGATGTTTGTAAGAGGGACCTGAAGACTGTTCAAATCGACATCAACAGCTGGGAAAAGCTCGCCCAGGACAGATGCAGATGGAGACACGCTCTGACCACTGGATTGAAAACTGGCGAAGACAAGCTGCGGCAGCTTGCCGAGGAAAAGCGGGTTCAACGAAAAAGGAAGCAGCGGCTCCAACCCACAGCTGACACCGCCTTCAAATGCAGCAAATGCAATCGAGACTGCCACTCTCGTGTGGGGCTTCACAGCCACAACAGACGCTGCATAACCATCAACTAAACATTCCCCATGGGCGCATATCCATCGTCTCCCGAGACTAACGGCCGCCAACAACATAAAAGATGGTTTTATATTATCAATGAAACCTATGAACAGACAGCACCAATTAAATATCACATCCCTATTTAGGTAGTGAAGGATAATTTATACTCCCTTGTTAGTTAATTTCATTTTATTTTATTTATTTTGGAGGCCAGCACATGTTATCCATGTTTACTGCTATACACTAGGGAAAAGATCAATTACCTCATAACAGGATACCCTAGTAAAATTTTCAGTCAGGTTCCATGGAGATTAAATGGTCTGTCTGGGTGTCAAGCTTTTTTTGATGTTCAATGTTAAAGTAAGGCAGGAGAGAAAAGGTTAAGTAATATACATGGTCCCCTAAAACGGGGCACAATCTGCTAAGTAGGATAGGGGAAAGGAATTTTAGTGACTTGTACCTGTACAAAACTCCAGTGAGTACTTCTATAATTGCTGCCACGTCACTGGCTTTAGAATGTGCCCAAATCTTGTGTTCTCTAAGCTGTCACTGTAGGACAATATAATAAAGAGGTGACAACATCAGGAGTGCTGGTAAAAGGCTGGCCTTCCCCATTGTTGGGAGTGGGAGGATCTTAGGTAAAGTTCATGGAACCACTTTCTATATCTATTTTATTCTTTATTCTGCTTGGCGCTTGTGGGGAGACACTGTACGTACTTTCTGGCCATGCTGGTAGGGTCCATGTACTTCTTTCTTAGCCCGGAGATCCCTGATCCTGCATAGAGCCCTTTGTGAAGTCAGGAATGCTGCTGTAGAGGAAGCTGAGCTCCCTTCCCACAACTGTGTGTGGCCCTGGAAAATCCAATCACTATTTATTCTATAGTAGGTGAATGCAGAGCAAGTAATGCAAAAAGAAGTGGAAAATATACCTTATTTTTTCTTAACACAACATAGTTGATTGCAAATGAGTTTTCTGGAATTTTGTGAACAACAGAAGAGATTTGAGAACTTTGTCAGTGCTATTATAAATTATTCAAAGGAAAGTTAGTTAATTAAAAAGTACTTTTGAGTCTCATTGCACAAGTTTGTGATGTGAAAACCAGTATGTTTGCTCTTTTTTAAGCAGAAGGTAAATAATGGAGTAATCATAAGCAGAAATCCAAGATTTGTTTTTAAGGACTTTAATCAACAACAGAAGAGTACAGAGAAATACATATTTTCAATAACACAAAGCTCTGATGAAAACCTTCTTTGATATTTTAATATCAGCACACAAATTTAAAACAAAATAAATTAGCTAACACGCTTTGCATATTCTTAAACTCAATTCTTATTAGTCTACACAAAAAGTACTTAAGATGACTGACTAAATGCTAGCCTTCAAGATAAGGCCAATATCCTGTATACTGTAGATGAGTTCCTATTTACATATAGAAACCTGACATGAGTTCACATAACAATTATGTTGGGTAGCCCATATAATACACAATTGAAAGATGATGGCTGAATTGCAGGAAGGTTTGACTGATTGGGAATGATTTGGTTTTCGATTTCATCACTAGAAGAATTCTTAGAATTCTCTTCCACTAGAAAATATTCAAAAAAATTGTTATTTACAATTATACTTATTAGAATATTTTACAATATAGTATTTTTGCCTTCTATTTGCTTAAATATGCAAGTATCTTTTGCATTCCTCTGTTTTAAATTGAAATGATGATCAATACACACAAGGGACATTTGAGCACAGAACAGCGAGAACTCAGACAATTGTTACAATTTTAGTCTTCCCATTACCCCAAATCATTACTACAATAAGTCAGCAAAGTGAGGATTTTGTTGACTTTTCACCAAGAACAACTGAGTTATTTTATTGTACTTTACTTTACAGGCAGAGGCCTTAACAACTCTGGCAACTTCTACACAACTTTATAAATGGAATACAATTTATGATGTTATGTTAGTAACAACCAATAGACAGATAAAGTCAAGGACTGCCCTGGGGGTCCTCCCCCCCCTCCCAGCCAGCAGGTGGAAATTCTTCTATAAATTACCCTCTACAGAGAAGAATTTCTAGTGGCTGCCTTCTACCAAGCAGGCTGAACTTATTTTGTGTTTGTAGAAATTTTGCTATGATCTGCAGCTATATCACTGTAATTTACTACATGCTGTAAAATGTAAAATTAATGAGTACTGTATATTTCATGTTTGTCATGCTCTTAGCACTGCTTGCCACTCACACAAATGAAACTTTATACCAGTCAGGACTCAGGGCTGACTCTGGCTTTTTTGCCGCCCCAGGCAAAAAAAACCAAAACCACCTGGAGCACCGCCAAAGCAAAAAAAACAACAACAAAAAAACAAAAAAACGGCCCTTGAAATATGTCGCCCCAGGAATGACCGGAATGCCGCCCCTTCACATGCGCCGCCCCAAGCACCTGCTTCCTTTGCTGGTCCCTGGAGCCAGCCCTGGTCAGACTTCATGGGAAGTATTCACACTATGTTGGTGAGGATTTTGGCTAATTGTGGTAAAGCTACCAAACAGGGAATTTTACATAGGCAAAATGTAATTACCCAGATTAGATTTTGGTCCTATTACTCGTCTTGGTACTCCTAACTTTTCCAAAAATTGCCATTGAATGTCAGCATATGTAGTTAGGACCTTAGCTTTAGTTCTCATCTGTTAGACTGCACTTATATCAGCAAAACACCCCCTTTAAACATAACATGTTATTAATTCAATACTAACTACGGCCCTCTCTGCCTGGAAAACACTTATGAACATGTATAATTTTAAATTTGTGTGTAGTCCTACTGACCATAATGGGACTGTTAATGCGTTTAATGATAAACACATGAGTAATTGTTTGTAGGATTGGGGCCTCAGAGGGGAGACTGCCACCAACTTAATCACCAACCATATTGTATTTTCCATGGAGGTGTGACTTATGTATTGATCTGCTCTGACTCTAGTTAGTGAATGACAGCACACCCAAGGCAGTATGACAGCACACCCAAGGCAGTTTCCAATCTGATAAATACAGATTGGAAACTGCAGAGAACACTATAAAGCGTGAGTCACATTCATTACTTCCTACTGAGAGTCTGCATTTTTATGGCTGTAATTTTATATAATAATAGATTTACTTCATGCAAAGATAGTTCAGTTTACTTTATTACAAATACATACTGCATATGCCAAATGAAACCAACTTCAGAAGTTGCTGGAATCAAGTGAAGAAGTTTTCATAAAATGTAAAGATTAAATAAGCTTTCCATAGAAACTGAACTTGAAAAGTACCTTACTAAATTATAGAAATTTTCCAAATATCCATTCTCCATGACATATGCACTAATTAAAGCTTGATTTTCAGAGACTCCTGGTACCAGCAGTTCCCACTGCAGTCTATGGCAATTGCAGGTGCTCAGAACCTCTAGAAATCAGGCCATTATGTAATAAGCTATATAAAATGTACACCATAAGACTAAATAGAATGGATTTTTATCAACACAAAAACAGAGTAATGCAGTGATTTATCAGGACCCAGATTATGAAGCAGAATCAACATCTTGTCCTGGATAGTCCAGAAAAGCGAGATTAAGACTTATTTGTCTTAATATACGTTGAATTAATACGCTTCACCACTATATGGTGATGAAAACAATTTATGATTCGGTACATATTAGACAGTCTAAGATGTTAGCTCACCTTGACTATCTTGTGTTTGCATCTGTCTACAAGGTCTGACTTTTAAGCTTTTCTCTTTCCCCTAACTCCCTCCATGAACTGTGGATGTACATATCAACTGCAAAATGTTTTTAAAATGGTTGTAATTATATATACCTATCTCCTAGTTAGTGGAGTCCTTTTAAATATTTAATTTCTTTTTCAAAACCACAATATTCTCCTGATGTTCCTTTGTTTAAAACATACTTATTTCCAATCTTAGCTTTGCAGAAAATCAGCTGAGGGAGAAGTGCAACTGAAGTCAGGAACCACTTGAAGTGGCCACATTTTTTCTTTCTTGCATTGTAACAAAAAATTGTAATAGTGATTAAACAATAAGCATCTAATTTTGTTAATATCAGAGGACAGTTTCTGTACATTATACAAAGGTGTCTATTTCTTACCTTCCACTCCAATCTTATACTTTTGAAAAACACGAATGGTCTGCCCAGTTGTTTTTCCAGTTTGTAACAAATCTAAAAAGAAGTACTGTCATTTTTATGAACTTTTAATGAGAATTTTGAAAAACAAGACGATACAAACCCTGGGGTTTTTTTAGACCAATGCCTCAGCTTTTAAAAATTGAGCAAATCAAAATGATATAGATCGCTAGGCGTTAGTAATAGTTCTGTGATTGTGTGAGTAACTTTCAGGTAGTTTCCCTTTCTGTGCCCTCACAGCACCTATAGATTGCTCTTTGGCTCTCATGATTCAAGACCTTGCTCTTAACTATAAAAGTCTTGCTCTTAATTTATAACCAGCAGCTCATCCTTCACTCACATTCATTTTACATTCTACAGCAAGAAGACAAGGTTAACATTCTCCTTGAAGGCATCGCAGAACATTTTGTCAAAATAGCAAACTGCTGCTAGTGTCCAGCAGCTCAAGGCCACTTCTCTCTCCATTAATGGGGGACAGGTAGGGCTCTGAGCAGGGTTTTTAGAAGGAGGGATCAGAAAGCCCACATAGTCAGCCAATCCCTGCTACTCATTAGCATGCAGGCCTTCACAGCCTCTCTCTCAGCCCTCGCTCTACAGAGAGGATAGCACAAGAATTGTGCTATTCTACATAAAGCATCCGAAAATTTTAAGGACTAATGTGTTAAGGGAAGATTTGCCACAAGTACATACTTTCAGACAAGATTTCCAGTCTTTTTGCATTCTCTTCTAGGGTTGTATACCACTGGTTGGCCATAATGGAACGAACACCAGTAAGACTTAGAAGAATTGCTGTCTCTGTTGGTCTCTCTACAGACATACGTAGATGACTAAAGAAAGTCAATAGTATAAGAATAATAGAATCAATAAATATAATGCATAAAAATGGTAAGTACAAAGTTTCCTGAAACATTATGATGCGTGTTGGGCTTTTGAATATATAGCGGTCAAAAATGACTTTTATTCAACTTTCACCATACAAAACATATCAGTAAATGGTGGAATGCATTTTTCTCATACATTTTTAATTCTTAGTGAAAGTGTGTTGGAATGTTTTGTATTAAGTATGGGATGCTATATAAACAACTATGTTAAGATCTACTTCATCTTTGCAGAGTGTGAACTCCCACCTCGCATTGCTATGTTACTGTTTAGGGAAGGATAATAGAGTAAATTAAAGGAAAGAATAACAGACAAAGCACATTGGTTGTGGATAAGGGGCTGTGGAGTAGGCTTTAGGATCCAGCTGAGTTGTGTGGAGACAGGCATGCTGAGTTGTTGGCAACACTTACCTTCAGGAGGAGGAAAAAGAAGAAGAGAAGTGATTTGTCCTTACATGAGATGCATGTCTGCGCTTCGTCATATTTGGAAATAGGGCTGGTCTTTACTGGTAAAAAAGTTGTGTTTTTTCCCCCTTGTGGTAATAACATGTGTGAGCTCCCCAAGGTAAAACAGCAGTGAAGACAAGGCACTTCAGGCTGCCCTTGCAGTTAAACTAGAGCTCCTGGTCGTATTGTGTTTTTACCTCAACATAGCTCACACATATTAATTACCCACAGTAAAAAAGGCAGATATTTTAGCAGTGAAAATAAGCCGTTAGAGCGAGTGCTGAAAAAGTTTGGAGACTCAGAAACAATAAACAAGGAAACACGTTCTCCTCCCTGGTGCTGGATTAAATGAAATTGTTGCAACTGAACACTTGGAGATTTGGAGTTTTGATAGATTTTTTTTTAGGTGAAATTTTACAGTATTGGAATTGTAATAATTTAAGAATGGAATTTGGCTTTTGTCAGTGTGCATTTCATGGTAATCCCTGTATAAAACAACAGTTAAGGTTTTCTATAATCTCTTTGGAGGATGCTATCTATTTCTTGGGGGAACACAAAGTTATGTGATTTAGTTTTTAATTGAAGTTATTCTAAACGTTCAGGGAACTGTCACAGTCAGAGCCATAAATCACCCACTTAAGAGATGCAGGATGACAGCGACAGGCTGGTAAATACAATAATCTATTAGGATGAGACTGCAAATTTACACAGTTGGAAAACCTACATTAAGGAATTGTCTTTTGACTTAATTTAGGGAACGACTGTGTTTGGGGAAAAAACTTTGAGAAATAAAGGCACCATTCTCAATTTTTTTCATGTAAAAGAGGGGGATTCAGGCTTAGTTACTGGATTTAAATATTTAGAGTTATTTTGTGTGCATGTATATTTATGTATTAGATATCTTATATCCAGCACATTTTAATTTGCAAGGTACTTTCAGTGAAAGTGGCGATACTCACCGATGACTCTTTATATTTTTAGGGGGACTTCTCTATGTATTTCTTATTAGTAGGACATTTATCAGCTGAAGTCAGAAATGTGGAAAGTATTTTAATCTCTTAAGAATTTGTATTAGATATATAAAATAAATGTGTGAGCTCTGTCTCTAAATTTGCAGGGCGATACTTAGCTGCCATCAAGGTTAACACCTTTAATCAGCAATAGTAAACATCTGGAAGGAAGTTAATTAGCATCCCAAACCAATTTATTCCAGCAAAAGACAAACACTTGGCTCAGTGTCAAAGTATTAATTATATAAACCTCCAGAAGGACTCTAAAGTATCTTTCTATGCTAGAAAGGCTGTATCTATTTAACTAGATTGATTTAAAAATCCTGAATTCAGAAGATGGTGGGGAAGGTGTCTGCACCCCCACCCCCGACTCGGTTTCCCCACAGGCTTGATCTGTCCTCGACTCATCTGTGGAGCCCTGATATAATGCAGCACCTGTGAAAAAGGCTTCTGTAGGATCATGGAGGAAAGCGGCCAAACTCCCCACTCCAGACTCAGATCTGAGTCCACCCCACTTTCAGAAGCAGAGGAGACAACTTTAAATTTGCTTTTAAAGACAAAAAATGTGGTACTGTGATGATCTGCAGGATAAAATAGGATTTATTCTACCTTTTGAGTGTATCAAGCTTTGCCAGTCGTTGGAAACTCTGATTTGACCGCACCAGATCTAAAAGCATCATCAACTGGCATTCTGGAAAAATAAAATTAGTTATTTTAACAGCATTTACAAAATGACTATAGATAACATGTATCTTTCTGATGATATTGCTCTTGTGAAAGTATTGACTAAACAGTTTTCAATATAAACACTTATTTTTTCTTCTGTCATAACTGTATATTCAGCTATTTGTTAAGGAAAAGCCTTTGAATAATCACTTTCTACTACTACCCGACGTCTTTTTGTTTTGTGTTTGTATAGCACCTAGCACAGTGGAGTCCTGGTTCATGAGTAGGGCTCCTAGGTGCTATGGTAATACAAATAATAAACAAATAATAATAATAAATAATACATTTACAGGACTCTTTCTGCAACCCTTTCAAGTTCGGTAGAACTGATTTAAGTAGGATTTACTTGCATGAGTAAATACTTCTTAAGTAAAGGTTGCAAAATGTGGTCCAATGTGATTTTTATCCAGAAGGGTCCTATATATTCTTACAAACAAATGACAGGGATCTCTGCTTCATTTGTCAGATGTCTGTCTGAAAGCAAATTCAATTTAAGTGAGATTTACGAATATTTATACTATTATGATAGATAATCAAATTTTGCAAATCAAATGTGATTTTTCCAGATGCGTTCAGTTAATTTACATGGTCAGTGAGACCAAACCAAAGAATATATAGCAGACTAATTCACTACCAACGCCTTTTCTGTACTGTTTTTGAATATTTGTTAAGGAAAAACACAAGCAGCTATTGTAATTCGAATAGCTAACTTACCCTTTCTAAATAAATATTCATGTCCTTTGGAAAACTGTGAAATGTGGATAATTGTAGCCAGGATGGCAAGAAACAATCTCCACTTACAGAAAATTTAGTGACCTAGAATTATAATGCCATGTTTCCACATATAGGTCAGTGGAGGCTCATAAGAATTAATATTTATTAGCTTCCATGAAAATTAGCTCTGTACCCAATTCAGCCTACAGGTAACATTAAATGACCTCATGGGCTGTCAACCTGTGGAATGTTGGGTAAATGACCAGAAAGTGGAAAGATTGTGCAGCCACCCCTGACAGATCCACTGTGTACAGGGGATATTTAAGGGCTTGAGGCCAGATTTGTAAAGATACTTGAAATTAATGGGTGTTTGGTGCCTAAATCCTTTAAAAATCCCACTAGGTGCCTGTCTCCTTCGATGCCTAAATACCTTGAAAAATCTGGCCTCAAATCCTTAAATATCCCATGACCCTAATGGATCTGTCAGGATTAATTCCCTGTAAAATGTATACTGTGCAGCCTCTAATAGGAATAACTATATTTTAAAGGGATAGAAGTGGTAACCACATGAAAAGGACATTAAGCACTTAGTAGCCTTGGTGTTAAAGTCATTTTTGAAAACTGGACTTTGGCTTCTAAGGGTACGTCTATACTACCCGCCAAATCGGCGGGTAGTAATCGATCTATTGGGGATTGACTTATCGCGTCTCATCTAGACGCGATAAATCGATCCCAGAAGAGCTCTCCGTTGACTCCGGAACTCCAGCACGGCGAGAGACGGAAGCGGAGTCGACGGGGGAGCAAGCCTGCGCCGCGTGGGCCCGAAGTAAGTAAATTTACTTCGATCTAGGATACGTCGACTTCAGCTACGCTATTCTCGTAGCTGAAGTTGCGTATCCTAGATCGATCCCCCCCCCCAAGTGTAGACCAGCCCTAAGACACTTGGGTGTATCTGAAAATAGAAGACTTTGCTCTTTCAACAGGCTCAGAGAAATTTAACAGACACAGGAAACAGACTTCTTTTCATTTCCAGTGAGAGTGAAAGCCATCACCACATTGGTAAAAATGCATCTGAGTAACGGACAAACCTATCAAAGCTTTCTGAGAAAATATTAGATATTGTATCATTAGCCTCTGTGTTTTCCCTGCACTATGGTCTCTGTCCATGGAGAAGTGCTGAAAATCACACAACATCTGTCTCACATATTTTCTGTTCCAGTGGTGTCTTTGTCAACATGTTTAGAATTTCCTGTTGATAAAATAGGGGGACTAGACTTTTCCTAGCACTTGAAATTTGATTCAGCATTCAAGAAGCACCATCAGTCTAGACACATGAAAGGCATTTCCCTGCTTTTTCAGGGGACTATAAAACAAGACTACCAGAGACATATAATTTAGGCCCATGTTTTCAAAAGTGACCTCTAATTTTCAGTGCCGAACTCTAAACATGTAAAACATAATTTATAAATACCATCTCCACCTCTAACTCAACTCAATTCAGAGATGTCAGCACTCGGAAACTCTGAGTATCAGATCTTGGGCTCCCACAATCTGAAGCAACTTTTGAAAATTTTACTCCTAACCTTATAATGTGTCTTTTTGAGAAATTTGGACCCAGTCGGAAGAAACTAAATTTCAGGAGAAAGAAAAATATATCCAACAATAAAAACAGTCAAGTAAGTCTGACAGTAACCCCTCCGTCCCAAAAGTAGTGTTAGATTCTCACTGCTTAAATTCTAACACTATTCTAACAGATAGCAAACAACAGGAATTGAAATTGCTATTTGTTCCATATGCTGAATGCAGAACTTCTTGAATGAAGAGCATGGTCCCTTAGCTCTGTGTTAAACTGTACCTTTCATTGCATAACCCTAATATTCTCATAATTATTTGGCATGGAATAGAATTTTATGATGCTTTGCAAGGGAAGAGAACACAATACATAGTTTTTTCAGCTTCCTTATCTCACCTGGGATGTTCATAGCAATGAATCTGTTAAGTAAAATATGAGACAAGAATCTTTCCATTCCATAGAACAGAAACGCACTGCAGTTATTCAGAAGCTGCTCCCACTCAGCTTGACTGCAAAGAAAGGTAAGCTATTTAGACCAGGCAGTTGTTTTACAGCAATATTTTTCTGGATACATCTATACAAAATGTTTCAATGTCAATTACTCAACAAACAATTGTTTGAAAAGTAAAAAGACAAAAAGAAAGAGAAGACTTCAGTTATGGTACAGAATTTGAACAGCAGTGTGTGTGAACTGTTACACAATAATTTACTTAGCTAAACTATATACTTTACCATAGTAATACAACACCTAAAAATAAATAAGACATGGACTGTGCTTTTAAGATTTAAGGGACTATTCTACAGAGGAACAAGGGAGTATATACTGTGCAATCCCCATTTCTTTGAGATACAGTATTTATTTTAATGTTCAAAGGGAATGCTGAAGGACTAGCAGAGATACACTCATTAGGGAGCTAAGCAATTGGGGTGTGGAAAGAGATGATCCTAAAATTGAAGTAATTATAAATGAAGCTAAGTGAACCAACTGTATGAAACAATATTAATTCCATCATCAGGTCTTCTTGAAATTGTAAACTACAGGATGAATCGGCACTATTTTATTTCAGAAGTCTGTGCTACAATATTACAATCCTATAGTTAGCGTGAAAATGATATAGTTTTCAAATATTTGGTTCCAAAATTGTTGATTTATTAACTCAGTGAAGATTAAAGTACTTGTAAGATGGATGGGAGGTGATCTGAATTACCTGAACTTGTAACCTCCTGTTATTTTGTCAGAGTGATATTGCTAGAGTGCCAATGTTATAAATGTGTCTATGTATATACTTTATAACTTTCTCTCAAACTCCTTGTATATGTCTTATCCAGCTATTCATTATTTTCTGAAGTTTCATTTATGGTAATTTTATAACTATCAAGAAGGACAGTGCCATTTGCTATCAATAGAATACCCCTACATACTATAGCCTTGCTTGTGATCAATATGGCAAACCGTATTTCAGGTGTGTCTTCTGGATTCTTTCTTTAAATTCTTCCATCTATAAATCTGTAGATATGCTTAAGGCGATATTTAGATAGGGGCGATGTCTTCCTATGCATTTGCAAAGCACCTAGCACATGGTTGGGGCCTCTGGGAAATACCTCTTTTTTTTTAAAAAAAGAGAAATATAAAAGAGCCATAACAAACCTTGGAACATGCATGCTACCAATAACTCCTTCCCAGTGTGGTGTAAATTGGTCATGGTATTTTTCTAGGATTTCCTTTATTTTTTGGGAAGGACTTACTGCTTCTGTAACATAAGAATTTAATCATTTAACATAATATAGAGTATGCAATGCAGCCTAAATTACTAACATGCAGAGGCTGGTAATACAATTTTTTTATTTCTATCATCATTCAGTCTAAAGTTTTTCATGAGAAAAGTCCAGTCGCCATGCCCTGTCAATTGTAGGTCTTAATCCTGACTAAAGCTAAAGGTGCCAGCTAGTGCCAAGTGTGATGGCATATTTTGTGACTGAGAGGGATGAAAAGATAACCTAGGAGAGAAGTCAAGGATAGAATAGGTATAAAAATGAACTCTAAAGATGGTTCTTCTGTGTCAAGAGTTAACATAACGTTGCACTGCTCGTAATATTCCTGTTTTAGGGGCTCAGATACTCTGGTGATAGGAACTATATAGCACCTATAGACAAAAGGAATTCAATTACCAGAGCTCTCAGTTTAACACATTTCACAAGACTAAACTCAAAAACAAACAACCCTTCAGTTTTAGTTACAGTTTAATTAGTCTTTTACATCTTGATTATATTTTCTATGCTCATGCAGCTATAATTTCCAACTACGTGGAGCTCCTCCAAAACTTCAGAATCAGTTATTTCTGCTCTGCTGTCAAAGAGAAATTAGGTAGAGCAATGTGGCTGGAGCAATATTTTCCCCTTTGTTAAAGATTATTTTTTATAACTTTATCTGGTTCAAATTCCAAATGTAAGTATATTTTGAGCATGCTGAATAAATTCGCTTTTGTAAATAAATTGGAATAAAAATTAAATTAAATTGTCTTCAGTGGGAAAATAGGTGACATTGGCAGTTATGAAAATATTTTGTGTCATACTGTACACAGTAACTGATACACGTAGCCTTGGTAAATGCACTCCACAAGAAAGAAGTGGCCATTTTTAAATGACCTTACATTGACATTCTTAATTATCGTTGTATCCTTGACCTCTTATAAAGCATCACAAGATAACATGCCACTTCAAGGCTTTAATCACTACATGAGTTTTATTTATAATCTTTGGCTAGAGGACTTCTAAATATAACTCTTGTTAAAAGTGATAAAATATATACAGAATTCTAGCATAATGGCTTTTATCCATCAGTAGAATGCATAGAATTTTGTTTTTCAAACTTTAACTAGAAAATGTTATTTTTATTTGTTATTTATTTTCAATTTTAAATGATTAGTTCTAAATCACAAATATGAAATTTCCATATGTACAGCAAACTGGTATCACATTTCTAGGAGGTTATTTGGGAGATAAGTGCCTAAGTGCTTTTGAAAATCTTACTCCCAGAGTTTATGTAAATTTGAAAGCAGACAATTTGATTTTTTTTGTCTTCTAATTCTTTACACAGGTTTTAAGTGTCAAACCTCCAGGCTGGATTTAAGTGATAGAGTTACATTATTATACCAAATATTTTTAGTAATTTGAATGGATACTCAGGGTCACAGAAGTTTTAATGTATGATTACATTTCAAAGAATGCAGAATAAACACAGATTTTTAGAAATGTGCTGATTCACTATTTGCTGTCACTTGTAGATAACAATTTGATACTTATGCAATGCTGCTTTTCTATAAATTTAGAAAATGTGAAACTATTAACACCAATTGTTGAGGGAGGAAAAGGGTTACAAATTAAATACTGTAAGAATTTCAGTTTTACATGAATTATTTAAAAAAGAAAAAAAAGTTCAGCTTGTTCCCGTGGGGTGAAATTCTCATCACCAACATGAAGTCAGAGTGATCAGGTTCTGTGCAGGTAAAACACCAAGCGACAGTGGGTTTGGGAGCTGAAATTTGCCCTCACAACCTGATGCAAGGGTATGGAGTTGCAGCACAGATCTCCACTGCAGCTTATGAACTGGAGTAGCAGCTACAGCTCCTCTGTATCAGTTGCATGTTATCTAAGTATGACTGGCTCCCAATGTAGAGCACTCTACCTCTTCTTCACCCCACTCCCACCACTACCCTTTGCTCTAGCCCAGTGATACTCAGACTTCAGTGGTTCAGGAGCCAAATTAGTGATCAACATTATCCAACATTACCCAAAAGACCCACAGTAGTGTGAATTCATTGTTTCATTTACTATTTTTATATATAATATATATATATTATTCTCACAGCAAAATGCCTGACCAAGTATTCTACAATTGCTTAATAACATAGTAAAAGCATCCTGATTGGTTAATAACTTAGATTAGTTCATAATTAAATCACACGGTGTTTTAATATCATGTGCTGGAAAGAGCTGCAGGAGACACATTCAAGTGTCAGTTGCAGCTCGAGAGCCTTAGTCTGTTCTGGCCTATGCAGGGCCTGCATGGAGATTTCTTCTGCAACACATAGGAAAATCACACAACACTCATTCCTGTGGCTCCCCATGAACCTCCAATGCACGCTTAAGTAGTGCTGAGGGCCTTACGTTTACCATTTTAATCCAAAAATAGCAAAACAAATTCTTGTTAAAGAGCTGTACATTTTGTGGGGAAAATATAATGAGAAAGATTATTGAAATAAATTATTTTCTGGGAGATGTTGGTTCCATATTTATATTTCATTATATTCCATTATACGAAGAAGGAAGAATGCAGCCTAATTTGACTGAATCTGAAACAGGTTTTTATTTCTATAAGAAGCTGAGAAAAAATAATTAAAACATAAGCAACATTATGAGGATGAGCTGTTATGTCAACTACTTCGTGTCTTAAGTTCATCACTTACTATAAAAATGTTCCAAACCCAAAAAACCTTTAGATTGTGGAGAACATAATCTTCTAAATATATTACCTGCTTCTCTTGCTTCATTATATGGATCCACAACATCTGACCTATAGCTAAGGAGGTGTAAACAAGGAAATTTATCATCTTAACCGATTCATTCTTGTTAATAGTTCCTTTTGAAAGGATACATTTAAAATTGTGTGTATCAACAGATAGGCAATTAGGAGGTAGAACACGATTAATGGGTACCTACAATTAAATAACAAAGATTATTTTTTTTGCCATGCAAAAATATTCAGTAGTTATATCAATATTGCACAACACTGTGTCTGACAAAATGAGCTACACTAAAATGCTTTGCTGGGGGCTTAGACCAAACGTGGTACAATATGCCAGTGCCAACTGAAACCAAAAACATAAGCATATTTTGTTGGGGAGAAGCAGTTCAAGTCTGTTTGATGCTGCTTACCTTGATCTAATGCTGGATACTTTGCTCATACACAGAATATGAATTTAAAGGAAATGGAGATTAGTTACCTGTAACTAGACGCTCTTCAAGATGTGTGGTCCCTGTCGTATTTCATATGTGGGTATGCATACATGCCATGAGCCTGAGTCCAGAAATTCTAAGCAGCAGTGTCCATTGGCCTGCAAACATGCAGATCTCTCCATACCCGACTAATGACATAAGAGGCAGTGTGGGCCAACACCTCTCCAGTTCCTTTTCTGATTGCAAATCCAACAGGATTTGAAGCAGAGGAGACGAAGGGTGAGATATGTGTATTCAGATAGGGATCAAAAAATCTCAAAAAACTTCCTGTTACAGGTAAGCAACCTTCATTTCTTCCACATGTGGGTGGATTGACAAGCAGTGCTTAGACTGGAGGGGAGTGAGAAAAAGCTGGAAGCAAAGATGCTTGCAGTACTGCAGTTTCCACAGCTGCATCTGCAGCAGAGGCCTGAACTAGCTCATAATGTCTGCACTTTGCAGAGATACACATCTCACCCAAGCAGTAGAGGCAACATTGGTGATTGTCACCCATGAAGAAGGAACAAGGGCAGGAGACACAATTCTTGAACCCCAGGACTTGGGGCATAGTTCCAGGCCACGGGCAGGGAGTCCCCAATACAGAGAAAAACAAGCCATAATAACAATACTGTAAATCTCTAATTGGACTAATATAAAAGTTAGTTAATAGTTTCTATGTTTCATATTTATTTACAGGTTCTATCAAGAGAAAAAGCTGCAGAATTCTGTAGACACAGGGATTCTGACTCAGGCCATGCGGCAGTAAGATGGAATTGGAGAGGTGTCAGCCTGCGCTGCCTTTTATGCCCTCAGTCAGGAACACAAGGAGATCCACTGCACACATGTGGGCCAATGGACACTGCATGTTAGAATTTCTGGACTCGGGCACACGGCACTCATGCATACTCAGGTGTGGAATACACATAGGCACCAGCACTCAAAGAAGAACTAGCTCAGCACTTATTGGGCAAAGATTAATAAAAAAGATTCTAACAAATTCTGTGGTTTTCACTCCATGTCACACTTACAGTGTGTGTAACAAAGACCCTGATCAACAAACTAATCTATTGCTTCTCTTAAACCATGCATCTTAGGAAAAATTTAAGGAAATAATTTTTTTTAAAAAAAGCTGAAATACAACTACGCTCCATCTGTTGGTGAGATAGCTTGCGATTATGGTCTTAACATAGGGATAAATGTCTCACTACACTTTTATGTAAATTAGTATGGATTTCTCTTGCTTACCATTTTTATGTTCTTTTTCTGATCCACTTTTGGTTTTGGCTCCTTTGTACTTTTAGGGTCTTTTTTTACTTCATTCTCTGTGAAAGTTCAAAGAATAAAAACTTTAAAATATAGGTGGTATTTGCTAAACTGTTGTGCAAATGCTCCTTCATTGAAAAAAAATAGGTAATGATTTTAAAAGATAGATAATATGTGGAATGTTTTGTATCCGAATAGGGACTGCTGAACCCAGTGTCATCCCCGGCCCGCTGAGTGATGGCATAATGAGCCATGAACGTGTGGGAAAGAGGATCACGTTGAGGCTCTACAGAAGTCCTGGATAGGGATGTGTGCCAGGAAGGCCGCTGAAGATGCCTGAGCTCTAGTCGAGTACGCTCTGACAATTGGCAGTGGCAGCGGAACCCACATCAGGTCATAACAGGTCCTTATGCATGAGGTAATGTTGTATGTAACAACATGGGATGTAATGCTGTGCTCAGCATTGGTGAGGCCCATATTGGAGTACTGTTTCCAGTTCCAGGTGCAACACTTTAGGAAAGATGTGGAAAAACTGGAGAGAGTCCAGAAGACAGCAACAAAAATAAATGTTTAGAAAACCTGAGGAAAGGTTAAAAAAATGGGACATGTTTAGTATTTGTCATGACTCAAGGGTCTCAAACCTAGGTCCTCAGGGTCCATGGGAGAAAACATATTCCAACCCTTCACCTAACAGTCTGCTAAAACTGGCTTACCTATGAAGCCCAGCCCCAGGGTAAGGCTCTGCCCCGAGGTCAGACTGGCAGAGCCACAGAGCAGGTGATTGGTCCACTGGCTCTACTTAAGCCAGTGGCAGGAACACGAAAGTTTCTGAACAACTAGACTCTACCCTGCTCTGTACTGTGTGCCTGCTGCTCCTTGATTTCCTGGCATCCTGGCCTAGCTTGACTCCTGGCATCTGACTTGTGGTTCAGGACCTCCAGTTTGTTTCCTGCCTCTGACCCCAATATCTTCAAAAATTTCAAAAATATCTTCAAATATTTATTTAAGGGCTATTATAAAGAGCATGGTGATCAATTGTTTTCCATGTCAACAGAAGGTCGAACAAGAAGTAACAGGCTTAATCTGCAACACGGGAGATTTAGGTTAGATATTAGAATAACTTTCTAACTAGAAGGGTAGTGAAGCTCTGGAATAAGTTTCCAAGGGAGGCTGTGGGATGCCCATCATTGGAGGTTTTTAAAAATGGGTTGGACAAACACTAGTAACAGATGGTCTACAGTGAAAAAGCTTGCCATGCACTAACTGGCTTCATGGACCCTGCTATTGCACACTACAGTTCCACAGTGTTCTTTGACACAGACCTTTTAGTGCATGGCAATAGGGTCCCCCTGGCAAGTTACTTTGTGGCAAGCTAGTGTTCTATAAATTCACACCCTGGCTTGCTGTGCACTAACTCACTGCATACACAAGCCCCTAGATCACTTCGCTTAATCTGAATTTTTCAATTTAGCTTCTTTGTTTTGTTCTCTGTTCTGACAGCTACTTCAAATGTTACGGTTCTAAGAACCACTTGTGTAATCTAAAGTTTGAAAGACCTTTTAAAATCCAACAAACTTTATAAGCGCTTTAAGGAAGTCCAGGATATTTTAAATTAGAGGCCTTGGAAGCAGATATTGTACTGACACTTTTTGTTCTTTCGTATATGTCACAAGTCAATATCTAGATTGATGCAGCAGTTAGACGGCAGAATATCGAGAGCAGCAAGGTGTTGCAATCCATCCTCCGATCTTCTAATTGTGCACTCCTCCACCATGTTTGACCATCCATATCGCTACCCTGCGGTCACACTGTGAAGTTTGGGTGAAGCTAAATTTCTGCACTCTGGTTGTTCCAGTCACTAGCCTGTTAAGCCTAGCTGAGGATCACATCCCACCTTGCAAACAGGGGGACGTCAGTTAGGGTTTCTGAAATTTGTGTCTCTATCCCAGAGTTGCTGCCACAATGGGAGGACATAGCTGTTAGTCCTGATATATCTTTGTTCATCTGATTTGGCACTGGGCTGGCAACGCTGGACGTGAGAGCATGAACAGCCGCTGCAAAAGACGTTGCAAAATCAGTCATGCAGGAACTGCAGGTAAAGTGGCTGTACATAGAACTTGGATAATCTTTCAGCTGTATGGTCAAAATGTAGGTTAAAGAGAGGTGACAGACTGCTAGCGTGGATTCAATCTTGGTGGCTTTTTTTTTTAGAAAAAGAACAGCTCACACTGTAATGGTATTATAAGTCTGTACATTACTGAAAAACTATAGTATTTTTTCATATACTTTTCTCAATAGATATTCCAGTCCATATTACTAGGAAACTTTTGGGCAGGGGTCTCAAACTCAATTTATCTTAGGGCCAGTGCCAGTCCTCAAATCCTCCCAGCGGGCCAATAATGTCACTTATGCTGCCCAAACTCTGCCCCCCAAACTCCACCCCCACCTGCCTAAGGCTTTGGGAGGAAGTTTGGGTGGGGAAGAGGCCTGGGGTAGGGGATTGGGGTGCAGGCTCTGGGATGGAGTTTGGGTGCTGGGTGCAGGCTCTCGGCTTGGGCTGGGGGTGGGGTTGCAGGCTCTGGGATGGAGGATGGGGGTGGTGTGCAGGGTCTGGGAGGGAGTGCAGGCTCTGGGAGGGATTTTGGGGGCAGGAGGGGGTATGTGGAGAGGGGGTGTGGGTGCAGGCTCTGGGAAGGGGTCGGGGGGTGCGGCGCTTACCTGGGGTTACAAGGCAGGGCGGGCCGGGGGGCTTCCGCGTGCTGCTTCCCCCCAGGCACCACCCCTGCAGCTTCCCATTGGCCGCAGGGGCGCTCGGGGCGGGGGCAGCACGCGGAGGCACAGTCCCACCCCACCCCGGGGCCACAGGGAGGTGCCGGCAGCCACGTGGAGTGAGCATGCAGGAAGCCGCTCAGCTCCGCGGCGCTGCTGGTGGTGAGTGGGGCCTTGGGCCATTTTAAATCGCCCAGGGGATGAGCGGGGGGAGGGGAGGAGTGCTCTGGGGTGACAAGCAGGGCCAAGGGAGAGACCTGGCCTCAAAATTGCTGGAGCCCTGAGGGCCACATTGGGGAGGTTCTCGGGTCGCAGACGGCCTGCGGGCCAGGACTTTGAGACCCCTGCTTTTGGGTATGAAATCTTGTCTCATAGTCAAATGTATTCAATTTAAAAGAAATGAATAACATAATAAATAATGGATTTTATAATATCATAATATCTGCATGCAAATAATATTCATGCAATTGTACCTGGTTCTTCTATATGTATTCTATTGTAGAGAATTTGGAGAGAAAAGTCTCTGGATACAGAACTTATTGCTTCCTCTTGAAAGATACTTAGAGCTTCCAGAGGTAACTCCATAAGTAGTTTGTCTGCTAGTAATATCACACAATCACCTAAATCCATAAGTCCACCTGATATAACAAAAATGAGATATTTAGTAATTCATCAGAACTATGTTAATAATTAAAATTACCAGGAATATGGAGTTTCTTCTTCATCCCACTGCACAAAACGCTTTTAAAATAATGTTGTTATATTTTAATATTCAAAATTCAATAATAATATTCTGGATAATTCCCTTCATCCAAAGAGAGGCTCTGCAAACCTCCTAGGATATGCATTTGTGGAGCCTAATCCTCCTTCAGAGGAGAAAGTACCTCATTAACAATCATACTGTCCCTCGAGCAATGTCACATGAATTTGACATATATGCAGTTTCCACCATGGGAATAATATTAGGAAATGCAGACTTGCCCATTCTGACATGCAACATCCTAACAAAAAGGCAAGTTAAATGAATTTCAGACAGAGTACATTTTCAAAGGAGCTGTTATCCAAAGATAGCAGTATCTTTCTGTATGAAACAAAACAAAACGGTTACTTACCTTCTTGTAACTGTTCTTCAAGATGCATGCATACGTTCATTCCACTAAAGGTACGTGTGCATCTTGTGTACTGGTGTTAGAGTTTTTCCTAGAGGCCCTTGTAAGGGCAGCTACACATGTTCCCTAATTTCCCTTATGCTTGGAACTGAAGCTATAAAGGGTGGAGCTGTCCTGTTCGTCCTTCAGTTCCCTCATACTGGAAGCTTAGAGGATAGGAAGGAGGGTGGGTTGTGGAACGGACATATGCAACACAACTCGAAGAACAACAGTCCTGAGAAGGTAAGTAGCCATTTTTTCTTTGAGTGATTTCATATGTTCATTACACTGCAGGTGACTCCCAAACTGTTTTCAATGGAGGCGAGACGAGGAGTGTCATCTGAAAAGGGAACGGAGGACTGCTTTCCCTACATTTGAATTATCCCTTGATGTTGTACTAATTGCATAATGTCTAGAAAATGTCCATACAGAGGCCACTCTACAAATGTCAACAATCGGGACCTTGCCCATAAAGGCAGCAGAGGCCAAATGTGCCCTAGCTGAATGCGCTGACATTTTCTCAGGAGGCATCAGACCTTCAGCAGCATACAACATAGCAATGCAGCTGGTAATCCATTTAGAAAGTTGTTGTGCCTTCATAGGATGGCCTCTCATTCTTTCCATATAGGAAACAAAGAGTTGGGAAGAAACCCAAAAGGTTTTTGTTCTATGTAAAAAGCCAAGGGATCTGTGCACATCTAGAGAATGCCACTTTTCCCCCCATCTTTATGAGCAGGTGGCTTTGGAGAAAAGACTGGTATGTATGATTGATTAAAGTGACGATCAGATAGTACCTTGGATAAGAACTTAGGGTGGGGCCCAGGTTGCACTTGTCCTTGAAGAATGCCATATAAGGAGGGTCTATTACCAGAGAATGCAGCTACCTCACTCTCCTTGCTTATAAAAAGGCCACCTTAGCCAAGCGATGTTACATCGAGTAAGAGGCTAAGGACTCAAATGGATTTGTTTGATGGTTAATGTTTTTATCGTTTCACCCTCCTGCAGCTGTGCTGTCTTTGCGTACGTGAATGAGAATTACCTGCCAGTCAGAGAAGCATCCTCAGATCTCTCTCCCTTGTTACATTACACTGTGTGAGAGTAAAAAAAAAAGAAAA
Source organism: Macrochelys suwanniensis (assembly GCA_033296515.1). NCBI lineage: Eukaryota > Metazoa > Chordata > Testudines > Chelydridae > Macrochelys > Macrochelys suwanniensis. The sequence goes on along the minus strand of CM065778.1, from coordinate 115,611,973 downwards.
AAAAAGCTATCTTCTAACTTAAAAATCTCACTTCAGACTTTATCTGTTATAAATTTTAGAATACTTTTACACTGTGTGTTGTGTGATTCTAACTACAGAGTTATCGAATGTGTTAATATCCTACACTCCAAACTAGTCTCATTTCCATTTTTTGTGTCAGGAAATTTTAATTGTTACAGGCTTACCTTTGTTTATTCCAATTACTAAGAGCACTGTGCTCATTTAATTACTCTTCTGCATACCAATCTTGCTAGTGTTTATACGTCCTCATATATGTGTGCTTTGTTTATGACTATCGGAACCTAAAAAGTTCGTTATGAAAATTAACAAAGACAAAAATACCTTTTCACACCTAACCCCTATTTTCTAAACTGCTCATGTTGATTCAATTTATGCATCACCTTAGGTTTTGTCTACACTGAACGTTCATCAGTAAAACTTTTGTTGTTCAGGGTGTGGAACGCCCCCACCCCTCCCCGAACGACAAAAGTTTTACAAACAAAAAGTGCCAGTGTGAACAGTGCTTTCGCAGCAGGGGAGCTCTCCTGTCAACAAAGCTACCACTGCTCGTTGAGGGTGGAATTTTTTTCGGACGGAGAGCTCTCTCTTGCCGACAAAGAGCAGCTACACCTTGCGCCTTTTAGCAGCACGGCTGTAGCGGCACTGCTGTGTCACTAAAAGGAGTGTAGTGTAGACATAGCCTTATACACTACTTTTTAGACTCCTCTACTGTTCACCACTTCCAAACTAGCCTATTAATTCCACCAACCCAAAGAGGATGCTACCTGTTCTCCATTATGCCCCAACTTTTGTGTGTTATCGCAACAATTTCCAGCTAGGCATGTGTATCTGAACACTGATTAATCTTGAACTGTAATGGTCATATGCCTCAATCTTATTTATTTAAATCCAATTCTTAGTTCTAGAATTCTAATTTCTTATGACAAAATTGAGAAGAATTATTAGTTGTTTACAAGCTTGTTTTGTTAGTATATTTAGTTTATGAGTTTTTAATAATAATTGTTTTTCTTCAGTTTAAGAGATTAGAGATATTAAATTGTGTTAATGCTGTAACCTAGTTTATTTTCACTGAATTTACCTTGGTTATTCAATATTATCTTACTTAATGTGTGCACTGAATTGTTAGCAATGCTTAGCTGTTAAACCTCTCTCAGTAAGAGACAAATATTCTTTGGTAAGTTTAGTGCCTTGAGTAACTGATTGAATAGCATGGTTACTGATTCTCATGACTTTGAGTTTTACCCTTTTATGATAGTAGTTCTGTCATAGATAATCCAGTTTTGTTGTGATTTTGTTCTATTGTTTTAGAATTTCATAGTTAATTAAAAGTTGATTTTAACTATTAACTTTTATTCCTCATTTGTTTCATTTTATATACTGAAATCATTTGCATATTTTTCCTTGTTATTTTAGTTACTTCAATAAACATTCTCTTTATTTCAACATCAAGTTCAATTGCTGATTTTGAGATATCAGCTAGTGCATTAAAAGAACCCTGTGACAAAATTAATGGGAGTTACACTTCTTGAGAGAGTCTCTTGAATAGCCTGTATCAATAATTCCATCTATTTAATTGTTCTATCTCCCAGTTATCCATTTTGAGAATTTTGTTTGATGTTTTTAATAATTTTTAGATCCAATTATTTGGTGCTTAGATACTTGTTTCCACGCCACTCTGTCCTTGTGAATGGGACACATGCCCTGAGCTTGTATATACCTGAAATGAGCTCCTCCCACCTCATGGTAGAAGCTTCTGTTACCATAGTCATAGCAGGGAGAGCTGATGAAAATGGGATTCCCCAGCACACAATGTCCTGGTTCATCCACCAATCCAGGGATGACAATACTCTGTCTGGGATGTGTACCAACCTGTCCAGATGGCATACCTGAGGGTAGCAGACCAATTTTAGCCATGCCTGCATACAGTAGCGTAGCCGGGGGGGGAGCAGGGGGAGCGGCCGCTCCCCCTATGAGGAAAAGCGGCGCTAAGGCGCCGCCCGAGCCTCGCTAGGGCAACGCTTTAAAAGGCCTGCGGCTCCTGCCGCTGCAGGGAGGCACGGGTCTTTTAAAGCGCTCCCCCACTGCTGGAGCCTGAGCGGGGAGTGGCTCAGGGGGGCAGCGAGGCGGCTCCCCGCTCAGGCGCTGAGGGGGGGGGGGCAGCGAGGTGGGGGGCTCCCCGCTCAGCAGCTCAGCCGCTGAGCAGGGAGACAAAGAGCAGCCGCAGCAAGCCGCCCCTGGTCTCCCCGCTCAACAGCTCAGCGGGGAGGCAGCGGGCAGTCGCAGCAAGCCGCCCCTTGTCTCCCCACTCAGCAGCTCAGCGGGGAGACAAGGGGCAGCCGCAGCAAGCCGCCCCTTGTATCCCCGCTCAGCAGCTCAGCGGGGAGACAAGAGGCAGCCCCGGCGAGCCGCCCCTTGTCTCCCCGCTCAGCAGAGAGACAAGGGGCAGCCGCAGCAAGCCGCCCCTTTTCTCTCCGCTCAGCAGCTCAGTGGGGAGACAAGGGGCAGCCACAGCGAGCCGCCCCTTGTCTCCCAGTTCAGCGGGGAGGCAGCGGGCAGCCGCAGCAAGCCACCCCTTGTCTCTCCGCTGAGCTGCTGAGCGGAGAGACAAGGAGCAGCCACGGCAAGCCACCCCTTGTCTCTCCGCTCAGCAGCTCAGCCGCTGAGCGGGGAGGCAGCGGGCAGCTGCCCGCCGCCCCCCAAGGCGACCGCCTAGGGTCACCTAGTGGGTGTGCGGGCCCTGCCAGCGGCGGTGCTTTAAAGGGCCGGGCTCCACAGCGGACCTTTAAAGCGTGGCAGGGTGAGTACAGGGGGAGGGGGAGGCGCCTTTTTATAGCGCCGTCGCTCCCCCTGTGCTCAAGACCTGGCTACGCTACTGCCTGCATACCCTGGAGATGGAGCCTGGCATGTTGGGTCACATTATATATAAACTGTCAGGAATCAGGGACTGCAACAGAAGCTAGTTTCCAGGCAACCAGATAAGCACAGCTGGCCTGTAGTATGGTGCCTGATTGGCTTTGCCATCTGATTGATTGGAATAGTTAGAAGACTGGCTTTTAAGGCCAGCAGCAGCAGTTCAGTAGCTGCTCAAAGCATTTGCTCACAGATACTTCTGTGCATGCTTGTTCCCAATCTGCCTCCTGCCTTGTTCCAGTCTTGCTCCTGTTCTGCACCCAGCCCTGCCTCTGCCTTGCCTCACTCTATGTAACCCGGTTCTAATCCACAGCTCCGATTCCTGACCTTTGACTTTGAGTCTGACCCTGGGCTCTCGCACCAGGCCTCTGACTCCAGCTGTGATCCTGGGCTCTGATTCCTAGCTACTGACTCCTATTTTAACCACTAGGCCTGAGTCCTGAGTATCTGTCAGATGGCAAGGCCCAGAAAGCACTCCTCAAAGGAGTAGTGGATGAGCTCCCCTTCCCAGACCGACTGGGCTCTGATACTAGATGAAGAGCAGACTCTCTGAGATGTGTCTAAAATGCACTTCTCTTTGCTTCCTCATCCTTGATTTAAATCAGTGACAGCTCGGACACCTATCCCAGCTCTCAATCCTCTTTTTAGCTGAGTGACTTTCCCATTCCCAGCCACAGAACAAAGCAGTCCATAATTTGAGCCCTGGACCTGTCTGTCTCCCTCTCGGTTTCTCCTCTTGGAGCTTCTTGGGGGAGAAACTCAAGCACCAAGGGTGTGTCCACATTACAGAGATTGTACCAGCATGGTTATTTTGGTATAGCCCCCCAGCATAGATGCAGCCTACACTGAAAGGAGGAGTTTTTCTGTCACTGTAGGAACACCACCTCTTCAAATGATATTAGGGTACAGACATACTAGACAGTTTACATTGGCGCAGCTACACCGATGCAGCTGTGCCGCTGTAAGCTCTCTAATGTAGCCGCTCTAAGCTATTAGGAGTGATGGCCATTAGTCCTATTTACAACCTGATCCTGCAAAGACTTACATATGTTACCTTTAAGAACACGAGTAGTCCCTTTCATGGGACTATTCCTGCTTAAAACTAAGCATGTGTGTAACAGCTCTCCCGTTGGCTTAACTACTCCAGCACCGGCGAGTGGCAGAAGCTATGTCAGTGGGGAAAGCTCTCCCAGAGATGTGTTTTTTTCACACCCCTGACCAAAATGCCTATGCCGATGTCACTTTTCAGTATAGACCAAGCGTAGGACTGTACTAAGTCATACAGACTGTGAGACCCCTACAGCCTAGAAGAGTGAAGGAGAAGATGAATAAGGAGACTGATGGACCCCCAAAAAGTTCTCTCTTTTTGACATTCTGCAATGGGTCATCTTTTCCTCTGAATAGATTGGCTTGCTATGGGCTTGTGCAGCTTTGAAGGTGGTGGATAATCTAAGCAGCTATTTTGCAGGCATAATCAAGTACCTGGACATGTATAGTAAATGGCCTAAATTGCACTTAAAATATTTGTACTTACAAACTGTTGCCGGCGGGGGTAGGGTGGGTGGGTGGGGGGGGGCAGGGTGTGTGTGTCAGTATTTCAAAATCTATCCCTACATATTATTTTCTAGATATGACATACCTTGTAATCCAGTATGTTTTGTCTCCTTATCTTTGGCTTTTGTTTTTCCTGATTCTGCTGTTGAAATTGATGGACTTTGCTGTCTGAAAGCAAGAATTATATCTCAAAATACTACATATATCATGGCAAACTTGGATTTTCAAAGCATTGTAAAGGAAATAAGTATCTAGATCTCACTGAAATTTAGTGGACGTTGGAGGGCCTAACTCCCTTAGGTTCCTTGGAAAATGCCAGCCTTAAGTAGTTTAATGATAATGTATCAACTCTGATTTTAACACTATGACTTTTGTTATACAATAACATTTAACAGTGATGGCCATTAATCCTATTTAAGACCTGATCCTGCAAAGACTTATATATGTTACCTTTAAGAATATAAGTAGTTCCCCTCGTGGGACTATTCTTGCTTAAAACTAAGCATGTTTGTACGTTTTTGCAGGATCAGGAACTAACTTCATAAATATTTTTAATGTTAATTTTAATATGATTTAGGAAAGGAGATGATAAATCATTTGTAAAAATCTTACCTAAAAAAAGTAAAATCAAATATTGGCAAAACTGGTTTCAAATATTCTTCCATGTCTTTTAAAATATCAGAGAAATCCGATGTAGAATTCTCATTTTCATTTATATTTTCTATTAGACCCTATCATACAAATAAAAAAAATCATTAGAACGCTTACAAAGTTTAATGACAACAAAGATGGGAAGTACAATAGGTTAATCAGGGCTAAATTGAATCATCATGGTTGTAACTAATTGAAACATTATAAAATTAAAATAAACAAGTTTCCTTAAATCACTGAATTAATTATGTTTCAAAATTGCTCTCTCTGAACACTTTATTAATGTCAGCATTTTGTTGACAATCCCTTCTCTAATGCAAGAATCAGTGCAATAATACCTGGGGATATAAAATGGGATCTTTTAGCCACAAATACTTTATATTGAATAACAAGTAAATTGCTGTAAAGGAGCTAGCTGGAAGGAGGAGGAGGAGAAAGAAGAGAGAAGACCAGGAAAAGAGGGAAGTAAAATGATGGCACAAATCAAGGAAGGAAAAGTTAGAAAGGGGAAATGTGAATAGTAGATGGGAGTGGTAGAGAAAAGGTATGGCCCCAGAGGGAGAGAGGTTGATGAGGGACTCAAACAGGTTGAGGAAAACAGATGGGAAGAGAACTGACAGGCAAAGATGAAAGGAGGTAAAAGAAGAAATGGAAAGAGAGGAAGGAGAAAGTAGATTAGAAATAAAAGGAAGAGGGAAATAACTGAATAGCATAGAAAGGAAAAGTTAAAAACACATACAATTTTAATTTTACACTGAAAGCTCCATTTTTTATAGCTATCTCACCCCAGTCTCCATTTGTGTGGGTGTAACTATGTGTGTGTAAAAAGAAAACTTACAGACATTTAGTACTTCACAATTGCATGTGTATGTACAGTTGATAAATGCTATCATATCCACATGCAGCAGATGGGTTCTGTGAAGTAAATTCTATCCTTTGCAGGCAAGTGACAGCATTTATTAACTGAACAGGCAGGTGTTAGCCTTTCAAGTGTCATTATAGATATCTGAATGCATGCAGTTCATATGCACACATGGTTTTAAAACTCTGGCCTTGTTCATTCTAACCTACATTATCACGCTATTGCTATTCCTTATTGGTCAAAAGGAAGGGAGAGGAGAGGGAATCAAAATAACTATCACATAGCTCTCCATGACAATTAAGGCTGGCTATGGCTACAAACAAATTCATCAATATTTTGCCCACCAGCTTTAATCGGGATTTTTGCTGAGGGACACTGGGATGGAAAAGATAAGGTTCTCCTTTTAGTTTTAAAATTCCTTCCTGATAATTGGCAGTATTCAAAGATTTGTTTTAAAGCAAAAATAAGCATTTAAAGTTTTTAAAAAGCAAGGGTTCTCTTCTCAGACATGTTATTTATCACCCAGTTACATGTGTATTGTCTAATGACTAGAGGCTTGCATTCACTAGTAGTGACTGTAGCAACCTGCATGAAACTTGGAGAAGGGCAGATTGCAGGAAAGAAGTGTCTGGAAGAGGCACCAAGAAGTCAGTCTGTGTGCAAACGGCTTGAATGCTAGCTGCAACTGCAGTAAATCTGTAACTAGGTGCTTTAAAATAAACCACCATTTCAGCTTTACAAGCATGGAATCTGCTCACGTTATTATGCTCCACACAGAACATGAAACACTGACAATCTCAGCCCTGGTCTACACTAGCGGGGGAGGGAAGGGTCAATCTAAGATACGCAACTCCAGCTACGCGAATAGCGTAGCTGAAGTCGGTGTATCTTAGATCGATTTACCTGGCCGTCCTCACGCCGGGGAGTCAACCGCTGGCGCTCCCCTGTCAACTCCGCTTGCACCTCTCGCAAGCTGGAGTACTGGAGTTGACGGGGAGCGCTTTCGGGGATCGATTTATCAGGTCTAGATGAGACACGATAAATCGATCCCCGAAAGATCGATCTCTACGCTCTGATCTGGCAGGTAGTGAAGACCTAGCCTCACACAAAGATTTGATCAACCATTTTTTTAAAAAGTATAGATAAATAAATAAGGAAAAAAATAGTTGTTTTTCAGTGCTTTTGTTAGAAGGCTGTAAGTTAAGAAAAAAGTTTGACATTTGAACATCACATATTGTATGCCTGTAAGAAAATTAACTACTATGTGTAAAAGTGTATCTAATCTAATGAAGCCAGAGTTCTTGAGTTGACATCAATTTCCCGTGATCTTGCAATTTAAACATAGTGAATGCATACTAAGGACCCAATCCTGCAATTACTTATGCAAGAGCTTTAACTTTATGTACTGTGAACAATTCCATTGACTATGTAAAATTAAGCGCTATGTAAATCTTAACAGGATTAGGGTTTAATAGGGACCTAATGATTTTCAGGAATGCCTACGGGAATTAAAACCAATGGGGAGCTTGGTACCTAACTCCTATAGTTTCTTTTCAAAACCTTTCCCCTATTTTTTATATACAAGTATAAATGAAGCACTCTTATGATATACAATATTCCATTTGGCGAACAATGAATCTCGTTTTACATAAACATTCCATCAGTCTAAATTGTTAAAGAAGTTCAAAGCTGTTGAAAAAAAATCTCCATAACAATAACAACAGAACAACACACTACTATTTAGAGCAAAGAAAATAATGGTAAGTTTCAAAGTAGAGCATACGTAGGAGATAAGTTACAGAGCTTATAAGAAGCTGCATTTGGAATAAATGTTAGGAATTGCAGATGAGGGCGATGTTGCACAGCTTTTTGTTTTATCTTCTGTATATATTTTAATGTCTATTTTAAAAATAAAAATTCTGAATCAATATAAGGATTACCATATCTATTTTGGGAGTAGTTTCTTGCCATTTTTGAAAATCAATTTTCTCTACATGGAATTTTTCTTCTAATTCCTGTCTGAGGTGATTGTTCATCCTTTCCTGTTTGTAAAAATGTACTTTTTCCAACAAAATCAAGATTGTATCAGGATTCACAGGAAAACGAGAAACTTTAGCCTGCACTAATAAAAGAAAAAAAAGTAATTGAGAACATTTTCTTTCTAAAAAATAATTTCCACATAACCACATATTTTTTATATTCCACTTTGAATAAATCCAGTATATAAAGTGATAAAATATAGTATTAAATAGAACAATTATTTAGGTATGGTCAATATCGAGGAAAAAAAACAGTAATATAAGTATCAGAGGGGTAGCCGTGTTAGTCTGGATCTGTAGAAGCAACAAAGGGTCCTGTGGCACCTTATAGACTAACAGAGGTATTGAAGCATAAGCTTTCGTGGGTGAATACCCACTTCTTCGGATGCAAGCAGTGGAAATGTCCAGAGACAGATAAGTAATATAAGTCTATCTTGAACTTGGAGACACAGCGGCAGAAAGAGAATCAAGTATCTAAAAGCACATTCCCTGGTGCTGCAAGAAAAATTATTTCCCCCCCATGCTATCAAAGATGCGTTTGCATTTTATTATTATGACATATAATACTTTAAAACACACAATTCATGCCTGACCTATAAGAGGGTATAACAATAAAAAGCTTACAATAATCATTTTTCTGACTATGAACATTTTTTGGCCCGCATAAACAACGCAATTAGATTATTGTAAATTTGGACTAGTGATAAGCACAGAAACAGTACATCTGTTATGCATATAACTTTCACGGGCATTAATGGGATTTATATACATAAATTTCCAGGTATCAAGACAAGACTATACCCCTTAGCACACTGTCTTAAAATTATATCAATTGCTTGACAGCATGAGTTGGATTTTCTTGTACTGAATGCAACAGTGAGATCTATGGATCGCCTAACATCACCATTTTGATCACTTTATTTCTAAACGGAGACACTCACCCATTGGCTGACTTGGTTTTCCTTTCTGTTGTCCGCTACTGGGTTTTTGCTTATCAATCATTGCACTATACAACATTGATCTATGGAAAGCAATAAAAATAGAATGGAATATTTGACTATTCATATATTCAGACCTTTCAGCCTTTCAAATAAGTAATTATTGCCCTCTAATGTTACATGTTTACAGATGCCCCGAGATGTATTAAGCACTCCCAAAGTCAGGCAAGTGCCCAAATCTTACAGACCAATTCCAAAGTTGGCAAATCAGAGACTGCCAGATGTTCAGATCTGCTCCTGATTGCTTTTGAGGGATATAGTCCTCAAACAGGAGGGGATCTAATAGACACAGAAAAAAATGGGATTGGACTGAACCATGGAGTGGTTATCTTATGGGCTTCTCCCTCAAGCAGACTGCAGGGATGGCTGGTTACTATTGCTTCTGCCATTAGCATTTGCAAAGACCCACGCACAAGTGACTGACTGGCACCTAGCTTGCTTCATGTGATCTCATCAGAGCAGGAAAACTGATGAGACAAAGCACAATGAGACACACTTACTCAAAATTGTTAAACTGTAGAGCCAGATCAATGAGCGCTGTTTAATCCACCCACTACACTGGTGGTCTTTGAATTGCTGCACTAATTTTCTTGTCTCACCCCCACCACACACACACACACACTTTCTCAGGGTATGTCTATACAACAGCTGGAAGGATGCTTCCCAGAGTGGTAGACAGATGCGCTAGCTCTACTTGAACTAGCATGCTAAAAATAGCAGTGTGGCCACAGGCAGTAATTTGGGCTAGCTGACTGAGTATGTACCCAGAGGGTTGGGTGGGATTATACTTGGGTGGCTAATTGAAGCCGCCATGACCACACTGCTATTTTTAGTGTGATAGCTCAAGCCTGTCTGTCTGCACTGGAAAGCATTCTCCCAGAGGCTGTATACATATGCCCTTATGGGTCTGGGGAAGGAGAGAAAAAAATCTCTCCTTTCAGGGAGCCTGCAGAGTTGTAAGCAAGTATCACCCAAGTGTATGTGTGGAGGTAGGTGTATGTGTGGAGGCTTGGGGAGAAGGTTGCTGCTACACCTTTCGCCACTACACCTGTTAAGAGACTTTCACTAATACACATCTAGTCCTTCAATCACTGAGTCTCACTCTTCCCACAATCTCTATAGGGATGCATAGTGAAACATGGGGGCTGTAAAGTAGAATTTTGAGGACCACTTTAAAAATTACAAAATCAACATAATCAGAAGATAAAAAACAGTCAAAATAACTTGGGAAAAGGAAAATAAAGTTTGTACAAAACAAAATGATAAAGTTTTATACCTGTCGTTTGAATGCTGGAGAATGAGTATATGGAAGTTTGGTGGCAATTCATTTATGATGTTAAAATGTTGTGCAAGAACACAGAGATTTCCCCATGCCTGTACAATAATTTAAAACTGACATTACTTTTCCTATCTTTTTATGAACAACACTTGCAGTGCATTCATCAAGAGACTGATCTATAATAGTTCCAAAAAACAAGGCACTGTTATTTGCAAAAGGCATACTTAGAAAAGAATATTTTAGTGTAGTGCACAATAAATGAAGTTAAAGCAATAATTCCTGGCTAACATTAACATGAGTTATTTGCCTACTATACTGCATATCAAGCTAAAAAACTACCAAATGTTGAAACGGATTTATATTATCAGTAGAAAGGAACAGCAAAATATTTCAACTCAACATTTATATTTTCTAAAAGCGATTCAAGCATTTCCATAGGAATATTAACCTGGACCATTTATACTCCTCTATAAAAGGAACTGTACAGACTATAATACATACGTACAAATATTATACATAATAATTATAATTTGGGAGAAAGAATAATCTTCCAGAGCAAACGTTATGCCTACCAAAGGAGCAGACCACAGCGCTAATCTTGTAAAAAATTAAATACATATGATTAACTTTAGTTTAAGTCAAAGGAACTTTTCACATGCTTAAAATTAAGCATATACATAAGTGTTTATAGGACCAGGGCCAAAGGAATTAAAGGGAGGGGGTCATTATTTTGCTCCAGAACAACTTTGTTCCACTCATACATAGTACTGTTCAAAAAGTTACCTTTGAGGTAGCAGTTAGCCTCTGCTCCACATTTTTGAGAAGATTACTGGTTATGTCCCCTTTTTGTTTTAAGTGATGCTGAAGATGCAATAGTGCTGCCAGCTGAGAGCTGCTAGTATTAGAAGTGGTTGCTAGCAGGATGTCCTTCATCATCATAGATGATGTACAGCTCTGTAATATTTTAATATTTATTTTCCCAAACGTTTCATACAAATAATTATTGAAAAAGCTTGTCAGATAAAGGTGAAATGAAATGGCAAACATATTACCATTATTTACAGTTACAAAACAGTGTAAAAGCTTTGGCAATAAATTATGAGGACTGGAAGATTTCTTAGCTATTAATTTCCTTTCTGAAATTGATCTCTCCATCAGTCCTGATTGCTGGAATGCTCCTCCCTTTCTAATGAGTTTATGGGAGCCCGGGCCTCCAAATCAGGCTCACTGGGATTGTGTCAGAAGGGTACTTTCAAAGATGTGAGGACATTTATTTCAGCAATTCAGTATCTAGTATGTATAAACACAAAGTAACTAGAAGAAGACAGCTTAAACCACCTTCAGGAAGCCTGAAAATTAGTTGCTGGAAAACGGCCAACAATGCAAAGGGTTGGACATTCTGATCTAGATATCAATCTGACAAACCAAATGTACAGGTAAAATTTTCCAATCTGCTTTAACACAATGAATGCAGAAACCCAGGGCATCATTTTCACAATCCTAGAAACCCAGCCACTTTTACACTCACTTTAGAGGGTGGAATTGCACTTTTTATTGCAGTACAGTTTTCTTTCATTTAATTTTATTATGATATTGTATACATAGTAAAATGATACAATAATGGCATCTACTAGTGAAAATCTGAAGTCCATACTATGAAAATTATCAAGGTTTTACAATGGTCATATGTCAATAATACACTGACAAAAACTGACGAAAATCAGCAAACATACTGCATATTTAATTATTATTTTACTAATAATAATACCACTACCTAGTTCTTACATAGTGGGTTAGTGGTCAGTTGTCATGCTATCCAAACAGACAAATTTACTTATGGTACTCAAAGCTCTTTTTTCATATTGTAGAGGGACTTAAGCGGCAGTTGTGTTACCTGATGAAGGGCCAAAAACTGGCTACTTGAAACTGGATCAAATCGTCCAATGCATTCAATGATTTCAAGACTAGAAGCAGCCAGAATATCAATTATGTTGTTACTGAATGCAACATTCATGCACTGAAGCAAAACTTCACTGGATTGAGAGAGGTATCTTTGGGCCAAAATCCGTTTTCTCTAAATAATAAAAATAAAAATGTTCTACATTAAAATATTTGTTAAATTACATACATATATTATTGATGCATTTTTGATCACTACAATCTTGGCAGAAATATCTGGTTTTGTTCTTGTATAATGGTATTTTTTTAAAAGTTTGATGAAAAATTGTATGGGTTTAGTCTCCTTGTAAGGAATGCATTTAATATCTATTAACATCAGTGAGAGTTAATAGTGTGTAATCAAGAGACTAGACTGAATGATCAGTTAGTGGAGAGCTTTACCGATTAAACTATTCTTTTAAAAAACATCTAATCTTAAACATCTAGTTTATATTTTTCTTTTAAAAGAGAAATTTTGTCTACAATAAAACATCTACAATTATGTATATGTACTAGCTAGCATTATACCAAAATGTCATTCATTATTAGCCAATCAACACTGTTGGCATATGTATAATCACTATAGTTGTTTCTCACTAATCACTTGTGAATGAGAGTAACTTCCTACTCTGACTGGCTTGTGTAATTTTAAAGCTGTTTGCCAGCAATAAAGACACCAGCTCAGCTTCTTGATCCAGACACCTGAAGCAGAAAACTTCAAAATGTTCAAGAAAAAGAATGTACCAAAAATATGCCAGAAGTAAAGAAAATGAGAGTGTACACACTCAGGCAAGTTAAAAACTCTTTAGTCTCAATTCCCCCTTCTCCTCAAGTGGCTTTCCTCTCCTATATTCAAAGTTCTTACAATAAGAACAGGCACATTTACGTTTGCCTTGTTTATTTACTGTACATTGTGCAAAGCCCAGACACTTTGTCCCAACTCAGTTCTGAATACAAATTAAACCAAATGACAGCTAGTCAGGAAAGAAGAGGCTAGCTAACCTGCAGCAATCAGGGAGATGGGGAAAAGAGGTAAGAGTGAAAGAAGAGGAAAATGTGAAGGGAGAGAAGGGGAGATGATGAGAAAGAAGAGCCCAATAGGTGTTGTAACTTGTATTTGAAACAATATACCTTTGGCAGCTTGCCATCCCCATTTTCTGTTTGCTTCTTTACTTTGGATATTTAATTAAAAGCTTCAGTATTAAAATGTTAATTGTCTGTAAGAGTGAATTCTGCTACAACACTCATTCTTCAGCCTCAGATTCCATTGGCTAAAAACACCTCACCCATGAGGCTAATCAGCCCCAGGCATAAAAAGGAAGCCCTCAAGTTATTTATATAAATATCTATGTAAAATACCTTTAATTCATTTGCTTTCTTCCTTTGCTCATCATGTTGTTTTTTACTAATTGGAGAACTGCTACTTGTCATTTCACATTCATTGCATTCTATTTTGGTTGTGGGAGGCTTCATGGTGTTCAATGGAGTTTCTTCCTACCCACCAATAACAGAGAGGATTCATTAATATATCTATCCCACTAAAATGTAAGTGGAATAGTTATTGTGCTTAAAGTTAGGAGGAGTGAAATTCAGCTGGATAAAGAGGAAGCTAGTTTCAGCATTAAAAATGGAGAGAGGGTGTATCTCACCACAATAATACCTTTGTAATATCAAGTGAATTAGCAAATTTATGAGGCATTAAACTCTAGTTAGCATGTGACAGTGATGAATCTGCTAAGTACCTAACATTAATCAGGACTCGGAGGAGAATGAAACACAGACATGGGGATGGATTTTTAAGCAGGAGACCACAACTTTATTAACTTTAATGGTGGGACATAAACTGCCCACCAGAGCATGAGGTATTTACTCAGGTACAGTGCAGTGTTAAAAGGACTCATACTAAATAACTAATATTCAAGGGTTGTCTCCTTGGCTAACCCCTAAAATCTAGCCCATCTCTGAATCTTCTCACTTTTCTCCCACAAGCGGGAATGAGAGTACACTAGGGGATGGTGAGGAGGGAATGACTTCACTGTTTTCAGTGGAATGCCAACAGTAGTTCTATCCTCAAGCATTCAAAAATGCTGAGTCAGGTTTCCAGAAAACATGAGACTGTCTTAAATATCATGAGATTTAAAAATAAAAATAAAAATTGGGGGGGTGGGGGTTATATTTACCTTCTGGGTTTTGAGAATTAGGGTATATATTTTCAAGTTTCTCTCTACAACCATGAGAGCTAGAACCTTACTTTTATATTTTGAAATGAAAACTGAGATTCTCACATATTCCCTTGACTCCAGGAGCTAGGGCTTTAAGGAAAGCACCAAATATCATGAGACACATGATAAACATTGCAAGAGTAGGCAACACTGTGCTACACAGTAATGTTGTGGGGAAGCAGTGGTGAAAGAGTTAAAGAAAACCTTCTCCTCCAGTCCCTAACATCACTATTTTGACATTCTGGTAAATGTTCTGCTCAATTCAGCTCTCATGAACATTTTTATTCAGGATTTGAAGAGGCTCAACTCTTTTCTCCCAGTGGTGAAAATATTGTAGAAAGATGTAAACTTGAGCTTATCAAATAATATTCATTGCATTTTATATATGTTCATTCAGAATCAGATTCTGCCTGGCCCATACAGGCATCCACAGAAGTCTCCCTCTGACTGCACAGCCTATACAAAAGACATACAAAATTTTACACCCTGTGCTCTGGGAGTGCACAGACTGCTAAGTCCCTCCCAGGACTTGTCTACACAAACAGTGCATGGCAAGCTGGGATGTAAATCTACAGTGCACTAATGCACTGTTCAATAACTGTTCGTGTGGACCTGGCTAAAAGTTCTCTAGTGTGCAATGACCTAGTCCCATTTAAAAGTGGATTAGATCAAAGTTCACTAGAGAACTTTTAGTGTGCAGTAGCAGGGTTCACACGGACAGTTAGTGCGTGGCATGCTACTGTATTGCAGATTTACTCCTCAGCTTGCCCTGCACTAACCATTTGTTTAGACAAGCCCCCAGGAACACATCTCAAAGGGAGTGAGGAAGCAGGGCTACAGCAGAGGTGGCCAGCTACATGGGGCTGCAGAACACAGGCGAAGGTGTGCACCTGGGAGCTCTGGGGAAGGCAAGGCTCCTTTTACACTGGATTCTAACAATTTGCACAATCTAGCCTTCAATTAAAATAGCATTAACAGTACATAAAGAGCAGCATTCTAGTAAGCACTTACCATCAATATATATCTAATAATCTTAATTTAGAACCAAATTCATACCATAACATTTTCATTCCAGTAAATATCTGAATTTAAGGGGTCCACATTAACCGCAAGTAAACGCAGAGTTTTCCCAGTGAGATACAGGTACTTGGCTTTGATATCAGGACATCCTGTATAAAGACGCTGTAGACTTACTAACTGAGCCAGTGCAATGTGACCCACAGTCCGTCCTATGTCTATCCATCCCTGGTAAAATCAAAAATATGTTAAATCAAGTCACATTTTCATATATAAAATAAATGTTCTCTAAGACATCATGAATGAATCAATGATTTATATTGCCCTTTAGCTTGAAATATTGGGTTTTGGGGTTGCATGTGAAACCTAATAATTAATTCTTCAACTTCATGTAACCTTTTTTTCTCTGAAAAAATAAAGATAATTTCAACTCTATTCCTCCCTTTTTTTGAACCCTGAAGCAATAATAGAAAATGAAAACAGAAAATAAATCTGTTTTATTTTGAATGTTGACATTCAATATACTAAAGTTTATAAATATGAGAATTTCCAAAATTATCAATATTGGAAAGTAATTTCCACTATTTGCTTTTCCAAAGCAAGTCAAGGGCTCCGTTAATTTTCAAGGCCAAAAGGGACAATTTTGATCATCTGAGCTCACCTGCATAATGCAGGGTGTAGAATTACACCAAGCGATTCATACATCAAGCCCATACCTTCTGGACGAGTTATAGCCTGTCTTTTAGAAAGACATACAATACTGATTTAAAGACTTCAAGTGACAGAGAATCAACCACATCTCTTTGTAAATTGTTTCAATAATGAATTAGCCTCACTGTTAAAATTTTGCATCTTATTTCTGGTATGAATTTGTCTAGCTTCAGCTTTCA
Organism: Macrochelys suwanniensis; assembly: GCA_033296515.1. Taxonomy (NCBI): domain Eukaryota; kingdom Metazoa; phylum Chordata; order Testudines; family Chelydridae; genus Macrochelys; species Macrochelys suwanniensis. The sequence continues at coordinate 115,595,592 of CM065778.1, read as the reverse complement.
GATATTAGTTTCTTAGAACAATCCTGCTCTTGTTATGTAGAGAACCATTGCATTTTTTTCCTAAAATAACTACGTCTTGGTGGAGTGTGCAAGGTTAACTTCATTCATTCACTAAGGGACTAGTAAGAGTAGAAAGTGTCAGAGGGCCAGATTCTCAACTACAGTGAACCAGTGTAGATCCATCTACCTAAATGGAGCTATGCCCACTTACACCATTCAGAGAACCTAGCCAAAAGAGCAGGGGTTAATCTAGGGGTTGATCCTCTAAACTCACTATAATAAGCACTATACCTGGAGGTACTGGGTGCCCAGTGATGCAATGTTTATGAGGATTCATAGCAGACAGATTACAGCAGGAGCGCTGATTGGGACTATTAGGGGGAAGATGAGCAAAGCCCATTCTATTTAGGTTTATTACAAACATTGAAAAATGAGTGAAAATCGGTGCACAAAGTTAACTGCATGGTTTTCAGGGTACATTTTGGGGTTAATATTGGGGAATGGGAGGACAGAAAAAAGTAACAAATAGAAAAAAGTAACGGCTCTGAAAGTAAAAGTACAGGTCTGTCGCATCTTATGCGGGGGTTACGTTCTGCGGTGAGCGTGTAAAGCGAAAAACCGCGTATGTTGAGACTCCATTGAGTTGAATGGCGGACGGAATTGCCCGCAGTACCGATGCCGTTTAAAAATGGTTATTTTTCTTTTTTTTTCTGTTTTTGGCGACTGTGCAAAGCTGAATTCGTGCATGTTAAATGCGCCTAAGATGCGACTCGCCTGTAGTTAAATACTGTGGTTTATTTCATGAAGTATATTTATAGAACACACACATATGCATGTGCATGCATGTGTATCTTCCGTTACATTGCCTTACTTTAACAGACAGCCTTACATTTACACTAAGACTAATTTATTATTAACAAACACAACTACCTAATGAAATATATTGGATTTTCTTAAAATAAATCAGTATTTTCATGTTGTTGAGTGGTCCAAAATTGAGGCGAAAAAGCTGTAAAAAACCAAATCGCTTTTTAAAAAACCTGAGAATTTCTCAGTAAAAACTGAAAATGAAGGGCCTTAAGGATGAAGTACAATGCTGCAGTCATAGTACGTGTATGGGTGGTGAAAAGAGTGTGATTTAATGGGGAAAATGTAGTTCAGTGAAGACACAGCTCAATTTCACTCAACTTTTGCTTCTGACATTAATCCTCAAGCCTTTGACTTAGAGAGACATGAGCCTTTTTGGCACAGAAAACGGCCAAGGTCATAACAAGCTAGTGAAAACTCATACTTGAATGTTCTGTGCCCCAGTATACAAATGAAAGGTTTGCCAGCCCTTTTTCCTGTTTAGCAATTATTAATCAGTTATTAATCACTTGCTAAGGTGATCCCTCTAGCCTAACACAAGGATTTTTTTTAAACATAGCATTTATAGCTAAATCATAGGAAGGAACATATATAATTACCTGTTCCACAGAAGCACTATCAGGTGTTAACCTGACAAATTCTTCAACAACTTGATTAAGTGATCCGTCTCTCAGTTCTTTCAGCCTTTTTTCAGCATTAACAACATGAAGAATATCCAAATTAATTTCCACAAAGTTTAGCTTCAGATTAGCAAGATGTCTCATTAATGGCATACTAATATTTCTAATCTGAAATATAAGAAAACTGAGTGGAAGTCTATCTTTAAATCACCTTAATCGATCAGCCCATCAGCCCGCACAGAGACAGCATTGATCACAACACATCAGTCGTGTTGTTCTAGCCAGTCCTTCAGCCACCCGCTGGCCGTGCTGTCAGTGCTCCGGACATCCGATCAGCATAGCACATCGCAGTGCCAGAACCCCTGAGCAATCCGCCAGCCTCAGCCTCCCAAGCAGCTGGGATTATGGGCATGCGCCGCCACCCCCGACCTATCTTTAAATATACAGTGTTAATATTTTTGCTAATTTATTGGATTAAAGTTAGAATTTCAGAACTCCTTTAATTATTTGAGGCACACATTTTAAATAAACAATAATGAGATGGCTACACTATAGCACACTGTGATATTTCAATGAAAATAATAAAACAGGGAAAGAAATAAGGGTACAATAGACAAGTAAAATGGACAGGTAGCAACTGCCCTCATCCAGATAATACAACCTACTTTATTTTTATACACAAAAATATACAGACTATCCTGAAATACTTCACATCCTTGCCAAAATCATTTGCATCACAGTAGAAATGGGTCTTCAGGCGAGGTCAGAGGATAATGGCATTTCAGACAGGCTCACAAAAGTTTTTCCACATGTAAGAAGTCACAAGGGAAAAATCATGGAGAAACCTGTAGGAGAACTGGACAAGCAGGATATCAAGAGCTGCATCACTAGCCTAATAGACTGACACACATGCATCCCTTTTCAACTCAGATCTTTGGTTTTTGTTTAATGTGTCCTGCTCTATTCTGTGTAGATTTTTGCACCATAATTATCACTATAGTATCTGAGCACCTTTCAGCAGCTTTGTATTGGTTAGACAAAGCAAGTGTAAGGTCCATTTCTTTGACCTTAGAGTAGAAAGTGGTGAAGTTTATAATGGTCTTTAGTTCTTACCTGTGTCTTATTCTAGCGTCTATCCCACTGTGCATTTATCGTATTAGGGAGTGACCCATTTTTGACTAGTTAGGTAAGTGTATAATGGTCTTTCCTTATCCTGTACATTTCTGACAGATCTAGATATTATTTTTATACCATGACAGACCATACAGAAGGGTATATTTCTCACCTAATAACTTACTATATGCTAGTTCAAAAAGAAAAGAGAGATATTTTCTAATACCCAACACAATGCTCCCTTCCCTTCCTTGCCATTTCACTTCTAGCTGATCTAGACAATTCTAGCAGAGTAAGCCCCCACAGCAGGGAAGCACAATTCTTCTTGGTACTGTCTTAGCCAGGTAAGTGCTTTAGCCAAGTAAGAGGTAACAGTGGTATCCATCATAATTTATCATTTAGCAGCAGAAATGTGTCTATGGGCTAAAAACAACTTGGACATATGAAAGCAGCTATTCTTCAAAAATATGCTGTCAGTACCATTTTTAGAAGCACTAGCAAAATACAACTGATCTCAGTATGTCAGACTTCTGGGGGGAAAGACGGGGGAGGATTCTTACCCTCATATAGATCCATTTGCAGGATTAGGACCTAAATATTTACTCTGTACTAAGGGCCAATTCTGCTCTCAATTACATATGAGCAACACTAAGCGCTGTCTAAACAAACAGTCAGTGTGTGGCACAAAGTGGTGTCAATCTACCTCACACTAACTTTCTGTGTGGTTTATCTTTTAGAATTTCTATTAGTTGGCATTCCTAATTTGCTTTTTCTTCCTCAAGTTTGCTGTAGTTTATTATGCAGGGTTTCAAATTTCTGATAGATTTATAGTGAATGTTTGTGAGAATAATGTTAAATTCAGGTAGTTCTGTTTTTGATTCATTTCTTTAGTATCTGGATAAATATTGGAATTAAATGCAGAAAAAATAAGTGGGAAATTATCTTACTTCAAAAGAGAATATATTTGCAATGCTAGTATCTAATTTCTTGTCAAATTTTACAAAGAATGCTATTGGTGTAAAAATATTTACAACAGGATTCCCAGGAAACAGGATTGGCAGTGGTGCTTAGTGGACAGGGCACTGGACTGCGACTATGGAGACCTAGATTTGATTCCCAGCTCTGCCAGTGGCCTGCTGTGTGACTTTAGACAAATATTTCATCTTGCTGTGTCTCCATTTTCCCTTCCATCTTTTTTATGTCTTGTCTATTTAGAATCTAAACTCCTTTTGGCAGAGATTGTCTCTCACTTTGTACCCTGCCTGCCACAATGGGGCACCATCTCAGATGGGGATTGTAGGAACCACTGTAATACAATTAATAATAATCCTAATTGAACAGATCTTGCATATAGTAAAAGTATCCCATTTACCTCGTGAACTGGAAGCAAGCTCCAGATATTGTTAAACACTTCTTCTTCTTCATATACTGCTCTCTGAGCTAACATGTATGCATCTAGATAGTGACTATGTTTTTCTTCTTCGTCTTCTGTATGTGTTGCAATTGTTCTGTAAAAGAGCAACACAGAGTTTTATAAGAGCAGTAGTATAAAAGATTATTACTTCTATCATGCTATAAATATTCAAAATGCTCAATGAACAACTAACTTGCATTGTTTGTGTATATTGTTTAAGACTCAAACACAAAAAGTAAATATTTAAGCATTAATTTTTTAAAGGCCTGATTCCTGGACCAGGTTAAGTGTCCTCTGCACCATACAGCAACATAAAGAAGACTTAAAGCTGCCCTAAATGGATAGCTGGAGAGTCTTCTGCCAGAAGGTATGCCCCAGTGGCATAAGGCTAGCATAGCTGGCTTTATGCTTCCCATTCTCACAGTCTCTGAATAGGGTTGTCCTGGGGAAAGCTGAAATCTTACTCTAAATCAGACACTTGATGAGCTTTTTAACTAAGGTGTAATAAATATTTCCAGCAAATTTGTAGGTGTACCTGTGAATATTTGCACGTTCCAGCAGGATGTCAGCACTGTGATCTTTATATCCATAACGAAGGAAGTCCTCTTCAATTTGAATTAATTCATCATATGGTTCCTGTAGCATACTTGACAACTGAGAGGACTCAGCATTAACCTTCATGAAATTTTGAGCATATTTTATTTGAATAAGTGTTCTCCTATGGAGAATAATAGAATATATGCTAGCATGGGGTTAAGAATTCTGAGAAACAGCTCAAGTATCAACCTCATATTTGTGTCCAAAAACTGCTGTATTATTTTTCTTTCTGCATCCTTTTCCATTTTTCTGTTTGTAATGGATATGGAGGAGGAACCCTTCTAATTCTTTATATAATCTTAATATGCTCTAACAATTAGATGTAGTTTTAAAATAGAATACACAAAGCATGGTTTTCAGAAACAATGTTTCAACACCATCTGAGTGATGTCATGGTGCCAATTATTAGATGCATATTCATTTAATACATTTACCTAGGCCTAAGCAGTCATTTAAAAGACAGCTAAATTGAGAAGTCCATATTCAGCTAAAATAAAAACTACTGGAGCGATACTGTAATTATAAGAAAAAGGAGACAACTACATATGAATAGTAAATTGAAAAGAGATAGCCCTTAGTCTAATAAACAGGGCTGTCCACAAGGGGAGGTGCAGGGTCCAGGGCGGAAGTGACAGATTCATCTCTTCCAGGACCGACCATGCTGGCCAATCGCACCAGCCTGCGGGGCCCGCAAAGTGTGGGGCCCAGAGCGGTCGCCCCGATTTGCCCACCCAAGGGACAGCTTTGCTAATAGATTTATGTATTCTTCTTAGTTGAAAAAATTCAAGTAAGAAAAGGACCCAGTTAATAGGTCCATTATATCTTTCCCATATAATCCAAAAGCTACTACTGGACTTTGGAAAAAAATGTTATTGATCTGAATATTATGGACATCCCTCCTCTTCCTACCCACCCAAATTCATACTTTAACATCTCAAATAACACTTTTCAAGTAACATGATTTAAAATATATAACAGAGGGTAAAATAAATATGGGTTTCACTATCACCAAATTAACCCTTAGGGTATGTATACATTTGAGTTGGGAGATGTGAATCCCAGCTTGGGTAGACATACCTGCACTTACTCTGCTTGAGCTAGTGAACTAAAAATAGCAATGTAGCCTGGGTAGTAGCATAGGCATCAGCTCAAGCTAGTATCCAGTGTATGTTCCCAGGGGGTCCAGGTGGGTTTCTATTTGGGTGCTTAGCCTGAGCTGCTGCTCAGGTTATCCCAGCTACACTGCTATTTTTAGCATGCTTGCTCTAGCAGAACTAGCATGGGTACATTTATTTGAGCAGGGAATCATACCTCCCAGCTCAAATATAGATGTACACTCTGTTTCAGGGTTTAACTTCAAGGGGCAAAGAGCTTCTTCCTGGATCCCTCTAATTTAGGTTAGATTATAGTGCTGGGTAGCACACTCCAAAAGTAGTCATAATAAACTACATTTCTGATTTTATACTATTACTTCTGTTAGTTCAAACACATCAGCCTCAGGCAGGTAGGGCAACCGATATAAAAACTTAAGGTTCACAAGGGTATGTCTACACAGCAGCTGGGAGGGTGCATTCCAGCTCTCATAGACGGACGTGCTAGCTCTGCTCAAACTAGCACACTCAAAATAGCAGTAAAACTGAATGTCTAGCTACCTGAGGGGGGTATGCAGGTTTGTACTTGGGCTGTTAGCCTGAGCCACTGCCCTAGTTGCTGCAGCTGCACTGCTATTTTAATCTACTAGCTTAAACAGAGCTAATACATATCTGTCTACCAGCACTGGGAAGCAAGCTTCCAGCTGCTGTATAGATCAGGGATCTCAAATTCAAATCACCACAAGGGCCACATGAGAACTAGTAAATTGGCCCGAGGGCCGCATCATTGAAACCTTTTCATACAATGATACAAAAGTATAGTCAAAAATGAAAAAAATGAAAAGTAATATAGTATTCTATTAAAAGTCAATATATTAACTTTTTTAAAACTGTAATGCAAAGAGGGGTTTTAATAAAATATAAACACTCAGTAATGTTTGGAGCTTGGCTGCCAGTGGCGTTGGTGCCTATGGTGGGCCGCAGTAAATAACTATGTGGGCCGCATGTGGCCCGCGGGCCGCGTGTTTGAGACCCCTGGCATAGACATACCCTTAGATTTTAACACTTAACGGGTCAACATGCAATATCCAAAATAGGAAAGGAGAATTAGGCGTTAAAGATTAACACCACCAGAAGAAGTTAATTAAAGAAAACACACCTAAGTATACATAGAAAATATCAGAGTAAAGTTGGTTTGAATGATAAATGACATCCACATTCCTATATAAAAGTCATAAAATAGGTTATTTCTTACAAAAATGTTCTGGGCCAGCTAGAATAGACCAGCATTGCCATAGAGAATTTGAGAGGGGACAGTAGTCAAACCCACAATGTAAGCTGTTATTTACTTCCCAATGAGGAAAATGGCATCATTAAGCTAAGAACTCAGACCTTCATTCCAATCAGAGGATGAGTTTTGAACTTGGCTTTATTCAAAAAATATTCTCAGACTGACAATTTTCCCCAGAAGAAAAATTCTAGAATGAGAGTCTTGGGAGCATCATTACTTGATGGCTTGTGGCTACCATAACACTTTTTGGCACATGCTTGTTAAACAGCACACTGAGATGTATAAAGTCAGGGAATAGTAAATGTATAAAAAACTCCAATAACAGAATGTCCATAGCAAAGGGAAACAACTTTACAATTTTAAAATTTACATCTAAAGTAAAGAAGCTTCTTTACTTTAACATATATAGATAGTATCATACCCTCCCCCTCCAAACAAATACTACAGACATAATGCATATATATATTACTATATAAAAAGTTACCTGGCTTCAAGAGATGCAATTATAAAACCCAGTTCAGACTTTCTGTTAAGTCTCTCCTCTAACGTAGATCTGAATACCTTTACAGTTTTTTGCAAAATTTTGCATGCCTGCAGATAACATTATAACTTATGTAACTGTTTTTTTATATTTCTATATACATTAACCATTATTTTAGAACACACAATTGAGAAGAAAATCTTTGTTATTTTTCCCTAATATTCTCCAAGATTATCAAGTTTATCTTGTACAATTTCCTCAGAATTTTAAAAAGTAACAATATAGACAGGACTAAATGTAATTAACTATACTGATTTAATTATTTTATAAATATTCACTTAGGGACAGATTCTGATGCCCTTATGCTCGCTGAGTAGCACATTACTCCACCACTCGCCACACTGGGTTAAATAAGTCTACTCGCAGAGTGAAGGCTTGTCTACACATGACAGTAAATCCAGAATTAGATAGGGTGTGAATTTAAAACTGATTAACTATTCCTGATTAGCTCCACGTGTGGAACACTCTTTCCAGAATAAGAGCATCCACACATGGAGTTAATCAAGAAGAATTATTCTGGAACAGTTTCCTGTGTAGACAAGCCCTAAGATACAACTTAACATGATTAGAGGTGCCAAAATGTAGCACTTTATGGCTTGACAAAAAGTATTGTGGAACAATTTGAAGAACTGTTCAATTTTTAATCAGTTAGCACAGGGGTGGGCAAACTATGGCCTGTGGGTCGGATCCGGCTCCTCAGGGCTTTGGATCCAGCCCGCGGGATTGCCATCCCTGGGGCGCCGCAGGCCCCGCGCTGCTCCCGGAAGTGGCCAGCACCATGTCCCTGTGGCTGCTGGGAAAGTGTGGGGGCAAAGAGCTCCGCGTGCTGCACTCTCTGCCCCCCCCAGGGGTCACAGTGATGTGGTGCCGGCCGCTTCCGGGAGTGGCTCGGGGCCAGAGCCAGGGCAGGCAGGCAGGGAGCCTGCCCTGGCCCTGGTGCGTGCCACTGCCACCCTGGAGGTAAGGTAAACGGCGCCGGGCCAGAGCCTGGTAAGCGGTGCCGGGCTGGAACCTGAACCCCTCACCCCAACTCTCTGCCCTGAGTCCCCTGCGTGCACCCCAACCCCCTGCTGCACCCTGCACCCCTCCTGCACCCCAACCCCGTGCCCTGAGCTCTCTGCCGCAACCTACACCCCTCCTGCACCCCAACCCCCTACCCTGAGCCCCCTACTGCACCCTATACCCCTCCTGCACCCCAACTCCCTGCCATGAGCCCCCTGCCTGCACCCCAACCCCCTGCCCTGAACCCTCTGCCACACCCCACACTGTTCCTGCATCCCAACCCCGTCCTGAGCCCCCTCCTGCACTCCACCCTGCACCACTGCCGAGCCGCCTCATACATCCTGCACTTCTCCTCCCCCCAAACCCTTGCCCTGAGCTCCTTCCTGCACACTGCACTCCCTCCCACACTCCCTCCCTCCCACACTCCACATCTCTGCTCCAGCCCTACATTCATGGCCCTGCAAGCCATTTCCCCACCCAGATGTGGCCCTTGAGCCAAAAAGTTTGCCCACCCGTGAGTTAGCATGTAACTGAGCATATAGAAGTATCAGGGAGACTTTGTGAGAGAGAGGATTTTTTTCAGTTTCTCATGAACAAAAACCCAATATTATTTAAAACATTATCCCCTAAATGTCAATGACAAGAAGCTCTTGACTCAAAGGCCAAATTATTTCTGCCTTAGCATTTAACTTCATGAATTTGTAGCTCATGTGCGGAGGGTTAAACAGTAAATGGATTATTTTAAAGCATTAACTAACGTACTGTATGCATTGCAATACATGCCTTCCTGGATTTAAAAAAATAAATCACAAAACAAAGTACCTCCTGAGATTTAGGGTTACGACTTCCATTTCATGCACTAGGTGAACTTCTATTTAAGTTAATGTAATTAGTCACATGCATCATACAGAAAAGAAAATAGACACCTGAAATTGCAATTGCAACTTGTTATACTTTGAAAATGGATGTATACAAAATACTTTGTCAAACTGTAACTCACTGGTATTGTTAGTACTTTTGGCATACATGTAAAACACTTTCCTTCTATACCTAAGCTTTCTTTTTTTCTCTTATATGGTTTCTACCCCACTGAACAGGTTTTCTAAGTCTAAACATCAGATCATTGGGACTAAGTTATGCATGCTAGATTATAACTGCTATTATTTAGTTGGAAAGATATAATATTTCCAGTGCGCAAACAGTAAGCTTATCTTCTGCTAAAACCACTAAACATCACCTGTATGCTTCTGCCAGGAAATCAGTAAAAGGAGATATATTGGAAGTGTGTATGTCTACACTGCAACTGAACATCCATGGCTGGCTTGTGTCAGCTGAGTTGGACTCACCAGGCTTGGGCTACGGAGCGGTGTATAGATGTTCAGGCTCAGGCTGGAGCTGAGCCTGAACATGTACACTGAAATTAAACAACCCCATAGCCCAACCCCTGTGAGTCTGAGTCAGTTGACAGAGGCCAGCCGCGGGTGTTAAACTGCAGTGTAGACATACCCTCAGAGAACAGCAACTATATATGCACTAAATACTATCATATTTATTACATAAGTCAGAAGGCTATATAATACAATATTTAAATATAATTTAGAGTTACAAACTGTACCGGGAAAGGGAACAATATCCATTTTATTTTCTTACCACTCTCTCTTTTCCTTCCTTATCTTCCTCTAGAACCGCCTGTATGAGACTCAGAGTGCTATTGTACCAAAACTGTTCATTTCCTCCTATCAGTTGTGCCTTCTTAAGAAGTGCCTTAGCTTGCCCATGGTTCTTTTCCAGGTTAGCCAGTACAGCAAGAAGGTACAAGCATCTTGACACTGCATGTTTGTCATTCATTTCCTAGGGAAAAAAAGATATTTCAGGTATATTTAAAAGCAGAGATCTGACCTTGTCGTATTAACATTTGGAAACAAACACTGGGATAGGCACTGAAGCACAAAATCAGTGAGAGTTTTGTGCATGTATCTGGCAGAGGAATTTGCTCTTTAGCATTCATGCTACTTCCTAGTGCTTTTTCAGATTACAAAAATTTGCCAGCCATTTTATGCATATTTTCTATTTCCAAACTATTGCCTATTTTCCTTTATCTCCCCAAGTGGATTCTTCTACACCATAGGTAAAATAAATCCTCTTTTCCCCTTTTATAAGATATTATACATTCTCTTGTCAGTATCTGAGGCAGAAGAAATGTGATCACAGAGAAGAGTTTCAATGGGCCATATCCTCAGCTGGTCTCAGTCAGCGTTGCTCCACTGACTTCAATAAAGCCCCGCTGATTTATACCAGTTTGAACCTGGCCCAGTATCTTTTATGGTATAACAAGATATTTTTTATTTCCACTGGACTTTGTTCACTGCCCAATACTAAATTCATGCTGTATGTAAAAGAAAAATATTTGTTTACAATATAATTAAAAGTATTAGTTGATATTTGTATTTGTCTAAAAATATAAAGACTTATTTGAAATGACGATGAAGGGCAGAAACAACTATGTCAGATTAACATGATCTTCACGAGAAGAAAGCCACACTGCACACTGGAGAGCAGCAGGATGTAACAAGATAGGACTTAAAGATATCTTTCATGCAAATCCTTTACATACTGAATTGAAAGGGGTCAGACAGGCGAGGGCATGGTAGCACTGTACTTAAGCTCTGCCCAAAATGATAAGTCATTCCCCTGCCCTTGTGCGCACACTATTCTTGCATAAGTGGATGGGTTTTGAAATTTTTTTTAAATTTTTTTTTAAAAAGATCAGCAGCGAAACAATTAGCAATATTGACTTCATATTGCCATAACTAGGTTTCAGAGTTATCACACACATTGAGATGAGTACGGGCAGGTCACAACTCTCAAGAGCAAATATTGAACTCCCGTGGAATATCTAAACCAGGCGTCGGCAACCTTTGGCAAGTGGCTTGCCAGGGTAAGCCCCCTGGCAGGCCAGGCCGGTTTGTTTACTTGCCGCGTCCGCTGGTTCGGCCAATTGTGGCTCCCACTGGCTGCGGTTCGCTGTCCCCAGCCAAAGGGGGCTGCGGGAAGCGGCGGCCAGCACGCTGCTTCCTGCATTGGCCGGGGATGGCAAACCGCAGCCAGTGGGAGCCGCGATCGGCCGAACTGGCGGACGTGGCAAGTAAACAAACCGGCCCGACCCGCCAGGGGGCTTACCCTGGCGAGCCGCATGCTGAAGGTTGCTAATGCCTGAACTAAACAAACAGATCTTGGATTGATACATTGCTTCCAGTAGTACTAGAGGAGCATGCACTGCTGCTGCCACTACTTCACAGGGTGCATTGCCATCCTATGCCCCCCCCAGCTGTGAGGACAGCCTCTAGAGGGTAAGAATTAAAGATGTTTGGGTGCCATAACTCTGAATCTCCAAATTTTCAGGTTTCTTTTAAGTTATTTTAAGTACAAGACCTAGGTTTCTAATGGATGTAGTATTCTTTAAAGTAACTTCAGTGTTCTTTTAAGGATTTTGTAGCTTTAAGTATATGATATATACTCTCACTTTTACAAGGTTTATAAGTTTAAACTCTGAGAGGTAATTTTCCAGCCTTTGGACAGTGTTTTTTCATTTTGACTACCATTAACATAAGTGACATTTTAATCATGCTAAACATTATTGCCTGTTTTACTAATTTTGTTTTTACAGGCTTGAGTTATTTCTGATCTACCTGTGTTGCACTGTGTGCCTCTGAAAGGAGTAGCCTTGCTGGTTGATATAAACCCAGCTGAATTAGTACTTCAGCTTTGTCAATCCACAAGTATGGGAAAGAAAGTCCACTCAGCCCTTTTCCAGTTACTGCATCTAACTCCAAAATCTGAAAAATAATAAAACTTTAAATTACTAGTCTTTCAGAAAACTAGACTGAATCCAAATTAATATTGAAAATCTTACTTAATATTATACCTCATATTCATCTCTGACTATTTTATAACCTAGAAATTAGAAGTTAAACTATAGGAGAAAACGTGTTTACTGGGGCATTTGGACTTCACAGAACACAAAAAGAATTTGCATAACAAATGTATAAGCTAAATGCAATACTGTAACTGACTTTTGGGTAGTGAAAATAATTTAGATCCTGTACTGTCTGGAAACAAAACTAAGATGGGAGGAGTTGACTTATTTTGTCCAGAACCAAGAGAGAGACAGGAGAAGAATATGTGAAAGTTAAATGAGCAGGTTGAGGAGGAAGTCATTAATAAGATGGAAGAACTCGTGGGAGCAGAGGGAGACGGTAGAGGAAGATAATGAAGTAATACAGGGAAAAAAGAGGAATGAAATGCAAATGAAGAGAAGAGTGGAGGAAAGCAACAAGAAAACATGGGAATATCCTGTAAAACTAAAGTTAGGGGAGAGGAGAATTAGAGTTGGAATGTATCTCTTCAGAGCTGCTTGCAGGGGGAGTGAAAACAGTATCCAGTGATGTCAGTGGAGGGAAAAGAAAGAAGAGAAGAGTGATATTAGAGACTGGAGCTCCTTTTCCTGTTCCTCGATCTTTGCTGTTGAGCTGGGCTAGCCTTAGAGAAACAATATCACTGCCAGATACTGGCAAAAGAAGCAGTGAGTGGCTTTAAATACAGCTCCCGTTCTTCTTGCTCTGCATCAGTTCTTGATGATGAGCAATTTCAACTCACATGCTGGTAACCTGCACATTCAGGTCAGAGGAACCTAAGTAGCATACATTTTAACTGACTGAAATCAACAGTGTATCATAATCTGTCTAGAAAAACACAGTGAAAATAGAAACTTTGTTCAATATAGTATGTGTGGAATTGAATTAAATAACCTTTTCCTTTGCAGTAAGTGAGTTCTTATATCCATTATGTGATTTGGTACATTCAGATAATCCATTTCTTTCCTCCACCTTAGGTTGCACATTTTTTAATGCAATCTCTTGTCTATACCTAAATTGTAGTGGCGGGGGGGGGGGGGGAGGGAAGAAAATTAAAAATATTGTTTAAAAATATCTTTCATCTGAAGTGTTATTATACGACACAGGTTTATGACAGTAATTCTGTAAATTTGTGTGAAATGCTTCATACACAATGTTGTGCTGTGTCACAAGTATATCAAAAGTGGTGCTAGGAGATGGTGTTTTAAAAATAAAATTATTATCATTCTAACTTTATAATGCGCTGTATAGTTTCCATGTTACCAGATGACTAGATGACTTCTCAAGGTCCCTTCCAATCCTATGATTCTATGAAAACAAAAAAGCTACACAAAGTGCATTGCAATAAGAACACATACTTTGCCTGTTCCACTTCGTTAATGTATCCTTCTCCAACTGCTTTCTCGTGATATGAGAATGCCTGACTCAATTTTATATCTGAACATACCAGGGAGATTCTGTGAAAATAAAAAGATTAGTGTGCATAATGATCACAAAAATGAAAATACTGCCTGGTAGAAACAAACTTTCTGAAAAAGTGTATTTTTATGCTTTCCATTTTTTTCTCTTTTTTGGTAACTTTGACTAATATAGCCAATAACAGAATTCTGTGAAGTTTAAATCTGGAAAAAATTCAATACATTTTTGAGAAAGTTTTTAACATCTAACATGTTAGATCCCTAACAGATTTTATGCTCTTAACAGAAGCATAAAAATAAGTGGGGAGCTGAGAATTTTGGCCATCTGAAAATGTGCCCCTTAAAAAGAGAATTGTTGCTTCAACTGTGCATGCAAATCTGAGTACAGCAGTTAGAAAGACACAACTATCAATACATCATGTGGGTGCAAGCAGGGACGCTTGGCCTCAAACTATGTTAAACTATTTAACCAGTACATCTCTTTTTTTTAAAATGAGGTTGTTTCCTAATTCTTCGGTGTTAAAAGAATTACAAACACTTTTAAATTGGAGGCGATTTGCCTAATCCTGTAAACACTTATTAAGTGTTATGCCCCAAAGTAATATAGGTATCCTTATTGGATTTCATGCCAGAAAAGAACAAACAAATCATACAGAATATTGTTAAATATTATGTATGTTAATAAAGACGCAAATCAATTTTAAAATGATGAACAAGGTAAAACAATGTAAATCATAAAAAGGATGGTTTACATAGTGTAATTGAGGATTAGTGTAGAAAACGGAGGGGCTGGTATGGCTTTTCATAGACATCTCCCATTTAGCCAAAGCAAGTAACTTATACAAACCGAAGATGGTAGAGATCAGACAGACTTTTACTTTCCACAACATCATGAGCAATAACCTCAGCCAGCTGAAAGATGGGAAGAGTAAAGTGGTTGCAAGAAATTTTCTGAAGCTCCTTAGCCAAAAGGTCCATATAATATAAAGTGTAAGTCTAAAAATAAAAAACAAACAATAAATTCTGTACCAACTGTTGGTATTTTTAATTTAAACAATTAGTTCTTCTTTCTTCAACTGCACAAGCTAAACAAAAATTCCTGACATAAATCTTATCCTCCAGACATATATATGGCTGTATTAAGACATGCTTAATTGGATCTTTTAGTCTTTGATGCCCAATAGATCAGCATTTTACAATTCTAAGTTTTGAGACACTGAAATACCTCATTTACAGTTCCCTGTGCAGATCGCTGGCTAGTGCTTTAAAAGACAAAAAGAGTATTAAAGAAAATAGTCAGCACTTACCTAAGGAACTGGCAGACAATCACTAACTCCCCTATCTATCCGCACAAAAAGCTGATGTAAAAAGATATGTAGGGAGCAGTAAATGAATGCAACTCTGAACTCAACTGCAGGCAAAGAGGGACTGAGGAATGAGAGTTATTTGGTAATGAGTTGCACAAGAAAGCAAACATATACTTCCTCCTGGTATAGAAGATGACTTTTTGAAGTTCTGACCTCTAATGAACCAGAGCTATAAGACCCAGGGAGTGGGCCACCTGTTACCACTAGCATTTTGATGAAGAGGTTACTCACCTTGTGTAGTAACTGGAGTTCTTCAAGATGTGTGTCACTGTGAGTGCTCCACTTCAGGTGAGCTCATGCCTTTGACTGGAGATTCTGGGTAACCCATTTGACCCAGGCAAGCACCCCACACATTTTCATGACCCGCACTGAGGCTACATGGGGCAATGTGGGCGAGCTGCCCTCAGTTCCTCCTCCATTGCGAAGTCTCACAATGGAGACTCTGAAGCAGAGGGGAAGGAGGGAGGGTAGCAGAGCACTCAAAGGGACACACATCTTGAAGGATTCCAGTTACTGCATGATGTGAGTAATCTCTCCTTCTCTGAGTAGTGTGCCTGTGGGTGCACCACTTCAGGAGATTCCCAAGCAATACCCCCTCTAAGGAGGTGCAAGGTTCAGAGCAGAGTCCAATACAGAAGAGAGAACTGCACTGCCTACAGCTGCATTTGATCTGGCAGCAGGCACCATGGCACAATGACTAGACAAGGTATGCAAGAGGACCATGTTGCTGCTTTACAGTTGTCTGAAATGGATACATCCTTATGTTAGGCTATACAAGTAGAAAGTGCTCTAGTGGAATGTGCTATCACTCTTGAATGGGGCTGAAGCTGAGCTTGGTCATAACAGATCGTAATACATCCAGAGATCCACTTTGATAACCTCTGTTTTGAAATAACCAAACCCTTACTTCTGTCAACACTGGAGACAAATAGTCAAGGAGATCTTCTAAAAGTTGTGGTCCTATCTAAGTAAAAAGGTAAGGCTCTCCTACCATCTAGGGTATGGAACATGGTTTCTTGACAAGTCTGAATGTGGTTTTGGGGCAAAAACCTCAGAGATGAATGGTTTGATTCATTCCAAGGATGCCTTCGGTAAAAATCTGGAATGGGCCTGCAGCGACACTTTCTCTCTGGTGAATACTGCAAAAGGGGAGTGGAGTGTTTCCCATTAAAGCCCCCAATTCTCCAGCCCTTTGGGCAGAAGTTATAGCTACCAAGAAAGCCATCTTCATTGACAGATCTAACAAAGAATATGTAGCTGTGGCTCATGGGCAAGTAAGGACTATGTTCTGGTCCCAGCTAGAGCAGGGCCTCTAATTTGTGGGAAGAGATTTGACAAACCTCTTAGGAACCTTACCATGGCTCGGTGATGAAGAGCGAAAAAAACCACCCCTGTGTGTAAATGAAAGGTTGTTATTGCTTCTAAGGGTTCCCCAATAGAGTTCACAGAAAAAACACAATGTTTCCAATTCCAACAAGAAATCCAATACTCTGAGAAGGGGGGAAAGAATAGGTGAAATCTGATGACTGCTACACCAAAGAGAATAATGTTTCCAGTTCTGGAGATAAGTATTTCTTGTAGATTCTTTTCTACTGTTTAATAAAATGTGCTGTTCCTCTGATGAACAGGATACCTCTTCGATTCCTAGATTCATCGAGGAACCATGTTTGGAGCCTCAGAACCTGCAGACTACGGTGAAGTGTTCAACTGGTATCCTGAGTTAGGAGGAGAGAAGTGATCAGAAGTCTCCACTGAGGGCAAGAGGTTAGTCTGATTAGGTAGGAATACCAAACTTGTCTTGGCCACACTGGTGCAATCACTATGACCCTGATCTGATCCTGGTTGAGGACCTTTAACAGTAACAGTGTTGGTGGAGATGCACGGAGAAGTCCCTTCTTCCCTGAGATGAGAAAAGCATCTCCTAGGGACTGGGGATTGAGACCCCCCCTGGAACAACAGCTGATGCATTTTGCTTTAGTTACCATGGCAAACTGATTGACCTCCAAGAGTCATTGACCTCCCAGACTAGGAATATCATGTGGAGGATTTGTGAGTTTAATTCCCCTTCATAATTTCAAGAAAAATGTCTGCTGAGGTCATCTGCCATGGTGTTCTGAATACGTGGGAGATATGAAGCTAAGATGACTATCTAGTTGGCTATACGCCAATTCCACAATTTTATTGCTGTAGCATAGAGAGATGAGGAATGTGTTCCTCTCGGACAGTGATGTAATACATGCATGCCACATTGTCTGTCATTATCATTATAGACTGGACCTAATTAGCAGTAGAAAGTGTAAGCAAGCATTTTTGACTGCTCTCAATTCCAGATTTATGTGAAGAAGCTGCTCTTGTAGTCACCATTTGCTCGGAACCAGATGTATCCTCCAACCCAAAAATGAAGTGTCTGATGTTATGACTGTCATAGACAGATTCTGGAAGAATAGAATACCTGCACCGGTCCTTCCACCAGCTGAGTGTTTGTATAACCCACTAGGTGAACAGATAGTAACCTCTCCTCCTGACCCAACCCAGCCCAGCCCTGGAGCTTCCGCAGGCAGGGAGAGGCACCTCTCCCACCCCCCAGCCCAGTGCGGCTGTGGGGAGAGAGAGATGGGGGTGTCCTCTCTCCCCACCATAGCCCCAGGGCAGCCTGCACCCCAAGCCCCTCATCCCCGGCCTCACCCACAGATCCTGCACCCCCCTGCACCCCAACTCTCTGCCCCAGCCCTGAGCACCTCATCACTGGCCCCATCCCAGAGCCCGCACCCCCAGCCGGAGCCCTCACCCCCTGCACCCTAACCCTCTGCCCCAGCCCTGAGCCCCCTCCCACACTCCGAACCCCTTGGCTCCACCCCTTGCATGAATTTTGTTATGTGCACCAATATGGAGATGATGTGTGTCACACATCACCTCCATATTGGTGCACATAACAAAATTCATTCTGCACATGCGTGGGAAAAATTAGAGGGAATGCTGTTCACCATCCTGAATTTCTGCTGTTTTACATATCTGAGGGGGGGCCTAAATGGAGGCATTCATGTGCGTTAGTGCCATGTGGGTTCCAGCTGGGATCTATCTTGCTGTAGTATATCATTATAAGAGGGACAGCAGCGTGTACTGGAATAGATAAGGGAACCCTAAACAGATATGTGAGGGTCTGAAGATTCCTCCTCCACATACACCAACAGTGGAGATAGCTGTTCCATTTACAAGAAAAATGAGGGTGAACGTGGTGGTCTAGGAGATAGGGGGGTCAGTGTCCAAAAGAGTCTTGATGCTGACAAACCTTCAGCACTCATTAACAGAGGAGATGTCGGTTCCGAAGATACTATCAGTCCATAGGGTACCTAAATTTGTGCGGTAACGATGGTGTACAAGAGCGAGTTGAGTGAGAAACTGTGGAGGGCGACCCTGGGGGATGGATCTCTTGATGATTACCTGTTTTGTTCATTCCCTCTGGGGCACCTGGCGTTGGCCACAATTGGAAGACAGGATACTGGACTAGATGGACCATTGGTCTGACCCAGTATGGCTGTTCTTATAGTACTGAAGAAGCTGGTACCAAGCCCTTAGCATGGGAGTGAGTCAGTGTCAATTCCCTTGGTACCATAAGTACCTGAGTGGTCTTTGCTACCCCTGACTTTCCTGTTATTGGTACATTAATGTTGTTTATGGCTTAGCTTAGAACTCTTCACCACCTTGTCTCTGCTGCTCTGCGTAGGGGTACCCGAGCTTGGTACCATGTCTGTCTTAGACAACTGACTTCTCTTCGCCTTTGTTGTATCAACATGGTTCAGTCTGCATGGAATTCCGCTTGGGACCTGAGGTCTCCATACTCTTTTTGTGTGTCAGTGACTGAGATTTTCTTGGAGTTTTACTCATTCCCTTCTGCTTAGACGCAGGTGTTGAAACTACCTTTGCTGAAGTCTTTGGTACTGTAAATGTACTCAGTGTCACGGTACCACCTATGTCTTTAGCTTTGTCCAGGAACCGAAATGCCGATGTGGATGGGGGCACTAGTGACAGTGGGAGGCCTATGTAAAGGGAGGTCCACCAAAGCTCCATCATCAGGAATTTAAACTTCAGCTCCCTATTTTTTTGGGACCTACTCTTGAAGGAAATGCAGATCTTCACTTATTAGGAATATGGGTATCACCCAAACAGCAAAGACACTGGGGGACTCCCTGTTGCTGGCTCGGACAGCCTCACAACAAGACAGGCACCTTTTGAATCCCAGGGAGCCTGGCATTCCTGAGTAAATTAACAACAAACTCACCCCTACTGAAGGTAAAATACATTTAACACTATATAACAATATGCATGAACAACAAATTAAAAAAATTTTTTTTTCAAAGGAAGGAAAGGAAGGAAGGAATGGCTGTTCCAACAACTGCAAACACTATATACTAACTGACTAACAAACTAAATTCTGAATACTAGTAGAGAACAGGCACAGTTGTAGACTCCACCTCAGGCCAAAGGCAGTTGAGAAGGAACTGAGGTGGTTTACGCAAGTGGCCCTATATAGCTTCAGTGTGAAGCACAAGGATGTGTGGAGTGCATGCACAGGCCAAACAGGCACCACTACCAAAAATCTCCAATCAAAGGCACAGGGTGCAGATCACCTGAAGTGGAGCACCCATAGAAGAAGAAGAAAAGACGGTTACTCACCGCAGTAACTGTTGTTCTTTGAGATGTGTTGCTCATATCTATTCCAATTAGGTGTGTGCGCGCCGCGTGCACGATCGTCGGAAGATTTTTACCCTAGCAACACTTGGTGGGCCGGCTGGTGCCCCCTGGAGTGGCACCGTTGCGGCACCTGATATTTACCTCAGCCGGCCCAGCGCCCTCTCAGTTCCTTCTTGCCGGCTACTCCGACAGTGGGGAAGGAGGGCGGGTTTGGAATAGATATGAGCAACACATCTTGAAGAACAACAGTTACTACGGTGAGTAACCGTCTTTTCTTCTTCGAGTGCTTGCTCATATGTATTCCAATTAGGTGACTCCCAAGCCTTGCCTAGGCGGTGGGGTCGAAGTGAGATACCGCAGAATGCAGGACTGCTGAACCAAACGTAGCGTCCTCTCTGGAATGCTGGACTATGGCATAGTGAGTGGCAAAGGTGTGCACTGATGACCAGGTTGCTGCCCTACATATCTCCTGTATTGGTATATACGCCAGGAAGGCGGAGGACAAGGCATGAGCTTGGGTGGAGTGGGCAGTAAGGTGTGTGGTGGGAACACCAGCCAAGTCGTAACCCGCCCGGATGCACGAAGTGATCCAGGATGAGATGCGTTGGGAGGAGACCGGGAGGCCCTTCATCCAGTCTGCCACAGCAATGAACAGTTGAGTCGTTCTCCGAAAGGGCTTTGTCCGCTCGATGTAGAAGGCGAGGCCCTATGGACGTCCAGGGAGTGAAGTTGTTGCTCCCTTGGAGAAGTATGCAGCTTCAGGTAGAAGACCGGCAGAAAGATGTCTTGGTTGACATGAAAGGCCGACAACCCTTTAGGAAGGAAGGAAGGGTGCGGTCGCAGCTGTACCTTGTCCTTATGGAACACCATGTAAGGAGTTCCGAAGTGAGCGCTCTGAGCTCAGATACGCGCCTCACTGAGGCTACAAGGAAGGCAGTCTTCCAGGAGAGGTACAGGAGCGAGCAGGTGGCCATAGGCTCGAATGGGGCCCCCATGAGCCTGGTTATCATGAGGTTGAGGTCCCCCGTAGGGACCGGATGGCGGACTAGTGGGTACAGCCGCTCCGACCCCTTGAGGAACCTACTGACCATAGGGTTGGGAAAAAAATCGAGTGCCCACTCTCCCCAGAGTGAAAGGCCGAGATCGTCGCCAGGTGGACCTTCAAAGAGGAGACTGCCAGACCTTGCTCTTTCAGGGACAAGATGTAGTCCAGGATGATATGCACTGGCACCTGTGAGGAGGTGATACCCCAAGGGGCGCACCAGAAGGAGAACGTTTCCCCTTGGCCAAGTAGGTGGACCTGGTAGAGGACTTTCTGCTACTCAGAAACAACACAAGTCGGACTGGTTCAGCCATCCAGCAGCCACTCCATGAGGTGGAGAGGTTGCAGGTCGGGGTGACAAACCCTGCCGTGCTCCTGAGTAATCAGGTCCGGCCACAACGGGCGAGTGATTGGGTGAATGGACCACTCGTGCGCCTGGACAGGTCTGCTGAGGCGGTCTGCCAAGGTGTTCTGAACCCCTGGAAGAAAGGAGGTCACCAGGTGGATGGAGTGGGCTATGCAGAACTCCCACAATCGTATGGCTTCTTGGCAGAGCGGGGACGAACGTGCCCCTCCTTGCCTGTTGATATAAAACATGGCCGTTGTGTTGTCTGTGAGGACTACAAGACCACGACCCTGAAGGTGTTTGGAAAAGGCTTAGCAGGCAAAGCACGCTGCCCGCAGCTCCCTCACGTTGATGTGGAGGGATAACTCTTGCGCCGACCAAAGGCGCTGTGTTTGAAGATCTGCCAGGTGGGCCCCCCACAACCAAGGGATGACGCATCTGTGGTCAGGGCCAGGGAGGGCTGTGGGGTATGGAATGGCACCCCTTCCGACACCTTCTTGGGGTCCAGCCACCAGACTAGGAAGGCTAGGACCTGCGATGGCACCCTCAGTACCACAACCATGTTGTCTCTGCGTGGGTGATAAGCTGGCGAGAGCCATGCCTGAAACGAACGGAGGCGTAACTGGCGTGTCTGGTCACGAACGTGCAGGACGCCATGTGACCCAATAGGCTCAGGCAGCCTCATGCTGTTGAGTTGGGAAGCTCTGTAGGCCGCGGATGATGGTCACTAGGGCCTGAAAGCGTGCCTCTGGCAGGAACGCTTGAGCGAGAGTCGAGCTCGTGGCAATCTGAACCTGCGACTGGAGCTGGCTGCTGGAGCTGCCGTGGATGAGCCAGTTGTCGAGGTACGGGAATACTTGGATTAGCCATCGACGAAGAGAAGCCACTAAGATGGCCATGCACTTCGTGAAAACCCTCGGAGCCGTGGAGAGGCCAAAGGGAAAGACAGTGGACTGAAAGTGCCTTTGGTCGACCACAAAGCGAAGAAAATGTCTTTGTGGCGGGTAAATAGTTATGTGAAAGTACGCATCCTTCATGTCGAGGGCAGCGTACCAGTCTCCAGGATCCCATGAAGGTATAACAGTACCCAGGAAAACCATGCAGAACTTCAACTTGCCATGAATTTGTTGAGTTCGCGAAGGTCCAGGATAGGACGTAATTCCCCTTTTGATTTGGGGACTAGGAATAATGGGAGTAAAAACTCCTTTCCCTTGAACTCCCCTGGAGCCTCCTCTATTGCCCTTATAGTGAGGAGCATTTGCACTTCCTGAATTAGGAGTTGCTTGTGAGGAGGGTCCCTGAAGAGGGACAGGGAGTGATGCTCCGCCTTGGGGCGTTGCTTCAAAAGTTTTGTTTGGGCCCCGCCGATGGCTATGGGGGGGCCCTGGTTCTGGCTAGGCTGATGACCAGGCTGCCTCCTGCTACCACCCAGCCGTGTCTTCTAGCGAAGTCCTGCCTAGGCCTGGGCATAGGGTAGGGGCAATGCTCGAGGGCCCGGAAGGGCCGGCGCTGCGAGGCAGGGGTATGTATCCCCAGGGACCGTATCATAGTGCGGCCGTCCTCCAGGGTCTGAAGTCTCGAGTCTGTTTGTCGGAGAAAAAAGGGGCATTGCCCATCGAAGGGCAAGACCTGAATCGTGGCCACCAAGCTCAACGGACCTTGCGGTACCGGGAGCCGATGGTGCTGGCGGCAGGCCAGAAGTCTTGGCCGGGCGGTCCTGTACCAGTTGCAGCTGCAGCGGTGTTGGGCGGTGCCCCAGCCCCGGGGTCTGTTTCCCCAAGGTTGGGGATAGCAAACGACACCTCTGTGGTAACATGGCCGGAGTTGTCCGGTGCCGTGGCTCCTTGCTAGTGCTCGGGCGCTCCGGTGCCGCTGATGCACTGCGTGCTGACGCTGTCGGTGCCGGGTCACGGCGGAGCTGACATCGGGCTAAGTGCCGGTTCTAATAGGAGCTGCTTCAAGCGAAAGTCCCGCTCCTTCTTAGCTCTAGGCTTAAAAGCCTTGGAGATCCGACACTTATCTACGATGTGGGATCCCCCAGGCACTTCAAACGGGAGTCGTGGGGGGGGCCCCGATGGCATCGGCTTGGAGCCGGCCGACGGCTTGAATCCCGGTGAACCAGGCATGAGCCTGGTACCGGAGGGGAGAGAAGGGGAGAAGCCCCTTATCTCCCACTAGTATTTACACTAAACTTCTTAACAAGACTATCAAAACTATTAACAACTACTTAAAGTACTTAAGAACTTAAAACCATTAACAATGCTAAGCGAGTGCTAACTAAGCTAGGGAGGTGGAGATCAGCTACGCTGCGCTCCACAGTTCCGACCGTCACGGACGGTAAGAAGGAACTGAGAGGGCGCTGGGCCGGCTGAGGTAAATATCAGGTGCCACAACGGCGCCATTCCAGGGGGCGCCAGCCAGCCCATCGAGTGTTGCTAGGGTAAAAATCTTCTGATGATCGTGCACGCGGCGCGCACACACACCTAATTGGAATACATATGAGCAAGCACTCGAAGAAGAATTAAAAGATTCTCAGGCCAAAATGACTGTTATCATTAGAATTTTCATAATTATTATAAAGCATGTATAGATTTGCATAATTTCCCATGGATTAGCTTGTGAATTTCTTACTCCTATTGATGAGCACTTATTCACATGGGCAGTCCCACTGGTTTCATCAGTGGGAATAATTGGTCCCAACCTGGTTCGTTATGTTTTATATACACATCTTCTCTGACATAAGATAAAATCTGCCAGAAAAATGAAACTGAGGGAGATTTATATCTGATGGAGAAAATCTTATGCATCAACTATTTGTTGTACATACGTTTTCAGTTATGATGAATAACAGCAGAAATTTTTTTTAAATATTTTTTAAAAAACTTGCCAGCATACCAGATCCACTCAAAATTCACCTCTACAAAAAGCTGAGGAGATACAGGGATGTTTTAAAGATACATATCAACAAAATAATATGCAATTGGTATGAACATTTTTCATGAAGTGGTCATATGTAGAGTGACCGATCAGTCCTCATTCTCAAAGGAAACATACACAATAGTTTCAAAAGACAAATCTACAATACTAAATTCATAACTTTGCTAGACACTAAAAATCATTGACTGAATAGCGACCCTGGATTTATGGTTTATTATAACAATCTAACCCACTAACAACCCCCCTACCTCGCTGACTTTCCCCCTTCCTTGTCTTTCCCCCCTTTGACTGGAGGGGTGTTAACGGACCACTTCACCTTGAATGGTCAGTCCCTTGAAATATGTGTTAACTACTTATGCTAAGCAATCTGTTTCACACTGTATTTAGCTGTGACACCCTGAGTATATTTCCCACAACTGAAGAAGAGCTCCGTGTAAGCTTGAAACCTTGTCTCTCGCACCAAACTTGTCCAACTGGCATAAAGAAATTTTAACCAAAGACCATTTACTTAATAACATTTGATTTAAAGAAACCCAAACAAAACAATTTAAATGGCACAAAATCTAACATTATGTAAAGTTTCATGTAATGTTAGAACACCTACAGAATAAATAGGAATGTGTTACCCCTTTTAAGCCTGTTTCAGAACATTATAATTATGGAGTTGCAAACAGCACATTCATAATATAAAAGGAGACAAGGGAAAGAAAAAAAGTATTTTTTAAAACTGTCTGCAAAAGGCATTGACTTTATACACACAAAAACTAAGGTCTAGGATTGGTCTCAGCTTTTGTTTTCCTAAAATAGAGCAATGATTTTGAAATGTTTACTTACAGGTACCAGAATATTATCCCGGTTAATAACATAACAGCTTGTTTCTTGTTTAAAAGCATCTCTAACTTCATCAGGGCAGTCATAGCTAGCCCATTCCTCCACACTTGCTGGAAATGCTTCAACTGGTCCTTTTCGTTTAGGCTTCTCCTTCATAACTGAAGACTGTACCTTTAATTAAAGGAACTCTTTAGAGAGTTTACTTTTCTATAGGCAATAAATATTTATTTAAACAGAACTGTTTCAAAGAGAGAAAAAGAAAGATATCTGTTTGGCATCCTTTTGGGCTTGGTCTTTTTTAAGGGCTGTTGATTGTGGGGTCTGGAAAGCAGCAGGTGGTGGGTTTTAGCCAAGAAACGTACAGAAAAGGGAAAAAAGAGAAGAAAAAGTATTTGTAAATGGATGTCTTCTGCAGATCTACATGCCTAATTTTGCATATCTACTACATGGACTCAAAAGTTCTTTCCCACAGACACAAAAATTCAATGACACGAATGACCCGCACATGAGGGCACTGTAATGCCAATTTCTATAATTTTGTGCTTGAAGAACTGACCTCAGAAACACCATTTATTGAAGTAAAAATATCTAGATTTTTCATAAAGAGGAGCGCCTTACTTGTTTTGCATCCTTTTTGCCTCTATCTTTCTTAGGTGTGGCTGACTGTGCATTCTGGGAAGATGGTGAGGATTTTGGTAATGCTTTTATAACAGATCCTGCTGCAGACAATGAAACCTAGACAAAAATAATTACAATGATTCAACTTTAAAGCGCTGTCCTTAGCTACTAGAAACAGAATCACACTCCATTTTGTTCACTCAAGACTACTTTCCCAGAGACAGAAAATTTTAAAGGCTCCTAGAACCCTCACATTATGATTATTTCTACAAGTATTTATGGAAGCATGAGTCACCATAGTGCACTTAAACCGCTCAAGTGTTATGACTGAACACAGCTGTTCAGTTTGGGTACAGAAAGTGACAGTCTTTGAAATAAATACCTAGATCATTTAGGACCTTACAACCATCACCTTACTTTCACACCACCGTGAACTGGGAGCCTGTGCATAGATGAAAGACAAGTATAATATGCTCCTCCAGGTCTGCCCTATTGCAAAAGTGTAGTGTAGCATAGTGTATGCTGCATTAACTGAAGCTCCAAAATGTGAAGTATCTGGAAAAAATCTCTCTCTCTCTTTGTCTTGTGGCAGCAAAGCTTTGATGATCTGATTCTCAAGGAAGGAGAGAACTCCTTACTAAAGCTCTTTTTGTTATTGATCTTGACTAAAGTATGATTAGGATAGTTATTTGGTAGGATATTTGAACAATAATTTCTGTTAGAGGTGATCAAAGTCCACAAGACATCCTGTGGACTAAAACTGGAACATTGCCTACATGTTCCATATCCTATCAAGATCTCACATTGGGTCTTTACCATATGGCACTATGTGTTTTTTTAAGACATCTAACATTTCATGGGTTTTTTTAAGCTTGCAGAAATTACTCCATTGCCTAACACATAGTTACTGAAGAGTCTTAAGATTCTAGAGTCTCACATGGAAATGAAAACAAACCTCAGGATCCCCGAAGAGTTCAAAAGACTTTAACATGTCCTTGTCATTTATCTTCAATCAAATCTGCTCTATTTTAAATCCCAAACAAGCCTCACATCACACAGTCTAGCAAGCTTTCCTGTATCTCTTTATAAACAACCTATTTTCAATCCTAAAATGCCTTATATTAAAAGTTTGAAGCTCACAGTAATGTTAATATATAACAGTGACACTCAGACTGAGGCTCGCAAGCGGCTCTTTAATGTGTCTCCTGCAGCTCTTTACAGCACATGATATTAAAACTCTGTGTGATTTAATTAATCAAAGTAAGTTATTAAGCATTCAAGATGCTTTTACTATGGTATTAACAAATTGTAGTTGATAAAATAATACTTGGTCAGTCATTTTGCTGTGAGAATTTATATATATATGTACACACACACAGACACTCTCTCTCTCTCTCTCTTAATATTTCCCATCATACTGTTTAAATATGAATATATAGTGCTATAGTAAATGAAACAATGAATTCACACTACTGTGGCTCTTGTGGGTAATGTTCGCTAATTTGGCTGCTGAACTGCTGAGGCCTGAGTATCATTGATCTATTAGCCCACAGACAGCTACTGCAATTGTCTTGTAACAGACACTGACATCTGCACTAGCTAACTTTGATGTTTATTCATCGGCTATCATTATCTAGAAATCATCCTGTTTCTCTTAGTCAAGTACAGAATATTAAAAATTCTGATGATGTGAAATTTGGAAATGTTAGTCAGAATTTTATTTTCTAAAATTCCTGTTTTCCAAATTTTTATGTGTTATATAGTCCAAACTAATTTCACAATGAATGTCTGTTAATTAGCAACACATGTATGTAGTAGGTTTCAGCTACAAACTTTTATATTAAGCAATTACCAGCATTTGTAATCACTGGAAAAACAATAATAAAACCTGGAACATGCTGATTTGGATACCAGCTTCACTTTGCAGATCTCTCACCCACACCACTCATGTGGCACTTACGATGGATGGCATGTGGCATATATTGAGGTCAAGTACAGCTTTTACCATTTCAAATATTTAAATAAATTTAAAAAATTTAACATGCAGTGCAGTCCTTCTGATGTTTTTCATAAATGTCACTGGAAATTAGGCAGTCATATCAATGAGAAAATACAACATTTAATGAGGTTTATTCAATTTGATTTGAAATGCTGCAGAACAGTCAGAAGTGATTACTTAAGAGAATTAACAACACTCAGTGAATAACAGTGTTATGGTTTCATCACAAAATGTAACTGGCAACTCAATTCACAGGGTTTAACTAAGGGCTTGTCTACATTACCCACTGGATCGACAGGCAGCGATCGATCCAGCGGGGGTCGATTTATCATGTCTGTCTAGATGTGATAAATCGACCGCCGAGCACTCTCCCGGGGTACTCCTCCTGAGTGAGAGGCGCAGGCTGAGTTGACGGGGGAGTGTCAGCTGTCGACTTACCACAGTAAAGACATCCCAGGAAGTAGATCTAAGTACGTTGACTTCAGCTATGTTATTCATGTAGCTGAAGTTGCGTAACTTAGATCGATCCCCCCGCTAGTGTAGACCAGGCCTGAGTCAGATAATTCCTGTAGTTAAATGACATACCCTTTGAAATGATCTAAGTCACCACCTATCTGTAATTACTGTTCTTCATCAATGGTATTGTGAATTCTGTAAATCACCAATCATGGTTCTTATTCTACCCTACCTATTTAGATAGTAAACTTTAGAAACCATTGGAACAAAAAGTGGATCCCCAGGCTCCAAAGAATATACACACCAGTAGAGAGTAATGGCTTTAACTGAGCACTGTCTTTCTCCCATAAGGTTGTTGGAAGAATTTGAACTACACAGGGGTGCTCTCTAGTTTCTTGTGATAATTTTCTAATTTAAAGCTTAGAAACCGTAAAACGATATCATAACAATATTGTAAAATTGGAGACATTATAATAAAGACAGTTAAAATAACAAAATACTATCTATGTATTCATATATTAGATCAATTAAATGTGATTGGTAAATTCTGATCTTCTCACCTGCCAGATACGAATGATGTAAGCATAAGCCATCAAACAGTGTTGTTGATGATAAGGTGAACTATGGCCAGAAATTATAGCCATTAAAGTATGTGCTCTAAACAAAGTTTCCAATTGCCTTATGTTTTTTAAATCTTCATTAGCAATTTGGGGAATTGTAACATTTACCCCAAAGACTACCTTCAGCTTTGCTGGAGATGGTATTTCTTGTTTGATGTTTTTCTCTGTTAAAAAACAGCAACAAAAACAATGTCAATGGTCTGACATTGTACAGCATTTCAAGGCTTATTTAAAGTTGCATTTCTAAGGTGGAAATGAAAAAGAATCCATTGACAGCAAGATGACATTACTAGAAAGATGGAAATCCAACTTACCAAAGATGACCTTGCTATGATAGAATAGTATTACTTCTATCATAGTTTCAATTAATAATAAAAACATAACAATATACTTAAAATGAACTTTAAGCAATGACAAAGCAAAGAAATGCAGAGTAACGGCACCCTCATCTAATTGTGCCTGGTTAAAGCAGCCCACAGTGTGGATATTCTAGCTTTCTGTTCTGGGGCCCCTTAAGAGTGTTGCTCTAACTGTTACTAGTTAAATGTGGAAGATCGTGGGATCTGCGATTTTAACAAAAATATCTATATTCCTCTAAAAGGGCAGGAATAACTTTAATAAATTCATAATTTGATCTACTTTTTTGTTCTATTTTTCTCAAAATCCATGAAAATCTATATATACATTTTTATACAAAATGGTTAATGCTTTTCTTCTTAAAAGAGAACTGATGAAAGGGCCCAGCATTCATCGACAACCAGCAAGATTGTGTGGAATGGAAGGGAAATACCATGAAAGAATAGAGATAAATTTTAAATTGCCATTACACAATGGTAAGTAATATTTAAAGAAAAAAACACAACTAGAACATTTTCAGTGCCATTTTCAGTGCCATTTTAATTATTCAGTGTTAACTGAGGAATCATGCATCTTTCACAACTGCATCTCATCACTTGTTCTTTTTTGACCCATCTCATCTATCTACATAAAAATACGACACAAGTGGAGAAGATGTCAGTTAATGTCACACGTGATTCTTTTAGAAATTAGTTGTTTTCTTCAATTAGACTGGAACATTCTATCAAAACTAGTCACTGAGGCATTAGCAATGTAAATGGTTACAAAGGATAAAAACTTAGGCGCGTGAGTTCCTTTTTCAAAAATCATGCTGGTGCTTAGGAGGCTGAAGTCCCATTAACAATCATGTTTTTTAATGGGACTTAGGCACTTTTGAAAATTTTACCCAGAGATCTCATAAAGTAAGGGAAATAGGGTAAAGGGATAAAGAAATGGGGTGTAGTTTCACAGTTGTAATAAGGGAGTGGGAGTCAGAATGCCAGATTCTATCTCTGGTTATTGCATTGAGCATTCATGGGAAAGTGAAAGTCTCTCTATGCCTCCATTTCACAATCTGTAAAAGGGGTACAAACCCAGTTATTTACCACATCAACACTGGTTCTTGAGAGTCTCTGGCACCTATCTTTGTGTCAACCTGTTCCATTTCTTCTGTGATTTGTTTAAGGGCCTGATGCAAAGTTCACTGAAGTTACTGACATCAGTGAGTTTTGAATCAGGCCTTAAGTGAAGAAGCTCACATTTTTCATTTTGACTTCCTCTTTAAGTCTTTTGTAGATGAAGAAACATGTTCTATATAAGGTCTTTTTATATTCTGAAAATGATCATGTGCTTTTATCCTTTAAAAGATAGTAAGACGAAAAGCATATACTGCATTCATATACTGAAATTATTTTGAAGGATAAGTACATCAATTACACACCTTCTTCCTCAAGAGGTCCTTTGGCAAGTTTCAAATGTAGCAAGATATCTACTGCCCAGTCCAGATGTTTAATAGCATCATTAAGAGGAAACTGATTGCAGTATAACCATTCTGCAAATTCCATTAGATAATCAACTTTCTGCCACTCGCTTTCTTGTTTCTACAGAAAAGACAAAATGATTTAGTTCGTATATTGTAGTTTTCAAATTACTGATACTAAGATCTATATAGATTTGTCATTAGTTTTTTTGGAAGCAAAAATTTAATTTTAAATAGGTAGCAAGCAATTTACTGATATTGCCTACTCAGGGAAAATGTCTAACTGAATGTAATAAAATAATCAGTATTAGTTAAATTTCTTTTCTTTTATTAAAGTCTCCATCAATTAGTTACTGTTGGGCCTTTTCCTCCTTGAGAGAGACCAGGCAGCAGTTCAAATGTGTTGACACAGAGTCCCAGGACTTAAACTACATCCACTTGGTTTTCCATCAGAAAAGTAATCTAAAAGTTGTGAAAAATAACCCACACCAAATTAACAAACTGATCAAATAATTTGCACAACATTTATTCTTTCTATTACATTGAACTATTTTAAACTATGATGAAAAATAATGCTAAATTAACATGTAATTAATGGTTTATTCTTATGTGTAATTCTAAAGTGATGGAGATATCAAAGAAATTAAATTATGTAAAAAAATTCTTCTCTTTTGCTCATTATCAGTCATCACTATTAGGAAGGAGCTAAGCAGTGAGACAGTAGAATGGAGGACCGAGAGAAGACGACTACAAATGGAAGATAAAGAACTGAAACTAACAATGGTCAGGTGTTGTATTAAAAATCTCAACTGGTGTTAAATCTGGTTCTGACCCAGATATTGCCAGGGGTATTGTGGAACGGGTCTCAATGCCTTTGGCCACAATTTTGGCAGCATATATGTATACTTTTCCAATAAACTTTGCAATAGATTATTTAGCTCTTGAGGGTGGGCAATGCATGCACCCCTTCATCATTTTTATTTCTAATAAAGGCTTATGTGACTTGTGAGTCAAGCATACTATCTCATCAACAGCCTCATCCAAATCTACGGAAGTCAAGTAGAGTCTTTCCAATAACTTCAAAAGACTTTGGATTAGGCCTCAAATGATGATCTACAGAGGCAAACTGATGGAGAATTATCTTTTAGGAAATGTATCTGATTATCTTTATAGGGTATGCATTTTATTCATGTAAAATGCTATTATTTTTTCTATTTCTACACAGATTTCAATTAGGTGTTTTTTGAACACTGTTCCTTTAAAAGTTCAAATTAAATAAAGAAAAAGCTAACAATTATAAACCTTGTATTACTTGATTTAGGAAAGGATGTCTGCGTACCTCCTGGAATATTACCTCACAAAACACCTTTAAAAATATAGGCATATACCGTCGCATACTTTCAAACTATACACTTAAAATTATATTCTATTAAGAGTCTATTAAAATTAACAACATAGAGACCTGTAAAGCTTCAATGGCATTCTGATAACAGGTTAACTGCCCAACAATGTCTTTGGAGATTGGTGCCAGACGATGCCACATATGTGACAAATAGTCCTCACTCTCATCCTTGAATTTCTGAATGTCCATCATAAAGTTACGTCCAAGTCTTGCCTTCACTATAACCATATGTTTGAAAATTAAGCTAAAAAAAAGTTTACAAATTAATCAATTTCTTATCTGTAAAATTATGCACTGTATCCTACAGTATGTTACAGTTGTGAAGGTAACTGCACTTCACTACTCATCTTTCTTTTATAGTGAAGTCAAATTCCCTGCTCCTCTGGATATTTACAAACCTTAACTTTAGAAAATAAATTAGACCCTGATCCTGCAAAGATGCACATATGTAACCTTATGCACTATGACCAGTTTCTTTGACATCAATGAGACTACACATAGAGGAGATCCTCAACTACTGTTACTTGTCATAACTCTGTGCTTAAGTCTTTGCACATGTGTAAGTCTTTGCAGGATTTTAGGTTGCTTATAGTTTAGTTTCAGAGTTTTATCCTAAATGGATTTAGAGCTGGGCAAGGTCCAAATTCCTGTTATTTTATCTTAAAAGGTGGTAGTACCCCCTCCTCCACCCTTCTCTCACTTACCTAACATGAAACAGACATTCAGACATGCGAAATTGTAGCCCTGCCCCAAGCAACACATTTAGACGTAAATGTTGCCATGGATTTTTATGCAAAACAAACTGAATAATTAATAATTCTAATATATTTTTACTAATGTATTAGCCAATGTTCTTCAACCAGACAACACATGCCTTGATGTTCAACAAGCCTGGTCATTAAATAAAAGAAAGGTTAAATATAATGTTTTAATATAGTATTTTGACTTAAATAATGAAATAAGCTATGTGAGGAGTCACCCCCTGCAAAACAGCCTCAGCTGAATCCACGGTAACCAATGAAGAGTCCTGACCCCAAAGTCAGGAACAAGAGACATAGGAACTTAACGGAGAAATATGAAATGTACCTCTGATGGGATACTATTTTAACTGGTTAAGCCACAGTGTTTGCTTGTCAACACTGTCTGGAGGGTTTACTTAGAGAAGTAACATATCATTAGCAAGCTCCTATCTTGTCAGATGATATAAAATAAACAGGTGTCACGAATACCAGTTAGGACAAAGAAATAATAAAGAGGGGAGCTGGAGAGGTTAAAACATGTGTGGAACTCTCATTGAAAAATGCAAGGATAACAAAATCAGGGGAAAATAACTGAAATTATATATATTTATATTATTATTTTATTACATTAGTGATCAAAAGGAGCACAAAGTCTAAATTAGAGGTACACATGCATAGAGAGGGAAGACTAAGCTGCCTGAGATCTCATTCTCCTTAGCCCAACTTCATTTCAATGGGTAATTTGAATTGTAACTCATCCTGTGATCACATCTAAAAAGCTTTTCTTACAACATCTTGCTTTTAAAGTCTGGACTTCAGATAGTAATTAGAAGAGAAGGGAAACAGAGCAAAGTAAGATTCATAATTAAATAGTTGAAAAGGTTATACAGTTCCTACTTAAGAACTTTTTAAAAGATGACCTACACAAACATTATAAACATTTTAATTATAAGAAGCAATCAAAGATCGAGCCTTTCTCTGATACTCAAAAGCAGTGTGAAGAAGCAGGGAAAAGATACAATATTGTCTTTTGTTATAAAAATTGCCAGCTCAACAAAAAGGCAACCTCTATACTATTTTATTAATGTAAAATATATATTCAAACGTCATCCATATTTTTATATTTCTCAAGAGTCAGGATGCTTAAAATGTTTCAGTAAAAAAGAGATCAACCAACTTACAGTCTATGTTTAGTTCGAGGCAGAACTTGAATGGCTTCATCTAACACTTTTAGCCCAGTCTCCCAATCACTTTTATCAGCATACATGTGGAATAATAACCCATACAGGGATGTTCTTAATGTCAGATCCTCTTCAGTACCTTTGAAATACATTCAAATGATATATTAACATTGTGAAATTAGTGCAGCCATCTCACAGAAATATTAGACTATTCATTTTTGCATGACAAGAATAAAATACATGCCTGGGAGAAAATGACCTTCTGATGATCCACTACTTTGAAAATCCTTTGTAGGCCACTGATGAAGCTGCAACGTATTTTCTGTTCCCTAAAAAGAAAAAGAATAAGAAAAGCAGTGCACACATTTTTGTTAGCACAACCCTTCAAGCTCTGGTACTGTTTTCTATGTATAAATAGGATAAATTCAATTATAATATTTAAACTATTAGTACAATAAGTGTAATAATAATTAATTGAGAGGGTGATTATGTCAGTTAATAAGCATATGGGAGTTGAAAACTACAACAATTATTTTCCTCCAAATCAATGTTTCTAATGGCATAGTGCATTACACAATTGCACTGATTAATACAATGAACTACATCATACATTCCCATATCATAATGTTGCTTGAGGTAACTAGATGTTGTCAGTTCTAATTTGGCTTAGCTGGCTTTAGTTATGTAACTGGATGACCACAAATATCACAGAATTAAGGGATTTTTGGATGGATTTTTTAATCTTGTTTCCAATGTGACCAACCCCAAAGATAATATTCCTTAAGAACCTGGCTG
Source organism: Macrochelys suwanniensis (assembly GCA_033296515.1). Taxonomy (NCBI): domain Eukaryota; kingdom Metazoa; phylum Chordata; order Testudines; family Chelydridae; genus Macrochelys; species Macrochelys suwanniensis. The sequence continues at coordinate 115,560,882 of CM065778.1, read as the reverse complement.
TTTCCACATGCAAACCCCAAAGGTATGGTTCTGCTGGTATACAGACCACAAATTACATAGGGACTACACTAGTAAAGTGTTATAGTGTAGACTACACTAGTAAAGTGTTATAGTCTAGAGTTATAGCTGTTGGACAACTGATCAGTTTTGGACAGGCCAACACATGTCTTCCTAGAAGTGATGGAATCTCTAGGCTTTACACTGAGAGTTGAGGAGAACCCCAACATAGCTCACAGTAAATCGGACACTGTTTTTTAAAGCTCTTAGTCCTTAGCAGAGTTGGTCCTTACTTCATCCTCAAATTTTGTTTTGATTCAGATGCCACTCACCTTTCCAGGATGGTATACATCTTAAACTAGCTGTCAACTGTGCCTTTGCAGTGTTGGATCACTGTATTACCTGCCCACTTGACATACATCTTAGGAATATAGGAATTACTATACTGAATCAGTATACATAAGTTATTAGTGTACACCATTTTCTGTCTCTGATAGTAGACAATACAATATGCTTCAAAGAAATCCTGAAGTGGACATCTATGGACTGACCTGCCTGTAAGGGAAACTAACCACTATCACTCTGTGGCTGGCATATGCTCTGAAGCACGAGGGTTTATAACCTTTCTAAAAAAGAAAAAAAGGTTTTGTTCTGTCTAATGCATATGTGTGGATGTTTTCATGATCCACATAAATGTCTACATCTTTTTTATGACTCCTATTAAGGTTTTAGCCCAAATTATATCCTCTGGCAATGAGTTTCATAAGTTAACTATGCGTCGTATAAAAAAGCATTTCCTTTTATCACTTTTAAATGTATTGCCTTGTTAAGTTCTGTAAATAATCAGACCCTTAGCAAAATGTGTCTAGTGGCAGTAACCGGAGTTATGTTATGTTATGGCTTATGTATCTATAAGCCATCAAAACTCTTTTAAGTTTACAACTGTTCACATCATTATACTTTCAAGTATAGAGTAACACTCATCAATTTTGTCTTCTAATCACTTTGAAACAGCAGACCAGTCATCACGCTTCTGATTACTAATGATTTATATATTACTTGGGGAGGAAATAAAATTAAGGTTTTTGTTCTTTATTATACACTCTGTTACTACATGATCGAAGATGCAGCCTGAGACTGAAATGGTACACTCTGGTATTACTGAGCCTGAATGCAAAAAGATATGAACAAGATTTAAGGGCCTGATGCAAAAACCCATTGACGTGAAAGGAGAGACTTCAATGGGAAATGTATTAGTTTTCTAAAGAGAGAATTCTAAAAACTCCAAGTGCTTTTGAAGTACAAAAAGAAAAATGTCTCAACAAATAGATGGTTATGTTTCAACATGACAGTGTGCACATATCAGGAGATGATCTGGTGGTCCCTTCTGGACTTCAACTCCATGGCTCTATGAGATTTGAAGAAAATTAATGTGATACCATCTATTACGCAGCAAGTATTTCCTATCTACCTACTTACTAGATGGTATTTAGAAAGGTGCCTATTTCCACATTGTATAAAGGGTTTTACTGAAAAGGTTTAAAAAGTATTTCATTTTATTATTGACTCTTGACACCCTTTCAGTTATAGTTTTCCCCTCAAAACTGTTGAATATTTTGTTGAATACCAGCCCCCTCTGAAGAAAGTATGTGCAATAAAAACTCTTTCAGGCAGGTGGAAGAGAAATCAGATATTTTGCAGTTATGAGGAAAAAACGGTTACTCACCTTCTCGTAACTGTTGTTCTTCGAGATGTGTTGTTCATGTCCATTCCGATCTGGTGTGTGTGCACCACGTGCATGCTAGCCGGAAGATTTTCCCCTTAGCAGCATCCATAGGTCTGCCAGGGCGCCCCCTGGAGTTGCTCCTTCATGGAACCCAATATAGGGCCCTGCTGACCCACCACCCCTTTAGTTCCTTCTTGATGGCTGCTCCGACAGAGGGGTAGGAGGGTGAGTATTGGAATGGACATGAACAACACATCCCAAAGAACAATAGTTACGAGAAGGTGAGTAACCATTTTTTCTTCTTCCAGTGCTTGTTCATGTCCATTCCAATCAGGTGACTCACAAGCCCAAGTTTAGGAGGTGGGTCGGAGTCGTCCACTGATTGTAGCACTGCTCTCCCAAAGGCTGCATCGTCTCTGGCTTTCTGGGTGATTGCATAGTGCGTGGTGAAAGTGTGTATGAAGGACCACGTTGCTGCTCTGCAGATTTCCTGGGTGGGAACCTGCGCCAGGAATGCCGCTGAGGAGGCCTGAGCCCTGGTGGAGTGCGTGGTGATCGAAGGAAGAAGTTACTCACCTTGTGCAGTAACGACGGTTCTTCGAGATGTGTGTCCTTATGGTTGCTCCACGTTAGGTGTCTGTGCGCCCCTGCGCCTCTATTCGGAGATTTTTGGTAGCAGCGTTCCATTGAGCCCGTGCATGTGCCCTCCCTCCCTCGTGGTACACCTCGAGGCTATTTAGCACTGCACGGGGGAACCCCCCTCACTTCCTTCTCTACCACAGAGCCCCATAGAGGACTTTGAAGTAGAGGGGAGGAAGGCGGGTTATGGAGCAACCATAGGGACACACATCTCGAAGAACCATTGTTACTGCACAAGGTGAGTAATTTCTTCTTCTTCGAGTAATGTCCCTATGGTTGCTCCACGTTAGGTGACTCCAGAGCAGTACCCACCACTGGAGGCTGGGACTTCGGAGCGGAGTCTTTCAATAGAGAGAGAGTACTGTGGAGTCGAAGATGGTGTCAGCGGCCAAATCTTCAGTGATTGCATAATGTTCTGTAAAAATATAGACAGAGTCCCCAATCATTGCTCTATAAATTGGGGAGGTAGGGGAATCCATATGGATTGTGATTGAGGTAGGAACTAACCTCATGGAATGCTTGTGGACAGAAGCAAGTTGTGCCCTTGCTAAGTGATTAATGCAACTAGAGACCCATTTGGATAGTCTCTGAGGAGTCCTATCCAAGTAGAATGCTAATGTCTTTCTAATATCTAACATATGCCCAATTGTCTCCCAGTTGTCACAATGTGGTTTTGAGAAAAAAACAGGGAGGCGGATCTGTTGATTCATATGGAAAGTGCAGAAAAGTAGGGAGAAACTTGGGATACGGCCTTAGAGTTACTTCATCCTTAGAAAAAAAGGGCGTGAATGATGGGTGTGCCATCAGGGCTGCTATTTCTCGTATGTGCCTAGCAGAGGCGATGGCAATTAGAAATGCTGTCGTCAGGGACAGGTGTAAGAGAGAACAAGTTGCCCTGCACTCGGAGGGAGGTCTAGTCCAAGCCCTGAGAACTAGGTTAAAATCCCAGGCTGGAGCGGGTGGTGTCACGTAGGGGAAGAGAGTCCCCAATGTCCTTAAAGAATCTACGCATTAGTGGTTGAGCAAACTCCAAGTGGGAAGCCATTTTCATCATGAGATGTACCTTAAGGGAGCGGAGTGAGAGTTTAAATGTAGTGGAAAATTAGAGGGAGGAAAGATGAGGTTGGGTCTATCTATTTGGAATGGTACACACTTGGAGCTGTTTCCATGTTGTAGATAGGTATGTGGAGTGGTCAACTTGTGGTTGTGTTGCAACACGTTTCAGCTTGTCAGAGCATTCTGCTTCTAAGCCTTGGAACGAAGAAAAAATCCAAGCCTGGAGGCAGAGGACCCACGGGTTGGGGTGAAGGGTCAGCCCATTGCTTTGAGAGAGTGGGTGAGGAATGGGCTGAAGTCAGAGGAACAGGAGGGCACATTGCCACCTGCGTCAGGTAAGGGAGCCAGGCCTGTCATAGTCAAGAGGGGCAATCAGAATAAGTCTCGCTTTGTTTCATTGAATTTTCAACAGAATCTTGGATAGAGTAGGAAAACTGGGAAAGACATACAAGTGAGCCCTGTCCCTTGAGAAGATGAGGGCAACTGCTAGTGAATGTTTCCCCATGGAAATGTAGCCCTGGAGCAGTAACAAGGACCTTTCTTGTTCCGATGAGTAGAGAAGAGATCCATAGGCCTGGTTCCCCAAAGGGTGGCTATATCTTGAAGCACCTCTGAAGTCAGTATACACTCATTGTTGTGAGAAAATTCCAACTGAGACTGTTGGTTGTACCACTCTGTATCCCTTGTAGGGAGACAGCTGAGATGAGCACATTGTGATGAATGCATCAATTTCAAAGTTTGAATGCTGTCTTGTAGAGGGAGGGAGATCTAGCAGCTCCTTGGCGGTTTATACAAAACATACAGGTCACATAAAGTCCATCATAACCTTTGTGTGTGGTTTTTGGTGAAAAGCAGTTTGTGCACAGGGACTCCTGACAGCCCTTAGCCCGAAAGAGTGATATGGAAGGTCATTTCTGTGGAAGGCCCTGTGTTCTGAAACTTGTTGTTGTGTAGGTGAGCTCCCCAGCATATTAGGGAGACATGTGTCCCAGGGTGGTGAATGTGGGTACTGAGAGGAGGGCTCTCGCGCATACCACATCAGGTTGGTGCTGATAAAGTCCAGTCACTGTACCGGGGTTAGGATGCCACTATAATGAAGTGAACCTTGGAGAATACCCTCTGCAGAGCAGTCTGTACTGATAATGATGCTGCTCCAAAGGTAAGCAGTAGGAAATCTCCTGTCGATGGTTGTATTGAAATATGGAAGTAGGAACCCTGTAGGTTCAGGGCTAGAAATCACTCTCTTTGCTCTAGAGCTGGTCCCAATTGCTGTGAAGTAAGGTAAGGTGACTTTTGAGTTGCGTGACAAGTGTATAGATGGCAGCTGACGCTGTAAGGTATCATTGGTCAGGCCCCCGACCAGCTCATCAAAAGTGCTTATAAGAGGCAGTTTGAGAGGTCATGGACTGGGGTGCAGATTGTTCTCACTTTTGAGCCCTGGGCCTCTTACACTGTGGCCCATAACCGCACTGAGATGATGAGTATTGGGAAGATTGTGATCTGAGGTATGGTTGAGAGGTATATCTTCTCTTCTGTTCCACAGTGTAGATTCCTAAGGAGTGTAGTGCGGTCCGAGACTCCTTGAGAATGCGGAGAGAAATCTGTCTTCTCCACAAAGAGTTTGGCCCTTCAAACTGGAAGTCTGTAGCTCTTTGGGCAACCTAGAGAGGTGTAGCGAACAGAAAATCCACAACCCACCTCAGTACTGCTGTCATGGAGACTGGGCGGGCAGATGTAACAGCTACATCCAGTGAAGTAATGTTGTCGATGAATACGCCATCTTGCGAAGCCTGATCATATGGAGTTGACTTGGCATTATGTTGCTTGCTTCATGCATTAACCACATCCACTATGATCAAGTTGCGTTGCAGATGCTGAAAACAAAGTCTGCCTCTTTGGGGAGAGTGGTTGGTGTGATGGAGGCTGGTTCTGCCAGATGACTTTGGTAGGCTGTTCTTTCCACAGCTATTTATTGCTGCAGTCGGTCTGGCCGGCGTGGCTGTTTTCCGGTACGTCGGTTTGGACACTCCCTCTTTTAGTGATTGAGCTGCTTACAATAGTTACACATATTATTGGCGCGACTTGGCCCCCCCCCCCCTTTTCCGTTTTAGGTTGCCACTTGGTGGGGGGTGTTATTTTTTTTGTTTTTTATTTTTATTTTTAGTGTTTATAAGGGTGGCCAGCATTTTTACCTGCTTGGTTTTTTGGATTTTTTTGTGTGTGTGATATATATGGGTGGCCATGCTTACCAGCTCTTCCAGGGACTTTTTTTTTTTGCTTTTTTGAGACGCTGCAATTGCTTTTTGATGTTTGGGGCTGACTGAGAAATAAATATAAGCTGGACCATGGACTGTGTGTCCGCGGCCTTGGGGTTTATGTTAGTATAAATACAAAATGCTTTATAAAGTTTTTTATAAAAGTTGGAAGGGTGCTTTTTTTTTTTTTGCACAGTATTATGGATTTTTGACCAGTTTAGAGTTTGTTTCCCTGCTTGTTTTATACCTGTTAGAATACAGTTTAAAAATTTTTTTAGACTTTTTATGTGGATTGGATTGTTTGGATTCCATTGGGTCGGGTTGACGAGAGCTATAAAGGCACGGCCATTGCCGCCGGTCTCAGCTTCCCCCCGGGCCCCCTGAAGGACCCGCTCCTTTTCCTTGGTGCGCAATAGGCAATTTAAAAGTTGGCCCACATCCTGCCAATCAGGATTATGAGACAGGGAAGAAGATGTCCTGGTTGATGTGAAATTGGGAGACAACCTTTGGGAGAAAAGCCGGGTGAGGCCTGAGCTGAACCTTGTCCTTATGGAATACTGTGTAAGGGGGCTCTGATGTTAGGGCCCTGAGCTCGGACACCCTCCTGGCTGAGGTTATCGCTACCAGAAACGCCACCTTGTATGAGAGATAGAGCAGGGAGCACGTCACCAAGGGCTCAAATGGCAGTCTCATAGGTCTGGAAAAGACCAGATTGAGGTCCCAAGCCGGGATAGGCTGTTGGACCTGTGGGTATAGTCTGTTGAGACCTTTAAGGAAACAGCTAACCATCTGGTTAGCAAAGACCGAGCAGTCCTCTGCACCTGGGTGGAAGGCAGAGATGGCAGCCAAGTGAACCCTTATTGATGACATGGACAGCCCCTGCTGCTTGAGATGGAGGAGGTAGTCCAGTATAAGTGGCACCGAGGTGAGCATTGGGGACAGAATGTGCTGCGCCAACCTGATTGAAAATCTCTTCCACTTGGCAAAGGTAGGTAGCTCTTTGAGGGTTTCCTGCTGCAAAGGAGAACTTTTCTGACTTGATCAGAGCAAGGGAGCTCCACTGCGTTCAGCCATGGAGCTTTCACACTGTGAGGTGGAGCGACTTGAGGTTTGGATGTTGGGGGGAGGGGGGAGCAGGAGTCGACGAGACCCAGGGTGGTGGAAGAGGTGACATGGACCGAATCGGGTCTCCCTGCCGCAGGCTCCCCGGGCTTGAAGCGGGGCGAGAGACCTCTCTCCGGCCTTTTCTTTTTGTGGGGCACTGGGGACTGATCAGTGCCTCACAGAAGACTGTCTATAAGCAAAGCCATGGCGGTGCCGTGACTCCTTGCGGTCCTTCCTCGGCACCAGCTCGCACACCGTTGACGCCGGATCACTGCGCACCAATGAGGAGGTACTGGGTGTGGGTTCTGCTGACCCTGGGTCGGATTGCGGCTGGAGTGCCGCCTCCATTAGAAGGATCTTGAGTCTTTGATCTTGGTCCTTTAAGGTCCTAGGGTGTAACCCTTTGCAAATTCTGCACTTCTCCTTCTGGTGGCTCTCCTCAAGACACCACAGACAGGAAGAGTGTGGATCACCCTTAGGCATAAACTTTCCACAGTCTTCACAGAGCTTGAACCCTAATGACCGGGCATACCCTGGAACCGGGGAAGCGTTGGGGGGGGGGGGGGGGGACAGAAGACCCCAAAAGGAAACTTAAGAACTACTTCTACTACCTACGTACCACACACTAAAAACTACTACAAACTATAAACATAAAGAGTGGACACTGCCCAAATGCACTTGCAATGCAAGAGCAACAGTTTGTTCCAGCTAGCCATCACCGGTGGTAAGAAGAAACTAAGGGGGTGATGGGTTGGCAGGGCCCTATATTTGGCGCTGTGAAGGTGCAACTCCAGTGCGTGTTCAGGCCAACCCTACAGATGCTGCTAAGGGAAAAATCTTCCGGGTGGCGTGCACGCCGCACACACACACCTGACTGGAATGGACATGAACAAGCACTCGAAGAACCTCCGTTTACTGGAGATTTTCTTTGAATATGTCCTGTAGATCAAGAGCAATATGACCTACCATCACCACCAATCTGCAAGTTACTGGCTGATTTTTCCCGTATTTTCTTGTATTAATATTTTCTATTAAGACCATTTTGTAAGCTTCAGAAAGGGACACCTGAAAGTCATAAGTTGCAGCAAATCTTTTTGAAGAAAACAGTTTCAGTTGAGAGGCTATTGATGGGATGGGTCGACGTGTATGCAGATGAGAGAAATATAAGTGCTCATAAAAGGTGCTAGACTGATAAACTTGGGAGTTTTCTCCCCTCCTGCAGGAAAGAAAATCCTGAAGTAAACATCCATAGTTTCAAAGTAAAGCAACATTTTGCTTCAAAATCACAACTGGTCAGTAAATTCTACTAAAATATTGCTACTTATTAGATAATCTTACCTGCTTAATTATAGATTCTGCTTTAATGATGTTTTTGAGAATTGTTTCTGTGGGCTCTTTAAGCTGTTCTCTGTCTAGTGAAGAACCTATAAAAGGTAAACATGCATTCCAGAAGTGTCTAGCTGCCAGCATTACAAGGGTACAGTTTCCTGTTTCACCTGCATATCTGAGGGAGAAAAGTATGATTAAACTGAGAAAAGACTGCCATTCATGCTAAACTGCATGTTATAGTCAATGTCTGCTAAGCATAACCATGAAACCACCCAACTCAGCTCCCTTTGTGTCCTAATCAGGATTTATATATGTCTTCCTCAGGTGAGAGGCTTTTGAATTAACCCACTACAGAAACAATTTTCCATTTTGGGTAATGAATATGTTCACATCCACAAACAGCAGCAGTAAGAAAGAAGTAAAAAGATATCCTTTTATATGATACCAGTAACATCTATGTGTTATATTTACTTGTAACCCATTTGAAGATTCTTTATTACTAAAACTGTTGAAATTATACTTGGGACTCATAATAAAACTATTTTTAAACTATTGTGTTTTGTCTCCCAACCATGTTAATTTCTCATTACAGTATCATTTTATAAAAATAACTCTTAAACTACTATGTGGTTTCACACAGTATGATGAAGTACCGAAGTAATACGAGGACACAACTTGAATGTCCCTAGTTCCGTACAAGAATAGTTTCTGTGACAATATTCCATGCTATTGCTATTTTTGTGTCCTGAAGTTAATAATTCTCTCCCAGTTGTGGTACCATGCCATCTTTCTACTCAGTGGCTTAAATCCCATCATCTAGCTGTAAATGGGAATCTTCTGAAATAACAGACTGTTACCAGATGATGATGCCTAATGCTTGCTCACTATGCTTACCACTATGGTCATGGTATCTGACAAAGTTATGCATTTTTTAAAAGTCTGTATTTCCCTTCATATAACTAGTCACTGGATTTATTATTATAGCCAATGTTTTGCAAACAATATTTCTTGCTTCCCTCTTAGAATCTCTGTCCAGCTATGCCCAACTCAGTACAGAATACTCGATTTTTTATGAAGAAGTCTCTGTTCATCATTTGCATTTAAAGGAGCACCGAATTGTTTTCTTTAACTGGATATCCCCTAATGATTCTGTTAAACTGTTTCCTCGAACTTATCCCATCAAACACTTTTTAATGGCTGATGGAAGGGAAAGAGCTGGAATATTGGCAGTCTCAGGTTAGAGCTTCGGATCCTCATCTATTAAAAATTCAAATCCTCTCTACTTTTGACTGCCAGTGGGACCAATTATTTTCTCCTTTTGTTTGGAAGACGGATATTTTTTACTGTCCCCAGTACTGCTATTTCCTACAGGTATTAGATCAGGGATCGGCAACCTTTGGCACGTAGCCCATCAGAGAAATCTGCCAGCACATCCCTCGGCCCATGCCGCTTCCCGCAGCCTGGAACTGCGATCAGCCGAATCTGTGAACGCTGCAGGTAAACAAACCGTTTCGGCCTGCCAGAGGATTTCCCTGACGGGCCGCGTGTCAAAGGTTGTCAAACCCTGTATTAGATAATAGGTTCTCCCTCACTTTTGATATGTGGCTTCACCTTCATTGATTAGTAGTGACTTTAAAGATACTCATTTTGAAGCCCAACTATCCAGCTATATGGGAGACATGAGTATTCAGTATTTTTCTGAACAGGAAGATTCCACAAGATCCTTCGTTAAGTATTTCAGCCCACAACATTTTGCACTTAAGCCACCTCTTGGAAAAGAAGAATATGCTGATCTGGTTCCAAAATAGGAATTATATAAAAAATTAAAGCTGCATTAAATTATTCTGCTGCCCCCCGTCAAAATACAACAACATACCTTGCACTTTGAACAAAGGCTTTCGATGCTGCTAAGCGCAAATGTTTTTTTCCAGCCAAATTTTCCATTATGCTCCTCCCCTGTATACAAGCAGCAGTGCTTAACATTTCTTGTCTGGCTGTGTAATCATCCCTGCATAAAGACAAATAATTCACAATGTGTTCTAATTTTATACAGTGAGAATGCATCCATTCCCATTGACTGATGTCTACAGTCTTTGTCTTTTACAAAATGGTGGTGTTACAGACTCTGTACTTAAAAACGTTTATTCAGTTTCTACTAAATCTAAAAACTAAATTTGAAAACCTTTTTTATAATCAGATACCAAATTAAGAAACTAATATGCTGTGTAGCTTCACTCAAACATTACTCTATACTTTTTATACTCTACCTTTCTGGTTCTGTAAAATAATACTGTAATCGTATTAAGGATAACAACATTTACATTAATTACAGAGATAAAATATGTTAGGGTTTATCACCTTACACACAATCAAAATCCAAGTCAAACAAAATCTTAATTCAGGGTTTTTGTGATATAGCTAGCCTAAAACGTGTGTGTTTTTTTTAGAAAACAAAACAAACCAATATGGAAGATTTGTTATCCTTCTTGTTCCTTCTGGAACTGACCTTCCCCAACTCTAAGACTATGTCTACACTCAGCCAATGTCAGCATAACTTATGTCGCTAAGGAAAGAAATAAATCAGGTAAAAATGTTCTATTCTGAGACATTTGGATCTCAAAACTTTAAGAGAAAAAGGATAATATATGTATTTTTGCAGGGAAAAAAATTCTGTTGTATCTATATTATGCAAACTTTTAAAAACCAAACGATGCATAGAAGAGAATAAAAAGAAAATTTTTCCAAGTGAGCTTACTTTTACTGCATTACCGGGTCCACCTGGCCTAGCACCTACCCTTTAGAGCAAAAACTATTATGCAATAATGATTATGACCACTAGAGGTTACCAGTGATCCACAGTTCACTTTTACACTGAAAAATGAAAACCAAAGCAAATTTATGCCCTATTTTACCCTAATGTTGCTCTTTACCATAAACAAAATGAAAAATGAGTATTGTTTGCATTTACGCAGGAGAAATTATGACAAATCCTGGACTAAAGTTGTGTGTCAAAGATGAAAATATTTTATCCATTCATTGTTTTATTAATTGAAAAGCCTTCAGAGAGCTGCTCTCTATCTATGATATTCAAGAGCTCTATATATTTGAATATCTTATTTCGCTGAAAGATTTGAAAAAAATGTAGAAAGTCAATTTCCTAGTGAATGGCTGCAGCTGATAAAGAGCACGTTTTTCCAGTTAAGGTCAGCATTTAATTATGCTCAAAATTTTCCATCCAGAATTACCTTTTTCCCTGACAATATAAAAACATTATTATTAACTGGGCTAATTTCATCAATGTTTGGTCAAACCACATTTCCTTTTTGGGCTGCATATATAAATCTAGGGATCTGCCTTTCTGGACAATAGGATCATATCAGCAAATCCTCAACCTAGTGTGGAAGTTGCCTTAATCTCAGATATAAAGCCAGTTTTCAGACTGTAACTCCTTTCTTAACATTCTCATTGCACCTAGGTACTGCAACATAAATGACAAGGCCCATCTTTGTCTACGTCCATCTCCATCCCCCATGTGGGGAAAAAGTAACTGCCACTGGGCTCCTCCTCCTCCTCCTCCTCCCACAGAAGTGGTCAGAGAATGGATGAGCAGAGATGTGTGCAGTCTTGGCACCACCTCCAAACTGCATCAATTCAGTCCATGCATCAAACCCAGTGCAGTCAGGGACACAATCCTGCATCACCAGAAGGGCTAGCGCAGATTACCTTCCCGCTGGAATGAAGTGAAAGCAGGAACAAGATTGTGAATGTTAGAGGCCTCAATTTAGGTAAGCATTTAAGCACATGCTTAACTTTAAGCATATGATTCACTTCAATGGGCCTTTAGCATGTGTTTACACAATCAATCTGCTTCCTGCATTGTCCCTTGCTGCATTGTAGGGTTATAATCTAGCTGCATTGTAAAGTTATAATCTAGCCCTCAATGCTCAAACAGTGCTGGAACTGCTAATCACAATAGAGTGAGTAAGAGGGAAGTTTCAGCTTTTACTCTTAAATACAGTTTTTTATTTCTTAAACCAGATCCTTACCTTTGACAATTTTGATTATATAATCACAAAAATGTACGTATCTTCCTGAATGCTTTAAAGTTATTTTATGTTATAATGGAAAATTCTGTATACTTACATTTCATGTTTCTTCACATCTGTATCATACAAAACTGCATCATCTAGTTGCAAGGTTCTTTGGGAACAAGTCATCACTATTTCATGGTCATGTGATGCATATGCAAAATGTGTAAGTCGTGTCAATGTCTGCAATTCCACTAATGGATCTGACCAGTTGCATTCTAACGTCATTTTCACCAACTGCAAATAATAGCAAAAGAAATATGTTCTCTTATATTATAATTTTGATTGTCAATGACTTTTCATACACAGTATGCAAGGATATATTAAATATTTTATATGTCACCCAACAATTTTGTAAAGACCCAAAGAAAACAACATATATAAAGGTATGATTACATAATTCTATTTCTGTCCTTTACTTCGTACTGCCCCGTACATGATATGACTTTCTCACGATCAGTGTATAAGACAAGCCCTGATTCAAATAGCAGTTTTCAGAGCCACCATCCTTTTTCATTCAAATCATCCTGATTCCCACAAATACAAACTTTTTAAAAATGTATATAAAGTAATTTAAAGTTATCCTATCTTCTCTTTGTTGGTCTTTTAGATCACAAAATCTTTGGAACACAGCCCATCTTTGCATCTTGTATAATATCAAACACACTGTGTTCACTACACAAACAGAAAGTTACTAATTACAGGCAAAGAAAAACGTGGAATGTGACCTACAGAATTAGAATTGGGAAAGAAAGGTTATTTATGATTACTATAGTTCTTGAAGAACACTGTTGGCATAGATTCCCACTCTTGGCATATGCCTGCACTCCATGCATTGAGTCAGAATCTTCTAAAAAGAAGACGTCTATAGGGGCTTGGTGCTGAATGCCAAACAGAAGGACTGAGGTTTCCAACTTTATTTTTAATTCTTTCACCTACTGAAACCTCTATTAGAGCCAAATCAGAGTAGTCAGATTTTTAAAATGGTGCATTCAATATTATATTCTGTTTCTGAAACTAAGAATTATCATTTGAACCTTTAAACTGGCTCTGAGGATCTGTGGAACAATTTACTCAAAGAACTATAGTTACTGGTATGTAACATTTCTGCAAACAGCAAGGATACTTATATATAGGCTTAGTTATATGTCTAGATAGTAGCTAAGGGTCTTTTTAACATATAGACCAGGTAACCTGAATTCCTTGGGATTTGAGTAAAGCTTAGTGAAAATTACTGTGTTGGTTGGTGTACTGCTACCGGGGAAATTTAGTCAGGATTTTGGGGGGGTTGCAGAATCATTTTAGTTTATGAAACTGCGTATGGGAGCTCTGCCATCAAGACCTACATCTCATGAACTCTGTGGAGACTTATGCCTACTAAGAATCCAATCTTTAGGGACAGTTGAAGAACAACTGGCTATGGACACAAAAATTAATAGCAAAGATTGTTTTAAGTACAACAGTCAGGTTTTTTTAGGTGACAAATCTGAGGAATTGTTCCAGACTCAGATGTAGAGGAGGTTTTGGAAAAACATGATAAATTAAAGAGCAATCCGTCACCAGGACAAGTGATATTCACCCAAGAGTTCTGAACTCTACTAACAAAACTACTAACTGTGGTACATAACCTATCGCTTAAATCAGCCACTGTAACAAATGACAGGAGGGTACCTAATGTAATGTTGATTTTTAAAAAAAAGCCACACAATTACAGGCCGGTAAGCCTAACTTCAGTACAAGGCAAACTGGATGAAACTATAGTAAAGAATAAAATTATCAGACACACACAAACATGATATGTTGGGATAGAGTCAACATCACGCCTCACCAATCTATCAGTATTCTCTGAGGGAGTCAACATGCATGTGGGCGGGGTGATCCAGTTGATATAGTGTACATGGACTTTCAGAAAGCCTTTGACAAGGTCCCTCACTAAAGGTTCTTTAGCAAACTAAACAGTCATGGGATAAGAGGGAAGGTCCTCTGATGGATCAGTAACTGGTTAAAAGACAGGAAACAAAGGGTAGGAATAAATGGTCAGTTTTCACAACGGAGAGTGGCAAACATAAGGGTCTCCCAAAGTTCTGTACTGGCACCTGTGTTGTTCAACATGTTCATAAAACGATCTGGAAAGAGGGCTGAATAGTGAGGTGGCAAAATTTGCAAATTATGCAAAATTCCTGAAGATAGTTAAGTCCTAAGATGACTGCAAATACTCACAAAGGAATCTCACCTAGCTGGGTGACTGTGTGACAAAATGACAAATGTAATTCAGTGCTGATAAGTGCAAAGCAATGCACATTGAAAAATGTAATCCAAACTACACATACAAAATTATAGGGTCTAAATTATCTGTTACCACTCAAAGAGATCTTGGAGTCATCATGGATAGTTAGTTCCCTGAATACATTCACTCAATGTGCAGCAGCAGTTAAAAAGCTAACAATTAGGAACCATTAGGAAAGGGATAGATAATAAGACAGAAAATATCATAAAGCCACTGTATAAATCCATGGTACACCCACACTATTAATACTGCATACAGTTCTGGTTACCTCATCTCAAAATAGATATATTAGAATTGGAAGAGGTATAGAGAACGGCAACAGGAATGATTAGGGATATGGAACACCTTCCATATAAGGAGAGAGAAAAAAAGACTGGGACTGTTCAGCTTAGAAAAGAGACAACTAAGAGGGGATATGATAGAGGTCTATAAAATCATGAATGGTGTGGAGAAAGTGAATAGAAAAGTGTTACTTATCTCTTTCCATAATACAAGCACTAAGGGTCACCCAATGAAATTAATAGGCAGCTGGTTTAAAACAAACAAAAGGAAGTACTTCGTCATACAACAGTCAACGTCTGGAACTCACTGCCACGGGATCTTGTGAAAGCCCCCCCCCCCCCAAAAAAGTTAAAAAAATGAGGTAAGTTCCTGGAGGATATCTCCTTAAACAGCTATTAGCCAAGATGGTCAGAGACACAACCTCATGTTCTAGGTGTCCCTAAACTTACAACTGCCAAAAGCTGGGACTAGATAACAGGTGATGGATCAATAAACATTGTCCTATTCTGTTCATTACCTCTGAAGTGTCTGGTAATGGCCACTGTCAGAAGACAGGATACCGGGCTAAATGGACCATTGGTCTGATACAGTATGGCCGTTTTTATGTTCTTAATTTCTCACGGTATCCTTAAAAGACCTTATTGTACTAAGTTTATATATTATTGTGGGCTGTGATCATGTGTAACCTCTCTGGGGGTAGATGTGAGATTTGGGAATTCAAATGACTACACTGAAAATGTGCTAGACAGGTATGGACTTTGGACAATAAGTGTTAACTGGATTTCCTGGGTAATCCCTACAGCAAGGATAATGCAAATTCCCCAACTCTCGTTATGCAAAAACCAAGACTTTTGAAGCTATGACCTGAGAAGAGGGTTTGTCTGCCAGTTACCTGTTACACAAGGCCACGGTTAAAGGCCCAAGCTGTATAAAAAAAATGGCTGATCTGCCCAGTCTGGGTTCTGGTTCTAAGATGGATATGTATTCGTAACCATAAGAAAACCCACTTGTGGCTTTTGAAAGCCTGAAATCTACTAGAGCATGAGGTTGGAATTGAGGGTGACCTCTGGTAAGCTTTTTAGCATGCATGTCGTTTTTTATTGTTTTAATATGTTTTCTTTGTAATGCTTCTACCTCAAGGATAAATGTGCTTGTTTATAAGGAGCTTAAAACTGCAGGCAATACACTAGTCATAGCCCTCCGAGGGAAAGCAAAGTGAAGGCACAGACCTTTTGGGCAGTTTGGCTTGGTGGGGATATCCAAGTGTACAGCAGGGAACTGTGCAGCCTTTAAGGCCCTGGTCAGGAGGGATTGAGATGGGGGTTTCCAGCAAAAGAGGTAATTGCTGAGAGCCAGAAGCCTGAAGTCAGTGCCCTTGGTGGACCATGCAGCTGCCCTGAACCTCGGGGATACAGCTGATACCCTGTACTGTGGATGGTATACAGATATGACTACAAAATAGCCTGACAGAACTCTGTCAAAGACAACTTTGACAGCTTGGGATATAGGCCACATTCTGTCACCCTGACTCATGCTTAGTAACTCAATGGGGTTACATTTGGAGAATGGCACTAATCAGCATGAATAATGGTGGCAAAATCTGCCCCAAAACAAATAGTCACATACTAAAGAAATTGTGGATAGTGATGCATTACTGCTTTCCTGAGACACAAATAATGAAAACCTCTTCATGTTCCCTTAAATGGCCACAGGTTCTATTTGTGCCTCACTCTCAAGACCTCAAGAAGTGACTAGAGAATGCTTGAGGTATGTATTGGCTTGGGTTTTTGTACAGTATTTTCAGCACAGAGCATCTGTTAAGTTGTCATCTTTGCAAAGAGATGAAGGGCCAGAAGTGTGATCTGACGTTTAATGCATCTTTACCAGAATCTGACAGCTCCCAGCACAACCTGGTAGAATAGCAGGGGGAATCTTGCACTCCCACTATTTTACTGTACCCATTTTGTGGTTAAATGTAGAGATTTAATCTCCAGGGATGTCAATTTACTAACTGTTAAGATCATTACATTAACTTTAAAAAGTTTTAAAAGAAAATAAAAACCAGTATAGTTCTTTAGCAGAAATATTTTTTGTATTCAACTATGCAAAACGGAGATTACAGAAAGATACCAGCAACATCTACAGTATGTAGACCTACATATTATCACAAGTAAAAACCTAGTAAAATAAAGTTAAATACCTGAGACAAGCTGGGAACAGTAAAGTCCATGAGACCCAAGCCATTACATGAGTACATTTCCAAAGCAATAAGAACTTTTGTGATTGGATTTTGTCCCTCACCATTCTGAGAAGCAAGAAATTCACATTTATTCCAAACTTTATGCATATATAAACATTATAAAATAATGTAAATTCAATAAGTAGACAAAGGATATATTTTAACTATGTTTGGGAATATATATGTAGAACTCTCATTGGCATTAAAGGGTCATTTAGCTACAAGAATAACTGTTCACCTTCTGTTTTTATTGTGTCACTAAAATGTAATTTGTATAGTTTTTATATATTTCATTTCATTCATAACTCCTGTCAAATCAAAACTCCAATAGTTTCAATATAAAAGAGATTAACAACTATACAATGAATATATATGCTACAAAATTCTGAGATTATGGTTTTATTAGATATATTTTATTTTTATGTTTTTATTTAAAACAGGTGTTACCACTGAAATACATCAGCAAGAACAAAAATTCAAATTAATATTATTGTATAATGAAAATATGATATTATATATTTATTGAAATATGCTTGAGGTCTCCTAGCATTTTATAACTCTATAAATGTATATCTTTAGATGATGGTGCAGTTATGATGTCATCATATGACAGAGTTACCACTAATTATTTCTTGTAGCTAAAAACAGAAGGTAGAGAAAAAAAATCAAGAAACCCATTTCTACACCCCATGCAAAAAACTAGTTGTCCTTTGTAACGTGTTAATGGAAACAACCAAATCTGAATTTACCTATTGCATTCAAAAAGTGTGCATATTCTCATATTTTCCAAAGTTAAGTATGTTATATGCATTCATTTTTCACATATGATTTCACAGAATCTATACCTCGTCATCAGTTCCAAGTTTATGCCCAATTTGTTGCTGAAGTAACTGTTTCGCTTTCACCCAGGTAGCAATGATCTGTTGTCGTACAGCAATAGGTACCAGTTCATTAGGTATGTTTCCATTTGTCAAATTCAGGGCAAATTCACAAACCTAAAATTCAAGAATAAAATAAAACTTAGAACATGAATCCATAGCCCACCATCTGTTATGAACACAATGCATTCCTCAGAGGGTATACTGAGAATACCGCATATCAATCTATTTGTCTAACATCTCTTTGAGGCAACTGAGTTAAAGGATAAAGGTTTCAATTTTCCAACTTGAGCTGTGCTCAGTAAAGAACGTGAGTGTGTGTGTGTGTATGGTGGGGACAGGTTTTTCCCCTCCAAATATAGTGGTTTGATAGGAAACACAGCAATGAGAACTTTGTACCTCTAAGGCTGCTTTAATATCAGGGAGTCCATTTGGATCCACTGACAAAGGTTGTACAACGTTTGTTTTTTCAAGCCCCTTTATTGAGGACTTTTTACTTTTGTCTGTTGCTGCGTCTATCTTTTTCTTCTCATCAGTTTTCAAAACTGATTTTGGAATCCAACAAAGAATTAGGCCTCGAGCCAAAGCATTACATAACATCACCAAAACAACAGTATTTCTGAAAGACAAAACAAAAAGACTAAGTTTAAGAAACATCTCCCTAGAGCAAAATAAAGATGGCACAGAAAGATGATTAACACTTCTCTAAATTCTAAGTTTCCCTTGGAAAGCAAACTTATGAAACATTTGCAAAATAACCCCAAAGGAATACTTTTACATTGGAGAAAGAGTTAAAATATACCGAAGTTAAGCTTAGATAAATTTAGCCTTCATGTTTTTTCATAATGTTCTTTCCAAGGTGTTCTACATTAATTGCCTCCTGGAAAATATTCTATTTATGAAACGTTTTGTCTATGTATCAGTTCAAGATTTTTATTATTCCTCTACACTCTCACTTGTATTAATAAGATACTTGCATGAAAACACTCTTGCGTCAACTCCTCTTGCGTGAAATCATACTTCTTTGTAACATTGCATTAATTTCCACAACAATTTCAATTGTCGAGTTGCAATTAACAACAGCTATAGCAAATATCCCTTCTGGTAAAGCACAGATCAACATCTGACTGAGGTATCTCACAGTAGCTGTGGTGCCCCTATTAACTTTTCTTTCCCTGTTAATGTGCATTTTACATAACTACATGAGGGTCCTGGCAAAGGTGATTCCAGAACAAGAGATGATTACTACTTCCTTGGCGTACTCTAATCTGACAACATGAAAAAAATGTTCTTCTGTGTAGGCTACTGGAGATAATATTAAGGCACATACTGTAGAAAGTGAGCACCAGAAGTAGTAAAGGGAGTTTAATTTTTTTATTTGACTTTTTGCCATAAGTCAGGCATCCTTTTTTTTCTGCCACCTGTGCATAGAGTATTGCCACTGTCAGTGATGGAGTCCTCACCATCACTGTTGCATTCTTCTTAAATGCTAGCAGAACTGGAATTGCTATATTCCTCATCCAAAATTCTATCTCTCCAATAATCAACAGCATCCCAACTTCCTCCATATCACTATCAACAATACCTATTTGTTTGTTTTTATTGAAAAACTTTCTTCTGGGTCACCAAGATTCTAAGTGATTAGCTCAAAACTAAGAATGGCAACTACATAAGGTTCTAGTTAGAGTTAAAACATTTTTGCAAAGAGATAGTACAATAGCTTTAATCATTAATTTTTTGTTCCCATTCATGAGTTTTCAGTTTCAGTGGCAAGATGGGATTCTTTATACCAGATCTTATAATAAAAGATATTCCTACACTGCATTCCTCTCCTTATCATGTTCAGGGAAGCCTGACTTGCATCTTTATTCATACTAATTATTTAGTTTTTAGTGATGATTTAATGGCAGTTACAGGTTTATGGATATCCGCTGGACTGCAACCAACTACTGTGTGTTTTTCCTTTTACTTTCTTTCCCTCCACCCGATTTAAATTTTACAAAGCTTTTACATTAGTAAAAAATAATGGACCACACTTGCTTTGATTATTAAACATTTACAACTAATATAATATATTAAATTTGAGAGAGATGGACATCAAGTAAATACATTTTGGGGCATCCTGCTTTGGCAAGACAGTGCGCCGAGTAAGCTTTTCCTTTTGATTAGCCACAGAAGACCTGCTGCTACTCCAAACTAAAAAGACCATATCAGCTTTGTATAGTCACTCTTTAATAAGGTTTAGACTGGGCAGAGTGAATATCACACAGTGTTAGACTGGGAGACTTCGTTTTAAACCAACTAATCCACTATACCATCTCAAATATCCATGCACAAATCAAAGCAAATAAGTCCCAAACAAATAAAACACTAACAACATTTCTTTAGTACTACTGGGATATGGCACAATGAAAAAGTGATTTACAATTAGTGAAAACATATGTTTAGCATTTATTTTTAGCTTCATAAAAGGCTTAATAGGAAAGAGAAAGGTAATAATCAAACTCAACCTTCATACTTACCCACTGTGTCCAGTATTCTTGATTGCACTGAGAAGACTCTGCAGGGACTCAACAATCTCTCGCTGTCTTTCTGAAGCTATAAGATGTTTATTGTGATTTAAGACATACACCACTGTGTTGTGAACAATCCAGGCCTCATTTAACTCTTCTCCCATTTCTGCAGCCCGCAGAAAATTTCCCATAGCATATTGGGATAAGTGGTCTATCCAGATACTATAAAATTAATATTAAGAAGCTATTATTCCAAAACTACAAAACGAAAACAAATATAGTCTAAGAGCTAGAATTTACAAGAACTCTTGCTTGATCCAGCAAACATTTATTAAATGTAGCATTTTGTACGGAATTTTTTAGTTGCCTGTTTTTTAAATAATAGACGGGGGGAGGAGAGAAGAAGGAAAATAAACATAAGGAACATCAGTCTCCAGAACGCTAAAACACTACTGTCATCCAAAATAATGCAAATAGTGTGTTCCATAATCCAAATCTAGTGTCTTATCCCCAGGGCACCTTATACAGTGTACATAAGTCCATGCCTCAGTCCCAGAGCTCATTACAAACTTCAGGTTAAAACTATATTTAATATAGATTTGTAGTGTCCATTTAATTTTCCAGCACATTCCTACCTTGCCTATCTGGATAGTTAGGTTAAAGTGCACAGGAGGGCACCCCAATGCTGCACATCTCTCAAGAATTCATAGATATTTATGACCAGAAGGGACCATTATGATAATCTATCTTGACCTCCTCCATAACACAAATCACAGAATCCACCCAGTAATCTCTGCATCAAGGCTATAACTATTGTACTTTCTATATAGCAGGCTCATAATTACTGTTCCCTCTAGGTTGAGCACATGCATGGAAGCACATCCTGGTGACAGGTATCGTACACAGCTAAGTGCTTGCTGCCTAGGAAAGCATTCTCCCACTACTTCTAGTGTCACTGGTCTGGGGACAGTGGGGTGAAAAAGCTTAACTGCTCGGCATGTGCCTGGAACTGTCAAGGACATTTTGGCGTCACATGACTCACATCTTTAAATTGCCCTTTTTTCCCCTTTGTGCCATATAGTTATTGAAAACGAGGAGTAAAGGAATTGATGTAAAACGAGCTTGGAACCACAGAACTCCAGAGTCCAAAATCACTTGATAACACGAAGAAGACTGTCAAGAATTCTACAGCAGCACAGTTAGCAAGTGGTTTGGAACTTGCAACAGCATACTTCTAAAAATTATTCTTTGCATAATAGACTACAAATTACAGTATAAACACAAGTATCCTCAAAATAACAAAAGGAGAGGGATAGATGAGTTCAAGGTCAAGACAACTGATGTACAGAAGATGTTTCTGACATCTATTGCCTATGACATAGGAAAGGAACTAAGGCTGGTTTGGGACACAGTTTCTCTCACCAAACACTCTAATCCATGATGGGCTCTACATGTAGCCAAATGCTCACTACTTTCTAGTTGCAATCTTGTGGCACCAAGGAGCATATACTCCTAAAAGTAGAACAACAACTTTTTACCCTGGAGGAATAATCCTAATCATAGAGGCTTTAACAAATCATGATGAAATTGAATGTGGGTAGAAGTATTAGCATCCCTTAGTTGGTGGGTCTTTAATTATTTCTTTTTAGGGCCTTCTTTAATGAAAGCATTTCTTGAGAGCATATTGAAATAAAGAAGGCCAGAAGATGCCCTAAAGATTTTAATAAGGACCTACCACATACTTTAGCTTCTTCAGGGTCCATGCTAATTTATCTGAACTGAGAGTGTCCCTCCACTACATGAAAGATTGCTGAGCCACTCTGACCTTCCTGCTGTAAACCTGATATATGGTGCCAGGAACTTCCAAGCAGTATTTTCAGTGGCAGGGGTTCACAATGTCATGTCCCATGCAACAAATGTATTTTTTATTTAACAAATGCATGTCTCCATGCTTTCTAAAACATCCCCAGTTGTTTTGGAATTCTTTGATTAATTTATAATTAAGATGATAACATTTTCCCCAAATACTTCAGGGTAATACAATAATAAAACAAATCTTTTAACTATAAAATCAGTTTTAAGGATGCATACTCTCTACCTATTAAACTAAAGGATGCATAACTCAAAATACAGCTAACATTTTAATACAGCCTTATATGGCCACATGGAATCTGATTGCTCGATTCATCTGACCAAAACATTTCATTGTTGTTAATTGTATTACTGCAGTGCCAGTAACGTAGCCAGGTCTTGAGCACACGGGGAGCGGCGCTATAAAAAGGCGCCTCCCGCTCCCCCTGTACTCACCCTGCAGCGCTTTAAAGGGCCCGGGGCTCCAGCTGCTGCGGAGCCTCGGGCCTTTTAAAGTGCCGCCGCCGGAGCTCCGGCAGCAGGGCTCCAGTGGCGCTTTAAAAGGCCCGCGGCTCTCCGCAGCAGCAGGAGCCGCTGGCAGGGCCGGCGTGCCCACTAGGCGACCCTAGGCGGTTGCCTAGGGTGCCAAGATTTGGGGGGCGGCGGGCAGCTGCCCGCTGCCTCTCCGCTCAGCGGCTGAGCTGCTGAGCAGAGAGACAAGCGGTGGCTTGCCGCGGCTGTCCCGTCTCCCTGCTGAGCGGGGAGACAAGGGGCGGCTTGCTGTGGCTGCCTGCTGCCTCCCCGCTGAGCTGGGAGACAAGGGGCGGCTCGCCGGGGCTGCCCCTTGTCTCCCCGCTGAGCTGCTGAGGGGAGAGACAAGGGGCGGCTTGCTACAGCTGCTCGCTGCCTCCCCGCTGAGCTGCTGAGCGGAGAGACAAGGGGCGGCTTGCTGCGGCTGCCCCTTGTCTCCCCCGCTGAGCTGCTGAACGGCTGCCCCTTGTCTCCTGGCTGAGCGGAGAGACAAGGGGCGGCTTGCTGCGGCTGCCTTTTTCAAGCGCCGCCCTAGCGAGGCTCTGGCGGCGCCTTAGTGCTGCTTTTCCTCATAGGGGGAGCAGCCGCTCCCCCTGCTCCCACTCTGGCTACGCTACTGTGCAGTGCCTACAGCCCCCAACTGAAATCAGAGTGTTACTATGCTAATATAGACATACAGTGTAAGACACAGTCCCTTTTGCAATAATCTAATTACACAAAACAGACAAATGGTGGGATGGTACACAGAGAAATGCAGTAACTTGCCCAAGGTCACAGAGCGGTTAGTGGCAGATCTGGGAAGAGAACCAGGTCTCCTGTGTCCCCTACCACTGGCCTCTTTCCAAATCTGCACACTAGTCAAAATATCAAAAATAAAAGCAGATTTTCTGTGTCCTCTACTCCCTGTGCATTGCTCAGACAGTGTAAAGGGAGTAGAGACTGGCCACAAGCCCCCCATCAAGCATACATTCAACAGAGCTCCTAAGTCTCTCTCCCGAAAATTATAGGAGAAGGGGGTGTGAATGGGCATGAGGTGACCAAGGAGCGGTGGAGAGTTAGTATGGCTGAAGCATTCCTCAATTGGTGGATTGTTCCCTGCGGACCATAGTCAGCTGGCACATTGGATCATCCCCTGGGCTGCTCTAACCTGTGATTGGAGCAGGGAAGAGAATTAGAGATAAAAGGAGGGAGGTAAAAGCAGGATAGCAGCAGTAAAAGTGTCTCAAAATCCCTTCCCTCCCCCCCATTGCTTTTTAGAAAGGGCTAACGTACTGTACTCAACTTGTTCCTACCACTAATTGCAACAAGTACTGGTTTTCTCAAGGCCATGATGCACCCCCGCATCTTTTCAGCTCACTACTGCATCTTCTCCTTTTATGTTCAATAGCAGCCAGCACAAAGGATCTTGCGGCACATTGGCACATCAAAGACAGTGATTTCAGATACTCAACAGGAAATCATAATTTCTGCAGCAAATTATCAGTCTACAGGGTCAATGTGTCAGTCCAAGTTTATTTTTTAAAAGAGAACAGAAACAGAAGAAAGGGAAGAAAGTGAAGGGAAGAAGAGAATTTACTCAGGGATATATATATTTGCTAGGAAATGGTTACTCTTCACTCTCAGTTTTTCAGAGTATAATATATAAAATTTGTAGTGGAAATTACTGTCCTTCAGCCTAAAACTTTCGGCATTATATAATAATATATTAAAATGAATGATGATGAGAATCTTAACTTATACAGATCTTTCCATCTGAGGATCTCAAAGAACTTCAAACATACCTAAGAAAGGTTGTTTTGTTTTCTACCTCAGTACCCATTCCTTCATTATGGTGTCATGATAGTAATGCCAAGGTCAATGTTCGTTTTAAAACAGATGCTAAATGTTTCCCCATACAACCCCCCCTCAAAAAAATATGGAAAAAAAAATCTGTTTTACAGACAATTTCTCTTGTGTAATCTATGCCCAGAGGTGAACTTTTCTTTTAAAGTCTGATGTTAAGCAGACATCTATTTTTGAGGCAAGAATTTTAAAAAATATGTTTTTTCACTTTGATTTTGATCCTTTTTGATGGCTAATCATAATTCAGCACCAATTTATTTAAGAAATTCCATATATTTTTTTCATTAATTCTCTATGAGTAAGAGCATACACTTTTTTGTTTTTGTTTTTCCCCAAGTTTGAATGCCAACTTTTTAGTTATTAGAGGTGGTCTCCATGAACATTATAATCTCCTTGAAAGGACTTCAGTTCCAAAGGTAAAATTTACTACATGGACCCCTTTCTCCCCTGATTTTACACAGAAACAAATAACTTAATAGTATTTATAGAGGTGGGAGAAAAAAAGAAACCTGAAATTAATTTATCCTCAATTCACTCCCCTTGGGTGGAGGGAATAGAGAGGAAGTTTTTTCAACTTAAGTCATTTATTATGTATTTACATAGATGCTCAGATATTATTACAGTGATGGGCATTGTACAGAAAAAGATAGAATGGAATACAATTGTTTTGGAATTTTAACAGACCATTTTCTGAGTTTTGGCAATTACGTGTTTTTTTAACTATGAAATCCTATTTTTTTAAATGGACAACACAGTTAACCTTAGCTTCAAAGAGTTTTTGCGTGGCTATAAGCTTCTTAGGTCTGACAGTTAAAATGGTCAATGCAAGAGTGTATGCCAGTAGCTGTTCCATAATGGAGCCAACTCAGAAATGGCCACTTAAAACTTGGCCACTTTTCCTTTAGCTTCTCTCTCTTTTCCCACTAGAATCCATGCCTTTGAAAATGAACCATCTGATAACAATGGATTTTATTTTAAGAAGTAACAACTTTTGAAAATATTTTCATGGTGTGATAATCAATCAGAATTTGCCAAAGGCCACAGGGTTTGGTACAGATTAAAGAAAAACACCTGTATGTTATCCAATCTGGATCATGTTCAGGAAGTTTGGAAATATATCCTGCGGGATGCTGGCTTGTATCTTCAGGCGGAACAGCATGGTCATTCAGCTGAACACCCTCCAATCTTAACAAATGAATAGTCGCCTAGAAATATATATAGAAAACATATATATGAAATTGCAATTTCATCAACCCTTATCACACTGAAAATAGGGACTGGCTTCTGCTCAAGTCAGTCTCCATTCTACAAGAAAATATTAGCAGCACAATTGTGTCAAATACTGTCGAGGCATACAGCAATGTATCACAAAGCATATTCAATACAGTCTTTCAAATTCCTTAGATCCTGCCAATGAATTTAACATAATTCCTGTAAAAAAACCAACACCACACTTTATCTCAGTTAAATTTTAAAACTCCAGGGCTCTGTGGGCAGTTGTCAAACATTTGCAATAAAATCACTGAGAAATACATTATATGTACTGACAGGGAAAACATTAGTATACTTACTTTGAATGGAAACTTCTTAGCTACCGCTTCATGAAACTCTATTTTTTTTTAGTTTCTCTGCAAACACATTAGTTATTGTTTACAATCTCTAATAACTGGCACATCATTCCTTAAGATGAATGTATACCAGCACTATAGATAAAGCCAATGATGGAGAACGCAAAAAATGAATATCACAGTTGTACAATTTACTAACCTCTGCATTAATGAATCTTATTTCTGCTAATGTTCTGAGTAAATCTCTTTCAAGAGAGAATGATTTAATGGCCAAGAATGATTCCATTTGTAGGCTGCCACCTCGATTATCATCCATCACAATTGTACTAGCTTTCTTCTTTTGTACTAAGAGAAAGGAAGCTTTACTTATTATTGTTGTTATGTAAATCAAAAAGACTTTTTACTTTACCTCTAAATAAGAAAAATGCCTAGTTACATTAAAATCTATAAAAGGGATAGAATGAATTCAGATTTAAAATTGCTGCCTTCAAAATCCTTATTCATTACAGTTTACTGCAACTGAAAATACCTCTCTCCAGGCAGTGCTGGGAGACAGGTATGTAAATCAGTTAGATGAATGGTGGTGTGAGTGGGACAGCATGCAGTGGTCAGGAAATGGCAGCTTTAAAGAGTCTTCTCTAGTCAAACCAAGCACCTTTCTCACATTTCTGGATTGCTGGTATGAAGCTGTGACTACAGAATGCACGGGGGACAGAAACAGCTCCTTTGTGCTTCACTTCTTGCTTCCTGAATCTATCATTCTTCCACAACTGGGTTGTATAGGTTAGACATCTTTGAGTGATGACACATTAGTTTATTACTTTTTCAAACTGGTTAACATTAGGGTTGCTAACTTTCTAATTGCAGAAAACCTAACACCCTTGCCCCGCCCCTTCCAAAGGCCTCTCCCATTCTCTGAGGCCCACCCTCACTCATTCCATCCGTCACTCGCTGTCCCCACCCTCCCTCACTTGCTCATTTTCACTGGGCTAAGGCGAGGGTTGGGGTGAGGCCACAAATGAGGGGTTCAGGGTGCAGGAGGGGACTCTGGACTGGGGGTTGAGGTGCGGGAGGGGGTGAGGGCTCTGACTGGGGGTGTGTGCTGGGGGGTGGGGCTGAGGGGTTTGGAGTGCAGAGGGGGGGTGAGGGCTCTGGCTAGGGGTGTGGGTCAGAAGTGGGGCTGGGGATGAGGGATTTGAGCTGCAGGAGGGGGCTCCAGGGTGGGGCCAAGGGGTTCGGACTGTGGAGGGGGGTGAGGGCTCTGACTACAGATGTGGGTCTGAGGTGGGGCTGGGGATGAGGGGTTTGGGGTACAAGAGGGGGCTCCCGGCCGGGGCTGAGGGGTATGGAGTGTGGGAGGGGGCTCAGGGCTGGGGCAGAGGGTTGGGGTGTGAGAGGGGGTGAGGGGTGCAGGCTCCGGGTGGCACGTACCTCAGGTGACTCCCGGGAAGCGACCAGCATATCCCTTCGGCTCCTAGGGGGAGAGGCAGCCAGGGGACTCTGCGCGCTGCTCCCAACTGCGGGCACCTCCCCCACAGCTCCCATTGACTGTAATTCCTGGCCAATGGGAGCTGCAGAGCCAGCACTCAGGGCGGGGGCAGTGCACAGAGCCCCTGTGGCCGCCCCTTCTCCTAGGAGCCGGAGAGACATGCCGGCCATTTCCCCGGAACCACATGGAGCCGGGTAGGGAGCCTGCCAGACCTTTGCCAACCGGACTTTTAACAGCCAAGTCAGCTTGCAACCCTAGTTAACATGCACCTTTATGTAAGTAACTGTAAGTATTACAGTTGAGATTTTGCTCAGTTTGTACAGGTGCAAACTTTTCAAGATTTGCTCCAATCAGAGCGTGGATGTTTGGATTTCACAAATATGAGCATGGCTCACATTTTCCAGTTCACTTCTTTAATTGTTTTACAGGGATCAGAACACTGGGCATTGCATCCTGGCAGCGGAAGAGAAAATCTCAAATGGTGTTAAAATCAAGAAGGGGAATGACGGTCTGTCAACCCCACAGTAATTAAGAGAAGGCAGATTTCTCTTTTCCCTTGGATTAAGCATTAACCCAACATCCTGGAACATGGCAGTTCTGTCCCCTGTTGTGCCCTAACTCTTGGTGTAAAATTCTGTATGTCGTGATGAAGGAGGACAGACTAGATCGGGGTGGACAAACTTTTTGGCCTGAGGGCCACATTGGGGTTGTGCAACAGTATGGAGGGCCGGGACCCCAGCCCCTATCCAACCCCTCCCTGTCCCCTGACTGCCCTGACCTCTACCCACACCCCTTCCCCCTGACAGGTCCCCCCGGGACTCCCATGCCTATCCAACCCCCGTTCCCTGTCCCCTGACCGCCCCCTCCCAGAACCTCTGCCACATCCAACCGCCCCCTGCTCCCTGTCCCCTGACTGCCCCCTGGGACCTTCTGCCCCTACCCAACCCCCCGGGACCTCACCCCCATCCAACCCCCCTGTCCCCTGACTGCCCTGACCTCTATCCACAGCCCCGCCCCCTGACAGCCCCCCCAGGACTCCCACGCCTATCCAACCGCCCCCGTTCCCTGACTGCCCCCTCCCAGAACCTCCACCCCATCCAACCGCCCCCTTCTCCCTGTCCCCTGACTGCCCCCCAGGATCCCCTGCCCCTCCACCCCCCCCTGCTCCCCGCTCCCTTACCATGCCACCCAGAGCAGTAGGAGCTCGCAGCCCGGCTGGAGCCAGCCATGCCACCGCGCTGCTCAACAGGAGCGGTGGGCCAGAGCGCTGGCAGCTCAGCGAGGTGAGGCTGCGGGGGAGGGGGAACAGCAGGGGAGAGGTCGGGGGCTAGCCTCCCTGGCTGGAACTCAAGGGCCGGGCAGGACGGTCCCATGGGCCAGATGTGGCCCGCAGGCCGTAGTTTCCCCACCTCTAGACTAGATAATCAAAGTGGTCCCTTCTGGCTTTATAATCTATGTAACATTCAGTGTCCCATAAGTATCAAGGGGTGGACCAGTGACAGGAAGGGAGGCCATCACTTCCTCCCAGGACCAATTTAAAACAGTTTTATCCTTTTAAGTGTGAGTTGGTAAAGTTGCAGATTTTTGACCAATTTCTAGATAAACAGACTATCCTCTCTGGTGATTATCCTCAACAATAAAATATTCTTATTTCAGACTGACCCCGTACTTTTTTCATGAGATTTTGTTTACTAAAAATACCGGCCCTGCATGTTATATTCCTGCATTAAGATAACAGATCACTAAGACAAAATAATTTCAGTTTACAGGATATGTAATATTGTTTGTGCATGAGACACAAATGATTTGTATTCATATGCATATAACAATTCTGATCCATATACAAACCTCCTGACTGAACAAAGATATAGCTTTAACTAAACATCCTATGAACTATTAAATGAATAATAATGCCACATAAATTTAATTTATATGCCAGAAAACATGCTTCATGGCCTGCTACTTGTCTAACAACTGATTAATTGTACCAAATATTACCATTTTACAGCACTGCTAACTGTGTAACAAGCAACAGTTATTCCATCAAATTCTCTGCGGGTAAAAACTGGTACAGTTCCATAGATTAAATGGCACTGTACCAGCGAACACCCACAGAAAATTTGGCCAATTATTCCTATGTTACTTCCTCTTACCAACATTTACCTGTATAAATAACTTTAAGTAGATTCTATATATCTACTGATGAAAACTGCTATATAAGACCTACATATTATTATGTATACCTAACCGTATATTTGTGGTTTTACCTACAATTATCCCCCTGAAAGACAAATAGATGTTATTTAAGGAAAATATAAACATGAATAAGAAAAAAGTATGGTGACCCTTTTCCAACTGCCATGATTTCATGTTGCAGCACAGTATATAGTGCTTTCCTAACCATGTAATGTTGCTCTTGGAAAAGCCTTGTTTGGGAGTATCTGTAGGTTTCTATGGGTACGTCTTCACTACCCGTCTAGTGTAGATGCGAATAAATCGATCCCCGATCGCTCTGCCGTCGACTCCGGTAATCCACTGCGGTGGGAGGCGGAAACGGAGTCGACGGGGGAGCAGCGGCAGTCGACCTTGCGGCGTCCTCACAGCGTGGTAAGTCGATCGAGGTACGTCGACTTCAGCTACGTTATTCACGTAGCTGAAGTTGCGTACCTTACATCGACCCCCCCCGCCCAGTGTAGACCAGGGCTATATGTACGCATGGTGTGAGGAAGAAAGTACACATTTACACCCTGGAATCTTGTTGTAAATTCAATTACTGGAGAGAACAAATAATCTTATTGTAACACAAATTGTTTTGCTTTTAACATAATGTAACATCAGAGATTTAACTAGTATAAGGAACAGCTGTGCAATTAGAAATATGCTTGGTTCAGAATATTCAAAATGCACTTTTATTATATCCATAAAAACTGAGAAACATTATTGATGGCATTGATTTGTAAAAAGGACACGGTTGTTCAACTAATTTAAAAAGACGAAGTTTCTGAAAATTGCCATTAACACACTCACATAGCTCTAAATAAAATACATTCCTCAAATAGGATTGCTTTGTGCCAACCTTCTCTATTTCTGCATTCCTGATGCCTCGTAAAACTATTCATGCTGAAATAGCTTTTCAATTAAAAATCAAAGGTACTAGAAATGAAAACTTTTGGAGTATATAGTGCCCTCAATTCATGTATACAGTTGCCATTGATGGAGTTCTGCCTGATGTTTGAGAGCAATAGGCTATATATTCCTTAAATATATAATTGTCCACATAATGAAAAAATAACCAGGATTAAAAATTCACTTTCAAAAGGACATCATTGATTTGAAAAGAAATGACTTGAAAGTAGTTTCAGGCACACTGTAAGTCCTCCCTGACAAATCTATGAATTTTACCATCACATTTACCTAATTTTTAAAAAATGCTTCTTCTCTCCCATGTTTTTGAGAGAAAGATACATACTAACAATAGGGGAAACTGACTACTACTAACAGTGGATAAAAACCTACTGCTATTATCATCTAATGGAATTATTGCTTTAGCTTGACTGGTAGAGTTCTGCAATTTGAAGCTGAATGTTCCAAGGTTCAAAACCTGCTGACAATCCATACATGGGGTAGTTATATACACAAACTGCTATCACAGCATGAAATAAATACACTGAAAAAAGAAAAGCTCCATTCGCTCTAATCTCTTTCAGTGATAGGACCCTCAGGAGTTATAACAGTACATAAAACATTCTCAGAAAGAATTCCAATTTTAAAATTGATGTGTTTTTAATTCTTTGCTAATACAGTAGCATATTATGGTAGCCTAATACCTTGTAAATTAGCAAAATAATAGACTATCTCAAAATTTTGCAGACTAATTTAAAGTTCTGTTTTACTACTAATTTACCAAATCAGAAGTGTTGAATTGTTTAATAATCAAATTATCCCTCTGGGGTTAAAACAAATTTAAAGTAATTTATTTACAATGTATGACACTGAGTTCTCATTTAAAAATATTTTTAAAATATCAGTTAAGAAAAGTTACAATGTAAGTAATGTGTTGACTTACATTTTTTAGATTTTGGTATCTTCCTCATCTGAGTATCGTCATACAAGAGACAGAATCTGCATGCTGCCCGGCACACATCCCATACTCCTTGTTTCCGTGCAACTTTTGCCAAATCTGCCCAAAGTCTTATTCTATCACACAAAAAGCACATGTAAAAAGTCTTTAATTAACAGATTTATTTCCTAAATTCTAGATTCAGCCTGAAACTTCAGGTTAATTGAAAATATCCTTCATCATAATACAGACTTTAAAACCCGGTAACAATTATTTCAATATTACTAAATTTAGGGTAAATTTTTATCACTAATAAAGATAACTTATAAATCATACAGCATCAAGCATCAACTGCAGAAAGAGGATTCCAGTTACTGAAGATTCCTTATACATTGGAAAATCAAGGAATAAAGCTGTTATTTCTAATTATATCAGCATATAGATAAATACTCATAACAAAGTTTAATGGCTCATGATATGACCACATTGATCCCTGGCTTAAAGGTAAGTACATGCTTAAATGCTACACTGGATCCGTACCAGAGTGCTCAGCACCTTGCAGGATTGAGCCTGAAATAATTTCAGAATCCTAATAGCAAAACTTTCCCCTTTGGGAATAGCAATACACCACTTTTAAAATGGAAAAAACAAATATCTACACCTTCTTTACGGTAATTACCTCTCCTTATCATTTCCATGTCCTAATCGTTTCAAATGTCCATCAGTTTTCTCCACACTCTTAGTATGATGCTGTGCTTTTGCACAGAGATAACTTATTTGACTCCTACTTTTACCTGAGGAAACTTAATGGAGACAAAGAAATGCAAGCAAATTTTGAAGCATTACAATGCATGTTTTTCATCACTACAATAACTTCATTCATAAGTAGGTCCTTATATATTTTAAAATATCTATATTATACTAATTAAAATAAAATACTAACAATTTGTTTGGAATTAGTATAAACAAAATGTTCTATAATTTCCCAAGTCAGCAAAAAATAGTTTGATTCAGTGCAGTCTAATTAAAAAGAGAAATGTATCTATAATTGGAGACCTCTGCTGTACAGGGTATATGTGATTTATGTGGGTATATGTGATTCATTTGTGTGATTTTGTGTGCTAACTGGTCTATAATTCCTCTGCTGCTCTTTGTTCCCCTTTTAAGACTGATCTATGTCTTCCCTTCCCTGGTGTGCTAACTGGTGTGCTAGCTGGAGCTAACTGGTCTATAATTCCTCTGCTGCTCTTTGTTCCCCTTTTAAGGCAGATCTAGGTCTTCCCTTCTCTAGTCCTCTAGGACCTCACCTGTTCTCCAGTAGTTCTCAAAGATAATTGCTAATGGTTTCAAGATTTGCTAACAAACTACAAATAACATGTAAACTGTGTTTCTAACCCATAACCCACAACAACTTGCATAATCTATTTAAAAAAATTAACACTAACTATAGGTATTTTGCAAACACCAAAATATTAGTTTTTTGTGGGGAGGAGATGTTAAAGGTAGAACTCTTTTCAGGCACAAAAATATTAGACAGAGAAATGAACTGTGAGAGATAGAGACAAGACACAAGGAAGGAATGAGCTGGACTCCTAGGAGAAAAATAGCTCTAGCGATATAAACACATCAGAGATTATTTCTACAGTATAATGACAAGGCAGAAATGCTTTGTATAATATGTGGCTGTCCTGGAAATCTGATGAGCAGGACATTGACTTGAGTTGAACTATCATTGCTGACATAACTCAGACTGAATAAGCTTTAATTTGATCCTTGAGCAACTTGCCAAGTAACAGCAAGAAATGCATAAGCATAAACATTTCTGACATTTAAAAAACAAACAGATTAAATATTAGTGTTGAATTAAATGAAAAGGGAAAGGGGATATACCCTTAATGTCTTTATAAATAGTCTTTCGGTATAATTTATTCAATGAATTATATGGTCCCCATTACTGCGGTAACTGTAGATTAACTGGCAATAATTACACTAATATCATGTAAGCAGAATTTGTAAACTGTAGGCAAGTAGTACAATCTCTTCTGGATGTGTGAGTACAAATCCCATGAAAATTACTAACAAGTAAATACATACATTGAAAAGAGAACAAAATATTCATAAAATGCTGATGAAAGCACAGTTATGTGAATATTCTCATTCTGTATTCTAAACAAAGATAATTTATTTGTTAATTTATTTAGTTATTTGTTATCAAAAAGTTAGTCTTATTGTTCTTTTGAGTGTTAAGAGCAAAAGTAAACCTTTAAGAAACAACATCTTGCAAAATTTTATTTTAAAGTCAACCAGCCTATGCTGATATTTTGTAAAATGATCTTAATCATTCAGATTATCTACATTTGAAGGCTAGCATATGAATATGTAAGTAAAAGAGTGACTTATTTAGAGAGAGTCTTGATATAAATTTACAATTCTCAAGAAAACTCAAAATTCAAAAATCAAACAAATATATTAGCTGGAATTCTAAGATGACTTGTGTCTTTAAGTTTCTTCACGATGCATTAATGCTGCAGTTCAATGGCAGGTAGTATTTACTTCAATTAAAGCTCATGTCTAATTTATACAAATAGTTTATTAAATGTTAATTGAAAAGCTTTTAACCTGCCAAGAGCTCAGATCAAGCATCTGCATTTCCCCTACAAGAGTTAATGATCTAAAATAAAGTGAAAGAAGCTATTTGAACAAGATAGCCCTCACCCACTTAAAAAATGCCTCAACACATTATGGTAATGATATTGTATTATACAGGTTTACATTATTTCTATGGCGTTTAATACTCTGTATGACTGTTTTCCAAACACTAAAGATACAATACTTTGGCCTATCATCTCAACATATATCATAAATTAAGTAAATCCAAGTTTAGTCAGTACATGATGAGAGCTTGAAGGAAAATGAGGTGCTACAGGAAGTGGGAGTAGTGTATATGTAGGTGGCACTCTTACTTTTGTGTCATTACTGACTCAAAACTGAATTCTATTTTTCATATAAAAAATAATCTGGGGTGGACATTCTGGTTTGGCTGAAATGAGTTTATTATAGGATTGTGGGTGTGGGCCCAATATTGCCCCAGTCACCTGCTCCAGCAGCCAGGGATCACCAGGACATAAAGACTCCCTAGCTATGCTCTCTCTCCCTTGGACACAATCTCTACTCTGTGACAAAGGAGGGGAATCCTCAGAAGGCTGCTTAAACTGATGTTATACGTGCTTTGTACTGCTAGATTGGCACAAAGCACCTGGAATAGTATGGACAATCTATCTCCTGATGGACATTGTTTAATGACAGACTGGGTAGCCTTTCATAGGATAAAATGTCCATGGTATAACGTACAAGTAATAAGCTCAAATCCTGGGGTCCATGTTTTAGAAGGCAAACTGTGAATTCATGTTTAGTTCTTTGCATAATAAAGAAACAAGAGAGTACTCAAAATTGAGAGGCAACAAATTTGAAAGTAATAAAGAACATATGTATTTCAATGCCACAGAATATTATTGAGTCAAACAGTAACTTGAAACAGCATTCAATAGTTACCATGTATGACTGGGAACAATTTCTGCAGTTACAAGAGTTAAAATAAAATTATACAAGACATATTTTTGTTGAGAGCATAAGTTTATAGTGTCACACAGTTATGTGCACAGGAAATAGGACTACAGGGTTTCCTGCAAAAACATGATGACCCTACTGAAGGCAATGGGAATTTTGCCACTATGGCAATGATTTCACCCAAAGGCATATAGTCTTCTAAACATTATCATTGGCCCCAGTGGTCAAATTATCTTTCAGGCTGGGTAAAAATCAGTAACAGACAAGTCTTTGACCTATTTTAATTACAGCAAACATAC
This sequence comes from Macrochelys suwanniensis, assembly GCA_033296515.1. Taxonomy (NCBI): domain Eukaryota; kingdom Metazoa; phylum Chordata; order Testudines; family Chelydridae; genus Macrochelys; species Macrochelys suwanniensis. The sequence continues at coordinate 115,525,282 of CM065778.1, read as the reverse complement.
CTTACCTTTAGCTTCATTTTCACTGTCAAGGACTATTTGAAATGCATCAGGAGCCAGGGCAAGACCTGCATTAACCAAAAGAGACCGCTTTTTCCTCACACTATCTTTCTGCTTCCCTTTTTTAGCCTACATAAAGAAAAGGATTAACTGTTATGGGTACATTCACAGTATTGAAGTAGCTGCCTGCATATGCTCTGAGTTAGCCTCAAAATGTTCATGTCAAGGACCAAGATTTCAGTGACTTAAATTCTCTGTGTCTTCATTTCTCCAACTGTAAAACGGAGGTAATAATTACCTGGCCCACAGGAGGTTGTGGTTGTTAGGCAGCTATCTCCTTTACTGTACATGAGTGTTTTTAGTGTAAACACGGGATGGAATATTATCAGTATGCCGACACACAAGTTTATTTTCCCCATAAACCCTGCTAGTTCATTCTCTCCCTACATGGATGTATGGATGATATTGCCATCTGGATGCATCAGAACTGCTGCCTTCTCCTTTGAATACTGTCAGTAAAGATTAACATTAACAGTTATTTATTAAATAACTTTGCAAGAAATTACTCAAAAGGCCAAAACTTAATTACCTTAGAAATCTTGGATTTGAATATACACAACTCTTAGAATAGAATTATAAAAGAATATTTCCTTTGGAGAAGCTTAATAAGAAAACTTTATGTTTCTACAAATGAAATTGTTCTTTATTATTACCTGTTCAATCATCATAATTGCTTGATCCTCTAGGCGTTCAGGTGACTTGTACAACATAGTGCATAAATGAAGACGATGAAAAGCCATTTTAAGATGTTCCTGGTATTGCCCATTGTTATCTAGATAGATAGCCTTCTGAAAATGTTCCATGGCAGCCTCTATTCTATCTTCATCTTCTTCAATACGAGCAATTTCCATATGAACTTGGCAACGTAGCAAAATCAACAAGCTAGGAAATTGGACAATTTTATAGGTAAACTGTTAAAACAGTAAGAGACAAAGCCGTCTAGACTTAAAATTATAAAAAATGTGGCTGAAAAATGAATAATGTATGTAAAAGGACTCCTTCACTCAACTTATCTGTTCCTTGCATGTTTTCTGTGTCATATCATCCTGAAGTGACTAACATAACCATTTACTACATTTTGCTTTCCTTAGCCCAGAGGAGCCAACACAGCCAAGAAAGAACTGTATAATCTTGCAGTTGAGTTGCTTCTTCTGTTTCACTGCTAGAGTTGTTCAGAAAGAGCCAGATTTTCTGCAGTTTCGATTTAGGCACCTAAATCACATGGCCATATTTTCAAAAGTGCCGTGTAGACATACCCTATGTGACTACGCAATTACTTAAAGTTAAGCATGTCATTAAGCACCTTCCTGAATCAGGGATGGGACAAGAAATCTCTAAGGACAATGTCACAACTACAAATGTCACAACTACAAAAAAAAGGTACTGGCAATACAATACATGGCACCCCTCCTTTCGACTAATGAATCAATGCCCCAGTATGGTGTTAGAGGACATTAGGCTGCAGGAAGTGCTATCTTTTGTCTGAGATGTAAGAGTCAAGCTCTGACCTCTTGGAAGAAACAGTTACTAACCTGCATATAACTGTTGTTCGAGATGTGTTGCAAATGTCCATTTCACTATAGGTGTGCGTGCGCCCAGCACACAGTTGTTGAAGACTTTCTTCCCTACTTGTTGGGATGCAGTGAGCACTCTGCTACCTCATGCTACTCTACATAGGTATAAAGAATGGAGTGATCCCCCGCCCCCCCGACCCTCCTCAGTTCCTTCTTACCAGATAGACTTTGATAAAGTTGGGAAAGACAGTGTCATGGAATAGAGGGTGAGTCAAGGACATATAATACATTTCAAAGAACAACTTACAAGAGGTTTAACCGTTTTTTCTTCAAGTGATTGCACATGTCCATTATATTCCAGATGAATCACAAGCAGTTCAAACAGGGGTTGGGCTTGGTGTCTACTTGAACAAAGATTGGAGAACCACACAACTAAAATCTGGCATCATCCTTGGGCTACATCCACACTACCCACCCGATTCGGCGGGTAGCGATCGATGTTCTGGGATCGATTTATCGCGTCTCGTCTAGACGCGATAAATCAATCCCAGAACCGCTCCCCGTCGACACCAGAACTCCAGCTCCGCGCGAGGAGTAAGCGGAGTTGACGGGGGAGCCTGCCTGCTGCCGTGTGGACCGCGGTAAGTACTTTTAAAAATCAATCTAAGATATTCGACTTCAGCTACGTTATTCACGTAGCTGAAGTTGCGTATCTTAGATCGACCCACCCCCCCCCGCAGTGTGGACCAGGCCTTGGTTTGCTGAGAGATGGCACAGTGAGAGGCAAACGTATGGCCTGATGACCAAGTTGCCGCCTTTCAGATGTCCAAGATGGGCACATGAGCAAGAAAGGCTGGAGAAGCTGCATAAGACCTGGTTGCATCAGCTAATATTCTACTTAGGGGAGTCGCATTAGCCAATTGGTAGTATAAACAAGCTGGAGCAAGCAGAAATCCAAGATGAGTTTCTTTGGGAGGACACTGGACTGCCCTTCATTCTGACTGTAACTCAATAAAATCAGCTGCAAGGTTAAGCTAAACTACTTAGTCTGATCAACATAAAATGCCAGAGCTCTTCTAATGTCCGAAGTGTAGAACTTTTCCTCAACTTTATGGTTATGAGGCTTTGGAAAGAAATTAGGTGATAAAATTGCTTGAGAAATATGAATATTGGAAATCACCTTAGAAAGAAATTTCAGGTGAGGGTGAAAGTAAACTTTGTCTTTATAGACAACAGTGTAAGGAGGTTCAGATATCAGAGCCAATAACTTCCCAACTCTCTTTGCTGAAGTAATGGCTATCAAAAAGGCCACTTTCATTGATAACAGCAATCAGGATGCCACCAGCTCAAAGAGGGGGGACCCATCACTTTTGCTAGTACAAGTATAAGTCCCACAGGGGAATAAGGTCCTCTACCTGTGGGTAAAACACGTCCAGACCCTTTAAACACCTGACAGACATTGGGCTGGAAAAAATAGAGAGGTTGCCCATAGAAGGACAGACAGCCAAGATAGCCGCTAGGTGACCCATGATGGAACTAAAAGCCAACACTTGTTGTTTCTGGAACAAAAGATAGTCCAAGACATAATGGATGGGAGTCCACACTGGGGAAACACTCCTCTGTAGGGACCAGATGGAGTATCTTTTTCATTTTGCCAGGTAAATACTCTTAATCAAAGGCTTTCTGCTATTTAGAAACATTTCTGCAGTTCTCCTAAGCAACTGTTTTCCAAAGGCATCAGCCATGAAGCATGTACACTGTCAGTTGGACGACAAGGAGGTTGAGATGGAGGAAGTGTCCATGTCCTAGAAGATCACATCTGAATCCAGTGAGAAAGACTGTGGAGTCTGACTGATAGGGCCAGAAGCACCGAGAATCTGAGTTGATGGAGCAATGCTGAGGCGAACATGATCTTGTTTGACTTTGAACAAGACTCTGGGTATGAGTGGAATCGGAGTAAAGGCATGCAATAGGCTGTACAAATAGGGTAGCAGAAAGGCATCAGTCAACAAACCCAGGCTGTGACTCACTTGGGGAAAAAAAACTGATGGCAATTTCTGTTGGCCTTTGTTGCAAACAGGTTCACTTGGGGAATTCCCTACAACTGGACAATGGAACTGACCATGTCCAGGCAAAGTGACCACTCAAGGTGAAAGACCTGCTCAACTGATCTGCCAGTGTATTCTGCACTCCTGGAAGGTAAGCAGTTCTCAGGTGGATGGAGTTCATTATGCAAAACTCCAAAATCAGAATCACCTCTTGGCACAATCGAGTGGACCAACTTCCTCCGGGGCTGTTTACATAAAACATGGCTGCCATACTGTCTGTTAGCACCAGCAGATTCCTTCCTTCGATCTGTGGAAGGAAGGCCAAGCAAGCTAGATGGCTAGCCCTCAATTCTCTGACATTTATATGCATTTTCAACTCTTTTGCCAATCAAATACCTTATGTTTGTAGGAATCCAAGATGAGCTCCTCAACCCAGAGCTGAAGTGTCTGTAACTAAAGTGAGAGCCAGTTGCAGTGAAGCAAAGGGGAACCTCACACAAACTTGTAAGGAGTCCAGGGATGTGTACTAGTATATGAACCACCATGTTTAAATGATGACAAACCAGTGAATACACTGACACTAGCCACCCCATAAGTTTTCTGAGATATTAGCCTGGCGTGCTGTACTACATAAGAGCACACTACCATGTGCCATTGGAGTTTGAGGCACTTTCACACTCTGCCTTTAGATCTAGAGCAGTAAACAAGAATCTCAAATGCGGAAGGAAGGTGTTGGCCTTTGTTGAGTCCAGGACTGCTCTAATTAATTCTATATTCTGTACAGTATTCAGAATCAATTTGTAGAAGTAGACTAGCAACCCCAATTCATTGAAGTCGGACTGGAAAATGGATACACGGAATGGCACCTGAGACTTGGACCAGTCTCTCACCAGCCAGTCATCCAGGTAAGGGAACACATGGATGCCTGACCTTTATAGGAACGTTTCCAATGCCATGCATTTCATGAAAACGCAAGGAGTTGCTGACAGGCCAAAGAGTAACACTATGAATTGGTAGTGAGATCTGCTCACTACGAATTTGAGGAATCTCGAGTGGCTCTGATGGGTCGCCATGTGAACGTGTGTGTCTTTTAAACCAAGGGTAGCATACCAATCCCTGGGTAAAGGGAAGGAATAATTGAAGCCAGAATGACCATCCAGAATTGTATTTTCTTCAGGAATTTGTTTAGCTCTCTTAGATCTAAATAGCGTCTAAGCCCCCTTTTCGGTTTCAGAACAAGGATGCAATGGGAAATAAACCACTTCCTCTGAGCAATGTGGGAACTTCCTCAGTGGCTCCTACATAATGGAGAGATTGCACCTCCTGCAGTAGAAGATGTTGTGAGAGTGGTTCCTGAAGAGGGACGGGGAAGAGAAGTGGAAACAAACTAAAGAGTGTATCACACTTCCATCGTGCTTAAGACTCACTGATCCATGTTAACGTGGGCCCAAGCTCTTAGGAAGTGGGATAAATGATTGGCAAATAGAGAGAAAGTAGAGGATGATACTTTAGGGACTAGGAGGCTGATCTCGAACAACACGCTTGTTGGCTTGTTTAGAAGAGCCAGTTCGTCTAGATGAACGGACCGCTGCAGAAGAGGGAAGTGGTGGATTCCTCTTGTGACTTCTGCCCCTCTTTCTGGATAGGTCTTGGACACAAGGCATAAAAGACAGATATCAGTGGTGTTGCTGTGGGCAAAATTGATATATTTTTGTAACTGGTGTGTAGATATTGAGAGACTTAAGCATCATTCTTGAATCCTTGAGGCTACGGACCTATTGTCCATTTTATCTGAAAAGAGTGAAGGACTCTCAAATGGGAAGTCTTGAATAGTTTTCTGCACCTTGGCGAGAGACCACACACCTACAGTTATGAACACTGCTGCACAGTGATGGCAGAAGTCATAGCTCATGCTGCAGACTCAGCTGCATCAAGGTGGGTCTATAGAACCTTTCTGGCAACTAATTCGCCCTCATCCACTATCACATGAATTCTTATTTCACCTTGTCAGGTAGATTTAAAGTTTCTTTAAACTTTAAAATATTATCCCACAGGCTAAAATCGTAACAACGCAGCAGATCCTGCTGATTCACAATTCTAAGCTGTAAAACCTCCTGTGGAATAAAGCTTCCTTCAAAATAGGTCCAATGTGTTTGCCTCTTTTCCTTTCGGAATTGAAACCTGGTGCCCCGTCTCTCTTTCTCATTAGCAGCCATGATAACCAGGATGCCCAGAGGGGGATGGTTATACACATGATCAAACCCACATGAGGGCATACATTTTCTCCTCTCCACCCTTTTAGTGTTAGCGAGAAGGGAAGATGGGGTCTGACAAAGCTCCCTAATGGGTTCAAGGAAAGCCTCATTAACAGAGAGAACTACTGTAGAGGGACCCTCCAAGGCCAAAATGTCCACCAGTGTGTGTGACTTTTCCTGGACCTCCTCCAGCTGGATATCAAGATCCGCGGCCATCCTCTTCAACAACTCCTGATGAGCTCTGTAGTCAACAGATGGGAGAAAAACAGACTCGGATACTACCGCCTCATCTGGCGATGAAGAGAAGGCAAAAGGCCTCCTCTGATTCCTCTGAGGGCAGATCCTGAGAAGGAATTTCCTTGTGTACAGTACTGGGTCCAATACCAGAGGTGCACAGATGGTGTCCCTAGTGCAGATGCTCCTGACACCTAGTCTAAGATGCACAGTGTGAAGGATGCAGGGATGACCTAGATTGCAGAGGAAAACCCCTAGGGTTCCAGAAAGGCCACTGATATGACATTGGGACCCAATTATGCTCAAGTCATTCATGCTTGTGAGGTGGGCAATATTGATGCTCTGGGTGGAACCAGGATGGGTAAGCATTCACTGGGGGCTGCTGTACATACCTGGGTTGTGACAAGTAAGAGCCAATCTCAGAATCAGATAAAGAGTTTGCCCCTTCTTGGTCAGAGGAAGCACATCCTGTCAAGGAGCTACAGCCAGAGCCTGGAGATAGAAGTGCCAGTGAAATCATGGTTGATTTCCCTTTAGTTGGTACCAATCTGAAAGGCTCGTTAACTGAAGACACTGATGGTAACACATGGTGAGCCAGAGCTGGAGTAGGAGCAGTAGAATTTGGTACCTTATACATCAGTACCACGTGAGAGTCCGGAGCAGCGAGGGAAACCAGTACTGACAAGTCTATCAACTTCTCACCTGCAGCATACGCCTCAGGAGTAGATGGCACCAGAAAAGACTCTTGTTTCTGCAGTACCAAAAGTTGGGCTGAAAATGATGAGGCAGATACTTCAGGTGTCAGTCTTGATGGGCCTGTCCTAGGCTCTCGGGATAACAACATGACTGTCCCGAGGAGCGCTTCTTCTTCGAATGTAGCTCCATGCCCTTGCCTGCACCCAACATCTGTGGTGAGGATCTTGAACTCTCTGGTACCAAATCCTTAGTTGTCTTCTTTGGTACTGGTGATGGACTTGTCTCTCGACTCAGCCAACCAGGAGAGTATGCCTAATAGATGCAGATCTGTTTGGCACCTGCTTTGAGCAGGAAGGCTGCAATGGTGGTCAGCACACGGACTCCATTAAGTGAAATTTGAGTCTGGCAGCCCTGTATTTCTTGGAACAGGGCTTAAAACTCTGAAAAATATGCCCCAGGCAATTAAGACAATTGGCATGAGGTCATTCACAGGCACTGCTTTGCTGCAAGAGGAACAAGACTTGCAATCTGGCGAATGAGGCATGAGTCATGACCCTGGTACCAGTCCCGATATCCAGGCAAGAATGAGAGAGTACAAACTATCAAAAACTAAAACTTAACTCTAACTCTAACTTTAAAACTATGAAAAACATTCAGACTACTCTAGAATTATAATAAACAGATACAATGCACAAGAAGGAGGGAAGGACTTGCAAAGGCAAGAAACACCACCTCTAATAACTGCCATGAGCAGTAAGAAGGAACTGATGGGTGGATTCGGGGCCACTCCACCTGTTCTACCTGTGCATAGTAGCACAAGGCAGCAGTGTGCACTTACTCCACCCCAACAGGTGCCGCAGAGGGAAGAAAGTCTTCAACAACTGTGAGCTGGGTGCAAGCACCCCTGTGGTGGAATGGACATGTGCAATCAATCAAAGAATTATTATATATTGTGCAGTATTTTTCCTAAATGCAGGGATGTTCATGTCAGAATCCAGGCCATATTCCAACATATTTTGTCACATTATGATGACACAATTTCCTAATATAATTTCAATCGGATACATTATTCCTCACTTCCTGTCCTAAACTGTAGTGTTTCTGTATGTCATTAATCATTTGTGATAGTTCATTCGAGAGAAGGCTGCATTTTAGTGGTAGATAGGGTGAGATACAGATTATCCAGATAGTTTCATTTATTATAATTTGTTAGGAAAGTTTTCAACGATGTTTGAGATCTACATAAGGGAAGGTTACAGTAGGAATGCAATATGTTTAAGTGTCCTGTTTAAATATTATTTTTACCCACCTTTTACTGATGCCCATAATTACCTTTTGGTCTTTACATTAGCTTTCAAATGAACAGTATTTTCCAAAGTAACAAATAACAACGTACATAGCATAGTAACTTACCTGTCAATCTTTTCTAAGATATCAGCAACAGATATTAATGGTTTTCGTACATGTTGATGCAAATTGTGTTGTAGCAGTGGCAGGCAAAGATTCCACTGCGTAGCACAAACCACCTGAATAACATTGGGGTCTCCCAGTCGAATTGCATGTTGCAATGCTTGTTCAAGTCTTCTTATCACTTTCAGCTGAGTCTGTAAATAAAAATTTACTTCACATTGATTATATACACATATAATACAAATTATTTGCTAAACATTACTGTAAAACTTCAATTTCAGGTTCTTTCCAACAGAAAACAGCCTCTGTAGTGTACACCATATTTCATGCACAGTACATGAATTCTTTTTTTTTAAGTATCGGGGGTAGCCGTGTTAGTCTGTATCCACAAAAACAACAAGGAGTCCAGTGGCACCAGAACTGGAATCCATCTTAAACCTGTGGCTTTTCCATTTAGAAGGAGGGGTGGAGATCCAGAGAAACAAAAGATTCCCACCTTGTGCCAAAGCTACAAAAGGGGGTGGAACAGAACAAAGGGGGCTGCAGTCATGAGAAAACCCCTAGTTACCATCTGAGCTGGAACTAACAAGAACTGTACCAGGGGAAAGGATTGGGCCAAGACTAAGAAGTCTAGTCTGTGAAAGAAACTTATTGGAACATCTCTGAGGGTGAGATTTACCTGTATTCAATTTCTTAAATGTATTAGACTTAGACTTGCATGTTTTGTTTTATTTTGCTTGGTAACTTACTTTGTTCTGTCTGTTATTACTTGGAACCACTTAAATCCTACTTTTTATACTTAATAAATCACTTTTGTTTATTAATTAACCCAGAATAAGTGATTAATATCTGGGGGAGCAAACACCTGTGCATATCTCTCTATCAGTGTTATAGACTGCGGACAATTTCTGAGTTTACCCTGTATAAGCTTTATACAGAGTAAAACGGATTTATTTGGGGTTTGGATCCCATTCCGAAGTGAGTGTCTGGGGGCTGGAGATAGGTGACTTGCTGAGCAGTTTTTGGTTAAAGTCTGCAGCTTTGGGGGCATGGACCAGACCTGGGTCTGGGTTGCAGCAGACTTGCGTGTCTGGCTCAAAAAGGCAGGGTTCTGGAGTCCCAAGCTAACAGGGAGAACGGGCTCAGAGATAATTCCAGCATGTCAGGTGACAGTCCCAAAGGGGTCTCTGTGATCGAACCCATCACAATGTGCATGCAAATAGTTTCCCTAGATATGATGCAAAATATGAGTATGACACAGCATTCCTTTGTCCCCCTTTTGCCACTGACTGCACATCTTTAAACAGGGGGGAATTTGGCTGGCTGGCCGAATGAGGGGAACGGTGCTTTATGGGAGGCAAGGGAGAGATCAAACTGCTGCAGAAGGGGAAAAGTGGCCAGCATGGTGACACTGACTCATCTCCTGGGACCGGATGGACATAAGGGCTTAAAAGGTGCAGCCTGTGTGGTGAAGCTCCCATTTACATGGAGCAGGTGGAGGCAGCACCCACCCTTCTTCCCCTTTAGGTGGTGAAGTACCAGGTTTGCTCTAGACATGCTGTAGGCATTGCACTAGCAGACCCTTTTTAGGGGGGCTGGGAAGGAATTTTTTCCTTATCACCAAATTGGCCTAGGTGGAGTTGGGGTTTTCTTGCCTTCCCCACAGTGGCTTCAGGGAGAGCTTTGTTGACATGTGGCACAAAGGGAGTTAGGCTATATGTCGCAACTCATTATGTAAGTGTGGGGCAGATGTCCAGTGCAGGTATTCCTTAGGGAAGGTGTACAGTGACCAGATAAATGGTTTGGTAAAAGACTTTAAAAGGAGATGTTGGTTACATAAATGGAACGGGAATGGAGAGGAGTTGGGGTTCCTATGAATGGTACAGCGGGGAGCCAAACCCCCTTTCTTATAGCCCACCTTAATCCTCCTACAAGGGGGGTGGATGGTAAAGTGCCAGCAATGGGTTAGCTAGGGGACCTGGATGGAAAAAGTTGGCTGGCGGAAGTCCCTTGGGAAGTTACTGAATAAATATGGGGTTACCTCCACTGTACACTTTTATCTGCCAGGTAGTTCCAGACATCTAATAGAGCTGCTGCATGATTAAAACCATATCAAATGTCTCCTATCCTTCTTTTGGTATAGCCAGATAATTTGACTCATTCTTGAGGAACCATATATGGCCCTGTTCTACCGAATTATAGATATCATGGCAGAACAGAGGATTCTATTTATTTCACCCAATGGTCTTTTGTTCAGGCCCGTTAGAAAGATAATATATTCAAATTAATGGAGAAAATTGTAAATGATCGGGGTTTTTTTTTTACAAAGTTGCATGAGATTGAGATACACAGTTAATGTGCAACTTTTGAAAATGTAACAGAAAGTTAATGTTCACCTTCTTCATACAAATTAGTGCTAATTAAAGAACATACCTCAACAACACCTTTAGTATAGGTTGCAATTTTAGTGCCAAGTTTCTGGACTTCATATTCACATTCTAGGCATTCTATCTCAATCAGTTTTCCTGGCTCCTATGAAATATGAATATATAAAATATATTTGTAAAATTAATTACAAGTATAATGATTTAGACCCCAATCTTGCAAACAGGTGTGCTAGTGAAGTCCCATGCTGTCCCGCTGAAATGAAGGTTTGGAGCCACTGGAGTAAACATCCACATACATGCCTCATTCATATACATTGCAGACTTTGGGAGAAGCTGGCACAGGAGATGGACATGCCAGTACAAAGGGAATTCTCAAGTGGCCATCTCCAGTCATTTAAAGTTCACAAAGAGGATTTGGCAGCTAGGAGAATTCAACCCATTATGTTTGCAAAGTACAGCAGAAAGGGCAAACAGAAACACCAAACAGATTGTGTTGATTGAAAAGAACAGATACCTTTAATTCTTTTTACATTAGTTTACATCTTAGGAGTACTGGTATTTGGGTTTTTTTGAAAATATTTGTTTTCTTAGCTTTGTGGTTTTACTTTGACAGTTTAAATTAAATCTTTTAACCGATAACCCCATTCTATTACATCTAAAACATACAATTCTCAAGAGTAAGACAAAAGAGTCAAGAATGATGGTAGATTGCTTCTGAGCTGGTACTGGACAAAATTATCTGATTTTACATGCTGGATGGGGTCCAATACTATTGTTGATATTTGATGCAGATGTTTGCTTCTGAAAAGTTCAAAATTAAAATCTATATGAAAAATTATTCCAATAGGTCTCTCAACAGTACAACAGGTCAGGAATTTTCTGATAAAACAGAATTCCAACAGAAAATGCTGATTCATCAAAAATAAAATGTTTTGCAGAAATTTCTTTGATTCAACAAACTTTAATCTGATCTCAGTTCCCCCCCATCCCAGTGCCCACTAGCTCTTTGCCCCCCTCCACCAAGCACACTTTACTCCCCAGCTCCCAGTCTCCATGCCCAACCAGGATCAGTCTTTATACACTAGACTCCTGCTCCCAATATACTCCCCCAGTCCATCCCTGTAATGCCCTAGGTCCGACACTTGTCCCCTCTGCATTTGAATCAGATGCTTTCCTCCACACTGCCTGAGTGACAGATGATCAGGCTCCCTGCTCTCAGATCTAGTGCTCAGCCCCATCCTGGCCCAGAGTAGCCAGAAACAGCCAGTACAAAGAAAGTGCAGGTTTGCCCTATATCACTGGCTGGCAGTATACTCAGTCGCTCTGTGGGGATGGTGCATGCTACAGCCTGCTAACATGCTGAAGTTATGAAGGGCAGGAGCATGCTCGGCCACTTTGTAGGGGATGGTGCATGCACAGTTTAGTCAACACTAGGAGCTGTGAGAAGCTCAAGCATGCTCAGTGAGGATGGAATCTTTGGCGATTTTGGGTGAACCATGATTTTTCAAATTTTATAACTTGGCCACATTTTGGCAGATTTTCTTGGGGCAGTAAAGAGACACATCACTGACAGCACCTCCTGTTGCCAAATTTCAAGCCCCATCACTGATAGCACCCTTTGCTGCAAAATTTCAAGCCCATATTCCAAAGCATGGGGGTTGTGAGAGCTTTCCAAACTATTTTTCCCTACTCTCATTCTTGGAAATGGCCAAACCATTTTGGCTGATATTAAAAAACAAACAAAAAAAAAAAACACAACACCAAAAAACAATCAGCCTGAGATAGACAGCTAACATGGAAAATTTCAGCCTCAGTGGTTAAAGTTTGGTAAAGTTACAAGCAACTGAAAACAGGGGTTTACAATGGAAATCACCAGGCAACCTTAATTATATTGGTTGAGAGGGACATAATTTTTGAATCTGTAAATCCCGCTCTTGACCCACAGGAACAGCAGCTCTTCCACACACTATAATGCCTGAAAACTTTAGGGCTCCCTATGTGCAGTGGTAGACAATAAGGGGACAGAAAGAATAAACACCAGAGGCCCCTTCAGCCAGTCTGGAGGTGAGAGTGGACAGGGACAAACGCCCACCCAGACCAACAGTTATAGTGAGAGCATACAGGACAAGCACATAATACTCACAATACTCTGCTCCAATCCCCTAGGTACAGTAACTCCTCACTTAATGTTGGAGTTATGTTCCTGAAAAATGCGACTGTAAGCAAAATGATGTTAAACGAATCCAATTTCCCCATAAGAATTAATGTAAATGAGGACGATAGGTTCCAGGGACATTTTTCTCACCAGACAAAAGACTATATTATACACACACACACACACACACACAAACTATAAGTTTTAAACAAACAACTGAATACTGGTACACAGCGATGATGATAGTGAAGCCTGGTTGAGGTGGAGGAGCCAGAGGGTGGGATATTTCCCAGGGAATGCCTTACTGCTAAATGAACTAAGCAGTTGGCTGAGCCCTCAAGGGTTAACTCTCACACTCTACAAGCCAGCATTAAAGGAGGGAGGGTAGATGTGTTTTAGAGATAGGCATTTCTCCTTTAAGTACCAAGAGTGGGGTCAGAAGTACACTGCTTTGTTAATTAGATCAGCAAGCCTGGCAGCTGCAGCTTCTGCCTAAGGCAGCAGCTCCCTCCCTCGTGTGTCCCTCCTGCTCGATGGAAGATGGGGTAAGCAAGGTGCAGGAGCAGGGGGACATTAGGCCCCCTCTTCTTCCCCTCACCCCCCACACAGCAAGCAGGCATCCTGACATTAGCCCCCCTCTTCTTTCCCTCCCTCCCACACAGCAAGCAGGCAGGAGTCTCAGGAAGCAGCACATGGCAGTGGGGGAAGGGACAGCTGAACTGCCGCAATTGAAAGCCTGCAAACGACGTTAGAAGGGAGCATTTCACAACTTTAAACGAGCATGTTCCCTAATTGATCAGCAACTTAACAACGAAACAACGTTAACCGGGGCGACTTTAAGTGAGGAGTTACTGTATACACGCTTTGTTTGCCACCATAATCTAATTACTACAAAATAAAAATAATTAAAACAATAAAATGTCAGAAGAGGCTTGAGGAAGGAGCAGGACTCAACCCCTCAAATCCAGCAATGGGAGGGGATAGCAAGAGCAGCTGGTTTCACAGCCTATACAGACTTGTGTGTTCATTGAAGGAACAGCCCTATGACCTCCCAGTACCGAGAAGAGAGAATAACCTGAGGTATGTCTTTGGCAAGCCCCTCTTGAACTGCCCCATACCTTAACCCTAACCAACAGCCTAACCTTGGCACAGATTAATGCCCCACTTCCCTCTCAGCAAGGCTGGAATCCACCTGCTATATACTGAGGTTGATTACACAATATTTTATTCAAAAAGAGTGACGTGAATATTAAGTAAAATATCACTGCTTTTACAGCTTACATATTGATGGCTGACAGAATCTTCCAAGGCTGAGCTGGTTAAATCTTTTCTAAAACTGCAGACATCATTTTGGGAGAGAGATACCTCCTTCATGAGGAGTTTTGGAGGTATCCCCAATTAAGACATTCCACAGGAGACAGTTTCAAAATATAGACAAAAATCTGTATTTAACATTTTATTTAACGAAACTATTCTTTTAACTACTTTGAGTTAAACTCTTTTCCTTAATCTTTCATCTTTTCTCTAATTTAGGGACAGAAAATTTATGCAAGTAACTCCTATTCATATTAATGAGGGTTAATTACATCAGTACCTCAATGTGAGAATAGGCCTCGATGCGTACAGAATTGTTTTGAAGCATAGTTACAATAAAGTATTAGACCAGTGTAATCCTAACACTTACTTTAATCCCAGCTCTCCTCAAATCATGTATGCAATCAAATGCAAGTTGGATACAGTTTAACTTCAAAGAAAGACGAGCCAATTCTAGAAGCAAAGGAATTCTGCAAAAACAATAAAATCATTAAAAGATCATTTGTCTCATCCAATTAACTTGATATAATTCCTTGATTAAGGTAATAAATCTCACTTGGATTTCTCTAAGGTATCTGAATTAATACTGCAGGCCACTGGGATTTAATACTAGAACTATACATAATCAATTCAGCAAACAGTAAATTAATTAAAAGCAGGCTAATTGATCAATACTTAAATGTAACTGTCTATGGGAAATTATCAACCAGCGAGGATATTTTAATGGGATCCTGCAGGGACTGGTTCTTAGCCCAACACTATTCCTTATCATCATCTTCACTGATATGGAAGAAAATATAAAATAATTGCTGATAAAGCTTGCAGACAACACAAAGACAGTCAAGGTGGCAAAGAATGAGGTCAAATCATTGATACTGAGTGATCCAGGTCAGTTGGCAAACTTGCTGCAATCAAATGTCATGCATTTTACTACAGCCAAATGTAAGGTCATATATCTTGGAACAAAGAATGTAGGTTATGCTTACAGGAAGGGGACTGTATTCTAGAAAGCTGTGACCCTAAGGAGGACTGAAAGATAACCAAATGAACATGAACTTCCAGTGCAAATTGTGGCTAAAATAGCTAAGATAGTACTTGGATGAATTAATAGGATAATATCAAGCATGAAGAGTAAAAAGAAGATATTACCTCTGTATACAACCTTGGTGAAACCACTGCTGGAATACTGGGTCCAGTGTGGTGTCTGCACTTCAAAAATCATGTTGAAAAATTAGGGAGGGTTCAGAAAAGAGCTGGAATGGTTTAGGTCTGGAAAACTGTATTAAATTGAGAGACTAAATAGCTCAATCTATTCAGTTTACCAAAGACAAGGTTAAAATAACATTTAATCATGGTCTATAAGTACCTACACAAAGAGAAGATATTTGATACTACAGGGCCGCTTAATCTAGCAAAATGGGACCTTGATCCCTCATTTGAACATCTAAGTGCTATTGCAAATAATGATGATTAAGAATAACTGCTTTCACAATGATCAATAGAAATTGTGCCATGGACTTCAATGGGAGCAGAATCAGGCTCATCATGAGCTTTCTGAGGACTATGACTAATAAAACTTACTTTTCATCAA
Source organism: Macrochelys suwanniensis (assembly GCA_033296515.1). Lineage (NCBI taxonomy): Eukaryota > Metazoa > Chordata > Testudines > Chelydridae > Macrochelys > Macrochelys suwanniensis. The sequence goes on along the minus strand of CM065778.1, from coordinate 115,509,621 downwards.
GAACTGAAATTGAAGAATCCTCGTCATACTTTTTCAAAAGTTCAAACACGGTATTCAGACTTGTGGTGGCTTCTCTTGGAAACTCACTTGTATCCAGTTGTCTGTAATTATATTAGATACTGATGGTTATTTAATCAGAAAAATAAATATTTCAAATATTCTTCTGTAACAAACTGGGCACACCTACACTGCAAAAAAACTTCCGAGACAGCGAGTCTCAGAGCCCGGGTCAACTGACTCAGGCTTGTGTGGCTCTGAGGCTCACTTCTGTGGGTTTTAGTTTTTGGGTTGTTTTTTTTGCTCTGTAGATGTATTGTATGTCCCCTAACCACAGTAATGTTTCTACCTCATCATTTAAGTGGAATGTACTGCTGCTTATTGTAACAGAATTATTCAAATGAAAGTAAACATAGCAACATGGCAAGAAATAGCTAAGGATTCCCAAGAAACAAGACACCATATAAGAAAATATCCACAAGAACAGCATATGCTTGGATATCTTGAATAATCTAGACTCAGATGGAATCTGGAAAATGTTTTGAATCCCAAGCAAGAAAAAAAAATGCAGAGTGAGAGAAATGTTAGAGATGAAGGATGAAACTGAACATATGGGCAAGGAAAAGGGGCTCAAAGAAAAGAGTGCTCAATTCCACTCTTATTTACATAAACAAAAGTTATTGAAAAATTACCTATGGGCTCAGTTGTGTTTGGCAGTTGCTAAGAGAAAGCAAGGTCTAGATGCCTGTGTTTTGTTCTTTGTTTTTAAAATTTTAAAAGCTATAGGTAATAATTTCTCCCTTTATGTCTTGCCCCCTATATTTAAGATGTGACTTCCACAATTTTCTCTCTCTCTCTCCTCATTTAAGATTTATGTACAGTTATCTGTACTCAGCTACATTTATGCAATAATGGCTTTAAGACATCTTTAAATTCCCTCAGTTCTAGGGCCTCAGCATAATTTTCACACAATGACACATTGTCCCCATGGACCATTTCACTTCTTTCCCTTGTGTTAGGTGCTGGGAGATGGGTGGCATTGGATCCATCATGGCTTCTCCACACCACCCAGGTCTATAGATTTATCCTTTCGGCAAGAGGATTCCTCTAGTGATCAGCTAAGCTGGCATTACAAGCTGCTTTCTGCCACCAGAGAAGGAGCTAGGATTTGGCTTTACATATTTTTTGTCAGAAATCAAAATTCAAAAGGACAGATGGATTCCAATACTTACGATTTTATTGTTTGAATTTTATAAATGACGGACAAACTGATGGAGCTTTGTATGTCTTCCTCTATCTGGGAAGTGTTCATTAGTTTGTGATGCACCTACAAAAATTGTAACAAAATAATTCACCATTTTAATAAACCACAAAGGAACTGGTCCTCAGCTGGTGTAAATTAATCTAGGTTTATCGACTACATTTTTCCTTCCAGAGATTTTAAGGCCAGAAGGGACCATTGTGATAATCTAGTCTGACCTCCTGCATAACAGGCAAGAATATTTTATCTACTAGGGCAATGCCAATTTATGCCACCTGAGGATTTGGCCCATTAAGTGAAACCTCTACATACTATTAGGATTTGATTTAAAGTACTAACTAAAGCATTTATTTAAAAGCTGATTCTGAAACAGTCTCCTCCAGTTACTGTGGACAAACACTGTACCACTACTGTCACACACCTGTATATTTATATACCATTAACCACAGCACACAAATTCATCTGCTCTGATTTACCCTGATTTACTGTCTATTGTACTCACCTTAGACATGCCAACAAACATGACCACCTCAACTTCTCTCACAACTCACCCTGCCACTCCGTCCTCCCAACCATCTCAACCATCTTTGTTCCTCCTATTTGTGAGGAAGGCTTAGCTTCAGTAGCGCAGCCAGGCCCGGAGCGCAGGGGGAGCGGCGCTATAAAAGGGCGCCTCCCCCTGTACTCACCCGGCGGCGCTCCGGGTCTTCGGCGGCACTTCGGCGGCTCACTCCGGGTCTTTGGTGGTACCCCCCACCAAAATGCCGCCGAAGACCCGGAGCGCCGCCGGGTGAGTGCAAGAAGCGGCGCTTAAAAAGAAGCAGCGCCTTTTTTTAGTGCTGCTAAAAAAAGGCGCCGCTTCTGCTCAAGGGGGAGCGGCCGCTCCCCCTGCTCCCCCCCGGTTACGCTACTGCTTAGCTTCCCTCTACCTCCTACAGACTTTTGGTTATTTTAAAAGCTCTTCCATTCCTGCATTACCTTCCTTCAATCTCTTTATCTGCTTCCCAACCCATCTCCCACTCAAGAATTCTCTATGTTTATCCCCTGCGGAGAAGCTTTCCTCATGCAATGTTATTTAAAAGTTGAATGGGGTACACGGCTCCTGGAATCAACTTCTGTGACCCCACAAACATCCTCTTGACAAATTTCAGTTCTGTTGCAAACCATGCAAATGTTTTGGAAAAATTTGTATAATGGGAAATGTAAGGCACACTTAATAAAGAATTGTTGTATAGACTCATCTTCATTCATTCATTTCCCCAAACACTTTAGCTGCTCTGGAATTTTTGCCTTTTAAAATAGGACTTTTTCATATTTAAATAGTTTAGCTTGAGTTACTTTATGTGCTAATAAATGTAAACTAAGCTAATTAACATATTGGCTGAAGAAGAGTTTATTAATCCAGGTTATGCTTATTAAGTTATTAACATGAGTATCCCCAATTATTATTATTAGCAGTAGCTATCCCTATAATATTGTTTTAGAAGAATAACCTGGTGTAAAACTCCAGTGACATTACCCCAGGGCTGACTTTAGCCTACAACAGCAAAATGAATAATTATTTTCACTGTTGATATCTGTCTTTGTCAGATATCAGTTCTGTTGCTTTACCTTGCATTATTTGTTATTTCAGTTATACTCAAAGTTCTTTCTTATTTTCGTTTTACTCAGAGTTCTGAAATTTCTGATAAATGGCAAAGAGAAATTCAATAATAAAATTTACCAGAGACTCCATTCTAGGATATTTTGCGATCTTTATGTTTTGTGATAAACCACTTTTAAAGTGCCGAAATCTTTTATTCATGATGCTGGCAAAACTCTCAATGACGTCACAGGGCATTTTGCTAGTTCTGGAATCAAATTCTGATCCTTAATTTAAATATTATAGATTAGATAGATACAGATATAAATATATAGACACAGATATATTTTAAAATTACCATTAGAGAGAATATGTGTTGGTATTTATCTGGAACATTATTTTTAATGAATGCGGCTGCTGTAGATGAAAAATCCACTGCTTCTTTAATTTTCGAAGCATCCAAGAAACATTCAAGTAGCTCTCTGAAAGTCAAACAAAAATATATTATATTAAACATCTAATAACACTTTTTATTATCTAGAGAAAATTTCAATTATTTACATTCTGTCAGCAGACTTTATAAATTCATGCTTCTCCCCATGCTCCCCATTACAGTGCTATATAGAAGAATGGTACTCTAAGGCAATAATTCCCAAACAGTATAGCTTTTATCTTCTATTTAATGAAGCTTTTTCAAAATCACAATTACAACATTTTCTCACACATGACTAGATATGAAGGTTTTTTGAATACTTTTCAATCAAAGAATTAAACAAAAAAATCCAGAAACTGTGAAATCATATGAAACAAGCTGGTAAAACATTTTAGTGTGCTGTGTTCTCAGATTTCTTTTTCTCCACCTGCTGAAACGATTGAATTCCCAAAGCTGTCAAGTGAGATAAATCACTATTCATGCCAGGAGCTGGATGAAGTATACCTGTTGAATTTTCAGTATTTTATCAGGATTTAACAAGTAGAGACCCAATGTTAACTCTTAAATAACACATTTTAACATTTCTATCAAATAAAAGTAAATGTAAAGGATGAAAAGGTTAATGCAAAGAGACTACTACTCCTGCAGGACATACATTTAATATGCATTCACAAGTTTCCTCAACATTCCCAAAAGAGGATATTTTGGTATAATGTGATTTATTCACAGCATGCGATTTTTCACAGCCTTTAGCATAAAAGGATGGGGGGAGGGATAGCTCAGTGGTTTGAGCATTGGCCTGCTAAACCCAGGGTTGTGAGTTCAATCCTTGAGGGGGTCATTTAGGGATCTGGGGCAAAAATTGGGGATTGGTCCTGCTTTGAGCAGGGGGTTGGACTAGATGACCTCCTAAGTTCCCTTCCAACCCTAATATTCTATGATAACCTTTGGATTTTTTCTCTGTTGGATTAAACTTTTCATTTCCCCCCAGGGTCCACTTTAAAAAAACAAAACACAAAGAAAACAAAATAGACACTGTAGTACAATAAAAGATACTATCAGATGTACAAGGGATCATGATACATAATGTTATTTTCCCCCCATATTAAAACAGAAGACTTGGTGATAAATCTCCTACTGATATCAATGGTGCAGAATCAGGACCCAAGTAGATGACTGCATAATCAAAATATTTTAAATTGTGTAACAGTTTAAAGACGATAACTAAGGTCTAAATTGTGGCCTGTCTGGTACAGCAACAGAGGGGTACAATGCAAAGCACCTCCTTACAAGCTTGCACAGACTATGCCCCACCTCACACAGGTAGACAGGAAGGGATAGACGGGGGGGGGGGGGGGGGGGGAACTGGGAGGAGCCTTAGCATCACTCCCTCCCCAACACCCCTGCCAGAGTAGCTGTGTCAGCACAGAAGGGAACATAGGTTGAACATAGGTTGCATACCTGCACGGTTTACTCACTCACTGGAGCAGTGGGGAGACCAGGAAGGAGATTGTGATTGAGTCATAAATCTCCCTCCTGGGCCACACGTGGAGCAATGAAACATCATACTGTCCCTTACTCTGGGCTTGACTCCAAGCCATAAGTGTCTCTACGTTAGAAGAAAACTCAGAGGAGCAGCAATTTAATCCAAATTCTCAAAATGAAAAGTTTTCTGATTTTCATCACAAACTCCACAACAGAATATACCTCCCTCTTGGGAGAGACCGTTTCTTTAAATTCAGTGTTTATTTTTTGCAAGTACAGTGGAAGCACATTATAGCTTGTCCTACTGCACTGCTGTATTAGCTCATGATAAATGGTGTTTGTGTGGTGGGGAGGGGAAGAAATCAAACACTGATTTATTGCTTTCTTTAATATGAAAACTGGAAAAAATATGGGAAAACAGAATGTATTTATCTATAGTATAATTTTCCACAGCCTTGTACTTCTTGCCTCTAGTTGGCTAGAGTTCAATATTCTAATTGCTCTCCAGCTATTCCATTTTTCTTTTACTTCACAAACAAGGAAATTAGGCTTTTACCTAGAAATGCACTTAACACATGCATAACTTTAATCCTTTTAGCCTTTACTCTCATTGAAGTCAACAAAATTAATCATGAGCTTATAATTATGCATCTGCTTTGCTGGATCAGCGCTTTAATGAGGTTGAAAGGATGACAGCTGTTTAGTTGGCCCAGTAGCATGGGGAAGAATTGGTAACTGAACTGCAGGAAATTTTAAATTGAGCTAAATTCAGAGGGAAGGGCAACAAAAATTTAAATCAGAGATATTTTAGAATGGATTTTTTGTTTGTTTTTAAGAACTTGCTTAGGGAGAACCAAGAAATGGTTAAGTTACTTGACTATAGGTCTCCTTACTCCCACACACTTTATAACTAGAGTAGCTACGCTTTCATCTTACCTTTATTGTTTTGGCTCCTGCAAATATTGTTTAAAGGGTAATTCTGGTTTCCTATTCTGTGGCCCTGGAAGGAGTTCCATTGCATAAAGTGGAGGTGCACAGTCCTTGAATGTTGTGAAGTCCAAGTCCACCTGAGTTTCCTGTGCAACAGTTAGCAGGGGAGGGACAAAGCATCAGCTGCTACACTGACCATCCCATCCTCTCTGCCTTCGAGGGCACCATGGTAGGGCCATTAGGTAGGGGGAAAAAAACACTTTCCAGAAGGAGACCAGTTTTTGAGTGAAAACAGCTTCGAAAAACATACCATGATAGCATGAGTGGAACCCAAGAATTTTAAAAGAATAAGCAGAAGGGCCCTGAGTCACTGATGTTGCTTTTTAGCAAATCTTGGAACACTGTGGAAATTCTAAAGAACTGGAAAATTGTGCCAATATTTTCAAAGGCTATACAGAATGGCCTGGTTAACTATGGGTCGGCTAGCCTGGCATCGATCTTGGGCACAGTTTTGGAAAAGCTGATAAAGGATGCAATCAGTAAATAATTAAAAGACAGTATTATAATTAAAGTTAAACGTGGTTTTATGGAAAATAGGTCTTGTCAACTGTTATCACCCAAATTTGTGATCTCATCAAAAATATCAAGTTTATTTGTCATAACAGGATTCTGTGAGACATTTGACTTAATACTGCATTCCATTCTAATTAAAATATTAGCTCTACACAAAATCAATGTAGCACATATTAAATGAATTAAAAACTAGCTAGCAGATAGATCTCAAAAACTGTAATGAGGAAAATTAGAATCCAGTGGGGATACCTCTCGTGTCAGAGGCTCATTAATATTCTTTGCCAGGAGGGACTGGAATTCCCTGCAGTGTCTTTTGCTCATTTTGCTAAGATCAATTACATTCAAAGAAGGGGGTACATTTTGAAACATATTTAAAAAAAATAATTTTGTAGCCTTGTTGGTTAATGCTCAGCCTATTCATTGAAGGTCTTTAGGGGACAGCAGAGATAAAAAGCTTTTAGTTTCCCTCCCTAAGGAAGGTCCTCAAAGTAGGTAGAATGTCCTCATTTTCCTAATACTGAGCACCCTTAAATCCCAGTTTAGTTATACAAGCGGGCTTCTTAGTTTGTGCTTATTGCTCACATCTCTGTCATGGAGAGGGGACAAAAGACCATAGGAAGTGACTATAAGCCTCTTTTGCTTTCATCACACTGGCTTTCACTTTCTTCCAAAAACAGAATTTTAGTCCCAACTTTCTGCTGCACTTCATTATAAACGCCAGAAAAATGCAGTCATGAATACTTATGTACATCTATGCCCAAAGCCTGGCATCACTGCCCATTTGGGGGTGGGGGCAGAAGGGAGAACTCATTTTCTCACTGGGAGATAAGGCTAGATATTTGAGACCTATAGCCATCAGGACTGTCTGGGCTGGCATCAACATATTTGAATGGAAGACTCTACAGAAACAGTGGGAAACCTAATGACCAAAGATTAGCATCTTGCTGCAGAGGCAGCTGAACACGTGAATATAGCATGGCTGGAGCTGGAGAACAAAGACGAGGTAACAGGTGGCTGTATTAAAAGCTGAGCTCTCAGAGACACAGACACATACCTGGAGCCAAAGACAAAGGGACAGAGCAGAGAGGATGAGCCAAGATGGTTTCACCAGCAGCATGCCTCCCCAGGGAGCCCTGGCCTGGCGTTGGCCAGTCTGATCTCTGTCTTAACCTTACCTCTCTTTGCTAACCTAAGGACTTTCAGAATTTATATGGCAGGGGACTAATCAATGGTTACCTTGTTTTGAAGAGGCGGGCTAGTATCGCTGCAAATATGTACGGAGGGCATTGCCCCCTACAGGAGTAGAGGACAAATCTCCTATAGGAGTCTGGCTTGGCTGGATTCGCTGCAGGGAACCACAGAGAAAGACAGGGACGCTGGTGCCCAAAGGCCCAGTTTCAGAGCGATAGAGGCTGAAGAACTGTGTGTCCCCTTGGGGTCTGGCACACTAAAAAGGTCACTCCCAAGGGCCTGGTTACAGGCTGGCCATAGACCAAAGCCTGTAGATCTGTGATACCTGGCCAGTCTGAAAGCAAATAAGTGAACAATTTGTCAGTTTCTGTTGCCATACTGGTTCTTTTTTGTCAGGGATAATCTACATACTTGGCACTTTGTTCCTGTCAGCTTTCATTGGTATGCAAAGATTAGTAGTGCTGCTCCTTTACTGGTCCTCTGATATACTGGCTCATCCAAACAAGGTGTAGTTTGTTTGGGATCAGAAAGCCCAGCTGACAAGGAAATTCAATAAAGCTATTTGTACACTCAGGAAACTAGTGACATTTCAGAAGCTGATCATATTGGCAGAGAGTGCAAAGGGAATGAGTGTGCCCAGGAATAGCCAACCATTCTTCAGTTTTAGAAGTGGTTGGCTAAGGTTTCTGGGTTTGATGACTCAAGCCCTGTGCAGGAGATTCCTAGAGTCACGACTGACAGTTGCCAAGACTAGACTGGATAAACCAGTGCATAAACCAGTGGATAAAACAGAGTTCATTACAGCCCAGACCATGAGTTAGGGAGCTAGGTTGCCCGTGGGAAAAGGGTTTGCCTTTTTGCAACAGTTGCGATCTGTGGTAGCTATGTCTTACATGGGCAAGGCACCATTCAAGCTATGGAAGCAGGCTGATACCTAAATGAATTTTCTGCCACCCCCGAAAAAGCATAAAGATTTTAAGAAGATTATCTGTCAGGGTGTGGACACAGCCAGACATCTGGTGCACAACATCTTATGATGTTGGAAACACAATAATGAGGGTGATTAGGTACAGTGTCATAGAGACAGCTTATAAAAATATTATTACAGAAAATTCCCACATTTGTCACACCTGGTAAATGGAAGGACCGAAAAGGCCACAAAGAGATCCAGGGAGAAATGAGGCAGAAATACATCATGAGCTCGAATAGTCTGCAAAATGGTTATCTCAGGAACTGCAGCAACAACAGCAATCAATGAAAAATGGGGGCAGCACTGGTACAGTTAGTTGGTGCACATATGGAACAGCTTCCACCAATTCAGTGGGCAAAATCCTGAAGAGCTTTTGGAGTTTACACCTGGTCTTATTCAGGGAATCCAGATATGATAGTTCACTATGGTGGATATCTTTGGATAATCAGCAGGTTTTTAAAAAAAATTCACTGCATTAATTTAAGACTTTCCTAATCACTGGCCTAGGGGAAAAACACCACATTTCTATGTTCAGTTCTACTAAACTTCAAAACGAAATACTAATCTATGGACAGAACTACACACGTCAAACAACTACAATTTCTCCATTCTTGTTTTTCCTCGTAGGCAATAAATCAGTTGGAAGAAGTTTCCTGTGCTAGCTGTCTTAAGTATTTTGAAGGCACCATGGCATCTAAAGCACTGAATATCTTTCAAATCTTTTGAAAAATGTGACAATGAGGATACCATTAACCTTGCTTCAACTCTGCTTTACATGGTAAGTTCTAGAAAAATGCACTGCTGATGATTTTCTACCTAAAACATTTTTTTCTCTTTGCTCCTACTGCTTTTCTTATTTATTTTTGTGAAGACTTCTGATATCACTTGCTTTTCATATAATTAGAAATGCAGTAAATCTACTCACATTCTGAGCAGAGTTATTTTCTTGGTGACCATTGACCTGCAAGTGTCTTAGCCTATGTGCGCTCTTCAACCAAGAGAGACCTGAGAAAGTACTTTTCAACTCTATTGAACTAAAATGGAAAAGGGATCAAGGCCATTTAATTGAGAACACTAGATAACCTCTCTGTTAAAACCCAGGGTTGTTAGCTCAAGCAACCAAGCCAATCTCAATTGTGGAAGTACCAGACTAGGAGAGAAGTGGTCTTTTTAGCAGGACCCCAGACCATTAAAGGAATTAGTTCCCAGACTTATTTTGTTGGAACCCACTGTTGTGACCAGCTGAAAACTGCTTTAAAATAATATTTAAATATTATTCAACCACATAATTTTCCCTTTAATTCAGGAAATCTATAGGAGCAAATTTTCCAAAACTGGTTTCCACCTGTCCCCAAAATACACCTTCATGTGTCCTTTTTGAGCACTAATACTTGAGAGCATGAGGGACAGAATTCACACACAAAAAAGATTCAAATTCCATTTATATCCCAGTGTTAGTGCCAGAAAAGTGTGCATGCAGATGTCCTCACACACAAAACTTCAGATTAAGGCCTCTGACAATTCAGCCAGTGAAATAACATTTGGAATGCATCCACTGAGCATTGTTTAAACGAGATTCTAGATACTACAACTACCATGCATCTTTCTGCTGTTCTCATTGCATTTAAACGCATCTTCAAGAGATTTTTTTTTAATAGAAATTTCATAGTCATTTGAAAAATAGTGGCATTAACATTAAAAAAAAAAAAAAAACCAAAACAATAAAAAAACACCACAACAATAAACATATTACAAAATCCCATATTTTACCTATCTTTTTAAGTGATATTCCACCTTGTTTCATGTTGAATTTCCCTCTACAAGCAATATGGACTTTTTAGATACCCTTAATATTTGCATCTCTGAAACGGAGATGATAATAGACTATATGGAACTACATCAGTATTTTTTTTATTATGAGCATCAATAGTTAAATATTCTGCCCACAGATAATTGTTCAACCTAGTTCTCATTACTCTAATTACTTAACAGATAAGATGTATAGGAAAAACCTAAAAGTTATATAAATATGAAAAAAATCAGCTGGTTTAAATCTGAGCTATGGCACTAGGGAACTTTTCAGGATGTCAGAGTAACTAATCACTTCTCTCAGTGCCATATGATTTAAAATCTAGGTCCACAGATAATACTTAAATTTATTCTCTGAAATTAACTACTGAAATGGCTGAACACCACAATGAGTTTCTCTGCTACTGTCAGGGAAGATTAAAACTGATGGTTTAAATCTAACAACATGGTATCTGAAGTTCTTTCCCTCCCTTTTGGCTCCTGCTTTGGAGAAGAGAGTTGTTACAGAAATTGCAGACGCTATGACAGCACTGCTCATGCTCATGCCAAAGGCCATGTTAACAAAGACTTTGGATCAACATTTAGCTTTAGAGAATAATTAAAAAGAGACCTACTTCTTTTATACTTTGGGGATATGAAGCCTGTGGCTTTGTTTCAAATTAGTAAGAAGAACCTTTAAGATACCATGGAAGAAAAATGCTACTAATACTCACTAATAAAAAATAAAATCTTAAACAGAATCAGATTACTTTGATGAGAATTTCCTTCTTATAATCCAGTAATATATGCATGAATTATAAATTGCAAAATGAGTTCACATATTTTACAGTCATAAAATGTGTTGTCTGATAATGAAGAATAATGCTTATAACCCAAGGATGTCTCAGAAATATTGTATCTCAGATAGCATACTAACAAATGATGCATAGCTGATCACGTGGATGAAAAAAAACACACATACCTCAACTGATTGAGCACTAGTATTCATTTGTGTGCCTGTTACTCTAAAATTTAGTATTTACTATACATTTTCCAAGTGTCACTCGCTAAACACACTTATTTCATGAAATTTCATTTTGACATACAGCTACATTAAACAGGAGAAAAAGTTAATAAGAAAATTAACCTTTCACAAATTCACTTGACCTTTCACTCGTTCATTTGAGAGAACGGGAGCTCCTCTGGCTACTGGCCAGACAGCACTTCAGGGTCTTCTCAGCATTGCAGCCAGAGACTTCCCCTATTCTTCCTCCTTGGTGACATCTAAATAATGGCAGTTTGGATGTCAATTTTTCAGGGGTAAGGTCATACATTCTGCCAAACCCAATTACCATATAAGGAGGCAAGCGGGCAAAAAAGAAGGAAATCAGAAGTACTGAATATGCTCCCCTCTGACTCTTCCGGTGGAGCCAGGAACCTCCCACACTCTCCAAGGATCGGGGACAGGAGATATGTCTGTTGCCCCAAACTAGGCTTAGGATTTTTATCTGAAGAAAAATGGTTCTTAAACCATGATGTAGCTAGTTTGTCTCCTAACCTAAAAGGAGGCACACAATAGTTAATTCAGCACCACAGCTGATTTAATCCAACTGGTTATGATGCCTCAGACTGGAAATGACTAGATACAGGCAGTAAAAGTTTCCTTCCAAGAGTAATTCCACAACGCCCTTACATTCAGGGATTTTTTAAAATATATATTTTGACCATATGAAGCTAGACAACCTGTTACAGAGACAGTGACTATAGCTTTCTAACTCTTGTGACATGTCAAATCCATGGATGTTACTTCCATTTTAACCACAATACAAATATCAAACTGGAATACCTTTCGTACTATATATACAGGTTTTATTAAAGAACAGTTAAGGGGTCTGATCCTGCAGTTTTCTCTATACAACTACTGGTCTATGTACAAATTATGAAATTCTGCTCTATGATTTACAAATTGTACCATACTCACAATATATTTAGAATAATATTTAATATGCCAGTTTGTGATCAAAGATAACCACAAATGGGAGCTACATGCATAAAAGGACTACAGGACCCTGTTCCTAAAATAACAGTTAAAACTCACATCATGAGTTCTGCTCGCCATTGCTTGTCTTGCTCTTCAGCTTGATTTAATGCTGTTACAATCTGAGATAGGCTGGGAATAAGGTGGTAGCGGAACCCAGGCTTAAGATATGGCCTTACAACCTGCCAGTAAAGGACTGAGGCATTATATATCAAAAAATAATATCTGAAAAACAAGAAATAGGATTTTATAACCTGAGATAAACATATACTTATTTAAAAGTCTCTTTATGTAGATTCTAAACAACAAAAGTAGGGACTGCGTCTTTTTATTGTTTGTACAGCACCTACCATCCCGACTGAGGACAGTGGGCACCTCAGGAATACATCAATGAGAGCTAACCCTGTGCTCTCCTTTCCACCAGCAGAGTTATAAAATGGAGGGACATAAGCAGCCATATATATCACATTAAAGCACATTTATATTCATCTTGTCTCCCTAATACTGTTCTGCTATTATTTTTCATATGGTGAAGCACTACTGTTGTGGACTGAGACAGATACGCTCTACAAAAACATCTGTGTTATCCAGAACCCCACAAAATGAAAGTATGAGAAGCAATTATCTTAAAAAACTAGGTCAGTAACACTATTGAGATTTGGAACTGTAACCCCTATCAGATAGTTTTACCTTGGATCGTGTATTGCAAAGTCTAATGCTTTCATAAGGTACATCACAAACTTCTCAAACTTTTCCTAAAAAATAACAAAGAATTGTTAAAGCTCATTTGACACAGGTCTTTATTAATCACTGCCATATTACTAATACTTTTCAGCCTATTATCAAATTATTATTATTGCTACAGGTGGGGCTGCCAGTACCATATATTATTAAGGTTGTCTAATTCTTTCCATTAATAAAGACCCTACTACGGCTGCTTATAACATTGCAAAACTTTAACCATTTGGGCTGAAATTTTTGCTGACAGATATTTAAAAAATGTCAGCTTAAAACATTCCTTACACAAAGGCCACTCTTCCTCACCCCTCCCCCATCCCAGGGGGGTCAGTCATTTCCAAGAACAAGGACAGCCTGTACCCCATGTTCACCACTTAAGATTATGATATATTTTGTACAAAGTATGCCTTGTGGGGTATCACTGTAAACTCTGCTGAATATTATCATTCTGTTGAGATATGTATAGCAACACTATGTGTAAAGTTATAAGTTTCTACTGTATGATTGTTACTGAAATATGTTGTAATTCCAGGTAACGCTCACAAACCAGTTTCTCAGGGTATGGCTACACTACGAGGCTTTTGGTGACATTGCTGTGCCGCTACAGCCATGCCGCTAAAAGGCACGCAGTGTAGCTGCTGTTTGTTGACAAGAGAACTCTCCTGCTGACAAAAAACTTTCACCTCCCACAAGGGGCAGCGGCTTTGTCGGCAAGAGAGCACTTCTGCCGACAAACAGCTGTTCACACCGCTGCTTTTTGTCAGTAAACCTTTTGTCGTTTGGGGGGGGAAGGGTGTTAAGACCTCTGAACGACAAAAATTTTGCAGACAAAGTGCCAGTGTAGACAAATCCTTAGAAACAAAGGCCCACTAGCACACCAGCAAGGTGTTAAGGGGCCATTACCCACTTAACTGTCTATTCACCAGCAGGGGGAAGGTATAAACAAGAAATTTACATTGCATCACAGGAAAGTTTCAAACCTCAAGTCCACAAGGGACTGCCTGTCACCATGACTCAGCAAAGATGTTTCTAGCACAAGAAATTGAGTTACAATCTCTCTGCTCATGTCATCAATGAACTCCTGAAGAACTGAACTAAGGGGGTAATGGTCCATAGCTGGAAAAGAAATCCAGCCTGTGAACTGTTGCAGTTTATGGTGTTAGAGACATTTTGCTTTTGAGTTCATTTAGGTATTAGCATGCGGTTTTATTTCTTTTGTAACCAATCCTGACTTATATGCATCTGTACTCGTAAAAAAAAAAAATTTGATCTTTCTATAGTGAATAAATTTATCTTAGTGTTTTATCTTAACCAGTGTATGTTTGGATTAAAGTGTGTGGGGAACCTCTATTTGAGAATACAAGATTGGTGCATTACCACTTCCCAGTGTTGGAATGATGGATTATTTATGAACTTGTACTGTCCAGGAGAATACTGAGCAGTGCAAGATGCACATTTCTGGGGAACAAGGCTGGGACTAAGAATTTGTAGGTAGTTCATGCGTGGCTGGGAGAGCACTCATGTATTTAGCCGAGAGTGAATTTACATGCTGAAGGCTGCATCACCAGACAAGGAGTGGCTGTTCTGGAAGTAAAGCAATGTAAAAGGCACCCCAAGCTAGAGAGTTCTTGAGACATCTCTGTTGAACAGTTCAGATTGTACCCTGGGGAATCTGACCCAGGGAAAATACATTTTTTTTTTGCTCACTTTAAAATTCTGGTGACCTTTTATTTGAAAGGCTCTGGTAAGCCTATGCTTTGGAGCAAGGAGTTGAAATTTGGGATGGAGGAGGGGTGTGGAAGAGTGGCCTTTGTGTAAGGATTGTGCCTTTTTTTCATCCCTGTAAAAACCCACCCAAATTTGGCCAAGTTATAAACCTTTGAAAAGTCACCATTCGAACATGCTATGATGCAACCTGTTAGATTTAAAAGATTCCAGCCATGCTTGTCATGCTCCAATCCAGGGCTGTGCAAAACTTTCCCTGTAATGGGAAAGAGCTTTAGGCTGAGAACCTGAACTGAGAGCAGGGACCCTATCTCTCCTATGCTCTCAATGACCCTGTGCCTGGATGAGGCAATTTGGAGGAGGAGAAAGCTGCCTGATTCAAACTCAGGGGGGACAAGACTATACCAAGGGTTGTGAGGATTGTGGGGAGTAGATTGGGACAAGACACCTGGAAGGCTGGGACTGTATGCTTTCGGGAGAGAGGGAAACTAGGACTGGGAGTTGGGGTAGAGGGAGAGACTAAGACTGGCTAGGCAAGGAGACTAGGACTGGGAGTTGGGGAGAGAAATAAGGTGGGGACTGCAAGCCAATAAATTGGGGAGAGATTGAGATTGTATGAGGAAACGGGTGGAGTAAACTGGGACTCTGAGCAAGGATGTTGAGGACAGAGCACCAGTTGGGTGGGGAAAGTAAGTTTGGGGACAGAAGACAGATCTAATGAGAAGCCAGGGTGTGGGGGAACAACTAGTAATGGCTGGGCAGAGACTGGGACAAGGAGGGCTCTGAGTTACTACAGATAATTTTTTTCCAAATGTCTGGCTGGTGGGTCTTGCCCACATGCTCAGGGTCTAACTGATCGTCATATTTGGGGTTGTGAAGGAATTTTCCCTGGGTCAGACTGGCAGAGACCCTGGGGGCTTTTTCGCCTTCCTCTGCAGCATGGGGCACTGGTCATTTGCAGGTCTAAACTAGCATAAATGGAGGATTCTCTGTAACTTCAAGTCTTTAAATCATGATTTGAGGATTTCAGTAACTCAGTCGGAGATTATGGGTCTATTATAGGAGTGGGTGGATGAGGTTTTATGATCTACAATGTGCAGGAGGTCAAATTAGATGATCAGGATGGTCTCTTCTGGCCTTAAAGTCTATGAGTCTGTGAGATGAGGGAGGCAGGAGGTGGGGCCTTGGACTACATGGGCAAGAAGACTGGGGACAAGGAGTTGTGGGGGGAGACTAGAACTGGGAGTACAGACAGATGAGACTAGAATTAGCAGGGCAAGGAGACTGGGTTTGGGAGAGAGAAGCTTGAGGAACGGAGACTAAGACTTGGTGATGACTCAGGAGTTGAGAAAATAAGGAGAATGGGACTGGGAGAAGGAACCACGGGTGGGAAAGAGTCAGCACAGGGACAGACTGGAGGGGGAGGGGCAGAAAGGGTCACTCTTTGGGGGTGGGAATAGGCAGAGGTGTCTCTGGACTGTTCCCACTGGAGCCTGGCATGGAACCCAAGATTCCTGAGTCTTACCATTCTTCCACTGTTAGCAGATATCAGTGAAACTCACTGGCAACATGCCCCATTCAGCTCTAGGAATGGTCTACTTACAGGATGACAACCTATGACAGTTATTTACTCCATTAGCTCAAGTGACAAAGTTTTGGGTGATGGATCTAAAGGTTCTATCTAACCTTATGTAGGTATAAATGTGATGCAACATGATGGAATTTCTGTTTTTTCACTTAGGTTTTTCAAAAACCATGGAAATTACACACAAATATGTTAAAAGAACATTTTTAAGGTTCAGAATCAAGCACTCGAAGGCTAGGAAATGACAGAATTTAAGGTCACCTGTGCAACTTAATTTGCTCTCCTTTCGTGAATGCTTTATGATACAGTCTTTAATTACGTTATCACATACTACTTTTTTCCACAGGACCGCTGTCAGATTCAGTGCACAGTGAATAGACTGCCTCTGAAAATAGGGCTGTGTAGTGAAGGAGACTGTTTGTAGGACCCCTGTTTCATTTGCTGCAGAAGCTGGAAGATGCATACTGAGACAGCAAATTGCAGGAAGAGTAAAGGTGCTGGCCTGAAGAATTTCTGAAAATCTAAATCAACCTGAAATGTATATACTCACTGAAAGGATTTTTTTAAAAAGGAGTAATATAAAAATTCAGTGTCCTCCATTTTAGGAAGTTGTCATACACAAGTTACTACTACAGATAGTCAGAAATTTTCTGATTAAACAGTTTCATCTGAAAATACGAATTCACTGAAGCAAAATGTTTCAACAGACAAAACTTCTGTTGAAACACAGGGAAACCTGCAGTTTTCCAGGGTCTACATCTCCAGCAGGAAGCATGCAAGCCCCAAGAGCCAGGGCTTTGAGGGCTGGCAGGGTCCCTGCTCTGCAGCAGCAACCTTGGGAGCCCTGTCTGGAGTCAGCATTCTCAAGGCTGCTAGGCTACCAGCTCCATGGCAGGGTCCATGGCAGGGACCCTGCCATTCTCCAGAACCCCAGCTGGAGCCAGGACTCTGGTGCCTGTTAGGCTTCCCACTTTGGGGCAAGGAGTTTGCCAGACCACAGAGTCTCAGCTGGAGCCAGGGCTCTGGGGGCTAGCAGGGTCGCCACTCTATAGCAGCAGCTCTGGGAGCTCTGGTTGGAGCCAGTCCTATGACTTCCAGCTCCATGGCAGGGGCCCTGGAAACCTTTATAGCCCTGAGAGCTCCAGCTGAGGGACAAGCAGCTCTGAGAGCTCCAGCTAAGAGAAACTGACATTCTAGTCAGTTTTATGGCTGCTATTCAGTAAATTACAAGAATGTCAGTTTCGCATATTTGTTTGGGGAACACTATATTTTGGTGTTTCTAAAACAAAAATGTCAGGTTATCTCCAGTTTGTGGAGAAATTTTGGTAAATATGCTTTTGTTCTAATTTGGAACAAAAATAAATATGAAAGTACCAAAACTTCTGGTAAACCAAATCTCTAAGTTTCAGCCAGCTCTACATACTACCCTTACAAATATTAAAAAAAAGAAAAAAAAAGAATTGAGAACAAACATTATTTAAGACACACAATTTAATTTAACATCGAACTATGAACACTCTTAAAACTAGATGTTACCATAATGTTAAAATTCACAATATTTTCTCACCAAATTATCTGTGGAAAGTGGGGTATACAGCTGGCCTTGGCACAAGTAGGCTCTACCCATAAACTGGTTTACCGGATGTCTTCCTTTAAAGTACATCTGTAGACAGTCACTGCTAATTTCTGGATACCCCAACTAGAACAAAACATTATTTTAAAGTGGGTTTTTTTGGTTAAATGAACAACAATCCAATAAACAGCTGGTCAAGAATGGTCAGCTTTTAAAAGTGTGTGTTTGGTGAGACAGCAGAATGTACATTCATAGGTCCATTTACAACTGGAAAGTAAGGCCAGCACAAACAATTCAATACATTAAGATTTTAAAGTTAACCATTTTTCTCCCCCAAAAATATGTGAAATGGCAACTTTTTACACAACAGATCTGGTTCCTGGGTTTATTCAGAGTCACGCAGCGGTTTACTATAGTACAAAAAATAAATATTTATTATTTTTTATACTTAACACTGTATTGCACATCATTAAAAGAACAGTTAACTGAAAGGTCAAATTCTGAGTTGCATAAGCATAACCAAGAGCAGAATTTAGCCTACAGAATCTTTTTTGCGAGCAATGATGCATGACCCCCAAATAATGCACATTAGATTTCAGATCTCAGGTACAATTTATATGGATAGTAACTAGGAAAAAGAAATAAAAACCTTTTACTTGTAAACTGAACACATTGGAACTTCATATGCTACTTTTCAGTGCAGAATCATGCTTTAAAAGTATTTTAAATGTATAAAAATCTGAGTCATATTTTATATGACACTCAGAGGTAGCAGCAACAGTCTCTTGTGATTAGAATGTTTTCTCAGTTTCTGCATGACAACAACCATTCATCAGCAACTCCTCTTCCATCTTGTCCAAACTGCTCACACTAGCATGCTCATAACAAAAGAAACAATGATCACAAAACTATTAATATTCATTTGAATTGTCTACCTCTCTTACTTTGTGCTAATCAGAGACTTCAGAAAATGAAGCTTGCTGATTGAATAAGTTTACAAAAATGCTGACTTTGGGAAGAGGCTGGGGCAAAGGATAGACTTGCATAAGCCAAAAAGCACATCTAAGCAATTGGTCTGTAAAGTAAGAAAATTGTAGCATAACAAATTTCAGAATCTGTATTTCCAGTGGTCCTGGCAATAACTTTATATATTAATTTACCAAAGCACTATCATAGTATAATTCTAGACAGGTCTTTTTATTTATTACAGATAAATAGTCTACTTAGAAAATGTAGTTACCTGGAGTGCTTGTTCTGCACACAAGACATATAAATCAGAGCTAAAGCTCTCTGATGAATCAAGTACAGATTTCCCTTGATTGGCTGATTTGATCAACTCATAGGTATTCTTCAAAGCTTGAATGTCTGTTAACAAAAATAACGTACAAGGAAGATAACAAATAATATTCTTTGCTTTATGCCAGACTGCACAGGCACTTGACTATATTATTTCAAGTGATCAACCCAACAATAAGAGCCCTTATTTTTACTCATAGTAAAGAATCGTATATTTGCAGGGAGAAGTTATCAAAGGGCATTGTGTAAAGCTAAGCAAAGATTGGATGGGAGTTTTAATGAGTCTCTTGCAGTTTTAAATAAAAAAATCAAGCAGATAAGAAAACAAAGGACATTTAAGGCCTGTTCTGAAACTCCTTGAAATCAATGAGAATCTTTCCACTGACTTCATTGGACCTTGGATCCAGTTCTTAAAGCTGTTATAGGAAATAAAATTGTTTTGAAGTAAACTATTTAACTAAAAAGAGTGTTGCATTATGGTATTTATTTCATGTCCTCTAAAAAAGACATATAAAGTAGTCACAGAAAAATATTTTGACTACAGTTCTGTATGTATAGAAACAAGAACTGATAAAGGTCTATGTAGGGCAAGTATCAGAGGGGTAGCCATGTTAGTCTGGATCTGTAGAAGCGACAAAGAGTCCTGTGGCACCTTATAGACTAACAGACGTATTGGCGCATAAGCTTTCGTGGGTGAATACCCACTTCTTCAGATGCATGCAGTGCATCTGAAGAAGTGGGTATTCACCCACGAAAGCTTATGCGCCAATACCTCTGTTAGTCTATAAGGTGCCACAGGACTCTTTGTCGCTCCTATGTAGGGCAAGAACTTTTATAGTCCTCTTGTATTTAAAATAGATGCCAAGTAACATTTCTATACATTATTCAAGCATTTACCTTGGTGGTTCTGTGCTGCAGACAACTGCTGTCTGATCACCAAATCCATGTTCTTAGTAGTAACGCCTCCGACTGAACAAGTCTGCTATGAATGCAATAAACACAGTTGTTTCAGATAAACACTATTTACATAGATGCTTGAATTAATCAAATCCGATTAAAAAAACACCCTAAATTTATTTTTGATCCACAATTATTACTGTGCTATTAACCTTCCATTCTGCACACCGGGGGGGGGGGGGGGGTCTATTTAGATCACAAATACAGCGAATGCTGCCAGACAGAACGGGGTGTATTTTAACACGTTTACACATAGTTTAGCTCCTTGTCTTTAAAAAGCGCTACAATATTGTGTAGCGACGGTGCACGCACAAGGCGGGGGTGGGGGGGACGCGGGGGCACCCTCTAGTGCCGGGGGCGCGGGGGCCACTGTAGAATAAAGGCCAGAACACAAGGAAACTTGTCCTGCCAAAGTGTCCGCGCCGCCGTCCCCCAACACCGCCCCCGCCTGAGCCCCGCCTCCCCTCGCTGCCCCTGCCCCTCTCTGTGCCCCGCTCCTCATCTCCCAACACCCCCAGGCCCCACTAACTAACACCTGCCCGCACTAGACGCTATCAGCAAGCGGCGCCCGCCATCCCCTGCTCGGCAGCGCTCCTCGCTCGCTGCCCAGCGGCTCCTAGCAACGCACCAACACACCTCGTTTCCCCCTACGGGCCCCTGCCCGGGACACACTTCCCTTCCCAGCCCGGCGCTTTCCCGGCCGCGAGGAGCGGGGGCGGGGGTTTGTGTGTGTTCTAACGCCTGCCTCCCGCGCTCTGGGTGAGGCCCAAGGCGGGGACTGGCCAGTCACTGGGAATGGAATTGCCCAGGAGCTGGCACCAGCAATAGGGATGTGGTCGACTCAGCCACCCAGCTTCCAAGGCATCCACTGCCAATAGTGTGGGGCTGCTGAACTCAGATTCAGAGCACCGGCTGCCCCAAACACTCTGCTTCCTGCTCTGCCTCTCAGGGGAGTGCTTGTGATGGCCTGGACCAGTGGTCCCCAACGTGGTGCCCGCGGGCACCATGGCGCCCACCAGGGCATTTATGTGCGCCCGCTGTCAGGGCCGGCGCCAAGGAAGGAAAAGGAGAGGGGCATCTGCCGGAGAAGCATTGCCACCGAAATGCCGCCACGCAGCGCTTCCGGTGGATAAACTCCCGCCAAAATGCCGCCGCAGAGCACTTCCGGCGGAGAGCCGTCGCCACTGAAATGCCGCCGAGAAGCGTCACTGCCCGCCACACTGATGAAGGGATCAATTTGCTCTTGGCCACAGAAAGGTTGGGGACCACTGGCCTGGACACTCACACAGTGCTTCCCAAGCCCACAGGATGGGCGTGTTTGGTGAGACAGCAGAATGTACATTCATAGGTCCACCCCAGCCCATCTCCGCATTGCCACTTACAGAACCAAGACAGACAAAAGGGGACAAGAAGAAAAGTATTACCTGTTGAGGATGCAGAAATATACTGGCAGAATATATTGCTTTAAAGTCACAGAAGAAGTTTCAGGGAAAGCAAACAATTTAGTAACAAGGGCCGCCACAAAAGGATGTGCTACAAAACGTCACAGTAACTGATATTTTTATTATAGAAAACAGTTATAGCAGTAGATGGGATCAGGGGGTTATAAAAGCACAATAGGAGCAGAGTCTATCCACACAGTCAATCCAGTTATGAAATGATAAAAGAAACATTCTCTCTCTGTGTCCTTCAAGAACAATCCTGCTCTTGCTTTTTAGCAATATTCCAAAAATTGCAAGTGGTGGACCCTGCTCATGTCGTAGCAAAGACATCCTCCTTAAATGAATGCATCTGTAAAGCACACTTTCATTAAGAAACATACTGTATATAGATTCACTTTTGAACAGGAATTAGTTAACAAAGACAGTGATTGATAGTTTTATACCAAGTGTTGCCAAGAAATGTGTTCAGCACTGATGTACATCTTTGCCTTTAGTACCTTTACCATGGAATCTTTTGAAATAAAAAGATATGCTACCAGTGTCCACAGCTTTAGGCTGAAATCACATGTAATGGCAAACGACATTAGATCATATCTACCAATGTAGACAACAGCCATTGGGTATGAATATGTGTCTTTTGAAATCAAAGGTTTTATTTTATCTAGACTCCTTTCACAGTATATCAGTCAAGCGCATTTCCGTTCTTCAGAGAACAGCAGTACAGAAAAAAGATTCAGTCAGAAATGAATTGGTTGGAATGGACCTTCAATGACCCTGCTTACATCAATTCAAAGATTTTCAGAATGAAATGTTTGGCCTATCCCTATTTCCAAACTCCCTTTCACCCATGCCACGATCCACAGTGCTCAGAAGCCACAGTGATAAAAACAATATAAATGCCTAGATAGATAGATTCATTTTCTACCCTAAGTCTCTTGCATTTCAGGCTAGATGGGAATTCTGTAAAGGCAGCATGTTCCAACCCACGGGATAGTAAGAGAAGTATTTAATATCATTCAGAAGTGCAATAGCACTGACAAGCTACCAAAGGAGTTGTATTCAGTCCTTCTCAGACCCACTCTGATAGAATAATGGTCAGTATGAGAGGCTACGCAGGTGAAAAGAGATAAAACTAGGGAGCATAACAAATCATGTGGCAGGCAACAGAGCCAGACCCTCTTACTAAATACATTGCACGTGTATGTGGGAAGTGAAAACTAGGACCTTTGTCTTTCAGCTTAAAAAGCATCGGCCTCTACCACTTATGCTTAAAAAAAAGTCCTAAACAAGTACTAGAAATATATCCTCATCCTCCATGTTCACCAAGAAGGCAAAATGGCATGCACATACATAGTGCATCACAGGACAACCTCAAAAATTCAACAGGATAGCTGAGAAATTCTCCTATCTGCCCTTCCGCACCAAAAGTGTTAATGTGTCTATTGTATATATAAATGTGCTAAAAAATGGGATTGCAACTCAACTGACAGCCTGAGATAAGATTAATAAACACAGTGATGAAAGAAAACCCTATAGCTGAGCTTTAGAAAATGCTAAAATAGAACAATAAATTAGACTTATTCAGCTAATCCAAAATTGGAGGAAATCTTTCATGTATTGAAAATGCAGGTTTGTACATTCCCTTCAAAGGATTGCTAGTCAGCATTTCTCTGGCTTTCCACATAACTGAACCAATACCATGCCTCCACATGGGCTGTATATAAACAGTGAATGCAAAAGACCAAAGTGAATCTATTATTCAGAGTCCATGAAAGTTAAAAAGAGTTTTAGGATCCCAGAATTCCAGTCAAGGAATACAGATGTCCAAAATTGCACATGCTAAGAAAATGGCATGGTGTTGATGTGCATTTCAAACATCTCTGAAAATATGACAGGTCTCAACGTAAATGACAAGTATCTGAGTGTTGAGGCATACAGAAAGAAAAATGTAACTATTTTTAATAATCTTCCACAACTGTATGCCCAGTTAGCACAATACTTGAACATTACAATTAGAGATGAACCTAGATTGGAACAACAGGTATAAACCCTCCTTCTTCTATGGAGCTATGGAGAAGTTCAGATCAGAAGCTGAACATTTCTAGTGCACAGTATGTTTATATTTTTTATTATCTGTCTAATGGCTGAACAAGAACATTGTATCTGAATCCACTTGAAGATGGCTGAGTAGAGTTTGGAACCAATTCTAGCACCAGCATTTCCCAACTCAAGCATATCTCTATTTAGAGTATCTTGAACTTGCTCCTGAAATGGGTATTGGCCTGAAGAATAGCATAGTTCCAAGTTGTGTAATACACATATATGCTGATTTATTTTTCAACAGACATAATACATCTATCAAAAGCTGTAGGCCCATGTACAATAAAAATTAAAACACATTTCAAGGTAAGCAAATGAAGTAATCTTATAAAAGATAAGGTCCAAAGCCACACTCAGAACCCTCCACTCTTCTTAAAAGCCTGGGTTAATAGGCAGACTTTACAATATGTCATAAAAGTCAACAAATTCTGGCTCTGTCAGATCATACTCTGCCTCCATTCCCCAATGTACAAATCTGAGGATGGTCAGTTCAAGCAATTCAGCTGATCTTTACCACTGGTAATACAAAGAGAGAGACTGTCATTATAAGTTAAAATCAACAACTTGTATTCACTCAGAAACGGGCTGAAAGTGAATTCATTCTGTGGACCATTGCAAAAAGCACAGAGTTGAGTAGGACAGTCAAGTTTTGCACTACCTAAAGTTTTTGAATTGTCTTTAAGTGTAAACCAGTGTAGAGTAATTGTGGTAATCCAAAATGGAAATGAAGATGAAATGAATAACTGTGCTGAGATATACACCTAAGAGAAATAGTCACAACCTCTTGGTCAATCACTGATAGAAAAAAAATACTCCTGGCTATTTCAGCTATCTGACTAATAACTACTGCCATACTAGTGTCATGCATCATTTGATATGGCTCTGGTTGTTGCTATAGTAACCCCCGTTTATATGGACGATAAGAACATATAGATTTATATCTCATCAATAAGAGTAAAACTATAACAGATAGAAACTCTCATGCTCCAGGGCATAAACCCACCACTTATTAACAGGGTTAGGGAAGAAAGTTCCAGTAAGGGCAGGTTATTCCATATTCCAAATGTTCATTATGGGGATCCTTTCACCTTCCCTATAAGGAGACAAGGGAGTAAATTGATCCAACACCCTTGAAGACAATGGGAATCTTTCCACTGACTTCAGTGAAGGATGGATCAAACCCCTGATGAATCACTGGCTTTATCCATAAGGCAATTATTTCTAATATTAAGCATTTCCTGGTTCAATAATGCTCCAATCTGAAAATGCAAACAGTTGTCCTCATGCATGGCAAATTAATGATTCTCTAATGACTTTTTTCTGTGGGAGCTTATTTTTTAAATCAGATATGAGATGGCAGCATACCACTTAGCTTTGCTCATTTAGCAAGGAGGCTTCTGTGACATATTTCCCATATGTTGCTTCTTTCCTTTCTCCTCTGGGTCAGGCATCTCAGGGGAGCATATGGCCCACTGTGATGGGTGGGCTTCATATGCAGATGCACCGTGAACCATGCAATTCATGTACAATACTCATGAGATCATACCTAACATACTGCATTTATGTCTGGTCTCCACAGTAACAGAAAGATATTTAGCCACTGAAGGGAATGCAAAGAAGAGCAACAATATGATTAAGATGTTGGACAGATCAACTTACAGAAAGTGGAAGTATCTATTGTGGATACTATATTGTATGGATCTGACCCTTTATACTATTCACAAACTGACCATGAAGAGACAACAATTCTTATTCATTTCAACATCATTTATAACTGTTTTTAAGAACTTATTTGGGCCTATGGATTTTCATGAAAGTTTCATAGAGAGCAATTCTATGAGCATTCCATACTTGGAATTTGGTTTGTGGGCGTGGTCATTTTGTCACATGCTGTTTTCTGTTTCCTTGATTGGATGACCTAACTCTATAAACAGGAGAAATGTCTGAAGAAACAACTTGGCTATTGAATCACTCAGAGAAAATAAGGGAACATTATAGGGAAAGAGAGATATAGAATCATAGAAACGAAGGACTGGAAGCGACCTCAAAAGATCATCTAGTCCAGCTCCCTCTTAGCCCACCTATACCTAGACCATCCTTGACAGGTGATTATCTAATCTGTTCTTTGAAACCTCCAATAGTAAGGATTCTACAACTTCCCTTCATAACCTATTCCAGTACTTAACTATCCTTACAGTTGAAATATTTTCTAATATCTAACCTAAATCTCCTTTACAGCAGAATAAGCCCATTACTTCTTGTCTTAGCTTCAATGGACACGAAGAACAATTGATCACCATCCTCTTTATAACAACTCTTAACATATTTGAAAACAGTTATCAGATCACCTCGCTGTCTTCTTTTCTCAAGACTAAACATGCTTAGCTTTTTTAACCTTTCCTCATAGATCAGGTTTTCTAAACTTTTTATCATTTTTTTTGCTCGCTGTCAATTTTCTCCAGTTTCTCTCCATCTTTCCTAAAGTGTGATGCCCAGAATTGGACACAGCATTCCATCTGAAGCCTCACCAGTGTCGAGTGGGTGAGGACCATTACCTGCCATATTTTAAATATGACATTCCTGTTCTACACCCTAGAATGACATTAGCCTTTTTTGCAACTGCATCACATTGTTGGATTATATTCAATTTGTGATCCACTGTAATCCCAAGATTCTTTTCAGCAGTACTACCACCTAGCCAGTTATTCCCCATTTTGTATTTGTGCTTTTGATTTTTGCTTCCTAAGTGTAGTACTTTGAACAGTTTTTACTAAATTTCATCTTGTTGATTTCAGACTAATTCTCCAATTTGTCAAGGTCATTTTAAATTCTAATCCTGTTCTCCAAAATCCTTGCAATCCCTCCCACCGTGGTGTCTACCACAAATTTTATAAGCATGATCTCCAAGTGATTAATGAAAATGGTGAATAATACCGCATTCAGGACAGACCTCTTCAGGACCCCTCTAGATACATTCTCCCAGTCTGACAGCAAACCATTGATAACAACATGAGTACAGTTTCTCAACCAGTTCTGCACCAGGCATATGGTAACTTCATCTAGACCAATTTTCTCTAGTTTGCCTCTGAGAATGTCATGTGTGGCTGTCTCAAAAGCTTTACTAAAATCAAGATATATTATGTCTACTGCTTCCCTCCTATCCACTAGGTCAGTAGCCCTGTCAAAAAATATAGCAAGAGATAAGCAGCTGTAGGAAATGTTAGGACAGCACATTGCTGCTGATGCCCATGCTGTGGCACCCACTTCCTCTCCGGTTCTGCTTGCCTGTAAGAGAATGGACTAGTTGATCTATTATTGTAGATCAGCTAGTCATCTCTAATGTCAATAAAGCTCTGCTTAAATCTTCAATGTGCGGATTTGCTTCCATGCCATCAGTTAGAACACTATGACTTTACAAGCAAAATTATGACTGACTTCAACCCTAGTGTAACTATTGTAAAGCACTGGCTATTACTGTGCATCCAGGGTTTTCATAATGTGCAAATAATAACTTATTTCTTTCCATCTGAGCCACCATATGAGATTTTTATTACAGTAAGTCCAACAGCTGTGAAATATTGCATTTTCCTCCAGGCAACTATGCAGGTCAGACTCTGCTCTCATTTACACCTTGTAAATTAGGCACAATTCAAGTGACATACCCAATTTATGGTGGTGAAAATGAGAGCAGAATCTGATCCACCATTTTCAAACGTTGTCAAACATAACTGTTATAGCTAAAACTGTCATTATGCCCAAAGCAACTCAGACATTAGAATCTGGTATTTTCTAGTATTCTATAGGTTACAGTGTAGTAGCCGTGTTAGTCTGTGTCAGCAAAAAGAAAATAAGAAAGAAAGAAATACTTGTGGCACCTTAGAGACTAACAAATTTATTTCAGCATAAGCTTTCGTGGGTTAGAACCCACTTCATCGGATGCATGGAATGGAACATACAGTGGACAGATATTTATACAGTCAGAGAAACATGATAAGGTGGAAGTGCCTATACCAACCTTAAGAGGCTAATTAATTGAGAGGAATTCTATAATTCTATAGTGTACAGTACCTAAATTCAGCTAGAATGAACTCACATATTGAACTTAATAAGAGATACAGTTTACTAGTATTTCCACATAACTTCCATGTTTTATTGGCAATAACCTTATGAAAAAGTAGACCAAAATAATTTATTTTTACAGTGAGATAGGCACACTATTCAAATGCTCCAGGCAAGAGGCTATTCACACAAGACATATCTTGCAAATATTTTACTACAATCCACAATGTATCAGATGCTATTCCTTACTTGTACATATGAAATTCTGTATAAAAAACCCTTTCAGAAAGAAGCTTACCCTCCTGAGATCAGTATGTTCTCATTTGACGCTGATTATCAATTTTTCAGCTTTATACCTTCGCTTTCTAAAAGAAATAACCACAAACTATCTGTTTCCATGTATTTTGAGAAGAGAAAGTCTTTGTGTCTCCAGTGCTTAATATTTGATAGTTTGTTTTTCAGGCCTATTGCAAGTTTGTAAAACCAACTGGCAAGAATACTTCTGTTAGCTAAACTAGTAGGGCCACATTCTGCCCCTTTTTATAGCCTGTACAACATGAGGGGTATTGTCTGCACTACAGAAATGTGCAAGCATTTTGCAGCAATGCCACAGCTAGGTTGATGTTACCAACATGGTAAGAACACCTGCAACCAGCCTGCACAACAGTTTGCACTGCTGGTAGCAACCATGTAGCTGTGCCTATTCAGGAAAACACTCATAGATTTTCCTAATGTATACTCACCCAGTAAAGTCACCTGCTTTATTTCAATAGCACTGCATTGTAATCATGGCAGGATTAGGCTCATAGGGCCAGATCCTCATCGGTGTAAATCAGTGTAGCTCCATTGAAGTCAATGCAGCTACATCAGTTTACATGAGATAAGGATCTGGGCCATAGTGTTAAATTTTCTATGTGCGGCTTTCAAAAAAGTATTACACGTTGAAGAGTGCCTTATCCAACCAGAAGCGCTAAACTTTAAGTACTTTATCTAATATTATTTCCAGTAGACTTGGAACAATTTTAAAACATGCACATTTCCTTCTGCTTGGAGGAATTATACGAAAGGTTAAAGACTATAAAAATGTTGCCTACTATAAAATAACTTTAAACCCACATATGTTAAATATTTTTTCTCAAACTTCAAATAGGTATAAAGTCATCCGTTATTTGCTTTTTAAAAAATCTCTCCAAGAGGATAAAATGCTATAAAACACAAAACTTAAAATATTCATTCTATATAGTCACTTATATTTTACTAAGATCTTTAAAAAAGAAAGCATCACATAGATATTAGGAAATATTTGCTTCTGCCAAGAAGAGCCTCTTAAATGTTACATAATAACAAATCTTCCTACAGAATAACTACTTTAAGCCATTACATATAAAATAAACATGTTGTTTTGGCTACTGCATATACCTAGAGTAGCTTTAAATATGAAAAAGAAAATTACCTTTATGGTATCCTGTTTTATTCATACAGGTAAATTCAAGGCAACTCAGCTTTGTCTGTGGTTCTTCCTCAAAAGTGTAGTGAGGAACTATAATGGATGTTAATTGGTGAAAGGAAATAAAGATTTTAATGAAATACAAAACCAAGGGCTTGTCTCTTTTTGATCCATTATATCCTTCTTTATGAGGAAAGTACAATACATGGGAAGCCTTTGTGATGCATGCATAGTTGCTTAGACCCAGATCCTCAAAGGTATTTAGGCTCCTAACTTCCATTGAAATCAATGAGACAAGGTACATAGAATCTTAGAATCTCAGGGTTGGAAGGGACCTCAGGAGGTCATCTAGTCCAACCCGCTGCTCAAAGCAGGACCAACCCCAACTAAATCAGCCCAGCCGGGGCTTTGTCAAGCCTGACCTTAAAAACCTCTAAGGAAGGAGATTCCACCACCTCCCTAGGTAACCCATTCCAGTGCTTCACCACCCTACTAGTGAAAAAGTTTTTCCTAATATCCAACCTAAACCTCCCCCTCTGCAACTTGAGACTATTACTCCTTGTTCTGTCATCTTCTACCACAGAGAACAGTCTAGATCCAACCTCTTTGGAACCCCCTTTCAGGTAGTTGAAAGCAGCTATCAAATCCCCCCTCATTCTTCTCTTCTGCAGGCTAAACAATCCCAGTTCTCTCAGCCTCTCCTCATAAGTCATGTGCTCCAGCCCCCTAATCATTTTTGTTGCCCTCCGCTGGACTCTTTCCAATTTATCCACATCCTTCTTGTAGCGTGGGGCCCAAAACTGGACACAGTACTCCAAATGAGGCCTCACCAGTGCCAAATAGAGGGGAATAATCACATCCCTCGATCTGCTGGAAATGCCCCTACTTATACAACCCAAAATGCCATTAGCCTTCTTGGCAACAAAGGCACACTGTTGACTCATATTCAGCTTTTCATCCACTGTAACCCCTAGGCCCTTTTCTGCAGAACTGCTGCCCCGCCATTCGGTCCCTAGTCTGTAGCAGCGCATGGGATTCTTCCGTCCTAAGTGCAGGACTCTGCACTTGTTCTTGTTGAACCTCATCATATTTCTTTTGGCCCAATCCTCTAATTTGCCTAGGTCCCTCTGTATCCTATCCCTACCCTCCAGCGTATCAACCACTCCTCCCAGTTTAGTGTCATCTGCAAACTTGCTAAGGGTGCAGTCCACACCATCCTCCAGATCGTTAATGAAGATATTGAACAAAACCGGCCCCAGCACCGACCCTTGGGGCACTCCACTTGATACCGGCTGCCAACTAGACATGGAGCCATTGATCACTACCCATTGAGCCCGACCATCTAGCCAGTTTTCTATCCACCTTACAGTCCATTCATCCAGCCCATACTTCTTTAACTTGCTGGCAATTAATAAGTTAATACATAATATCTGCTACTGGCCAACTTCTGTTGGTGAAAGGGAGAAGATTTTGAGCTTCACAGAACTCTTCTTCAGGTCTGTGAAGCTTGAAAGCTTGTCCTTTCCACCACCAGAAGTAGGTCTAATACAAGATATTACCTCACCTACCTTGTCTCTCACATCCTGTGACCAACATAGCTACAAGACTGCAAACAAGAACTGCTACTGTATGAAGAAATAGGAATAAACATGAGTGCACTCTGACTAGAGACACGGTGCTTGGAGCGCAATATAGAGCTAAACCAACAGGGTAACAAAAACATCACCTCGAATTTCCTCCAGAAACTTTCTAAGGAACTAATCTCTGCAAAAGGCCAAATTCCACAAAGCCATTTTGATACATGTTTCAAATAAGAAACTTACACTGTTGTATGCAGTGTAGTTGTAGCTGTGTCAGTCCCAGGATAGTAGAGAGACAAGGTTGGTGAGGTAAGCCTTCTGTTGGTGGAGAGACAAGTTTTTGAGCCACACCAAGCTCTTTGAGCCACACAGAGCCCAGACCTGAAGAAGAGCTCTGCATGGCTCGGAAGGTTGTCTCTCTCACCAACACAAGTTGGTCCAATAAAAGATATTACCTCACTCACCTTGTCTTGCTAAACCTACATTGTGTCAGGCTTGAGATTTCTCAGTGGTGAAAAACTACTGATTACTATTCATAACTACATACAGAAAATACCCATTGTGCTTTAAAGTCTTTTTAGAGTTTGCTGTCAAAGCCATTTATATTGCCTGCCTGGAGTCGACTGGTTCCTCATTTATGGTTGATGTAATTCATTTAAAAACAGAAATAGAGGTTCTTTGCTCCTTAAGTATGTATTATCCTATTTGTGTTTCTATGGTTACATTCTGTTTGCATGCTCTGTTATTTGCAAGTAATCTTATTTTGTTTCTAAATGTACATATATCCTACTCGTTCAGTAATATATATGCAGGGAGGGATAGCCTTTTGTTGCAACTGGTAAAAATATGCTGTTGAAATAAATCACTCAAAATTAGTGAATACTTTTAACTTTATTCTCTCTATGCCTCAGTTTTCCTTCTATAAAATGGGGATAACACCTCACCCCTGACCTCACAGAGGAGTTGTGAAAATAAATTAGTATTTTTGAAGCACTCAGATACAATAGTAATGAGTGCCACAGAAAAACACAAGAGGAAATTAATAATTCTGTCTTTAGAGGAAATTTTGAATAATATGCAATAAATAAGGTATGAGGCCACACACTGAGTAATTGAGATAAAATAATGAATAACTCCTCATTAAGTCAGCACCTTTTGTTCTGTGCACTGAGTGAGGCAGGGATCCTGTGGAAAAAATAATATGTGATCATGTAATTAACGACTATCATAATGCATATGCACAAGGGGGGCCCAAATTAAGGTGCAAAGGCAACCTTAATTCTGGCATTTCCTAGCTTTTGAGTCCTTGATTTTCAACTTTCATAATGTTATTTTAACATAGTTTTTGGGTGTCATTGCCTAGGTTTTTAAAAAGTCTAACCGCAAAACAGAAATTTCATCATGTGGCATCATACTGATGTTCACATGGGTCATCAGCAGGGTGAGAACAAGCCTCTGCCACTTGAGCTAATGGAGTAACTGATAGCAATAGTAGGTTATCATCCTCTACATAGACCAGCACTAGACTGGGATGGAACACTTTACCAGTGGGTTTCAAAGATATTTGTGGACAGCAGAGGAACTGTGAGACTCAGGAAGCTTCAGCATCATTCCAGGCTCTGGAGGGACATGTACTCTAGTGGGCACAGACTCTTCTGTCCATCACCCCAAGCGTGACCTCTTCTGTCCCATCTGCTACAAGCTGCCCCTGTCCCAGTCCTGTCTCTTCCCTACCCCTGGAGTAAAAAGAACTATCTAGGTCAATATAAAATGACGCGTATGAAACCCCTCTTGCAGTGATTGACCCAAAATAACAGATCATGTAGGGAATTAAAACCATTTGCTGAAAGTGTTTAAAGGCATGTCTCCAGAGTCACAGGAGAAGTACCAAAAGAGATAGACAGAATACTTAATGAAGATATTTACTAGTAAAATAGCAGTGACAGACAGTTGTGCATAAGGGATTGTGGATTCCACTCACAGGCATTCTTTAAAGCTGTATACCAATAGAATCAGACAATGA
This sequence comes from Macrochelys suwanniensis, assembly GCA_033296515.1. Classification (NCBI taxonomy): domain Eukaryota; kingdom Metazoa; phylum Chordata; order Testudines; family Chelydridae; genus Macrochelys; species Macrochelys suwanniensis. The sequence continues at coordinate 115,476,848 of CM065778.1, read as the reverse complement.
CCAAGTGATCTTGAAGCCAGCATGAAAAATAGATACTGAACTGGAAAGTGAGCAATCTATTAGGAAGTACAGAATGAAGAAACCATTTAAAGTTTACAAAGATGTGTTGTTTGCTATAGGGTATTTCTCTTAAAGCTTAGCACTTTAGCCCAGATCCAGCACAGCACTTAAGAATATGCCTAACTTTAAGCTTGCAAGCAACCCCATATATATCATTGGGACTACATATACACATAAAATTAAGCATGTACTTGATTGCTGTATTGGATCAGGGCCAAAGTGGGTAGCATTTTAAAGGATCACGGCCTTAGTTTGTCTCTCCCTACCACTCCCTTTTATAGGAGACCACGGGATCATACGGTAGGGAGACCCAAGTTGGACAAGGTCCTAAAGTACATGACAGGAAGCCAGGAGACCTAAGTTCTATTTCTGCCTCTGCTACTGACCTGCTGTGTAACCCTGAGCAAGTCTTGTATTTTCTCAGCCTGTCATAAGATAGGAATAATGACTTAATACCTGCCACAAAGGAGTGTTGTGAGGCTTAATTCATCAAAATGTATAAAATACTTTGAGATCTTCCAGTGGGAGGTGATATTAAAGCAGAAAGCATTATTAACAGCAGCTTGTGCTAAGACATGAAAAGCTGCTTTGCAGACCACATAAAAGTATCAGTGCTGTAGCTGAAGCTTTGATCAGTGATAATCTTTTCTACATTTGCATTTTATTATAAAATATTATACATGTTGATCCTCTCCTTTTCTGATCCTTTCTGTTTCAAGCACAGTCAGATGCTAAAGGGACATAATTGACCAGATTTTCCCATTTCTCCAGGGATGTTTCTAGTTCACATTAGATGAAGCAACAAGAGAGCAATTCCTCTCCTCGTACCAGTGGAGAAAATTTTGCTCAACCTACACTGAAATATATGCAGACTTCTATCAGTATATTGTTTCTTAAATGTCCAGACACAAATCACTTTGTTGCTAGTTGATAAGCAAGTACAAGAGCAGAATATGCCCCACATTAGAGGGGGCAAAACAATGTAACTTTCAAAATTATCTGTGCATATGGCTGTTGTACCTAAAGATTGTATAGACCTTGCCTATGCCTCCTTATGTATTCCTACCTCCATTTTTTGTTTTTGCTTTGCAAAACCTGATGTGAGTTTGCATGAACTAGGAAAATTGTCCACTACTGAAGATTAAGAAAAAATATGCACTTTCAAATATGTGATCTTGAGATGTAGATCTTTACCAGTACCTTTAATATGCATATAGCAATCTCCTCTTTTTTTCCATCTAGGCAACCTGAGAAAAATAATTGGATTCTGGCATTACTAGGATAGACTTTGCTGATAACTAGTGTATTTCAGAAAAGAGAAATAAAAGCTAATGTTTCACATTTTTAGATAGGATATTCTATTAAAACCATATATGCCTCTAAAGGATAGTACAGTCAATCGAAACCACTCAAGGAACCAAATGGTTTAGTCATTGTTTGGTTGACCTTTCACATTAGTGTAATTCTACCATGGATGGAAGTAAAGTGAGCTTTTGAGGGTTAAACATAAACATACAGAGAGAAGGTCAGGCATAAAAAATAGTTCTTACAAATACTGTACTGTCAGATTTATTAAGCATAAATATCTTCAGATAAGGAAAAAGCAGAAATTCATCCAGGTCAGAACAGCATACTGAACTGGAAATTTAAAAGCTGTATCAGGCAAGTGGCACCATAACAAATAATAGTAGTTTCATAGCACACAGTTTGTTGTAAATTGCAGTGATAACAACCTGGTAGCCATAACACCTTTATCAAATATGAAAAGCTCTAACGTATCTTATTTATTCTGAAACAAATATTAGTCAGCACACAAACTAGGCTAATAGATTTTAACATTTTTGTGGGCTGGTGACTGTTAAAGTTATACTCCTGCATTTCTGTTATTGAGTGAAAATTCACATCCATTGTAGAAAGTAAATTTTTGAGATTTTTTTTCCTATTGTATCTCCTAGCACTGCAACAAATCTTTCAGTAAATCTGAGTTTACAAAGCCAACAGATTGATTTTTTCCTCTGGCACTAAATCAAAGATACAAATATTCCTGTTTCAGAATATTCAGAAAACCCTAAATAGGATTTTTCGACATTTGGGCTTTACCCTGTTTTGACTGAAGTCCACGGCAGTTTTGCCAATCACTTCAATGGGGTCAAGGCTCAGATCATACCCTGCTCTGGAAAACCTAATGGGAGGATGATAGTTGGTGGCAAAACTCCAAAAGTTTTGAGGCTGCAGAGATTCTGGGACATCCTTGGGGTTCAGAGGCATGAGGTCCACGGCAGAGGGGTTACAGTGGACGAAAAGCTGAATATGAGGCAACAGTGTGCCCTTGTTGCCAAGAAGGCTAACGGCATTTTGGACTGTATAAGTAGGGGCATTTCCAGCAGATCGAGGGATGTGATTATTCCCCTCTATTTGGCACTGGTGAGGCCTCATTTGGAGTACTGTGTCCAGTTTTGGGCCCCACATTACAAGAAGGATGTGGATAAATTGGAAAGAGTCCAGCGGAGGGCAACAAAAATGATTAGGGGGCTGGAGCACATGACTTATGAGGAGAGGCTGAGAGAACTGGGATTGTTTAGCCTGCAGAAGAGAAGAATGAGGGGGGATTTGATAGCTGCTTTCAACTACCTGAAAGGGGGTTCCAAAGAGGTTGGATCTAGACTGTTCTCTGTGGTAGAAGATGACAGAACAAGGAGTAATGGTCTCAAGTTGCAGAGGGGGAGGTTTAGGTTGGATATTAGGAAAAACTTTTTCACTAGTAGGGTGGTGAAGCACTGGAATGGGTTACCTAGGGAGGTGGTGGAATCTCCTTCCTTAGAGGTTTTTAAGGTCAGGCTTGACAAAGCCCTGGCTGGGCTGATTTAGTTGGGGTTGGTCTTGCTTTGAGCAGGGGGTTGGACTAGATGACCTCCTGAGGTCCCTTCCAACCCTGAGATTCTATGATTCTGAAACCCGTGGGGTGGGATGAGGCTGAGGATGTACTGAGATCTGCGGAGAAATCTTATGGACCTTGGTACATCTTTGTAGCCCTAAACCTCTTCCAGTACTCTCCTGGACTCTTTGCCTATGTGGAAGCATGGCTTAATGATTTCCTATTGGCATTGGAACCCCAGCTTCCCTTCCAAGGAGACAGGAATGTCCAGAAGGGTAAGTATTATCAGTGATTATTTAATAAATACCGACAATACAATATGTAATTCATGGGAATTAATGTTCAGAGAATTCAGAAGTACCTCCGGGTATTTCCTTATGATTTTACCATGGGATGCTATTGCAGAGAGCCCCTACTCACTCAGCTGTGCCGCACCTAAATCTGACATTTCCAAATGCATGGACTTCACACAGGGACTTCCTTGAAAGTCCCCAACCTTCCCTCCCTGCTCCTGAAGCAGCTCCTAGCCTCCTAATGAAATTAGCCTTGCGAACATCTCATAGCCACAGGATTGCGTCTCAAGCTGCAACCTTCCAGCTCAAACTTCTCTTCTCTGAGATGAGATCTCTAAGGAGTCACCAGTGGATGCCCACCTTGAGAAGCAAAGAGTTTTTGAGAGAGAAAGGAGGATGACGTGAAAAAGAATAAAAATGAGAAAGCAAACAAAAAATGGAGAGAAAGAAAGAAATGCTAAAGACAGGAAAAAAGAGAGGTGAGGGGGCGGGCAATGAGGCGGGTGGGGGGTTGGGAGAAAGGATGGAAGAAATGAAGAAGGGACAGGTAGGAGAAACAATGGCCTCCAGTGGCCAGGTTACAGCATGGTTAAAAAGGCCAGATCTCAGAAGTAAAAGAGCTGGGATTTTACTGATGGACCTTGTGCCTATGGGATAGGGTGAAACCTTGTGGCCTTCAGGAACCAATGGCTCCTTTTTAGTACCCTTTTCTCCCCTTGAGGGGGAGGAATGTGTGAAAGGATTCAGAAGACCAAGCTGAATCCTAGAATCAGGCTACTGAGAGTCTACCTTGAGTTATGGATTACATGGCTGGAGCGCTGTAACCCCTGCACGAGAACCACTTAAAATGCCTGGTATCTGATAGTATGGGTGATGGAGCGGGTAGCATCCCTCCCCATGTCAAGTTTAATGAAGTTGTGGCCTGCCACTTAAAGTCCATCCCTGTGCCTGATCAACAACCACTTTCAAATACTATTTACACACTGATGTCCAGTTAAAAGTCTCTCCTGCTCATTTTCATGTCTCTTAAATGAATAAAACTGGTAAGTATTGTACAAGATGTGCATAAATTGAATACATACAATTTTTTAAAGAGGCTAACGAGACCCTGTTTTATCTGCAAGAAGCTGGTGTGAGAAACCAACACATTTTTTGTTGCTAAAGTGATTGATTCTGATGTGAGCACACAGAAAAAATCACAAACTCCAATCCCTCTTCAGCACTATTTGCACACACACATGCGCACACACAGTGAATCACTGTGCCTATTGAAAAAGTGGAGATATATATTTGTTTCTTGGGACAGAAGAGAACTAACTAAAGAAAGTTTATGAAAGTGGCTGTTTTGGAGGTCCTGAGTATCTTTAATTTCATTCATCTTGGTTTCTGAATCCATATCCATGATAAATCAGTCCACCTGCTACTCAGTGTTCTAGAAGGATAAAATTTACTCCTCCCTGCACAGAATGAGAGATATCAGGCTTTGTGCTGGGAACTAATTGTTGGAATGTAATTTAGCACCCCAACCAGAAGAGTGGCCACTAGATCCCCATAGTTGTAAATCCTGTGGCCCTCCTTAGGCCACTCCTACTCCCATTATGGGCTTTCTACTGGTGGGTGAGGTAATATCTTTTATTGGATCAATTTCCGTTGGTGGAAGAGACAAACTTTTGAGCTTCACAGAGCTCTGCTTCAGATCTGGGAAAGGTAAGCAGAGTGTTGTTAAGCATAAGGGGTTAACACATGTTGCAGTAGACCACTTAAAATGAAGTGGGCAATTAACACTTTGTTGTATCAAACGCATAAAACCAGTGTCTCTGTTGAGAAGAGTTGACCAATTAGTAGTCATGATGAAGAGATGAAAAATATATGGGATTATTTCAGAAAATAATGAATTGGTCCAACAGAATGTTAACTTCCCAGCATCTTTGATACAAACTATATTCCACATGCTTTACAGAGTTAAGTATTAAATAAGGGAGGGAAACTACTGAGAAAAGAGATCTAGCTAATTTTATGAGACTCAGTATGCAGAAAGAAAGTGACAATCATGAGAATGAAAAGCAATCCATCATTCCATCCAGTCTACTATAAATTAGGAATGTCTGAGAGACAAATGATATGTAGTGTTGTGGCATAAATTAATATATAAGAAGATTTATAATTTAATCTTCAGGATTCCTGGAGTCAGCAACCAGTAAGACCAAAACATTTTTACTCTGTATGTTAATAAATTCTAATTGAAAACTGAAGGAGTATCTGTGATGGTACCAGGAGTACACTCGAGCCTATTTATAGTGAATTTAGATATAGTAAAATCCTATTGATAGTGAAGTGGTGTGAAAGTCCTAAATTGCTTTAGTAATAAAACTTTATTCTGATTATAGAGAAATTTCACTTCATTGGGCTAAGCCCCTAGAAATTTAACAATCATCTACCAAATAGATATGTGCTGCATGATTTTTCAAAGGAGTCTTTTGGTATATGCTGCAAAGAAATGGACTGATTAATTAATTATGGATGCTCTTAAAACTGGGGGGATTTTCAAAAATGTGTGTAGCTGGTTCAGAATTTCTGAAAATTTGGCCCTGCTCTGACTGCCCCAGCTTTATGGTGCTCTGAAACTGACTGAGCAGAGTGCTTTACAGGTGAAGTCCTGGTTACTATTGTCCCTAGGTCTGTGTATTTACAGCACTAAAAGAGTATCCACAGTACCAGCCCATATTACCCTTGTAGAGCAACCCTGCCTCTCTTCCTGTTAGAGCTTTCTGGATGGGGTCTGCACCAGCCACTGGCTACAGTACAACATCCAACAGGCCTTGCTTTTTCTCAGTACACTTATTTAGTGGTGCTCTAAAATTTATCTTGTCTTTTAAAAATCTGGCTACTTATATTACTGTCTCCCGTGGAAGTGAATTTTAGTGTTGTAATTACTTTATGCTTTATATGCATGATAAAAAGCCTTAAACTGTATAGATGAGATTCCACTACCTTTAATCACACTGAGTAGCCCCTTACTCCACAGATAGTTCCTTTGAAATCAGCGGAGCTACTTGCAGAATAAAGTACTCAACGTGGGTACAATATCTTTTGTAAACAGATATTAATTGCAACCTTCTCACAACAACTGCTATCACCAAAAAAATCTAAGTAAAATGCTCAAAGCCTCCTATTTATTATGTCTTTTTTAAAATCCCTCAACTGGTGACATATTTGAACTGTCATCTGTATTGAATGTTAGATTTTTTGTATAGAAGGCATGCTTCAATGACATTTTCACATCACAAATGTCACCTATGAGTTATGAAGTTAAATAGTTTTTAAATATTAAAATATATTCCTTTAAAAAAGTGAAATTCTCAGCATTCTGCAGAAAATACCTGAACTTCAAGCTGACTTCAGTCTCCTTGATTTTGCTGATGACAGCATTTTCTAAAAAATCAGTGAATAATTTTAATTGCAAACCCCTTAGGGAATTCCAAAATTCACACATGGTTAGATATTTCAAATTTACATATAGCTCCTGAAACTTTACCTTGAATTCCAGCTCTGAACTAATAGACAATGCCTTTAAAAAACCACTGGTTGGTTAATGACACATATTGACAAACACTCATTAGAAGTGGCTAATGAGGACTAGTATTCAGAAATGCTACTTCGTTTCATCTCTAGTGTTAATAATTGCACTTGGAGCAGACCTACTGTGAATTTAGTTATATATATCGTGACAACACATAGCATTAATTAAACGCAATCTGGAATGTTGAAAAATATGCTGTGGACAAAATCTTTCCCATTGTACATAGTTAATGTTTGCAGGAGACCCTTGAAGATGAAAACATTACATATGGGCAACAACGATACAACACACACAAAAAGGTCAGTAGTTCCTGGAGGGCTTTGAATGTTTTACATTATTATCAGGGCCGGCTCCAGGCACCAGCCTACCAAGCAAGTGCTTGGGGCGGCACCTGGAGGGGTCGGCACTCAAGGATTTTTTTTTTTAATTTACACAAAAAAACCCAATCATCGTCTGGCGCCCTGGCCGGGGGAACGGGGCGGCAGGCATGCGCGCTCCCCGCTGGTCGGGACAGCGGGGTGGCGGACGTGCCCCGCTCCCCGCTGGCAGGGCAGCGGACATTCCGCGCTCCCCCCTGGCTGGGGTAGCGGGGCGGCAGATGTGCCGCGGTCCCCGCCGGCGCCCCGGCCGGGGGAACAGGGCGGCAGGCATGCGCGCTCCCCGCCGGCTGGGACAGCAGGGTGACGGACGTACCCCGCTCCCTGCCGGCTGGGGCAGCGGGGCGGCGGACATGCCGCGGTCCCCGCTGGCGCCCCAGCTGGGGCAGCGGGCCTTCTGCGCTCCCCCCCGGCCAGGGCAGCAGGGTGGCAGATGTGCCGTGGTCCCCACCGGCACCCCAGCTGGGGGAGCGGGGCCGCTTGCGTGCCGCGCTCCCCGCTGGCTGGGGCATCAGGGCAGCGGGCGTTTCGCGCTCCCCCCCGGCCCGGGCAGCGGGGCAGCAGACGTGCCGCGGTCCCTGCCAGCGCCCCAGCCGGGGGAGTGGGGCCGCTTGCGTGCCGCGCTCCCCGCCGGCCGGTAGGGTGACCAGATGAGAAGACCCGAAAATCGGGACTTCCCACCAAAAAAAAAAAAAAATGGAAGAGCCTCTGCCGCTGAAGTTGTTGAGCAAAAAAAAAAACCTCTGCCGCCGGAAACGGAAGAGCCTCTGCCGCTGGAAACTGTGGAGCAAAAAAAAAAAAAAAGGAAGAAGACTGAAAATCGGGACAAAAGGCGTCCCGACCGACCATCGGTCAGGATGCGGGACACATGGTCAAAAATCGGGACGGTCCCGATTTTATCGGGATGTCTGGTCACCCTGCTGGCCGGGGCAGAAGGGTGGCGGGCGTTCCGCGCTCCCTACCGGCCCAGGCAGTGGGGTGGCAGACGTGCCACGGTCCCCGCCGGCGCCCCAGCCGCGGGAGTGGGGCCGCTTGTGTGCCACACTCCCCGCCGGCCGGGGCAGCAGGGCGGCAGGTGTTCCATGCTCCCCACCGGCAGGGGGAGCGGGGTGGCGGGCATGCCGCGCTCCTCGCCGGCCCTCCTGGCGTTTTGGCGGGGCGGCGGCATTGGGGGGGGGGCGGCGCTTGTGTGGTTTTTTGGGTTTTTTTTTGCTTGGGGCGGCAAAAAAGGTAGGGCCGGCCCTGATTATTATGAGCAGCAAAATGAAAGTACAGTATGTTGGCCCAAACTCTGTGCTGACTTATATTACATTTAATGTAACCAACAGAAATTGGTCCGACAAAGATATTACCTCACCCACCTTGTCTCTCCAACCCCATATAGCCCACAGAAGTCAAAGAGATTTCAGGAGGTGGAAGTGGGCATAGAATCCAGCCCATTTTTATGAAGTAAAAATTAATATGTTTTTACTTTTCTTAAAGAACTTCATGGTATTATCAGCTTGTTCCATGGAAAGTACTCAAAGAGTTGAAAACACAAAACCAAACTGGTCTGTATAGCTTGTGCACCCAAAACCATGGGCATAGTTTGGGGGGCAGGGACATTGGTCCCTCAAACTGCAAGCCTTGGGCAGGCACAAAATTCCTTTCTCCCCTCCCCCCCACACACGGCCCTTTGGCCTGACTGGAGCTTCCCACCGAAATAGAGAAGTCAAGCTATACGTATGCCCAAAATTCCCAGTGAAGTTGGTGGGAACTTCAGGTGTTGGCCCCAAAACAGGATATTAAAATTTATGGAATGACTTTCCCTGTGCTGGTCCCTGCAGTGTGATCTGGTCCTTTTACATCCTAGGTACGTCTTCTTTTTTGCAGGGAGCATATGTTTACTCTATTAGTACTGCCATGTTTGAGATATTTGTGTTGGAACTAGAGAAAATGAGAAAAAAATAGGTCAAATTTTCATGAATATTTTCCCTTTTCTTAACAATATTTGAAATTTTAACTAAATTTGTCATCAAACATTTTGAAATTCTGAAAATTTCAATTAGCTGTTTGAACTGAAAGTTGGACAAAAACTACATTATTTCCAGGTCTATCATAACACCAGCATATTGGCTAGGCAGTCTGACATCATCAGCTGTAGTTACACACCCAAGTCTGGTCTCACGCATGGTAATGGGGTTTCATCTGTAGCAAAACTACACAATCCTTATTGCACTTTAGCTATCATGTCCTGCTGTATACACCATGTAGGCCTGAAAGAGCATAATGTAGGTACTGAAAGAGCATCAGGCTCCTCTTAGATACTTCTCAAGTTATTTTGTGAAAATGACAGCTGATCAGGCTCTGGGCAGCTCTTTTCTGCTTTGGCTTATTCCCTGCACCATTGCCCCTTTCAGCTTGTGGTATAATAGGAAGAAAATTTTAATTCACTCCCAAATTCCAAATTTTCTTTTGCAATGATTTCCATATGTAATTTCCTAATGGTATGGACAGGCCCTTACATGCCTTGTGCGCCTCTTGTTTGGAGGTACTCATAGCCTGGACAGCTGATAAGAAAGTTGGGCAGTGTTGACTGCCCCAGAAGGGCCTCTATGACCCCCGCACCCTGGCCTGGAAAGGCATCACCACTAGCTGCTCTCTTAGCTGCCACCATCTGGGGAACCAGGGTACTCTGCCAGCCTAGTACTTAAGACGGGCACTGCTTGTGGTTTTATAAATCTAAATAAATACAATAAATAACCATTGTTGGCAAAACCCTTGCCCTTATCTATGACAACTGACCAGTGGCCTGGGCAGATAGAGGCCTACAGCTTTCTACCTAGATAGGTACTTATTTGGTGCCCTTCACTGATTTTGATAGAATTAGAGTGGCAAAACTCTGCCAGCACTGAAGGTGATGTCTGAGGGGGGACATTACAGAATGCAAAAAACAAAATAAAATGCTTTTTTTCCATTTAGACTTTATGTGCTTAAACACACTGAATGTGAGCAAAGGGGTGAAAAGGACTTCATTTGTGTTGCTAGTTGCTCATTATATTCACAGAAACCGAGGGCCGAATTCTTCTTGCCTCACCAGTGCCACTAGTCCTAGTGAAGTCAATTTTGCAATTCTTTATAAACCTAGAGATATTCTAAATTATTGGGGCGAGGATGTATTTTCCTAACTTGCGAAATGACTAAGACATCTAAACAGCCTCCACATGTACAAAATATGGGTTTGTGACACACAGGTGCCTGTGCCTGGATGAGTGCCTGGATGAGTATAGACAAGTTATTGTTAGACTTACCGGAAGTACACAGCTGGGTTATAGCCTTTGATACCAAACATTTCCCATAAGGCATTTGCTATATTTGATCATGTTTCTGTAATGTCATAATGAAGCATCACATGCTGGACACTTAGAGTGGGATTTTTGAAAGCACTCAGTGCTGGCAGAACTCTTTTGCCACTGATGTCAACGGTAAAACTCCCATTGATTTCAATGAGAGTAGAATCAGGCAGATGCTGGTGTGGCCTAATGGATGGATTAGTGTACTGATTAATTTCGCAGACTGCAGTGGTTGATAAGGGTTCGATTTCCAGAATGGCTGCAGCATCAGAAAGATTATTACCAATGTTATTACAATGAGAGACGTGAGGAGCACACAAGAAACAATTGCAATTTATCACAAATCCCTTTATTAACAAATCCATTAAACAGATAACTAATCCCACAAACACTGAAATGCCATTGCAGATAAAGAGATTGTACAAAGTGTTTAGACCTAAGACTGGCACCACTCACATTTCCTGCTGTGGAACCCCAAAATGTCAGTCATTATCTTCCTCCTCCCTCTCCTCCCCACCACTGATGGTCATCCTGGAGTCTCTGAAGGCACCTAGATGAGGATACAGCTTTTATAATGTGTTGTGCTGACCCACACTGGTATTCGTACATATTTATGAAGGTTTCAACCCCTCTTCCTTATTTATACTTCTATATCCCACTAAACTTGGTGCCCCATTTTTCATGGGAACTAACAAGTTAGCCTTCCTTGTACTCATTAACATTTACATCACTGAATCACCATAATTACTCGTGGCTAGCACATTGCTGAAATGCTATGTTTGCACAAATCCCCAGAATATTCTACCCAGCTTTAACTGGTACATTGCAACATATATTTCCTATATATCAGCAATTAGTACATCTATTACTGTAACTGTTTCATCTCGTGACATAGAATCATTCACCAGTTAGCTACTCATGTCAGACTATCTTTAGGCCTGAGGCCATGTTTGGCTAAGCTAAATATCTTACAGGCCTGAGGCCTCTCGGATCTGTTACACAACCTTAATTAATATTTCTATTTCACCTCTATATCCAAAATATACTGGCTATCTTATCCTTGGCTACACTAAGCACATCTAAAAACCCTATCCCAAAGAGCCAGATGCTTAATGGAGCTATGCTAGTTTACAGCAGCTAGAAATACGGTCCAGAATGTCTTACAATATTACTAAAAGAACTGAGCTTTAAATGTGTGCATTTTGTTTTCAAATATTGGACAAAAGGTAGGAGTTCTCTGACACAATAGGGTCCTTTGTGACTGGGGAAACAGCATATCTCCCCCCCCAAAGGCTGGCAAATTAGCCTCATTCTTTCCTGTTTCCCCTTTTGGGTCCCTTTCATTTATTTTCAAATTTTATTTCAAAAGAAAGTTTGGAATTCAGGGCAGATTACCTGTATTACCTCCCACTGTGAAACATGCTGGTACTTTTAAAAAATATCTGCCTAATATTGTGAAATAAGGAAACTCAAATCCCCAAAGCAACACCTCCTTTCACTCAAACTTATGGTCCTATCGGAACATCTGCCAGGTAAATACAAAAATATGTAGGAATAAGTGAAATACAATTCACTAACCTCAATTTGTTTGTCATTTCCTGCTTAGTTTCCTTTTTCCATTCCTGGACTCCTTTGTCATCATCCATCTCCCTTTCATTTTCTGATGTTTTCCCCCTATTTAGTGCTTGTTTTCTCCCTTTCAACTATCCTCTTGTTTTCTTGTGTTCCTCCTTTTTCTCTTTCTTAGAAAGAAAGATACTCTTCCCTTTGCTTCCATTAAAAAAATGTATTTCCTTTCATCTGGCTCTCTGCTGGCAGAAGGATAATGGGAATTTGGTGCCCTGTGTGACTGGCTGTATTTTGCAGGCCTAAGATTAGCTTTGAATAAAATGCTTATATACTATGCCTAAAATGAGAAAAATGGTCATACTAAAAAAACCCTCTGCTAAATTAGATTTTTCCTAAATGTATAATCTAGGGATTGACACAAACATGGCAATGATGATAATACACTGTATGACATAACCAAAGCACTACATAATTCCAAACTGTGAATACATTTAGTAGCTAATTATAACTGAATCCTAGAAATCACACTGTATATATTTAAAATGTTTATCTATTGAAACGTAACAATGATGGCAGACGTGGGTGACACATATTCTTTAATGAGCTGAAAGTCTGTCACAGATAGTATCCATTTATGAATAGTTGTTTGCTTGCATTTCTGATATACCACGACATATACACATCACTTCAAAAGCTGTTTTAATGAAATGACGGAAGCAGTTATCTGTAACAAGCAGGTACTTATAGTTTTGATTTAGCAGCTTTTGCTTTAAGTGCTAATATTCCAATAATTGCACATCTATAGACTTTGATAATCTGGGATCTTTACCCTCACTAGTTATAATCATTCTATTTATGTATATTGATAGGTGGCATATCCAGTGTTCTAGGCAGGGTGCAATATAGTAAAAATAGTACAATGTGTCAAAATACCAAAGAGCATTTAAAAAGATAATTTTGCTTTCTATTCTAATTCTCACTTCTCCTTATATTTCACTTTATTATCTGAAATATTATTTATTTTTCCTGACAACTTTAATTTCCAGTCTTTCCCATTCTTCTCCAAGTTGCATCTGTAACACCCCATATTTTAAATCTGTGCTGAATACTTCAACAAGATAATTGTTTTTACTGAAAGCATAATATAGAAGTCCTTTGTGGCAGACACCTTTAAATTTGGTTATGGCAGCCTCTGCAGTTGCAGTAAAAAAAATCTGGACTCACCTGTTTCTTTACCCCTTGTTGGTCTTCATGCTTTGGTATTCATTTTTAATTGGCTGCACATCAGTTCTTTCTCTGCTTGTTAATACTTTCACTAGTATGCAAATAATCACTGTTCTTTGCAAAGTTGAGTTCATTTTTCACAACAACCTTGCTCTGACTGGCTATTGGTTATTTCAGAAATAATCTGATCTTTAAGCCACCAACTAGATGTTCAAGTTCACGACTTAACTTTGTAACAGAGGTCTGCAGAGTGTCATGGTGCTCTGCAAACTGTGCTTAAGGTGCCTCTTCCAGCCACCATGGGCTACTGCAGCTGCTGCTACTGCTTTCTTCTCCTCCTCTTACCTAATGGCAACATCTAGTGATACAGGGGAGATGGCTGCTGTAGACCTTCATGGAGACCCAAAGCAACAGTCCCAGCAGTTTCTGCATCAATTCCAAGAGAAGCAGAAGGGAGGGAAAGCAGTGTAATAGACTGTGCACTGTATTTTTAAAACTATATTTGCAAGAAAACGGGGGTTACTGCCCACTAGTAAAAGTCCCTACAGATGCAAGGACTCAAAGGAAAAGCTCAGATCCAGTTGAGTATCAATACACTCATGTTGTTTATTTCTGTTAATAAAGAGGTACAATTTAAATCTGCTCAGCTGTTTCCTTAGTGATCCTTGCAGGGTTCCTGAATTCTGGTGACTATATCACATGCAAAAGGCTATTCATATGTGTTAGGAAACATGACAGGCACAAACTATGGGTCGGCAGAGGTGTGGGAGCAGGGAAGTTCAGACAGAAGCTGGAAGGACCAAGGGAAATGCTAGACAAGAGAAGTGATGAGGGCAGAGTTTGGGTATGGCATTTAGTGTGCAGGGAAGAGGTGAGCGTCAGAAGATATTTCAATTACTCACTCTGCCCTCTCTACCAAGGAAGTGGTGTCTCTAGGCAATTCTCGCACTTAGAAAACTGACAATATTGGTCCTGTAACATAATGCTTCCTAGTCTCACCTGGATGCTGGCTTCTTGTAAAGTAAGTATCCCAGGTTACATTCTTGCATGCATTACAATACTTTTAACATTTTTGAACAATATCGTGCTCCAGCTGGTTGTCCCTTCATGCTCCCAATGAAATGTATTGTAGATCTCAAGTGCCTCTTGGGGCTGGTCCACACTAGGGAGGGGGGGTGTCGATCTAAGATACACAACTTCAGCTACGTGAATAACGTAGCCCAAGTCGAATATCTTAGATCAATTTTTAAAAGTACTTACCCCGGTCCACACGGCAGCAGGCAGGCTCCCCCGTCGATAGCGCTTCCTCCGCTCGCAGAGCTGGAGTTCCGGTGTCGACGGGGAGCGGTTCTGGGATCGATTTATCACATCTAGACGAGACGCGATAAATCGATCCCAGAACATCGATCACTACCCGCCGAATCGGGCGGGTAGTGTGGATGTAGCCTTGGTCTGCCACATGCTGCAGAGTGGAAATTGCCACATTATTGATTTCTCTGTAATACCATTTGCCTCGAGAGAAATTTGGAAATGTTGCAACCAGTTCCTTCAATTCTCTGCCATGTTTCCTACAATACTAAGATGCTCTTCATTTGCTATATGCAACGAGGCTGAGTCTCACAGCACTATTATAAAAATGCCCTTTACTGAATGGCCAGAAAAAGACATGGGTTTAGTTTACAAGTTATACAAGACCTTCAGTTGTATCTCTGCTCAAATACGCTGCTAGATCAGCAGCTCAAACTGTGGCTCAGGACCCCATTTTAATGGGGTCGCCAGGGCTGGCTTAGACTTGCTGGGGCCCAGGGCCGAAGCTGAAGCCCAAGCCCCACCACCCACCAGGCCGAAGTCTGAGGGTTTCAGCCCTGAGTGTCGGGATTCAGGTTACAGGTCCCCCACCTGGGGCTGAAGTCCTTGGGCTTCAGCTTTGCCCCCCTCCCAACTCCGGGCAGTGGGGCTTGGGCAGGCTCAGGCTTTGGTACCCCCTCTTGGGGTCATGTAGTAATTTTTATTGTCAGAGGGGGTCAGGGTGCAATGAAGTTTGAGAATCCCTGCACTAGATGGTAGTTACCAATAAGAACCCCCAGTGGAAACTAGTGTGCTGTCAGCATACAAATGGAATTTTAGACCATAATCAGAGATAACACTTCCAAATGGGAAAATCTAAACCTTAACTTTAAGCATGTGGTTATATCCCATTGCAGTTAATAGGACTTAACCACATACCTACATGATTTTTTGAATAGTGGCCTAAGAGGATGAAGAGTGAAGAAAATGTCATCACATTCAGTCCTTTGCTCTGTTGTAAAGGGTGAGACTCCATCAATTACAGTGGAGTTCTACACATTCACACAAGCATCAAATTATACTGGCTGAGTCTATTTCCTCCTTGCTTCTTCATCATGGAAAGTATATTTTTAATTTACTTTGGATCATTAGATCATCTTAATGGAAGTAAGAGTGAACACATATAAAATAAATCTAAAATAAAGAATGTTTACAACACCATTCTTTCCCCATATTGATATAGATTAATTGTGAATAGGTCTCTCTCTGCAAATTTAGATTTAGTGTTAACATCTGAGGGTCACTGCTGGTTTATATTATCTATCTAGTCAGCAGTGTCCCCGAGATGTTACATATACATTTCCATTCAAATTCCCAGCAAGTCAAATATTAAATATTTTACCATTTTAGGTTGGTTCAGCACAAGTCTTCAGTATTTTCAAAGTCTTTTCTTATAAGTTTACTCAGCGGAATATGGTTTTTAAAAAAATTTTCCTAAAATTTATATTAAACCTGACTTTCCCCCCCAAGATCTCAGAAAATATTTTTCTGACTCCATGATATTTTACATCTAATAGGAGCAAAATATCATTTGTAAAAATCTATGTTTTATGTTTTCCACACCCTGACTGAAATCCTTTACTATTTGTTCTTTAGAAATAGACATGGAGCTAGCAGACATCTTGTTCAGGTATGCTTCTATAATTTATAGTATGGGGGGGAAAAGTTTTTTAGTCTATTTATTAGCACACTGCTTTGATGCTACACAGCCTAATCCAATGTAGGAATTGTGGTCCTAATCCAAAGGTCCTATAACCTTAAAACAAATATGATCACTATCTGACTGTAACTGAATACATTTCTGATGTTCATTGGCATAGCAGCAGCAGCAGCAGCAAAAGACAAAGGCAGCATTCTGGGCCTTTGGGAAATAGGCAGAATGCTCAGTTCCTCTTATGTTGTATATACTCAGGACCAGAATGTGGTTGGCTCTGATGTGCGCAAAGGGGTGGAGGAGAGGATGCAAGGAGATAGACTAGCAGTGGTACTAGCATCCCCAAAGGGTGCAGGGAGAGTGGGTTGATGGCTCTGCCCTTCCATGGCGAAGCCAAACCAGCACAGAGGAATGGAATGCTTTCTCCTCTAGATCCCCTAGTGGAATTCTGGCCAAGCTAGACAGGATTCTCCCAACCAGTCCTGCAGGACCAGTCAGGTTGCTCTACGCTGGCCATAGTGTTCTGCAGACGGATCAAGAGCCACCACTCTTCAGACAGGAGTTCCTGATGCATAACCACACAGACATCAGCTTTTGCATTCATATAGGCTTAGATTTGGCTATGCCCCTAGATTTAGCATGGGGAAATAGTTTTCAGTTTGTGTAATGACCCAGCCACTCCCAGTCTTTATTCAAGCCTAATTTAATGATATCCAGTTTCCAAATTAGGCTTGAATAAAGACTGGGAGTGGCTGGGTCATTACACCAGTGGTCCCCAACCTTTCTGTGGCCAAGAGCACATTCACGCCTTCAGAAGAGTGTGGCGGGCAGCGACGCTTCTCGGCAGCATTTCGGTGGCAACGGTTCTTTGGTGGCCACACTCCTTGTCAACGTTTCGGCGGCAGGTTCTCTGCCGGAAGCACTTTTCGGCGGTAGCTTCTCCGCCAGAAGTGCTCCTCGGCAGCATTTCAGTGGCAGGTTCTCCGGCGGATGCGCTCCTCTCCTCTTCGTTCTTTGGCGCCAGCCCTGATGGCGGGCACACATAAATGCCCTGGTGGGCGCCATGGCACCCACAGGCACCACGTTGGGGACCACTGCATTACACAAACTGAAAACTATTTCCCCATGCTCAGTTTTCCCCTACTGTTACTCATACCTTCTTGTCAACTGTTTGAAATGGGCCATCCTGATTATCACTACAAAAGTTTTTTTTCTCCTGCTGATAATAGCCCACCTTAATTGATTAGTCTCTTAGAGTTGGTATGGCAACCCCCATCTTTTCATGTTCTCTGTATATATCTATCTATATCTATATCTATATATCTTCATCTTTCTACTGTATGTTCCACTCTATGCATCAGATGAAGTGGGTTTTAACCCATGAAAGCTTATGCGCAAATAAATTTGTTAGTCTCTAAAGTGCCACAAGTACTCCTCATTCTTTTTGCGGATACAGACTAACACGGCTACCACTCTGAAACGTGTCGACAGTCTAGTTTGTTTCACTGCCAGTTTAAAATGGTTCTGTCCTGTATGAGGACCAGTTGTGCATTTTGAATGACAGAGGCTATGTCCTGCTATCCACTGGGACTTGCAGATGTCATGGTAAAGGGTCAACAGCTTCCTTTGTATCCATTACCAGAGTGATTGCGGCCTGGTGGCTTGGGGTGTACAATGATGTACTCAGAGTTCCTCTAAATTTTCATATGCATAATTAGACCTGAAATCAACTGTGGAAAACATACTGAGCCTGCTGACCTACTGCTTTCTTCCAGTTTGATATTGGTGTAATTTCATTGAAATTAATACAGGTACAGTGGCATAAAACTGAAGTAACACATTGGTGAATCAGGCTCAGTGTGTATTTTGAATCTGGAAAGTAAATCATCTAGCTTATAAGGAGCAAACCAATAAATGGTAAATTTGTTTATGCTTCTCTCTGAATGTACAGATGAAATGTACTGTACTGCCTGGGTAATATGGGAGAAAGGAATTTCATAACATTTTAAATTTATTCTTGATATAATTTTCCTTCATTATTATCACATTTGAGGGCCATTTACCCTATTCAAAACTATGTTTAGTGATTTCTAAAAGGCTCCTGGGCAACACCTGAGACTTACTTACCATATTACACATCCCTGAAAACCTCATAAAAATGTAATTACCTCTTGAGCTTAAAAGCTTCTGTGTTTGGTTTGAAAGAATTCTAGGTGGCAGATGTACTTTTCTCCTTAACATAAATGGAATGGAAAGTAATTTAAGGAAAAAAGATGACTACAGATATATAGATGAATTAGAAACATTTCAGAAATTATACTTCATAGAGTGGTCACATTTTTCTTCAGAGAAGTGAATTCACATGGTAAAAGTAAAAATGCAGATCTTTGGTAAAAGGTAACCGCTCTTGGTTATCCTAATTTAAACTGCTCTGATGAACTGAAGCTGTCAAAAGGATGCTTAGAAATTGCATAATTACATCTATAAAGCACTTTACAAACACAAATTAGCCTTCCCGACACCTTTCCTAAGTAGGCAATTATTATTATTGATTATCCTCATTTTAGAAATCAGAAAACTGAAACAGAAAGGTTAAGGGCCTAGTTCTGGAAAGTGCTGAGCTCCCCCCACCCAAATTGATGGGAATGCCTCATTAATGTCAACATAATTGAGTGGGGTGGTACTTAACACCACTCAGGAGGCATTCAGCACCTTTTCCATCAAAGCCAGTATTACAGCTCATAAATTTCATGTGTTACAACCATTAGCCCTTTCCTCTTTTTCAGCAGGAAATGAATTGGTTCTTCTGGAGCACAAATCCCCACATATATAATCTAAGGAGCAACAACAGATTGTCAACACGTGCAGCATACACTTTCAGTTCCATACAGGTACTTTTCTGTATCCAGCAAATGGGGAAATTTTTCATGTAGAAGGAATAGGATGTGTATATAGGAATTCTATTCTGTACAGGTTCAGATACTACAATGATGAACGCGGTGTAAGAACAACTCCCTTTGGGCCTCTCTACTAAGGAAACTGCTGAACCTTTCTGATATAACATTTTTTATTTACTTTCAGAGGCCCCAATTCACCAAAGCACTTCAGCATATCCTTAAGTTTAAGCAATTGACTTCAACGTGAATACTCACATGCTTAAAGTAAAACATGCACTTAAGTGCTTTGCTGAACTGGGACAAAAAAATTATCTTGAAAAGCAGGATTACTTGATGTGTTTAGGTGAAAAATCAATAACTTTTATATTTTAAACCTGCATACTAAAAATATGTCAAATCAATAGAATTGCAAGTGGAATTTATGTAATTACTTAAGCACAACCCAAGTTTTGCAGTGATAACCACATTGTAAATCTGGATAATAAATTTTGTAGTCACCTTACTTTGATTTGATTCAAGCATAAAACTAGTTTAAGCAGAAACAGAGTAGGGTGCAGATGAGGAGAGTTGATTAAGTTAAACAATGAATGGTCAAATGCAACATGTGTATGAGTGTGTGGGGCATGAAAGGCAATTCCTCTATAATTCAGGTAGTTTATTTAATAGTTGCCAACACTTTCACAATCAATCAGTTTTGATTTTCTCTCTTGCTCTTAAGAGGAACCTGGGTAGAATACATTGTTTTTCAATTGTGCAATGTACATCAGATGTAAATCAATATTTTTAATATTTTATTTCCCTTCAGCTAGACCTTCCTCATGTAGTTATGGAAACAAGAAGCACACTGAATGGCTTTGAGATGGAAGGCATGTTTGTTTCATTACTTAGGGCTAAATCCTTTTTCTTTTTTTTTAATCTAAGAAAATCTTTAGCATGATCATAATTTAAAAACACAGTTTTATCATCATATTTAGTCAGTGTAAGACTTGTTGAAAAGAGAAACAAAATCATAATGACTAAAAGTGTGCCTGAAGGGCTCAAAATCTTTTTTCTGTGTATCTGAGTGGCCTTATCTTCTTCTAGAAAAATACAAATTCTTATCTTGTAACAGAATGTTACTTTAAATTCTTATATAAAAGTCATAATCTGTTCATGCCCGAATCAATGTCAAATCCACAACAACAGTTCTAGCAGAAACAGTACAGCAAGATATTGAAGTGTTTGACAAAGTCTTAATTGGAACATGAAAAAATATTCATGTGGTTCAAATGCATCTAGAGAATCTAACAATATAAGCTTTTTACAAAAATTTCAACCCCATCTCTATTATCAGAAATTTCAATATTCCAGTGTTATTTTTATCACTATTATAATTCAGGATGTCATGACATTTTCCATAGCCTCAATTTTTCTATGTACAAAGATAGAATTAATCAGGATTGCAATTAAAGATTCCATACTTTAATTGTATTTGTAATTTTCATCAAAATCTTCCACATTTTTCAACAGAGTGTATTTACTGTTTAATATTAATTGCTTTAAAAAAGGGGAAATTAATTGCAACGCCAATGTATCAAATCTTCTGCAAAATCCTGTAAGGTCAAATGCACTGGACCCTGAGTCTGCATGAACTCCACTGACTTCAGTGGGTTTCTGCCTGTGCACATAAGCTTGCAGGTTTATATTTAAGAGTTTGTGATGAATTCACACTGCAGAAAAAACTACTTTCTAAAGAAACTGCAAAATGGAAAAGCAGCAATTCTGCTGTATCGGGACCCTCTGCAACTGGGCAGAAAGGGGATTTGGAGAACTGAGAGAATACAATAAAATTAATAATAATAGTACCACCTAGCTCTTACATAGTGTTTTTCATCAGTAGATCTCAAAGGGCTTAAAACACCATGTTCTGTTCTGCAAACTCCTGTTCTCTCATCACAGCAGATCACTGCTTTGGGCAAACACATGTTTTAACCCTTTGTACTGACCCCTACTCGCTGTGGCATCATTGCTTGTGACAGTTTCTACTATCAGATTCTACATCTTTGTGCCATGTGCAATACTTGGTGAGGATAACACCAATGCCTACCATTGCCATAAACACCAGTGCCAAGACTATTAAGAAAATAGTAGAGTTCTCCTTCCATCCTTTGTCTGTGCCTTGCCTATTTAGATTACAAACTCTTTGCGGCAGGGACAATCTCTTACTATGTGTTTATATAGTGCCTAGCACAATGGAGACTTGATCTGATACCAATGTATAATGATAATAAATAGTAATTAGTAATAGTATAGCAAAGATAAGGAGTGAGTAGGTGGGAGGGAGTATCATAATTAAGGCTAATAACTTCACCTACCAAAAAAAAAAAAAAAAAAAAGGCTATTTCCTCAGCCTGCAAGCAAAACACATTCACCAGTGATCTGGTTGATAAAGAAGAATCACTAGTCATTGCAGTCATTGAGAAAATCTGAGCACCATCTGGTAGTACATATAAATGGATTACAGAATATGCCTTTGATGCCTTTGTTAAAAAACAACAACAAAGGCTGGTGTGTGTGCAGCATCAGGACAGAGGAACTGGGGATATTGCTACTATTATGAATTCATCCAATAACTGGGTGCTGATGTGTTTTTAAGATCAGGCCGTATATAACCTGATTCCTCTTATCTGCAGTACTTCCTGCCAAGAGATTATAGTCAATTTAATTTTCAGGTGATTGCTTACTTTCAGTCTTTAAGTTCATATAGTCACCTATCTATAACTAGGCATATTCCTTTTGAGTTTCATTTGCATTCCTCCATATGTAATTGGCTGCCTCTAGTCCCATAGTCTAGCTCCCTCTATTCTCCCTCCCAGACTCACAGCTATATTATCTTTGAAATGCTGATTGAGTGGTATGCTGGTAGTTCATAAAAATGAAAGAGTTAGACTCTTTCATTTTTATGAACTACCAGCATACCATATATATATAGTAAAAACATACCAGCATACGATATATATATATAGTAAAAACTGCTTCATTAAAACCTTATTCAACTTTAACAGAAATTGTTGAAATTAACCTTTCCCCCCCACAGTAATGAAAAGGCAGTTTAATACTCTAGGGAAAGTGAATTCTGTGGTTGATGTTCTTTCAAACATAACTACTAATTATAGGAGCTCCACCACATAGCTAATCTTATTAAGAGGAAACTTCTTTTCTTGAAGGCACTTCTAAGACATTTAAAATTGGGTTCTCTCACAGTTATGCTTACAGGAGTTCAGACAGAAAGTTAAAAATGTTTATTTGTACTTATTTATTTTGAACGGGGCTTGAGGCAAAGATAACTTTTTCTGAGACTCTGTGTAACATACATATAAACAGGATACTATACATCAGATATCCAGGATCCTATGCACTCCATTTTCTGCAGCCATGGAAATCATGTCAAAATCCACCCATAGCCACAGAATTGTGCTCCAGAATGCAAGCTTTAATTAAAAAAATTAAGGCCAGTTCAGTAAGGCGCGTAAGCAATTTCCTTCTAAAATCAATACTACTCATCACCTTAAAGTTATGTACATGCTGAAGTACATTGCTGAATCAGTGTCTGAAGCTTCTAGCCAGTGGGATTGTGAAGACCTTTCAAATGTGACTCAGTGTAAACCTGCAAGTATGTACTTTAGTTCAACAGGTTTACTCGTGAGTACAATTAAGCACATGCTGTATTTGAAGGATAGCATCTTTAGACCTTATCTAGTCTCTAAAAGTGTATAGGTTTAACTAAAATTAATTTAAAAAACCATCAATCTAATTAAACAAGTGCAAACCTCAATATAGCTATACTTAAACCACTTTAACATTTGCTTATATTTATTTAGCTTAAGTCATAGATTTACTATATTTAGCTACATTAGGGTCTTACTGAATGAGAGAGTCTGTGAGTATGTCTACAATATGGAGAATATACCAGCATGGTTATGTCAGCATAGCTATACCAGCATAGCCCTGTAGTGTAGATGCATCCTACTCCAACAGTATGGGTTTTGCTGACTGTAGGAACACTACTTCTCGAAGCAATGTTAACTACATTGATAGAAACATTCTTCCATCAACATAGCTGTGTCTACATTGGGGCATAGCTGCTTTTTTCACACCACTGACCAACATAACTATGCCAATATAACTTTAAAGTGTAGACAAATGCTGCACCAGATCCCTCGAAGACATTCTTGTTTCAATTTAAGAGTGGCTCATTTCTGAGTATAATATATTCATAATTGACCTAAACTAAACAAGTAAGATTGGTTTAAACAGATATAAGAGAAATTAGTAAATTTAACTAAATTTATGATTTTACTCTGATTAATTTAAACTGATGCACAGGGCCGGTGCAAGGAAGTTTCGTGCCCTAGGCGAAACTTTCTTGCACCAGCACTGCGCCCCCCTCCCCCCCCCCCCGCGCCCAGCTAACGCCACCCCTCCCCTGCAGCAGCCGGCTCCTGTGCCTGCAGCAGGCAGCTCACCCCCCTGCCCGCGGGCTGTGGCAGCCTCCCCACTGCCCGGGGCAAGCCGCCCCCTGCCTCCCAGCTCCACGCTCAGCCGCTGAGCTGGGAGGTAGGAGGCAGCCATGGCGAGCCGCCCGTGAAGCCCTGCTGAGCCCCAACGGCAGGGCAACAGCCCTCGTCACAGCAGGGCTTTGCGAGGAAGTGGGCAGCTGCCTCCTGCCTCCCGGCTCGAGCGGGGAGGAAGGAGGCAGCCGCAGGCAGCCGCCCACCGCCAAGGGCGGCAAAATGCCGCCCCCCAAATCCTGGCGCCCTAGGCGACCGCCTAGGGTCACCTAGTGATAGCACCGGCCCTGCTGATGCAACTTTCTCATGCACCTAGAATGCTCATCATAACTACAATTATAATACAAAGTATTAATTATTCCTGTTACAAATAACTAAAAAACCTTAGAATCATTAACACAGTAAAAATATGTACATTTAAAAAATGTTGGAGCAGCCCATAACTAACCTCCCAAACCTGACTTGAGAAGAATTATTGCTATCCACTAAATTACCTTTTTGAAGAAAAACAACAACCCACACTGCTAGGTGTCTCCCCCCTCAAAGCAACACCACATCATCCATATCCATTCTCTGACATTACTCACTGTCTAAAGTGTCTGTGTGCTCCACAACCTCAATTGCCTCACAGAACAAGGGCCTTCCAAGTGGGAATAACTTAGCTGGTTTATCAAACCCATGGCCTGGGAACCAGATCAAAGAGTGATTTCACAAAGACTTCATTTTTTCCACCTTAGGCAACCATTTTATTTATTACATATGCTTCACATCAGCATGGTTATTTTCTGCGTACACTAGCTGAACAGGGTTCTTTGCAGAGCTCAGCTGTTGCTGCTTTTGGCAGACATGAGGCTAGCCTTACCCTCCGGAGCAGATTATGCTGGCTTCACAGCACTCCCAGACATGATAATAAATAATGTACTCCCAAAGTATACATAAATTAAGGCTATAATTCCATCTTGGGCTAAAAACTTGAGTTTCACATTTCTGCTGTATTGTTTCACTAGAAAACCTTGATGACAATACAGCCTTATAATCCACTGTAAGTGGTATATTATTCCCTGTATTTCACAGCTGCATTATTGGAAATTTGCCAATAATTTACCAGATAGCCTTCAATACATATTTTTAAATGTATTTTTTTTTAATTACTGGGAAGGAGACAATAGTTCCGTACTCAGCATTCGTTTCAATGAGGCAAAGTTTGAAGTCTCCAAATTTCTCAGATACCCAAATTATTTTGGAAACAGTTCAATACACATTTGAGCATCACTAAAACTAACAACACCTCCCAAATAAATACTTTAATGCACCGGTGATTAGCAACCATTTAACTTCTAAAAAACTTTTCTTTGCTTTAAATTGCTATAGCTGTACAATGTGTTGGTAAAATGCAATAATCTGGTCAGTCTCCATTATTGGGTGAATTTTTATAATATCATCCCTACAGGATTTTTCTTTGAGTTTGATAAAATACAGTGTTGGTGCTGCTTCAATAATGTGTGCGCAGTAGCCATATAAATATCACACTATAAATTCCATATTGTCAAGAGACCAGACATTGTATGATCACACTGTCATTACACAACTGACAAAATCTTAACAGTTCTATTTTACTAAGTTTTCAACTGATCACTACATTTAAATGAATCTTACATTCTGAGATGCTTTTTAAATAATAATTTATTAAATCAACCTTTCAAATATTTCATCATGCTGAGCCACACCAGTTGAGAAGACCAAAGTAATGCAACTAGGTTGCATATGAGCCAGAAGTGTCATATGATTGCTCTGACTACTTCCATTAATTCAAGTTCCAATATTTTTCTACACTACACATAATAACCAAATTAGAGTTCTCTCCACAGTCTCGTATTTTAAAAATAAATTGTTGACAAAACTAGGGAAAAGAAGAAACTCTGGATTTTTCTCCATTTCATTTTGCTTGTATTTGGGCCCTTGAAATATCACATTTTTGTAAAATGCTCACATTTTGAATTTTGTTGAAACCATTTCCCACACCTCTATTTTTAAACCTCAAAAGAGTGTTTTCCTACATGTGCTTAGATAGAAGTCTCCCAAGATTCTTGAGCTGTGAAAAATTCTGAGATCTCCAGATGAAAAACACTGATTATTATACTTATGACAGTGTATTTTCGTAGAAAATTACAAAGAGCCACATATTTCAATACAATTTATAGCACATGAAAATTTGTGATACTTCTAAAAAACAGTTATATCCTCACTACTCAGTATTTGATGTTATAATAAGAATGAGAGATACATAAGCCTACACAATAAAATATCATGTTATGTATTTTAGGAAATCTAAGCCTGGAATTCGAGTTGTCAATGCTTGGTGATTCCAAGGAACGAGGAATTTTGCTTTTAGCTGTTTTGAAAAACCTCACAGCACCCTGATCAAGATCGGCAGACAAAAACTGAAGAAAAAGGATTTAAACACCATAAAATTCACTTCTCCCAATTTACAAAATGAAGGGGATGACAGTATGAGGACACTTTGATTTGGATAAAACAGTAATTAGTTCTAAGATTTAGGCTTTAAGTAAGTAGCAATTAATGATAGTTCAAAATTAGAGAATCCAGCATGGCAGATCAAAATGGTGGAGACAGGGATGACGTAATTTAAATTTAGAGAGTGGAAAATTCCAGAAGTTTCCAGCAACTCATTGGGAGGAGCTTTGCTATCTAAAAATAGGAAGAGGCGCTCTACCCAAGATGGCATCAGGGGGAGGAGCTCTATATCTAAAAATAGGGTATGATGTAATGGGGAGGAGCTAGAAAAGCTAGAAGCTGATTGGCTGAGACGAGCTGACCGTGAGCGCGCAACCAGTATATAAGGCTGACAGGTAGCAGGCTGAAGGTGTGGGGTTTTTGGAGTTTGTGAAAATCAGAAGCCTCAAAAAGAAGCAGTAGCAGAATTCTAAAAGTCACCACAGCACCGGCTTAACCACATCTAAAAGTCACCACAGCAACCCCTAGAGGGAAGCAACTTCTAAAGCAGCTAGCTAACCACCTCTACTGCAGCAGCTCTGGAAAATAACCGCCATGACCCATTAGAAATAACCATCTTCTCTAGGTGCAGACATCTTCATCTTTTATATTGACAGAGCAGACGGACCTAAGATGAGTCAAAGGGATTTTGCTGTGAGTGTATGTCTAATTTTATAAATTATTTTCTTTAAGAGTGCCTGGGTATGTTTGTTAATAAAGTTGGATGCCTGCTTCTGAATGAGATCTCCCCTGCCCATCCTGCGACCACTTGGCAGTGCTTACGGGATGTTAAATATTAAATGGTATTAAATGTTAAATGTTGAGTGTTAATATTAAGTAAATGTTTTCTCTTTTATCTGTGAATATGATGATGGTTTCTCATATGTATATAAAGGCCGTATATACTACATTGTATTAAGTACGTGGTTAGATTGTAACACTAAGACTAAAATCCTTTGTGCATGCGGGATCTTTATATGCATGTTACATTGACCCTATTGTATTCTCTGTATGTGTTAGGTAGTTTATGCAGTCTGTTTCTTTTATTTTGCTGCGCCTTTTTATTGTATAATTCTTAAATGGGTTTTTTGTGTGTTTTATTAAAACCTATGTATCTTTTCTTGCTTTATTAAACTCTGTATTTTTTTTTATTTCTGTTAAATAAATAATTATTTTGTTTTTAAAGAATTTCTGCTTGTGTCAGTCCTTGAGCAGAAGGCTGTACCCATGTCCTTTCAGGGGTTAGCAAGACTAGCTTGCTCTGGGCAGCCCTCTGCAGGCCCCCCAGGTAACACCCTGACAATTCCTTTAGGGCGGGCCACAACCTTGTTACCCTTTTTGTTAAATTAGAAATGCTATCGTAGGCTAATTTAATTGGCATCTAAAATTTAAGGTAACACCAGCAGCCATACAGAAAATGTCGCAAATAGGTTGATTTGGGAACTACTACTATGATAACAGTGGAACTATCCCAGATGATTTGTAGATCACACACTCAGGATCTCATTTTTGGTTTCAGGTGTGAAAGTTTGTGAAATATTCACAATCAAATTCAAAATGTGATCATTATGAAAAAATTATTAAAATTTAAGAGCACCAAAATGAGCACAATGAAATGCAGGAAACAAACACGAATAGTTTTTCACTGATTCAGTTGAAAGAAGAGATATGGGAAGAGAGTAAGAATGGCTCGTGATGGTCAGGTAATTGCTTACTTAAGGC
Source organism: Macrochelys suwanniensis (assembly GCA_033296515.1). Taxonomy (NCBI): domain Eukaryota; kingdom Metazoa; phylum Chordata; order Testudines; family Chelydridae; genus Macrochelys; species Macrochelys suwanniensis. Next base: position 115,448,854 of record CM065778.1, on the reverse strand, counting down.
TGCAACCAGGATTCACTTTTCCTCTCAGAGGAGTTCTGTTTCATAGAATCACTTTTCAGAGAGTGATAGATATGGTTGGGTACTAGAATTCTTGACGGGGAACACTGTGCCAAACTACATGAATGAAAGTCTTGTATGGTATTATAACCATCATTTTGAAGTCCTATGCCTGGGTTATACCGAAGGACAAGAACATTTTCCATTCTTCCCTCCTAGATTCTGTAAAATTCAGATCCAAAGAAGTGTTCCAGAGACCACCCCGCACTTTGCTTCAGAATTGCATAGCCTTTTTTTAATCGTGGCTGTGTTGGCTTGGAAACAGATCCAACATTCCTTATAGTGAGTAGTTTCCTATTTAAATTGCAGATAAAATCAATTAAATTTGGACAAAATTATTTCTCTCTCTGGTAGCAGGTCTCTATCAGGAGTAGCAAATGCAATGTATTCTGAGTGAATTTTATCCAGTTTCAGTGATGGAGGTTCTTGAAAATATCTAGTCCATAACTTGTGAGATCCAAGAGTAAAAATCTAATAGAATGTTGAGATCATTATTAATTAGTTTTGGAGGGCAATCATCATTCAAATAATTGGTTGTCTATAACCTTGTTCAAGAAATATTGACAGTTTACCAATTATCACCCTGTTCTAACATTCCCTTTTAATGAAAATGTTATTCAAAAGGTGTGGCAAAGTAAATTGGATGTCATCTAGAGTCTTTGGCCCTCTTACATCTCTTCTTTTAAGCCTGCATGTTATAGAGATTCTACTAGTCTCACGGGTCAATGAGCAACTTTTAGTGAGAAAAAAGGGCAAATGTCAATTCTCATTCTTTCAGATGCTTCAGCAGCTTTTGTTACCATTGACCTTGAGGTGCTGTTTACTTCCTTGTGGGCACTGATAGGCACAGACAGAATCATGCTTAAGTGGTTCTTTTCTTTCCCCTTTATGAATCCAGGAGAAGGGTAATTTTGGGAGGCTGTGACAGGGTGTCTCAACCCTGCTTTGGTAAAGCAGGGTTTAACCAATCACTTTGGGCCTAGGGAGCCATGCCCCCTCACTCCTGCTGCACATACTCTGTGTGGAGGGAACAAATAAAAGTGAACTGGTCGGCTCAGTTGTGGGCTGGCTGAAGAGGAGGACGGTTGTGTGCTGCAGGCTCCTACTGAGGAACTGTCAGCTCTCCAGACTGCTGAGGCGGGGATGCTGGACTATACTACGGCAGGTCTATTGGCTATGGGGGTTGATGGGGATGCCAAGCCACTGCCCGTGGAGGATAGGCCCGAAGTGGGCTCAAGAGTAGGAAGTGACCCAGGGAATGCGTTGGAAGCCGACACTCAAATCCTTAATAAGGAGATTTCCAGCTTCACAGGGCCCTGGGTTGGAACTCACGAGTAGGATGGGCCCAAGTTCCCTACTCCCACCCTGCACTTTCCACTAGGCATTACTACCAGGGATCATTGCTGTTGACTGTTTGTTTGCTCCCCCCTGCCCAAAGGGCCGTAGCCCCAGACTGCTAATTCTCAGACACCACCAGGAGGCTAGGGATATAGACTTTGTTTGCTTCATCCCACCCAGAGGGCTGGAGCCAGTGGTAGTACTACCCAGTGAGCAAGGGTGGCGCTGAGGACTTTTTGCCACAAGACCTGATGACCCTGCAAGAAGAGGAGACTCAATGTGAGTGTCTGGTATGAGGTCATGACACCAAAAAGAGGCAACCCCCCTTTATACGCAGCGCCCCATGGCAGAAGCACTACCATTAGTCTTTCACTCCTCCTGTGCAGACGTTATGAGGCAGACTGCTGGGAATGTAGTTAGGCAATTTCCTCCTCTGTGCACTCAGTATACTGCTTACACTCAGCTCTGCCAATATTCCTCATTTTTATCAGACACAAATGGTGCAATATATTGGATTTCCTGGTACCTGACTTGGGTATTGGCTTGTATGAGAATGAGTTGAAGGAAACTGAACCTAGACAAGATGGAAATGATCATCCAGAGGTACAAGTAGGTGTAATATCTACTCCTAGTGAGAGGATTTATCTAACTAAGATTAATGAAATTCAACAACGGGGATCCTTGCAGATCTTGGTCCACCCTTGGTTTCTTGTGGATTAGCAGCACTAGTCAGGAGTGCTTTTTCCTGTTTGTGTCTGCCTAGTAGTTTGCTATCTTTCTTATCAGATCCAGATCTCATCACAATCATCTATGTATTTTTAACTCCATGTTGAATGACTACAGTGTGCTGTACTTGGGGCTACAGTTTAAGACCACGAGTGGAACTTTAGGCACCTCCAGAGGTAGGTGGCAGCTGAGCATGAGTTTTGAGGATCTCAGCAGTGCCTAAAGTCTGGACTTAAACACTTAAAGTGAGAGTTAGGCCCCTAAGTCCTTTAGTGGCTCTGGGAGTTTCTCTTTTTATTTCTTCATATTCACTGTATAATTTAGCTTTATCAGTATTTTATATTTTTTTTTATCATACAGGAGTTTCACTACATATATTTTTTCTTTATGGAAAAAATTCTACAAGATAAATATTATTTTATAGACCTATTTCTGGTTTTTAGACTGCACTGGCTAACATTTTGTTTCTGGGTGTAATTCAAGGTTTTTATTTAAGGTCATAAAACCCTATATCATTTGGGTTGTGACTACCTTAGAAATCGCCCTTTGCTATGTATTCTCAGAGCAGTTGAATTCAGCTTGGACATGCTGGTTAGTGTTCCAATTTTGGTTGGATGTATTCCTGGAGGTTTCATCAAATGACAATCTTTAATTAAAGATTAATCATTAATTCCTGGAGACTCCAGGCCAATCCTGGAGGGTTGGCAACCCTAACTCTGGCTAGCATCCCCTAGATTTGAACTCAGGGTATGGTTGGCCTCATATCCCTTTTGATTCAGCAAAGCAGGAATTTTCTGACCTCCCGGGCACCCTGCAGGGTCTAGGTGTTCACGCCAGCCCTTCCTGAGTAACTCATGTGAGTAGAGTATGTGTTTTTGTAATCTGGACTATTATAATCCATATTAACAAATTTAGGAAGTGATATTAAACCTCATGTGTCAGGGCTTAAACCAATCTCTAACTATTGAAATTAGAGAAGATTTAATGGATGGGGAAGGAGGTTGCAGATTATCCTCCAACTGCCTAATGAGATACTTCCTCTGAAGCATCTGGTGCTGGCCACTTAACAGAAACAGGATGGACCTGATCTATTATAGCAATTCCTATGTTCCTATGTCTGAGGAGTTTGCTTTTTACACTGATTTTGTTTATTTTTCTTATTGTTGCATAATGTTTTAACTTTGTATTGTAAATGGACCCAGAGAATATTGATGGCTCCATAATTTCTAAATAAAAAATAAAAATAGTTTTATAAACAAAATGGCAAATCTTAATTAGAAACGCACTGAAAGTGTAGGGGAGAATACAATGCATAGGAAAATGAAGTACAGAAAAAGAACCAGACATAACATATAATATAGGGTATAAGAATAGTTTTTGGTGAAAGTAACTATATCCTCAAAATGTCCATAAATTGAGGGAGAAATTCCATTAATGGGGCTCTGGAAACATGAACTAATTATTCTAGCTTTGTTTTTAGGATTACACTTACACTACCACCTCTTGCTGGAATTATAGCCTTATAAACTCTTGGGGTACAGTAATCTTAAAGAAACAGTGGTATAAAATGCCAGCACTTCATATCCCAGGCATTGCTCATTTATCAGGCTAGTATACTTTGTTGAGTTCATTAAAACAGACACTGATGAGAATTCATTCTAGTTCCATCAATTATTATAAGATCTCAAATCAATGTGGCATTCCAAACCACTGTAGATGTTGATTTGCATTAACTTTTACTGGGAGATTTTTGTAAATTGGGTAAATCTATAATCTAAATGTATGCCACCTTTGGCATTTTCATTTTGAGGATTATTTTTTCTTCAAATTTAATATATCTGACATCTTTTATCTTCTGAGTCAAAGCAACTGTAAATGTTTTCTTGAGGAAAATTTAAATATGATTTCAGCATAATTACTAATTTTTAACACAGTCCATTGGCAATTCAAAACTCTTTTGCCTTAGGAGTAATATGTTTAATACAATCTTCCAGTTCTGACACTACACATTTAGGGCCCGATGCTGCTCCCATTGTAGTCAATGGGAGTTTTGACATTGACTTTAATGGGAACACAAGCAGGCACTGATACACTAAACCAAAGTGCGTGTGGGTTAAGATGCAACTATACGGCATTAATTTAATCAGTCTGTGACAGACTGAATAAGTCATGGATATTCAAGGTAAGGACAGAAAATTCCACCTGACGTACCCTTTTATACCCAGTAGCTGCATAATCTAGAATTTTCAAGGTGCTGTGTAGGGATTTAGATACATGCCTTATATCCTTATGATTGCATCAACCTGAGGAAAGCAAGATACTGGTGAATCCATTTGTTTATAGGGATTTCTGCATATCTTCTGGAACTAAATTTTGTTATAACAGTGGTAAGGATAGGAAAATTATAATTTCATGAAGACAAGTCATATTTGAGATGCCTCCATCACTCTATTCCCCCTACTCTGGGTGGATCTGTGCCAGGCTAATCCCTGCTATGACAAGTTACAGCAGCCTCCTGGCTGCTTTTTATTGCATTGGTTGCTTTTCTGCCAAAGAGCAATTCAGGCAGCTGGGGATCACCAGGCATATCCATCTTCCCCAGACACACCTCCTACAATGATTGCAGAGTGGGGATGCATATGAGTTATTACAGAGGTTCTGTCCCTAGTAAACACCTGTGCAGGGAAGCTACTCCTGGGGAGAGGTAAGGCAGTCTACCTTTTTATCAGCAAAGTAGTACAAAGCCAATGTAACAAAGCAAAGGATCTAGCTCAAGGAGTTATTTCTGCAGACTCATTCAATTCTTGGTCTCCCTAACAAGGCTACCGCCGAGAAGAAAGGCAATTAGTACAAAAATTTCATACTGTTGCTTTTAAAAAATTGTTTCTGGTGTAATGAGAGATTTTTGCTCTGAATGTTCTGAATTACCTTACAGCACCTTAACAGAGGCTTGCAGGAAAACCTCAGAAGGGGTTTAGAAACACCATAAAATTCACTTCTCCCAATTGACATAATTAGGTGATGACAGTATCAGGACACTTTGGTTTGCATAAAACAGTAATTATTTTTAAGATTAAGGTTCTAATTAAATAGAAATTAATGATAATTTAAATTTAGAAAATCCAACATGGTGAATCAAAATGGTAGAAACAGGGATTATCATTTACATTTAGGTAGTGTAAAAGTCTAGAATCCAAGATGGCATCAAGGAGAGGAACTTAGAAAGATCTATAATGCAAGATGGTGTCAGGAGAGGAGCTTAGCTATCTAAAATAGGATGCTGTAAAATGGAGGCTCTAGACAGGAAGAGGAAATATGCTGACATCTGGAAGCTGATTGGCTGAGACAGGCTAATAAATTATGTTAATGAACTGACCTTGAGAGAGCTGCCAGTATATAAGGCCGTCAGCCAGCAGACTTAAGGGTTGAGTCTTTGGGGCTTGTGAAGATCAAAACCTCAAGAAGCAATCAGAACAGCAGCAGCTAAAACAACTGCAGCAGCATCCTAAGAAGATTCTGAGAAGGGCTGCAGCGGAACTCTAAAAGTCACCATAGCAACAGCTTCTATAGCAACCAAGCAACTACCTACAGGCAGCAACCACCACCACCACCACCACAGCTTCTGAGGTAACAGCAGCAGCTACAGTTCAGAGCGCCACCTTTATCTTCAGCTTGTGTAACATCTTAGTGACAGAACAGAAGGCCCATCAGGTGTAACAGGGAATTTAAGAAGGAGTGTGTCTGATTTTTCTATTTATTACTAAGGAATGATTGAGTCTGTCTGTCAATAATGCTGGATGGCTGTGTTTGAATGAGCTCTACCCCACCCCATTCTGCGACCAGCTGATCACTACTCACAGAATGATAATATTAAATTGTAATATCATTTAAATGTAGTTACATTGTAATTATTGTATCCTTTAGATGTGATATAGGAATACTGTATTCCATAGAACCTGTGTCTTTTATTTTGCAGTGCCACTTTACTATATAATTCTTAAATGTAATTCTGTTGTGTTTTATTAAATCCTATATATCTTTTCTTGCTTTATTAAACTTGCTGTAACTTTTATTTTTATCAAATAAATAATTTTGTTTTCAAAGAATTTCTGCTTGTGTGTCCTCCTTTCAGGGGTTAGCAAAACGAGCTTGCTCTGGGGAGCTCTCTGTGGGTTGGAGACAAGCCCCCTGGTACCACCCTGGCAATTCCTTGAGGGGGGGCCACAACCTTGTTATCTTTTAGTTAAATTGGAAGTGCTATTTTGTAGGCTAATTTTAATTGGCATCTAAAGTTTTAGGGTAACACTGGAAGGAAAATCTCCAGACTCTGGGATTCTTGCTCTGTGTCCAAATGCCTGAAAAAGATGAATTCAAGACCACCAGACATTGCAATCATCTCATATATTTGCTAAATAAAGTATTGCTCTTGGAAGAACTGCAGAGTCTTGGTGATTAGTGTTCATACTGTTTTAAGGTAATATTCTTGCATTATAGGATGTTCACACATATTTTAAAAATCAGACATTTATAAATAAAAGTTAACATTTAAAACTCATATTTTAAAAAGCATAATTTTTAAATGACTTTTAAATGCTGTTGTGTTATAATCTCAGGTAATAACTCTCCATGCCTAATTACAAGTGGAAGCATGATAAATGCTCATTACAAGCAGAGGTTTTTTCCATTTTTCATAAGTGACTTACAAAAATTAAACAGAGCAAGTCACAGCACCTCAAATCTACACAGCTGTGAGGCAGTTGTAAATATAATAAATAAGTTGTCTTCCATGTATATATTGTTTCATCTCAAACACCTTTGTGTCCTATACTTTATGCATGAATAATAAACAATGAGCTGTACATAAGCTGTACAGCTTTAATTTAATAATAAATACAAAATTGAAAATGCTACATAATGTGTATGGTACCCTGGCCAACTATGTAAGTGATATTCACTTTTATAATTTCTTTAATATATTTTACAAACACTTAGCAGTGCACTAATACTCGATTTTCTTTGTAGCTATTTTTGTGTTTTCCATGGTTTTGTTTAAAATTTGGCATTGTTTTATAGAGTAGAACTAAAAAGAGAGAAAAAAACACTCTGGGCCCACTTGGCTTGAGGAGCTTACAAAGGTTCTTGAAACCAAAACTTGTACAAAGGCCCTGTCTACTATTGGGAGCTTTCTCAAAAATGTTTCATTCTTACTAACACTTCGACTGGTATGAACAATGTTAGGAGCTCTTGTATAGATAGCCACCTTTTTAAGACCCTCTATGAGCAGTTTTATGACACAGTGCTTGTTATGGTGGCACGGCCCATCTATGAAGTTCCAAAAAAATTACTAACATTAATGGAGCCAAACTGGGGTTAGTAACAATGGGAAGTTATTGAAAAATTTCTCTAGTTGTGGACAGACTTAGTGGGTTCTATCCTCTGCGGAGTTTATCATCTCTGTTGGTTCCAAGTCCCGGCACTACTAAAGAGTTATCCTGAACTGATCTTGTAAGTTCCTTGATAAAGTGTCATTCTTTCTATGGAGCTTACACATTCCTCCATCTCCATCAGGAGAGCGTTAAGTTCCTGATCTGTACGACAAAGCATCTGGAAAGAGGACTGTGAGGCTATGTTTGTCCTCTATTTAAACATCTTTAACTGAAACATTTCTAGGCTAAGATTTTGTCTTAGCAGCACCATTAAACTAAGAGCTATCTTATTTCTTGCAATGTCCAGGCCAGTGATCTCATGATGTCCAGTAGCAAGGCCTTTCTGAAAGTTATAGCATTATATGTTTGCAAGTTGAGCTTGTCAAAGCTGTTTCCTCCTGGCTTAGTGGCACACATATCTGGGGTTTATTTTCCACTGACAGATGAATAGGGGATCCACTTAATTTCATCCATAAACACATTACTTCATGCCAGCTTCACCCAACTGGCCACTGGTTCCACAGTTCAAACAGTTCTCTCTCCTTGGGCCAGGAGTCTCCAGCCCTCCTTCCCAGAGCTGGGTTACCATCCAAACAGTCCCTTTTATTCTCTGCAGGAGCCAGTCTTGCTCCCTGCAGCACTCATCTGCAGATGCTTCCTCAAACCAGTTACAACTTCCCAGGCTTCTGTCCTACCTAACTCTCTTAGCTGGAATGTTACCAGCTCCTACATGAGCTCTCCACTCTCCCTCAGACCTATTCCTTATAAGAGCCCTGATTGGATCACCTGTCTCATGATCTTCATTCTTCCCACCTAAGGAGGTTGAGTTAAGCTTGTCACAGGAGGCCTGAGGCCCATCTTCCCTTAAGGAGCCAGCCACCCTATGACAATCATACAAAGAAATAAGAGCCAAATACTTCAGGCAACTGAAACCAACTGCTCAGGCTTCTTGTTCATTTGGTCTAGTTCCTGAGTATTTTTCCTCTCAGTATTTGCATAGTTAATCACAGCAATACATTAAACATATGGACATTTTCTTCTATGTAACAAGAACAAGCAATTTTGTGATAAAATGCACCATTTTTATATGACTCAATGTGACTAGTAGAGTACCAACTGAAAAATTGTGCCTCTCAAAACAATCCTGTAAGAAACTCGTTTTGGAAAGAGATGGTTGGTTTAAAGAAAAAGTTCTAATTGTAAAAGGATAGGCTGGGTGGGTAAATCCAGGAAATGTCCTCCAAAATAGTAAAAGTCCTGGAGGTTCTCGAGCTCCTGAGGCATCCAGTCCAAATATATTCATGAGTAAATGCTTTAACTGGAGATATTTCCATGCTCCAGAGCCAGGCAAGCCAAATAGTTGCTGAAGATCTACAAATGGTTCAAATTTATCATTGTTAATTATCTGTGACACAGTCATGATTCATCTGTCCATCCAATCCCTCCACATCAAGGTTCTGCCACTGGTTTTAAGGATAGGATTGCTCCACAAGACTGCCTCTACATGGAAGAATGAATGGAAGCAGAACTTTCTAGCTAAGTTTGACCAAGCTTGCCTCATATACATTATTGTGGCAAATCTGGAGCCATCAAATCTATAATAATTTGACCCTACAATACCTGAAAAGGGGAGCTGGTATACTAATTCTCATTCAATCTGAAACCCAGGTGGGGTCTGTGGGGTCATATCTAACAGCCATAAAAATGTCTGGCTTAACAAAAAGGAGATGTTAATTTTCCACATTGGAAAAATTAAATCCACAGAGATGGGGGTACCTATAATTTGTTCAGAGCCAGTCTAGGTTCCTTACTTTCACTCCAAAGGAATGTTCTCAAAATATTATTGAATTTCTGACTATAACTTTGATTAATTGAAATAGGGCAATTCCTCTTCGGCTAAATATAGTTTTTAATAAAACTGTTGAAATTATTAACAGCTGTGGTGTAGATAATTTACTGCTACTATCGTGAGTAGCAGCATTCTTATTTGTTAGCCTTTGCTTAAGCCTATATGCCAGCAGGTTGCCAGCTCTCTTACCAGATTCCCAGTAGTTTTGCTTCAAACAGAATAAAGCAAACTCAGCCTTTTGGAGCAGAAGTTTGTTGATTTCATATCTTAGATAGATGAGGGTTCTGCATTTCTCTGGGGTAGGGACTGAAGCATAATCTGTATCCGAGGTCTTAATTTCCTTTTCAAGGATATCAATTTTATGTTCTCTCAATTTCTTTTTAAAGGGGGCATAACAGATGATATGGCTTCTGATGAAGGCTTTAAAGGCTTCCCAGAGTGTGGCAACTGATGAAGCAGTGGGGGCATTTGTTTTTAAAAAATGTTCTAAGTACTACTGAATAGAGTTTCCAAATGATATATCAAACAGCAGAGAGATATTTAATCTTCACATTTTAGCTGGGGGTGCATACCTGGGAAGCCTAAAAGACATACGTATAGGAGTATAGTCAGATATAACAATAGTACCAATGCCACAATCAGTGACAGAATTGATCAAGTTTTGTGACACTAAGAAATAGTCCAATCTTGAATATGTCGAATAAGCTGCAGAACCCCTCAACCATATAGTCTCTGGCCAAAGCACTACCCAATCTCCACACATCTTGTAACACAAAATCAGCCATGTATGTATGAAGTACCTGACAAGTATTAATGTTTTTATATGGAGATGGAGAAGACGTATCAAGGACTGGGTCTATAGTTTCATTAAAGTCTCCAGCTACAACAACAGGATAGTGGCCCATGTCATTTATTCTCAGAAAAAAAACTATGAAAAAATTTGGGATCATCCTTGGCCTGTAGATTGGCAAAGATGATTGCAGAATTGCCAACTTAATCCAGGAAGATAGTAAATCTGCCCTCACCTTGTGTTCAGAATATTAACATTCAACTTTTTATGTATTAGTATAGCAACACCCTTTGCTTTAGAATTAAAACAGCTGGGCAGGCCTCTCAACTTCTGTCTAGTAAGTTTAAAATTTTCAAATTCTGTCAACTGTCTCTTGCAGCATGGAAATGTCAACATTCTCTTTTTTTAAAGCACTGAGTATATTTTTTTAAATCTGAATGGGGTTATTAAAACTGTTTATATTCCAGGAGACACATTTAATTATCAGAGTTGTCATTGTTAAAATATACCAGATAAGAGAGAAAGTTGCTTCATGAATAAGAGACTAGTGATTTCATTCAATGAATGTGACACAGGCCATGTACAATCCAGATAAAGAAACCATCTGGTGTGCTGCCTTCTGAGGGCCAATGGAAGAGATGTGACAAGAAGGGTAGATATTAGTCCTCCCAATCTTTGAGCCAGCTTTTCAAAAGTGTATGTTAATCATTTTCCACTTACATCATTTTTGAGATAGTTGCTGAAGAATGTAGTCCTCGGGTCACTGAATATTGTAATAATCCTTTAAATGCAACTAGCCATGCAGCCTATACTAGGTATAAGTATGTGGATTTTTCATGGATGAACATTCACATTTGAATGTAAACCTTGTTAGGTATTGGAACACTGACTGACTCATCCTCTACTTCTTATGTAATTTATAACCATAATCAGAAAAATATACTCCTTCTGAATTTTAAAAATACTCCATATTTTTAAAGTGGTTTTTTTCCTGTCCCATTATATTTACTTAGACACTGGACTGCATAGTGAAGTATATTTTAATAAATCATTTGAAATGGATACTATTTAATAAATGAATTTTAGAAATCCTTAACTGTTGTTAATAATTACATTATTAAAACTGAACAATTTTAAACTTTATATTTCAGCTGTTATACTGTTTTTACTTTTTGCATTTTACTCAGCTTAGCCATGAAAATATACAAGTCTCATTTTCAGACTCTTAGTCAGTAGCACATTTCTGCAAGATTTGGGTTGTAAATACTGCAAGTAAATATTTAAATCCATATTAGAATCTTTGCAGTAATTTTAAAAAAATGGATTAAATATATATAATTCATATTAGGTTATATAAAATAAAACAAACAACTAAAGTTTAGCCTACAATATGTGACATGTCCCTTTAAGTATTTTATATATTAATATATTGAATATATTTTAATTGGTAACACACATATAGCCCTAGAGACTAAAACATCATATCCACTCTGCCCAGCTGACCTTGATAACTCTCCAGAATGTCCATTTACTCACAACTGAAGGTTCGCCATGTTTTCCATCAGTCTTAATTTGCTAACTACTAAAAGTTGTATTCTAGGACAGACATATAGCACTAGTAATCATCACTGTAGATGTTGTGATCTAGATTTTAAAGGTAGTTATTTGTGAAAAAAAGTCTTCTCAGAATCAAATTATCCAAGATGGCCTTGAACACAGTATAAATACTTGAGAAATCTTATACTCCAAGATATCCTAACAGTTCAAGTCATTTCTATTCAGCAAAACAATATGTAAACTGATCTTTACAGCAACACATCCACATTTATAGATTCTATGAAACTACAGTCATATGGGAGACATACATTTTTACTTTCCAAGTGTAATAGCTGTTTTGCTCCTGGCCTGTCATTTTGAGTACTAAGGCATTAGCATCTCTTGACAGCAGTAGCAACAGAAGTTATGAACCAACCAATATGAACTGGGGTTTAAGTTATACGACAGGAAAGAGTCAATAGAGCCCATGGTAATAAATTGGGGACTATGAAGTCTGACATTTTTGATTACTACAAAATTGCATGAGTAATAAAATGAGAAATCCCCCACAGAAGTATTTCTCTTGCTGAAATCAGAAGAAGATGGTTCCTTTTATTTTGGGATAAAACAACACATTTACTAGAATATTTGTACAAAAGCAAATAAAGAATTCAGAGCCCTCAAGCACAATGTATAACTTGTTTTAAATGTGACCACCAACAAGGGAAATATTCTGCAACTGTGGAATGTATTACGTTTTATGACATTTTTCAACTTCTTTTGGCTGGAAACAGGACAGAAATTTTTGTCCACAGGAAACAGGACATTTCTGATTTAAAATGGTAATTTGATTAATTACCTTTAAACACTGATATAATCAGCATGAATTTCCATTCATTAAAAAACATATCACTTGCATGATAAGAATCAGACATTATATGAAAGTATCATGATGAACTTCTCCAGGTACTCTAAGTAACAGAATGTCCCAGAAAACAATTAAAAAATTTTTTTATTAAAAAGACACTATTAAGACATAAATCATGGGCTAAGGTCTACTCTCAGATGTACTGCGCAACCCCATTCATCTCTGTGGGTGTTTTGCCTATATAAAAAACCCAGAATAACACTCTAAAAAGAAAATAAGAAAGAAAAACTTGTAGCACCTTAGAGACTAACAAATTTATTTCAGCATAAGCTTTCGTGGGTTAGTACCCACTTCATCGGATGCATGGAATGAAACATACAGTAGACAGATATTTATACAGTCAGAGAAACATGATAAGGTGGAGGTGCATAGACCAACCTTAAGAGGCTAATTAATTGAGAGGAACCATGGTTCCTCAATTAATTAGCCTCTTAAGGTTGGTCTATGCACCTCCACCTTATCATGTTTCTCTGACTGTATAAATATCTGTCTACTGTATGTTTCATTCCATGCATCCGATGAAGTGGGTACTAACCCACGAAAGCTTATGCTGAAATAAATTTGTTAGTCTCTAAGGTGCTACAAGTTTTTCTTTCTTATTTTCATTTTGCTGACACAGACTAACACGGCTACTACACTGAAACTCTAAAAAGAGGATGTGCTCTCTCGGTTTTCTATTCTCAGCATTCAATAACCCCCAAAATCTCAATTAATTATTACTAGTAGTATGAGTAGCATGGCAACTGTACAGGTTTCTTGTATTATTTCACTAGATTGAATAATTGTAATGATTAATAACAGTATTTCATTAGCGGTGATTTATATGTTTTGACTATAACTCTATTAGGGTGACCAGATAGCAAGTGTGAAAAATCAGGACAGGGGATGGTGCCTATATAAGACAAAGCCTTAATATCAGGACTGTCCCTATAAAATTAGGACATCTAGTCACCCTAAACTCTGTGCACATAATATTATAGAGGTTAATGGCTCAAAAGTTAAGTTGGGGATGGGATTTGCATTTAAAGCAGGCATTAAACTTCCCAAAATTGAACACTCTTGGCCTGACTTGCCATTGCTCTGCAGCTGGTGTATTCATTTACAGAAATGGCAAAATGATTGCAAAATGCTACCATTCTAATTTGGTAGTTATTTACACACACTTTGCACTGATGTGACTATACAGGTGCATGGCAATGGAGGATCAAGTACTCAGAATGGCCCTCAGGTTGTATTCAAATTTTGCAGGCTGCAAATAGCCACAAGGGTCTGAAACTGCAGCAGAGGATCAGCATGGTGCAGGCATACCCCGGTCACATACCATTTCCTCTGGCTCTCTCTCTTTTTCCTTGCTACACTGGGAGCAAGAAAAATAAGTGGTAGTTCCTACATCAGCTTCACTCCGCTGGGGGATCCTTTTTACACTGTAGTCATTCTCCTTGAGCTAGTTAAGGTGACTTAGGTGCCAGATTCCACCTCTGATGTAGTACAAAACAGTCATGGAGCACTATAGAATCTGACCCAGTACATTTAATCCTTATTTTACAACAAATGTTCTATATAAAAGATTCTCTTTTGCTAGAAGTTGTTTGAACCAATCCCATCATTCTTTGTCAGCCTCAGGAGGGAGTCATCTGATTTTCCCATCCTACAAATTGCTCTACAGATGGTTGAAGCTTTGAACTAGCAATTGAACCTGCCTGTAGCCTCAACAACCACAAAACAATGATTTGAAAGGAATCATAGGCCTTAGCACCAATTATTCTGGTACTAGCAGAAAATTACTAGGAACATATGAGTCAATAGATTTCCACTCTCCATCTACATTTTGTATTTCTATAGATTGTGACAAATGGGTTTTTTCAGATGAAATATAAATACTAAACATCTATTTTGAAATTATATATAATGTTTATTCATTTTAAGGCAAATATATAGCAAAGTTGTTGTATAATTATGCTTAAACTGTATAGCCACAAACATGTTTAAAACAATTTAAAATAAGTCTCTTGGATTTAGATTAAAGATAAAAATGAGATGAAGGGGTAAAGCATCCCTCTGAATGATCATATGGGAGTAGAGAAGAATGTGTCCTAAGAAGCCAGAATAAATAATAACTATGTAGGCCAAATTGTGATTGCCTTACTCAAGCTGAGTAGTATCTTACTCCACAAGAAGTCCTATTGACTTTAATGAGACTATTTGTAGGGGTAGACACAACTGAAAATGAGTAAGTGTACTGCAATCAAGCACAATATCAATACAATTAAATATATTGTGTTCTAGCCAGATTCTGGTTCTGGTCCTACAAAATAATTTCAATGGGAACTGAGGGCACCTTGTATAATTGACCAGTCTGTGACTTGGAACACAGATGTTAATGGAGAATTTGACCCTATGTGCGTTGCAAGGCCAAATCCCAATAAAATGAAGAGTTAGATAGAAGAACGTTCATTTACATTAACCTGTTTTATTGGCAATCTTAGTAGTTTAATGTACACTAGCTGGGTTTAATTCTAATATTGTTTATTTTATCTGCATGGCTCTGATTGACACTGCACATTCATCACTGTGAAGATGTTATTTCAGGAAATTCTGATTCAGGCTGACCAAAGGCTACTATCATTCAGTATTGCTATAGTGATATAAGAGCTATAGCTGCCCAAGATTTTCAAAAGTGTCTAGTGATATTAAGGGCCTCAATTTTGCATTCCCAGTTTGAGATGCCTTACAAGTGCCAACAGCTCAAGTGGTGCACTAAAAACTGAAGCACCCAATAATAATAAACACTTTAGAAAATCTTGGTCAAATTCTTTTTCACACTAAATTCCTGTGTGTTTTACACTCAGAGGGGAACCAGAAACATTGACAGACCCAATAATCCTTGAAACTAGTTAGGACCTTCAGTGTTTCCCATTAGCTTTCCAAAATCCGACAATAATCTCAGAATAGAAAAGAGAAAAAATGAGCAAACTAATGCATCGGTGCTGTCAGCACACTGGCAATGGTATAATCTCTTAAACTGTTTTCTTAATTCTAATTTTATAAAACACCACATGGGATTGAAATATGTTGTCTCCCTCAGTGGCAGCTGTAATGTGGTGAAAACAATCAGGGATTTTGTGTATTTCAGTGTGTTTTAAAGCTTCCTTTCTGCTTGTTTGATGAATGAAAAATAAATGCTGTACATGGAACATAGCTAGAGAGAGTGTGTCCCAGTTATGAAGATAGGAAGGGTACCTCAGTGCAGGCACAGCTCAGTGTATATTCTGGGTTTATAATCAGATCAGGATTCAACATTTGCAGTATATGTATGATTTTACATTTCTTTCATTTAAAAAGGGCTTTCGACAATAACAGTCAATAACAGAAAAGCAAGAGAGCAGCAAAATCTGCTCCAGTTTTGCTATTCAAAGCTCTGGAAGTGGGAGCTGTTCTTTCCCTCCTACTTTTAACTTTAATCACTGTTGCTGACTGTTGTTCTGTAGCTGGAGAGTTCTTCAGCACTATGTGACTGGCTAGCAGCTGGCATGCACAGTCAGCATTGCCTTCATTGTCAGAATTTGCTATCGGTAATAACACTGGCAATAACTACCTAACATTTTTTCTACCATAATAAAACATGCTTCCATCTCCTCCCTGGACCACAAGTACCAAATTCTAGTGGGTGATGAGGAGCCTCTCAGAATTTGCTTACCTCAACTGTTGTCATCATCTTGGCCCACGGGTAGCAATTTCTGAGAGTTGAGAATGAACACTGTCAGGATTTTTTCTCTCACCTTACCTTTGAACCAAGATGATGAGATATTAAATTCTGACAGGTGAGAATGGACCATGTCAAAATTTGCTTCCATAGCCTTCCCTTGCCCCTGGACCAACTAAAGCACATTCTGATAGATGGTGCCAATTCCATCAGAAATTGCTTCCCTTCACCTTTCATTTGCCCCAGACAGTTTCTGGCGGCTGACTATAAACCCTGTCAGAAATTGCTTATGCTTTCCTGTCCTTAGTCCTGGTCCAGGGGATGAAATTTCTGACGAGGAAAAAAAGAAAAACTCTGGAAATGGCTCCCCCCACTTGTCTTTCCTCTTGTTCTGTAGCGAGCAGTGCTCACAGGCAGCAAGCACTACTTCAGTATGCTTGTAAGGGTTATAGCAACATTTTTTTTTGTATTGGCAAAACAACCATTTCCCCCTAATTTAATTCTCAGAAACACTTGAATGGTTTTAACTGAAATGTTCCAGAAAACTGTAGCCTGAGGGAGGCAGAGAGCATGCATGGAAAGTTTCAGCCCAACTGGCCCTGGCTTGAAAAAATAAAGCAGGACTGAAAATAGGGGCTCTAAACAAAGCATTAGGTAAACAATTTTAGGGCCTGCTGCTGTTCCCCCTATGATAATACAAGCTTTTGAAATGTATTTCTCTTTGGAATAATTTTTTTCTGCTTTTCGTGTGAGCAGAACATATTTTTTCTTAAAACCATGATAAAGCTTACACCATTGTTGTAGCTGTGTTGGTCCCAGGATATTAGAGACAAGGTGGGAGAGGTAACATCTTTTATTGGACCAACTTCTGTTGGTGAGAGACAAGCTTTGGAGTGAAGAAGAGCGCTGTGTCTCTTTCACCAGTAGAAGTTGGGCCAATAAAATACATTACCTCGTTATAAAGTTCAAACAGACATTTATTAATTCAAACGAAAGGAACATTTCTGAAGAAAAATATCCCTCCATCCCCAAAAAACTAGATTTCATGGACCACACAGGGTACACGTGGCTAGAGCCATGAACAAGGAATGGTCATTTTGCTCAGATTAACTAAACTCTTATTGATGGCTCTAGCCCTGCACAGATGCGGGACCCACAGAGTGTAAAGAGGCTGTTGGTCAGCGAGGGACTTCGTGCTTTATGCCAGGTAACCCCCCCCCCTTCACTTTCATCCTTCTGCCTGTGCCTTCAACCGGACAATTAGGACCCCCCAGTTGCCGCCACGGGCAGGGAACTCTTTTAACCACCACAAGCATGTCTCCGAGTGCTTAGCCGGGCTCAGGGCGTAGTGGCATCGCGGCATGTCAATGCATCGTCTCCCGCCGGCCGCAGCGCTCAGTTTTCCGGCCAGATCAATGCTGCCTTATCCAGGCGCTGGGCTACATTATGGCTTTAGCGCCACAGCCCGGCTTAGGCAGGAGGCGATACCCCTCCTCTTCCCCATTTCGGCCCCTTTAATCCCTTCTTCCCGTTTCTACCCTCGCCCTCGTTTCTGCTTCCATTCCTTCAATTTACCTCTCTGTGCTCCCCCCTCTAGTCAGTTTTGCCCAATCTTCCTCACTTTTGTTCCCGCCTTCCCGTTTTTGCCCCCTCCACTTCCTTCTCTCCCCTCTTCCCCTTGCCCCATTTTTACTCCTGTTTTCCGTGGAGAGCAAATTCTGATGGCAAGTGAGGGCAGAGTTAGGGCAGCAGCTTCACTGTTGTTACTAAGCAGCAGCACCGATCACTTCGGCAGGGAGGAAAATCCGACAGGGAGGAGAATGCAGCACTACACGTGTAATGTTACACCCCTCCTTTCCTGCCTCCAACAAATCCAGGCTCGCTCCAAAGCCCCGGACTATTCCTGCAGTATTCTGAGAGTGGCAGAGTTGGGTCGCAGCAGATGGAAGCTGTGTACTCATCCCATGAGCCCCCGCCCCCTCTCCCATGCCTTTCCCCTAGCCATCTCCGTCTCCCTTCCTCTCCAAACACGCCCAGTAAGGCGCTCGTGAGTCAGGCTCCCCCACACACTAACCCGAGTGCACTACTCCAGCAAAGAAGAGCATCCATGATTCCTGATCCCTGAACTGATCCTAGGGCTGCAAAGCCGGATCAGAGGTGACCAGCAGGCAGCATTATCTTCTCTCCTTCCAGCACAAAGAAAGAACTATGTGCAAAATCTTTTTCATATAGGTAAGTTTGGAGCATCCTTTCTATAAATCCATAACTTTATTTCCAGGAGCTTTACAAGATATCCAAGTGCCTCGATCCAGAAGTGCCCCTGGCTGTTTTTTTCTTCAGATAAATTAAACATTGTTAATATTTCTATTTACTTGTCTTTTATGCTTAACTATAGAAAAATCATGTGGGTTTTTCCAAGGGGAATTATTATTTATGAAGATATGAAAAAAGTCAAATTAGAGGAAGCTCTTTTTAAAAAGTAAAATTTGCTAACGAAAACTGAACTGATAGCATACAGGACACTGCTCCAAGAAAGATATTTAGAAAGCCAACCTCCTATCCCCCCCAAATCTGTCATTTTGAAAATGTACTTTAAACATAGCTATATAAATTATCTGTATAATAGTTACTTTATTTGAAAAATATATAATATAACTGATTAAAATATGCAGCATTGAGTGAAAACATTTGAATGTATTTATTAAAAACTGTTGCACTTTTAGTCACTGGAAATTAATGGAAGAAAATGTAAATATCTGTATTTTTATTACACTAGCAATCCTTTTCTATTTATGCACAGTATATATGTTATTTATTCTTATTTTAAAGGTCAGCTCTAACTTTGTATGCAAGTTGCTGAGGCTGCCTTTTCCATCCTTACAGAACTGTAGCCAATTCTAATGAATCTCCTAAAATTGAAAGATCACAGCCACATTATTATAAAACTTAAAATACTCAAATCCTGGAACATGATACCACACTGGTCTGAATTAAAGCAAACTCATTTGATCTGTACTAATGAAAACAATGAAATATTCATTTTACTGGATAAAAACAACATTCACTTTCATAGCCCTGTGTTGCAGTCCTCACTCAGACAAAACTCCCAATGATTTATTAAGAGCTCAATTCTGCATTCCTTAGTGATATGGGTAGCCCTTTTGGCTCCAGTATGGACTGACTAGTCATGTCAGCTGGAAATGGAAAACTGAGCCCCAGTGCAAAGGTTGTATCTAAACTTTCTTTTTCAGAATGTTCAAGCTTCTATGTATGCATGTATATTCAGGAATATGTCTTCAAGAATTGTATCTCAATAGGACTTCCTTAAAGTAATGATATTACTAATTTCTTGGATGCTACATTTGTATCTGTAAATTTGTTCAGGATGCAAGAACTGATTTTACAATGAAAGTGACTGTGAGCTGTTTTATTATAGAATCAGTTTATGAACCCTGATTTCACACTTTTTAATTTAAAAGCCTTTGTATTGCTTACAAGGGGCTGTTTTATGCTAATTTTTCTGGCTAAAACATAGATTTTTTAAGGGACCTGTCACACAGTATGGACTCAGGCAAAACTCTTACTGAAGTCAATAGAAATTTTGGTTGAGCCAGGAATGTAGGCTGAACTCTCAGTAAATTAATTTTGGACAGACAGGAAGTTATTTATTAACTCTAAAGTTCCAAGCAAAGCCATGCTTTTTCTGTGCAGGCTTAAACTATTGTTTCTCAAATATGTTAACTGAAAGAATCTATTGGTCCAGTTCACAGTTAATGATAGATGAAATTATACAAAACCTTTAAAATTCAAAGTAAAATCATTTCTGCCTAAATTAACAAAACAGTTTTATGTTGTGACTCTGTGAAGCACACACTAGAGTACACAACCCAGTGGGAGGGAAGACAGAGGTGCCTTAAAACCTTCTCTGCTCTGCGTGGATTTATGGTTAGTTGGGGGGAGGAGGCTGGTGTTGTCCCTGGCATTGAGCTGATTAAATTGGCCCTACATTGCTTCTGTAGTGGGGGAATTCTCCCCAGCCATGTGCAGTGTCTTTATGGCCCATATTTACTGCAGTCTGGCATATGGAAGTTGGAGCATGTGGAGGGAGACGGGAGATTCTTTCCCCAGGATTATGAACTATACTTCTGTTAACTTCCATGGGAAACAACAGTTGAAATCTGCACCCAAAAGGCATGATTTTGCTTGTGATATCAAATCTAATAATTACCCTCTTGTCAGCCTGAACCAGCAAACATTCTGGTCATTTTTGCGGGTTGGCCTTTCAACCATTTATTATTAATTATTTCTAGTTTGATAGTGCTCAGATGTCCCAGTCAGGATTTTGGCCCTATTGTGCTATGTGCTGTAGAAATATTGAAAGCCACGGTCAATGGTCCAAAGAGATTTCCATCTAAAGGCCAATCCTGCAGTTTGTAAGGGTGGACCCTTCCACCAGCACAGAAGTCACATTGGGGTCCAACCTCACGGATAGCAGAACTGGGTCTTAAACAATAACAGGCAGGGTGGAGGTTAGGGATATAATTAAAATATGTAAAATATCTATTTATGCCTGCATTAAATACATATTTAAATACACTCTATTTAAAAAACAAACAAAAATAATTAAATGAAAATCACCTAAATATAAGAGACCCACCCACCCAACCCTTAATTAAATGGATAATTACCAGTAGGCATCATGGGAGAAATGGGTCTTGAGGACTATGATTCTATGTACTAGACTTTTCAGTGAATAATGAATGTGAATCTATTCTGTGAATAACAATCTACCACCATAGATTATTAGAAAGCAGTTCATTGTGAACTTTTTACATTCACATGTGGAGTTGTTCTGATAGGACGTTTTTCTGTCCCTAATTTCATAAGAGTAACTCTTTTGGGGTTTCCATCTCAAGTACTCATGATTACAAACGTGAAATTCACTTTCCATGAATATCCTAAAATATTTGATTAAAATTTGCTGTTCCAGCAAACATTCTTCCAGTAAACTTATTTCCTGAACTATTCCTGGAAGGTAAACACAAAAGTGTCTGAATCCATTTAAAATTAAAAATGGATATTTGAAAAAAATGTGCACAGTATTCAGCCAGCTCCGATTCTGAATTAAATTTAATGTGTCACCTTTACCTTTATTGATGTTTGGAAGGGAAAAAAAAGAACAATGGAGTGTACAAGGGAAAAATATACTCGGCCCAAATCTATTTGTATGGTATGGCTATACTGCAGTCACAGGGTGTCGAAGACATACCCAAGCTTTAATCTAGCTATCTCTGGTCCCGGAGAAGTGAAGTTGCAGCACATGTGCTCCAGCATACAAGCCTGCCTGGAACCCTTAGAAATTACTTGCCGGGGGCTAGCTCACACTGAAGCATGTGTTGTTGTGGCTAGTTTAAAGCTGGCTAGTTTAAAGTCAGGCATAGGCAACTTCTATTGATTTCCATGGAAGTTGCCTGTGGGCAGAATTTAGCACACACTATTTAGAAATATGACAGCACTGAATTACTCCATTTTGCTATTTACAACACTCCTCTCCCTCCCATTGTCATGGAAATGAACTGTATACATGCACGTAATACAATACAACTAAGGAGGTTGGAATCCCATATATTACTTCCTAGAAAAATCCTCTTTAAGACTTAATGTATCCAGAAGACAGGGCTGGCGCTTCCACTAGGCGAACCTAGGCAGTTGCCTAGGGTGCCAGGATTTGCGGGGGGTGGGGGGGGGGAGGAGGGGCAGTGATGGGAGACTAGATGGGGAGGACTCCCTGAGTTACTACAGAGAATTATTTCCCAGGTATCTGGCTGCTGGGTCTTAGACACATGCTCAGGATCTAACTGAATGCCATATTTGGGGTCGGGAAGGAATTTTCCCCCAGGTCAGATTGGCAGAGACCCTGGATTTTTTTTGCTTTCCTCTGCCGCATGGGGCATGGGTCACTTGCAGGTTTAAACTAGTGTAAATGGTGGATTCTCTGTAACATGAAGTCTTTAAATCATGATCTGAGGACTTCAGTAATTCAGCCAAAAGTTAGGAGTCTATTACAGGCAGGGGTGCTGGAACGGGGTGGTGGGGGGAGGCAGGTGGCCATGGCCCCCCACTTTTTAACCAGCCATAAGGATGAGTGATGGGGGAGGGAAAGGGGTTTTGGGGGGAAGGGGTGGCATGGGGCAGGAGGAGGGGTGGTGCGGAGGGTGGGGCATGGTTTGTTAAGGCACCGGTGGCCCCCCCACTGATAGGAAGCTTCTGCTGACCCTGATTACAGGAGTGGGTAGGTGAGGTTTTATGGCCTGCAATGTGCAGGAGGTCAGTCTAGATCAGTGGTTCTCAACTGTGGTCCACCGCTTCTTCCGGGAAAGCCCCTGGCACACTGGTGTGTTTACCTGATGTGTCCACAGGTTTGGCTGGTCGCGGCTCCAGGCCAATGGGGGCTGCGGGACGCGGCGCGGGCCAAGGGATGTGCTGTCCGCCGTGTCCCGCAGCCCACATTGGCCTGGAGCGGCGAGCCGCGGCCAGTGAGAGCCGCAACCGGCCAAACCTGCAGACACGGCAGGTAAACACACCGGCCTGGCGCGCCAGGGGCTTTCCCTGAAGAAGTGGTGGACCACAGTTGAGAACCACTGGTCTAGATAAATGATAGTCCTTCTGACCTTAAAGTCTATGAGTCTACTTTTGAGGACAGCACTGGAAGGATTGGCATTTCTGTGAGGCTGGGAAGTACAAATCTTTCACCTAGGTTCAGGCCACCAAACATCTGTTTTGGAGATACAGGGATGACATATGTTAACTGTTTATCAATGGAGAAATTGGAATATGTTAGTATGAGTCATTGTTACACAGGGTGAACTCCTGGCTGCATTTGACACAACTGCTTTGACCTCAGTGGGGCCAGGATTTCATTTACAAACTTGAAATACTGTTTTCTTTGTTATCTGAATGTATTTACTTTTCAATTTAAAATAGCATAATGTTTAAAAAACATAAGCCTAAAGGGCCAACAGGATTTCAAAATTTGTTGATAGTAGTGCCCAAGACTATTCATGTTGTGGAAGAAATTTCATCTCACTCCCTGGAAATGAAAAAAACTGCTTTTCATAAATCTTTCATATTACATAACTCCACAATCCCCTCAGCACTGCCTCTTTAGTTTCAAACACTTTGCAGCCTGAAGCAGAGCCATGTCAAATTCAAGCACTCTGTTCATAATCAGAACTAATGTTCATGATATATAAAAAATCACCAACAGATCATTTAGTCTAATACGTTAAAGTTTATAGTCTTTAAGGATATCTAAAATAAACCGAAAAGTTAAGATCGATGTAAGTATTTTAGTCTAGCTTTAAAAAACAACTAAAAATTTAGAAAAAAACACCCAACCAACCTATGTTAAGGAAACATTTAGGCTGCGTGATTAAGAACTCAAAAGTCAGGAATGCCAATATTTGGGTTGCACCCAAACAAACCTTATGTATTATAATACAGTCTTCACTCCTTCCCCAGCTAAAGTGAAGTTCTGGCATGACATCTTTCTAGAAATTTTCCAAAGTGCACAGCAACTCTCCCTAACCCATTTCTACCTTAAAAGGTCTTCAGGGATCAAGCCTCGTGCCCCAGTGGAGTCTGCTTCCGCTAAGTGTACATCAGTACTCTCTTGAGCATTAAATCAGCCATGTATGAATGTCTATCTCACCTTCTTAAAATACATGCTATGTGTGTTAGCAAAAATAAGCACCCTGTGATTATCACAGTGCCAGAACAAAAACAAGTTTTGCCGAAACAGTTGAAGACATAAATACAATTGTTTCCATGTTCATTTTCAAATTTCTAATCCCAGCTGTAGGAGTGTTCAAAACAGGTAATTAGAGGTTTTTATAATCAGAAACGTATATTATTTTCCATTCCCGCCATATGCAAAAATGGCTGAACTATTTCTGCTCAATCTTTTCAAAAAAGTTCATCTTTGGACAGACTCTAAGCTTGGAAAATTTCATTCTGAAAAATGAAAATTTCAAAGTTATGAGCAACTATAAACGGCATCAGGATTGAAAACATTATGCAGTCAAACTAAAGCTCACAGCATCTCCTATGATAATGCACAGATGCATATTTTAAAAGTGTTTAAAAGCTTGCAATTTTTATGTAAGATAAAGTTATCTCAGTATTTGCAAGTAGCTCCATGTACTGAAGGCCTCATGTACTGTGTGACAAGATTCTTGAATTCTGCAGCAACCTGGTGAATCAGATACCCTGGGCCTAGCCTATACTCTTCATTATGGGTAAAATTTATCCCAGTATGGAAAATCAGTACAAGGGGCCATGCACCACTTAAGTCCCATATAGGGACTATTTTGACCTCCCTATACAGTGGAAAAATATATGACTACACCATAGGAAATACCTTGAATACTACAAATACTGAGGTATCTAACTGTAGATATTTATTCAACGCAATTGGTAATTTTAAGGACACAGTTACACATTTCATATATAAACCTATACAAGGTTCTTACACTTATATGTAATGTTCCAACTTAATACACACAAATAGATTTTATGGTGTTGCCTGGTAGTGACACTATATTTAGGGTTGTGTTATAAAATGGGCTTTAGATGAGGGATGTATTCCTGTGTTTTCTCTAAAAATAGGTGGCCTAGCAATGTGAAATTTCACAATGACCTTTGAATTTTCTATTCAGTTTTTGCTGGTTTCTCTTTATAAGTTTTTAATAAGAAGTCTTTGAAACTCATGCAATTTTTGTTCTTGGAGATCTGACCTTTGATTGTTGACTGATATCTTTTTAAAAACATTGTTTCTCTGCACAAAATTTGAGATACCAGTGTATCTTGTGTAGATCTGTTGTAACATGTAGGGTTTTTTGCGGGGGAAATGGATCTCATTTTTACCTGTTGTTCATCATAGCTGAAAGTTTATGCACCAACACCTGCTATACTTTTCTGTCAGATGTTATACTACAGATGTTTGTTGTGCAATACCTGTCATAACCTACCACCACTGGTTAATTCTTTAAAAAACCCTAGGAAATTAATATACAAAAAACTTTGTTGTGAAGAAGTTATGGTTGCTAGATACACAACAAACCTGGCATAATCCCATAAAAGTAAGGGTATGAACAGTTAAGCCACCTACAAGTAGATATCCTCTTCTCCTTCACCCATGGGCACACCGCTTAACTGTACAATACACCACAGATGGCACACCTTGACCTTTACTCTGGCCCCTAAGTATCCAGCCTTCCATCACTACCTTTAACAATTCAAACCCTCCTATCCTACCACATCAAACATCCACAATTAATTTTATTGGTAGAAGGTAGTTTGGTAAATGGGTGTGAGTAGAACAGCAGGTTAAGGGGAGCAGGAATAAGGTTGAGATGTCTGGTCTGTGCTATATGGCAGTTTTGATAATGTTAAGGATTGTCTGTGGGTAGATGAGCAGGGCATATGTATCATAAGGTGATTTAACCTTTCATTGCCTTGCTTTTGTGAGGTTGTGTTAGGTAAGCGATGCTTATGGGAACCCTAAGTCTGCTTCACAACAAAGCTTTTTAAATATCTAGAATATTTTTGAGGGAAACAGTAGTAAAATATTTACCAGCTGCATAAAAAGGTTACTACAATTATGACAGGAAGATGAGGGAATTATGTCAGACAAGAAAAATGTTTTATGAGAAGGGTAATAATATACAAAGTAATTGTAAAAAAGTAATTTTAAAATAAATTCAAATAGAAAACTGGTAAAATTCAGTTGGAGTTTTCTGCAATGTCATACATGCCATGTTAGATATTTTTAAATAGAAAAGTGCATCTGAGAGTATGTAGTAATCGATTGCTTGATTTTGTAAACTAATGCCAGATATTTTAAAGAACAGAACTAACTCAGCTAATGGTATTAGTCTAATTCCTAAAAAAATATCACCACCATTGGCACGTTGTTGGCAGTCTCAGTAGAGAGGGTAAGCATCAGCTACTTTCTCTGGACTTCAGAGTACTAATACTTTGTGACAAAGTTCCTCCTCTTCCTCGGTGGGTCCTGCGCTTATTGGCAGATTTTTTTGTTTGCCTCAGAGATCTTCCCCTCTGGTAGAACCCACAATCTAGATCAACTCCTCCTGTGCTTGATCAGGAGTTGGGAGGTTTGGGGGGAACCCGGGCCCACCCTCTACTCCGGGTTCCAGCCCAGGGCCCTGTGGACTGCAGCTGTTTAGAGTGCCTCCTGGAACAACTGCACAACAGCTACAACTCCCTGGGCTACTTCCCCATGGACTCCTCCCAACACCTTCTTTATCCTCACCACAGGATCTTCCAGCAGTACACCCTCTTACTCTCAGCTCCTAGTGCCTCTTGCTCCCAGCTCCTCACACGCAACCTCCTTCCACAGCTCCTGACATGCTCTTATATAGAACTTTCTTGTGTGCCCCAGCAGCCTTTGCATGGTGCATGTCTTTTACAGACAAGAATCACAAATGCTGCCAGGGCTCAAAAGTAGCCTGAGTGACATGCTGAGAACTAACTTGTCAGCCAAAGCTGCAGCTCATAACAGAATGCAGACATGTGTCTTGGTCCACTTTCATCAAGTGCTTGTATTCAGAGAGGGAATCAGTCAATGAGACTTGGAGTATAGCTGCCTGCCAGGTTTTGTCCTTTCTTCTCTCCTATTTGCCCCACTCAAAAAAAAAAATCCCCACAGTGGCAAGAGGATTTGCTGGCTTTCATTCCAGCCCTTCCTATCTGCAGTGTTAGCTGGACTGACATTATGGAAAATACATTTAATTATCACCGCTCTTTTTTTCCCCTTTCATCTTCCTTCTGGTTCCTAGGGGTTCACTGTGACGGGGCAGGCTGGCCCCGCACTGGTATTGAGAGGGTTAACCCTTCCCTGCTGGTAGAGGAAGTCCCGCCCCGAGGCTCTGCTGGGCATGCTCCAACCGGGAGCCAAGTATAAAAGCCTGCAGAGCTGCTCAGTCAGGGCTGGCGGCTGAGGGAGGAGGAAGCCCAGCGGAAGCTCCAGCCCAGGAGCAGCAGTACCTCGTTCAGGAGGGAACTGAGAGACCGGGAAGTAGGACCAGAGACTGGCAGCTGTCAGAACCCCAGGGAGCATTGGGGGCTGAAGAATCTGAAGACCCTGAGGACCCAGGGACTGCTACATCCGGAGAAGGGGTAGGAAGTGACCCAGGGAAGGGAAGGGAGTGGTATCTCCCACCACTCTAAGGGCAGCGTGTTGCGGTAGGATTCCCCGCTGACCCGGGGAGGACCACGCTGTTAAAGACAGGGCCCTGGGTCAGAGCCCGGTGGAGGCGGGTGGGCCCCGGGCTCCCCTACCGGGGGTCTCTGAACCCCAGTCTCCATCAGTGTGGAGACGTACTTCACCCACCCCCTTCGTAACTCGAAGGAGATAGATGGACTCCGGCCGCTAGGCCCCGTGATCCCCCGGGGAGGGGATTTAGAAGGACTTTGACCATTGGGCCAGACGGCCCTGACTACCGGGGAGGTAGTCGAACTGCCATAAGCGCAGGGAGGCGGGGTTAACCTCGTCCCCCCCTGGAAACAAAGGGGTGACGAAGTGCAAAGCCCGCCACATTCACAAACAAGTGAAGGAACTGGGGAGGTTGCAGACAGTCAAGTTAGAAGGTAGCTATTTAATGATATTGCATAATTATATAAAAATGAGTGAAATGAGTATGGGTTGCATAGAGGCCTAATTTTGTGCAGCTTCATGTGTGACTGTTCTTGATAGTGAGCAAAAGTCATTGATTTTTCCCTGTGCAGTAGCAGTAAGTATAGGGGAGGCAGGAAGCTATCTTTCACACAACTCAGAAGAAAGGACAACCAGAGACAGCCCAGGGTTCTAGAGAAGCCAATGGGGAGGTTAATGAAGAGAAGCAAGAGCTGCTGGGAGGGAGCTTAGTATGGGAATAGGGATTGGGCAGGAAGGAGGAGAGCCTGGAGGATTGCTGGTGGAGGAGTGAGCCAGGGCAGTGGAATCCTGGGGACTGCAGGGTTGCTGGAAATATGAGAGAATCTCTTGCAGCCTTCCTTATTCTGCCCCACTCTCCATTAGCCTCTCCACTCCTGACCCCTTCACTCTGCTATCCCTTCTCTCTCTCTCTCTCTCTCTCTCTCTCTCTCTCACAGACACACACACACACACACCCCACATTTGTACTACCAGGTACTGCTGCTGGCACTACGTCCTCCTCCCCGGGTCAGATACCAGCTGGGGGAGAAGAGTGAGGAGAGACAGAGGTCACTTGATAGCAAAAACCTGATTCCAGAGTATATCCCACCACCTGGGAAGAGGAACTGCAAATGCCTAGTTGAATGCATGAGATGGCAGCTGAGATGCAGACAGGTGTGATAGGTCTTGCGACAGTGTAACTGTCACACACAATGTCTGATGCTTGGCATCCCTTTGAGTTGTTTGTTGGGGATTGGGCAGTCACAGGAAGGGGTGAAAGCTGGAGAGGAACCCATACATCTTGCTGTACAGAGGGCTTCACAAAATGTGGAGCTAGTCATGCTTCATTGGCTTCTTGGTTGAATTTCTTGCTACCCAAGCCTACTTAGAAAATCTGGATGCAGGAGTCAAATAAATGCAATTGTCATTTTCATAGTAATGCAAGCCCAGCTCATGCCATGTACAGAGCAGTGAATGTAGTACCCTGTGGGTAACATCACTTGTAGTTTCAGAGATCATTATAATAGCCACTGAAAGTGTGGAATATTGACCACTCTTATATGACAGGAATACTGACCTTTGCCTGCTAGTCTGCAGTCCCCTTCATGCGCCCACTGGAATTTCTTGTAGACCTCCAATACAGCTGGACAAGCCACTTGTAGCAGTGTGAGGGATTTCACCCTCTCTGATTTCTTTGCATTACCACTTGCCCCCAGGAAAATTCAGAAGTGCTGCAACCATCTCCTCCAGTTCTCTGTCTGGTTCCCTTTTATACTCAGGGTTTTGGGAGATTTAGCTTACTCCATTTCTGTGAAAGATTCAGTTTTCTTCTGATACCATATAATAAAGACTGGAGTGCTCAGGAGCACTGGTAAGCAATTGGACTTTATTTCCTGGCCCCAATCACAATCAGAGTGACATATGTCAATGCCTATGTCACGTGGCAGAGATCAGAATCTATTGACTCTTGCGGAAACCATTACAGAAACTACAGTTTACAATTATCTAATGAAATCTTTAAAAACTCAGAGACAGGCAAATACAGGAACAACAGCCCAGCCCAGACTTTAACTCCAGTCAAACGGAAATGGCCAGTCATGTAAAGGATATGTTAAATATTTTACAAAGTTCACTGTCAGGGTTCCCCCCGGTCACTCTGAACTCTGGGGTACAGATGTGGGGACCTGCATGAAAGACCCCCCTAAGCTTATATTCTACCGTCTTAGGTTAAAACTTCCCCGAGGCACAAATTCCTTTCCTTGTCCTTGGACAGTATTGCTGCCACCACCAAGTGATTTACACAAAAATTCAGAGAAGGGTCACTTGGAATCCCTATCCCCCCCAAATATCCCCCAAATCCCCTTCACTCCCTGTCCTGGGAAGGCTTGAGAATAATATACCAACCAATTGCCTTAGCAATGTGACCACAGACTAGACCCTTTGTCTTCAGGACACTGAAAATCAATCAGGTTCTTAAAAGAAGAACTTTATTTATAAAGAAAAAAATAAAAGGATCACACCTGCAAAATCAAGATGGAAGGTAACTTTACAAGGTAATAAAAAGATTTAAAACACAGAGGATTCCCCTCTGGGCCCAGCTTCACAGTTTCAAAAACAGGAATAAAACTACCTCTGAAGCATAGGGAAATTCACAAGCCAAAACAAAAGATAACCTAACACATTTCCTTTCCCTACTTACAATTTCTGTGGTTTTAGATGAATTATTCTAGGTATATTTTCAGGAGCTATTGTATCTGCTTGGCTTCCCGCTCTGTCCAGAGAGGGAACAACAAATACTTTCAAATCTTGGGCCAGAGGGAGGGGAGTGGATGGAAGGATCTTCTTTCCTCATTGATCCTTCTGGTCAGGTGCCAACTAGGTTTGAACTGCTTAACCCCTTACAGGTAAAGCAATCCAGTGCAGCTGCCAAAGTGGGATTTTATGCTACTGCATATATAAAGGTTGCTACACTTCCCCCTATATTTGACACTCATAGAAAGAGAATTTCCATCAGAATCTGTAAGCAAACTATTACAAGGTTCTGCCTAAGGCATTTTAAATACTATGGCTGGAGTGAAATCTACACTTAAGAGGGAAATCGTCCTATTAGTGTGCAGCACCTGGCAAAGAAGTGCAGGAAGAAGAGAGATGTACCTGTGCAGGAGCCATGCAGCCTATTAGTAGCCAGTCCTCGTCACTAGCGCTTAAGGCAGAATCATGGCTGGCTGCTTTGTGAGGAAAAGGCATGCCTTTCTCTCCCACTAACACACCTGCCTAGCACAGGGCAGGATTTAACCCTACATTTTTGCACAGAAAACATGATGAGCTAAATGAGCTCCACGTTGGGTATGACACTTCCCAGGAGTACTCAGGGTTGTGAGGCACCTTGCTATCACTGGTCCTTAGTGTGAGAAATTACAAGACCTGCAGTTCCCGAAGGAACAGTGCCCTGCAGCTTACTCATTATACCTTAGAACACAGCTTCACTTAATACATAGCGCTTAGATTTATTTATGGAGAAATCAAGTATAAAGACTTACATATAAAATAAAATCCTAACATGTATTCTAGACCCTAAACACAACTCACAAGATGCCCTCTTGTCTAGTAAGGTACTGAAGTCCTTCTTAGAGCACTCTTTAACCAGGATGGCTGAGACTCTTCTTTCATTGCATCAAGTCTGATGGCAATTTGTCTCCCTCAGTGACGGATGCCAAAGCATCTTTCTGCACCCCAAGATATACCAGTCCAGTCCTTTGTTCTTCATCTCTAAAACAGGACCCTACCCCACCTGTTTTATTTCTTAATTTTCCTTCTGAAGTCCCCACAATCTCTCCATTAGAATTTGATTCAGTATGCAAATAGATCCCCATTGTAAGACACACAATGGTCAGCCAGGGATATAAATGTATCCCATCTCCTGTATGGTGTAACTTCACTGAAGGCACGCTACCTCTGGATGACCTGCCTTCAACTACAAGGCCCTAGGAACATAATTTCCAATATATATATTTCTCCTTACATATTATATGCACATACATTTCACAAAGATTATGGTGATCAGTGTGACACAAGCTTTCAGTAGAAACAATACATGACCCTCTTTAGAGAATTAAAATGTAAATACCAGATCCAGGGGATCCTTGTAACAATTATGCATACCTGTACCCTCTGCCAGTTGGCATCAAGAGATCCTTTGGTCACAACAAGTTTAAATTATCTTTTCAACCTTAAAGTTCTACGTTAGAAATTCAGTAATATCTGTAGGTAAAGATGATTGCTTTAGAAAAGATCAGCAACCAATTCAAATGCTCCTGGACAGTCACAGAAACGTCTGCAAACTCCCTTATTCCACTTGCATGTTTCCTAAAACATGTTCACAAGCCCATAACAACAACACAAAGGCTACATTCAAAAGAAGACTTGTGAGCCTGTTATAAAGACAATAAACAATTTCCTGGGAACTAAAGATAAAAATAAAAATAAGGGAGGCATTACTCTCACGAGGAAAGTGTGCTCAAAGGATGAACCATGGAGAATCAGAAAGCATCCATCCAAAAGAAGAATGAAAAATATCACCACAACACTGATACTGTGACCTGAAGTAGGAGTGAAACTTCAGGGGGAAATTCAGAGGGAAATGTTCTGATAACACCATCTGCTCATTTGTACTAAGCCAGATTTCCCTATCACAGGCCATCATAATGTCTTATGCATGTTTTTCCACTGAGGACAATGTATGTAAGTACATAATTTATCTTGACATCAGTATCTCCTACCATATCCAATTACCAAAGTTAATGAATTCTTGAATTGTTTTAAAGAAAATACTGAAATAGTTTTCCCTTTTCACTGGAGACAGTAATAACCATTACCTTTACTTCTGTCACTTCACTGCTTCTTTAATTTGCCAAATGAAGTAACATATCATTCAGATTCTGTTAATTCAACAAATAACACTACAATCATACTTCATATATATATATGAAGTATGATTGTATTGTTTTATATATAAAAAACAATGTGTATATATATACACACACAAAAGTTACCTTAGGGTAAAAAAAGCTGCTAGCAGTTCACACTCTGCTCAGCTGAAGGATGGGGACAAACCTGTGTAAAGCCTGAACAAATTCTTTGTTATTACTACATTTTCCACGAACCTGCAAAGTGCAAGAGGCTGTGCTCTTGCAAAATACATGCTGAAAACTGAAAATCATGTCAGATGTGATATTTCGTTCATAGCATTTAACATGGATTCTGTATTAAAACTTTCTTTTACCCTTCCACATCCAAGATAAATCTTTTGTTCCGAATTTTTGTTGATATTTCTCTGGTATATATTTTGTTAATATTTTAAAGCATGCCTGCAAAACTATTCCTATCAGGAACTTGATGATCAATAGTTAATTTCAGATCTGTAGTGTGGTTTTGCACAAAATCATTTTGAATGATATACTCTCTATCTTAAAGTCAGGAAATGGATTATAGATCTTACAAACTGCTTTAAAATTATTATTATGGTTGTGAATCAATCTGACAAAAGCAAGAAAATTCCATATTAAAACTAAAACACCTGCTCCCAACCAGACACATTTTGATGAATGTGAATGTTTGTATTTTTCAGTTCAAGGATTATTTATGGCTAGAGGTAGAAAAACATAGTTTCATTTTTTTCAACTGCCATCTAAACTTTTGTCCATTAACAAAAATCTTGCTAGGGATGTGTAATAAATATAGCTACAGCATATATAGCATGAATTTTATTCTTAGATAACAATGGGTTCTCAAACGATGTGAGAAAAATACAGTCAAAAGAAATGACAGATTAGTCACCTGTGGGTTGTGAGTGTGTGTAGTGATACCATAGGCTAAAACTGTCTTGAACTTTTTGTTGTTTATAATTTACCAAAAGTATGCAGTTATTTTAAAAGTATAATGCCACTTTTCCAAAAAATATTAAAATTAAAATGTTGAAACATTAAAAACTCAAATCTCCATGCTGATGACTGACGGAACTACGTCTCTATTTCAGACCTGTTTTCCTCTGTCCAGATTAAAATCTCATCCTGTCTCTCTGACATGTCTTGTGGATGTGTAGCCATCAGCTCAAACTAAACATGGCTGAAACAGAGCTCCTAAATCCTCCTACCCCATCAAGCCCTCCCAGCTACTTCCTTTCTTGATGACTGTGGACTACACCATTATCCTACTTGTCACTCAGGTCTGTAATTTGGGTGTCATCTTTGACTCAGATCTCTCTCTCAGGCCTCACATCCAGGCCATATCTCATTATAACATCTCTAAGATACAGCCTTTCTTATCCATCCACACAGCTAAAATGCTCATCCAAGCTTTCGTCACCTCATGCCTTGATAAAGGCAACATCCTTTTCTCTGGCCTTGACAAATGCAGTCTTGCCCCACTCATATGTATTCAGAATGCTGCTGCAGATTTTCCTAGCCCATCTGGTGACGTTATCCCTTTCTTTGAATCCCTCTCCTAGCTCCCCGTTCTCTATTACATCAAACATAAGATACTTTTATTCACTTTCAAGGCCCTTCATGGTCAGTCCCACCTTATTTTCTCTATCAAGCTATTGGTGCTCACTTCTGATCACCCCATGATGCCAGCCTCCTGCATCCTTTCTCCATTGCTCCCCACATGCTTGGGAGTTGCTCCCCAGGAATATCTGCAAAGCTTCCTCATTATCCAACCTCAAATCCCACCTCAAAACTCTTTGCCATGAGACACACAAAACATTCAACAAAAGTTAGGTTGCTGGTGTACAGTGACAATAGCCTATCATACTGACCAATATTGTCTCACTATTTCCTTGTAGTCTTCTGTAGTCCATTGGGGGCAGAGACTGTCGTTTCGTTCTGTATTTTTACAGTACCTAGCACAATGGGGTCCTAGTCCATGACTAGGACTCCTAGGTGGTACAGTAATACAAATAAAATAAATAAATAATGATTGGTCCTCAAAAAGGACACAGTGCTTGAATTCGCTAGAAAGCGAATCTATTACTGAGTTAAATCAAATACTGCTGCCCTTTCAAAACTGTAATTTAAAAAAAAGGTGGGTCTTTTTGCTTGTTTTAGATATTTGCTAATAAATATGTGGCAACACTTGTTCAGGATATAAATTAGCATAGCTTTACTGTATACCATTATCTTATTAAAAGCTTCATGTGATTTGAAGTTTGATCTACTATAAACATTTTTAGAATAAATATTTATCATTATACTTTACTATTAAACCTTTCCCATGTTTGCTTTTAGGAAATACAAGAACTCTTGAAGCCATCTCTGACAATGTGCACTCTTTTCTGGTGTTCCAAAGCCCTGTTTCTATTGATGTTTTGCAGGTATGAAAGCTAAACTGTTGTTATCCCTTTGATATGTGTGCATAATATAGTTGGGTATCACCAAACTGATTCTAGTTAGAACATTATTTTTGCCCAAGTAACAAATGCACCTGAGAGTCTGCAAGGAAGAAGTTTAAAGGAACACATTGGATTCACCAGCTGAATCTTGCCTCGCTGTTACAGAAATAAGCCCACTTCAGTTAAGAGCAGGGGAAATATAGAGCTGAACTTACCCCTGGTGTAACTTCATTGTTTTCAGTGGTCCATAATATTTTATACTAAGTATACTGTTGATCAGTAGAACTTGTTCAGAAATAAAGTGGACATGAACTTTGCCAAGTGATATTATTTGATTACTGTTATTATTTATGGGGAGTGAACACTGTGCTACGTGCTATACGAATATGAAATATATATATGGACATATGGTCCCTGACTGAAGCATATTACAGTTTATTTCAGACAAAGAAGCTCAGCCACACATAGTACAACCGGTGATAGTACAAGCTTGAGGTACTATTAGAAGTACTGGGTGCAGGCGGGTCTAGGCCTGCCCATGACTAAAGGCCCTCCCCCCCAGCTAAGGGGGCAGAACCACTAAGTGCAGGCTCCATTTGATTACAGGAAACAAAGGAGGACACAGGCACAGGAGTGAGGACAAAAGAGTCAGTGGACACTGCCAAGAGGAACTCTGCCTGAAGATGTGAGTGGAGAATGGAGCAAAAACAGCTCCCATAGTTGTAGAGTACTCCCTCCAGTTTCCTCCTCCTGGTGTGATGATAACCATCTTGGCCAGTGCCAGGAAAAGAGATTGATGAGGAGGTCCCGCGACTTTGTGGGACCATGGATGGGGTGTGCACAGATCAGGTGTGTGGAGAAGTGCAGCCGGAACCTCAGTAAGAGCCAGAAGAGGGGCTGTAACCTGACACACCCTACACAGAAGTATGCCAGGGTCTCCCTCTCACTGTGGAAGGGACAGGTGTCAGGAGTTTGTGAACCCCTCTACAAACTTGAATCATCTTGAGCTGATCACCATTGAGAGGCTTTAGGGAAGGAGTTGTTTGAAAACATTTTTTCTGGTTTAGAATAGGTTTGTGAAATCCAGTTCCCTTTATGACTCCCTTAACTAATGGGCCAAATTCTGACCTTTTAAACATGTGTGTAATTCTGCTTGAATCAATAGGGTTGCAAGGATGTAACTTTTCAAAAACAAAGACAAAAAACACTCTTAAAAAAACATTAAAGAACAAATAATTTTGAAGAGGTCTGTGACAGGTTGCCCCCTCTTCTGGGGTGCCACCTGATGTACTGGACACCACTGAGCCCACCTGTTCCACCAGCTGGGCTCCCTTACTCTGTCTTGCTAAGCCAGGCCCTCAAGCCTCCTCTAGGACACACACAGGTAGAGACACATCCAGCTGCAGAAAGACACAGAAACTGAAGTCAGTACTGCATGGGAAGGCTTTTAGGTAAGGAATTGCCCCAGCACTCAAGTGCACTTGTCCTCTGGAGAGTAAACCCAAAATTGTATTGTCTTGCACTACACAGAGAACTGTACAGTGTAAGTAGGGCCGGCTCCAGGCACCAGCCTACCAAGCACGTGCTTGGGGCGGCACCTGGAGGGAGGCGGCACTCAAGGTTTTTTGTTGTTGTTGTTGTTGTTTTTTTTAATTTACCAAAAAAACTAATTCTTCCTCTGGCGCCCCTGCCGGGGGACCGGGGCAGCAGGCGTGCTCTGCTCCCGCCGGTGCCCCGGCCGGGCAGCGGGGCGGCAGGCATGCTCCGCTCCCCACTGGGGGAGTGGGGCTGCAGGCATGCTCCGCTCCCCGCCGGCGCCCCGGCCGGGGCAGCCAGCGTGCTCCGCTCCCCGCCGGCGCCCCGGCCGGAGCACCGGGGTGGCCAGAGTGCTCCGCTCCCCGCTGGCGCCCTGGCCGGGGCAGCGGGGCCGCCGGCGTGCTCCACTTCCCGCGGTGGTAGGGGGGTGGCTGGTGAGCTCCGCTCCCCACCGGCGCCCCGGCCGGGGCAGCTGGGCGGCCGGCGTGCTCCGCTTCCCGCCGGTGCCCCGGCTGGGGCAGCGGGGCGTCAGGCGTTCCGCGCTCCCCACTGGCAGGGGGAGCGGGGCGGCGGGCATGCCGCCCTCCCCACTGCCCCCGCCCCCGGCGTTTTGGCAGGGCGGCGTTGTTGGGGGGCGTGTTTTGGCCGGCGTTGGGGGGGGGGCGTTGGGGGGGGCGGCGCTTGTGGGGTTTTTTTTTTTTGATTGGGGCCGCCAAAAAGCTAGGGCCGGCCCTGAGTGTAAGCTAATTGAAATTCACCCTCTCCCTTAATGTGGAGAGGGAGATATGCACAGCTTTCCCACCCAGTTATGAATTACACAAACTGGGTTTAAAACAAAAACAAGTTTATTATGTACAAGAGGTAGATTGTAAGTTGTTATAAGGGCTAGCCAGCAGATCAAAGCAGATTACCTTAGTAAATAAACAAAAACTGCAAACTGAGCCTAACATACTAGATAGGTAGGATATAAATTAGCAAATTCTCACTCTGAATGATAAACAGACTGGCAGTCTCTTAAGGCACAAGTTGCTTTGGCTTTCCCAGGTTTTCATACCACAGGCTAAAGATCCTTCTAGCCTGGGACCATCACTTCCCACTGTTCAGTCCTTGTCCCTCAGGTGTTTCCAGGTGTGTTGTTGCAGGGAGAGTGAGGTTCTTTCCACTTGCTGGAAAGCTCTTTTGCTGTGACCTGAGTCAAACAGTTCCCATTATGTAGTGCTATCTCTGAGAGGTTTCTATTGTACACAGTTCCTGTGGTAATCCTTGGGCTTGTGTGCATTTCCTCAATAAGCCATTAACATTGTTTGGCCTTTTCACTGTTGTACCTGAAAGGCTGCTTGTGGATGCTTTTAACCTCACAACATGTTTCAGTAACATACATAACCAGACTTCATAACATCACATTCGACAACAACACATACAATTCAACAAGATGTTAATGTCTACCAGATCAAGACTTTTAGAATGATACCTCACAAGACATACTTTGTACAAAACATATACTAATTACAATACAGTGGTAAATATTGGGGTGTTAGGGTGTCACAAGGTCTATGCAACATATCCTTCCCCTATGAAAAGTAAATCCTAATAAAAAGTTAAGATAAAATAAGAAGGAAAAGTTTACATATATTGTGACAGGATGTATAGACCCCACACTAATGAGGAAGGGGCAGAGAGGTGTGGGTGGAAGCCCTAGTCCCACCCCCCTGGCCCTGTCAATCATGCATTATAGGGAGGAGGCCTTTAAAAGGAAGAAAACTGCAGTCAGTTGTGGGAATACACATGCCCCAACCACCACCACCAGAGTTGCCCTAAGCAGCAGAGTGCAGGAGCAAGTTGTGAAGGGAACTCGTAGGCAGGGAACCTTCACCCTGGCCCTGAGAAGAGTACAACAGGCTCCCAGTCCCAGCTAAGACACAGACTGAGCCTGTCTCAGAGACCCAACCAGAGCAATTTCCCCAAACCCATTATGTTGGGGCTGTATTCTTGGCAGCACCATAGAC
Source organism: Macrochelys suwanniensis (assembly GCA_033296515.1). Taxonomy (NCBI): domain Eukaryota; kingdom Metazoa; phylum Chordata; order Testudines; family Chelydridae; genus Macrochelys; species Macrochelys suwanniensis. The sequence goes on along the minus strand of CM065778.1, from coordinate 115,410,354 downwards.
TTGCCACCCCTACATCCCCCTTTTGCTGGAACCCCAGGGAGAGAGTATCCCTGAAGGCACAACGATTTGTGACTTTCATTTTTATCATCCAGTCAGATAAACTTAAGGAGGCCCAAAAAGGGCAGAACCCCCACCCCCTTGCAAATAGTAGGGAAGTGGGGTTGATGTTGCGACCACCAGAGGAGATAACTGGGTGTGGTCAGGCTCCCACACCCCCTGGGAGAGGAACCACCAAGGACTCTGTTATATTTTAAATGGTTTGGGAAAATGTATGTATTAATTGTTACTGAGGATTTCCTGACCTGTTTGGACACCTACCCTTTGTTAATCTTCCAAAATCCTGTCTGCCTCCTTAGCAGAAATGTGTGTTGCAACAGCCACTTTCAACTCACTTTAGTTCATAAAAAATAAATTTGGAGAGTTGAGAAAATCCCAATTTAGCTTTTATAATAGAAATTTGGTTAAAAGTAGCTGAAAGGGCCACAGACTGCTGCTGAAATAGGAGTTTAGCTATCTGGTAGAAAAGGGGAGTTTAAAACTCTCAGGTTTTCTCCTTCAGCCCTTCACACAGACAGCTCCCGCAAACACATCCCTGTCTATATCACATCCCACTTTTCCTTTTGGAGGGAATCAAGCAGAGGGAAAGTGAAGGAGAAGTTTTCTGTAGAAAGGAATCCAGTTAGTCCCTTCTGGGACAGAGGAATCCACATGGGAAGGACCTGGACTGTGGGTAAGGTCGGAGCGGGTGGCCAGGGGACTTCGGGGACTGCTTAATCTGTGGCCTGCTGACTATGCTTGCTGGCTCCTAAGTGAACACCACTATAAAGAATCTTGATTTTTCTAGAGCCAGTTGCATGGAAAATTTTACCCATACTGCTTAATTGCTTAATTATGCCTACTATTTTATTATCAGTTTTCTCTGAGATTAGTATGTTGTGGACCTTAATCAGGAACTCCATTCTATTTGCCCTCTTGTTTCATAATACCATGTATTTATAGATGAGATCTCTCTAGGAAATTGGGACATTAATTGATTATCCTGATAGAATCCTACCCTTACACTCTTTTGAAAATGAACAGGGTATACATTTGAGAAGAATTTGGCTGTTGAGTTCAATCTGTTGATTGTTGGCTCAAGGTATCTTGCAATGAATAGATCTCTCTTCTGAGGGATAGACTAGCAACAACCTCTTCCTCCTACCATGTATATTCTCTGAATTGTGTTTGCTTCACCTATTTACTTGCAAATAATGTTGGACCTGGATAACTGATAAAGAGTTATTTTCAATATATCCTATTTCAATATCTACAAATGACATTTCTTGTTTCATTTCTGGGACTTTGCATTATTTTATATTACAGTCACAACACAAAGCATAGCTTACTCACATTGAAACCAACGGACAGCCTGTATATCCAGTTTCAAGGAAGCAATTTTTGTAAAGAAAATTCAAATAAAACATTGAGTAAAAGTATTCAATACCAAAGTTACAGGAGTATACTGAAGTATTGGTAACCGTTAGCTTTGTCACTTTAGAATTAATGCAAGGTCAGTAGCATATGCAGCAAAATGACAAAATCCACTGACATTTTACCTTACAGTTCTTCATGTTAAATTTAATTATTGTATAATTTTCCAATGGAATAAAATATATAGAAAATGGTTTAAAGTATGTATCATATGTAGGAATCTGATTAGGTAGCTATATTGGGCCTGATCATGTGGATTTTGTTCAGGAAATATCCCACTGATTTCAATGAGAGTTTTATAAAATTAAGGAAGGATTGTTGGATTGGGTTTTCAGGGACTGATCCTGAGAGGTTCCAACCACCTTATGTGAAATGTTAACAGCCTTCACCTGGATTTGAGGGCATTTGCCATATTTCATCATTGGGTTTTTAATAAGGAAAGGGTTATCATGCATATTAAATTCTTGATAGACTGAAGTGACTATCGGGGAGTTTCATTTTAATTGCTGATGTATTTCAAAGTATTATTGTTTTGCTGTGTAGAAGCCGCTGTGGTTTGTTAAATATAGAATGTTTTAAAATATGCATTATACACCTGACAGACCAGAACAAATAGGCATTCCAGTCTATTGGATAAATACATATTCATGGTTTTTCTAAAACACATTCTCTAGACAGTAGCCTGGGATAGCTGTTTCAAAGTAATTTTGTATTAGGATGAGCGCTAATGCATTTTGGATAAATTCCTTATGAAAATGTAGGAACAAAACTTACTTTAGGAGTGTAGACGTGTTTAAAAATTAAGTACCAAGGCAAAGGAAGCTAAGGTACATATGTGGAGGAGATGCGTAAGGTAAAAGGGAAAAGTTCTTGGCTTTTTTTGTTACAGCTGTACAAGATGCCCTATCACAGTATTTACTCTAGCTCCTTTTGAGGTGGGGTAAAGAAGGGAGTACACAGCATCCAGATTACAGAATAGGACTGCTTGGTAGGCTCAGATTTTTAGCCCCAAAGGCAACATGGTACTTAAGCAAGGAGCCTAATTTTAAACTCATAAATTGGACAGTTAGCCATATGCTTAAATATCTTGCTGAATCAGGGCCTTATTTAACTTGCATTTTGGAAACTCAAGAGTTAGTTCTACTCTGCTTATGGAAGAGTTGTAACGTACCCTTCTCCAGTCACCTGAATACAATGGGTTGTCCTAATGCCCAAATGATTGAGGTCTTGTGGAATGAATAGGACCCTTAGTTATTGTTATTATTTAATCAAAAACAAGCGGAATGAGGCTGCACATTAGATGCTCGTTACATAAATCCAGAATTATCTTGGAATAACATAGAGCTGGATGATAATTAAAGTGATTGAAAGAAATTGTTTCAAAACACCAATTACTTAATGGACATACACACCATGCAACAGCTTATGTAAGTTATAACAAACTTGACACTCCAGACCAATGTTCCCTCTAATTTTTGACAGCCCTTGTGCGCAAAAAATTTCTGCTGTGCAAATTGTTGTGTTTCTGTGCAAATTTTTGTGCATGCGGTGTTTCGCCGTGTGCGTGGGGTTTAGGATCTGCGTGCACATGCACACATGCACAGCTTAGAGGGAACAGGGCTCCAGACCATTGAAATACAATCTGCAATCACATATTGATCAGAAGAACAATGTTGTGTGATGTGATGAAAAAGAATGTTGTCTGACAATTTTCCCTGGTTTTTTTAGAACTACATGAAATATATTCATCCACAGCCCATTAAAACCATGTGGTTAAATTCATGCAGCTCACTGACTGTTTAGCTGTAATTATGTGTTACTGGGTGAGAGACAGAAAAGCTGCAGCAAGCATGGCCTCCATGTAACTGATTAAAAGGAGATACTTATACAGCAAGTAATTATACTTACATTTCATTAATATTTAAAATATACACTTGATTTAAAGGTTCTTTCTTCTTTAGAAGATCATTAATCTTATAGTGAACAAATATCTAATTGTGACCAAGTATTGTTAAAAGAGCATACTTAAAAGAAAATGGAGTAAATAAATGAAATACCTCCGCCTAATAAATCAATTTCCAGAGACAGGCGAATTCATATAGTCTATGTGATTCTAGGAGAAAGAACTTTACAACTGACAATGAAATACAGCTACCTCCCAGCAAAGATTGTGAGGGGAAATACACTTGCCCAGTGTCACACAGTGGCAGAGTAGGGAACAGAACACCAGTCTCCTCATAAACTTTAAGGTCGGAAGGGACCATTATGATCATCTAGTCTGACCTCCTGCACAATGCAGAATCTCACACACCCACTCCTGGAATAATTCTCTCATCTATGTCTCAGATATTGAAGTCCTCAAATCATGGTTTAAAGACTTCAAGATGCAGAGAATCCTCCAGCAAGTGACCCGTGCCCCATGCTGCAGAAGAAGGCGAAAAATCTCCAGGGCCTCTGCCAATCTACCCTGGGGGAAAATTCCTTCCTGACCTCAAATATGGCGATCAGCTGAACGCTGAGCATGTGGGCAAGACTCACCAGCCAGACACCCAGGAAAAAGTTCTCTGTAGTAACTTCTAGCATCCCAACATTGGGCCTATTTACCACTGATAGTGAAAGGTCAATTAATTGCCAAGATCATGTTATCCCATCAAACCATCCCCTCCATAAACTTATCTAGCTTAATCTTGAAGCCAGATAGGTCTTTTGCCCCCACTGCTTCCCTTGGAAGGCTGTTCCAGAACTTCATTCCTCTGATGGTTAGAAACCTTCATCTAATTTCAAGTCTAAACTTCCTGATGGCCAGTTTATATCCATTTGTCCTTGTGTCCACATTAGTACTGATCTTAAATAATTCCTCTCCCTCCCTGGTATTTATCCCTCTGATATATTTAAAGAGAGCAATCATATCTCCCCTCAGCCTTCTTTTGGTTAAGGTAAACAAGCCAAGCTCCTTGAGTCTCCTTTCATAAGACAGGTTTTCCATTCCTCGGATCATCCTAGTAGCCCTTCTTTGTACCTGTTCTAGTTTGAATTCATCCTTCTTAAACATGGGAGACCAGAACTGCTCCTAATTTCCAGTCCTGTATCCTAGCCACGACTCCCACCTCCATCTTTACAGAAACCTCTACTATTAGGTCACTGGAATAATTTTGTTATACCACTATTTTATATGTTTTACTTTCCTATATTGTACTCATAGCAAGTTTGTGTACATAGGAGCTGTCCATTGTAATTCTACTTGATTTACCCAACATATTTATTTCTCACTCTCTCTCTCTCTTTTAAAATGTAGTGCGGTAAAAGCATGGTTTTGAGAGATTTAGTGTATAAAAATATTTCATTTTTTAAAACTGTCTTTTTTCCTGGGGACTTTAAGTGGATTTCACTGTACAAAAAGAAGCATCATTATAAATGAGGAAACAAAGAACAAACAAACCAGAAAAGATATATGGTACTGTCTGTTTTACACATTCAGTGCTAGAGAAAACTGAGTTGTTTCCACAAGCTGTTCAGTTATTAGTGCAGTTAAAAAAAATATTTAAGGCTAAAAATGGTAGTTTCTGCAAATTAGGGATTGAACAGGATTCATGAAGTTTGACATTCTCTAGGATATTATTTTTCTATAAATATATGCTTTATGAAATACAAAAGCACGCACATGTCACGTTATGTAAATCTAATGGCAAGCAGTCCTTTATGGCCCTGACACAAGTACCAGTTTCAGGAAACTCAATTTTGTCTCTATAAAACTCTTCCTCCATGTTCTTCTTTTCCTTTAGGTTAATGAAAATGTCCACAGCTGAAGGAAAAGGTGAAATTCTTCCTCCAGCTATACAGAAAATAATGAAGGGATACAACAAGTACCTACGTCCATTTTTTGATAGTAAGTATATAAGTTGTTTTGGACAAGTTTACATCGTAACATAGGTGCTGACTTTTGTTTTTGCTGGTGGGTGCCTTTGAAGAGGTGTGTGTGTTTGGGGGAGGGGGACTCTGCCAGTTTTGGGGGGAGGCTATTTTAGCATATTTATACACTTTTCATATTCTAGTTATTGAATATGTGTCTATCATTGATATCTTTACTATTTTAATAATGATTAAATTGTTATGAACTACTAATTAATTGATAATTACATTATCATGAATTACAGTATATTAACATCATTGCAATCACCTACAAGCTGTCTTCACTAACATCCCAGTTTAAAGGCATTAGGTATCTCACTGTAGCTTTCTGGATAACTGTTAGCAATCTTATTTACATCTAGTTCTCTGGTATGGTCATGATGCACGTTAAGGACAGCTACATTATTCAGTTGCATCTGTCCCATTGATGACTGGAGATGATTTTTAAGTGTTGTGAAGCTGGAGAATAAGTGTTCCACAGTTCAGGATGGTACAAGCACAGTGAGAAAGATATATAAATTTGCAGTACTCTGAAAGCATAGTCTACACTGGCAATGTTAAAGTGCTGCCACGGCAGCACTTTAATGTGGCTTGTGTAGTTGTGGCAGAGCTCTAAAAAACCCACCTCCACAAGGGGTGTTGCTCCAGGTGTACTGTCTACGTTGGTGCTTTACAGCGCTGAAACTTGCTGTGCTCAGGGGTGTGTTTTTTCACACTCCTGAGCGAGAAAGTTGCAGCGCTGTAAAGTTCCAGTGTAGACAAGCCCTTAGTTTTCTATCTTTTAACTGGAGTGCCTTAGAAGCAGAGGAAATAGGGAGAAGCACCAAGTGCCCTCATCTTTTCTGTCAACAAGCAAACCTATGCAATCCCACTAAATAAGATTCCTGTACTGCTGAAGCATGGTGTGTGCACTATATCATCATAACATCATGGTTGGATGTATCAGCTGAAACACTGGCCATAATTAGAGCTTTTACAAAATTGCCCCGAGGAATAAATTTTTAACACAGTTATTGAAAGTTAGATGCAAAAATAACAATGCATGTTAACTAGATTTGTGCACAAATCACCACAGTAAGACGCTCGCTCTCTTTGGCATTTCTTTGCTATATTTACCACATTTTATCCAGGGGCTATGAATAGATTCCCAGCAATAGCTATTGCAGTAATAAAGAACAGAATATATGACTTTACCAATGTAAATTATTTTGAGCTGTGGTTGTACACATATTTGCTAATGCTGCTTGCAAAGCACATAAGAACATAGGAATTTGCCATATCATATCAGTCCAGCATCCTATTTAATCCAGTGTCCTGTCTCAGATAGTGCTAGTACAAGATGCTTCAGAAGAAAGTTAGAGGAACTCTTTCGTGGATAATTATGGAATAACTTCCTTGTAGAAATTTTGTCCTAACCTCTCTCAGTTATTTTTAAAAGATTGATGATTTATAGCCTCCCTCCCCAAACATACAACATTCAATATGTAACTGTGAAAATTCTCATCAATATAAATATCCATTCCTTTTTTTAATTCTACAAAGATCTTAATCTCAATGATACCTTGTGAAAATAAGCCCCACACATAAATTATATTATAAAAATAATATTTTAATTAATAATTAATTATAAAAATATCTGCTTATATCAGTTGAAAATTTGCTGTCAATATAATTGAATCATTCCAATGTATCCTTTCACATAATGCAAAAACCAGGAATGCATAATTTATCCTCTTTATACCATTCATTATTTTGTATAATTCTAACATGTCCCCTCTTATTCATCCTGTTTCTAAATGAAACAGTGTTATTCTTTTCAATCTTTCGTTATAAGGAAATATTTCCATGCCTCTGTTCATTTTCACTCTTCCCGCTCTGAACCCCCAGTATTTCTGCTCTACTTTTTTTGAGAAAGACTGACCAGAACTTAACACAGCATTCTAGCTGAAGTTATAGGATTGATTTATATAATAGCATCATATTATTTCCAGTATTATCATCTATCCCATTCCTTATTCACCATAGCGATTTGGTTGCTGTTGTTGTGTCAGAATACCACTACACATTGTACATGAATTCCTTCCAGTGGGTATCACTTTGTGGTTGTCAACACTGAATTTAATCTGCCATCATTCTGCCCATTCACTCATTTTTGTTAAATCCCTTGAAAGGTATGAATTTTCGAGCCTTTACTAATCTGAATCATTTTGTGTCATCTGCAAATTTACTAGCCCACTGTTTAACCCTTTCCCAAATCATTACTAAATATAATAAACACTGGTCCTAATATGGAACCTTGACACATGCCAGTTAACCTTTTGAAAGTGTTTGAAAGTGGACAACTTATTTGTACTCCTTTTCCCCCCGTTTTTTTCCTTGTTTACAATTCATAATAGTTCTTTCCATATCACCTCACAAGTACTTAGTTTCTTTGATAGCTTCTTGTGGGTGACTTTGTCAAAATCTTTTTGAAAATCCAAATTACGTCAACACACTCATCTTAGTCCACTCTTTTGTTGACATTCTCAGGGAACTTTAATAATTTAGAGAGTCACAGTTCTCTTCTACAGAAACTGTGCTGGTTTGTCTCAATCATGTTATTCACCTATCTGTTTTATAATTCTGTTTTTAATTTATTCAGCCAATTCACCTGGTACTAGAGCAAAGCTTACTGGTCTGTAATTTCCAGGATCATCCTAGCACCTTTTTAAAAATAGGTTCAACATTTTCTGCTGTCTTGGACAATAGCCAGTTTTAATAGAAATGACATATTTTTAGAGGAGACTCAGCTGTTTCATTCTTAAATTCCTTCACAGCTCTTGGATATGTGTCATCGTATCATAGTAACTTGGGTTTTTTTGTTTTTTTAATTTATCAGTTTGTTCCATTACTTTTTTTTATGTCTCAGACTCTGTCAGTACCTCATCTTTATTACCAGAAAACAGTAGGTCCATGGTAAGTATCCTACTGATATCCTCTATGTTATACACTGAGGCAAGCAAATCAATTAGCTTTTTCTGCAATATCCATACCTGCCTTAACGGCTTCCTTTACATCCTGGTAGCCAACAGACCTACAGATTCTCTTGCAGGTTTCCCACTTCTGATATATTTAAAGAATTACTTGTTTATTTTATATCTTAGGGCTATTACTCTTCAAAATTCCTCTTCATGCACCTAATTTTCATTTTATATTTTACCTGCATAGTTTATATTCTTTCAGTTGGCCTCATTAGTCTTCATTTGCCATGATGATGTCAACTTATGGCATCTGCAAACACAGACAGTGCAAGATAGCTTATCCTATTCTGGATGTGTTAGTATACATTTGTCCAGAGGGTACCGAAGGGATTGTGTTTGCACTGTTTCAGCTAACTCTATGATCATTACAAATTTATGTTCTTTAACAATATGGTACAAGATTGAAACTAGGGATGGGAAAACTTAATTATGTCATTAAATAAGAATAAATTATATTTTTTAAAGTATCCTTCATGATTGTGTTACATATAAAAATAATAAATTATTAAAACAAAACATCACTTTGGGGGATTGGAGGTTTTTAAGAACTGGTTAGATAAACATCTGCCAGGGATGGTCTCAATTTACTTATTCCTGCCTCAGCAAGGGGAATGGGCTAACGTAACTCTTGAGGACCCTTCCAACTGTACATTTCTATGACATTATAAGCCTTTCTGGATAGAAGGAGTACTTTGTATCATAAGGGTTTGATGTACAAAACAGCTGTTAAAAAACAGGTCTTTATGTCCTGTCCTTTTCACCACTGAAGAGGAAGTGGTCTGTGCTGTAGATTACAAGGTTGTGGATTCAGACCCAGCTATTAACCCATGTAAGGATGGATCCTGGAGTAATTCCAGATTGCAAATCATAGCATTTATGAGTGAATTTGGATGGTGTGCTAATATTGTTTTTACTATTGAATTTTTAGTGTTTGTAGTTGGGTTTATGGGCACAGCCCTTTAAGAACAGGATGTGACTGACAGAGTCTGTTTGTCCTCACTGCAGCTAGCTCAAGTGATGTATACTTGAATTAACTTCTGTTGAGTTAGCTTGACCACACCATGAAAAGCACTTAAACTGCAGAGTGATTGGATCAGCAGCACAGAGTAGCTGTGTCCTACTGTATTACTAGCTTAAGCATCAGCATTGGTTGAGTTTCAGCCTATGTCCCCTGATGAGCCAGCTAGCTCAAATTTAAATAATCACTTAACTTGAGCTAGAGATTTGGGTGTGTGGATAGAAATGAGGTTAGGAGGAATATTTGAGTTATACATTGAGCTAACACTCCAATTAAGACAACCCCTTAGAGCCAGGTGTGGAAGATTGTGCCTGCATTCCCAGAAAGCAGAAGATTCTGCCTGTGTAAACTAAACAAACAAACAAACAACCCATAAACTAATCGTTCCAGAAAATCAGCCTAGTTCTCGAATGTGTAGCATTAGCATTTATCGGGACTGGCTGTCTAATCAGCTATAAAGCCTTTCACCTGTAGGTCACTCATTTGAATTCTGCTTATCTCTGCAGGGATTAGATGTTGTTCCATCTAATGGAAGTCTGATGACCCCTCTGAGATAAGTTTGGTAAGCCTCAGTTCCAGTTCCCACATCACAAACTCACACCTATGCTTTGCATTAAATTGTAAGCTCTTCAGGACACTGACTTGTGTTTGTACAGTGCCTAGCACAATGGTGCCCCAAACTCATCCAGCTGCAGAGAGGGAGCAAAATCACCATACTCATTCTAAATTTGTGAAAGCTGGCAACACTGTTAAATTGTCACACACACATTGGGATGTAGGCAGGGATTCAGAAAGCAGAAGAGAGATCAAAAAGTATGATTTAATCTTTTTTTTTAATCTGAGGATTTGCAAGGTCTGATTCATGATTTTTGAACTTTTGAGGTTGACAGTACTGAAATTGCCATATTGCTCTGTCACATGATAGGTCAGTCCATAATTTCAGTAGGCACTGTTGCATCCTGGATGGAAAGGGACTAAATTTCATGAAAGTCCAGGTTCTGAAGAAGCAGCAAAGACAACTCAGTTGCCAGATCCCATAACTAGACTGCAGATTCTGGTTTGTATAAATGACCATGCAGGGTTTGTTCAATGTTAATAATGAAATCCTTTTTTGTGATAATTTACAGGAGAAAAGAATGGGAAATGGTATAAACATGAACAATTCTTATGGAAAATTTTACATAGTAAAAACTTACCCTCTTCCTGGCTTGTCATGAGTTGAAGATGATGGAAGTTACTATAGAAACCAGGAAGATAAGGCATCAGTGATGTATCTGAGAACTTCAATCAAGTAATTTAGTTCCAAAATTTGCTTGGATCCTCAAAAGTTTAGTCTGAGTAGAGGAACAATTTCTCCATCCCTAAATGTAGTGTACAATGTACAGGGAAACTTAATGTTACACTGATAGACCAGTGTGCTACTTTAAACTGGAGCATTGTATTAAAATTTTTGACAGAATCCCAAACTAACCACGGCTGGAATGTCTTCTAAGAGCACCAAGCTTGGCCATGATCATACCCTATTCAACAGAGCTATGTCTCCTCTCACCTTTTCAGCAGAGTTCCGGCTCTTAAAAATACAGGATGCTGGAAAATAGAACCCTGCCATTCCATCCAGATCTTACTCCAGGAAAACATTTACAATTGCACTAACATATATATTGTAACTTTAAGTGCTACCCCAAAAATGTGATACTCTGTGGGACTGCTTCTGGACCCTATATGTCACTCTGGTAGCAAATACGAGATATTAATGCACTGCAAAGAGCTGAAGGAGCAGCATAGGGCCACTGTAAACTAGTTACATTTTATCTAAACCTTCCCTTATTGCTAGGTGAAATATGCTCAACTTCTCATAATTACTTTTAAAAAGTTGTGCATATATTCAATGTTGGTTTCCTAGTAGTTGCTCTCTTTTTTAATCATTATGCACACTTTCAGCCAGGACAATTGTGTTCTATGCTCTCATGGGAGCCTTCACAGTCCTGAATACTTCAGTTCACAACTGGTCACAACTTCTCTCCATACCATGTAAATCTAGACTCCTTTGGGTCATCAGAAGCCTAGCCCTACAAACATCACTATGAAACAATGACAATACTGTATCTCTTTCTGTCAAACTAATATATTTCTAAAGTGCTTATTCACATTGTTATATAAGTGTTCTTGATGTGCAGGCTCTCACTAAAGCTGTAGTATTTTTAGGGGAAGAATGGAATGACCAACTAGCTTTCTACCATAATTATCCACAACTACGCAAATGATTCATTGGTAATGATCAAAAAGAAATTAGTGATGTCAAGATACAGTGACACAGAATAGACAGTAATCTCTTAAATAGGCACTATATAAGGTAGCTCATATGGCCCATCTGCAGATTCATCATGTGACAGACCCAGAAGCAACTCCATAGCTGACTAACATCTGAGGAACCAGCTGCTGTAACTGAAAGAATTCTTTCCATGGCTGTGCATCTGGAAGCAAAAGGATATTATGTACAGTGGGAATAGTACCCACAGCACCTTATTACATTATGTATTCCCTACAGTTTTCATTGCCATTAAAAAGCCTAACATTTTATAAAGCTTTGGAAATAAAGATCCAAAGAACAAAAGTTGTGATCTAAATATATTAAATCATTGTATCATTAAATAATTGAAATATTGATATAAATTTGTACTTCTGGTTTAATATATTTTCATTGAAAATAGCTGCCTCACTAAACATCAACTTCAATTAAAATGGAAGTTACTATAATTTTGTAGTCTATTGTAAATGATGACAACTGAATATTTAAATACAATTACTTTAAACAATGTTCTGATTTTCAATTTTTTTCAGATGGTCCTGTCTCAGTAGGAATGAGTATGGATATAGCAAGCATTGATACAATATCAGAAATAAACATGGTATAGTAGCTTTGTAATATTTTTTTATCTTATCTAAGTTAATGCCTGTGGTTTTACAGACCCCAGTAGTGTACTTTTCAGATGGCTTTCCTTCTTGTTCAACCAACACCATGCCTTGGATATTAGGAAATGGAGCCTTATATTTAAAGGGCATGCAGTAGTTACCTTATGATAAGATTGTGCCTTCTGTAAGTACAAGTGCAAATCATGTCACCCATAGATCAACATCAGTTAGAGGTGTACTTTACACAATATTCTGCCATTCCAATGAATGACATACATAACAGCAGTTATCTCCTGAATGAGACATTTCAGTCCCTGTGCATTTGAGAAAATAGCCACATATGACCATTAGAAACCAATCTCCTTGTATTTAACCAAAATCATACTATTATTCTTACCATGTGTCTCACACAACCATTCATTCTAGCTGTATTTCATTATAAACCCCGCCACAAACATTTAAAAAATAAGGAGACAAGTAGAGTATATCTTTTTACTTTATCTATTAATTAAAGGTCTAACCCTGCTCCTATTGAAGTAAATGGCAAAACTCTCTAACTTCAAAAGGAGTTAGTCTGGGCCCAAAGTTAGGATCTTATTAATTTTTTCAATATCAGAATTAAAATTAAATATTCCTTTTTAACTAACTTTTTATTGTTGTGTATTATCACTTGACCATTCAAGAGTTGAATCTGTCTACAAAAAATAAATATCAATATCCTTTTTGTATTACTACATACTTTCTTACATGTATCAGTATTTCAAAAGAGTTAGAAACAATGCAAAGATAATGTAATATAATGGCAAAAGCATTCACTTTGTTAAAATCAAGCATTGATTTTAAAAGTGGCTAATGAACGGCATGACTGATATACAAAGTAAAATGTCATATTTGAATCAGGGCTAAAGATGATCTGAGCCCTTGATGAAATGCAAAGCCTTGATGTCTTTGGCATTATTAAGTTACCCTTGTCATTCTGAAGGTGTAAGTTGTGCTGTTGATTGGTTGAGTTCCCTTGATTTCCAATTACACTTTCTTCCTTGACCCTTATACCTTTGAATGTACACAACTCTTTCCTTATATTAAAATGAATGTGTTTAGTAGTTTATATGAGCAAACAGATGTTTGTGGTATTTACATAAATTACCCTGAAGACCATAGATTTACAAAGCCAGCTGTGTCAGTGGAGAGTTTGGCCCACAAGGTTTGCTATAAGAGTCTGTTTAGTCACACTTATTCATGATGTCAGCCTCACATCAAATGACAAGAATTCTCAAATGCTGGAGAATTTAACAGCAAGCAAGCTAGTAAAACTGCTTACTTTAATTCCAATAATTAAGAATTAGAATTGCAGAGTCACAGTCTGTTTTGAGTGACCCATAGTTCTGTTTCCATGCATTTAGGAGAGGAGAAAAAGGACAACATTTCTGTTGTTATACCAGTAAAATAAAAACCAGCAGGATCTTATTAAAGGGGATAAGACAAAATGTCACATTTATTGTGAATACAAAAAGAATCATAGTAAGCAGTCAGTTATAGCTATAACACTTCATTCAGTTTCACATTCATTCATACACACACACAGGTTCTGCATAGATGTCATAGTTACCAGCCTAGAAGTTGCTCATGCCAAGTTACTGGCCAGGTAACTTGGGCGTGAGGGTGGAGCAGAGTCCTTGTCAGATGCATCTGATGCTCCTGGAGGGAGCAGAACCAGACTCAAAGTCCTTAGTCTTTAGAGTCCATTCTTATAGGAATTAATTCCTATGTTAGTCTATGGGAATTGTTTCATCCTGCTATTGCTGACTCAATCAGCAGATGGCACATTCCTGATGTTTGTGCTGTCAGATGTTATCTTGTTTTTCCCATCCTTTGAGATGGTCGGGTGGATCCCAGTTTACCCTCCAGGGGTTGTTTTCAAGTTTCTCATAGCAATACAGTATCTTTCTGAGGGTAGGTCTACACTTACCCGCTGCATCGGAGGCATCCAATCGATCTTCTGGGTTCAATTTATTGCATCTTGTCTAGACGCGATAAATCGAACCAGGAAGTGCTCCCCATCGACACCGGTAATCCTGCTCCACGAATGGAGAAGGCGGAGTCGACGGGGGAGCCTGCGCGCCACCGTGTGGACCAGCGGTAAGTACTTTTAAGTTCGAAATAAGATACTTCGACTTCAGCTACGTTATTCATGTAGCTGAAGTTGCGTATCTTAGTTCGAACTTGGGGGGTAGTGTGGACCAGCCCAAAGAACAGATACAATCAATGGTTTACACAGACAGTAGCTTGTAAGCTTAGCAAGGGATCCAAGAGATCTTTTACTTGGTAATGCTATGAGGTTTAAATTGTGGGGGACAAATTATGGGGAGTTACTTTCACTTGGGGAATCACTTTCAGTACCTTCTTTAATATCCCTACACTGTCAGATTACTTGTGAAAAACAGAAGAATAATGGTTTGTTCATTGTGACATCTTGTGTATCTCCTTTCAGGATTACACAGCTACCATATTTCTTAGACAACGATGGACTGATGAACGACTTTGTTTTGAGGGTAATAAGAGTTTAAGCTTAGATGGTCGTCTTGTAGAAATGCTTTGGGTACCAGACACCTTCATAGTAGACTCAAAGAAATCTTTTCTTCATGATATCACTGTTGAAAATCGTCTAATAAGAATATATCCCAATGGAACAGTCCTTTATGCCATACGGTATGTATACTTCATAAGCCATATTTACACATAACTTCTATTTACATTTTAAATTATTCAGATTAGCATGATTTACTCTTAATCTGGTCCCAGTTTAGACATTTTTCTGCTTGTAGACATCTACTATATATATATTTTTGCAGTTCTATATAAATGCAGGTATTGTCTGGCTATACCGAAAGAAGGACAGGATGGGTTTAATCAGGCTGCAGATTTATTATTAGATGTCTGGGACTACCTGGCAGATAAAAGTGTACAGTGCAGGTAACATGTTTATTTTATGTAATTACCCGGGAGGCTTTTACCAGCTCCCCTTCTTTTTCCATCCAGGTCAGGAGTCACTAGGAGTCATTTGGTCACCAAATGAAATTAATAGGCAGCAGGTTTAAAACAAACAAAAGGAAGTATTTTTTCACACAACGCACAGTCAACCTGTAGAACTCCTTGCCAGAGGATATTGTGAAGGTCAAGACTATAACAAGGTTCAAAAAAGAACTAGATAAATTCATGGAGGATAGGTCCATCAATGACTATTAGCCAGGATGGACAGGGCTGTTTGCCAGAAGCTGGGAATGGGCAACAGGGGATGGATCACTTGATGATTACCTGTTCTGTTAATTTCCTCTGGCACATTGGCCACTGTCAGAAGACAAGATACTGGGCTAGATGGATCTTTGGTCTAACCCAGCATGGCCGTTCTTAAGTCTCTCCTGCAAATCCATTGCTGGGACCTGACCATATCCAGGGGGGCTTTCACCAGCTCCCCCGCTTTTTCCATACAGGTCCTTCCAGAAAATCCATTGTCCGGGACCTTACTATCTACCCCCTCTCATAGGAGGGTTAAGGTGGGCTATTAGAATGGGGAAACGGCTCTCTGCCTTACCAATCATAGGAGTCCTCAATGATCCCCCCGTTCATTCCTTTAATGAACACCTCTTTTTAAGTCCTTTTCCAGTCACTGTATACCTTCCCTATGGAGTACCTGCACTGGACATTTGCCACAAGGAGGTGCCAGCAATTAGCTTGGCTGCCTCCCCCGCAAACCCTGTCAGATACCCAGACATCTCTCACTGCTCTCTTTTATATCGGCCAAAACAAATGGGCTCTAAAGCTTTAGAGAGGAACCCCATCCTCCCTGAATAATTTGGTGCCCCACTATGCCCAAATTGCTGAGCCTTTTATGACCCCAAGGGATTTGGTCATCCCCCCCTGTTAGCATCTGTCATGCCTTGTCCACCCGGGTGGCATTCCACGGCTCCCAGCCAAACTCTGTGTTAATGCATGTCTGACAACACAGATGTGCATCAAGTCCCTTCTTGTTCTGGGCTATAATTGAACCCCTTTACACATTCCCAAATAGTGTTTTCCAAGGTGTGCCACATCACGTTGGTGACTGCTGCCTGGCCTCTATGACACACAGCAATGCATCAGCTGGTCCAATACTATGCTTCTCCTTTCATGCCAATGTAGGTTCACCCCATCACTGGACCCTGGTTGCCAGCCAGCCTGCTCCATGTAAAAGGGAGGCTTCAGGCACAGAGCTGCCCCTTTTAAACCCCGCATTCCCAGGGGATGAGTCAGCAACCACGCTGACCCTTTTGCAGCAGTTTTCATCTCTCCCCCCACAACCATAAAGCACTGTTCCCTTCATTTGACCAGTCAGCCAAATATCCTCCCCTCCCCCCACAACATAAAGGTGCAGGGTGGGTGTTGGTACCAGCCACTTGTAGATATTAATATCAATATTAATTCTTTGACATTGCAGGGGCCTTGGGCTTTGGTGCACCTTGGTCTCGCCTGTTCTCTGCCAGTGGTGCACAATAGCTTAGTCTCCTGTGGATTATAGTACTTTGATCTAATTTCAGTTGGTGGAAGTAGTGCATGGGTGGCTCAGTGGTGTTGGTGACCTGTGTTATACAGGAGATCAGCCTATATGATCTGATGGTCACTTCTGGCCTCTAACTCTGATTCTATGAAAATAAAAGCCAATGCAATTAACATTATTAACTAATTGATTTCTAAGTAGATCAGCTTGCTTAGATGTAGAGACAAAATTCAGCAATTAGACCTTGGGCAACTCCAATCATTGCACGTTTCAAATGATCACAGGACATGGTCCATTGCTGTTAGCTATTATTTTGCTATAGATACTTAAAAAGCAGAGGTTTACATAACAGGTGCGAGATATTTTATTGAACCTAAACTCATTTTGTTCCTTGTTTACATAAAGCATCAGTTACCTTCTCCTAGGCATATATATTGCCCACAAATATTAGCTGAAGAAAGCAGGACCAACCTATTTCTGATTATAGTACATACAATATTATGTATAGTTAATAACCATCTGCTTTCGGTTTTTAAAGGATAACTACAACTGTTGCATGTAGTATGGATTTGACCAAATACCCTATGGACAAGCAGACATGTACCTTGCAACTGGAAAGCTGTAAGAGACTTTATTACTGCTACTTTTATATAGTTAGGACAATATTTGTGATCTATTTTAAGGGCTGCTAGGTAATGTATAACATTATCAAAGAGGGTTAGGATTTACAAAGAAGACTAGTGAGAATTGGGTGACCAACTGCTATTGAATTTCAATGGGATTTGGGTACCTCTCTATTTTTGGATAATTTGAAAATCCAGCCCCAGAACACTGAAACACGAAAGGCTTGTCTTCACTATGGGCTAAATCAGCGCTGCTGTGATCAATGCAGTGGCGTCGATTTAGCAGGTCTGGTGAAGACGTGATAAGTCGATGGGAGACTGTCTCCCATCGATAAAGCATGGTGTGGATACCACTGTAAATCAAGCTAAGCTACAACAACTTAAGTTACATAATTTATGTAACCTAACTAGCATAATTTAGATTGAATTACCTTCTCAGTGTAGACAAGATCTAAGAATAAAGAGAAACATAAAAGACAATGAGCCTGATCCTCCATTCCACCACATGCAGAACTCCACAGACTTAGTTCTGCAAGCAGATGATCTTTTTACTAGAGCTGAGCAAAGAATCTGCAGTCACTATTTCATCAGTTTAGTTGCTTCTTTTTTTCTTTGCTACAGCCATACTATGTTTCCACATCAAATTTATCTGTGTGGATTAATCATGAGTAGTTTGTTGCAACTATTCAAGAATTGATATTCCAAACTCAATTTATTTTGGTTAGCTAAGATTGATCACATATGTAACATGCTATTATTTCTGTTCCCTGATCAGATGAGTGTAACTCTTCTAATCAGAAGGATGATTTGAAACCCCTACGAGTCTTGAATTTCTCAGGGAGAAGTAGCAGATAATCAATCAGGGAATTTAAAATATTTTCAATATTTAGACACACAAGACATCCCTGAGGCATCATTCATTGAAAAAATAGGTTAGTATAAAGCTTATTGGCTGGGTACAGAGTTCAAATTTAATTTTCTCTCACACATTCAAGCAAAGTAATTGCATCTATAGTTCTATCTGCAAAGGCTGTGGACAGATCCTTGTGTGACTTATTTAATGGCCTCCATGCCAGAGCAGTGGGGATGGAGGGAGAGTCATCAATGGAAAGACGATGATCTAAATGTTCAGTGCTTTGTATGAAGCAGTGTCCTATCCTACATTAAAATAAACCACTTTACATGTGAGTACTTGCAAGATTAAAACTAGTTTTCTACCACTATTCATGTGAGTAAAACTCAATTGAACAATTGTTCATTGAAAGTGAATGCAAAAAGGGGCAAGAGCACAATTGAATCAAAGACTTGAGGAAATACTTGCGGAATTTTTTTGCAGTATTTTCCCATTTTTACCACTTCATTTCTGCAAAATAACAGCACATCCCGTATTCATTTTGCAAATGATTCGATGGGTAATTTCCATCAAGCAGATGCTGTAAAGTTTAATATTATGTTGCCATTTAAGGACTTTATCCTGCAAGGCTTACTCACACAAGACTCCCACTAAAGTCAGTGGAAGTGTTGTGGAGGCCACAATCAGAATTACTAGTTAGCAGTGATATTTTTTCTTATCAAAAATAAAAAGAGAGAGAGAACATATTGTTAAGTCAAAAACAGAATGATGTAGTTACATCAAAGTCATTGCCTAATGAGTCATTCAGCAGTTTCTGTACTTCCCTCAGGAACTTAAAATGTATTTGACAAGGCGAAAAATAGAGGAATTCCCTGTCTAATTGAAAACTCAGACTTTTAGAATGATTCCATCTGTTATTTTAGACAACCCACAAGTATCTCCTGACTAATGGAAAAACACGGTAATATAATCTAAACTGCTCCCATGGCATTCTTCTTTAGTTTCTGGAAAAATAGCCAAGAACACAGATTGCAGAATGAAAAAGATTATTAACAGCTTTTAGCAGTGGCAGTCACTTTTTTGTTAAGAGCACTTCAACAATTTTTTTTTTTTGGATACAGTTAAATGGTGTTAGTTTTCCTATTGGATAAGCAACATTGACTTGTAGAAGAATAATATTTTACTTCTCCAGATACTGTTCACTTGTAAATATGGTTGCTGGGTATTATACACATATATAACATTTATAGTATAAAGCAAATAATTGAACTAAAATAAAACATTAGAAATTTTGGTTAAAGTAAACTATTATAAATATAAACACTTAAATAACACCACAAGATAATGATTATATGAGGACATTGCTACAGTGGCTTATGTACTGAAACACCCTATCTTCATTTGTAACGTTGCTATTTAATTATAATTATAAGAGCTGATTGAAAAATGGTAACAAAAATATCAACAAGAATTGGATTTTTTTTGGTAGAAATCATAAATACTTTCAACCAGTTTCAATAATTCTGCCATGAGAAATTTCCCTTGTCTCCCAGAAAATCAAGTTTCAATTGACTATGAAATTATTAATTATTATTAATATTACTGCAGCACCTAGAAGCCTCACTCTAATTGAGGCCTTGTTGTGCTACACACTTTACAGGCGCATAGTAAGAGACAGACCTTGCCCCAAAGAGTTTACAGTTTCAATCCTCATTGACACTGCAAGTATCCAGTCACATTACTATGTTTACACACAGGCTTCTAGCTCACTTGCAAATAGTTATTCATCTCTTAGACCCACCTTTGAACAGTTAGGGTGACCAGATGTCCCGATTTTATAGGGACACTCCCAATTTTTGGGTCTTTTTCTTATATGGGTTCCTATTACCCCCCACCCCCACCCCGTCCTGATTATTCACATTTGCTGTCTGGTCACCCTATGAACAGTTATTCCCTTTTTAAATTTGCTCTTCAACTTCTGTTCAGTGAAGGCCCTGCACTTATTCTTGAGAATCAGGGAAAAAACATAGACTCTAAGGCGAAAGGAAATCTACTTATGAGATTCTGAAAACCTTTAGGCCTGGAAAAGTTCATGCAAAAACCTACTCATGTGATTAACTTATGCATTGTGAATATCCTGTTAACTTTTTTGGAACTACGTACAGCGCATAAAGTAAACATGAGAAGTCTTTGCAGGATTGAGGCATTAGTATGGATGTAAAAGTTAGCTCCTCCCACTCAATGTCATTTAAAGAGACAAGAAAATACCCATTAAAGAAAAATAATGTGGTTTTGTTCCTATCAGTTTCAAAGCTTTTGTCAATACAAACTTCCTCTAACATGTTGTGATATACAAAACTCATGCCCCTACCCTAAGAACAATGTTAGAATGGGGAAACAATGCAATATTTCTATGCAAAGTTTAATTTGCCTGATACTCATGAAGCACCCCCCCAAAAAAGTTCTTCATAAATGGTAATGGATAAGATTCATATTTTGAATATATTTTGATACCAAAATATGCTCTAAATCCATGAATTGCTCAAACAGAACTATTTGCCTTTCCAAAAAATGGAGACCATTAAAGAAAATAAAAGCCTGCTTTCTGTAGTGTGCTTGCTCATACCTTTCTCAGGCTTCAAGAATTGTTTTTATCCACTGTCAGTTCACAAAGTTAGATGAAACCTGGAATTATGAACATCTGCATTTTAGCAGTGACTCAAAGCTATTTTGGACATCAGTGTGAATGTCACTTTGCAGTGAACTGGAATTGAGTTATTCCACAGGGCAGTAGAATGAGCAACAATGAGACTCAGTGTCTGTCAAATGCAAAAATGATCGATCTATGTAAATGAAAATTGATATTCAAATGTTGCTCTTAATACCTAGGTGTACATCAATATGTTCTCAACTGGATCACATATATTAATGTATAAACTGGCCACCCTCTAATTTAATGTAAAATACCCTTCAAAGGTACTTTATTGATGTATAAGCCGTGTATTGATTAATGTATACACAGCACAATTGCTGCCTCTTATATGGTACTTCTCCCACCTTGGGCATCAATCAAATATGCCGGTTAAGATAAGCCTTCCCTAAAGCATGCACAACCAGTAGGCCTGTGAAGAAGTCTCAGTTTTATAGCATATGTAGTTTATAAGCTCTGCATTTCCAAGTTCCAGCAATTTTTCCTCTTCTTGTCAGACTTGACGGGCTTTGCCTTTAAATATCCTATATACAATTCATCCTTTTATTTGTCAGTTTACACCAGCTTTTATTTTTCAACACCACCTATAGTATTTCTTTTGAGACCAGGCACTCAGATTAAATTTTCAAATTTTGTCATAAAATTGCATTATTTATCATCCAATTTTACTTTTTTTTACAAATGGCAAAGGATCATAGATAAACATGTTCTACGCAAACTATTTATTATATTTAAAACATTCACTGGTTGGTTTGTCTATATCTACAGGGGGCTATAATATCAATGATGTCCAGTTTTACTGGACCAGAGGAAATGATTCAGTTCGAGGTTTGGAGACACTCCGGTTGGCACAATATACAGTAGAAGATCATTTTACTTCAGTATCTGAAGCAGTCTATGAAACAGGTAGGAACTCCCTTTGAGAACTTTCCTCTTGAAGTTTAGAATATGGGGATGAAAGTAGAACAGTGTGAATGAACTAAACAATTTGCCTTTCTTTTAGTATTTGCAAAAATGAAAAATCTCATCCAATTCATTCATGTAAACTACATGGTTTCTATGATATTCTTTAGGGAATTTGTAGCCTCTTAGAAAATGCACTTGACTGTTCAAATGTTTACAGTTATTGGACTTCTGTGGTAACATCTCGGAAAGTCGAGTCACATACAATTTGAAGAAGCTGATTTCAGGCAAAATTCTGCTCATGCAGCTTTTAGCTGAAGCTTATGTTGTATGCTATATAGAATACATGGGGAAGAGAGAGAAGGAGGAAACGTGTTTAATGTAACAATGAAGTTGTAAAGTGAAACATTCACATGACAGGGAATTCTAAAAGATACGTATCTAAATTTTCAAAAGTGACTAGTGATTTTGAGTGCTCAACTTAACACACTTAAATAACTTGGCTCTGAAAATCAGATATCTTTCAGGTTTCTTTAATTGGGCAAGCGAAAAATCCCTAGTCGCTTCTGAAAACATCAACCAATATTTATCCCACAGTGTTAAAGTCTTGTACAACTTACAAGAAATGCAGACTTTGCCACTAGGGTTTATAAGTTAAACCACAGCTATTTGGCTTTGGCAGTTTCAGTCAAACTTTGATAAGCAGAACCCTGAATAAGCAAAATTGTGAGTTACCCTACCTAAGATATATAGGGTACTATAAATTATCATATAAGACGTTCCATAGGACTTCTGCAACTCTGATTCATCATAGAACAAAGCTGTGGAAAATATTTCTTTAGCTGTGAGATTTGACTTTCTGACTGTATAAGTTATGGTGACTGTTCTGGAGATGCCAAAGGATCTTTCAAAGGGAAGAAGAGCTATCAAACATGCTTTATGCTCCTTGGGTTATTCGCTGACTCTTCTTTGTTCCTGTTTTATGATACATATTAAATACTATTTGTCTTATGCACAACCTACCATGCCAACCATAAGGATTTTCTTTATGTAAGGACTCCTAATGCACCCATTTACGTTGTAATTCGGGACTCTGGAGTCTGCTTTCCTGACCCTCAGTTGCACACAAATTGCAACTTCTTTCCTCTACTGCATTGTTGGGACTTTATTCTGGAATAACACAGCACAGAAGGAAACACTATGATCTAACCTGAAATATTAACTCAGGTTAAAGCATCAATGTCCGCTAAATGGATATAAAAATACAGATGAAACACAGAATAGCAGGCTTCATGATCACGAAGAGTCTTGCTACTTATATAACTGGCATCTGTTTCCCTTCCTCCCTTCCACAGCCCCTAGCTAAACCGCAGCAGGCTCAGTCAAAGGAGAATAATCCTTTAGTGCTGTTCTGCCCAGAAGCAAAGCAGGACCTGCTCACCATTCAAAAAAAAAATCTGTTTAATTCTTACCACCTTCCCCTATCGCATGTAGGGAGGGTCTAAACTGTATCAGAAGAGCAAAATGGATCCCATTTTTTCCCCTCAAATGGAATAAGGGCAGTTTCCCACTTAAGTGAAATGCAGCTAGAGGCACAGTATCATGGACAG
This sequence comes from Macrochelys suwanniensis, assembly GCA_033296515.1. Lineage (NCBI taxonomy): Eukaryota > Metazoa > Chordata > Testudines > Chelydridae > Macrochelys > Macrochelys suwanniensis. The sequence goes on along the minus strand of CM065778.1, from coordinate 115,386,791 downwards.
ACGTGTTCTTTTCCCTTAGTATTTCTTGTGGACCCTCTCCTCCTGGTTTTAGTGCTAGCTGTAGAGCATTTAAAACAGACTTTGCCTTTGCAAATGTGTTTCTTTACTTTAACAAATATACCTTAAATTAGAATTTCCCATACCTAATTGTACTTGGGATTTTTCTGTTTAAGAACACAGCATTATGAAGTGCTATGCAGTACATTTCTAACATCAAAGCTGATGAAATAATACCATAAACCTCTTAATTCTCTTTTAAACCTTTATGAATATGGCGTTATATACAGAAGCTGTTCAGTTTTCCTACAATGTTTCATGGAAGCATTGCAATGTATACTCTATCCTCTATTAAAAAAATTAGAGGCAAAAAATTATTGTAGATGCATATACACAGTACTAATAAAAAGAGCACACAGAAACCAAAATTAATATTTACTTAGCTTTTTACAAACATATATTTGAAAGTATCTTACAAATATTACTTGTGCCTTAAAGGCTTCCGTGAGACTAGGCAAAAAGCAGTATATAATTCTTCTTATAAATGATAAGCCTATCACATGAAAAGCTTTCCCCAAGAGAATCATAGAATATCAGTTGGAAGGGACCTTAGGAGATCATCTAGTCCAACCCCCTGCTCAAAGCAGGACCAATCCCCAATTTTTGCCCCAGATCCCTAAATGGCCCCCTCAAGGATTGAACTCACAACCCTGGGTTTAGCAGGCCAATGCTCAAACCACTGAGCTATCCGTCGCCCCCAAAATATGAAGTGTCCGAAAACAATTTGTATATCAAGCAACAAAAGCAAGATTACATAAAAAAAGTCAAAGATGATGTTAACAGCATTGCAGTTTACTTTTTGTTTTTGTTGGAGTGGAGAGAAGTTTAATTTTGGAAATAGGAAAATTCTGAGCTACAGTCACTTGCTAGATTTTTGGTCAATACTTCTTAAAATCTGCAAACTTGCACATGCTTATCTTTAAGGATGTGAATAGGCTCTTTGAGTTCTGTGAGCATCATCATGTGAGTAAAGTTAAGCATGGGTGTAAATGTTTGCCAGATTAGGCCTGAAGGATGGATTTATATTTCTAGCCTTTTTGACATAATCTGGTTTTATTATTCTAATTTAGATAGTATATTCTTTTAATTAACTAGAAACATCTCTTACATTCACAGAACAACAAACAAGGGCATAGAAGAGAACGCTAGTTTAATACCTACTGTACCCATATACCAGCTGTCCCTCCTCATCTAAAAAACACAAGGAATGAAATTCTGTTATGCAGAGAAAAGTAGACTAAACTAGATGTAAAATTGTTTAAAACTATAGTAGAGATAGTTGAAACTGGTGAAGAAATTCAATTCTGCTTTAAAATGTTGATAAGTACATCTGAAATTTCACACACGTACCATGTTCAGCTATCATTAGCTGGCTTGGGTGGGGAGAGGGGATGTTGAGGGTTAGGATGCACAAGCACGTGTTTAATAAAATATCCGCACAGATCTACATCAGTTACGGACTACAGACAGTTGCACCTATAGAATCAGCCCAGGACTCTGTACTTGGTCCTGCAATCCTAACATCCAACGCCCCACATATGAGCAGGGCAGAAGGCAAAGCTGAGGCATTAGTGGCCACAGGGGAAGCAACAGTTATTAGGTCTCTCCACTGAGTGAGCTAGATGTGTGCTCTCTCCCATTGCTCTGTGGCTGTTCTCACTTTGACTTGACACAGTCAACATGACAAGAAGTCAACATGGGGAGAGCCAGGCTCTTTTGAACCTGGACCTTAGTGTTTCCACACCATACTGCTTCTTATGATCCAGTAGATTGGCTAGTAAAAAGAAAGAACTTTGTAAAAAATCCATGCAGATCTCAACAACAGCACAGTTAAACTAAATGTGAAAGCATGTTGCAACCATACCTCAGCATAGCCAAACTACATGTGTAATGATGTGGGGGTGGAAAGTCAAAGGCCTCCACTTTCCATTGTCCATCAACTTAGGGAGGCTTCAACATTGAGTGCTCGGCCTGAGACACGTAGGGCCTAACTTTACAGATGGGCTGACCACCTACAATTCCAATGGGCTTCCATAGATTATATAGATGCTGAGCACCTCTGAAAAGCAGGCCCTGCATGTCTCAGGTTGGGCAGACATAGGAGGTATAGAGCAGTAGTGATTGCTATTCTGGACAATAGCTGGAACAACAGCCACAGAGGAGCTGCACTGCAGTCCCACATCCCAGTTGCCAGGAAGAGGAATGGAGAAACTACTCCTTCCCCAATTTCATTTATTCAAGAAGGGTGATATTCATCCTAAACAGTAATAGCACATTTTGGTTACATACTGCAAGTTACAATTTTCTGTAATCAGCTATGTTTGAGGCACCCTTTCAAATTTTATCCAACTCTTCTCCTTATGCCCTCATTTATGCAAAAAGCAACACCTTATAAGGCACAAGAGGAGAAGCAAGGGATGCATGGCTAAAGCCGTATTAATGCCTTTGTGCAGGATGTTCACCATACATCTTAACTGGCACCCAAGGGGTTAGTATACATATTTCATGGGGGAGAGCAGATTGTGCTCTTTGTGCCTGAATGCACACTTCTTTGTGGAATTGCATGGGATAACAAAAGTGCATCTTATATAAAGAGCTCTGTGTAGCACTTTATCTAGAGTAAATTTCACCAGAAAGAATACAGGAAATAGCCATGGGCCAGATGCTCCCCTCCACTTACATTGAGCAGAAATGAGAAAGGGAACACAGAAAGATAAAAGCAGCATCCCTGTAGCATGGTTCCCCCTACAAGCCTCTCCCACTGCCACTGATTGTTGGGGGCAGAGATGTGGGAGAAGTTGTTCTATGTGGCATGTCCTCATCAGCCAGAAGTACGCACAGTAAGGATTTCAGTCAGTTATAGACCAGAACTTTATTATACAATTGGATATACAGATAGCTTGAGAAGGAAATCTGTTTATTTAATCTTGGGTATATTTCTCATGTGGTGCAATGACATTCCATATTGATAAAACCATGGTTATGATAGTGATGTCTATTTGAAGAATCAGAATCCATGTTGGAGACTAGCGTATGGCTTTGGACTCCAAAAGCCAAATTCAGAGACAAATTATAAAATGGGGTAAGCCAGATCTCCTTACACTCAGACTTCCTTAGACTTTACACCTGCTTTACCATTGCATAGGGGAGTCTATACTGGTATAGCTGATATGCCACTGAGCCAGAAAAGGCATATGGTACATCGAGTGAGAACCATTTTTACTTACACCTTCTTCTCCTCACTGTGTATGTTACACCTGTTTATTTTCATGTAACAATATTATGAATGTAAGTATATGCAAGGGTATCTAAATAAGTATGGGGAATTCTAACAGTGTAAGGGAGTCTAAGGCTATGTTTTCACTACAGAGTGAGCTTGAGTGGTTCATACTTGAATTACTCCTCTCGAGTTAGCCTGGCTTGAGTGAGAGCCACTGCAAAAGAACACTTGATTTGCACAGAGTGATTGCTATCAGCTGACAAATTGTACACTACCTCAAGCTTTACCTTCTGCCCCGTCTCAGGCCAAACAATTCAAGTTAAAAGTATCACAACACTCAAGGTACAGGTTTGTGGGTATGAACAGAACTCAAGTTAAGGACAACACTCAAATAGTTCAAGTTAACTCTGCTGTGAAGACAACATTGCCACTATATCTCATATCTCCTCCTTCCTTCAGTTATACGCAGGAGAGCAGTTTTATTAGATTGCCTAATACTTTCTGTTATAGAAGATTCTTCTGACCTTTTTTGAAAAGCTGTGTCACCTCCATTGTTTCCTTGTATGCGGCGGGTCTTTGAAATTTGGCATGGAGAAAGCCCTCAGACTAGAAGAGTGCCTTTTCTTTGTGCCATGAAATTCTATGCAGGTTAACTGAGGGTACGTCTACACTGTGAGTACCAGTGAGTCTCAGAACCCAGGATGACAGACTCAGGCTTGTTCTGCAGCACTAAAAATAGCTGTGTAGACATGCAGCTCAGGCTGGAGCCTGGGTTCTGAAGCCCAGGGATGGGGTGGGTCTTCAGAGCCTGAGCTCCAGCCTTAGCCACAATTGTCTACCCTGCTATTTTTAGTGCCGCAGCAGAAGCCCAAGTCTGTTGACCTGGGTACTGAGGCTTGCTATGTATTGTAGACTATTCTGAGTTATAAACTGTTACAAAACTCCCCACTTCCCTTTTTTTTGCTTGCATTGTTCAAGACATGCTGGCACCATGACATAACCCAACAACCCGGACAATCTAAGGCTGAGCCCATGCTACCACAAAAGCAGCATCAGCAGCACACACTGCACTGGGAATGACAGGCGCTGCCAGGCAGTGGCAGTGGTTTGTGAGGGGCACGGTCTCGCCACCAGTACCATCCCCCTTCCTGGACTTTTGCATATGGGTGCACAATCCCCTCCCCCCCGCCTGCATGGTCATAAAATAGGGCATGAGCTCCTGGTGTTCTGGAGGAGAGACCATTCAGTCTCATCATGTAGTGCCAGTAGCCCATCCCCTACACTCTAGGACAGCAGCATTCCCCTGCTGTCAGCTAATACCATTAGTTCTGTGGCTCAAGCTGTGCTGCAGTGTTGAAGTTTCAGGGGTCAAACAATTCTGATGATGGGGGGGGGGAGGGGGTTGTTACAGTTGTACATAACAGAATTTGTGTTTAGTTTTTTCCTTTTAAAAAGCCTAGGAAATTGCATGCAAAATATTGCTTAGAAGAACGTCATATAGGTTGCAAAATCAAGTTAGAAAATGCCAGATTTACAGTTGCTTGCGCAACTGGAATGCTTGATGTTACAGTCTGTCATTACATGATTGCACAGTATTTTTCCCCAGCACCTTTGCCTCATTTAATGCACAACATGGATGAAGAAAGGGGCAGAATTAGTGTTGCACGGGAAACCGTAAATGTGACATTTAAAAACTTTTGAATGCTTGACTTCGGCCTGACCTCACTTGAAAATTTTACTGGAATAACTCTTTTGGGTAAGGAAGTGATTGTTTAAAGATATGTAGTTTTATTGGCAAAAACCCTAGGATAAATGCAGTTATATCGGTATAAAGGAGATTTATGTCAGTATAGTTTTCCTTTCCCTATGAGAATAGCTACAACCTGTATAAATCTCCTATTGTGCTATATAACTGACTCCATTAAGGAGGTTGAACTCTCAACTATACCGGCATAGTTAAAGTGATACAACTTTCTAATGTAGCCAAGACTTTTGTAACCTTAACTTTAGACCAGTTTTATGTATGCAATTTTAAAAATATTGTAGACATTTAAATGTAAGCAGCCATATTCTAGTCTGATAGCAATAAGACAGACTTGCGTGTGCATTTGTAGGCTGTGGTTGCACTTCATGCATTAAAAAGTACTCTCAACCTCATACTTCACAATGCACCTGAGGAATGCACAAATAGCCTATTAATGCAGATATTGCTGTTGTGGCTTACAGCTAAAGTGCATCCATATTTATAAAGCATAGTCATGACTCTTGGCACACAATATTAGAAACAAACACGTAACTTCACTTCGTCAAATAAAAATAGCTCAAGCCAAAATTTTGTAACATTCACAATAAAGTCTGTACTAAACATTAATTGTAGATCCAGTTATGTTAATCAAAAATCAGATTTCTTCTTTATTTTCATGCGTTATAGCCTAGAGGGAACATAAGGTAAAAGCAAATTCACATTCTGAACTTTAATTGCACAGATATACAAAAGCTCACTTTGGACTCTGGGACTATGAAGGACCAAATTCAGACTTAGCATAAGAGTGTGTAATTCTGCTACTTATGCCAAGTCTGCATTTGGCTCCAGGGTTCAGATCCTTGTGCAAATCATAGAAATATAGGACTGGAAGGGACCGCAAGCGATCTTCTAGTGCAGTCCCCACACTCAATGCAGGCCTAAGTATTATCTAGATCATCCCTGACAGATGTTTGTCTAACCTGCTCTTAAAAGTCTCCAATGATGGAGATTCCACAACCTCCCTAAAAAACTTATTCTAGTGCTTAACCACCCTAACCGTTAGGAAGTTTTTCCTAATGCCCTTGCTGCAATTTTAGGCTATTACTTTTTTGTTCTATTCTCAGAGGTTAAAGAGAACAATTTTTCTTTCTCCTTGTAACAACCTTTTATGTACTTCAAAACTGTTATGTCCCCCCACCCCCCCTCAAAGTCTTCTCTTCTCCAAATTAGACAAATCCAATTTTTTCAATGTTCCTTCATAGGTCATGATTAGGCCTCCAGTTGAGGCCTAATCAGCGAAGAGTAGAGTGAAAGAATTATTTCTTGTGTCTTGCTTACAACACTCCTGCTAATACATCCCTGAATGATGTTTGCTTTTTTTGCAACAGTGTTACACTGTTGACTCATATTTAGCTTGTAATCCACTATGACCCCCAGATCCCTTTCCACAGTACTCCTTCCTAGGCAGTCATTTTCCGTTTTGTATGTGTGCAACTGATTGTTCCTTCCTAAGTGGAATAGTTTGCATTTCATCATTTTTACTTCAGACCATTTCTCCAGTTTGTCCAGATCATTCTGAATTTTAATCCTATTCTCCAAAGCACTTGCAACTCCTCCCATCTTTGGGGGTTTATAAGTGTACTTTGTATGCCATTGTCTAAATCATTGATGAAGACATTGACCAGAACTGATCCCTATGGGACCCCATTTGATATATACCCTTCCAGCTTGACTATGAACTACTGATAATTACTTCCTGGGAATGGTTTTCCCACCAGTAATGCACCCACCTTATAGTAGTTCCATCTAGGTTGTATTTCCCGAGTTTGTTTGTGAGAAGGTCATGAGAGACAGTATGAAAAGCCTTACTAAAGTCAAAATATATCATATCTTCCGCTCCCCGCCCCCATCCATAAGACTTGTTACTCTGTCAAAAAGAGTTATTAGGTTGGTTTGACATGATTTGTTCTTGACAAATCACCTTATTATCTTCTAGATGTCTGGAAATGGATTGCTTAATTTGCTCTGTTATCTTTTTGGGTACTGAAGTTCAGCTGACTGGTCTGTAATTCTCTGGGTTATCCTTATTCCCATTTTTATAGACAAATCCAATTTGTCTATATTGGGGACTATATTTACCCTTTTCCAGTCCCCTGGAATCTTACCCGTTTTTCATGCCTTTTCAAAGATAATCGCTAATGGCTCAGATATCTCCTCAGTCAGCTCCTTGAGTATTCTAGGATGTATTTCATCAGGCCCTGGTGACTTGAAAACATCTAACTTGTCTAAGTAATTTTTAATTTGATCTTTCCCTATATTAGCCTCTGATCCTACCTCATTTTCACTGCCATTCGTTAAGTTAGATGTCCAATTGCTACTAAACTTTTTGTTGAAAACTGAAACAAAAAACTCATTTAGCACTTCTGCCATTTCCACATTTTCTGTTATTGTCCCCCCGCCCCCACCCCCACATTGAGTTACGGGCCTACCCTGTCCTTGGTCTTCCTCTTGTTTCTAATGCATTTGTAGAATATAAACATTACCCTTTATGTCTCTAGCTAGTTTAATCTCATTTTTTGCCTTGGCCTTTCTAATTTTGTCACAATATATTTGTGTTATTTGTTTATATTCATTGTTTGCAATTTGACCTCGTTTCCATTTTTTGTAGAACTCTTTTTTGAATTCAGATAATTGAAGATCTCCTGGTTACACCAGGGTGGTCTCTTGCCATACTTCCGATCTTTCCTACACAGTGGGATAGTTTGCTCTTGTGTCCTTAATAATGTCTCTTTGAAAAACTACCAACTCTCATGAACTATTTTTTCCCTTAGACTTGCTTCCCATGGCATCTTACCTACCAACTCCCTGAGTTTGCTAAAGTCTGCCTTCTTGAAATCCATTGTCTTTTTTGTGCTATTTTCCCTCTTACTATTCCTTAGAATCAATACTCCTAACACTCCTTAGAATCAGTTTCGCCAAAGATGCATTTCACTTTCAAATTCTCAATCAGTTCTTCCCTATTTGTTAAAATCACATCTAGAACAGCCTTTCCCCTAGTGGCTTTCTCCACCTTCTGAAATAAAAAAAAAGTCTCCAATACATTTCAAGAACTTGTTGGATAATCAGCATAACTTTACTGAATTTATCAGATCTATGATCATTTAGAGAGGTTGAGGATCTGACCCTGAATGTCTTACTGTTGAAGGCAGTAAATGTAAGAGCAACAGTTGTACCACAAACAATACAAACATTGTAATGCAATTATATATATATATTTATTTTAAAAGAGTGGACCATGTAGACAAAGAAACTGTAGCTTTGGTTTTTGAAAAGAAATACAAACTGTAGCCCTACAAGATTTGTGAAAGTACCTGTAACCCACATGTAGGGGAATAATAAATAAAAAAGAGCCATGAACAAATAAACCCGAATGGATGCAGCCACTACAGCTAATTCTATGTTATAAAAATATAATTATCATGTCAGTTTAAATAATATTTGCTGGTGCCAATTGCTAATATGCTGCAAATAGCTATATTAAAATATGTTTCCAGAAGTCAAATTCTTAAGGTTGCCTTTTTTGATAAAGTAGATTGATTTAGTTAATTGGTTTCCCCATAGATTAGGATTTTTGTTCCCTCCTCCTACTCCCCTTACCACCAATTTAATACCCGGCACAAAACCTATTTGCTCAGGTTTAGTGTATATAATGGGTGAATCTCACATATACTGAATATAGGTTTACTTTAAGAAAGGATCTCCTCTCTATACTGGAATTTTAGCAAAACAAAATTGACAAGAATTACAATATTTGTTTACCAATTTGGACCTAATTAGAGCTTTTACTGCCAAAGTATCAGAAATGGAAAGTTAACAGATTTGTTGGGGCGTGTGCAAGACAAACTTAGAAAAAACATTTTTAATGTTAAAAATTGACATTTGCAAGAAATTGTGGTAAGCGGCACCATCTAAAATTACCGTATACCAAGTAATTGTTTGTTTCAAAAGGTTGTATGCTGCTCTTTTTACAGGACGCTATCCAAAGTTAGTATTCCATTTTGAGCTCAAGAGGAACATCTTGTATTTCATACTAGAGACATATGTACCATCCATCTTGCTAGTTGTACTCTCCTGGGTATCATTTTGGATAAGCCAATCATCAGTTCCAGCCAGAATCTGCATAGGTGAGTAACTGAAAAAACAAAACAGAGGTTGAAACATTAAGAGGGGTGCTTTGTTGCACGGTACATAGCATTAATTTCCAGGAGGTGCAAAGACTTCTGTATTTTAGGCAATTACTTCTTCGGTTTGCCATACATGCAATATATCATGTAGATTCCCCTCAGATTTTTAGTTCTGTGTATTATTTAATAAGGAAAATGTCCTGGGAAGCCATAGGGAGTCTAGATGGAAGAAAAGCACAAAGAACATTCAGTCATTCCTATACTCACTTCAAAACATTAAAGTACAACGTGTTGCACACAAGAAAGAATTATGAGGTGTTTGTGAGGATGAACAATACATACTAATTAACACATGAATAACGGAAGAGAAAGTACTATAAGAGATTAAAATAACTCATTTTAAATGAGAGAAAGAGCTGTGGAGTTGGGAAGAAGAAACAGCTGCCGCAAGACTGAAATGTTCAGAGCAGAGGAGAAACAATAATAAGATGTATAACCTCATGCTTCTGGATTTGTAGGAAGGAAAGGTGTCCATACAGAGTGAACATAGTTGTATGGAATTGTGTTGGCACTGTGTGTGTGTGTGTGTGTGTGTGTGTGTGTGTGTGTGTGTGTGTGTGTGTGTGTGTAACTTCACAGAAATGATCACTGTTCCTACTTTCATGTGAATACTACACAGCAGAGATACAAGATAATTACACTGTGGTTATAAAAAATCATTGTGAACCATCTTTGTAGTCAGGGAATATCCAGACCATTTGCATAATACCGTAATAATCACAAGTGTACAGCATGAGTCATTTAAGTTCCTCTCGTTTTAGTTTACAGACCCTCTGGATTATTAACCTTGTTTTTCTATTTTTTTTAAACATGTGGATTCAAAATCTTAAATATATTTAAAAGTCTTATTTCCAGAACATCCAGCAGTAAATGTGGAAATGTGGCTGCACACACTGAACAGTTCACAGTGACCATAAAGCTCAGAAAACACTAGTTTGCAGCTATTCCAAATGCTGCATAGAATGCCATAATTAACACCACTTTTTACCTCATTCCTTGTGTTCCGCAGGTGTCACAACAGTGCTCACCATGACAACTCTCATGATGGGAGCCAGGACTTCACTTCCTAATGCTAATTGCTTCATAAAGGCAATTGATGTATACCTTGGTATTTGTTTTAGTTTCATCTTTGGGGCTTTGTTGGAGTATGCTGTGGCTCATTTCTGCACTCTTCATCGTTCCAATTTGAGGGTACTCACAAAGGTATTTAAATTTTTTAATATTTGAGTAGAACAAATACCTAGGGAACTCCTTGTCAGGAGAGTACATTACCTGCATTAGCATTAATGGGAATTGTACATACATTTAATGAAAATATTTCTTACAATAAGGACACTAAAAGGCACTATGGGTCTGAGAAAAACTAGGGAATTAAGCATCCTTGAACTTTGGGGTATTAGAAATCCAGCTCTGACTTTTGCAGCTCAGGCCCTCTTTACTAGAGGACACTTTAAGTCTGTTAGTTATATCCACACAACCCAATGACAGTAACAAAGAATAGTTCATGAATCACTGAAGTCTTTGGGATGATTATTGTGGCATTTATGTCGCAGCTGTATGTAGAAGAAGGAATGGAATTGTCTACCCCCGGAGGAGGAAAGGCAGAGTTTGGGGCTGTTCTATGCACACAAGGGGGTAAGCAATTTGCCATATCCATTAAGATGGAGAAAATTACTTCCCATGATGAATACTCCTTGCTCTTCAGAGTGGCATGGAGTGGGTGGGGCAGGGCCATAGCTCTGACTCCACCTTACCCTGTTTTAAATGCAGGGACTGCTACTACAGGAAGGCCTTACATAACTACACAAGAATTGGGCCATCCTCTGAGCTGTCTGTACAAAGGCCACTCGCAATCTATGATGTTTAGATGTAACTAAGGGCAGCATATTTGGGTCACAACCACTTACTAGCATTTCCTCTTGTAGCTTAGGAAATTATTTTTGTAACTTCTTGTCTTCCACCTTGCTTGCCTAGGTATTAAGCGTGATATCTGCTCCATCCCTTGAACCTGGCCAGGGCACATGCTACATGATATCCTGACCTTTCTATGGTCTGTAGTTCAAAGTGTCTGTTTCCCATATAACCCCATTCTTAGCAGCAGTTGCAATTACTACATTCACAACTCAATGCCTCACACTGTCGGTTACATCGGTGGAAGTGCTCCTGGTGAGAACGTGCACCACCAAGAGAAAAAGCTAGACATGAAAAATAACAGTAATTACTGTAGAAGCGACAAAGGGTCCTGTGGCACCTTATAGACTAACAGAGGTATTGAAGCATAAGCTTTCGTGGGTGAATACCCACTTCTTCGGATGCAAGCAGTGGAAATGTCCAGAGGCAGATATAAATGTGCAGGGAAGATTCAGGCTAGAGATAACGAGGTAAGCTTAATCAGGGAGGGTGAGGCCCTCTTCTAGCAGTTGAGGTGTGAACACCAAGGGAGGAGAAACTACTTTTGTAGTTGGCTAGCCATTCATAGTCTTTGTTTAGTCCTGAGCTGATGGTGTCAAATTTGCAAATGAACTGAAGCTCTACAGTTTCTCTTTGGAGTCTGGTCCTGAAGTTTTTTTGCTGCAGGATGGCTACCTTTAGGTCTGCAATTGTGTGTCCAGGGAGGTTGAAATGTTCTCCTACAGGCTTTTGTATATTGTCATTCCTTATATCTGATTTGTGTCCATTTATCCTTATGCCAACATTTTTATGGCTGACCTGGAACAACGCTTCCTCAGTTCTCGTCCACTTACGCCCCTTCTCTGTCTATGCTACATTGATGACATCTTCATCATCTGGACCCATGGGAAAGAAACTCTGGAAGAATTCCACCACGATTTCAACAGCTTCCACCCCACCATCAACCTCAGCCTGGACCAGTCTACACGGGAAGTCCACTTCCTAGACACCACGGTGCAAATAAGCGATGGTCACATTAACACCACCCTATACCGAAAACCCACTGACTGCTATGCCTACCTACATGCCTCCAGCTTCCATCCCGGACACACTACACAATCCATTGTCTACAGCCAAGCACTGAGGTACAACCGTATTTGCTCCAATCCCTCTGACAGAGACCAACACCTACAAGATCTTCACCAAGCATTCTCAAAACTACGCTACCCGCATGAGGAAATAAGAAAACAGATCAACAGGGCCAGACGTGTACCCAGAAGCCTCCTGCTGCAAGACAAACCGAAGAAAGAAACCAACAGAACTCCTCTAGCCATCACTTACAGTCCTCAGCTAAAACCTCTCCAACGGATCATCAGTGATCTACAACCCATCCTGAACAACGATCCCTCACTTTCACAGGCCTTGGGAGGCAGGCCAGTCCTCGCCCACAGACAACCCGCCAACCTGAAGCATATTCTCACCAGCAACTACACACCGCACCATAATAACTCTAACTCAGGAACGAATCCATGCAACAAACCTCGATGCCAACTTTGCCCACATATCTACACCAGGAACACCATCACAGGACCTAACCAGATCAGCCACACCATCACCGGTTCATTCACCTGCACATCCACCAATGTAATATATGCCATAATATGCCAGCAATGCCCCTCTGCTATGTACATCGGTCAAACTGGACAGTCCTTACGCAAAAGGATAAATGGACACAAATCAGATATAAGGAATGGCAATATACAAAAGCCTGTAGGAGAACACTTCAACCTCCCTGGACACACAATTGCAGACCTAAAGGTAGCCATCCTGCAGCAAAAAAACTTCAGGACCAGACTCCAAAGAGAAACTGTAGAGCTTCAGTTCATTTGCAAATTTGACACCATCAGCTCAGGACTAAACAAAGACTATGAATGGCTAGCCAACTACAAAAGCAGTTTCTCCTCCCTTGGTGTTCACACCTCAACTGCTAGAAGAGGGCCTCACCCTCCCTGATTAAGCTTACCTCGTTATCTCTAGCCTGAATCTTCCCTGCACATTTATATCTGCCTCTGGACATTTCCACTGCTTGCATCCGAAGAAGTGGGTATTCACCCACGAAAGCTTATGCTTCAATACCTCTGTTAGTCTATAAGGTGCCACAGGACCCTTTGTCACTTCTACAGATCCAGACTAACACGGCTACCCCTCTGATACTTGAGTAATTACTGTGGTGGCAGTATGTCAACCTAACTTAGGTCGACTTAATTTTGTGATGTAGACAAGGCCTGAGCAAGGCTAAGCCATGTAGTCTGAGAGTATTCTCTGGGAATGGTTGCAAATGCAGCGGCTAATGATTTGTTTGGCAAGCTTGATGTGGGTGAGAGAGAGGCATAAAGCCAAGAGAAAGCCATCTGAAAGCGAGAGAAGCAGTAGTGAGCATGGAGCAGATATAGAGTTCCTTGGACACAGAAATGACTGGAGGACCAGACTTAGAAATTGTGAACAAGGAAATTTCAGGGAAATAGGCTTTGTGCACAAATCTGATTTTGAGTATAGAAATTGTGCATACAAAATTGCAGAATCAAAATTCAGAAGACAAAGCTGAAACCATTTTGTAATTGTAGCCTTAAACAATGAGTAAGAATGATCTGTGTTGCACTCTCTTTTAGTATTTAAATGAGTTTGTTCAAGATCCAGCATTGGTTAAATTGACACATTTTAGTTCTTTTGATGTGCTGGGGATTTACGTTTTATAATATGAACTGTGAAATAGCTAGCCATATAGACACCTGCAGTAGCAAGCTCCATGTGAGCCATGATCAGCACAGACATCAAAGTCAATGACAAAAACTGATGAGTCACCTGCTGTATGGGAATTCAAGCATGATGTCCCATTCATTTCAATTCAATTAGCCCACTGCATAACAGTCTGAATAAATCAACAGGTTACCTTTCAAAGACCTTACACCTTACTTTCTTCTGTATGAAGAACATAACCCACCTTTATGACTAAAGAAACCCTTCTGACTCTTTCCCCTGTATAAAAAAAAAAGGATCCTCATCTAGCCTTATTTTTTTAAATTCACCTTTGGATAGAGAACAAGCCTGGAAACTTTCATCCTGAAAGGGGAAAGTGCCACAAATTGAAAATGGGGTAATAGTGGAAACACTCAGTCTTATATCTACTGGTCACACCTGCTGCAGCTACAATGCACAGCATCATGTTGCCTTTACAAACATTTTAAATTGGCTTGGCAAAGGAATCTCCAGGTGCACCAGATACCATGACACTCTTGGATGAAATAGAAGCGACAAAGGGTCCTGTGGCACCTTATAGACTAACTAAGGTGCCACAGGACCCTTTGTCGCTTCTACAGATCCAGACTAACACGGCTACCCCTCTGATACTTGGATGAAATACTTAATCTTGAAAATCTATAATATTCAGCAGAAGTGACATCTTTCCTTCTGTCAGTTGTTGGATGTCAAACACTTCAGTTAATATAAACAGCAACAGCAGATAACACATACAGTACTTTTCAGCTCTCATACAGTCCCTTTTCATGGATGCTGCTGATTTTTGTATTCAAACAAATCCCTTTATCATGCCATCTGCTAGTCTCTCATTAAGAGCTGGGAGTGAGAGAAGAGTAAATGGTATCACATTTTAAAAAGACAGCTGCAGTTAACCTTGCATTTCAAGAGAGAGTTCTTCATAATGTAAAGCAGCATAATTATTCTTCTCATACAGTTCCCCAAAGCCCCTCTTTTTCAGAAGTCCCCCAACATCCCTGATTTGTAAGGCAGATAGCTTTTTGTAGTTCTGTTGTAGATGCTCTCTCGTCTTTTCACAGGTGCAATATGATAATCAAACTTGTGCTGTAAATGCATCTTATGTTCTGTGAAAAAAGATTGGCTTGTAACAGCAACAGGAGTGAGACATGCACCACGCCATAGACAGCATTTTCCACTCATGTTTTAAGGGCTTCCTAGGGAAAAGAAATAAGTTAAGAATAGCCTAATAAAGCATAAGCCACCTGTGAATGGTTCACGTGCAGCTGTGTGAAAAGAAAAATGGCAATTCTGTGCAAGTTTTATTTGACTTTACCTGGGTGAGAAATAGGCTGACCATACATACCGTTTTAAACGGGACAGTACCGTTTTTTTCATATTTCCCGACCGTCCCGTCATTTTAATATAAATGTAAATTTTGTCCCGTTTTTAATACACTATATATAGTTTTTAATTTTTTGTAAAAAACTGAACGCGGGTTGTTTAGGGCTGTAACAAGGGCGAGGCGAGTGGCGCGCATACCTCAGGGGCGTGTTACGGCACTTCGTGGCTGCTGCAGCTCACACTTCACTGGGGCGCTGCTGCAGCAAGCCAGAGGCTGGTGCTGTGGAGGTGAGGAGGGGGAGGGGGGGGCGCCAGGGGCAGGGCCGGCCCTAACTTTTTGGCCGCCCCAAGCAAAACAAAAAACCCCACAAGCGCTGCCCCGCCCCCAACGCCGGCCAAAACACCACCCCGCCCCCCCAACAACGCTGCCCTGACAAAACGCCGGGGGGGCCAGCGGGGAGGGCGGCATGCCCGCCGCCCCGCTCCCCCTACCAGTGGGGAGCGCGGAACACCTGCCGCCCCGCTGCCCCGGCTGGAGCACCGGCGGGGAGCGGAGCACGCCGGCCGCCCCGCTGCCCCGGCCGGGGAGCGGAGCACGCTTGCTGCCCCGCTGCCCCGGCCGGGGCGCTGGCGGGGAGCGGAGCACTCCTGCTGCCCCGCTGCCCCGGCGGGGAGCGGAGCACGCCGGTCGCCCCGCTGCCCCGGCCGGGGCGCCGGCAGGGAGCGGAGCACGCCTGCCGCCCCGCTGCAGTTGTTTGGGAAGGAAGGGGGTAGGATGGGGAGGGGATGGAGTGGTGGGGAAGGGGCATGGGATGGGGAAGAGAAGGGGATAGGGGAAGTGGGGGTCCAGCATGTGGATCACCTTGGCAGCAGCTGGGGCTCCCCTGTTACCTGGCCCATCAAACCCTCACCCTGAGAAGCCTCACCTCCCCTGAATCTGTACCACCCCAATGAGCCCCCCTCCAGACAGACACTCTCCCCGCTGAGCCCCACCTACACCTAGACCCAACCAAATGAACCCCACCTCCCCTACACCCAGACTCCCCCTCCACTCCGCCGAGCTCCAACCACTTTCACTTGGTCCCCCCTGCAGACTCCCATTGCCCCTGCCCCTGGAACCTCCCTGTGCATCCAGATCCCCCACTGAGCTGCCTGCCCCCAGACTGCCCCACACAGAACCGTCTTACCCCCATCTGGATACCCCCCACACTAAGTCCCTCTGCACTTGGATCCTGCTGCCAGGCTGAGCCTTCCTGCCCACATCTGGTGTGCCTGGCACAAAAGGGGCAGAGCCCCAGGGTGTTTCTGTGGCAGGCCTGGCCCTTGTGCTATGCCACGGTCAGGTTCAGCCTCACTGCCAAGTCCCTGTCCCAGGGGGCCGGGGGGGGGGTGGGGCTGCAGGGTATTCTCCCACCTCCATGCAGCCAGTGGCCTGTGCTCCCCACTGCCATGGTGGAGCTTCCACATTTACTTATTGTAACAAAAAAAAATCAAAAAATCAGAATTTTAAAATATTATGCACAGAATTTGATGCAGCATTCTCTCAGGAATATGGGGCGCTCTATAGCTGTGACGGTGGGACTGTGAAGGGGGTGCTGGACAGTAGGGGATCTGTGGGTGGGGGAGCTGGGCAGGGGGTATGGTGTGCAGGGTGCCATGCAGTTGTGGTGGGAGGTCAGCGGGAGGGGTCTCTGGGCAGGGGGTTCTGGGCATAGTGGGTCCGGGGGCATTGGGCACAGGGATCTGTGGGGGAGGTCTCTGGGTGAGGGGGCGCTGGGCATAGGGATCTGTGGGGGAGGTCTCTGGGCGAGGGGGTGCTGGGCATAAGGGCAGGGCACTGGGCAGGGAGGTAGTGTGGAAGGGGCACGCTGGCATCGCAGGGCTGGGCGGGCCAGTGTGTGTCTAGTAGTTTTGGGTTTGTAAACAGTGCCCTTGTGCTGGGCTGAGTGAGACCACTCCCACTGCACTGCACCTCATTGCCCCCAACCGGCCCCTTGCTCTGTGGACTGCCCCCCATCACATGCCCTATTTCCCCAATGGGGGCCCACAAATATGTTTGGCCTCTCTACGTCTACCTAAATTTTTGTATGAGTTCTGTCACTGAAGAATAATTGTTAGCTCAATATATTCATGTAATAAAAATTTTGTTATCGTCTTACTTTTTCATGAATACGGAATATTACATAACCCCGTCCCGTTTTTGCCATCCCAATGTCCCGTTTTTGTCTCAAGGAAATATGGTCAGCCTGGTGAAAAATCAAACTTTAAACTGAACAATGTACTAACTCCCACCATTTTTAAAACACAGATGTTGTTCTGCTCCTTTTTTCTCTTTCTAATAAATGAGAACCTGGGAACAGTCAGGTTTCTTATGACAGGTTTCTTGATTTTATTAACTTTTAAAGTGCCAGTTACAATCATTATGACTTAGCCTTGGTGCTTTGTTTAAAGTGTGGGAGACACTGCTGGGAAGGATTTTCTCTGGCATCATGAGAACGATGTTGTGCTGAGTACAGTTTTTAAAATAGACTAGCTAAGAAATTGAAATGTGTAGTAGAGATAGGTTCAAAGTAAAACTCCATATCTAGCATTTCCTCAGGCAGTGCTTAAAATCCAGACTGGAATTTTATGGCTTAATCGTATCTGTGGTTTATAAACATATTTTTAAGCTCAGTTTTTGATTTCAAATTACTGACATTGCTGCAAGAAGCTATACTGCAGACGAAAGGAATATTTGCCATCGGGTGCATTTCCTGGGAAGACCCACTGTGCTGTGCATGGTTTATCTCGGTCAGATGGAAGAGACTAGATTTTTCTAGCAAATTGAAAAACAAAAATGATGGCGATGATAATTTTTCTGGTTCCTTCTATCCTGTTTCACTGACTCACTGCATTTTACTTCTAAATCTGAGGTAGAATCCTGACCCCACTTAAGTCAACAGCAGAACTCCCATAGATTTCAAAGCGTCAGGACTTCAGCCATGAATTTTCTGGCTCAATGCTCTCTCCAATCAAAGCAAAGGAAAACCCCTTGAAATATTTGTGTAAGGCTCAACAAAGTGCTGCTCTGTTTCAGCAAAGCTCTTAAGCAAGTGCTTAACTTTAACCCACTGAACTTTAAGCATGTGTTTCAAGTGCTTTGCTGGATCAGGAACTGAAGTAAGGGATTATGAAATATTGAAGTATTCATTTAGTTGTGGGGTTCATTCCTCTTCCTCATCGTTGTCACTGCTTTATTTTTTAAAATAGATCAACCTTCATCATGAGCCTAAGAGGCTGAAGAATAGTCAGCTTACTGTGCAAAGAGTAAGATTCTCTCAAATTCTGAGGTGCTTGAACTAGCTAGTTAGACCTAGGAGTAGCTGCAGCTCCACTGATCTTTTGCTAAAATAATGATATACTCTTAAACAATTCCTAGCTGCTGACAATTCACTTTATCTTTCCAACAAAAAGATTGTTTGTCCCCTTTGATACATTCAACAGATTTCATGCTCACTTCACAGTTTGATGGAATATCTGTACAAATCTAGTTTTCCTTTACACTCAGATTTGAACTTTTGCCAAAAGCTGCCATATAAGTCATTGTGTTTTCCTGTATTTGGAGACTTTGAAAACTGACAGTAGTTGCTCCCATGTATGTTTTTACCCACTAAAATCAGGTGTGCACTACAAAAGGAGTCCTAGGGAAACCTAATCATTCAGTTCAGTGCAAATGTAAATACATGCGATGAAACATATGCTTAAATGCCTCTATCCTGCTGTTTTGTTTCCTGTCAGGATGAGGATGAAGAGATTGAAGAAGAGATTAATGGAGTACTGGCAACAATTGCAAACAGTTCTAATGTCTCTGACAAGATTAACAAGGTTGATTCAAAGAAAAACATCAATACCAGCAGTAACAGAAAAGAGGAGAAAAGTAAACACAGTGGGTGTAGTTCACCAATGACAGTGATGAAAAGACTCTTCTGTATCTCTGACTGCTTCTATGTTAAAAACCCATACCACATAGACAACTATGCCAGACTCTCTTTCCCATTATCATTTATCATAATAAATGTATTTTATTGGGTGTATTATTTGTATTTCTAAGTATTTTAAACTATAAAACTGTCATGTAAATTAAGGTAAGACATAATGAGTACAGTTGGGAAAGTTGCACTGGTTTGGTCAGAGTGACATTTTTATTCTACAATGCAATATGGTTAGGGCCCTACCAAATTCATGGCCATGAAAAATGCATCACAGACCATGAAATCTGATCTCCTTCATGAAATCTGGCTATTGTAGGAGAGAAGCAAAGCTGGAGGCACCCTACCACGTGCCGGGCTCCAGCTGCTAGTCCTGGCCTAGGCTGGGGCGGGACAGGACTTCTTACCCTGCAGGGGCTGTTCCTGGAGGCAAGTCAGACCCATCTCTGGGAATCTCCCCCAGCTGCAGGAAGTTCCACAGCTGCTGGCTGTGAGCCTAGCTCTGAAGGCAGCGCCAAAGGGTGGGTGGCTCTCAGCCCCCGACCCGGGCGGAGAGGCTGGGGCCCCAGCTGTCAGCCCCAAACCTGGGCAGAGAAGCTGCTAGGAAAACCCAGACATATAGTAACCCACCCTCGATATCCTGCAACCCTCACTTCTGCGCTGCTGTTGGTGGTGACATTGGCTTTAGAGCTGGGCACCTGGCCAGCAGCTGCAGCTCTCTGACTGCCCAGCTCTGGTGGGTAAGCAGTAAGGGTGGCAATCCCATGACCACCCTACAATAGCCTTGTGTCTCCCCTATGACATCCTTTTGGGTCAGGACTCCCATGGTTACAACACTGTGAAATTTCAGATGTAAACATCTGAAACCCTGAAATAGACTATTTAAAAAACCCTATGACTGTGAAATTGACCAAAATGGACTATGCATTTGGTAGGGTCCAAATTATGGTAAAAGCTTGACATTTTATCAAATAGTACTTCTGTTGAGTTTCAGGTTAAATTACTGTTCATCTGTTAAATTACTGTAGTATAAGATCTGTTACTGTAACTTACTATAGTCCAAAACTGACCTATTTTTAGCATGCCTATTCCTCTGTGTACTATTTATCAAAATCCAAAACATTCTGTTTTTAAACTTTACATGTTAAATTTTGTAAAATGAGAGAGTTATAGAACACTAATTTCTGCACTGCATCAAATACATTTAAAAATAAAATCAGTAAAGCTATTTGCCTGTTATGCTTCCATCATTATGTTCCCTCTGGCTTTGTCAGTAATACATAATATTCTTGGAGATGTATGCAACTACACTTTTATCACTGGAGTTTAAATTTTTTTTGCTTAACAGCAAATAAGTGGTTTGATGGATTGAACTATTAACACAATCCAAAACCACATGTAAGGCTTTGCAAGATCGCAAATAATTAGCAACCCTGGCCCCTAAAAACACATAGAACTCCCAAAGCCAAAGAGCTTGGATCCAGATCTGTAGTCTTCCCAAGTGAAGAGATGTTTAGATGTTGTGTTTAGGTGTGGGCCAGTCTCTAATGGAACATGGCCATTTATACTGCCATTTACACCCTCCCAGATAACCATTACACCAGGGCTAAACCTGATGTGCTTAGTTTAAAGGGACAACTTCCCTTTCAATCAATCAATCTCCATTGAATATTTCACCTTTATTTAGCATAACTCAAAAATTCTAACCGATCTTAGTTTTCACATGCAGTAATTCTCCAATTGCAAACTGATAGTCTTACACAGCTAAAAATTACACAGCTAACAGAATACTTTATGATAAATCTTATAAATCATTCTAAATAGTAATCCACAGCCACAGTAATATTATGGAAATTATTGGGTATATGACCCATTTTTATATTGCTACACAAAAGTTCAGAAATAGTGTCTCTCATCAGCTAACTAGAATTCATTGAGCAGCTCACGTGTGTGTATAGTGTATATCAGAAAAAGTGCAGTAATCTGACAAGTATTTTACATTATAATGCACACATATATGTACTTGTGCAGAATATTGACACTGATGGGTTCATATCCACCCATCAGTTTTCTACTTGTGAGGGAAGACATCACTACATGTTATGGAGGAAAATTCCATGCTCTTAATATGGCATTGGTTTTCTGCACCCCTATTTAGTCAATGGGACTGGTGCCATCAGTTCAATAGCAGCAGGTGTAAGCCATTATTTAGAACATATTTGATATAGTCCCATGTATGACAGTTGAGTGTTTTTAAAAAACAAGCCAATGAAAAAGACTATCAGTTGGGCCCCTAAGTACCTTTGAGGATCTTGGCCTTGGTGCCTGATTTCTTAGGCCTCACAGGTTTTGTGTCAACAGGGACTACAGAAGGGCAACTCCAGATTCTCCTCCTATAACCCTTTTGAAGGATTAGGGAGCGCCTACCTCTGGTCTGAGGGTTTCTGAGTTCAGCATGACCTCTCCTGCCATTCATATAAAAGAATGTGGAAATAATAAACCAAGGTAAGAGGACTTGCATTAAGGACAAGAAAAAGAAGACCTGTAATTCATATTCTGGGATGTCTATTAGTAAAATAGTCTCAATAATTGTCATAATATATAATGTTGAAGGGAACAATTTTTCCTTTAACATACTGAATGTATGGACCTGACCCTCCAGTCTTTACTCATGCAATGGATTCCAAGAGATGGCATAGGCGCCGACTCCGTGGGTGCTCCGGGGCTGGAGCACCCATGGGGAAAAATTGGTGGGTGCTCAGCACCCACCGGCAGCTCCCCGCCAGCCCTGGGGCCCATGCCCAGCTCCCCTCACCCCCGGGCGATGTCGCCTGGCGTCGGGGGCGGGGCCCCGCGACGTCGCCCGGCGTCGGGGGCGGGGCCCCGCGATATCGCCCGGCGTCAGCCCCCACCGGAAGTTGGCGCCTGTGCACTTGAGCATAAGCTATGGGACTGGGCTTTATTTGGGAGCCACTTCCAGGTTTGTTTCCCTTCTGTTATATCAGCAGAAAGTATAAAATAAAGCTCTGTATTTGGATTTTCAAATCTATAGCTTAAATTAATCTTATATCTTTTTGAATAGCCATTTGTATTTGGCAAATTGGTTACATTGACATAGTAGATTGAGGGGAGAGGGTATTTTTGCTAGAAGCACAAGGTTACCTCTTTGGGTAATATAACTTTAAATTAATTTAGAGACAATTCACAGTAAATGTACTTTTTGAAAACTGTCTTCAGGTCAAAGTGACTTTATTTGAAGTGCAAAATCCTAAAATGGGATCTGCTCTCCCACTGATGTGCTAATAGTAATGTATCAGAGGGGTAGCCATGTTAGTCTGGATCTGAAGAAGCGAAAAAGAGTCCTGCTGGCATGCATCCGAAGAAGTGGGTATTCACCCACGAAAGCTTATGCTCCAATACATCTGTTAGTCTATAAGGTGCCACAGGACTCTTTTTTGCTTCTAATAGTAATGGACGTTAGAAATGGAAATTCCCCATGAATTCATGAAAGAATAAACTGAAAAGCCATCTTATGTATAATTATAATTTGCATAATTCTGTATTAATGACGAATTCATAAAAACAAAAATTGATTTGGCATGAATGCATCTTAAGTAGAAGTGGTTGTAATCTTCTGGGATAGGGGAATGGATTTCAGTGCATTGCATGAAGAATTAGTAGCAAAACTTGCATGATCCCTCTCTCACACACAGCATTTATTCTACAGTGACAAGTGACCATCTCCAGGTTCCTGGGTAACTGGCTGCGATAGATACTCTAAATACACAAAATTTATGGAAGAAGTTTTGAAGATAACATATGAGGGCTAGAGCAGAGATGAGTAAGCCTCTGCTGGTACTAAGACCAGAGGCCGCAGTACAAGCTCAGGTGTCTAAGGCAGAGAAACAAAAATGGCCTGATTATCATAGGTGCTGAGATGTAAAGGAGAAAGGCTCTAACTTGATATATACGTAACTTTACCTGAGATATTTTGCTCGTATGTCTGTCTGTTTATTGTGGTCTTGTTTGTTTTGATTGTAATCTCTTCAGGACAGGGGGTTGTTTCTTACTATGTATTTGGAAAGCACCTAGCATATTTGGGGAGGTACTGTACTTCAGATGAATAAATAACGAGGGACACCAAATGTGCAAAATCATACATAATGGTAGCACTGCTACCTGCCATATACATTCATATGGCAAAATTCTGCCTATGTAGTTATGCATAACTCTGACTGATTTTTATGGGAGCTGACCATGAGTTTCTTGAGGGTAGCATTTAGTGCAATAAACATGACTTCCCACACACATACATTTTGAAAGGTATTGAGCCCCAATTCCTTTTCTCTGGTGTATCAAGCTCCCTATGGTTGCTTAATCACATACATTAGATACACAACTCTGACATTAACAAGATCCCATTGCTGTGTACTATACTCTAATTGCTAGGTCATCTTTACATTTCATCATAACAATGAATTTTCCTGTGTATGTCAGGCATTTGGGGTATTAGTCCTTTCTCTGCTAGTTTTACATATTACCTCCTTTGTTGCTGCCATTCAATTGACATTCACTGGAATGTTAAGGAGTACATAATATGGTCCAGTCACTGGTATAGCAGAGGTGTCCTGTTAGATGTACCTGGAATATTTAGCAGAATTCAGAAAGTAGTACTAGGAAGGAGTCTTAGAACAGACATTCATTATCTCTCTAATAAACCAAAGTATGTATTTACAATCAATATGAAGAGATTTATGTATAAGGAGACTTATTTTCAACTGTGACTTAATGCAACTGAATCAGTTGCCAAAATCCACATTTGGATGTTCAAATTGGCACATATTATAAGTGTATAACCCAGGCATCTATCTACACAGGAGTTGGCATGAGTACCCAAATGCAGCATTCTGGTGTCCAGTTACAGCCCATTTGTATTCAGAACTAGAGCTGGTGGATGGAAATGTTGATTAAATGATTTTTTACTGGAAAATGTCAGTTAGTCAAAGCCTTCTCAAGTCCAGGATAGAATTTTTGGTCAGAGAGACACTGACACCCCAGAATAGCAAATAGCTGATTCAGAATATGTCCTGATCCTTGATTTCCCACAGCCCAGCTGAGTGCCACCAGCCTATGAAGTGAGTCAATCTTGCTCTCTTTCTGTGGCCCAATGACTATTTAATGATCTATACAATGTGGAACAGCTGCAAAAGGAGAGATTGAGAGAGCCACTCCCCAAATAACCGATAGCCTGATAGTTGGGACACACACAGGGATGTGGGAAACCCAGACTCAAGTTGCTACTCTGTCTGATTCAGAGCAGGAACTTGAACCTGTGTCTCCCACATCCTAGTTGAGGGCCCCAACCACCAGGCTGTTGGCTATTCTAGGTTGAGTGACCCTTTTGGTCTTGTTTTTTCTTGAAAAATTTCAGAATTTCATTTTTGTTCTGATGCAGAAGGAAAACAAATTTTGAAACCTCAAAATTTTTCATGAAACAAAATTGTTGGACCAGCTTCATTCAAGACACTAGTAGCTTGAGTATCTCACTTATCTTTGTTCTTCTGCACGCTGTTCCCAAGAATTACTATTGAAGCACCATCATCGCTCTCAAACTAGGGGAAAAGCAAGCCAAAGAAAAGCCAAGAACAAACAAACAACTTCACCCAAAAACTCAAAACAAGCAATCAAAAAAGCCATACACAGAGGAAACCAGAAGGGATCGCAAGAAACAGAAAACTAATTAAACTGTCCCCTTTCTTCTTCCCACTAAAATATTTTGCCAGTTGAGTGGTGAAGCAAGGAGCCCTAGAATTACAGTGAAGAGAGCAATGCAAGGAGACCACTAAAGCCTTAACTTACTACTTTACAGTTCACTTCATGCAGGTACAGTTCACTTCATGCAGCAGTAGATGGAGCTAATTGACTACTCTTCACGACTGGGTGAGCAGATATAAATGTCAAATCCTAGTTATGGATGGCTCTAGGGGTAGGTTGTTGCAAGCTGACATCTGTACTGTGGCAACCAGGTCATGTTTGCAGTGATAGATTAATTAAAAGCAAACAAAGCAACATTGTCAGGTGGACTACTGGGGCCTCTTGTTTTCTATTCCAGAGTTCAGATGTTTTGGTCCTCCTTACAAATCCAGACTACCCTACGTAGTATGGGTATGGATTGTTTAAAGCACCTATATGCTCACCACTATTTGCCTGAGTATAAACTGACATCATAACCATAACACCTAGTGATTTACTGATGTGAACATGACATTTTCTTTATCCCTATCACTCTGAACATGGCTAATTCTTCCCAAGGGTTGTCAATATGCCTCCACTATTATTATAGCCTTTCCAGTTCAGTCTGGCAGCTGCACTACAGACTATACTGTTTTTCCTATAAAAATTTAATAATCCCGAATAAATTTTTTCAAGTAATTAATTGCATCACTGCTAACAATTCACACTACTGGGATCAACATAATTTTAAAAGACAACACAATTCTTTTAGAAAAGTTTCCCTACTCGAAGAGCTTGCTGAAACATTGGGAGTCTGAACAGCAGGATTCTATTAGGCTGATTAAACAGATCACTGCATGAACAAATTATCCCAACCTGGCTGATGAACACTAGAATAAACTCCGCTGTAAATGCCTGCAAGTACTGACGTTAGCTCCCTCTAAATTGTTATCAGCAAAGACATTAAAGAATTTTTACGGCAATTTTTACAAAGAAAAAGCACCAACCGTTTTGATACTCAGATCTGATTCTAAAGGTTCTCTTTTCCATCTGATCAATCCTACATTGCCGGAGAGGCTTGATACTGAATTTGAAGCCTCTGTAAGGCATTTACCATTACTTATTTTTGTTTTTATAATTAAGGAACAGGTTCCATTTTAATAATACTGCCAAATTCAACTTTTCACCTGTTTCCCTCTGGAGTCGTCTTGCTTTCCCAGCTCCCACTGTACAGACTATCTTTC
The DNA here is from genome assembly GCA_033296515.1 of Macrochelys suwanniensis. NCBI lineage: Eukaryota > Metazoa > Chordata > Testudines > Chelydridae > Macrochelys > Macrochelys suwanniensis. The sequence continues at coordinate 115,360,575 of CM065778.1, read as the reverse complement.
CAACCTGGTGACATCAGGGGGTGGGGGCTATTTGTTGGTATTTGAATCCCTGGATGAAAACTTGCTCCTGATTTGGGTTCTGTGTCAGATTCCAGACTGGGAAGGGTCTATTGTCACCATCCAGTTCAAATGTAGCCAAAATCTTAGAAGAAGAAAAAAAAAAAAGATTTTAGCATAATCAAATTTGAACACAAACCATAGCCTTGATTCAGTATCAAGCCCTAGTCTCAAATGAAACAATCCAAATTTACCTTTTCACCCTATACTCATCCATAACAATATTTTTTAAATCATGGGCATTCAATTGGTATAGTTTCCTTTGACGGGTGATGAAAGGGTCTGAATTCTAAATAGGCGTCCAAGGCAAAGAGTCCAGTGTGTCTTCTTCATCTTGGGAGGGAGCCAGAGCATAAGCTAACATAACATTGACCTCTAATTTGGTTTGGCAATCCTGACACTTGCACCAGTTCGGGGGGGAAAAAAAAAGAGAGAGAACACACAACAAAATGAATCTCTGAGATTTATTTACAGCCAGAAATGCACATTAATGTCATTTCCTGCACACATGTCCCAACCCCCTACATTTGCATTAATAATGTTATTACTATCAGCATCCATTGTGTTTTAGACATAGCAGCAATAGGGTGACCAGATGCGGGAACCTAAAAATTGGGACTAGTCCAGGAGGGGGAGGGGGAACCCCTCCCACCAGACTTGTTGAGCAAAAACAAAATATGCCAGAGTGGAGATGGCTGATCCCACGCTCATTGTTTGTCATTTTGGATAACCTGGCTCAGACTTGGCCATGTCACATTTCTCCCCACGCACCTTAAAGCAGGCCCTCACACCCATCTCTCCTTTTGTCCCAGAAACCTCAGGAAGAGAGAAAAGACTCCAGGAATGTGGTCTAACTAGGCCACAACTCTATCAGAACTACTGGGCAATAACTTTAATCCAGTGCAGATCATCCATTCCACCTGTGGAGGGCTACCATCCACCCACAATCCCCACCATTGCTGGGACCTCTTATGAATGTTAAGAGGGTGGCAAAGAGGGGTTTGTTTCCTAATTGTACCAGACATTAGGTGCTCACATTCCATTCCGCACCTTCTTTCGGAGGTGCCTTGTCCTAATCTGCTTCCAATTCTGGTTTATCTGGGAATCAGACCCCTCCCTTTTGAATGATTACCTGCTCTGGGCACCTGCCACCAGGAGATGATAGCAATTTACTTGGCTATCACCACAACACCCCTGCACAATTCCTTCCCCAATAGCAGCCAGAATCCTATCCACACCCAATTCAGAGAGGGGTACTGCCAGGGCTGGCGCTATCACTAGGCAACCCTAGGCAGTCGCCTAGGGCGCCAGGATTTGGGGGGCAGTGGGCGGCTGCCTCCTGCCTCCCGGCTCCACACTCAGCCGCTGAGCTTGGAGCCGGGAGGCAGCCACGGCGAGCCGCCCCCTGCCTCCCCGCTCAGCCACTGAGCATGGAGCCGGGAGGCAGGAGGCAGCCGCGGCGAGCCACCCCCTGCCTCCCGGCTCCACGCTCAGCTGCCGTGGGTGGGGAGCTGCTGTGGCCCGCGGGTGGTGGGGGCTGAGCTGCTGCGGGTGGGATGGGGAGCTGGCTGGGGGAAGCGCAGGGCTGGTGCAAGGAAGTTTTGCCTAGGGCGCGAAACTTCCTTACACCGGCCCTGGGTACTGCCTCTTCATTGAATAACTCCAGTATTAGGATATGCAATTTCACAATAGGCAGCCATTAACCTTTGCCATTCACATAATTTGCCCACCAGCTGATCTACCCTCTCATGGCCTTTTCCACCTGCGAATACCAGGCAGGCCTGCCAGAAACCTCTGCGGCAGCATCTCAGGCCAGGTTAAAATTACCTTTGGGAAAAAGATCAAGCTTCACCACTCCTTGCCCTAATCCTTAGCTCCACCCCTTTACTAATTCCCACCCAGGTGTACATGGATCCCTACACATGGGCCCTCCCTGACCAAAGAATGCAAGAGCATCATCCACTGACTGCCGAATGTGTCCCTCCATTCATGCCAACTCTGAGCTCCCTCACCACTGAAGTCCAGCTGTGAATTTCCAGAACTGGCTACGAATCTGTGGGCCAAATGCACAGCACTGCGCCCACACATCTAATCACCAATGCCTCTGACTCATTCTCTTGATCCTGAAGGAAGGGATAAGCAGGAAGAGTTTAGCACTTGTATACCACTGAATTATCCCTCCCAACAGGGGCCTCTGTACCCTTGTATGCATTGTTGGGCCTGTCCTGTAGTAGGTGACTTCTGGGTACCCATCTTGCTCTGTCAATCTGTTTCCTCACTTCCCCAGGTAAGTATTGTAGTTTTAAGAATGCTTGATAAAGATCTTGTAGGTGTTTGTCTCTGTCTGAGGGATTGGAGCAAATTTGGTCGTATCTTAGGGCTTGGCAGTAGACAATGGATCATGTGATGTGTCCTGGATGGAAGCTGGAGGCATGTAGGTAAGTATAGCGGTCAGTAGGTTTCCAGTATAGGGTGGAGTTTGTGACCTTCACTTATTTGCACTGTAGTGTCCAGGAAGTGGATCTCTTGTGTGGACTGGTCCAGGCTGAGGTTGATGGTGGGGTGGAAATTGTTGAAATCCAGGTGGAATTCTTCAAGGGACTCCTTCCACCTACTACAGGACAGTCTCAACAAGGAAAACAACAGAACACTACTGGCCATCACATACAGCCCCAGCTAAAACCTCTCCAGAACATCATCAATGATCTACAACCTATCCTGGAAAATGATCCCTCACTCTTACAGACCTTGGGAGGCAGGCCAGTCCTCGCTTACACATCAGCCACACCATCAGGGACTCATTCACCTGCACATCTACTAATGTTACATATGCCATCATGTGTCAGCAATGCCCCTCTGCCATGTACATTGGCCAAACTGGACAATCTCTACGTAAAAGAATAAATGGACACAAATCAGACATCAGGAATGGTAACATACAAAAGCCAGTAGGAGAACAGTTCAATCTTCCTGGACATTCTATAACAGATTTAAAAGTAGCCATAATGGAACAAAAAAACTTCAGAAACAGACTGCAGAACTAAAATTCATTTTCAAACTTAACATCATTAATTTGGGTTTGAATAGGGACTGGGAGTGGCTGGCTTACTACAAAAGCAGCTTTGCCTCTCCTGGAATTGACACCTCCTCATCAACTATTGGGAGTGGACTACATCCACCCTGACTGAATTGGCCCTGTCAGCACTGGTTCTCCACTTGTGAGGTAACTCCCTTCTCTTCATGTGTCAGTATAACAATGCCTGCATCTGTAATTTTCACTCCATGCATCTGAAGAAGTGGGTTTTTTACCCACGAAAGCTTATGCCCAAATAAATCTATTAGTCTTTAAGGTGCCACTGGACTCCTTGTTGTTTTTATGACTTGCCTTGTCACCCCTCAGTTGTGGGTTTTGTTTTGTTTTCTTTAACATAATGTGAGTGTCTGTAGGTTTGGCCTGTCAAAAGAAAGTGACCTTCATAATAAAAAAACCCATCAGATTAAAGTACAAGGGGCATTGGGAGTAGCCAAGAAAGCATATTAATGTGAGCCTTCCTCTAATTTGCAAACCCTCACAGGAGGGAGCAGGGTGAAGGAAGAATTGACTGATCGTTATTCTGTTCATTAATTTCCTCATATAAAAGTAGAGTCTCAAACAATATTCCCCAGGAGCCTTTTTGGGCACACCCATCAAAAGAGAGGCTCACTTATCCATTACACTGCAACTTTCCCCCCACTTTTTAAAATAAATCCTACCTCTTACTGTGCAATGTAAACACTCTAAGGATTTGGAAGTCTGGAATCATTCTATTAAATCTACAGCTTTATCCAATATCTTTTATTCAACTGCACACCCTTCCCACAATAATGTTCTCCCTTGTCATGGTAATCCTACAGGAGCGCCCATAGCTAGCACCTTGAGCTCAGTACAATGAGGTGATCCCCTTAACCATGGGGAACACCTGGGGAATATGTCAACACTGCAGCTGGGAAGTGCGATTCCCCAGGCAGATAGACAGACTTGCGCTATCGTACTGAAAATAGCAGTATGGATGTTAAGGCAGGGCAGGCAACTTGGGCTAGCTCCCTGAGCTCAGGTGGTTAGCCTGAGCCATCACCTGGGCTGCAGTGTCCACACTGCTACTATTAGCACACTATCTCAAACCTAGCTAGCATAAGTCTGTCTGCCCACCCAGGAATCGCACCTCTCAGCTGCAGTGTAGACATACCCTGACTGATCCCTCCCACGCCCTGTTCTAATGGAGTGTCACCTCCTCTGGGCCCTGGGGCAAATGTGTCCTCTGTCCCTCTGCCCCTCCTGACTCACTCCCAGCCAAGCAGAGATCTCCACCAAGGGAAACCATCTGCACTTGCTGCCATCCTCTTGGGGCAAGCAGGGTTTGTGTCCCCTTGCAAGCTCTGAGTTCTGCTGTGTGTGAGGGGCACAGCCCCTGGCCTGTCCCAGGTGCTACCTCCTACTGACCTGGCTGCGCCCCTGGGGGCGGCTGATTTCTAGCCAGTCCTACTAGAACCCTGCTGGTCACCCTTATGCTCCTTGGGACCCCACCAACTGCTTGAGGTTGCACAACCATGTGTAACTGCAGCAGGCTCCTTTGCTGCATGCTTCCCTGCCCCTTTTCTTCACCATGCAGATTGGCAGCCCTAGACTGGAGGAAGAGCCTATAAGCCCTCCCCTTAGTTGTACAGGAGCTAACAGGCTTTGTTATCCCTTTCCGTCCAACCAGCCAGGCATAGGGTCCCTGTCTTCAAGCCCAAGGGGAGGCTGAGTGCCCAAAGGAGGAGAGAGTTTAAGAGTTTTCGTTCCCCTGCTGGCCCAGGCAAAGCCTCTCCACCTCTGAGGTGGTGGGAAAGAAGCATTTTTTATTGAATTCTGAATCCCAGAGCAGTCCAGCCCACTTTTAGCCTTATCTATGTGAGCAAGGGTTACCACCTCAAATGATAGTTATACAGTTTCAGTTTCATTTTTGAAAAAAGGCCATTTTTCAATTTTAAAAAATGGTGTGAGAAAACTTCTAACCAGTCCTCATAACTCATTTCACGCCCTCTTTGTACCAAATTCGTGGTCAGCTAAGGCCGTGTTCACACTAAAGAACTGAGCTGTTGCTAAATGAAGTGGTTATTTAGCATTGCTGTAAGCACCAGCAGGGAAGTGCGTTCTCACAAGCCATGCTATTGTGGGTTAAGTCCCATCGCAGGTTTTCCCTACGGCCACATTTGCACTGTACTACTCCACTGCACCTACACAGCTCTCTGGATACTTATGTCATAGGTCCTGGAACAGATACCAGAATCAGTGGATTATGGGAGATTTCAAAAGTTCTTGTGGCTTACGTTATAGAGCGTAGGTATATTGTAGAAGTACAGATCAATCTCCCATAGCGTCCTAGAAAATTTTCAGTTTCCTAAGGGAAATTTAGTGATGATGTCATTTCTAAGCACTTATTTTAAATGGAGGCCAGGATGACTGTTCCATTTGCTCTTCTTGTTTAGCACGGAAGGTTTTTCTGCTGGAGTTTTTGAAAAGGCAGTTGCAGTGAGGAGATGGAGGATGTTCTCACAGTACATATGAAGAGATGGACATAGAGATAAATGTTCATGAGATCAGACACTTACCACTGCTGCATTTGGGATAGAACACAGACTTTTCTGCTTCAAAAGCACAGAGCTGTGACACTTGAGCTAGAGAAGAACCTCCATTTGAGTTTAGTAATATAAGGCCTATGACACACAGTTAAGTTATTCTGTTAAAACTAGTTCCATCATGGCATTATTCATCTTAATTCTCTCATTTCCTTATCTCTTTTTCTTATCTTTGTGCTAGGCAATTACTATGGTAATGGGCTTTAGAAGCATGATTATTGTCCTTCACCAGCAGGGGACACAGCTGCTGCAGCTTTGAACTGAGAGAGCGACATACCGATGGATCCAAATTCTACCCTGAATCAGCTAAACAGATTGTTTCCAAGAAGATGTAGGAGAGAGTATTAGGCAGTTCCCTGGTCCAGAGAGAGATCCCAGGAATACAACTTGGAAAGGGAAGATCAGAGTAAAGCCTGCATGAGGCAGCCTTTCACTCTGTGGGGCTAGAAAAAGCAGAATAAAATGAAGAAATCACATGAAAGTCTCTGGGTGCCAGAGTTCTTAGTTAGAAGGTCAATATTTTGCAAGAACAATAAGCATCACAACTGACCATGGTTATAGTAAAATGTCTATACCTAGAAGTGATTGGAAAAGGCTTCAAAGCCTAAGTTTAGATGGGGAGTTGCAGTGGAAATGAAATTACTGCATTCTCCTTCCAAGCAGTTTGTCTCTCTATAATCCTTGTTATGGTGCAATTCAATGAGACTAAGGATTTTGCAATACTTTCAGTAGCGGTTTTAGTCAGTTTTATCTAGCAATCAGAAGAGGGTGCTGTCAGCTCAAATGTTATTTGGATGTTGTTTTGATCATTTTGGTGTTTTTTAATCAGTTGGGATTAATAAAAATTTTATTATGAAATAATTCATTAAGGATTTTTATTATAGTTGATATTTCATTCCCCACACTGTGCTATAAAGACAATTAGATTTGACTACTACAAGTGGATCAATTCTAGACCTTTGTAAATACTAGACATTTTCCCCCTATACATACTCACGTAATTTATCTTATAATGTATTTGCTCTGGTTATACTCACATCCATTTTTGCATGTTTACTTTCCAGGCACATTCATTCATGCAATCATGTTTTATTGCCATGAACATTTGCAAGAAGTTAATTCCAAAGATCCATGAATAAGTGTTTTTGGAAAACAAATTTAAAATTTGCATGAGCCCATATTAATACCAGTAATGACTGCATGTTTATCTAATCATAAAACAAAAACATGCGATCTAGAGGACCAATTACTAGTAGCCAAGACATTATAACTATCTCACAGACAACTGATTAATTGAATTGTACAGATAAATAAACCAGATTAACTTCATGAAGAGCCAGGGCCATCAATAAATCAACGTTGTTTTGGTTTTATTTTGAGCCCTGATTCAGTAAAGCATTAAGCACTGGTTTAACTTTAAGGAGTACAGGTAGTGATCTGAAAATACCAGATTTTTAAATTTGTTTTAATAAAATAGTTTCAAATATTAATGATAGAACAAAACCTACTGAAAGGTTCTCTGATGTATATGGCTCCTTCACATTTTTGGAGGTGCCAGTGTTCCAAGATGAAATTATGTTTACTAGCACGACCAGAACACATGCAGTAGTAAGGCAGTCTCCAAGTTCTCAGATTGTGCATTGTTGATTTTCATGTTTTCAATACTCAGTGTGTGTGTGTATATATATGAGTGCACAAATCCCTACTTGTGTGCACACACACTTTTGGAAACACATGCCTGGGTACTCTTTAAAGGAGCCTGCTTTTCTCATTTGCACGCTATCCCAATAGCAGCATCAATGCAGGAAAAAATACACCCTGATATGAAATAGAAGCAGCCACCACAGGCCTGATTCTTCACAGCCTTGCACCAGGTGTAGTCACTTAAGCCTGTACAAAACAGATGTAAAACACTGCTAAGTTAGAATGGTTGTATTTCTGTCTCACTTTGTAAAAGTGCAAATGACTACACAAGTGCAAGGCAAGGGAGAATCAGGCCTCATGTCTTCTATTTGTCTGCACAGTGCCTTGCACACCTATTTTGTGATGAATACATAATAAAGTATAGATACTGATGTTTATTATTGCACCTAAGAAAAATACAATAGAGCATAATAAAGATCACAGAATATGTAAACTGGGCTGCTACCACCAGTTCTCTTCAACCCTTGGCAGTGGTGCTGGAACGTTTTTAGTAGAGGCAGTGCTGAACGTCACCCTCCTTACCCCTGTCCGTACACGTGTACGTACACACACACACACACACACACACACACACACACACACACACGGGAGCAGGGCTGTGGCTCCAGGATGGGGAGACCCGGACAAGGGTAAGGAGGCTGAAGCTGTAGCCACAGCTAGGGGCGGGCATGGGGCCAGGAGCAGAGCCCGGGCAGAAGCCAGCAGCTGGGACCCCATGTGTGGGGCCAGATGAGGAGCCCTGGGAGTGGAGTCCTGGGAGTGGGGGACTGGGCGTGGCACCCCGGGAGCAAAGGTCTGGGAGTGGGGGGTGGGGCCAGGGCCCCAGGAGCAGAGCCCCAGGCATGCGACCGGGAGTGTGGCCCTGGGCATGAGCCCTGGGCACAGGGCTAGCAACCGGGGAGTGTGGCTGGTGGCCGGGACCTGAGCCCGATGTGTGAGTTGGGGAGCGGAGTGCAGGGCATGGGGCTAGTGGCCAGGGAGTGGGGCCAGTGACAGGGACTCGAGCCCTGGGCGCAGGGTCGGGGAGCAGAATCCCGGGCAGAGAGCTGGGAGCAGGGCCCTGGGTGTGGAGCCAGCAGCTGGGGAGCAGGGCATGGGGCTATCCCCAGGGACCCGAGCCAAGCAGTGGAGCCCCAGGCGCGGGCCCGGCAGCCCCACATAAAACCTGGGGGTGCTGCAGCACCTCTTTCACCTTTACTTCCCGTGCCTATGACCCTTGGATGGATTTCCTCCCATAGTTAAGTTCCTCTACCTCAGACTTCACTTTGGACATATTTGGACATTTGGCTAAGCTGCAAATAAAGATGCACCCCAGCAAGTCTCAGAGCCTGGGTCAACTGACTTGGGCTCATGCTATGGGGCTAAAAATAGCAGTGTAGACATTCCTGCTTGGGCTCAAGACACCCCCGCCTCTCCCCGCCTGGTTTCAAAGCCTAAGTGGGAACATCTACACTGCTATTTTTAGCCCCATAGGGTAAGCCCAAGTCAGTTGACCCAGGCTCTGAGACTTACTGCCGTGGGTATTTGCTGGTGGTGTTTTTTGCAGTGTAGACATATCCTTTGAGGCCTGGAAAGAAAGTTTCTGTCCCAGTAGCACTCTCTCCATGACCCTGAATGTGATCATCTGGGTTTTTATAGCCCTATTCATTCCCAGAGGACTTTGCAGCTTTGCCCTCCTAAGGATTGCCTCCGCATTTTGTATATTCTGCATTTTATATCAAGCTTTTTTAAACAACTACACTGCAGTTACTTTGTTAAAGCTTCTCCAGAACCAACCACTGTGAAATTTTCCTCCTTTTCCCCAGCTGCTCTTTTGCAGCTGTGGTATTTTAATCACCATTAAAATCTGTACATTTAGTATTTTCAAGCACCTGTGTGGAGATCTCACATTTGCTGTAGTTCTTCATGGGATTAGGGAACTCAAGAGCTCAGAACAGAGGACCCATTATTTTTTCAATTGCTGTTACAATAGCCCATATGTGCTTGATTTCTCACATCTACTCACAGAGACTCCCGGCAAAACTGTTCTCCATTAAACCATGAGTAGCTAAAATGAAAATGCTTAGGCTACTATTTAAAATCTTCTAATATCGTCTGGCCTGATAAAATGCCACTCACAATATTACTCTGAAGTTTATACTTGTGTTCAATCTTAGCTTCACTGGTTATTTTTGAGAGGTAAAGAAAAATTCACATTCACATGCAATTGCATCTGCTTTGAAAGTTATATGAGTGTCGAATCCTGAATATATGCATATATAGAATTTATGGATTCTGCATGCAAAATGTAGTATGCAGTGTTTGAATCTAATCTAGCGTTAGGATGAAAATGCAATAAAATCTCAGTTTATGGCCAAAAGAGACTATGCACACACACTAGAATCTACGTACACTCTATCCACCCCTAAAGCTAAATTTCTTGAATCACTTGGGAATAAAGCACTGCTTTTTGGGCTTCCTTATATTCAATAACAGTGATTGAAATGCATCTTAACAGGGTACATTCTCGCTCTCTCTATACACACACTACTTGAAAAATATGGCTTTATGGATGAGCATTCTAACTGGTAGATTTTTCAACAGTTAAGAGACTGCTTTTCAATTACCAGCATCAACAGTCAGGGCAGAAGTCAAACCAAGTAATAAACAGAATTCCTGGGTGTCGACATGCTGAGAGAGGTTACTCCATAGAGTAGTCTTTAGGGAAAGAGTTAAGAAAGCATGAGAAGGAAAATATAGCAACCTTTCTCCTCTGAATCTGTTTACACTAATGGGGAAATGGCTGATATTGGACAGGGCTCTGCTGTGAGGAAAATCTGTCTATAGCCGTTTCAGATTCAGGCTCATGGCATGTAGTGTTTAAGAAAAATGAAAGACAGAAATTGTAGAGAAGGAGAATAAAAACATGTTTGTCTTTCCTGTGAAGTTTGTCTTTTGACAAGCTGACTACAGCAGATAAGACGCTCACCCCCACTATTGTGGTTTAGGACAATTTTTCTTTTCTGATCCACATTATAGAACCTGCTGCTCTCCCCCCACAGACAGATGCTGACGCTCTGCTATATATTCTGCATCTTTTCTGAGTGAGGTTCACCCAAGAGCTCAGAAACCACAGAAGGCCTTAGCACTGCTCGAGCCCTCTTTAAAGGTGATGGGACAAGGGCAAAGTGGCCATGCAGAAGGCATTAGCACCCCATCCCTGCAAGCTGGAGGGAATCTCAACATCAGTCCTAAAGGGGGACTTTAGTGGATTGGAGAGGGGAATTTTGCCCTGAACAAGTATTGCAAATACAAACACATGCCTGCCATGATCTGAGAGCTAGTAATACACTATTTCAGATGTTGCCTAGGAAATTCAATCGGATTCATCTAAGGGATTATAATAATGTAAGCAATAATCACTCCGTTTCTATGTGCCTGGAAGAAAACTGGCACAGGTGTAATGAGAACCCTGCAAGATGACATTCATGAATTGCCATGTTTCTATTATTATTATTATTATAGTGACTGCTGTGTCTCTCTGGCAACACACACAACACCAGACTTTGAGTGATTACTCCTGAAACTACTCATTAGGAATTGGGTTTACTGGAACTCACAGCAGAATGGGAGGGAGAATATGAGCATGTATCAGTCATTTCCAATATATGCCCCCATCGCCAAAGTAGACTTATCATGATAGGGAGGGTTGAAATAAACCCTGTCCCACAAGCCTCTAAGAGTTTAAATTCCTTCCTTCACACTAACGCCCAATTTGAGGAAGTAAAGGCTGGACAAAAAGTGCACACTTTGGGCCAGATTTTCAGAAGACCTCAACTCAACCAATGTCAGAGACCAGATTTTCAACAGAGCTCTGCATATCAGGTGACCAGGCTGGACCCAGGTTTTAGGTTAGGCTGGTGAAAGATTTTTCTGTGTTTGCAGATATTCTCTCTATGAATTGTCTTGTTTAATGTTTTAAATTTTCACTCTTGAATCTATAGAGATAACTGTGTGGTGTTTCCAAAAATCCAGAGAAAAGAGCTGTTGCTTATCTCTCTCTTAGCCATCATTGAAGGCAGCATTTATACCCATTGCGGCACTCTTCTAGCTAAATGTTATTACAAACATATCATGCTGTACGTACTCACTTATGTTTGGATTAACTTCTCAGTGGAAAAGAATTTTTAATAATCTAGAAACCAGCAAATTAATATGTAGCTATGCAATTTATTCATTACAAAACCTGACCTCCTGTTTATTTGAATGTGATATGCTACCAAAGCTGAGAACATGTATAACATGTCTAGCTGCAAACCACTTTGCTTTCAAGTAAAACAAGTCTTTTACATATATTGGGGAGAAGGATAGCTCAGTGGTTTGAGCATTGGCCTACTAAACCCAGGGTTGTGAGTTCAATCCTTGACAGGGGCTAGTTAGGGATCTGGGGCAAAAATCTGTCAAGGGACAGTACTTGGTCCTGCTAGTGAAGGCAGGGGACTGGACTTGATGACCTTTCAAGGTCCTTCCAGTTCTAGGAGATTAGCATATCTCTATTTAAAAAAAATTACAAACTTAAATAAAATATTTCAAACTTTTTATAACTCTGTCAGAAGGGATTTTTTTCTCAGCAGAAATCTACACACATCTGCTCTGTTCAGTGCCTCACTCTGCAAAGAATGAGTAGCTGAACTACTTCATTATTGAAAGTGTCCAAGGGCAGTGTTCTGTTTCATAGGTCCCAAAGAAGAATTTACATTGAATATTTGTGCCTTGGGTAGCTTCAACCCCTACTAACACTGGAAGTAAATGGGCTGTGACTAGCGGCTTCTCTGGCCCCAATATGAGAGGGAGCAACAGGCCCTAAGTTGTTAAGGCTTTGCATGTTCTCAAACAATGATATTTGCTGTTTGTATCATTCTTAAGGCTGGTACTGAAAGCCTGACTTGATTATATGTACAAGAGTAGAGCTTTGTGTATTGCCTAATCTGATTCAGCTAATGATTTAAGCCCCACATTCTTCTTTTTTGAGTAGCTTATATTGTTTGCTAACAAATATTTCCTTCTCATAAAAATCTGAAAGCTTTTAGTAAGGCTGACATTCTTCTATTAGTCGCCACCATTTCTACATAAAATATTACAGTACATTTATTTCAGTACTGCTAAGCTTCAAGAAGCCTTCTGATTATGGAAACACCATTTATTCTAATTATACACAAATACAAAAAATGGTCAACCTGCCAGGTTAAAGTCCTGCATTAATTCTTACTTTCCATCATAACTGCATCAACAGTGGCTCAGAGGTCTTGAGTGACATCCACCTGTGGAAACAACCCTATGCTCATTGACGTAGGAATGCAGTTGGAAGGAAGTATCCAGCTTCCTTTGGCCAGAGTCTGGGTCACCAAGATGTGGGACCATTGAAGGCTCTGGAGGAAGTACAGGGGAGAAAAATGGAAGAATCCTAGAAGAGATCTCAGATTAAAAAACTCACATCACACAGAATTCTGTAATAAATCTAGCACAAAAGATATAGGACCGTATCCTGAAGTCAGCCTTTGCTCAACCTACTCTGCCAGTGAAGTCAATGGGAATTTGCCAGCCTGATTAAAAAAAAGCTGGTTCCTGCAACATTTAAACCAGAAAAACAGAGGTTTACCAACAGTGCCCAGTTCACATAGTGGATGGATTTTGACTTAAAATAGGCAAATTGTTCCCATTTCCCTTTCTCCAAGAATCATAAAAAGTACAATGAAAATAGTATAGTTAAAAGTTATGTGTAAAGAGCCACAAAGTTATTTCCTCATGAGTATACAATGAGTATAATTGTATTGCTTCAAATACGCCACAGACATAACCCCATAGAACAGAGACCCATACAGTGCCATGTAAATTAAATCAGTTTTGGAATTATCACAGCTGGCAGATAAACTACATGATTGAATGTCAGTTTGCAAAACCCTGATGCACACCAACAGTTATTTCAGCCATCTATAGGGCTGTGTTAGGAGAGTCTCTTCATCATGTAATATAGCTAACTTCTAAAGACTTTTCACCCTCACTGTTTTCAAGGGCACAATCTGCTTTTCTTGTACTTTTAAGATACTGTTTAAGGGATATAGCTTCAATATTAAGTTACCAATGACAATGTAGATTGGCAGATGTATTGGAGCATAAGCTTTCGTGGGTGAATACCCACTTTGTTGGATGCATGCATCCGACGAAGTGGGTATTCACCCACGAAAGCTTATGCTCCAATATGTCTGTTAGTCTATAAGGTGCCACAGGACTCTTTGTAGCTTCTGCAGATCCAGACTAACACGGCTACCCCTCTGACACTTCATGTAGATTGACACCCCTTGAGAGTTTTGCTGGAGTAGGGAGTTCAGGGGTGGTCCCTATATTGAGACACTTTGGTTAAAGATTTAAGAGTGATGCGGTTGCAATATTTACTAGTCATAACCTGGAAATTTCTCCCACAATACCACCAGTGGTAGAATGAAGTATGAACAATTTGTTCATTCGATTACCCAGCTACACATTGTTAACTAAGGAGATTTAATGCATTCTGATCATTATCGTTGTTATAGCACTGCAAAGTGAAGTGTCAAGGATTGCTTAAGAAGGCCCTCCTATACAAGGTGTTCTCACATGTTAGCTTCCTCTTCAACATCTGTACATCAACTAACACAGTATACTTGCCATTAGACAGAGGATGGGACTTGTTTTCTTTTATCCTGATTTCACAGAATGCACATGAACTCTTTTGTAAATAGGTCATTGAAAATAAATGGGTAATCTAATAGAGGGACTGACCCAAAGCCTATGGAAAGTCTCCCATTGACTTCAAAGGGCTTGGATCAGGCTCTAAAACTCCCTATTGCTAACATGAGGGGGGGGACAAAACCTGGTGGAAGTTTCCTGGGGAGATGCAGGAAAGAGAGGTAGCTCCATAGCATGCTTCTCAGGGAAGCCCATCCATGCCATTCAGCAGGGTTCACACTCAATAGGGTGGGATGTGTGTGCAATGGTGGCCAGGCCAGGAGAAGACCACTTTCCAGAGCATCAATACACCCTCCAGTCAATATTTGGAAGATAAAGCTGCTGACATGGTCAGTATTTTCTTCTGCAGCTTCCTGTTGGAGATTTGGGACAGTAGCTAGTGAGAAACCAATAGAAGCACAGCTCCAGAGAGAGTCATGCTGCCTTGAGAGGATGATGCAGTCAGGTGTACAAATGTCCTCGCCCTTTGCTGCACTCTGAAGAGGTGAAGGGGGGAGTGCCAAAGAGAAAAAGACAGAGAGAAAGGTGAGGAGAGAGTTAAAAGAGAAAGAACCACTGAACAAACTGGAGCATAAAGAGTAACTGGAGAAGGGACTTGACACTAAAGAAAAGTGTGGGGGGGGGGAAACCACCAGAACTTGTGGGTGAGGGAATTGTATTTTATTTATTCACGTTCCAGTATTTTATTGTATTTCCCTGGCAGACATCTCACTGCTCTGTGAGTCTAGGGGAGAGGGCTGACAGAATGATGTTGCTGTGGGGATTTCAATCTTATTGATTTACGCAGTTACTGTTGGTTTTGCTACTGAATGGACCATCCTTTTTTTAAAATGACATGCTGAAGAAGCAGGTATTCTTCCCTCCCTTATCCCCAACTCCCGGCATATCCAACATTGATTTGGAAGCAGAGATGGTTTAAATTGTTTTGTTTTAATTGAAGGGATTTCAAAGGGGGACACAGGAAAGGGATGCAATTGGTCCAGTTTGCCAGCTGGGACGCAGACATACTACTCTTCAGCCAGCTGGTCAGCCAGGAAGAATGCTACACTAGTCAACCAGTCTAGCCAAGCAGCAAGAATGCACCTAAGAATGCTACCCCCTGGCTGCCTCTTCTACTAGATTCTAGATTGCCAACAATACTGGTAGAAGCAGAGTAATTTCTCTGCTGATGACTTTGCTACTCTGAGCACGTGTGAATTTCAGAGTGGTGGCCACGTACTCTGGATACTGCAGTTAAAAATCTTATTTTACGATTAAACAAGCTGGCATTGTTTTGGTATTAGCCTTACAGAGGGCTTTGTTGTCTTCTCTCTGAGTAACTTTGATGCATCACTGGTATGGACATTGTAGGCTCAGTTCTCCCCTGTATCTGAACTCAACTTGGTACAGGGGAAGGGTGTTAGGGAGCTGGTTACAGCTCCATGATTCTGGATTGACCCATGGAGTAAAGGATGTTATGCCAGTGGAGGATCAGCATAGCAAAGCTCTGCTCTATCACATTCCTAACATGCCTCCATCCCAACTCTGACATGACTCCTCCCTCCCCTGGCAAACTCACTATGCTAGGGGAGAGGAGGGGGCTTGTGCAGCAGACGCTTCCTCTGGATTAATGCTAGCGGAGAGTTCCCCGACGTGAATTTTCCTCTGGCCATTCAATACAAGAATTTGGTCGTATCTGACTCTGTATTGCTATTCCTTGAGACTGCTAAGGGGAGATATGATTGAGGTCTATAAAATCATGACTGGTGTAGAGAAAGTAGAGAAGGAAGAGTTGTTTACTACTTCTCATAACACAAGAACTAGGGGTCACCAAATGAAATTAATAGGCAGCAGGTTTAAAACAAATAAAAGGAAGTATTTCTTCACACAATGCACAGTCAACCTGTGGAACTCCTTGCCAGAGGATGTTGTGAAGGCCAAGAACATAACAGGGTTCAAAAAAGAACTAGATAAATTCATGGATGATTGGTCCATCAATGGCAATTAGCCAGGATGGGCAGAAATGGTGTCCCTAGCCTCTGTTTGCCAGAAGCTGGGAATGAGTGACAGGGATGGATCACTTGATGATTACCTGTTCTGTTCATTCCCTCTGGGGCACCTGGCACTGGCCACTGTTGGAAGACAGGATGGGGCTAGATGGACCTTTCGTCTGACCCAGTACGGCCATTCTTATGTTGATGCAGGGCTCCACGGTGCTAAAGATCATGGTTTTTCTCCTCCAGAGTCAATGTCTCCTATATCTTCATCTATATGTATGTGGGGTGCCAGTATGGTAAGGATCTGGTCCCACTCTGGTGTTAATAATCAAATCATTCTCATTGGTGAGGCCTATGCCCCTGGTTTAAATTATATTCTAGTATGTCTGGCTCTCAATATGTTTTACCAAGTGAACATAGCTCTCAATGCTGCAAGCCCTCTGGACGCAGAACTCTCCTTGTTTTCACCAGGAGTTCCAAACATGGAGAGTGAAAATTTTGCCCTATTCAAGTCAATGACAACTCCCACGGAATTTAACCCAGAAAGCGTGCAAGACTTGAAGGCCTTTAATATAATTTTGGCACGGGATGAGGCTCACTTTCTTCATGCAAAAGTGGAGCATTTAATAGGGCATTTATAAACATTACAGGGAAACAACCTGAGCTTCGAGTTATATTTTACATTTTTCAAATTTTACCTCAAATATAAATCATGCAAAAGTTTCGCATAGATCCAGGAAATGCTATGAGTATTAACATAAAGTAAAAATACTCTTCGCTATATTAATGTTTGGTCCACACCATTTTGCAGTGGAGGCACTTGAGCCAACTTCTACTACAGCCAATGAGAATCTTTCCATTGGACTTCCACAGCCTTTGGATTGAACTCTAAGTCCTCAAAGGAAATATCTTATATGAAAGGAATAAATAAATCTGAGCAGACATGCTTTCATTCAAAGTACACTTGTAAGTTCATAAAGCAAACATAGAATATCAGGGTTGGAAGGGACCTTAGGAGGTCATCTAGTCCAACCCCCTGCTCAAAGGAGGACCAAGCCCCAATTTTTGCCCCAGATCCCCAAATGGCCCCCTCAAGGATTGAACTCACAACCCTGGGTTTAGGAGGCCAATGCTCAAACTACTGAGCTATCCCTCCCCCATAAGAACATTATTTTCTGAAATATACCCACAACAAACAAAAGTCATTAAATCTGTCTGAAAGACAAAAGCTTAAAGACTCAATCACCATTATTCTCCAGATGATCAACGCTTGTTGGAGAAGATAGATTAAATTTACCTTTGTAGAAGCGGATGTGTCTTTTCACTGCATGAGAGTTGATTTTCATTTAATAAATGATGACAACCGATTGGGATAAACCCCCTAAATATAGCATCTTGATACTTTATATGACATCAACAAATGTAGGGAGAAGTCTGCACTGGGATTAAGAATCTCTTCCCTGCGTATCAACATTGCAGCCACTGTGATTGTTGCTCCTGAAATGTGGGATATTACCCCACAAAATTAAACATTATGAGATTGCTGAAAAAGCATGAAGACCCTGGGCCCATTCAGCCCTGTTTTAAATAATTGAAACTCTTTCAATATATCAGTGAATTTGCCTCCACTCAGGGCCGGCGCACCCATTAGGTGACCATAGGCGGTTGCCTAGGGCGCCAAGATTTGGGGGGCGGCGGGTGGCTGCCTCCCGGCTCCCTGCTCAGCGGCTGAGCGGGGAGCCGGGGGGCAGCTGCCACGAGCCGCCGTGAGCTGCCCTGCTGCCCCCCCACTCAGCGCCCGAGCAGGGAGCTGCCCCCCCCCACTCAGTGCCCAAGCGGGGAGCCGCTGGGAACCGCCGCCCCCCACTCAGTGCCTGAACGGGGGCAGCCGCTGCGAGCCGCCCAGCTGCCCCAGGCTCCCTGCTCAGCTTCTGTGGCTGGTGAGTCACGGGGGCGGGGGGGGGGAGGGGGCTGAGCGCTCATGGGTGGGGGACCTGGCTGGGGGGGGGGGGCGGCATTGTGGGGGGAGGAGAGGCTGAGCTCCTGTGGGTGGGGGAGCTGGCTGAGGGGGCAGGGGGGAGGAGGCGCATGGCTGGTGCAAGGAAGTTTCGCCTAGGGCGCGAAACTTCCTTGCACCGGCCCTGCCTCCACTAACATGTAGGCTGAATGTAGCTGTCTCTTTCAGACTGGAGAAAAGGCAAAGGTTTTGATTCCTGTTGATATCTAATCCAAATCAGAAATTTTATAGGGCTGTTTTAGAGACAAACTTCATGAAGCGCAGCCTGACAGATTCAGGAGATGTATGTCTTTTACATCTGTCCTGTATATGTTTTAAGTAGGCTTGAAATAATTCAATTTTAATTTTTTTATAATTTTGATAAGTGCTTAAAAATAAACATCTCTTTCAATTTTTATCCATTTAAATTTCAAGAGTTGTGGGAAATTACTGGGGGGATTAGACTATTTACTGACAGTTGTTGAGATTCAAAAAGTTAAAAGCTTTGTAACTATTAAAACACAAATTGTCAACATCACATGTTAAAATATACAAAGTAAATATCCTTAAATCAAACTATTAAGTTCTCAAATGACATTTTTCTTACTTTGTCTATCTGTAAATTTCTATTATCAATGGAAATATTTGTCAGTTTGTGTGTACAGTGAAATCAACATTTACTGACCTTTATCAATACAAATCTAATCCTTTCAAGCCTAGCCTAAAGAAAAAGAGGAAAAAAAATTAGTAATCCCCAAAAGTTCTGGTAGCTGTATCTACAGCGGGGCCTTGGGAAGATGCTTAAGTTTTTGTATTGGCGGGAACTTTAAATTTTTTATTTTCTTCTTTATAATGTAATATTGACTTTACTGCTTTGACCACCTGTTACAAGAGAACTGGATTTGACATAACTACAGCCATTTTGTGTGCTCAGACACCATTAATTGGAAGCAAGAGTACCATGTAGTCAGAAATAATTTGGCCTTTGCCTAAGCAGACAAGACAAAAACAGCGGCACAGCTGGAGAGTTGCTAATAAGAATAGACAGTGACAGATTCATGAGAATGAAAGTGAGTGTGGATTGTTGACCTCGGATCTGGGTGTCTGACTCTGAGTTTTGCTGGGAGTTGCTTTGCTGATAAGTAGTAGTATGAGTTATTTTGCTGATGCTAGGAAAATTGCTAACACTCTAGGGGTTACTAAGAGTTATGAGAAACATATAAAGAGATTAGTGTGTGTAATTTGGAGAAGTTCGGAGTGGATTTCAATGAGCTAGGAGACGGACATCCAACTCCCCAGCAGCTAAGACGAATGCTGGCCATTGGAAAACTGCTGCTGACCACACTACACCATCTCAGATTTTGGGTAATGATATCTGGGGTGCTCTAGACCATTGCTATTTTAGATGTGTGCTTGAGACTCAATAAAAATAAGGATTTTGGGGTGAAAGCACTCGTGTACCAATCATTTATCAAATGGAGGATCTGTGTCCCCATTGATTTATGACCTGACACCACCTGGAAAATAGAGATTAGTTACCATAGTTTCAAGTTCAGAAAACCCCAGATAACACATCAATTGCTATGTTTCCAGGCTGGTCCCAGGAATCGGCATGGCATTTTTAATCCTTCAATTGATTCAACTATACTACCCACACTAAAGTCTCTGTCCTGAATCATCCTCTCGTGTGGGAAATTCTGGGAAAGAGTTGCCAGCAAGGATCCCCTCAGAGTTCCTCCTTGATCATTCCATCAGTGGGACCTCTAGGGAAAAGGCCACAGGACCTGTCCCCACATTTGGCAGATGTGAATGGCTCTGACTCCTGACAAGTCCCATCCTGGTCTCTGACCGCACAACACACAATAGGAAAGGTGGGGCCCTCTATGCTAAAGCTAATACAGCATCGCAGAAATGACATAAGCCACAAGTGAGAACAATGTGTGTGTGTGGCCACTTCTTCTGGTCCTGTCTTCAGCCTGTCCACTCTTTCCCCTTCCTGCCCAGTACGAGTCCCTAGACGCATCCTCAGCAGAATCCAAGGAGTGCTAGAGATTGCTGCAGAGGTTTGTGAGCCTTCTTTCTGCTCAAGAGGGGGGGGATCCATCTGCAGATGGTCTCCTCCATAAGTGCATCTATTCCCATGTTGTTAGAGGAATCTTAAAGATTTCTGCTTGTTTTTGTCATCATCTTGGGGGGAAAAAAACATTGATGAATGAAATAAAGCTGCCATGAGTCTAATCTGTCTCGGTAATTATTAAATTGGTGGGAGTGAAAAAACTGAGGTAGATGAGAAACAATTACCTAGTGGGTCCAAAGCCAATGGAGGAAAACTCACGGCATGAGGAGATATTCCCCCTGTGTCTTTTGTTCTCTAAACCCCCATCACTTCATTGTCTGGTAGCTTGCTGCAGTTACATTCACCTGTCATTTGAACAAGAAGGTCTATTTGCTCCAACAAAAAGGAAACATATTAACCTGTGATCTGAATCTGGAAAGGGAAAAGGTGCAGGGTTTATCACTGCTTATGAGAGATATTCAACATGGAGACAGCAAGCAGTGGTGAATCTGCTCATCTAGAAGCCATCTTGTTCCCCTCTCCCCTTTTTAATAAAAATGGGGTTATTACTCCACAGCTTGCCCAGAATAAAGCCCTCAGCATGCCCCAAAGATTTACATGCATGGCTTGTTTTGAATTTACTTCAAAAATGCACCATTTAACACAAAATGTTCTCAGGGGAAAATTTCCCAGAAATCCCTTTTATTGCTTTTTAATTCCTGTGTGCACAAATGCATAGATAATCATACTTGGAGACCCATTCCACACATCCCATTGGTTCAGAAACACTTCCCTTGTGTCAATCTTTAACTGACTTTATCGCTAGCGGTAGGAATATTATTTCACTTGCTATAAGCTAAAATTCTCTTTTGCACGAAAATGATTAATAGTATTTTTACCCATAATGCCTGATTGTACATTCTACTTCTAAACTAATGTGTTTGTCTCCAAATGCTAACTAACTCACTAGTGTGCTCACTGAGGAAATTAAGACTGCAAGGCATTTTTTCAACCTTGACAGACACTGAGCAGTAGCATTTGAGTAACTATTCATGTATAACTGATGTGAAAGCTTTACTTTTGAGCATCTAGGGGAGAAACATGTGCCTGCCTGTTTCAGCTTGATAGAATGATTTCAGGTCTATCTCTTGGATCTGCTCAAGCTAACATTTATCATTAAGGTAACACTTCATATTAACTCCTTGGATCTAGCTTTTGGGAATTCCAAATGCTGAGCAATAATGCAGTGATATTTACAATAGTTTTGGGAAATCCAAACAGCCTGCTTCAAGAGGTACAGAGAATTATTTCAGAAACATTACTCCCAAGATACTGCACAGTATCACTACAAGTTTAACAAATTCTCTCTTCTTTTTCTGGACTTAATAGCAAATATCTAATTATAGCCTGTTTTATAGTTGTATAATCTATGTGTAATAATACAGAAAACAGCAGAATTTTCCTCTTTATGCAAATTTAGCTGCCATTACTGTGAATGAGAATTACATGGAAGTACATAAAGACTATATCATCCCTTATTTCATTAACTGGCTAATATGTATGAGGGGTCTAGGACTTTTGGCCACAGTACTATTAACTTTGCAGAACCATC
The DNA here is from genome assembly GCA_033296515.1 of Macrochelys suwanniensis. NCBI lineage: Eukaryota > Metazoa > Chordata > Testudines > Chelydridae > Macrochelys > Macrochelys suwanniensis. Next base: position 115,338,754 of record CM065778.1, on the reverse strand, counting down.
TAATTCACTAGTAATAGCAAGTGATCTCATCAGTCTGTAGTGTTTTTCACATGGTACTGGTCACTTTCACGAGAAAGTGTATGCAACAGATGTTCTGCAAAACTATTTTAACAAACAGTATAGCCTGCATAATGCTTGAAGGAATCAGTGGACAAAGTAACAGTTACATTTCCGAGTGCAGTATTGATAGGCATTTAGATGCCACATTGATGGGTGAAGTTGAGAAGCTGAATAAAAGAACTATTAGCACAAAGCCAGGCAGATAAAATTTAGTATGGGGGAAGAGATCAAGGGAAAAATAAATATGTATCAGTATAGCAAACAACAAACCATCCAGACTAGCAAGCAAACAGTAATGCCCTGCCCAGCCAGCCCCATCCCTGAGACTTCTAAAATGGTCCTAATGATCTTGGTAGTAAGTGCATGCGCAGCTAATAATACTATGATTGGGTTTTCAGGCCCAGTGCTTGGAACCAGTATAGCTGGATGCATGGTCACTGTGAAGGGTAGAATCTTAAACAACATTAGGAAATAATCCATATATAAGGGTAAGAGCAAAAGGACTGCTTCATGCATACAAGCAGATATCCTGGGCTACAAATCCTCACGCCCATAACAAGCAGAGACTGTGGATTCTCATTCCCCAGAGGGCTATTTAACCTAAACTAGCTACATGTAAATATTGTTATAGGGCAAAACTCTGGGTATATGAAACCAGAATATGGATACACATCCTCTTACAATGACAAAGAGATACACTGGAACATGTTGGTCAGTTTGCAGGTACAAAAGCAAGCTACATCTTCAACTTTCCAAGAAAGCCAGGTCAACAATGCTTTATTCCTGAAAGAAGCAGGCAGCTTAGCTGGTAATGAATCCAGCTGCAGCAGTGAACTGTAGCTGAGCCCTGGGCACCTAATTAGTGAGCCAGCCAATTCAATTGAGGAATCTCACAGACTTGTTCAGTTACTTTCTCCTCTCCTCCTCCAAAATCTTTTACTTTGTGCTTTTCTCCACATTTTAGGCAATATTCTAAGAGGCAGTAAAATCCCGTCCTGTGAGAGAATCTGCAGCACTGTTTTTTCTATTACAATTAATGTATCTGTGACAATTTGTACCAAGATGCCGCACTATTGGGGTTATAAATTCTGTCTTTCTATAGGAAGAAGATACATTGTACCAAGTTGCTTTTGATTCCCACAATGCATTATTTTATTAAAACAAATAGCTTAGAAATACAGAGACTTATTATTTAATGTATTTATTATGACAGTCTGTTCCAGGATGTAATGAACATAAAGGAAGGTTTGGACCCTGTTCTAAAAACTTTGCATTTGAAATTAGATAGACAATATAAATCAGGAAAAAGCACCAGTGCTCCAGTCTTGCCACCACTTAAGTCAATGGCAAAATTCCAGTTGCCTTCATTTAGAACAGATTCTGACTTCAACTGAGCACACAGAGGTCAGTTTCAAAGGGATGCATTGTTGAGTGAGTGAGTGAGTGAGTGTTTTCTTCACCTATATAAACAACCCACAAACAGATTAAGGATTTTGTTTATATTCTGTTTTGTTTTAATATTTGTAATGTGGAAGGTAGATGTCAACGTGGCCAAGCAGAAAAATTTGAATTGAGTTCATAATGTATATGACTACTTAATTAGACAATCATTATATTTCTTTTACCCCTCCCAATCGTGATTTTCTGGGCTGTATCTCAAAGTCTTTCCATGGGGGAAAATTGTATCTGCAGATATGAAACTCAGTGGTTGTTCTAGGCTAAAATTCTGTTGGCTCCACCATTAACAATGGTCTCCGAAAATGAAAAGAGGTACTTTTAGTCAGAGCTGTCAAAAACTCAATATATATTTTTGGAAATCAGTATTTCTGCTAAAATACGGTTATTTCAATTGACATAATTATGCACACACAGGAACCCTCATTACAGTACATTGCAACTTGCTGACATGGTGATTACACTCTTAAATGTTTTGTTGAATACCTCTTGGCCTACACTTTATAAAGCTGATCTCCAGAAAGGAAAAGGGGCAGGGGAGAATGAGTGGGAACATTTAGAAGATCAACACACACACACTATGTTTCAATACTCCCTGTGGAGAGAAACAGTGATGCTATGTTTATCTGTCCTTAAATGTTAAAAATGTCTTGTTCCTAAATATGATAGTGTATGTCCATTATAACAGTATGGCTTGCCTAGGGCTAAGCCAACCCTGATTACAGGAGGATCCCCACTTGATCGGGATAGGAAAATTCCCTATAAAGAGCAGCAGGTGGCTGCAGTAAGGGAGAAAGTGGTGGGACATTCAGGAAATAGAGGCTTAAGAAACTGTATGTAGCTGGCTGGATGAAGTACCTGCACCTAGCAAGATTAGCTTTTGCAGGGACTGAACTCTGCCTAGCTCTGGGAAAGAGGGTTAGCTCCCCACCCCCAGCTAAAGGAAGAGAGATATTGAACTGGGGTTGGGGTCTGGGGGACCAGTGTAAATTGAAGAGTGAATAAATTGGACACCATGTAGGGAATGTATTAATTTCTTTTGGACTGTCGTGAGTTTAAGGAACCCTATGAAGGAGAAAACAGGGGTGGGACATTGCAGAGTAATTTCTGACCACAAGGGGGTGCTTAGGTGGCAGCCAACCCTGCTACATTCATCTTGTCAGTTAGTCCCAGAATGGGAAAGGAAGGAGGCTTGTTTCTGTGTGTTGTTTTCTCTACTCAGTCCTGGGCTTCACCTGTGAGCTGGATGGACCCATGTCTTTTCTGGTTTGTAAAGGCCAATGGGAGGCGCTGGGTCCTCTGTCAGTAGAAATTGTTAATGTGCCCCTTTGGGATGAGAGGGAGTTAGGAAGAAACTTACTCTACAGGAAGGTTATTCCAGAAACCTCTATGATAGAGTTTCTCACACCTTCCTCTGAAGCATCTGATACTGGCCAGGGCCGACTCCACCCACCAGCTTTCCAAGCTGGTGCTTGGGGCGGCATCGAGAATGGGGCAGCAGTTCGAGTCCCCCGGTGGCAATTCGGCCGCAGGTCCACTCTTCCCGCCACCAAATTGCCGCTGCGGGACTCGGACTGCCGCCCCATTCTCACCCGCCACGGCGGCAATGGGGCAGCAGGTCCGCCGCTCTTCTCTTGCTGCCGCAGGGCCCCCTCAAGCCGCCCTCCCCCCGCCGGGAGGAGAATGGGACCGCAGGCATGCCGCCCTCCCCCCGGCCAGGGCGCTCCAGCTGGGGGGAGAGTGGGGCTGCGGACAAGCCACTCCCTCTGGCTGGGGCGCTCCGGCCGGCGGGGGAGAGCGGGGCCACTGGCAAGCCACGCTCCCCAGCCGGTGCAGTGGGGCCATGGGCATGCCTCGCTCCCCGCCGGCGACCCGGCCGGGGGAGCAGAGCACTGGGCGGCTTTTTTGCCTGGGGCGGCAAAAAAGCCAGAGCTGGCCCTGATACTGGCCACCATCAGATATATGGTATTGGCCTACAGCAGGGGTTCTCAAACTGGGGGTCGGAACCCCTCAGGGGGTCGCAAGGTTATTACATGAGGGGAGGTCACAAGCTGTCAGCCTCCACTCCAAACCCCGCTTTGCCTCCAGCATTTATAATGGTGTTAAATATATTTAAAAATGTTTTTAATTTATAAGGGGGGGGGTGTCACACTGAGAGGCTTGATGTGTGAAAGGGGTCACTAGTACAAAAGTCTGAGAACCACTGGCCTACAGGTACCACTGGTCTGACCCAGTATGGCCATTCTTTGCTTTGGTTGTTTTTTTCCCCCACTAGAGATCTGATCTAGTATTTGAGGTATGAAATTAAATTATCTCAGGTCACCTGGAGCCTGATTTGGGCAACTCTTTCTTATAAGTCTGTGGAGAGTAAAATTTAAGACTGTGTCCTTGCTCCATTCACTACTTCAAGATGTGAAAGTTCCTATGTATCAATTCCCCCTTGTTGCCAGTCTCTTAGCAAGAATTGTCATTTGAAATGTATTATTCAAGCACAGAAAGTCCTTCTCTTCAGGGTCAGGAAATCTGCTATAGCCAAGCCCTATGCTTCTAGCTGAAGTATCAGCTTAAAATCACAAGCAAGAAAAAACAGATGTGTCTGAAACTTAAGTTTAGCTAATATTAAGCTGCTGACTAAACCCAGGCTCAAAAAGACTGATATGGAATGAGGAGGAAATATCAATCTACTTATATGGTTGGTGTCATTATAGTGCCATAGTTGAGTACCCCGCAGATATTAATGATATTAAGATATTCCTTTGAGCTAAGGAAGCATTACTAATTCAGATTTTAGAAAAGAGGAACTGAAGCATAGAGGGAGATTAAATGACTTGCCCAAGAGCACACAGAAAGTCTCCTGGTAGAGCTGAGAATTGTACCTAGATTTCCTAAGGTCCAGTAAGTTCCCTATTCTTAAGGCTCCTTCTTCCCAAATGCGCTTCCTTTGAAAAAAGACCTAATGGAAGTAACATAATAAACCTGGATACAGATTAGAAAGTAAGGGAAGCTGTTTATGAATTCTTTACCATTTTAGCACTGGCTGTCAGTTTACCTAAAGCAAAATTAAAAAAAACCCAGATATTTAGTTCAAATGCTGCACAAATTAAAATTTTACATGGTGATCCTTTTGTACAGTCAGTGCAACATATAAATGTTACTTAGCAGTATTATGGGGTTGCTGTGTCTTCTTCATTGTATTTTCAAGATCTTGTCAGGGGCACCTAAAGTGTTCAGTATCTTGGGAGACAGACCAGTTCTCGCTTACAGACAGCCCCCAACCTGAAGCAAATACTCACCAGCAACCACACACCATACAACAAAAACACTATCCCAGGAACCTATCCTTGCAACAAAGCCCGATGCCAACTCTGTCCACATATCTATTCAAGCCACACCATCAGGGGCTCATTCACCTGCATATCTACCAATGTGATATATGCCATCATGTGCCAGCAATGCCCCTCTGCCATGTACATTGGCCAAACTGGACAATCTCTATGCAAAAGAATAAACGGACACAAATCTGACATCAGAAATCATCACATTCAAAAGCCAGTAGGTGAACACTTCAACCTCCCTGATCACGCAATGACAGATTTAAAGGTAGCAATTTTACAACAGAAAAACTTCAAAAACAATCTCCAACATGAAGTTGCTGAACTGGAATTAATATGCAAACTAGATACCATTACCTTAGGTCTGAATATTGACTGTGAATGGCTCGGTCATTACGTTAATTGAATTTATTCCCCACCCCGTTAAATACCCTTAACTCCTTTGTGTCAACTGTCTGTAATGGGCCATGTTGCTTACCACCTGAACTGTTATCAGTAGGAAAGAAACTTTTGCTTTCAATTAATTAGCCTTTGACAGTTGATATGGTTACTTCCACCTTTTCATGTTTCTCTGACTGTATAAATATCCTCTCACTGAGTGTTCCATTCCATGCAGCTGACAAAGTGTACTGTAGTCCACGAAAGCTTATGCTGAAATAAATTTGTTAGAAATACTTGTGGCACCTTAGAGACTTTCTTATTTTGTTTTTGCTAAAGTGTTCAGACACTTTAAAGTTTTACAGGTACGTGTTGTCTGATTTGTAAAATTATATTAGAACAAGTAACAGCTGTCAAAGTACACAATAAGTGACCCAAATATCATAGGACTGTAGTTTAACTCGTCAACTGTGAGTCAAAGGAGTTGGCTCATCTTCTTTTCATCTGAACTATACTGATTGAGCACAAGAGTGGGAGAAAATTATTGCCAAGGGGTCAAGACTTTCAGAAGAAAAAGGGGCAACAAATCTGTCCTTAAAAGTGAAATGATTCTAGTCATTTCTGCTTGGCTAAACTCCCTTCCATGATATCTGTGTGTTCCAGAAATACATGTAGCCAAGTTCTTCCATTAGGCTGAGCAAATGTTCAGCCAGTTTGCAATGTTTCTGATCACTAGATGGAGATATAATAAATGCAACTATTTATTTGGTGTAAACATTTTGTTGTTTGCTTCTATATCACTTCTGGTAGCAATATGTGCTGTGTTTATAGTGAAATCATATGCTAAGTTATTGATTTTTTTTAAAAGAAAAATTGCATAGATTAGATTGATCTCCATAAATAACTTCTTCATTCAGGATTCATTTTGTATCTAAAGCTAGTTATTATAATTACAAGTATCGTGCCAGAAACTAATGTAATTCAGATAGAATTACAGTATTTTTAAATTAACCAACATTATAAAAATCTTTAGGCTCTATTTGTATTTTAATTGCAACAATCATGCACATTTTATATAGATGAGGTGTGTGTAAACACATGGTATAATCATAGTACTAAACTGGAATATTATTAGTTACTTAATTACACTTTTCCAGCAGAATATGCCCTGTCCCCAAAAGCATAAAGACAGAGGCAGAACTTCTCTATGGCATGACACACATTTGAATACAGATTGTCCTACCAACAACCTGCCTTATTTTCAGTTGCAAACAGACTAACCACACTCCCATTGACAACTAAATTACCTCCCTCTGGATAAATGGAATAGTAATTAGGGAAGTATTCTATATATTTTAGCTTCTTTTAATTCAGTTAAGCAGCTGGAAATAAGGAACACCACCATTTGACCAACCAGTTCTTCATAGCCCATCAGCAGGTGACGCATAGATTCACAGTTTAAGACCAGAAGGGACCATTAGATCATCTAGTCTGACCCACTGTGTAACTCAGGCCATTACATTTCACCCAGTTATCACTGTATTGAGCCAGTAACTTATTTGGCTAAACCATATAGTCCAAAAAAGTATCTAGTCTTGATTTGAAGACACCAAGAGATGGACAATCGACTACTACCCTTAGTTTGTTCCAATGATTAATCATCATCCTGATTAAAAATCTGTGCATAATTTCTTATTTAAATTTGTCTGTTTTAAGCTTCTCACCATTGGTTCTTGTTATGCCTTTCTCTGCTAAATTAATAGCAAATATTTTCTCCCCAGGAAGATATACTTGCACATCATAATCAAGTAGGGTGATCAGATATCCCGATTTTATAGGAAGAGTCCCGATTTTGGGGTCTTTTTCTTATATAGGCTCCTATTACTCCCCCCACCCCCAATCCCGATTTTTCACATTTGCTGTCTGGTCACCCTATAATCAAGTCACCTTTCAATTTTTTGATAACAAACAGATTGAGCTCAAAGTAGGGGATTTTCTTCAGCCTTTGGATTTTTTTTCAGGGTGAGTGGGATCTTCTCCACCCTCCAACTTTTCAACATCCGTTTCAAAGGTAGACACCATAACTGGATGCAGTATTCCAGCATACATCTCACGAATTCTATATGTAATGATAAAATCACTTCCTGACTCCTCCTCACTACTTCCCTACTTATATATCCAGTGATCATATTAGCCCTTTTTACCACAGCTTTACACTGGGAGCTCATGTTGAGTTGCTTTGTCCACTATAACTCCTAAATCTTTTCAGAGTTACTGCATTCCAGGAGGCAGCTCCCCCTCCCCCGTGCTGTAAGTAAGTATGGCCTGCATTCCTTGTTCCTAAGTATATAACTTTGCACTGGGCTTTACTGAAACACATTTTGTTTGAATAGACCCAGATAACCAAGCAATCCAGAGACCCATTCCATCAATCATTGCTGATAAAATTTGTGAATAGCACAGTGAATTCCAGCTCATTGATTAAAATAGTTACTATCATTAGTCCTAGGACCAAACCCTGAAAAATCTTCTTAGAAACACCTCACTCAATAATGATTCCCCATTAATAAGTACTTTTAGAGATTGGTCAATTTGCAATTTCGAGATCCATTTAATGTGTGCTGTAACAGGGTCGGACTCACCCTGCGGTGCCTCCTGCTGGTTGTCCTTGGGAATTAGCTCACCAGCCTCCAGAGCGCCCTCTTTTGGCCAGTGATCCGCCTGACCACTCTCTGGCCCACGAGTCCCTCCTGGGACCCAGTGCCCCTTTAACTGGGGTGCTGCCCCCTGGCGGTACCCCACAGGTCTGGGTCTCCCCTCCCCAGGGGACCCCCAACCCACTATCCCCACCTCGCCTCAGTTGTAGGCTACTGCCAGTCACCAGCTAGCCCCCGTGCCCTGGGGTAGACTGCAGTATAAGCCACTCATCACAGGCAAGGTTGGGTTGGACCTGCTGCCTCGGCCTACCCGTGGGTTGCCCCTGCAACCCCAGTACCTAGATGGGCCTAACCCTAGGCCACAGCCTGGGGTTTTCCTAGGCAGGAGCTCCCCAGCTCCTCTGATCTTTCCCCAGCCCTGCTCCACCCTAGGTACCTGGTCAGGTCCCTGCAGCCAAGCCCTTCTCCCTTTACAGGCAGAGGGAGTCTGTGTCTGTAGCTCCTGGCTGCTCTGGCCTTTATAAGGCCAGGCTTATCTGTTTGGGGCGTGGCCCCCCGCTGAGGCTACTTCCCCACTCAGCCTAGCCTTCAGAGCTGCAGCTCTCCAGTCCTTCCCCTACCGCGTGTTCTGGGACGTCCTCGGCCCGGACCTTGTTACTGTCTGGGCCGAGTCCTTGCAAAGCGGGGTCCTCCCTCTTTCGTGCAGGCGAGCCGTGCTCGCCTTATTGCCAAAGAAGGGGGACCTCCGCGACTTATGGAATTGGTGTCCCGTCTCGCTCCTCAGCACGGACTATAAGGTCGTAGCGAAGGCCATCTCGCTGCAGCTGGGGTCCGTGCTGGCGGACATGGTCCACCCTGACCAGACCTACACCGTCCCAGGCCGGACCTTCTTTGACAACTTGTATCTGGTCCGGGACCTTTTAGAGCTGGGGCATAGGGATGGTCTGTCGTTCGCCCTCCTGTCCCTGGACCAGGAGAAGGCGTTCGACAGGGTGGACCACGGGTACCTCCTGGGCACCCTGCGGGCGTTTGGCTTCGGACTCCAGTTTGTGGGCTTTCTCCAGGTGCTGTACGCTGCCGCGGAGTGTCTGGTCAGGCTCAACTGGACCCTGACCGAGCCAGTCAGCTTCGGGCGGGGAGTACGGCAGGGGTGCCCCCTCTCGGGCCAGCTGTACGCTCTGGTGATCAAGCCCTTCCTCTGTCTCCTCCACCGGAGGTTGACGGGGTTGGTGCTTCGAGAACCGGGGCTGCGGCTGGTCCTGTTGGCATACGCCGACGATGTGCTCCTCGTGGTCCAGGACCCGGGCGACTTGGTGCGGGTGGAGGCTTGCCAGACGGTGTACTCGGCTGCCTCCTCCGCCCGGGTCAACTGGGTCAAGAGCTCTGGCCTGGTGGTTGGGGACGGGTGGCAGGCCAGCTCCCTCCCACCCGCACTTCAGGCCATGAGGTGGAGCGCGGGTCCGCTGCTCTATCTGGGCGTTTACCTTTCCGCCACGCATCCGTCTCCGCCGGAGAACTGGCACGGTTTACAGGGCAGGATGTCGGAGCGGTTCCGGAAATGGACAGGACTACTCCGGTGCCTCTCCCTCTGCGGGAGGGCACTGGTACTCAATCAATTAGTCCTGTCCATGCTCTGGCACTGGCTCAACACCCTGAGCCCGGCCCCGGGGTTCCTTGCCGGTCTCCAGAGGCTCGCCCTGGAGTTTTTCTGGCCGGGACTGCACTGGGTCTGTGCAGGGGTCCTGAGTCTTCCCCTGGAGGAGGGGGGACAGGGCCTGGTCTGCCTGCGCAGCCAGGTCCATGTCTTCCGCCTCCAGGCCCTGCAGAGGCTCCTTTATGGTGCAGGTAGTCCGGCGTGGAGTACGTTGGTGCACGCCTTTCTCCGCCGCCTCCGAGGGCTCCGATACGACCAGCAGCTCTTTTTTCTCCATCCGAGCGGCCTTCCGCAAGACCTCTCCGAGCTGCCGGTCTTCTACCAGGACCTCCTCCGGACCTGGAAGCTCTTTTCGGCGACCAGGTCTTTTGTGGCCACCGAGGGGGCGGATCTCCTTGCGGAGCCCCTGCTACACAATCCCAATCTACGTGTGCAGGTGGCGGAGTCTCCCTCGGTGCGCCGGAGATTGGTCCTGGCAGAAGCCACCAAGGTCGGAGACCTCCTGGACTACGGCACGGGGGACTGGGTGGACCCCCGTGCGCTCGGACGGCGCATGGGGCTCTCCACCCAATGGATCCCCCGGCGCGTACTCCGGGAGGTGGAGGCCGCCCTGTCACCTGGGTCTCTCGATTTCCTGCGGCGAGCCCTGCGAGAGGGCGCTCCCCGCCCGCCCCTCACCCCGGGCCCTCCGGATATTTTTCTTGGGCCCCTGTTCCGCGAGCTCCCCCGGCTTTCCCGTACCCACGCTCCGAGTTGGCTGCGCACCCTGCAGCCGGTCTGGTTTCAAACCGCGTCCAGAGCCCATCTGTACATGCTCTTGCTTCACACACTACATTTCCTCACCCTCGTGTCCCGCCTCGACACCAAATGGCGGGACTATCTGCCACCTAAGGAGGGTGAGGAGCCTCGGTGGGCCAGCCTGTATTCCACCCTGGTTCCACGGCCCGCTGGGGATATTGGCTGGAGGCTCCTTCACGGAGCCGTGAGCATGGGCGTGTACCTGGCGCGGTTCACCCCAATCCCCGAGGCCTGCCCCTTCTGCGGCATGAGGGAAGACCTGGCGCACGCCTACCTCGAGTGCGCCAGGTTGCAGCCCCTATTCCGGCTCCTCCAGAACCTCTTGCTGAGGTTCTGGCTGCACTTTTCCCCGCACCTGTTCCTTTATGCACACCCTGTCCGTGGCCCCACGAAGTTGCGAGACCTCCTTGTCAACCTCCTCCTGGCTCTAGCAAAAGTGTCCATCTACAAGACCAGGAGGAGGATGCTAGACGAGGGGGAGCTCTGCGACTGTGGGGCCTATTTCCGATCCTCCCTAGTGTCACGGATCCGGGCAGAGTTCCACTGGGCAGCGTCCGCTGGCTCCCTCGATAGCTTTGAGGAGCAGTGGGCGCTGTCCGGGGTTCTCTGCTCGGTCTCCCCACCCGGTCTCCTCGTTATGAACCTCTGACCCTCACTCCCATCCCTGTTTTTTCATTAGTTGTCCCCCGTACTTACTTGGCCCCTGGGTCCAGTGGTCCCTCCCGCTAGGCTGGGGGAGGGGCCTTTAGCAGTGGGCGGGCTCGTGCCCGCCCACCTCCTGGGGATCCCAATAGGTCTCCAGTCCTTCCCCCAGGGCTGACTCTGACCCTGTCAGGGCTGGAGCGGGTGGCCACCCCGCTACAGTGCTCTATTGATATTGCGTAGTGCTAATATTTTAAGTCAGAATGTTCTGCAGTATTAAGTCAAACACCTTACAGAAGGTGACAAAGTGACAAAGATGGAGGAACTGGTTGAGAATTTGAAAGTGGAAGGCAGCATGGGTGAAAGCGATTATGAAATGGTAGAGTTCATGATTCTAAGGAATGGTAGGAGGGAGAACAGCAAAATAAAGAACGGATTTCAAGAAGGCAGACTTTAGCAAACTCAGGAAGCTGGTAGGTATGATCCCATGGGAAGCAACTCTAAGGGGGAAAAACAATTGAAGACGGTTGGCAGTTTTTCAAAGAGACATTATTAAGGGCACAGGAGCAAACTATCCCAGTGCATAGGAAAGATAGGATGTATGGGAAGAGACCACCCTGTCTTAACTAGGAGATCTTCAAGGATCTAAAAATCAAAAGAGTCCTACAAAAAGTGGAAACTAGGTCCAATTACAAAGGATGAATATAAACAAATAACACAAGTATGTAGGGACAAAAATTAGAAAGGCCAAGGCACAAAACAAGATCAAACTAGCTAGGGACATAAAGGGTAACAAGGAAATATTCTACAAATGCATTAGAAGCAAGAGGAAGACCAAGGACAGGGTAGGCCCATTACTCAATGAAGGGGAAAAATAATAACAGAAAATGTGGAAATGGCAGAGGTGCTTAATTACTTCTTTGTTTCAGTTCTCACCAAGAAGGTTGGTGGTGATTGGAAGTCTAACCAGTGAAAATGAGGTAGGATCAGAAAAATAGGTCTTCAAGTCACCAGGGCCTGATGAAATGCATGCTTGAATATTCAAGGAACTGACTGTAGAGAGATCTGAGCCATTAGTGATTCTCTTTGAAACGTCATGGGAGACAGGAGAGATTCTAGAAGAATGGAATAGGGCAAATATAGTGCCAGCCTATAAAAAGGGAAATAAGGACAACCCGAGGAATTACAGACAAGTCAGCTTAACGTCTGTACCCGGAAAGATAATGGAGCAAATAATTAAGCAATCAATTTGCAAACGTCTAGAAGGTAATAAGGTGATAAGTAACAGTCAACATGGATTTGTCAAGAACAAATCATGTCAAACCAACCTGATAGCTTTCTTTGACAGGGTAACAAGCCTTGTGGATAGCGGGGAAGCAGTAGACATGGTATATCTCAACTTAAGTAAAACTTTTGATACTGTCTCGCATGACCTTCTCATAAACAAACTAGGGAAATGCAACCTAGATGGAGCTACTATAAGGTGGATGCAAAACTGGTTGGAAAACTGTTCCCAGAGAGTAGTTATCAGTGGTTCACAGTCATGCTGGAAGGATTTAATGAATGGGGTCCCACAGGGATCAGTTCTGAATCCGGTTCTGTTCAATATCTTCATCAATGATTTAAATAATGGCATAGAGAGTACACTTACAGAGTTTGTGGATGATACCAAGCTGGGAGGGGTTGCAGGTGCTTTGGAGGATAGTATTAAAATTCAAAACGATCTGGACAAACTGGAGAAATAGTCTGAAGTAAAAAGTATGAAATTCAATAAGGACAAATGCAAAGTACTCCATTTAGGAAGAAACAATCAGTTGCACACATACAAAATGGGAAGTGACTACCTAGGAAGGAGTACTGCAGAAAGGGATCTGGGGGTTAGAGTGGACCACAAGCTAAATATGAATCAACAGTGTAACACTGTTGCAAAAAAAAGCAAACACCATTCTGGGATGTATTAGCAGGAGTGTTGTAAGCAAGACACGAGAAGTAATTCTTCCTCTCTACTCTGCACTGATTAGGCCTCAACTGGAGTATTGTGTCCAGTTCTGGGCACCACATTTCAGGAAGGATGTGGACAAATTGGAGAGAATCCAGAGAAGAGTGACAAAAATGATTGAAGGTCTAGAAAACATGACCTATGAGGGAAGATTGAAAAAAATGGGTTTGTTTAGTTTGCAAAAGAGAAGACTGGACTAGATGACCTCTCAAGGTCCCTTACAGTCCTATGATTCTGTGATATTACAGCTACACAATTACCTTCAAGTATCAGAGGGGTAGCCGTGTTAGTCTGGATCTGTAGAAGCGACAAAGGGTCCTGTGGCACCTTATAGACTAACAGTCTATAAGGTGCCACAGAACCCTTTGTCGCCTCTAGAATTACCTTCCTAAACCAAACTTGCAATCTTAAAGAATGAAATCAGGTTTGTTTGACGGGACCAATTTTCCATAAAACCATGTTGAGTGGCATTAATTGCCAATCCAGTCTTGTTCCACTGACCATCCATGGCCCATTGACCAACGCTGAGAACCTTTGTTACAAGGCTTGTGTGTGTGTCCACCTGATTTGTTTTTAACTGACAATGAATTGATCAGACTTTTCTCTCTACCATATAATGGTGATCCCAGGTATCCAAGATGAGCATTCTTTTGCCTTAGCAGCCTATGGTCAGAACATATGCCCCCAAAGTTGCCCCATGTCATTTAGCTAAATCTGAGCAGAAGTTATTGTGGTTTCAATTACCTTTTCATTGAAAGGTAGGTTTTTTCTGTGACTATATTATTAATATGTTTATAGTGCACAAAAGCATGCTAAGTGTCTTTTTATCTATGTTAGAAGACAAGAGGTGAAATCCTGTCTTCATTGAAGTCAATGTTAGAACTGCCATTGCTTCAGTGGAGGCAGGATTCACCCTTGCCCCAAGGAGCATACAATCTAATTTCAGCTCTAGAACAACAGATGAAAACAACAACTGTATGGCGCAGATAAGAAAGAAAAGGCCAGATGTGGCATTAGTGAGATGGCCTTTCTGGGTAAAGCCCAAGTACACATTGTGAGGGAACAATGTGGTTACAGGTATCTTGCCGTCACAAATAGTTTTGTTGACTCATTTGTTCTGGACTTTTCCAAGAGGAAGCGGGTCATGAAGAGAGGGAGAAGGAGCTTGGAACACCAGTTGTGTGGGGGTATTCCATAATTTTCAGACCCATTCTCGTCTTCTTACTAAAAGTGCAGAAAGAATTACTTGTGGCTGAGAGGGCTTTTTGTGTCTGGCCACCAATGGAAGACAAAACAGGATATAAGCCTTCACCTAAACTGACATGCTCAGTGCATTATCACCTCTGTCACTCTCATGCCCCAGTAAGAGTACAAGGACAATCTCACACAAGTCTACAGGGCTGTGCATTACTTTATCTATCAGAGATATCATACCCATTATTATTTTTAAAAATAGACATAATGTATCTAGGATTTTTAGTTATATTGCCAATCAAATCAGAAATCCTTTTCTGGAAAGAAATGGTAAGAAGATTAATTTCAAGAGATTACAGGACAGTACTGGTCTTCTAAAGAAGATAGAATAATAAACTCACATAATTCCCCCATCATACACATACTAGCTGGCTAACTTTGTTGAGTCCTGTTGCAAGAGTAATTCTTGTTATAACAATGACTCAGAGAAGCAATAACACACCACATTCATGATATTGCTACTCAACCAAAATCAGGGATATAACAGCAACAATAATAGAGGAATGTTAAAATGAGTGGGCTGTAATTCAACAAAGAATATTTTCTATAACCTAGAATTACATAATTCAGAATTTCTAAAGTAAATCATTTTCTTTTGTCTAGAGGTCTGATCCTGAAAATAGTCCTTATGAAGATATTCCCACTGACTTCCATTGAACTTTGAGTAAGGGTTTCAGGATAGAATCTCACATTAGCCATTTAAAACTAGAGCTGGTTGGAAGAAATGCAGAAGCATTTTCACAGAACATTTTTGAAATATGTTTGCAACAAAAATCATTTAAATTTTGATTTTTTTTTTAAAAATCACTCTATGAGGTGGTGGGTGGGGGAGGGAAGGTCAGAGTTTTGAAAATTCAAAAACTTTCAACTGTATCTACCTCATATAAAAAATTAAACAAACCCTGGAATGAAAGAACTGGGTTAAATGGGAGAGTATGGACCTGAAACAGTCTGAATCTTCAGTGTTCCTGAATTTTCTGTACATCCCACAAGAATGATGATCAGATACTAGAACAATGATGGCCATAGCAGTCTATGTCTTATATTGGACTGGGCACTACTATTTTATATTATTACAGTTAACAGTGTTTTAAATAATGTTTACAGTATTTTTAAAGTCATTTTAATTAGATTACAAAAGAATTAAGAACAAACAAAAAAGATTTTGCTTTTAAATCTAAATTCCTAGTTGTTTTACTCTCACTGCAAAAAAATAACTTTGTATTTCTGACTATTTAGTAACCCAAGAGGAACATTTTAAAACACTTTTGTCTGGGGTGCTTTCAGTGAATCCAATATACGACATTGTACTAGGACAATGCTCACCCTGTCTTGTCCTGTTGACTAATTAGAAACAGATTGTGGCCAGAGTTTTGACTGTTGGAAAGTGATTGTTATACAACCATGGACAAATGATTTTCCCACAGAATGACTCCAACATTCCAAAGTCAAGTTTAGAAATATCACATTTTAATATTTACATGCATCACTAAAATAAGGAAAAATCTCTAAGATATTGTATTATAGCATCATTGTTCATTTTGTTGCAGCTGATCTATCCTTCAGTTGTTATAGGTGGCAAACAGCCAGTTTTAGGGCCAAATTTTAACAGGCACTATGCTTAGCCAGCCAACACAAAATTTGCAGCTAGCAACAGAATTGCAGGTGGGAAACTGTCCATCTTCTATTCTATATAGGTTCTTACATCATGCTCATCATGAACTACCATGCCTTCTGGTAGTACAGTAAGTGTCATGACTAACATCTGGCATGGGTTGTTTGTTCGCTCATCCTCTCCCCACGGGAGAAGCGGGTACAGTGGAGTGTCTTGTTTTGGTAGGGTTGGTTTTTTTAATAAAAATGTTGCTATGTATTAGGAAGGTCAAAGAAATGTGTCTTGCACTTAGAGCCGAAGGTGGTAAGATTTGTGATGGTCCTTAGTCCAGCTAAAAGAATGTACAACTGTGGTCAGATCATCATGCTTATCTGGGCTTTTCCTCAAATCCCAAACTAGGTAACTCTGTACTCACTCCATGACAGGAGCCATGAAGGACCGTTCTAGGACAGGGACTATGGGTCAAAGGGCATGGTCTGTATGTTGTTGGACATATACTCCCTGCTCAAGAAATGGCCCTTTCTCACATAACCCCACACAGGTTATTGCTGCTCCTAATGGAAAATCTGTATGGAGTGAGCCCCAGGTTTTTTACACCTTTCGTATGGGTCCTTTTTTTTTTTTAATGTATTTAGGCACCTAAATTGTGGTTTGATTTTTCAAAAGTGCTGATCACCCAACATCTACCATTGCTGGCAATGTGAGAAGGGGCACTTGATTTTTAGTGGGGGAACATAAGACAACAAGAAGGAAACTTGTTCTCAAGAACCTCAGAGAATATGCTTATTTGAAGACAAGCTTTGTAGCTTCTGGACAAATATGGGTCTAGGGGTATAACCTCATTGCTCAACTGTTATGAGAATTCTCCTTGTTTGTCAGGCCATGTAGTATGGGCTCCAGACTCTGGTTTATCTGAGCTGAGTTTGGAGTGGGGTGGGACAGGAAAGTGCCAAGGTGGCTTTATGCAGTTCTTAAGTCTCTAGATGTCACTTTGACTCTCAGAATACCTTATAGCAGTTTTAAAGGGGGCCAAAGGGCCAGTCGGCAGCCACGAATCAACATAGCACAGTGGCACTCACTCTGGCTATGCTCCCCTTTTTTCCTGCCCACACTCCCTACATCAGGGTGGGAGGAGGAGGAGTACTGAATTTCAAAATGAGTTATGTGAAATCAATAGGAGGTAGGTGCTTTTGAAAATTGTACAGCTGTCCAGGCTGCTTGTGTACAGCTTCATGAGTCATGGGAGCAAGGGGTAGACTGGGTCCCCAAGGATAACTATTGGCATTTCAACATCCCCAGTGGTAATTTTCTGGTCTGGGAAGTAAGTCTCTTCTGCAGCTGCTCGAACAGCCTGGAATTCCTAAAGATTCGAGCGTCATTCACCTTTCCCAGCCATCCCACGCTGATGTCGGTGAAATGTCCTTTGTGATCAGGGCCGGCTCCAGGCACCAGCCCACCAAGTATGTGCTTGGGGTGGCACTTGGAGGGGGGGCGGCGCTGAGATTTTTTTTTTTTAATTAAAAACAAAAACAAAAAAACACTCTTCCCAGCCGGGGCAGTGGGGAGCGGCATTGCCCCTGCTGGGGGACCGGGGCCACGGGGAAGCTGCCCCACCCCCTCGCCGGCGCCCCGGCCGGGGCAGCAGGGCTGCAGGGAAGCCGCCCTCCCCACCGGCCCCCTGGCCAGGGCAGCGGGGAAGCCGCCGTCCCCCGCCGGCGCCGTGGCCGGGGCAGCGGGGAGCGGCATCGTCCTGGCTGGGGGAGCTGGGTGGCAGGCATGCTGCGCTCCCCGCCTACGCCCCAGCCGGGGCAGCAGGAATGCCGCCCTCTCTGCCGGCGCCCCGGCCGGGGCAGTGGGGCTGTGGGGAAGCCACCCTCCCCGCCGGCGCCCCATCCGGGGAGCGGGGTGGCGGGCATGCCGCGCTCCCCGCCTGCGCCCCGGCCGTGGAGCGCGGCATCGCCCCGGCTGGGGGAGCGGGGCGGCAGGCATGCTGCGCTCCCCGCCTGCGCCCTGGCCGTGGAGCACGGCATCGCCCTGGCCGGGGGAGTGGGGCAGTGGGCATGCCGTGCTCCCTGCCGGCGCCCGGGCCGGGGGAGCGGGGCCACAGGAATGCCGCCCTCCCCACCGGCGCTCCAGCCCGGGGAGCGAGGAGCACGGCATCGCCCCGGCCGGGGGAGCGGGGCCGTGGGCGTGCCGTGCTGCCTGCCGGCGCCCCCGCCAGGGGAGCAGGACCGTGGGCATGCCGCCCTCCCCGCGGGCGCCCGGCCTGAGAGGGGCGGCCAGGGGCTTTTTTGCCTGGGGTGGCAAAAAAGCCAGAGCTGGCCCTGCTTGTGATCCACCAGTGCTTGCAGCACCATTAAGTACCCCTTGTGGTTTACGTACTGGTTGGCAAGGTGGTCCAGTGCCAAGATAGGGATATGCGTTCCATCTATCGCCCCACCACAGTTAGGGAACCCCATTGCAGCAAAGCCATCCACTATGACCTGAATATTTCCCAGAGTCACTACCCTTGTTAGCAGAAGGTCAGTGATTGCATTGGCTGCTTGGATCACAGCAGCCCCCACAGTAGATTTGCCCACTCCAAATTGATTCCCGACTGACCAGTAGCAGTCAGGCTTTGCAAGCTTCCACAGGGCTATCGCCACTTGCTTCTCAACTGTCCGGGCATGTCTCATCTTGGTATTCCTGCACTTTAAGGTGGGGGAAAGCAACTCACAAAGTGCCCTTACACATGCAAAAGTTTCGCAGCCACTGGGAATCATTGCATACCTGCAACACTATGCGGTCCCACCAGCCTGTGCTTGTTTGCCGGGCCCAGAATCGGCGTTCCACTGTATCAACCTGCTCCACTGCCACCATGAGGTCCCAATTGCCACATCCTGTGCTTTCAGGAATGTCTGTGTCCATGTCCTTCTCACAATCGTCCTCGTGCAGGTGGCTCCTAGCCAGGTTCTGCTCATACTGCAGGATAATGCACGAGGTAGTAACAATGCTCACAACAGCAGTGGTGAGCTGAGCGGGCTACCTGCATGGGTAACCTGGGAAAAAAGGCACGAAACGATTGTCTGCTGTTGCTTTCACGGAGGGAGGGAGGGAACGGAGACTGACGGCATGTAACCAAAACCACCCGCGACAAAGTTTTTGCCCCATCATCCATTGGGAGTTTAACCCAGAATTCCAATGGGCAGCGGAAACTGCGGGGACTGTGGGATAGCTATCCACAGTGCACCGCTCCGTGAGTCGATGCTAGCCATGGTATTGAGGACGCACTCCCCCGACCTAATGCGCTTAGTGGGGACATACACCATCAACTGTTTAAAATCGCTTTCTAAAGATCGACTTCTATAAAATTGACCTAATTTCGTAGTGTAGACATACCCTAAATGTCTTTAAAAATCTGTCCTTAAGTCCTCTGGCTGAGAGTTGTAACAGTCATCTTTTCTGTGGATCAGGCACGAATGGGGAAGCATAACATGCTGAATATTAACACTTTTTACAGCATGGCATAAAGAGGACAAGTTATGTTTGCTGTAGGATCTATACCACTGAATTTTTTCATAGGGGTCTAAAATATTAACTACAGTGTTGCTATGTATGCATTTTTTGGCATTTATGTAGAATAACATTTTCCAGGGCAAATGAGCAGCGTCTTATAAAAATAATTCAATATGTGTGTAGAGGGTATTTGACAGAGGTGTTTTGTGTTCTGCATGTGTTTTAAGGCTCCTTTGTTTAAATATAGTACACTGCTCTAGAGTGGTTTTCTTTCAGTTAAAGTCATTTTGCAAAGGCCACTTAACTAGGTGCTGCTGACAAGCAGCTACAAAGAATTGTATGTTTGCTCAGTGGTTATTGAAAGTATTTGAGGAAGAATGCACCTTTCTCCATCAAGTAACAGAAATGTCAAGTGAATTAGAAACAAATCATGAAAGGTAGTTGATAAAGATATATTTCTGTGTCTGACACTTTCATCAAGCTTTGGACCAAGTCCCCTAGCTTCACTCCTGATGAAAAATTGCATCCTGTTTCGTGATTTTAAAATCTCAACTGCAGCTGTGCCATTTCTGACAAAAGATAGCAAAGTTATTTGTTCAGACATATAATCAAATCTATATGAATTTATTAGGAAAGACAGGATTGTGCCTGCCAACATTGTAAGCATATAGGATGAGCCATATAATTTCCAAATAAATGCTGTTTCATACACAACTTTTTAACTAGATGCACAATGAATGAACACCATCCCGAATCATTAGTGGGGATAGAACCCACATCTTCTAGAAGCCAAAGCACAGTCTCTATCACTAACCCAGCAAAACAGGTTCATTAGATAAAAGAGTAGGCTCTTGACCTTTATTAGAACTAGCTACTAGTGACCACCTTAGCCAATATATTATACACACAAATATCAATAGTCTTGGCAGATTTTTTATAATTGATGGATATCAGTGTTTATTTTAAAATATTTTCAATATTTATTTTAACTTCACACAGTTGTGGGAAATTATGGGGGTTGCAAGGGAGTCCAGACAGTAGGCATTGAGATTCAGCAAGTTAACATTTTATAATGGTTAAAACACAAAATTGTGAACCTCACGTCAAAATATAGAAAAATCTCCTTAAATCAAACTAAGTTCTCAAGCAGCATTTTTCTTACTTTACCTAGCTGTAAAATCAATCAATGGACATATTTCTTGTTGGTTTGTGCATATCTGGTGAAATTGACATTTATTGATTAAAAACGTAATTCTTTCAAGCCTAAATATGAATTAAATGTTCATTGGATTGGTGCATTATCCTTTCAGCTCTGGGGAACCTGAAAAACTGGGTTCAAATAGGAACATTTTATTTTCTCTCTATGGTTCAGTTATGCACAGTGCTTTCAGTTTCCATGAATTTTGAGAGGGCTTAGTATATCATCATAGCACTTTGAAGGATGGGACTATTTTTTATCTATACAGAACTTCTATGGTAAGTTCTATCCACAGGTTTTCCATTGACTTTAATGGACATCTGTGGCCCAGCTGACCATCTCTAAGATGGGTATATTAATATTTATTGGGGTGCTGTGAGACCTAATTGGTATTTATTAATCTCTCTGAGATACTTGGATGGAAAGCACTATGTAAGGCACAAGTATTATTAATAGTTTAGTCCATCCTGAGCATTTTCCTACCTTACCAAGCCAATTTGAGATCATTTCCACTTTTTTTTTTTTAAAGAGAATTTCAAACCCTGAAAGAGTAGGAGGGCAGCAGGACTTAAGCAGAACCATTTGGGAAAGTTCACCCAGCACCTGCCTGCAGGATACATTAACTAGCTTTAGCCAATATTACAAATTCATCACATTCCTTGAGCCTGAAATTTTGCCCAGCTTCACTTTCAAAGAGCAGATGTTCAACTATCGGTGTTTTCCAAGTCTCACATGGCATTAGCCCAGCAGCAAATTTTGTTTCTATAACAATTAGAATATCATGTCCCTGATAGAAGCCAGAGGAAAAGGGATGCTTGTGAAATGAAGAATGCATCCTTACATCCCAATCTGGTCAGATATCTATTAGAAAATTATTTTACAATAAAAATATAGAGCAAGTATTACTGACAATTACAAAGTGCTTCCACTCCAACATATTTTGTAAATTAGTTAGGTGCTCTCTCACTACTGATATTTGCCATCACCATTTGTACATTTATTTAGTAGAGTTCCATTTGTTCACATTGAAGATATCAGTAATATTTTCCTTAATTTCAAAGGGAGTAGGCCTGGACCCAAAGGTCTAAATCTTACCCTGCCATAGGGCCCCTCTGCACTAGTTTAGGGGCACAAAGAGGCATTAAGCCACCCTAAATAAGTCTATTCCTAGTTTCCATATCAAAGGCCATATACTGAAGTGTATCCACATGCATAATGTATTGATGTTAATGGGGATTGTACATGTAGATTCAGAGCAATTTATGGAGTTCAATATAGAACAGTTTCTCTGATTTGGAAACCTCAAAAATCCAGCTATTCATATTCTATGTGGTCTGTGTAGTCCACATGATGTACTGTATATAGTTGTAATTGATAGTGTATTATATTAATAGTATATACTGCCAGATCCATGCATGTACTCTACTAGATAACAAAGTAAGCATGGTTCTAAATGTTCTACCTCCGATATGCACCATCTTTTGTTCTCCTTACTCCAAGAATCTTTAGAAGGTACAATTGTCTTTTAGATATTGTGTCTATATTCTCCATAAAAAAGAAACAAGTTTTTATTTTCATTTTTCTTACTAAAAAGTAAAGCAGAGAGTGTGATAAGCAGCAGCAGAATTAACAGAAGGTACAAATTTTCACTCCCCTGGATATTCATAAAATGTCACTGCATCTTTTAAGAAAGAATGTACTATAAGTATAGAAAAAAGGCAATTAGGAGAGTGATTATTTTTCTGTTTGCATAGTAGCTAGAAATTGCTGTACAAATATTATTTGTGATATCCATTCATACCATGCTGGAAAGATGCAGCTGTTTCAACAAAGCAGAGGAGTATGGAGTGAAATAGGAAACAGACTTGCTGGGGAAAAAAGTCAGAATCTATACTAGGTAACCTCTATGTTCTGGTGAGGCAAACTTATGACTATTTGTCTGCTTTCTTCACATGCCTTGACTCCATCTGGTTCTTTCCAGTGTCTGTAATGTCTGATGGCTTTTCGCTTTGGTGGTGATAATATATGCCCTATGATATAAATAAGAAGCACAAAGCCCTCAGCTGGTAGAGCCAAAGCTGACAAGCTAGTTTTAAGAGTATATGGGAGGGGTGTGTATGTGTGAGACAAAAAATAAATCTATAAATAAGTTATATATGAAAATGTCTCTATTGAAGTTTTGAAGACTGGATTAAGTTGATACCATTACAGAGAGAGGTTTTTCATTTGCAAGTAGTTAAGGAAAGTGAAAATAAATGTCAACTCCTCAAACACTGAGACAAGTGTTTGGTTACATTTTTGGTTGACTGTTGCTTGGCAACATGGAGCCAATGATGAGTCAGGAATATTTATATCTGCAGTGATAAAATGATAAATGAACAGGGTAAAGATGGAGATTCTAATCTCACAGTTCTGGACAACCAAATTTAATGTTACATTTTTGGGGTCATCACCATAAGAATAGGCCTGACTGGTATTAATGCAGAAGAGACAGTGCTATGATTTAGCACTGCTTTGTGACTCTAGTAGCATATTCTACTTTGGGAGAAAGCTCTCTCTGTGTGACGAGGTCAAGTGGGAGGTGCTGAATGATCACACCTTTTGAAAAGTCAGTGCACTTAAATCAATGGCTAAACCAGGATTTAGGAGCCTAATTTTAGGATCTTTTAAAAAAATCTTGTCCATTTTACCTAGGAATATTTTTAGGGCAGTCTTAAGCGAAGAGGTGGGTTAATAAGGGTGGTCTCTTGTATGGGATTCATTGTATATGGGTATATATTGTGATTCTTGAAGAGTATTGCTATAATCTCATTTCAAGGCCAGAGAAACAATACATACTGAACAATCACTCCACTCACACCGCCACGCTTTACCCCTTTCCACTGAAAAGTCTGACCCGTTACCCCTGGCTCACTCCCCACAGCTGCTTTTCTCTTCCTGTTCCCATTCTGCTGGGCACCCCTAGAGAACATCGCATGACTACATGGCTTTCCTCCACTCTACATTTATTCTCTCCTCCTTCAGCTCTGCCATCTTCCTGGCCAAACAACACTTCTCCAGTCTTATCATCTCTTGT
This sequence comes from Macrochelys suwanniensis, assembly GCA_033296515.1. Classification (NCBI taxonomy): domain Eukaryota; kingdom Metazoa; phylum Chordata; order Testudines; family Chelydridae; genus Macrochelys; species Macrochelys suwanniensis. Next base: position 115,315,141 of record CM065778.1, on the reverse strand, counting down.
GCCCACCCTCCTAGCTGCATAGACCTCCAAACACCCTCCTTAAAACCTTCCCACCACTCTTCTCTTTCTCTCTCAACACAGAACACTGCTGATTTTAATAAGTGACTAATTTGTCTTAACTGTATATTGTAAAGCGTCCAAGCAGTACCATACTGCCAAGTCAATGATGTTGGAACCTTTATTTTTGCATTTCCTGAATGTGAGGGTGTTTAACTGTGCAGCCTTAATACTGTTTCAATGTGTATTTAATAATTTTCCTTCCTGCAGTTTCTTTTGGAAATGTTTCATATAGAAAGTTCTCACCTCTGTTTAAATACATGGGTGCACAAAGTGGATCTCTTAAAATAACTATAGCCTCTTTGTTTAGCATCAGCAGCCAGCAGTTATAAGGTCTATCACATTTTCCATTCTCCTGGGCATCCAGTGTGGTACTAATGAATTGCTGCAGTACATCGACTGTTAAGTGCTGGATTACTACTTGTCAGCACAGCATTTGGATGATTTCATTGTGACAAGGAGTCATTTTTTTCCAGTACATAGTACTCCTAAAGGAATTGAAAGTAAAAGAAAAGAGTAGTTTAATAATTTAGGGCTCAGTCCTGCTTCCAGTGAATTCAATGGCAAAAATTCCATTGACTTCAGGGCACTAGGACTAACCTTATAGTTCCTGCACAGTGCTTTTGGTGAGTGGGGTGGAGATATGGCTGCATCAGTTAAAGACACCCCCCCCCCCACTAATATACCAAAGCACGTGTGACAGTATTGAGAAAAACTCCATTATAACTGGAATGATAGTAACCAGACTTATTCAGTTGAAAACCTTTAACAAGAATGCAATTGGACAGATCTTCCTTCATTTTGACCACAGCTAAATGAGAGCAGAAGTTCTAGAATATATAGGTCACTGACTAATTCAGTGAGCTGACTCATTCTTCCTCTATAATAAGCACTTGATGACAAGTTACAAGCAAAAACATCAACGTGATAATTAATTCTGGTTATGGATTATTAAAGAGAGAGGGTTCACTGACTGTTCCTATTTTGGGACATTTCAATAAAGAGTCTATGAAATCTTAGTGAGTCAGAAAATGTGGATGTAATGGTATTAAACAATATTTACTAACTTTGTACTGTACATGATTACACCGTAAGTCCTATTCTGGACACAGAGGATTTAAAAGCTGCTGCTCTATCAGACAGAAGAACCTACTGTCTAGCTGAAAATCTATGCAGTATAGTCTTTTATAAAACTTTTTATTCAGCTTAATTGCAATTTAAAATCAAAGCACTGTAAAAGATTAACACACTGTACACTGCAATTGTGGCTGTTACATACTATGCCTTGTTTAAATAGTGAGGGACTAAATCTGAGGTCCTTAGTCAGGGACTCTCTCTCTTCAACAGAAATTGAGCTTCAATTTAGTGTTTTTTAGGAAACACCCCTTGAGGGGGGTGGGCGGGAAGGTGTTGCCTCCTCCCACCGCCCCCTGTAAATGAAGCCAAGAGTTTAGCCTCCAGAACCTGCTGATCTCCTGGGTCCTGGTGAAGACTGGAGACAACAAAATGAAGAGGGCCACTCACATAGCCACCCAATGCCTCCCCACAAGCCTCCAGGGCCTCCTACCTGCCCTACCCCATTTCTTGGACCCATGCTACTAGGGATACCCCTGCCTACTTTAACTATGGAATCACCATAGAAGCAAGTTCCACAGCACACATGAGGAGACCCATTGGAATCAATAAAACTATAGGCTTTAACTCCCACTATTTCCACCCATGGGTTTGGTGGAAGGAGAATTTAGGAGAGCCTAAATTGTGTTAATGATCTGGAGGATGGTGTGGATTGCACCCTCAGCAAGTTTGCAGATGACACTAAACTGGGAGGAGTGGTAGATACGCTGAAGGGTAGGGATATGATACAGAGGGACCTAGACAAATTAGAGGATTGGGCAAAAAGAAATCTGATGAGGTTCAACAAGGACAAGTGCAGAGTCCTGCACTTAGGAGGGAAGAATCCCATACGCTGCTACAGACTAGGGACCGAGCTGCTAGGCAGCAGTTCTGTAGAAAAGGACATAGGGGTTACAGTGGATGAGAAGCTGGATAGGAGTCACCGGGTGCCCTTGTTGCCAAGAAGACTAACTGGATTTGGGGGTTTATAAGTAGGAGCATTGCCAGCAGATCAGGGGACATGATCATTCCCCTCTATTTGCCATTGGAGAGGCCTCATCTGGAGTACTGTGTCCAGTTTTGGGCCCCACACTTCAAGAAGGATGTGGAAAAAATGGAAAGAGTCCAGTGGAGGGCAACAAAAATGATTAGGGGGCTGGAGCACACGATTTATGAGGACAGACTGAGGGAACTGGGATTATTTAGCCTGCAGAAGAGAAGAATGAGGGGAGATTTGATAGCTGCTTTCAACTACCGGAAAGGGGTTACAAAGAGGATGGATCTAGACTGTTCTCAGTGGTAGCAGATGACAGAACAAGGAGTAATGGTCTCAAGTTGCAGTGGGGGAGGTTTAGGTTGGATATTAGGAAAACCTTTTTCACTAGAAGGGTGGTGAAGCACTGGAATGGGTTACCTAGGGGTGGTGGTAGAATCTCCTTCCTTTGAAGTTTTTAAGATCAGGCTTGACAAAGCCCTGGCTGGGATGATTTAGTTGCGTATTGGTCCTGCTTTGAGCAGAGGGTTGGACTAGATGACCTCCTGAGGTCCCTTCCAATCCTCATATTCTATGATTTTATGAGCCTAACTTGCTCACTTTCCCTGTGTTTGGTCTTCCCCCTCTGACGCAGTAAAAGCCCTAGGGAGAGGCTTCCACAAAATGAAGGGGAAAGGAGAGCATGTGGACCAGGTGGAACACCCTCTTTCTGCAGGCAACTTATCATGGTGTGTTTCTGGAGAAGAACCTGGCTCCCGCACTGCTTTACTCAATTCTTATGCAGGCAAACTCTCACTGAATTTGCTGGGAGTTTCCTGTAGTCAGAGCCACTGGATGCAACTCTGAAAAATTGCCACTTTTTACACTGACAGCATGAAATGGTTATTCATCATGTGCTATTTGACTGTACTCACAAAATCATAAGCTAATGGCTTTATCCTGACATGCTAAGAACCCACAACTCCTATGAATGCCAATGAGAGCTTAAGACACTCAGCATCTTACAAAGAGCGATCAGGTCCTTCATTTGATTTATTTATGCCAAAATGGAGGCACAAGCCTCATTTTTGAAATTCAGAATATTTTTATCCTATTTTTTACTGTTATACTTGGTTTAGTACCAAATAGAAGGGCCAGCTCCATTTTAGAATAGATATCTAGGCTTTATTATTGGAGATTTGATTTTTTTTTCAAACAGTGATTTTAACATTAGAAAAAAACCTCCTTATTTACAATTGTACATGTCATATAATAGAACACCATATTAAAATTTTTGCCATTCTGGTTTATATTGGGGACGCATTGTGACTGGTTCCACCATCTATTGGTGGGAGAGGTTGCAAAGGTGGAGTACAGTTTTTGACTGCTCCTTTCTCTCTCTGGCCTGTCCCAAGCTCAGCTCAACCCTGGAGTATAGTTGCTCTATAGAGTTCCTACAGAAAAAATTAGTTTGCAAAGATGTATACCACCAGCTCACACCTCATGGAAAATCTTAGAAATATTTTCTCTAGAGATAAATCTGACTACCCCAGGGAATTTTTTATTTTAAATTAAGGCTATCTGCATGAAAACAGGATTCGTTTGCTCCTGCTGGTTATTCCCCATCTGATGTAATAAAATAGAATGGTGGTGGTGGTGGAGGATGTGGTGAAAAATGTTGCCATACAGAGGCTTTTGTTAATAGATTGACTTTCATAAGATCTTTTGAAGATTTCTCTAGTGTAAAAGGCAAATAGTTTGTACTCCTGTTGGGTAAAACATGCAAGAGAGCCTTAGTCACTTAAAAGCCTATGTCCCCTTGACTACATGAGTAAGAGGATTTTGAAACTTCTACCCTTTGTGCACATCTTGGAGAGGTTAAAAATTTATTTAAGTTTATTTCAGGCTTCCATATGGCAAAAGACTTCATTAACATTCTCCATGACTAAATGCTGTCTTGGGCCTTCATCATTTCACATTACCCTGGAGTTTAAGATTCTTGCTATGTTATCATCTCCTCCATTTGCATTCTTGATGAGCCCCTGTTAAAGAAACCAAACACTTATGGTCTATTCTGATACTTCATCAGAAGGTCAGCTCAGACTCACGTCAGCAGACAGCTTTGAAAGGCAAATGACTACATTTTAAAAAGTTGTTTCAAAATCTTTTAAATTAATATAACATTCTAGCATCTGGAGATTAAGGGTTACATCTCCCTAAAGACCTACACAGTCCTTTTTTTGTGTTGCCAAATCCAAAGTTAAAGGAGGGGCAAGAAGGGATAGTGAAGGACATAAATTTTACACCGTGTAGAGGTCAAGCATAGGGGTTTATTACGACAGCACTGCCGGAATGTCACCTGCTTATTAGGCGAAGAGACACTGCCGATCAATTGATTACAATGGAATATATGGATTTTCCATGGGCGGGGGAAAGTGACGAGGTGGGCAGTTCACACCCCGGGATAGGCTAGCAGCAAGACAAGATAAGCACATTAGCCCAATGGTTAAAAGGTTACATAATGTCTCTGCCCATGGTAGCCCCTTTGATTATTTAACAGATGCATTTCTAGGGATTAAAGCAAAAACGGTGAAAAGTATATGATGATAAGAATTGTTTTTGTGTGTGTTAAGGCAGGCTTGGTTTCTGGGAAAGACAGGTAGGAGGCCTTATTTTTATACTGACATGCCAACCCTTCATAAACTCAAGGTTGGTCTGTGGGAAGATTTTCTTTCTTTAGAAGAAACTAACACAACAGGGACAGGATGCCTTTGTCCCACACTTGCAACTTTAGAGAAGATACAATTATTTAGTTATTGCTTTAATATTTGGCATATTGCTGACCAGACTTAAACAAACAAAGCGAGGCTATTTCTTATTTATTTTGGGGTTTTTTTTAGCCAATTACTATTCACTAGGCCTCTGGCCTCTTAGCCAAACTCTGGACTTTTGGGCCTTTAAAAGTTGACACAAGTCCATATGCCAAATTGTTATACATGCAGCACATGGATTTTAACCCTTCAGATAGAGCTTCTTCCCCTCCCCCATCTTCTTCTTCACTCCAGTGAAGTGTTCAGGGAGGGGAAATGGTCAGCCCTGCATTCGGGGGCATGGGCCTAGCATGGGTCTGCAGTACAGTATTCTTTTTTTTTTTTTTTAAATGGAGATATGCCAATCTCCTAGAACTGGAAGGACCTTGAAAAGTGATCGAGTCCAGTCCCCTGCCTTCACTAGCAGGACCAAGTACTGTCCCCTGACAGATTTTTGCCCCAGATCCCTAAGTGGCCCCCTCAAGGATTGAACTCACAATCCTGGGTTTAGCAGGCCAATGCTCAAACCACTGAGCTATCCCTCCCGCCCTCTCACTTGCCACAGAGCTGGGGCAGTCTGCTCCCACAGGGACTGGCTCTCAGTGGTGTACCATGCCAGCTGAGTCTGAAGAGCAGCATTCTCTCCCTGCAGCTGGGTAGTCTGTGCAGCAGCATGTGGTTCTCCAATGTGGGGAGTTCTTCCTGGAGATGGTCAACTCGTTCGTGCATTTCTGGTGCCCTCACAGATATGCCAGGTACTGAATGTTCTGCTGCCTCCATGTTACCACAAGGCTGCCCTTCAGTATGGGTTAGGAGTGATCCAAGCAAACTGTCAGGGTCCCGGGCAAGGGGTGGCTCAAGATCAGATTTCTGAGCTGAGGTCAGAACTTGTGTTGGGGATCTGGAGAGAGGGTGAGAATCCAAATCAGAGCCAAAGTCAACGCCAGGAGTTCAGCAGCACAGAAGTAGAGTCAGTCATGGTAGCTCACTGGGGATCAGTGATGTCACCTGGCATGTCCTGTTTTCACAACTGGGATGACAAATTTACCCTAATTGTGAGCTCAACTGTAAGAAATGTGAAAACTCATAAGATTTCACAATAACCTATAACTCTGTGCCTGTGTGGGAATTAACCATGGAAAAGTAGGTCAAGTTATTTTCAATAAAGTATGTTATCAGAAGGTGCAAGAAAACCAGAGAAACCGAGTTAGTCCAAAAAAAAAAACAAAAAACCCTACCAATGTGACTCAAGGATTGTTCAAACTGGACCTAATAAATAAGAAAGGGTCTTACAGAATGGGGTTTAATTGGTGAATGAAATAATGAAGGGATGAACTGTGCCTCCCATTTTGTCAAGCACTGTCTCCGATAATCAGGCCTAGTGGTTGAACAGCTAGGCATAGGGTTGGGCCTGGGCCAAGGGCGGTCCTGGGATTGAGATCTGGGGACATGCTGGGGTGAAAACAGACCAGAGTCAGTAGCCAAACCAAAATCAGAACTGTAGCCAGAGTTCAGATTCAGGCAAGAGGTCAAAGCTGGGTTGTCAGAGTCTAAAGATGAGTCAAATTGATAATGAAGCTGGAATCCAGAGACACACTGAAGGTCAAAACTGACTAGTCAGAGGGGCATTTGGGGGGGGGAGGTAGGAGGGAATAGTATGCAGAGGCTGGAGCAGGTTGGTGATGAGGCTGGAGCAAGGCTAGTGCAGAGCAAGGACAATACTAGGATAAGGCTCAAGCAAGGTGAGGGGGGAACAGGAGTCAGAGTGGGAGGAAGCTGGGAGTCTCTGAAGTCTGCTGCACTGGGAGGCAGCAGAGTGGCTCCTGACTAGGTAGCACTATTGTTCAGACTGATCTGCAGCTCTGTTGGGGTGGTAGAAATACCTGAGCTTGGAGGTCTTCTGCCCCAGGCTCTGCTTGATGATATGTGGTTGCTGCATGCCTGAGTACTGCTCACTGCAGCAGCTGATCGAGCAGCCCTGGTTTGGCTGCAAGTTTGCCTCACACACTTCCCTTCCCCCGCACCAAACACACACCCTATTTGGGGTTCCTTAAAAGGAGACTTTGAAAAAGTATCATGGGATCCCAGCTCATTGACATGTATCAGTGTGACTCATCTCTTTCCAGCTCAGCTTCCTTCACTCCAAAACAGAAGGAACAGACCAGGCAAAGATTTTCTTCCCATGTGGAAGGTGAACAAGCCTTGCTCTTACAGGCGAACAACAAAATTCCTTTGAGTCCTGAAAGTCACTGGATTTATGGCTTATTACAACAGTCGGTAACCCACTAACCCCTTCTCTTTGTCCTACGTCTGCAGAGGTGTTAGTGGGCCACCCTACCCAAATGGTCCTTAGAATGTGCGTTAAATACTGATGCTAAACAATCTGGTTCACCTTGCATTTAGCTGTGATGGAGTACCTTTCCCAGACCTAAAGAAGAGCTCTGTGCAGCTCAAAAGCTCGTCTCTCTCACCAACAGAAGTGGGTCCAATAAAAGATATTACTTCACCCATCTTGTCTCTAATATCCTGGGACCAACACAGCTACATCACATCATCATGGCACCCAGTCCTCAGCCCATCAGTGGCTATATCTATTTGTCAGCACTGCAGAGGCACATATGATACTGTTCTGTCTCCTTTCCTGTTACTTTCTGCCCCACTGTCCCGTCCCGCCCCCGCCCCGGTATCCTATCTAGCTCTATTGGCTACTTAATGGATCCTAAAATCAACTGCACCACATGCATTATCACATCAATGTGAAATGGCCCATTGGGCCCTGCCCTATCTGAGGAGAAAGGACCCAACCAGATAATGTCGGGCTATAATGCAAGCCTGGGTCCAAGCAATAGGTGCTGTGGCTGACCTGCCAGCTTAAAGCATCCATTCATGACTGACTAGCCATCCAGTGTTCCGGGAACACCAACAAGAGCTGTATTTCCATCTGTTTTACCCTGTGTCTCCTCCAACTTGTGTCTGCCACAAATAGAAGTGAATTCACTTCACACATCAGGACTGAGAGTAAAGTTAACCTCTCTTTATCAAAGAAAGGTTGTTGGTGAAAATAAGACTCCTTTTAGGGGCAAAATGTCAGACTAAGTTTTGATTAAGTTTGTTTTGCATGATTGTTTTGCATGACTCTCGAGGTCCCTTCCAGCCCTAGAATCTATGAATTACTCAGTTTCAGTTTTTCCTTGCTTGTTTTCTTGCATTTTGATCAATGAACTTCTAACTTTGTGCCAAGAAACTGAATAAACCAGGTTCTCTGTAGGAAACCACCTGAACTTTGGTATCACCATTTTAATGTCTAGACAGTGAAAGAATTTAACACCTTTAACTATTCTGGCCCTTGAGATCAATACAGTAGTCCTGTGGGCTTTTATAGGGTTAAAGGACTAACCAGAAGCCTCCAAGTCAGCTGCCAATAGAATCTCTTGGGTGGGACCTGCCAAAGTCTACATCCATTGCAGGTCATGGGGAGAAGCCAGGTTACAGCTGCCACTGAGTTGTTGTGTGGAGATGCCGGTTGCCTGGTCCCTCTGCTGACCCAGTTTTGAGTTCCACCAATCCTTACTGTTACAGACGGTCGCTAGCTCAGCTCCACCAGCCAGTATGGAGGGGAAACAAAGCTATCATATTGCCCAACCTTTCCCTGTGCCCTTTGGGGTTTCAGTGGGTACCAGGCAGTAGCGTAGCCAGGGAGGGAGCAGTGGGAGCGGCCGCTCCCCCACTGAGCAGAAGTGGCGCCTTTTTTGTGCTCCGGCGCCTTTTGCTCCTGCGCTGTAGCCGGAGTGAAGCATTTTTTTTGCTCTGGCAGCTTTTGCTCCCGACACCACCAGCAGAGCGGAGCTAAAAAAAGCACTCACCCGCCGGCACTCCAGCTGTTCGGTGGCACTTCGGTGGCGGGTCTTTCACTCACTCCGGGTCTTCGGCGGTGGGTTCCACCAAAGACTGGAGCGAGTGAAGGATCCGCCACTGAAGTGCCGCCAAACAGCTGGAGCACCGCCAGGTGAGTACAAGGGGAGGTGCCTTTTTTTAGCTCCGCTCCCCCTGTGCTCTAAACCTGGCTATACCACTGGTACCAGGGTGAGATTCTCCCAGTGCTTGTGCTCAGGATGTGCAAACACTGAAGCTATGACTGGTCCCTGTGCATAGAAAAAAACCACAGAAGGCTACTTGCACCCTCTTTTCCCCCCCACCTCCTTGCACACCCATGTTGTGTTAACCTCAGTCTAATAATATTTACCATCTGAAGGATTCCTTACCTCATGGAGTATAAACAGATTTCTGTAATTTTCATTTAGCCTCCCACAAAGTACCAGTCCCAGGTTACAATGGCACCAGTGGCGCCATGGAGCCAGGCCCATGCTCAGAAAGGGCCTTGGCCTGCTCTGCTTGCACTGTGCCCCAAGACCCCGGCGGCCCGCTGGCTCCCTGCCCATCAATTGCTTCTCTCGGCCTGCCCATTGGCCGGCCGAGGGCTCCTCTCTGCCCCCTAACCTCGCCCCCCGGCTCCTCTCTGCCCCCTGGCTGGACCACAGTGCACCTCCAGCTCCAGGCAGTGTCTGCTTCCCACCACCTGTGGGCATCCGCCTATCTCACTGGAGCTGAGCCGCCTGGGACTGGTGCAGAAGCCTGGCCAGTTGTTTTTTTTTTTTGGGGGGGGGGGAGGGGGCGGGGGGAGTGTCTGGGGCTTGGCTGGGCCCCTCTAGGTAAGTGCGTCTTGAGGGAGCCCAGCTGGGGCAGGCCCTGGCCCAGCTGATCATGCCACTCCCGAGGGTCTGGAGCGATTCCTCACCCTGGGATCAGCTCGACTGTGGCCCGGCAGACACAGTCACCTCCTGGCAGGGCACCGGGGGAGTGGGCCTCTAGGAAGCCTGCGGGGTGCTGGGCTGTGAAGGGTGGGGAAGATGTGTGTGTTGGCGGCACTAGGGAGTGGGGGTGGGCCACTGTGTGTCCGGTAACTGCCGGTTTGTAACCAGTGCCCTCTCACTGGGCTGGGAAGAGCGGGGAGGCCCCTGCCATGCCATGCCCCATTGCCCCACCTGGCCCCTTGCTCTGGGGACTGACTTCCCTGAGCCATGCTCCATTGCCTCCATGGGGGCCCACAAATATGTTTGGAGCCGGGCCCAAAAAAAGAGTAATCCAGCCCTGCAAAGTACTATAATTCTCTAGAAATGTATCATACTGTCTCTTGTAGCTAAGAAATGGAACTAAAAAATTAAAAATGTAAGGAAACATTAAGTATTCTTAGTAGGTAATAAGATAGCATAGGGAATATGGCAATCTTCATTCAGAAAGCTCCATTTGTTCCCTGACTGTTAACTCCACCTTATTATTCATTGCCCGATAGAAAAGAAATGCAGAGTTCCTCCAATGAGGTATAATTAGTAGTGCCAGCATCTTGCTCAAAATTTTGCTTTAAAGTTTTTTCCTCTCCTTGTGGAAATGCTGCCTGAAATGTTTGCATTACTACAGACATATTTGTCATTTATCATTCATGTCCCTCAGATCAAGCAGAGGTTATGGCCACTGAGAGATGGTATATTTTGCCTCCGGAAAAAAACACAACAACAATCAAATCCCTGCTGAGTCAGGATCAAATCTGGCTTATTTCTCCCCCACCCTCTTCAAAAAATAGTTTTAGATTTTGGTAAACAGACACTTTCCTACAGTTCAACAGCAGCTCTTGTGGTGTTGATTCACTAGACACATTTAGTTTGTGTCTCCGCGGTAATCAGGACTAGTCATGTCTCTATTTGCTTTTAAAAGATTTGCATTAGTTTATGTTACAGATATTGTACAACTATTCTAGGTTTTATGCACAACCCTAAGCCAATTTTACAGTATTGCCAAACCCAAGCATTTAAAAATCATGAATCAGTCCTCCAAAAATAAAGAAGCTTTAATTTTTGAGATTTTTTTTTAAAGTAATAAATTCTGGGCTCATTTTATGGCTTATGCCTTCTAGCTTCTGAGTTTTTAGAGTCCTCATTTTCAAGCTTTTCTCTGTAACCATGAGGGCTACACATGTAAAGTGAAAGCAGAGAGTCTCACATAAGCTGATGACACCAGGAGCGGGAGCTTTATGGGGGGGAAAAAACACCACCAAATTTCACAAGAATTGCAATAAAATTGCAAGAATTGGCAACCCTGATCTCCCTTCCTTAACGTAATAGGTCAAACTAGGAAATCACAAAATAAGACTGGGAGTTATCAAAAGAGGGGCACTTTTAAAATGGTCAGGTACCATCAACCATCATGATGTGGAGGTCTGGATATGAACTGAGGATCACATTTGTAGCACTAATACCAATTCCAGCCACAACAAAGAATGACTCCTCGTTAAGCATAAAAGATCTAATTCTGGCCCATTTTATGGAGCAATAAGTGCCTCAACAATCCTAAGGACAGCTGGGGCTGGTACAAATGGAACAGTAGGAAGATTCCAACTCTGTGGGTGGAAGCCGCCATACTGTTTATGAATGGGGAGCTCCCTTGCCACCCAGCAGCCCTTCATGGATTGTCACTGTCTCTCTGCTATCTACTCAATCCAGAGAGATTAATTTTGGAAAAAAATCCACATGCTCTTGCATTTGTATCTGTGCACACTGGAGGAAGGCAAGAGAGAGACTATAACAGTGACTATCTGGGGATTAGCCCAAGGGCTGTTTGCCTCAATGATCCCTATCTTCTGGCAGCGATATTTTAGATTTCTGCAGCTGCATTGACAGGGCCCTGTCAGCTTCTCTCCTTTCTCAAGGACTCCTGGATTTCCACTGTAGATGTCTGTTGATTTTGTTTTCCATTCTTTGTTGGATTTTGCTGAATGCTCATTTCAACTTTCTTCTGTGCATTAAGGGGGAGTGTTCATTTTCATACACACAAGGACATTTGAATTCTGTCATTTTGTGGCCAGCTTCCTCAGTAAAAGCAAAAAGGAATTTTTTGCCCTTTGTGACACTTAGCAATTTAGAACTGTGTTAATGCTGCCCAGTGAGGGAAATGGAATTCCTAGAGCTCTAATGTTTTGTGAATCAATGACAATGGCATCACTTAGTTGCCATTTACCTATAATTAACTTTACCCTTTCAGTGCGGTTAGCTGTACATTTGGTTCATGTAAACAGATCTACAGGCATATCATGAAAGAGGCGTGTCATGAAACATGACAGAACCCTTTCAGAAATGGAATTGCACAAGGTACTCTGCAGACTGCAGCAAGCTGCAAAGCAGTGCTTTATTTTTCTCTGAAAAAGTGACATGGTCACAGTGTTTCAACCCATCCCTTTCATGGAAAAACCCACAAAAGAGAATAGACTTTGTGAGGTCCTTTTAACTGCTGCTTATAAGTTCTTCCAGTAGGTATGGGGGAAATGGAAGCCCAAAGAAGCCAGGGCTGTCTGTGTGAAAAGTCTTGTGCACCTGCTTTTCTCCAGGGCCCTGTGTTGTTCACAAACTCCTGACAGCATCGCTGCAATGGAACCATGCTAATGGGGAACCATTCACCTCTGATTACCTGTGGAGGTGGCAGTTCAAAGGTTAATAAAGCAGCTACAGATAATATTACCTTTGCTGTGGAGTCCCCTTGAAGTTGGTACAGGGAGGATGATATCCAGCTTGACCTGACCCCCCTCCATGTATGTATCCCTGTCCTCATGGAATGCCCTAGGTGGGATGCAAGGACAGAGCAGTCTCTTCTTCCACGGGGAAAACAGGATATCAGCACATGGAAAGTACAATTTGGGCAGCTTTGCACAAACCCAAATGGACATTTTTGAAGCCAGAGCAATTAATTTGCTTTTAAAATGTCACTGAGAATGGTGACTCAGACACGGCCATGCCAGAAGTGAAGCTGTTGGCACAGAAACCTGAATTAGTGCCAAGATGGGCTGGGTGGAGTCTCAAGGGAACCCTTAGTTTAAAATCCCACCACCAATCCAAAGAGGGGGCTGGAGAGATTTGCTGACCTTTGATGGAGTTTACTCTTTCCCTGGTCACTGCTGTATCATCCCCATCAAAAATGATGAATATACTCAAGAGCAATTTCTCCGCCCCCACCCCACCCCGCCCCTTGAAATGCACCACATGCTACTCTAGATGTCAGGTATATTTAACAGATTTTCCCTGGACACTCCTAAAGGTCTTCATCTACATCACCCATTTCAAATTGCACAAGATGAACACTATCAGTCAAATCAATATAGTTATCAAAAAGAAATGGTTTTTGGCATGTGACACTTGTTTGTTTGCCAAGTGGCACTTCCTTGGTTATGAGAAAGTGATTTTGTATAAATCAGAAAACAAATGAATAGATTCCTCAGGCCTTAGTCACTGCTGTTTACAAGCACATGGGTATATCTAGTGGAATTCCAGTGGCCAGTCCTGGCTTTGTACTCATTACTATTTTCATTAATGACTTGGATAATGGTGTGAAGTACGCTCATAAAATTTGTGGAGGACACTGAACAGAAGGGACAGCGGTAGGGTGACCAGACGTCCCAATTTTATAGGGACAGTCCCGATTTTTGGGTCTTTTACTTATATAGGCTCCTATTACATCCCACCCCTTGTCCACATTTTTCACATTCACCCAAGACAGGGGATTGCAAGCACTTTGGGGAACAGGATTAGGATTTAAAATGACCTGGACCAATTGGATAAATGGTCTGAAATCAACAAGCTGAAATTCAATAAAGTACAGTGCAAAGTACAGTAACTCCTCACTTAGTCATCTTGGTTAATGTTGTTTTGTTACTGATCAATTAGGGAACATACTCGTTTAAAGTTGTGCAATGCTCCCTTACAACGTCGTTTGGCAGCTGCCTGCTTTGTCCACTGCTTGCAGGAAGAGCAGCCCATTGGAGCTAGCTGGTGGAGGCTTGTAACCACGGCGGACCGGCACCACCCCACCCCCCCACCAGCTCCCCTAAGTTCCCTGTGCGGCAGCCACCCAGTGGGCTATCAATAGCTGGCAGTTCAGCTGTCCCTTCCCCCTTGCCATGTGCTGCTCCTGCCCTCTGCCATGGAGCTGCTCCCAGGAGCCTCCTGCGTGCTGTGCAGGGGGGGGGGAAAGAAAGGGGTTAATGTCAGGGTGTCCCCTTCCCCTCTGCTCCTGCACCCTGCTTATCCCTTCTCCAAATAGAGCAGGGTGGGGACACAAACAGAGAGAGACAGAGAGCTTGGGGAAGCAGCTGCTGTCTCAGCTTCCTGATTGACTTAAAAAGAATGTACTTAAGAGTGGGGTCAGGGTACTTAAAGGGGCAATGCACATCTCTCTCTCCCGCACACAGGGTGTGTCTCTCTGTCTCTGTTTGCCATGTTGTTTCCCCTCCCTCCATTGGTGCTGCCTTGTAGAGTGTGAGGCTACATTAACAACAATATGTTAACCCTTGAGGGATCAGCCAAAAGCTAGTTCATCATTTAGCAGTAAGGTATTCCCTGGGCAATATCCCACCCTCCAACTTCACCACCTCAACCAAGCTTCACAATCATCATCATCACTGTGTACAGTATTAACTTGTTTGTTTAACACGTATACTCGTGTGTACACACACTTTGCCTAGTGCAAAAAAAATTTCCCTGGAACCTAACTCCCCCTATTTACATTAATTTTTATGGGGAAATTGGATTTGATTAAAGTCACATTTTTCAGGAACATAATGGAGAATAACTGGCTAGGTGGTAGCATTGCTGAAAGGAGAGAGAGAGAGGGGGGACCACAAATTGAATGCAAGTCAACAACATGATGCGGTGGAGGAAAAGGCTGGCGGGTGTATTAACAGGAATGTCATATGTAAGACATGGTAGGTAATTGTCCTGCCTCAGCTGGAGTACTGTGTCCAGGGCTTGTGTGTGTGTGGGAGGGGAATAAGCAGACAATTGTACTGGATCCTGAGCTCAGACACCCCTCTTCACAAGATGTCTATAATGTGTAAATAAAATGGGAAGGGGGAGTCCCAGTGAACATGATGCACTGGGACCCAAAATTTCTCTTAATGGACCTCACTGTGTTCAATTCTGGGTGCCACACTTTAGGAAATATTTGGACAAATTAGAGAGTTCAGATGAGAGCAACAAAAATTATAAAAGGTTTAGAAAACCTGACCTATGAGGAAAGGTTAAAAACTGGGTGTGGTTAGTCTTGAGGAAATAATTTGTGGGGGTGGGTGGGAGAGGAAGAGAGAACCTGAGAAGTCCAAGTATGTTAAGGACTGTTATGAAGGGGATAGCAATCAATTTTTTTCCATGTCCATTGATGGTAGGACAAGTAGTAGCAAACTTAATCTGCAGCAAGGGAAGCTTAGGCTAGATATCAGAAAAACTTTAACTACAAGGGTAATCAGGCTTTCAAGGGAGGCTGTGGAATCCCCAGCATTGGAGATCTTTAGGAACAGGTTGGCCAAAAACCTGTCAGGAATGATCTGTTTACTTAGTCCAGCCCTCCCGCCACCTCCTGCATTGAGGCAGGACCATATGACCTTGATGGCCCTTCCAGCCCTACATTTCTATGATGTGACTTTATTAGTCTCCCCAGAAGTCAATAGGAACAATCCCATTAACTTCAGTGTGAGCAGGACTGTGCCCACAGCAAGCAACCTTTACAAAATAAAAGGTTAAGTTTGCTGGCCAAAGCCATTTTCCTGACTTTCCAGCTTTGCATGTGACCGTAACATAGGTGTCATGTTGGCAATTCAACAAGCTTGTTTGGCGCTGATTAGCTCATCCTAATCCTTGTTTTATATGTAAAAAGCTTGGTATTTTCTTGAACTGGAGTGTGATCTTTTTAAAAAAAAAAAAAAAAAAAAGTTATGGGAAACATTTAAATTTTTTGGCTAGTTCTCCAGAAGCTAGATTTCATAAGATTTAAAGATGATGGGTCAAGTTCTGCCCTCAGCTTTTTATGTATTGTCATGACTGAGAGGAGAAATTAGCCTACCATTTATGTTTTGGCTCTTCCTTTGCCTGTCTTAAGTGCCTATTGCTATCCAAGCAAGGCTGAAAACCTCTGAACAGGCCATTCCTGCATAGAGAGGAGGCTGGAAAAACTGAGTCAGTGCTTATAGGATTTCTTCCTCACTCTTCTGATGGTAGATGAAGATTTTTTTCCACCATCCGTGGATACTGAACTTGTTCTGTATCTCAAGAAACACAGGATCATCCATTTGGATAATCTATTCCCCTGTACGGAATCCAGCTCCCATATACCCACTCCAGCTCCCAGGCAGCAGGAGTCCGACAAACTCTTCTGCCAAGTGGAAAAAAGTGGACCGGATACCACAAAAATCCTGGCTTTGGACAGGCAAACAAAGCCAATGAGAACTGCTAGTCCTATGGTCTGCTCCCTTCTGAGCTAGGGAGTCCAATCCCTGGAGAGCGAGTTACATGGGATGTTAGCAACAATATTGCAAAAGTGGCATACTACCTATTCATGCCTCCCAAGCTGGACCTGTAGAGGCAACTACAGGACTCTTCAGGTTTATCTTGAAAATCTTAGACTCTGTAGCATTTGTTTGGTAATTACTTTCCATTTGATTTAAGTCACAAAAGTCTGAATCAGCAGTCTGCTATGTTGACATTTAAACTGGCAGGAAATTTGTAATTTGTGTTTTCTCTAAATGCTGTTAGTCAGTTGAAGTGATGGAGGTTGTGGTTTGGGTTTTTTTTTTAGAATTTGTTTATAATTAACCACTCCAGTGATGGATGTGTAGTCCTGAACTATCAGCTATTAATTATGTAAGTGCTCAGAGAATTATGGAAATAGGCAAATAAAGCCAGACACACAAATGGTATGGCCGAGAAAGCCTGCAAATAAACAGAGTAAAAGATAAAATGTAGCGCTTGGAGGATACAGCTAAATATTTACTCTTAAATTATTAAACAGTTCTATCAAGCTGAAAATGTATCCCTTAATGCCTTGCCGTAGTTTGTCATCTTTAAAAATATTATTGGCAATAATGACGCATACATGAAATGACTGACTTCCCCAGTCAAGTGGAATATACCAGACCCTGTATTATGTAATATCATGGATTGCAGTTCATCTTTCATAGGTATCATTAATCATTTCAGTCTCTCTCCTGACTGAATGATCTATATTAAAGTCAATGGGAACTGACCAGCTAAAGCCTCATGCAATGCTTTCGAAGTATAGGGGACTGTGGAAAGTACATTTTAAGAATGTCAGACTATTGGCTCTAATCATACATCTGGATCTGTGCAGGCAGATTTCTGTACCCACATGGATCCCCACTGAATTTAGTTAGTGCCTGCACAGATCCATTTGCAGGACCGGGGCCCTACAGCTGGAAATTCCTGTTAGAGAGATAACAGAATACATTTGTCTAAGTGTATCCAGAAAGGAGATGTTTATGAGAAGATCCTGAATTTCTGGATCTGATCTGTTTATATTAAGAAATGGTGGTTTATCAGTGAAAACTATTTAATATACTTAAAGGAATGAAACTGCAAAGAATCAGATTAAGAGGGAAAAAAATCAAGGCCCTGATCTTATGAAAACTATGTAAGTATGACTGTTGAAGTCAATACATCAGCACCGCAGCAACATCCTTGAGTAACACTTTCTACCATTGCTGGTTGGCTAGGAGACTCCAGGCCTTTCTGTCAGACCATGACCTGGCCTTAGTCACCCTGCATTTGGATTACAGCAATGCAATATGCCTGGTGATAAATCCATGATCCCTTAGGAATTTCAGACTACTACAAAACACTGCAGCACATCTCCTCAGCAACACAGGCTACTGTGAGCACATCACATCTCTTCACACAACACATAGTCAACCTGTGGAACTCTTTGCCAGAGAATGTTGTGAAGGCCAAGACTATAACAGGGTTCAAAAAAGATCTAGATAAATTCATGGAGGATAGGTCCATCAATGGCTACTAGCCAGGCTAGACAGGAATGGTGCCCCTAGTCTCTGTTTGCCAGAAGCTAGGAATGAGTGACAGGGAATGGATCACTTGATTACCTGTTCTGTTCATTCCCTCTGGGGCACCTGGCACTGTCGGAAGACAGGATACTGGGCTAGATGGATCTTTGGTCTAACCCAGTATGGCCATTCTTATGAAATCATGTTCAATCTCTCAGTCTTTATCTTTAAGGTTCTCAGTGGCCTGAGTCCAGGATTTTAAAAGATAGGGAACTCTGGGATGAAGGTCATGTTCAATAGCTTCACTCTTCAGGCCCAGTAGAGCTTTCTAACCTAAGGGTAAAGCTCATGAGTGCAGGAGACAGAGCTTTCTCATGGGGCTGATATAAGGCTGTGGAATGAACTACCCCAGACACTAAAAACCATCACAATCCTCCACCACTTTCCACTTGAGGGCAAGGTTGAAGAAATGTACTTTGCATTCTAACATAAACACAGAGCAGTGTGCACATTTAAAAACAAAAAATGCTTCTGAAGCAAAACACTGCACCCACAAATATCTCAGTGAGAGAACGAACACCACCGGTGACAATACTGGCCATGTCACTTAATGCACTACTGTAAGGTGCTCAGATGCTACCCTCATCACTGTAGTATAAGGACCTGAATAGAATGGGCACAAAGTTATGTTTTTACAGGATCAGGGCCAAATTATCTATAGTAGATCACAACATATTCAACTTCTTTCCCAGCCTGCAGCTGGGAGGGGGGGGCAGCGGGGGAGGGGTACTTATCTCTTGCCATAGCTGTGCATCATTTGTGTCATTATCATTACATACTCCCATTGTCATGGAGTGCACCACTCACCACTTATCTAATGCCTCCTCCTGGTCACTCTGGGGATTAGCTCTTGAGGTCAACACTCCTTCCTGTGGTCACACACCATCACACTGTCTCTCTCTCAGGTCTGCAGCCCCTCTCACTCCAGGAACTACAGCATCTTCTTCATGACTTGGCCCTCCAGCTAGGTCACTCAGCATTCCCACCATCCAAGGTACAGTCTTTCAAATCATCTGACACTTCCCACAGTGACACTGGCAGTCTTTCAGTTCACTGTCCCTGGTCTATGCCTCACCCAACCATGGCTAGTAGGTGAACCTAGGTTCCACCAGCAAATCTGGCACAACCCAGCATTTCTGGGCTTTCCTCTTCCAGCCCTCACTGTTCCTTCCCTGGACTGCTTCCTACTACTCCTGGTTCCCCCTACTTACTCTGGGAATACCAGCACCAAACCTTCTTCCCAGGAAATAGCTGCCCTTTTCCAACAGCAGTACCTATGTATTGCCAGCTTCCTGGCTTTATAGGCCCCCACCTGTTTCCGCACAGCTTGCAATAAATTCTCTACTGCCTGGCTCTTCCTCCAGGTGCAGCCTACTTAGCCACCTCAAGCCCTTCAGTCCTGTCCTATTGGGTTCTGGGAAGTGGGTGGGCTAAAGGACCCACTGCTAAAGGACCCTCCTCCAGACTTAGGGGAGGGTCCACAAGGTCCAGGAACTCAAATAATTATGGGGGACAACCAAAGTTGCACCACTCACCTCTACTCAGGGAATAGATAACACTGATGACCAGCCTCCTGGTATCCTGACTTGGTCTGTCTCTTGCTAACTGATTCCCAGTGCCCATGTTCTGGTTTGTCTTTTTGTTCTGATCTCCTGGTATTCTAGCCTAGCCTGTATTCCTAGTAATTGGCTCCTGGACCCTTGTCCTGTGCCTTATGCCTAACCCCTTGGCCAGGCTGCCCATGCCCTAGCCCTGACACAGCCTTCTTAAATTGTGGGCACCAGACCTATACACAATATTCCAGCAGCAGTCACTCCAGTGTCAAATACAGAAGTAAAATAACCTCTCTACTCCTACTTGACTCCCTTGTTTATGCATTCCAGGATTGCATTAGCTCTTTTGACCACAGTGTCACACTGGGAGCTTGTTATCCACCATGACCCCCAAATCTTTTTTTCTGAGTTACTGTTTCCCAAGATCAAGTCCCCCATCTTGTAAATTTATGCACATGGGTAAACCCACTTAAGTCCTTCTCAGTCTATTCAATGGGACTACTCACATGCATTAAAATTAAGCATGTGCCTAAGTATTTGCAGCATAGGCTGTGGAGTTGGGGGACTGTCAGGGCCAGGGTCCACCCACTTTTTGAGAGAGACAAACCTGAGCGGTGCTGTGACTCTGAATGCCAAGTTGTGATACCACTCATTGAGATTTGGAGGGGTGGGTGTAGGGCTTATGGGCTGTGAGCAGGGCTGGCTGGAAAAGAAGAGAAAGGTCAGGTAGGGGAGCAAATCTATGCCCCCATCACTTTAAATGGCACTCCACAGCCTGTGACTTGCCAGATCAAGGCCTAGATGAGGTCTGCAAGCTGTTGCCCCATATAATTAAATGGGGTCTTTGTTACTGGAGTTGCTCCTGCAGATGTACTTGTAACACTATTTATATTGTGTCACTGAAGCCATTTTTACAAATTGATGATCACTCGTGCATTAGAAGGCACAATATATTGGCAAGTGAGATTTAACAATATTTAATATGCATTCAGCCATTGCCAGAAAATCAAGAACATATGATTATTTTAAACTTGCTTTCATGTCCAAACTATAGAGCAGCTATGCAATGTACCGTCCAGCAGTCATTACAGCAATATTCATTATACTACAGAGAGAACAGTGACAGTTGCTTACATCTCTTGAACAGAAGTGCCCCACTCTAAAATATCTACAACTACTGCACCTATAGAGAGACCTTGTTAGGGTTTTTAACCCCACCCTTAACTTGTATTGTAGAGAGCTGAGATTATGGATCAGGAGCCCGTTGTGCTAGGCACTGTACGGTCAGTTAAATATCAGGTATAATTCTATCACAGACACAGTAAGCACTGTAGAAAGCCACAATCTGCTGTCTGTTTCCAAATATAAAATTGTCACCTGTGAGTTAGTAACATAATGTGAAGTCTAACATTGTCAAAAGATTTGAATAAAATGACAAGATCAATTATGTAACATTAAAAACAAAAGGCCCCTAAGACTTAGGGTAGAGAAATGATTTGTCTGGAATATTTTGAGTACTCTGCTCCCTAATTTCCTTTCCCTGCTTATGAAACAAATTTCCACAGACTGGTATAATAATAGATTCACCTGTGACTCAGTCTCCTAGGGATTTCAGCTGAGGTTTTTCAAAGCAGTCCAGAGGATTTAGACACATCATTTATTAAAATCAAATCCCCAGACTACTGTGAAAATCCTCAATCTTGGAGTCTCTCTTCCCACAGGGGAGGCTAGATGGCTTCAGTTATTAGAAGACTATTAACTAAGCTATCTATGCTGTGGATGGAGACAGCAAAGACTAAGTAAGCGAGAAGAATGCTGCTAAAGAGTTAAGGACTGCTGGACCTGGGACTGTGTGATAAGTTTGGATAATTTAAAACTAAAGGCTTAACTGGAATTGTGAAATATGGTATCAAACTTGCTCTACCTTTGGAGTGAAGTTTTTCTTGATGTTGTAGGATTCATAATTATTTACTCTGTTGCCTAATTAAATTGCTCTTAATGTTTCTCTCTAATGAAAGGTATAGACTTGTCATTGCTTTGATATATTTAAAAGTAAATTTGCTGCTCATTTTAGTGTTTTTTAAGGTATAGTATATTTACACTAGCTTCACTGATTACTTCTGCTGAACATATGAGATTTAAGTATTTTTTTATCAAGGTTAAGTTTTAAGTTCCTGAAGCTAACTAGAGGCTTGTTCCCCAATCAGTTTGGTAAGTAATCCTATAATTAAACTTTGCTGCAGTTGTGGCGGCTTTAGAATTAGACAGGGAGGCCACAGGTGGGGAGAAGCTTTTAATAATGCAACCTTGCACTTCAGATAAAATAAAAAAGGGTAGAAATTTAAACTAGGAACAAGCAAATACTTAGGACCCTATAAAAGATAGGGAATGCACTTCGTTAGGTAGCCTATCGCCCAAATGGAACAGAACTCTATTTTTCATTATCTTCTAAATAGTAGCCCCTCCCTATAAACTGAAAATATTAGTGCTTCTCCAGTAATGCCATGACTCCTTTTTTTTTTCTAACCCCCATCCTGCATGATAGCTTTCCACAGGTGCATGCTATACAAGAGGACAGCAACAATCCTCCTGGTTCCTAGGCAATTACTCTCAGGTGTGTGTAGAGAGCATGTATGTGAGCGAGCACATGCTTATTTATAGAAGAAACTTCTTACCAGGTAAGATTTGCTATAGGGTGACCTCTTGGGTTATTCTTCTACAGGTTGATTAGACTGATAATGTCACAGTAGTTCTGAGACTCCCTACTCTTAGGCTATTTTATCTATCCCATTATCTGAAAATAATAATACTGTATTATCCCAGTAAAAGCAGTGGCTGAATATACTCCTAAGCTCCACTATAGCTGCTTTCTGTGAGACGGTAGTAGAATACTTTGCACTCTGATTAGGTTAAACTAGTATTTTGTGGGTAAAAAGTAAGTATCTATGTCCAGATCCACAAAAGGACTTAAATGCCTGTGTCCAAAATGTAGGTGTAACCGAGACCCTCAAAACCCCTACTGGCCTGCTACTTAATCCTGCAGGCACCAACAGTTCCCTGGTGCCTAATTTTTTTCCCCTCTAAAAATCCACTAGGTGCCTACAAGTTTCTGTGTCTAGGTATATACACAATGTCTCATTCTATATATCTGGACTTCTAAGCCTCAGTGGAATCCTCAAGCCATGTGAGAGTAAGTGTTCCCCACATCTCTCCTGGGGAGTCTGATTTGGTAGGTGTGCTCAGAGTATGCTTATGGGATCAGGCTGTATACGAAATGCAGCTGTGAGAGGTGGTGGTGTCTCCCTTAACTATTAACCTAGTGGCTAGAGCACTCATCTAGAATGTGGGAGATAACGATTGAGTTCCTGTGCCTGATGTAGAGAAAAGATTTGACCTGCAGTGTTCCAGGGGAGTTCCCTAACCACTAGGCTATGGGCTATTCTGATGTGGGGCTCCCTCAGCCTCTCCTGTTAATGTGGTTCCACTTTGGATAAATTATTGGAGCAGGGGGACTCAAAATGGGGTTGCCTATTTCTGAGGTGAGTGCCCTAACCTCCAGGCTGTAATCATTCTTCCCCTCTCTGGCTTAGGGTTGCAACACCAAAGTCTTTCTGTGGAGCCAGGTCTTAGCCTGTTATCTCAGTTTCAGTCCTTTCCTCTTCCCTCGTGTGTGTGTGTAGCACACACACCTCTCTTCTGGGTTTGACATTGGAAGCAGCTGGCACTGAAGATTGAGGATTTAACATAAGGTTATAGGTGGCAAATAGACATGCTAATTCCTGTATGCCTGTGGCTTGTTTAACCTCCCCTTTGAACAGGAAACTAGTGACATAAGGGGTGTAATAGCAATCCAGTAATGTGGTGTGCTACTGGGATTTCTTCTGATGTTAATCTATGGCTCAACTTTATCTGTTTAGTATGAAAGTTGGAAGAGATTTCAGCAACTAAGGATGCATAATAGAAGTAAACTATAGTCATAAATTAACTTGCTATCTAAAAGGTCCTACTATGGACCTGGAATCAGAGACAGAAGCATTTAGTACACTGACTTTTCATGACATGAACTCAATAGCGCTCAGGAAAAAGCAAGCTTGTCTATCTCCTCAGTTACATTAGTATGAAGTTGCTTGTAATGCTGACTATCAAAATGCATGTCACTACACAGATGATGCATTTCTGCTGCTGCCATTTATTAGCTGTGTACATAGGTTTCTATTTTGTAAATTGAATATGAGCTAAATTCTCTTGCATTTAAAATATAAATTATCATAATTGTTAGCATTCCATTTAAAGGCCCTGTTCATCTCTCACCTCTTGGAGATATTATTTCAGGCTTCTTGAATACTCAGACCTCATTGTGTTGGCTGCTTTGAAGGTTTTCTTCAGAAGCATAAGGCTTAATATATATATATATATTTTTTTAATGAAAGCTATATTCTGGAGCACAATATGGCACACTTCCACTTCCCCTAAGCTATCATGTTCCCAGGCAAACCTGCCCCCAGTACATTCTCAGTTAATTGTCATCAGCATAGGTTGGGGTCAGAAAAAACAGCATTTGGGGCATTGCTGTCTGCTTTTAAATAGGACAGTATTATACAAAGCCTCTAAGAGGCAAGCATGTTAATGATGCTTGTTGCTAGGAGGAAACCTCTCAAAACAGAGAAGGAGAGGAGGTATTAATCTGAACAATGAAGAGCTCCATCACAGTGTGGATAAGCTTATGCCAAAGTTAAATACAATAGAGTTTCTGGAATATCAGAAGAATTGTGACTTGACTGTGAGTTATATAATTGGGTCCTATGGCCCATTGTTGAATGATGCAGAATAAAACTCAAGTTACTTGGGTTTGGGAAGGTTAAGATGAAATCATTGCAATGTGCTGTCACTTCTTTCAAAAGAAAAACATAAAATCACTTTAATTTCTGGTTAATGGAAGGAAGAAGTATATGGCAGGGGGAGGTTTAAAGTAAAGATTTACCTAGTGGTTGGAATGTGGGCTGTCTTCTCCCTCCCCGCGCAAACTCTTTATCAGGCCTTGTGCTGTTAGGCCTCAGAAATGGGACTGAATTTATAGAAAGGGAACACAGTATTTGGGGTATATTTTCATATTCAGTTGTTACCAGGGCAGGGATGAAAATGCAAGTGGCATCTCACACAGTCAGGGGAAAGCTACCTGCACCACCTAGGATTTTCAGAAAGATCTCTTAGGCAAGTATTGAACAGGCCTGACCCTAATTATCTGACAATCTGTGGTATCAGTCTTTAAATTGTAGCAAAAAAATGAAACATTTCCTAAACTTGGTGACAGAATGCCTGATCCTGCTTCTATTGAACTAATTCAGAGTTTTCTCACTTCATTGAAATGAGAACAGGCATGGATGCAAAATCTCCAGATGTATTAATAACTAGCTTTTACACCATGGTTTTTCATCAACAGATATCAAAGAACTTTACAAAGGATGTCAGTATCATTATCCTCATTTTACAGAAGGGGAAACTGAGTCAGAGGCAGTGTGACTTGCCCAAGGTCACCCAGCAGGCCAGTGGCAGAGATGGGAATAGAACCCAAGTTTCAAGTCCCACTCTGGTGCTCTAGCCACTAGGCTACAGAGCATTTTTAGCTGGGTCCCAAAAATCCAACATGTGTTGTTCAAAAAGTGTGTATAGAGAAAGATGTAACAAGAGCCTTACCTTACTTCAATGATGTTTTGGAGTAGAAGTAAAGTGTCTTTCCTCACCCCTGTTTTTGTGTAACTTGCCGTTACTAAAACTGCTCCCTGTCCAATTACTTTCATAATCTTCATAGTACCTTAGGGTGGAAAACCATCCCTTTAGTGCATGCATGTTTTCAGAAACTTTATATTTCATTGGTTTCTATTTTGGAAAAGCAGAACTCAATTTAATATTTTATAATGTGCATTTTGACCGTGGTGCAACTTTGCTGAATGCATTTTGAAAAATGTAGGCAGTGGGATTTGGTCATAATTTTCAAATGGCACTTCATAGGTAATATCAAAAATAAGAGATGCTTGCAGAAAACTTGTTTTAATTGTTCTGGAAGACCATAGAAATCTGGTACCTGTGAGGATGATGCTAAGTTGTCACTTTTTTCTGAATAATAATAAAAAAAACCTCCTTACACGTGAAACCAAATTTGGATGGCGCCACAAAACTGTTCAGTTCCCTACCAAATTTAATGACGCAACTCTATTTGATATCATAAAGAACTTTTTTGGAGGGCAGAATAAAAGTGATGGTGTGGATGGTGGAAGGCAGAAAATTGAAATTACAACATAAGTGGAAGTTCTGTTTCTGGATGCTTTTGTTTTTGTTTTTATCTTGGCTTAAATCTCAATGGCAGGCTATCCTACAAAAGAGACAAGGTCTGAGTCATATTCCAACACAAATATTGCTAATTCCCTCTACTGCTAAGAGACTTGCAATTGGCAGACTCCTAGAGGTACATACAAACCAATACAGGTAGACACAGCATTTGTATGTGCTAGCAAAGCAAGTGAAAACTAACAATTATTTTTATTGTAAATAGGTACTTACATCAGTATTAGACTCTTGGTATGTGGGAATTTGAAAGCTGGGCCAAAATTGCAGAGCCTTAGGTAGAGATCTTCTGCAAGACTCAGGGCTCCTGTTTGTTGTAGTATGTCTTACGACTTCTGTATCGATACCACGAATTTTGCTAAGGAATATTGTGCTTCCTGGGGGCTGAAAGACAGAAAACTTACAGAACCAGTTGAATGGATCTTGCTCATCCTGGGCTTTATGGAGTTTTCCATCAAGTTTTGGGAAATCCTTTGCCAAGGCTCCATAAAAACTGTAACATCAGAGATTACTTTTGGTTTCTGTAGTCAGTATGCAAAATCCTGCCACCTAAAAATAAAAACATGAGTTACACTGATGATTTACAAATACTTTTAATATACCTGCCTTAAAAATATCCTTCCCCCAGCCATCCAGAGATCCCAGAGGACTCCATGTGGGGGGATGACAAACTGTGGCTTGGCCACCAGCTCCTGGAAAACTCCCTCAAGGCTACAGAGCCTGTTTGGCTGCAACCTGACCACATGAAGCCTGCTACAGGGACGTATACTGGAGGTCTTATGCACCCAGTAGTAAAAAATCAGTAGAGGTTTCTAAAAACTTTTTCTAATTCAAAACTTATTTCACCCAACAATTTACTCTATTTTTGGACCTCATGATGATGAATAAAGATTAATTCATCACTGGCCTCAGTTTGTGATTGCATAGGGATCTGTGATCATGATCTGATTACATTCAACAGTGGCAAACAGAGGACAGTCCCAAATAGTAACATATATTACGTGCTTCAAAAGGGCTCATTTCCTAAAGTTGGTGTAAAATTATGAAGTAAATTGTCCAGAAGGAAAAATTTAGAAAGAAAAAGTGAATGAAAAATGGGAGTTTAAGAAGAGTTTATTAGATAGCCAAGATTCCACAATCAAGAAAAAGGACAACTTTAGCTAAAAGCCCATCCTGGTTCAGTGTCAAAATGAAGGCAGCAATGGGAGTGGGGGAGGGGTGAAGGAATATATAGCAACTGGAAAAAGGGGAAACTGATATAAAAGTTTATAAAATGTAGAAAATGAATAAGGGAACCTTAAAGCATCAGGGGGAAAAAAAATCCATGGCTGTCAGTACTAAGCACAATAGGGAGTTTAAGTATATTTGGAACAAAATAAATCCTAACAATGGTATAGGTCTATTACTAGATGGAGATGGTAAATTTAATGACTTACAAAAGGTGTTTGGTAAATATTTTTATGTTGTATTTAGGAAAAAAAGCAGGTGATGTAGTCTTATCACATGAGTAGGATTAAGAACATTTCAGTCCTTTAGTAACAAAGGAGGAAGTGTAACTTATAAAAAAAAAAATCTACTAGGGTTAAATACTTTTAAACCATCAGAGCCAGATAGCTAGTACCCAAGAGTCCTAGAAGAGCTGGCCGATGAGTTCTCTGGCTCACTAATGTTAATTTTAAATAAATCCAGTCTCCTGGAGGAGTGCTAATATAGTGCCAATATTCAAAAAGGGCATGCAGGATGACCCAGGTAACTCTGAGTGAGTTAGCCTGATGTCAATCCTGTGCAAAATAATGGAAAGCTGGTATGAAATTCAATTAAGAGAATTAAAAATGGGAATGTAATTAATACCAGTCAGGATGGTTTTATGGAAAACAGGTCTTGTCAAACAAACCTGATTTCATCCTTTGAGATGATTCAGTTATCTTCATCAATAAAACTTGTAGAGGTAATATACTTACTCTTGGAAGGTGTTTGACTTAGTAGCAGATGATAGTATGACTAAAAAATTAACACTATACAATATCAATAGAGAACATCTTAAATGGATTAAGAACTTGCTGACTGACAGATCTCTCAAATTGGAAATCATCATTACATTCAGAGTGTTTCTAGTGGGGTTCCAGAGGGATTGGGAATAGGCCCAAAGCTATTCAATACTTCCAGGTCAATGATGAAAATAAATATAAAATCACTGCTGATTAACATTTTTAGATGACACAAAAGATTGGTGGAATGGTCAGTAATGGGGGCAGAGCAGTCATGCAGAGCAATCTGGGATGCTTGGTAAGATGGGGCTCAATGAAACAAAATGGGATTTAATACAGCAAAATGCAAAGCTATACAGTTTGGAATAAGGAATGCAAGCCATAATTACAGCATTGGAGATTGTATCCTGGGGAGCCATGGCTTTGAAAAAGAGTTAGGGGTCATAGTGGTCATAGCAACTCAGGTCATAGGAATCATAGCAATTTAACGTGAGCTACCAATGTGGTGCTGTGGCCAAACGGGTTAATGCAATCATTGGATGTATAAACACGGGAGTAGTGAGTAAGAAGTTGTTTTTTACTTCTCTATACAGCATTGATGAGACAGACACTGGAACAGTGCATCCATTTGATGTATCTACATTTTAAAAGGGAAAAATGGAAAGGGGGCAGAAAAGAGCCATAAAAATGATGCGAGGGCTGAAGAAAATGCCTTACAGTGAAAGACTTAAATAGTTCAATCTGTTCATTTTATCAAAAAGATTGAAAGGTGATTTGATTACAGAGTATAAGTACTTTCACAGGGGGAAATACTAGGTGCTAAAGAGCTCTTTAATCTAGTGAGAAAGGCATAACAAGAACCAATGGCTGAAAGCTAAAACCAGAAAAATTAAAATTTGATATAAGGCACACACTTTATAACTGTGATGGTGACTAGCCCCTGGAACCAATTGCCAAGAGAAGTGATGGATTCTCCATCTCTTGCTGTCTCCAAATCAAGACTGGTGGATGCTTTACTGGAAGATATGCTGTAGCCAAATACAAGTTATTGGGCTCATTACTGGGGTAACTGGGTGAAATTCTATGGCCTGTGCTATACAGGAGGTCAGACTAGATGATCTAATGGTCCCTTCTCACCTTAATCTTAATAGTTTATTAAGCTTCTGCCCTTCATTTCATCTCACGATGGTAAAAGAAAACTCTCTCCTACTTGCATAGATCAAAGTTGGAATGTTTCTTTCTAGATTTAAAGAAGATCCTTATTAGTGCTGTTAAAAGTGTAGTTACAACAGATGATGGAAGGTCAATTATGCACATTACCACTACACTCCCCTTTCCTGTATCGCAAGTTCACTCTTTGCTAAAGCACAGTGCTTCACATAGTGTCTGTTCTGCATTCTGCTGATACAGACCCTAGAAGCGGTCCTGGTGGCAGGAAGTCACCCAGGAGGAAAAGGGTTAGTGATGGCACAAGGTGTCCACAAGCCCCCTCCTCTGGGAGAACTGAAGCTAATCAGCTCTACTCTAAAAGGAGCAAGTTGGGGATGAAGCATAGTCATGGTGAATAGGAAATGCAGTGATTCTATGCATCCCTCTAGCAGCCTCTGTAGAGTACAGAACAAAGCTTGCTCACCTTTAATGAACCTGGAAAGGCTGGCTGCCCTCCCACAGGGGCAGGGGCAGCTCTATGTTTTGTGCTGATCCAAACACGGCAGTCAGGCAGCGGTCGGCGGCGTTTCTGCAGGAGGTCGCCGGTCCCACTGATTCGGCGGCATTCCTTTGGGTACTCCACCGGTCCTGTGCTGTCAGCGTTCCCGCCGCCGAATTGCCACCAAATCCGCGGGACCGGCGGACCTTCTGCAGAAACGCCGCCGAAGGCTGCCTGACTGCCGCCCTCGCAGCTACTGGCTGGCCACCTCCCTGCGGCTTGCCGCCCCAGGCACACGCTTGCTGCGCTGGTGCCTGGAGCCGGCTCTGCACGGGGGTGAATGTTCCCTTTAGCTACCAGAGGCAGTGGCTCTTGCTGGCACAGAAAGATGGACTGTGCAATCATGACCATACATCCCTCCGAAGGATTGTTATGCAAGCTATCTGATAGCCATGTTCATAAAAGGCATTTTCATGCAATATGATACGCTGATCTAGTCAAACTTTAGGATTCATTTCATTATTCCAGAAATGTAATATGGTTAAAGATTTGGTTAAACTGAGATTCTGGGGAAGGGAAGAAAAATATTGGTCTGTCTAAAACTTTAGAGTTGTTGAAAAATCAGGGGGATAAAAAAACTAATAGAAGTAGCAGTATTCTCCTCCTTGGCACATTGCTTATTATGCACAGATCTGTTAGAATAGGCTTCCAGGAACCTTTTTTAAAAATAATTCCACCATCAAACAGAAGGGAAGGTTGGGATGATTTCCCTGCCTTTTGAATCCATTCCATATCCAGCTACTGCTAAATCATCAGAAATGACATTCCCCTCGAACATGTCCCCATTGTTCCATTAAATGAACAAACAAAAACTTCTGAAAGGCAAACTTTTGCCATGGGAATTGAACAAATGACATCCATTTAAATGTGTTTCCCAGGCAACGATGAAGTAGAGCTCCTTCAAAGTTTAGGGGATTGTTTACTTGTGGGAAGAGAAGTTCTGCATCACCCCATCATGGAACACTGAAATGTATGGCAGAAGGGACCCGTAGGTACTTAACTTGGTTGGTAGTAAATTTTTAATTTCCTAGATCCTACTTAAGATGAGTTTTTGGCTAGAGTGTTAAGGGTGAGTGGTCAGAAAAAAAATGTCTAACTCGTACTCCAATTCATGTCTAATTTGCACTCCAAATCATATACAAAGTTTGGCAAAAAAAAAAATGAAAACCAAGACAAACTTGAATATTGGCTTCAACACAAATTTAAGGTGAAAAATTCAAGAGTAATTAACCACTGGAACAATTTACCAATGGTAATGGTAGATTCTCCATCACTGACCATTTTAAAATCAAGATAGCATAACTTTTAGAAAAGCATCCAATCGGAATTATTTTGGGGAAGTTCTATGGCTAGGAGATCAAACTAGATTATCACGATGGCCCCTTTTGGCCTATGAACACACAGTCCTATTACTTAGCCCACTCTCTGAACATACAAGCAAGAAAAGCTCAGAGCAAACTGATTTTAAAATAATATCAATTATTTAAGAAGTGAGCTGTACAAAGAATTGTATTACAAATCAGCAGTACTATTTTATGGT
This sequence comes from Macrochelys suwanniensis, assembly GCA_033296515.1. Taxonomy (NCBI): domain Eukaryota; kingdom Metazoa; phylum Chordata; order Testudines; family Chelydridae; genus Macrochelys; species Macrochelys suwanniensis. Next base: position 115,284,111 of record CM065778.1, on the reverse strand, counting down.
CTGAATGGTCTTAGCTATGATGAGTTATGACATTACCTGAACCTCCTCGTTTGTTTCTTTAAAACATTCTTAGACAGCTGTTTTATCATACACATCCAATTAATTTTAAATGAAAAACAGGTTTGGTTTTTTCTTTGCCTACCATGAACTGATGCAAAAAATGGCGATTTATTTTATTTAAAGCTAGACTGAACTCACTGATAGCTAGACTTGGTACACAACACACACATTATAACTTCTCTGTACTGGAATGCTGGCCACGAATGATCAACACCCTGAATGAGTCTGAGGTGCAAATACTGAAGGCAATAGAATGTAGTCAAATAACTTTTTGAAGCATGGAAGAAACACCTTCTTAGATATGGAATTTAAAGTCTTTTTGCAAGGCTATAACTGTATTACAATACCTGATTCCAGCAGTTTTAAATTGAAGTGAGCCTGTCTGCAACTGCTGCAGTAGCAGAATACTCACTTCTACAAATGGAAAAAGCAAATGTGGAATCTAATTGGCATGTTACATTTTACAAAAGTCTTCTTTAAAGTCTTTTACGCTGCCAAGGCCTCAACTAAGCAAAAAATTGTCTGTCTGTAGCTGAGTACCTGCAAGGATAATCCTGATTCTGTTGCTGGAAAATACAGATGATCACAACCATACAATATCTACTAAGTCTTCAACTCCACCTGGGTCCCATATCTAGCGTATGGTGTGGATGTGCCTGCACTTGGGACACTTAATGTGACCTTTGGTAATGGCATCAGGAAACCTCTAATTCTGGGAAACTTCTTTGCTATTTGTTGTGGTAATGATTTAAAACAAATTTTTCAGACTGTGGAGTGCCATAAAATTTGGATTAGTCAGGATTAGCACTCACTGGGGAGTGGAAAATTCATTAGTAAGCCTCTTTGCCTCCCTCACTACCATCCCCATCCAATACTCTGCTGCTGAGCTTGATGTAAATTTAAAAAATACTTTTTGGGCCCCAATAAGTTTATAATCAATATGTTATGATTGACCAGCTATAAATGTTACCTTTTAAAAGGAGATGTATTTAAACCAAAACTAATTTAAGCAAAGGTCTACATTCTTGGGTTATTTGGGGGTATGTTTTTAATTTGTTTGCCCTCCCATCCCTTGGGTTTATTTCCTCTGTGGACCACAGCTATTCCCAGCCTATCAATACATTCTGAATACAGTAGAACTTTGTTGGTGTAGACCATGATTCCAAAAGCATAACACAAGCTTGTAGTATAAGAGGTATTAAAGCCCTTTCAGGGCTTGTTGTAGAAGATGTTTTTATTATTTAGTACAAGTCCAGTAGTAACAGCTAAATTTAACATGGCCAATCAGAGGGAATCTTTTAATAAATCTTTTTTTTTTCTTTTCCTGTTTCCTAGTTACACAGCTGGAATGAGGAAGCATTCTCCAAGTTCTGAGCTGTAGTAATTCAGAGGATATCCTTGTCTCTCCCCACCTTCCTATAAATAAATTGGAGAACTTCTCTAAAAATCTGTCTCTGTCTCTAAAAACCAATGTGTACAACTCCAAAGCTTGTTCATTAGATGATTATTCTAAGCTACATGTTTTCCCGTTGATGTATGTATAACTGCCAATAATGATAAAAGAGGCGCATACACCCAGATGTATTGTGGAATCTCTGACTTAGTTATAAGGGTCCATAAACAAATGTATATCCCTGATTATCTACTTCCACCAAGTTTTGTTGTATAACTCCATTTGCATAGAATTACTCCTGATTCATACCAGTGTGGACAAGAAGAGGCTTTGTCTCCCGGTCTTTAGGATTACAAGACTACATCCTTCTTATTGGCCTAGTCCTGCATTTTGTACATCTGTTTTCTATCTTCCTCTAACTGTATATACTGCCTTTTTGGATGTACCATCTCAGTGTGATATCATCTCTAATTTGCTATTGATATAGCAATAGGAACTACCTAAAATGATACTAACAGTACTTTTCATTAGAGCACAATGAGCTTCTCTTGCCTTTTGTTTCCAGTTGCAAGTACTCAGATTTATTTCTAGGACTAGATCTCATCCAATTACAGGCATTCAAAGGAGAGTTCCTAAAAGCCTTCATTCAATGTACAAGGGAATGGTCAATTTCAACCCTGACCCTGCTCACAGTATAAAGAAGATTATTTTATCTGTCTATTTGGTACTGGTGTGACCTATATGGGAGCACAATGTCCATTGATGGTGTCCTAATCCAAGATGGAAAAACTGGAGAGGATTCAGAGAAGATCCAAGAGAACGATTAAAGGATTGGAAAACATGCCTTTTATAGTGGAAGACTTGAGGAGCTCAATCTATAAAGCTTAACAAACAGAAGATTAAGGGATGACTTGTGTTATATCTACACTACAAGGTAGAGTAGTGACTCCCTACTCGCATACACATCCTCACGTTAGCTCACTGAGAGCTGCTGAGAGTGTAAATAGTAGTATAGATGCTGGTACCATAGGCAGTGGCAATATGGCTTAATTGCTGCATGCATGCATACATCATCTGAATCCTGTGGGTACATACTTGGCACAACTAAGCTGTGCCTTTGCTACCTGTGCTACTATGACTGCGCTCCTCTTTATGCTCACACTTGCTCACATTGAGCTAGTGTGAGTATGTGTATAGGAGCTAAGAATCACACCTCTAGTGTTAGATATAGCCTGGCTCTTGACCACACTCTAAAAGTATCTAGGCGGGAAACAAAAAATTAATAGAGGATTTTTTCAGTCTAGCAGACAAAGGTATAACAAGATCAACTGCTGATAGCTGAAGCTAGTCAAACTAGAAAAAAAGTGCAAATTTTTAATAATGAGGCTAATTGACCATTGGAACAACCCAGCAAGGGTTTTGGTGGATTCTCCATCCTTAAGCTTTTTTAAATCAAGATTTGATTTTTTTTTTTTTAAAGATAGGCTTTGTCAGCTAGGAATTAATTCAGGGAAGTCTCAAGGCTTCTTTCACACAGCAGTTCAGAACTGATTATCATAATTGTTCCTTCTGGCCTTATAATCAATGAAATGTTCACTTGCTGCAGCAGAATTTCCTGGGCGAAATCTTGGCCTCATTGAAGTCAATAGGAATTTAGCCATTAATTTAAATGGAACCATTTTGTTACATCTTTACTGGAGTTCTAAGTACCCCATGCTACTGTAGAATTAATAACTAAAACAAGACACTATTCTCTGCAAGTTACTTCATCATTCAGCTCCTAGCACAGACTTTCTGGGTGAAAAACAATGTAGAATTTGCTGTCTTATTGCAACACATGCACCCTAAAACAGGTTATGCACATTTAGGGTTAGATAAATGTCGTCTTGCTACTACCAATTTGCCACTAATGTATCATCTTAGCAATATCTGAATAATAAGCACAAGAAAGCCTTATGCAACAATATCTGTAGAAAAACAAGCTCAATGATGTTTTCCCTTCTCAGGAAAACTATGTTTTGTTAGGTGGATATAAAGCAGAAAGATGACAGGGCACTTTTCAGGCAGCAGATGTAAATAGCAGCACTAGCAGTTGTAAATATCTTATTTTTACGTGAACTAAATTAGTTGATGTGAAAGTTATTGAAGGCTTGTCTTCTAATTCAATATAACTTGCCACTGAATATGACCATAAGGTGTCATGTTCACTAGCATTATATTGACTACGATTTTGCAGTTAGTGTAGACAAGGTCAAGTCATAGTCAACTTAGTGTCATCTGGTTAAACTCTTGTCCCAGTAGATCAAGGTTGAAGTTCAGGTTCTGATTCAGTATCTCTCAACAGGGCCTATCACTTGCTGGCCCAAAGTCCAGGAATAGGCCTCAAAAGTCATTGGCTCAGCACCTGTAGCTTGCCAGACTCAGTTCAAGGCATGGACTCAGCTCACTGGCAAAGCACATTTTATTTCTCAAGCCACAGCACAGGCCTCTATTACTGACTTAGCACTATAGATTAAAGTAGATGAAAATAGGAATGGGAAGATCAGCAGTTCTCATGGATTTCTATTGCCATGTGTTTGATTCGCAGCATCTTGTGTGAGGAATGGAAGTGAAAGGGGCCAAAGGAAAAAGAAATACAAGTTCCAAGGTAGGCCATGGGCAACCAGACAAAAGTGTGTGTGTGTGCACAGCATGAACCTGTATAGGGTTGCTCCCAAATCATACACTCCACTCACTCCTCACCCACACCATGGATGGCCAGGATGGGAGAGGGACCTCACAGGGCCATTCTGTTTCCCCTGGATTTTCATTAGTCGTGGGAAGTACGTGACACTATTTCCATTTTCCTATTGAAGGGGCAGTCTGTCTCTTTCCTTCTGTCTCCCTGGAGGGGCAGGAGAACCAGCAAGTAAGGGTGGGGGAAGAGATCTTTCTGTAGAAGAAAGTAGACTTGCAGCTTGAATAATTCTTCTCGCATGTGGTATTGGTTTTGCATCATCTACAGGTAGGACTTGAGCCCACAAGCTCTTCCTGTCTGTACTTCATCAGAGGAGTTCTTACTTCACCAGCCAGTGAAGTGGCAGGTGGAATGGAAACCAAGATTCCCCAAGCCTGGGAGAGCATGGGACAGGGAGGTCTCTCTCTAGCAGAGGAGGAGGATTTGTGCTCTCCCATACTCCCCCTTATTTTAACTCTCAGGGCACAAGTTGCTTGCTGCCACTACTACATTGATTTATTTTATTATTACAGTTTCACCTAGTGGCCCCAACGGTGATAAGAGCTTTAAGGGGCAAGGCATTAGACAAACATATATGGAGAGAGAGTCTCTGCCCTGAAGAGCTTACAATATAAATAGACAAGACAGAGACAAACAGTAAGAAAATCAAAGTACTATCCCCATGTCTCAGAGAACTTAAGCACCTGTTAAGGGCCCCAAGTCACACAGGAAGTCTGGCTCCGATCTCCTGAGTCAGGCTAGTGCCTCAATCACAAAACCCTCTTTAAACTCATTAGAAATTAGGTTTTTTTTACAAATACAGGAGAACCCATTTCTGAAAGCCTTCAGGGAACTTTGTAGAAATGGGATTGTTAGGAGGGGGTGCAAGGCATTCCAAAGCATGGTGCCTATTTCTCTGGGGTGGGGAGGGGTATTCAGTAAACTGGGAGTCTTGATTAAATAGAGTTCAAAATCAGGGATGTGGTACAGTAATCAAACGGGGCTGTGAGAGTCCCTTGAATCTATGTAACCATTTCATGCTCACCACTGTGGTGAGTGTCTTACATGGGACCATCAGGAACCTTTAGAGGTTGTCTTGTTTTACTTGCCCCTCTTCCTGTAGGGAGGAGAGTGTGCACATCTTTTTAAAATTATTATGTAAATTGTAATGGTGTAACGAGAAAGCAAGAGCAGAAGTGAGTCATCCAGTTTTAACTGAAGGCAGTGAGATTCACAGTCATATGAAAAAGTACATTTATTTTATGGCTTATCAGGTAAAGAAACCATGAGGAGTGAATGTATTAAGCAAATGTATATGCCTGTAACAGGATACCTGACAGCTCCTAGACAAAGTATATTCACTTGACTGGAACTTTGGTTACTGTCTGTTTGCTGATTCCCTCTAGCTCTCTCTCCTCCAGCAGAAATAGTTATATCTGAAGCAAAAACAATGCTCCATCCTGTCAAACTGGGCTGGAAAGGGGAGGAGGACATAAAACATCAGAACAATTAAAATAGTTTATTTTTAATAGTGTCTGGAAGTAGTCAGGACTTTTTTTAGTATAAATAAACAAAGGTCACAAGCAATTATGAGAAAAGCATATGCAGTCTACAAAGCCGTACTGAAAATATAAATAAAGAAAACAGATAATGAAGAATGTTGTGTGGATGGTCCAGTTCAAGAAATTCATGAGAACTTCCTTCAGTATCTTTCATTAGGCTTGATAAGCCTGTATGCGCAGAGGGCATTGGCTGGAAATCAGGAGGCCTGGGTTCTAGTCCTCTGCTTCCCCTCCCTCCTTTTGTCTGCTCCTGATGTGTGCTGAAATACATGTCCAAATATCTGAACTATTCATCTGCTTTTAGCAATGTTGCCTCAGAAAGCCATCTGCAAGAGGCCCCCATTTCATACTTTTATATTGGGCTTCTTAAAGAGTCATTACACATTCCCCAAAATCCATATCAGTCTAGTAAAAATAATTTCCTGTCTCAGTTAACATCTTATGCATATCAACTGCTATCATTGTGGAGGGTGATTCATTTTATTCCAATTCCAAATGCACTCTCACATGTTAAGAGAGCACAATTGCAAAAGGGGTTGGAAAATTGAACATTTAGAGGGAAATGAATAAGGAACGATAGCTTTTTAGCAATTCTCAATAGCTGATGGATGTCATTTAAAACTGATCCTAAGCTTCATGCATTATTGTAGTGTTAGCACACTGATAACCAGTTTTATAATACATTGTGCAGCACAGTTATAAATCAGCAACTACAATTGTTTCAATTATCTCTATACAGCTGCAATTTGGCTCTCCTGAACATTATTTTTACTCATGCAGTGTACTTCTAGATTCATTTTAAATGCAACTCTTTAATTTGGTTCTAATCATCTTCCTCACAATGTTGGCAAGCTGCATTTTCACATTAGGCTGCAATTTGTTCTCTTTTCACCCACCACAGTCTTTACAGTCAAGTTTACTTGAACATTATGCAGTTGTTGAAAACTTCATAAGTAGTCACCTTTGTTGCCTTTGTCTGGCTTATCCTCGTCTGTCCCTCCATGAACGCAAGTCGATGCCACACCATTCTATTTTGTTGCGAGCCCGTTCTTTTCATGTCTGGCCAAAGAGTTTTGTCATGGGATCAGCCCAGTGCATTTTCGGTCTGCCAAGAGGTTGCTTGTGATCTCTCGGGATCCAGTCACTGATGCGGGTTGTCCACCTATTGATTGCCTGCGGACTACATGACCCACTCACCTTCACTTTGCATCGTGCATTGCCTGCACTACATCGGTCACTTCTGTATGCCTTCTGATCACCTCATTCAGTATATGATCATGGAGCGATATCTTACACATTTGCCTTTCCATTGCTCTCTGGGTGACAGCAAATTTTTCTTCCTCCACTTTCATTGTTGACCAGATTTCTGCTATGTATATCATTGCTGGCAGAACAGTGGAGTTAAGCAGTTATTTCCTTTTCAGTGCATCATCCGTTAGAGATATCTTTATTTTGTTGAAACTTGCCCATCCCGCCTTTCACCTCCTATTGCATTCCCCTTCGAATGAGTTGTCTCTGCTCAGCTGCTGACCCAGGTAAATATATTTGTTGACCTCCTCAATTTCTTTCCCGTTTACAGTGATGATTCCTTCTGCATAATGCTCATTCTGCATCCACGTCATCTTCGACGTGTTCACTTCCAACCCGATATCATGTGAAAGTGTTTGCGGTTGCTGCAATTTGTTCTCCAGTTCTGCTGTGTCCTTTGCCAGTAATACACAGTTGTCAGTGAAGAAAAGATGCATTAACTGTTCTCCTTCAATTCTGATTCCTTCTTCCCAGTTTAATTTCTTGAACAGCAACTCCAGTACTGCTGCAAACAGTTTCAGTGAGATTGTGTTGCCTTGTCTGACTCCTCTGCATAATAATAATGCAGGGGACAGTGAATAATTTTATCTCTATCAAGCAATTGCAGTTAATTTCTTCCAGCAGGTTGATGTACCTCGGGTTGATTCCGATTTCATTGAGTGCATTGAATACAGCGTTAATCTCTACTGAGTCAAATACCATTTTGTAGTTGACAAATGCAATACACAATGGTATTTTGTATTCCTTGCATTTTTCGATGAGCTGCCAAACTGAGTGGATGTGATCAATTGTCGAATACCCTGAGCGGAAACCAGCTTGTGCTCTACTTTCATGCATTTCAAGATCCTTCTTAATCCGATTGAGTCTGACGTGGGTGAAGACTTTATACACTTGTGAGAGGAGTGTGATTGACAGTAGTTGCTCAGTTCTTCTGGATCGCCTTTCTTCATTAATAGTATTGTTTTCAATTTCTTCCATGTATCTGGAACACGCTTGCTATTGATGTAAATGGTGAACCATTGCACCAACACTTTGAAGAGAGTATCTTCCCCTACTTTGAGATATTCTGGCCACACATCATCTGCTCCCGGACTCTTCCCTCACTTTATGTTATGAACTGTGTATTCAATTTCTTCCCACATAACATCGGGAACTTCTGCTGTATCTTGCTGTCTTGATGGTGTACGCTGGACATAGACATGTGAGGAGTAGAGGTCATTCTAGAATTTTGTACATATTTCGTTCATCTTGCTCCTTTCCGATGTCCTTTCACCATTTTTACCTTTCAGCGCTGCCGGGATAATCTGTTTCAGCCTAAAATCCCTTTGTATCTTCTTCAGTCTCTCATTCTTTTTCAGCCTCCTCTCTCAATTTCTTCTTTCTAAAGTCTTTGTAGTCTTCTTTGATCTTCACACGAATTTATTTGCATAGTGTTCTGTATTCTTCGCACATTTTTCCTTCTAATTTCATGCGTACCCTCCTCCCCATCAATTTATCATAAGTAGTAGGACGTCTTTACTTTCAGCCTAATTATGTTGGAATGGAAGAGGCTGGTACTCTTCAACTCATGAGGTAAACTCAAGCAACTAGGAGGAAACTTAAAAAATGCTACTCTGAAGTTAATCATATGCAATTCAGCTAACTATGGATATAAGCATTTTTGGTTTCAAGAAAATATAGGCTAAATCATTAGTTTTTATACCATAAAACTTGGCTATAGGTAGAGGGCTAGGGATCCTTTAGGAGAGCTAATATTTATATACTGAGATCAACACTATACTAATAGTGGACATTAAGGTTTTCTGAAACCTTGGATTTTACTTGAAGTAATCGGCATTGCAATACTTATGTGTTTCTTTGCTAATAGGACTATTGTGCTGTACATGTACATGTAAAATAATGCTTTGCTAAAAAATTAAAGCTGAAGGGTTTCCTTTGTAAGGCCAAGCAGGAACAGTCTAAAATAGAGCCAGACAATACCAAAAGAGTGGTGTGTGGTTGAAATATGTCATGGAAGAGGTGGGCTAAGGGTCTTGGTCTTTTGAAGGAGACCATCAAGAAAGCATTCAACTATTTCCAGCATGTGGAGGAGGAAGGAGAGAAGGTTCAAGGATGAGAATGAGCAAGTAGGAATGATATTAGAACACAAGAGAGGAGGTGTCTGAGATGAGGCATAAGGTCACCTTATGAAATGCCTTAAAACTGAGGAGGAGAATCTTGCATGAAAGAAAAATATTTCTGAAAAGTCTTGAAAGAGAAAAGGTATAGCCAGAACTGTGGGAAAGAAAATTTTCTGGCAATAGTTTTGAGTGGACAGCAGTGGGGAAAGATAAGAAAGTAGGGGGTCCTGAGAAGAGCATTCCAGTTGTCAGGCTGAAAGATAACTAGCATGTGAGCTTGTGTCTTGGCAGTGGGGTTTAGAGCAAAGGATACATTAAAAAGTACAATAAAGGAAGAAGTGGCAGTAAGAGCCTGGAGAGGAGGCGAGGTTGCTGTAGTTGGTAGGCTTGCTGCACAGCTGTTCCCATTGTTATAATTAAATATGTCAGCACATACAAGCGAGATTTCTATTTCATGGAATTTCTCATTTGGGTGCAAAATGTGATTCCAGTTAAATCCTTGATTAAAAAAAACTTTAGCCTCAGTGCAATAGTCTATAACTTTTAAAACTGTGTTTGTTCACTTCTAAATCTTTGTGTCTCCCACATAGTCATGCTAATGTTTGACCAGCAAACATACAATAAAACAAATTAATTATCTGAACCACCAGTAATGTACTGAACGCTCTTTATAATGCCATCCTTAGCATTTAAAATGGAATTCAATATATTTGGGTGGCTGTTACCTCAGTTTCCCTAGAAACCAACCCAGGGTTACACTTATATTGATTTTATTAAATGACGCTGTTGGATCAAACAGAAAAGATTGGCGCTTATTCATGCACGCACACATTCACCGCATTCATACCCTCATGCATCCCCTCTCCCCCCACCACCCCCCACCCCGCCCACACATGTGGAGAGTTACCGGAGACAGCATAGGAAGCTGGGAAGTCAAAGCATAGTAGATCTGGTGTGTCCACCTGCGGTCATGGATCCAGGCTGGCGAGCAGGTAAAGAAGGAGCAGGGGCTTGTGTGCGTGCCTGCTTCCTTCTATTGGAACTGGGCCGCTCCTATCATGTACACTGAGTTTTCGTTTTGTGTCTGTCACCGAGAAGCATTCCCAGGCCTCGTTCCTTTCATGCATACCAGGTTCTTCTTTTCTTTACAGAATTCCATGATTGCCTTCTCAGGGCAGATTATATCAGGCACACCTGGCTCCTGGCTCTTTTCTCCTTGCAGTTCCTCTCCGCTCAGTTCCCCCATACACTCCCTTGTTCACACTCCCTTATCTTCCACACACACTCCCTTGTTCACACTCTCTCTGATCGCATGATGAAATATTGCAAAGCGTAGAGGTTCATACAAGTGGTAACTGAAAAGGTTACAAAGCTTGCAAAACTTAAAAGGCTATGCTAACAATAACTAAAGTTACAAAGTTTGCAAAAGGTTACAGAACTTAATGATCATACTAGCAATGATTGAAAAGTTACAAATCTTACAATCGCATTCTACTGGATTGAGCGGAGGCTTTACATAACAGTGGCAAGGAACTGTAATCTTTTATTAGAGAAAAATGTTATAACATAGGCTGCTTAACACTTGGACATAGTCAAACATCCATTGTACGAGGATATCCCTCTTTTCAACTTTCTCTTCCAAAGTATAAAATATTCTCTTTCCATACACAGCAATTTTTAGTTAAAAGCAAAGAACAAATAACACACAGCAAAGTACAGCTTGAGTTAGTAATGTCATTGTGTCTCACATTTGGGGACAATATATACCTTCAAGTCAGCGGCACTGCTATGGGTACCCGCATGGCCCCACAGTATGCCAACATTTTTATGGCTGACTTAGAACAACGCTTCCTTAGCTCTCGTCCCCTAACGCCCCTACTCTACTTGTGCTACATTGATGACATCTTCATCATCTGGACCCACGGAAAAGAAACCCTTGAGGAATTCCACCATGATTTCAACGATTTCCATCCCACCATCAACCTCAGCCTAGATCAGTCCACACAAGCGGTCCATTTCCTAGACACTACTGTGCTAATAAGCGATGGTCACATAAACACCACCCTATACTGGAAACCTACTGACCACTATACTTACTTACATGCCTCCAGCTTCCATCCAGGACACACCACATGATCCATTGTCTACAGCCAAGCTCTAAGATACAACCGCATTTGCTCCAATCCCTCAGACAGAGACAAACACCTACAAGATCTCTATCAAGCATTCTTAAAACTACAATACCCACCTGCTGAAGTGAAAAAACAGATTGACAAAGCCAGAAGAGTACCCAGAAGTCACCTACTACAGGACAGGCCCAACAAAGAAAATAACAGAACGCCACTAGCCATCACCCTCAGCCCCCAACTAAAACCTCTCCAGCGCTTCATCAAAGATCTACAACCTATCCTGAAAGATGATCCCTCACTCTCACAGATCTTGGGAGACAGACTAGTCCTCGCTTACAGACAGCCCCCCAACCTGAAGCAAATACTCACCAGCAACCACACACCATACAATAAAAACACTAACCCAGGAACCTATCCTTGCAACAAAGCCTGATGCCAACTCTGTCCACATATCTATTCAAGTGACACCATCATAGGACCTAATCACATCAGCCACACCATCAGGGGCTCGTTCACCTGCACATCTACCAATATGATATATGCCATCGTGCCAGCAATGCCCCTCTGCCATGTACATTGGCCAAACTGGACAGTCTCTACGCAGAAGAATAAATGGACACAAATCTGACATCAGGAATCATCACATTCAAAAGCCAGTAGGTGAACACTTCAACCTCTCTAATCACTCAGTGACAGACTTAAAGGTGGCAATTTTGCAACAGAAAAACTTCAGTAACAGACTCCAACGAGAAGCTGCTGAACTAGAATTATTATGCAAACTAGATACCATTACCTTAAGTTTGAATAGAGACTGGGAATGGCTCGGTAATTACGTTAATTGAATCTATTTCCCCTAGTTTAATATCCTAGTTAAATACCCTTAACACCTTTGTGTCAACTGTCCGTAATGGGCCATGTTGATTATCACTTCAAAAGTTTCTTTCCCCTGCTGCTAACAGTTCCTTTCAATTAATTAGCCTTTTACAGTTGGTATGGTTACTTCCACCTTTTCATCTTTCTCTGAATGTATAAATATCCTCCTACTGTATGTTCCATTCTATGCATCCAACGAAGCGGACTGTAGTCCACAAAAGCTTATGCTGAAATAAATGTGTTAGTCTCTAAGGTGCCACAAGTATTCCTTTTCTTATTTTCTTTTTGCTGACACAGACTAACATGGCTACTACACTGAAACTAAATATTCTTGACACAATCTCCTGGTACTCACTCGACTAAAATAGGAAGTAATAGAACACAAACTATTCTTATGTAGCATTGTTAATACATTATAACAAATACAATCATTCAAAAAACCCAAATCCTATTATTGATTACTATAAAAGTGTGTTTTTAGCCAGATTCTTGTCTAAAATTCAGTTTTACAGCTGCACCAAATTCATGTGGTTTACATTTTTCCCCCACATAAATTTTGTTTTGTCATTTTTGTAGCATTTTCTTGCCCTCTTCCGTGTACCCAGATTGTCCTCCTGACATTTTGCCAATTTTCTGCACATCCTCCCACCTTGCTGTCCCTAACAGGATAGAGCAGGAAGTGGGGACAGGGAAATCTTCACAAGTCAGGACAGTAAGGACAAGAATAATCTGCCCCACTAGTTCTTTGTGGTGGTGGAGATGAGGGGGAAGAGGAGGTAGAAAGTGGTGAAGCATTGTTTTCGGCAGGAGGGGGGTGAGGTAATGCGTGAAGATGGCTCCTAAACAATACAGGAGCACAGCTCTACCATTGAAGGGTTAGGTACTCTCTCTGACATGTACCTTGTCTTGCTGTGCAGCTACAGCACTAAGCCATGCAGGAGCCATGTGTGTCTAAGGGTTTGTCTACACTATACGTTATGTTGGTATAATTTATGTCAGTCAGGCTGTGAATAAGCCAACCCCCAGAGCAACATAAGTTACACCCACCTAAGCGCCAGTATGGACAGTGCTATGTCGGCGGGAGAGCTTCTCCCGCTGACATAGCTACCGCCTCTCACAGAGGTGGTTTTTTATGCCGATGGGAGAGCTCTCTTCTATTGGCATAGAGCGTCTTCACCAGATGCGCTACAGCAGCACAACTGCATTGGTGCAACTGCGCCACAGGAGTGCTTCTAATATAGACTGTGTAGGAACTACACAGCAGAGGAAAGTACCTGCCATGTGGGGCATCAAAGTGGAAAAAGAACATACCCTGATCTCATGCATTTTAGAAAATGTGTCAGACATGTAAGGTGGCTATAATGAAATCTCCTAATCCAGTGAACTACTTCTCCTGTGTGGCTTAGGATTCCTAGGTGGCCGTGGTCTCACTTTGCCAAGCCTCTAACTTCTCCCATTTCTCTTGCAAGTGCTTCAGCTTCTTCTGCCCTTTGTGATGCTATATGACCCCAGTCCCTCCTAAGTCCCCAGTAAGTGCGTAGTCCAAGAAGTCTGCTCTCCTGGGCAGCTCTTAAGACATGGAGAGTTGTCCCTCTGTTACAAATAAATAATATGCAAGTAAGAGAGAAAAATGAGAAAAAAATTACTTTGAATGTATAGAATGTAAATAAAACTGAAAGTTATGGAAATAATTATTTTGTAATAAAATATGAAGAAATGTTATTCCAGGTTTTTGTGGTGCATACTGCAAGGGATCTTATTGATAGCTGAGGTTCATTTAGCAAGTAAAAGTCAGTGTTAAGATTTTAATGATATCTATATTTGGCTTCTTGCAATAACTCTAATGGCTTCATGGAAAAGCTCAGTTCATCATTGGGAAACAACTCCTGATCTTGTTTTGTTCTCCAAATATTTATGAATTTGTATTTACCGCTCTGGTAATGTACAATCACAATTTCAAATGTAATCAATATATTGGTCTCCAGTCTGCTACATAACAAATAGAATTGCATTTTTTCCCAGAAGAACTCTAACCTCAGGGACACATTTACTTAACTTTATTGACCACAATTTTTGTGATAAATCACTTTTTAAAGTCAAAAAAGCATATTTAGGACATGTATCCGTGCTTTCAGACATGTGCTTTCAGACATGTATCCGTACTTAAAAGACATAAAAGGAATAAGAAGTTCTTTAAATACTTTAAGAGCAAGTTTCTCTGCTTAGGGGTGAAGGAGAGATAATAACTGACAACATCAAGAAGGCTGAGATATTTAATGCCTATTTTGCTTCAGTCTTCACTAAAAAGATTAATGGCGACCAGATTCTCAACACAATTAATATTAACAAGGGGGAAGGAACACAAGCCAAAATAGGGAAAGAACAGGTTAAAGAATATTTAGATAAGTGGATGTATTAAAGTCAGCAGGGCCTGATGAAGCAATTATCTTTGAGAATTTATGCAGGATGGGTGAAATTCCAGAGGACTGGAGAAGGGCAAACATAGTACCTATCTTTAAAAAGGGAAACTACATACCAGTCAGCTTAACTTCAATACCTGAAAAGATACCAGAACCAATTATTAAACAATCAATTTGTAAGCACCCAGAGGATAATACAGTGATAAGGAATAGCCACCATGGATTTGTCAAGAACAAATTATGCCAAACCAACCTTATTTCCTTCTCTGACAGGGTTACTGGCCTGGAGGATTGGGGGGATGGGAGGTGGAAGCAGTAGACGTGATATATCTTTATATCAGTAGGGCTTTTGACAAAGTCCTACATGACATTCTCATAAGCAATCTAGGGAAATGTGGTCTAAGTAAAATTACTATAAAGTGGGTGCACAATTGCTTGAAAGACTGTACTCAAAGAGCAGTTAACAATGGTTTGCTAGTAGAAACTAATAGGATCCTGCAGGGGTCTGTCCTGACTTCAATACTATTCAATATTTTCATTAAAGACTTGGGTAAGAGAGTGGAGAGTATGCTGATAAAAATTGCAGAAGACACCAAGCTTGAAGGATTGCAAACACTCTGGAGCACAGGATTCAAATTCAATATGACCTTGACAAATTGGAGAATTGGTCTGAATTTAACAAGGTGAAATTCAATAAATATAAATGCAAAGAATTTTACTTAGGAAGGACAAATCAAATGCAAAACAACAAAATTGGCAATAATTGGTGGTACTGCTGAAAAGGATCCGGTGGTTTTAGTAGATCACAGACTGAATATGAGTCAACTATATGATACAGTTGCAAAAAGAGTTAATACCCTGGGGTATATTAATAATAGTGTCATATATAGTCTACTCAGCACTGGTCTCAGCCGGAATACTGTGTCCAATTCTGAGCACTACACTTTAGGAAAGATGGGGACAAATTAGAGAGTCCAGGGTAGAGCTACAAAAATGAAAAAGGTTTAGAAAACCTGACCTATGAGGAAAGGTTAAAAAAACGGGGCACATTTAGCTGTGAGAAAAGAAGACAGAGGGGAACTGAGAACAGTCTTCAAATTCATAAAGGGCTGTTATAAAGAGGATGGTGATCAATTGTTCTCTGTGTCCACTGAAGGTAGGACAAGAAGTAATCGGCTTTATCTATAGCAAGGGAGATTTAGGTTAGATATTAGGAAAATCTTTCTATAAGTACTGGAATAGATTACAAAGGGAGGTTGTGGAATCCCTGCCAGCAGAGGTTTTTAAGAACAAGCTCGACAAACACATGTAAGGGATGGCGTACATACACTTGGTTTTGCCTCAGCACAGGAGAATGGAATATATGACCTCTTGAGGTCCCTTCCATCCCTACATTTCTATTATTCTATAATTCTTACTGTGTGCAATACTCTATACTAGGTGTTTATGGACAGGGTCTATCACATCCCTCATTTGTGATATGAAGTCATTATACATTAAGCTAAAAATCATTGGTGTTTTGGTATGTGTGTGGGTTTTGTTTGTTTTACTTAGGATTTTTTGCCACACCAAACACTTTATTGCAGGATTGTGCTCATTCTACATTTTCCCTGTCACTCTTACTGGTATCTTTTCAGCATTCAAGTATTTTCAACCCATTCAAAATCTGTTCTGGATTATTTTTTCCCAGATACTTACCCATCATTTTTTTTTAATTGAATCTCATTTAGTTATTTTCTGCCCATTTCCTTTGTTATGGCTTGTAGCCATACCACCATGTGGTGTGATTGTGTCTGAACTCACAAGCTATAGTAAACAGCATCAGATCTGGTTGGTACCTGGGTGGGAAACAGTAATGAAATACCTAAGTGCTGCAGAAAGTGATGTAGATAACTGTCTGCTTCACTCTGATTGGTATAGAACCAATGCCCTAGCAGTTAGAGGGTTGCTGGAGGTGCCATCTTTGGGACAAGAGGTAGAACAAACTTGTGGATATTAAAGTTTCCATGGCTCTTTTCCAGTAGTAACATACTCTTTGGAAATCCTGTCAAAATTCTAATTCAGATCATTACATTGTGCCTCTCCATATTTCCTATCCATTGTATGAAACATTCTTCTCTTCTTGTTACTTCGCTCTTGTGCAGTGTCTCAAGTTACACTCATTAAACAGGTACTGCTGCATGTCTGTGACTGGTGAAGTGATCCAAGTATAATGTAAACTTGCAAGTCAGAGAAATGCCTATTTTGCTAACTTCTGATTCATTTTTTAAATGGTTTCTGCCCTCACTCATGTTAGCAGCATTTCAATATTTAGGATTATCCATGACTTTACTTGATGTTTATAAATGTCCCTTTTTAAATCATACTTTCTGCCACAGAGTAAGACTTGTATTTTTCAGGATTACTTCAGTGCACATAAAAAAAAAAATCTGGTCAGCAAAAAGAACAAATAGAAAATATTCACATTTATTTGTTTGCCTGTTGTCTACATCCATACTGGCCTGACCTGTTTGTCACATGAAATCTACACATTATGTAGATTATTATTTTGTCCAATAACTAAGGCACATATTTAGACTGCAAAGAAATTATATTAAACCAGATGGTTTTAGGCTCCCATGTCTCACATGAGTCTCCAGACCTTAAGTAGTCAGGCAAAGCTAACAGAGCTTGCTTCTGTGCTTCAGGAAATTAATCTGAGTTGGGCTGGGCCCACATTGTTTTAACACTCTGAATGCTTCTCAAATTGTGCTAGAAGTTCATGCTGCTGTATAGGAGGCACCACCTTCATTTTAACAACACCCTCAAGCATTTCCTATAGATGACACATGCAAAATCCTGGCAGCCGATCAAATTAAGTGGGAAAACTATAGCCAGGAAGATAAACCTATGTATGCTTTCTTTGAGTACATGCACAGTAACCTTGTGTTCTGTTTGTCTAGACTCTAGACTGTAAACTCTCTGGGGCAGGAAACATTTTATCTGTGCTTGTAAAACATCATATACATCAGACATTATATAAATGTTTAAAGGCAACAGGCAATGTGGATTTGTGTCTTGTTTTTGCTGCTTTATGAGCTATAAGAATGGTCTGAAAGGTTGGTTGGTTCATTTGGGGGTTGGAGAGGAACATGCCTGTTATTTTCTACCTTAAATATTAGGAAATGTCAAGTTTGTTCTTATTGCAGGACTTTGCAGACAGCTGGGATGTACTCTGTGAATGTTCTTGTCCCTTAACTGAAGATCTTTTCGTCCAATACTTTGTAGGGCGTGTGAGTTAGATTAGCGATTAAAAACAAGCAAAGCAGAGTTTTAACACTTTAAGAAAATCACTTCCCTTTCAATCAGGTTTATACACACACACGGTATTACTTCTCTAGTTGTCCCAAGAGATTAAAAAAAAATACAAGGTGGACCTGAATTTCTAACATGGTTAAAAATTCATATATGAATTTGAATACTTTTTAGGCTTTCTTTACCTTAAAAAATAAAAAAGGGGCACAGCCATTAGGATGCTGAGATGCCTCATGTAACACACATCCCATTTTATTCTCAAAGTAAGACTTACAGCACTTTGCTTTTAAAAAGAGGTGTAACATTAATGACTCTTTTAAAGCAAAAACTCTTTCCCCCCCCTTTTTTTTTTGCTCTAGGGATAAAATTACCTTGATCATGATATTTCATAATAGCAGTAACTTTTCTATTATGGATTATTTATTAATATATTAATACCAAGAGCCCCAGATTAGGAATTAAGGCTCCATTGTACTAAGGTCTGTACACACAAAAAAGCAGCCCTTGCCTTTAGGGAATATTACAGTATCACTACTGCCCTCAAAACTAGTAACTTATAATAGCTATGTATTGTATTATGGTAACAAATGCTATGAAGTTACAATCTGTAACCCAGCTCCTGCAACAAGCTCCAGGCCATAGACCCCCATTGATTTAAATAAGGCTCTCTGCGAGCACCAAAGTCTGTCAGAATACAGTTCATTGCAGGATTGGGGTTTCTTTTCAAACTGTCTTTTCATTCACTCTCAGCTAGAACTAGATGAATTGTTGGTTGTAATTCATGCTGAGAAGTTAGCCTTCTTTTCTGTTCCTGAACTGTCTGCAAATAGATCATGATTGCTCTCATATTGTGAACAATGTTCAGTCTAGGTTAAATATACATTACAGTCACATATGTATGGGGACTGAGAGAATGAACCACATCCACATCCTCTGCATGGAGCCCCAGTGAAGTCAATGGCACTGTTGGCAGGTCTGCCCATACAGAGGTTAGGGCAGGACTGGGATCTTTGTTTCTTGATTTAAATTAATCTTTGCTAGCCACCTAAACTTGGCCACCTGTGAGCAAGCAAATTTACATGAGTGTTCACAAAAAGGGAATGAAAGAGCATGTGAGGCTGGCAAACTAGATACCATCAACTCAGGGTTAAATAGGGACTGGGAATGGCTTGGCCATTATGTTAATTGAATCTATTTCCCTTAAATTAACGATCCTCACTCACACCTTTGTGTCAACTGTCCGCAATGGGCCATCTTGTTTATCACTTCAAAAGTTTTTTTCCCCCTACTGTTACAGTTCCTCTTGATTAATTAGCCTCTTAAAGTTGGTATAGGCACTTCCACCTTAGCATGTTTCTCTGACTGTATAAATATCTGTTCACTGTATGTTCCATTCCATGAGTCTGATGAAGTGGGTTCTAACCCATGAAAGCTTATGCTGAAATACATTTGTTAGTCTCTAAAGGTGCCACAAGTATTTCTTTCTTATTTTCTTTTTGCTGACACAGACTAACATGGCTATTACACTGAAAACTAAAAGGTGTAGATTTGGAACACAATTTGAATAAACCCCATCCCAGTTTGTTCAGCTCTGCATGGCTTTTTGGAGTACATGTACAGTATGATGAGAGTAAACATAATATCCTGCAAAGTCACTTATTGTTTGAGCTTCTGTGTATTTTTGCTATGCTGCCCTAATGCATCAACACCTATTTTAGGTGTAAGCTTTTCTGTGGCAGCGCTTGTAGTAGCTGGTAACATTGATGAAGCTAAGGTGAACTTAACCCTGTCTTAACTATTCTCTCCATTTCAGAGATAGAAAACTAGTCATGGAGAGATGAAGCCAATTGCCTAAAGGCGCAAGGGAAATTAGTGGTGGAGCTGGGAAACGAAGACAGAGCTCCGAAGTCCTAGTCCAATGCCTTAACCACAAGCCCATGGTCAGGATACGCCCAATGGCATCTCCCCACTCGGTTCCTTTCTCCAAACCCACATGGGGGGGGGGGGGAGGAGAAGTAGGCTGGCTGTAAATTGAGTTCCCACGGTGCCCCTCAGCCTCAAACGGTCCCTGCCTCGGGGCGGCGGCTCGCCCTGTGCAGCACCAGCCCAGGCCCTACCCCTTGGGGGGGGTGACAGAGGGCAGCGAGTCCCCCCCCGGCGCGGTCCGAGCGAGCTGCTGCCCGGGGCTGCTGGCGGAGCCTGGCTGTGGGCGGGTCGCGCTGACATCAGCTGGCGGGAGCGCTCCCCCCTCCCCGGGGGGAATATTATTCCGGTGAGCGGAGGGCGGCGCCGAGGCTCCTGTGGGGCGTGACCGGCCGCGGGTCCGCCCGGTGTGGCTGCCGCGAGGAGGCGGAGGCGCGGGGGAGACGCTCCCTGCCCCGGGGCCGTCCCGGGACCCGGTTGCCGGTCAGTGCAGGAGGCGTGGCGGGCCCCGAGCCGCCCTCGCAGCGGGCTGTGCGCGGAGCGTGCCATGAGCAGTGCAGAGCCGCGGCGTCCGCTCCTCCACCATGCACGGGCTCTGCCGCTGCCTCTGCTTGGCGGCCGCGCTGGCGGGGCTCTCCTGGGCCAGCAGGAACTGCCCGGACCTGATCGTTGACAGCTGCCTCTGCACCGCGGAGCGCTCCAAGGGGCCCGGCCGCCAAACCGTCCGCATCAAAGTTGTCTGCAGCGGCGGGGAGTTGGTGGAAACTTTGCAGCCTTCGCTGCTGCCGAGCCGCACGGTGTCTCTGTAAGTACAGCGGGTGCACGTGTGGCGCCTGCCTGGGATCAACAGCCGGTGTGTGGGGGGGTGTGTGAATGGAGCGGGTTAGGCGACCGTGTGAAAGGAAACCCAGCTGTCAAGGGTCTGGCTTTGCTGCCCTCCGCGCCGGCGCGAGGGGGTCGGATAGGGCTGGACGTAGGATCAGAGAGGCAAGCCTCTGGCTAATGCAGGAGGCAGCGGGTCGTGCCTGGGAGAGAGCCCACGTTGGAGGACACTTCGGGCGCCTGGAAGTTGAAGTGTGAGAGCCTAAATACCTCGTCGAGCTGCTCACCGACTCCAGGCGGGGATGCATCCTCTCTCCCAAAGCACAAACGCATCCCGATGCAAGCTATGGGCAGTAATTTAGTCACCGGTGTTTCCAGACAGCTGTCACAGCTTCTAAGGGGACGGGGAAGCTCGCTCTCTAAAGAGCGTGTTATTTCATTTCTGGGAGGGAAATGACAGTAGTGGACCAAGGAAGCCCACCTAGGAAAAAACGTTATAAACTAGTAGTTTGTGCAGTGTGGGTCTCAAACCTTCTCCCGTCTGTAACAGTTTGAAAGAAAGCTACTTCTCTGCGCCAAAAGAGGAAATGGTTCAGTGTGCATAGCAAAAATTATGGAATATGAAATATACATCAAACATCTTAACCACAGTAAAAAAGGAGTAGACACTGAGATCAAACTGAGTGTATGCAATGTGGTTGTAGCCCTGTCGGGCCCAGGGTATTAGAGAGATAAGGTGGCTGAGGAAACCTGAAAAAGAACAGAAGTTGGTCCTATAAAATATATTACTCGCCCACTTTGTGTCCCTAATCAACCTGGGTGGGCAGTTGTGACTCTGTCCCTACTTTTAAAAAATATTTGAGTTTGTTTTCAGTTCTAGCTTAGAAACTCTTGTTGGTATTTTGTTTGTTTTTTGGGAAGCAGAATTTACTACAATGTAAACTGCATGCTACCATATAGGGTGGCTTTCAAAATGTTAGTGGTAGCAAAACTTATTAGACCAGCTGATGCACCTTTAAACTTGAAACAGGATAATTTCCAACCCTAAGGATGATAAACCATGTTATCTGTAGTGCTGAGCTGCATTTTAAGTGTTATTTAACAAATTACCTGAAATTGATGTTTTCTTCTCTAATTAAAGTTTGGAAGCTGAGATGTCTATATTTTTGTCTGCGTACATTTTTGGTTGTATACATACTATTTGGAATATGTCAGATATGTTTGTTATTTTAGTAATCCAGTAGTGGGGAAATAACTCACAATTTGTGCATTGTTGACTTACATGTGTTTTGCAAATAGACAACAAATGTAGTGTTGCCTGTTGCACACACATGAACTTGAATATATGATATTCATTGTAAGTAAACATAACTAATGGTATTTTGTACCTCTGTTACTGAGAGGTTAAAGTAATGTTCCTATAACAGGACCCATGCATTAACATTGTTGACATTTTGCCCTTTTAGATGATGCATATATCCAACTGATCCTATGCAACTGAATGTAGTTCATTTCATTTGACAACTCATGCTGTGAACATCTTCACTGTTCACAGCACTTTCTTTAAGTCAACACTTTTAGGAGACAAGTGGTAAAGATAGTAATTTATGACATCTGGGGAATTTGTGCTTGTAAATGTGCAGATGTGCTGAGTGTGATCCAGTTCAGGTTTTGCTAAAACTGGTTATGCTGATCTTTCATCTGAGAAGCTTGTGCTTCTTAATATATAGATGCTATAACTACACTTCTCAAAGAATTTTGCTGAACTGAGGTAGAATAACTTTATTAAATCAACATGAGTTTGTAACTACCGTATAATGCAATGTTACTTCCATGGTTTATAATTTTCTGTAAAAACATAAAGCATTCTAACTTTCCAAAAAGATTTTGTGCAGACTTAACTACTTTTCTCCATTGCTTAAGACATTTCTAGAAACTCTCTAATTGTGCATGTTTACAAGGTGTTTCTTTGTGCTTTATTTTTTAAATATTTATTTGCAAAAAGTTCTCCAGACTTTTTAGAGACACTTGTTTTATGACCATTTATACTTTTAAACTGTACTAGAAAGCGAATTCAGCATACTTAATATAGGATTAACAGTTAAAGTGTTTCAAATAGAAGTGTACTATTGAAAGAAGGTAGTGCGGGAATAAATATATACAGGCAGATCCTCAGTTGATGCAAGTTGTCATAGCTCCAAAATGACAATTTGCACCAGCTGAGGATCTGCCCACTAATATCTAAGATTTAAGGCATTAGTCTCTAGGTAGATAATACCTAGTTCAGAGGACACCAAAACACATTTGTTCAAGTATCAGAAATACACTATACTATATTTTTGAAAGTGACATATGAAAGTCACTTAAACTTAATAGGTAACTTCTTATTTATAGCTAATGGACCAAAACTGTGAGAAACAGGGTGGGTGAGGTAACATCTGTTATTGGACCAACTTCTGCTGACTTCAAAACTGAATGTGTGTTTTACAAGTTTTCCATTTCTTATGCTCAAAATTGCTCTATTTAAGGAATACAATGTCTTATGCCTGCTAAATGCCTCCTTTTAAAATTACATGTAGTTTAAGGATATTACATTTTTTCCAAGACTAAATCTATAATTAGAAGCTAATGCTTGGAGGTAAAACAAGACTTAAAATTTGAGGTGTAAAAAGATCTAGTAAAAGAGCATTTGCTTGCAGACAGGCTGCCTATTTCCACTCAGTTTTATTGGCCTACAGAGAAAGCTGTAACATATGGAATACTAAGTCTTGGATTGCTTTAACAATTAGGAAATATAGATGTGAATAAAGGTCATGTGTGTTGCAGATGCAGTAACATTTAATAAAACAAATGTAGCAAATTATAATAAAATTTCATATGACTTTAATAATTCATTCAATAATAGTTGCTTTTTCTTTTTGGTGCTATTTTATTGGAAGGGCAGATCCAAGACAAATTGTTACAATATTTGGAGAACCCTAGTCGGCAGTTATGAAAAATTACCACCATTGAGAAGTAATAAATATTTCTTAAATCAATAAGATGAAGTTACAGTGCATACTGTATCGTTTGTAAGTACATATGTACATACATGCTGTATGCTGCAGTTTATCAACTAATTTAACACAATGTGTGTGTTTTGTGAGGGCAGAGAGTTTGTCTTAAAATTTCTTTAATTGATTAACTATTGGAGTTGGTTGTGACGGGCAGACTTGGCAGGATTTGACATACATTTTACTAAATGTCTTGCTAATTTAGGCTCTGATCTGAAGTTAACAGACTCCCATTGACTTCAGTGGGCTTTGGATGGTGTCTTAACCAATTATCTTCAGTTTGAGTGGTGGGAGAGATTGTCACTGACTGACTGGGCTCATACAGTTTTCAAAAACTTTACATTCAGTAATATCTGCACTACAAAATGTCATGCGGTCCCAACAAATAAGTCAGCTGTACCATCCTAATTTAAAAAAAAAAAAAAAAGAAATTTGTTAAAATTTTCTGGATGCACTGTTTAACTGTCTGTATTAAATATTTATCTCATTGCCTTTGAAATAGGAACTGTAAACACTTGGCTAAAATGGCTGTCTAATTTTACTATAGCTTCTGAAAGTAAGTGTGTATCTTCTGTTGAAATGAGTTTGTTCCGATCTACAGTGATACTCCTCAGTGACTTGCAACAGAGACTTATGTGCCTTCCGTAGCAGAGGGATTACTTTCCCTCTTTCTACAGCAGTATACTGTTGTCACAAAGCTGCAGTAAATTACGACATCTGCTATTTCCACGTTGATACAAATATCTACTGATGTGTAGACCCAATGAGTAGAAGTAACATAATGTAACTTTTCTTTCATGTTGCTTTTGGCAAATTTTATTAATTTGTGTTTAGAGTGGATCTTAATGGGATTTTTATATCATATGTTCACTTTTTTTTCTTGGTAGTTAATATTTTCTTAAATTGTGTATTTGGCTTGTATTCTTTATTCATATTTATTTTTGCTGTAATGGCCTTTAAAGTGTATTTTTGGAGAAGGAGATTCATGCTGAAAAATGAGGAGATGAAAATTGAACACCACAGTCTGGTGTTCTTCAGCCTTCCTCAGTGCCCACATTTCACTTCTGTACAATAGAGTTGGTATAACCATGCTGGTGGGTGGGTGTTTGTTTGTTTTTTTAAAGAGAGAGAGACTTTATTCATTGCTATGGGAAGTAATAAAGACAAATATCTGGCTGGATTATAAAAGGGACAAAATAGTGTTCAAGACAGTTGTAGTTATGTAAACTCATGATGTGGGTAATCCAATCTCATGTTTCTTGAGTGTCTGCAGAGATCAGCAAAAGTCTGATCCTACTCCACATCTGTGCAGATCAGTCTGCAATTGGCTAAGGTATTGTCCACTTTTTGAAGACAAGACACTAGATGAGGAGGACCAATGATCTGATGTTTTATTGTTGTTATTGTGTCTAAACTTAACTTAAAGTTTAGGCAGATCTGTCTTTTGATTTCCCTTCAGCTTTGAATATGAGTGAATTTCTATATTTTTGCTATTGTTAAACAAGATCATCCTATGACCCTGCCCATCTAAGTCTTGGGAGCATTTGCCTGCCATATAACTTGTTTTGGCTGTCCACTCCATAATACTCTTTTCCCTAGTGGGACAGGACCCTTTTGAGAACTCCAGTATTCTTCCATACTTCCTCCTTCCGATCACAAAGACTTTGCTTTGTGGTGATCTTCTATCTGGCTGAGGAACTGTCCTTTCGGATCCTGTCCATGCTATTCCTTGAGTGTGCCTGCAGGCTCATGAGTGTGCAATAGATGAGCAACTCTTTCCCTTATGAGCACTCTAAATTCTGGTTGATGTGGGAGCTTGCTCTTAAGCTGATGGTCCAAACTCTCACAATATTACTAAGCAATATGTATTGCAACTTTTTGGGTAAAAACCACTTGTTTCATTGTCTCATAAAAAGGTGTTCTAAAAGAGTTAAGAGATTACATGTATTAAATTTTACTTGTTTAAATTAAACATATGCCCAGAAATACTGACCAGACTTTTTTATAATCTCCAGTCATTATAAAAATGGGTATTCTAGGTCTAAAGATTTATTGTTAAGTGAATTATGGTGATCCATTCAGGACCTTACACTCCTTGGATGCACATGTTATTGCTTTTAGAAGTCAGTAGGGAATTTTGGATAAATATGGACTGCTGGATCAGCCCTCATTGATTTGTGGACCTACATAATGCATGTGGATTAATGAAAATCCTTATGCACTAGACTGCTTGGTTTTGCATTTGGATCTCTGAAGCAACTGAAAAATGTGTAGAGACACAATCAGAAAGGACTTTGCGAGCTATGACGAGGCTCTGGAGTCATTCCAGTTACGGTTGGCTGCATAACATGGTAGGTGGTCCTGTTGACCTCAGATATACTCAGGCAACTCACTCATTGCAAAGCATTGTGGTCTAGAGGTTAAAGCACCTCTAGGTCATTAAGAGATCTAGGTTCTGTTCTCATGTCTACCACAGAGTTGCTGTCTGACTTCTTTATTTTTTTTTTAAAGGCAAGCCATTTACCTTGTCTGTGCCTCTTGTTTTTTTGCTCTGTAAAATGAGGATAATACAGTCTTCCTTTTGGCTTGTGACTCTTTATTAATTAAATGCCTTGGTACCCTAGGCTGGAAGGTGATACAGTTACAAAAATATTACTAAAATTCTCCTGTTTCTGATAGTGGTATATGATTAACTTACTTTTTCCTTCGAAAGAAAACCCAGCACTCTTCTCACATCAAGTCAGTTTTTATGGACAAATTCTCCCTCAGTTATCCCTATGCAACTCGGTTGTCTTAAATGGGGTTACACAGATTTCACTAAAGGTAGAACTTGGCCAATGGTAAATAACTATCACAAATGCAATGGATGTGCTGAGCTGAAGACCCACGTTTTCATAGATAAGTGGCAGTTGTGAGCCCCTCAGATACTTAATTTCAGAGATGCTCTGTTGCTATAATGATGATACATAATATTTTCATCCTCAAAGATCTTTGCAAACATTAACCAATTCTCTAAAGGTTGAATTTACCCCATTTCCCCTGTCCCCAAATTACTTCAATGTTATGTCACATCAGCACTTGTTTTATATACTTTTTACAAAAAATACTACTTCATTTGTTTCATGTCCAGTCTTGTCTCTTCCTGTTCTATGCTGCCATGGTTCATAATGGTTGTTGTTAATAAATTATATAACAAATACATTTTACTGCACTGTACTTTTACAGTATAAAACACATTTCATGTCCCTAAGAGCCTGCGATCTAAGTTACCCAAGGCAAGCAAATGCAAGACAATACTTTAGAAAGGCAGGAATGAACAAAAAAAGATTATTGGTGAGGAGATAATGGAAAAAGAGGGTTCCTGAGAATGGGTTTCAAAAATGTTTTAATAATACTTAGCCTTTGCATAACATTTGTAATCTCTAGATCATTCATAAGGCACCGTATAAAGACAGATAAGTTATTCTCATTAAACAGGTGGGGAAACTAAGGTGAAGAGAGCTAAGTGACTTGCCCATGGTCATAAACAGATCATTGTCAGAGACAAGAATAGAAAGCCAGGTCTTCTGGCTCCCTATCCATGTGCTGGACCATGCAGCCTCCCAAATATTTGTTGGAGGGACAGTCAGCAATGGTGAAAGAAATTCCAAGCATAAGGGAAAATGACAGAAGATATGAGAAAGATGAAGTGAGTGGTAGGGAGAGGTGAATGGGGAACAGGAGGAAAAGACAGTAGAGATGTCAGGCAGGACGAGATTGTGTAGGGGCATTGTAGGTCAGCCTAAAATTCACTGTTTGTTTTTCTTGGTCTAGACATTCTCAGAATGAATAGAAAATACCATGAATGTAAATGTTTTTATTTTCTCCATTAGACAGACATGCTGGGTGAGGTTATTTCTGGGGAGGGGAGAATGAGCCCTGAATTGTCTATTTAATTTGGCAATATCCAATATAATAACTAAATCCTGACATTTTGGTGTTCAGATTGACATTTAGCCATGCTAATGCCAGTTTTACATGCCAAAAAAGCAATAGGGGAGATAGTATGTTATTGCTTTTTTAATAATAAATTCTTAAATATATAATAGGTTTTTTTTTTGTCTTTTTCATTCTGACTAATCTAAGGATAATGAGTGATCATTGCAGTTCCACAGCCTAAACATTCTATCCCTCTTCTTCTAGACAGGTTACTCTTTAGAGGTCCAGGACTGCAATCTTTGCAATCTATTATTATTTGGATTACTTATCTATTTGATCATTTCACCTACAACATGGAATATGTATCAGAGACTAGGCAACTTGCATATCGCTGACTTTCTAATTTTGGGGTAGACTCTTTCTAGAGGGGCAAAAGACTTAAGACTGCTTAGGAAAAATATGTATATGTAAACATATATGTATATACCTTTAACAGGTAAAGTGTTATGTTGCGAATTTCTTCCCTCCTATGTGCGTTTCTGCTATATGGGATAATTTGCCAGTTGATCCATTATTGACCTTAGTTGATTGTCAAGCTAGAAGAGATTTGGTAAATGACACTGCATGTTTTGCTATGTTAGGCCAATATGTGCTGTGCAGACTTATTTTTAATGCCCAACGGATATATGAGGCAAAAAAACCCAAATTGTGTCTCAAGTGCATGTACCCCCATCTGTTTGTGTCTGGGTAGAGCCCTATGTTTGGATCATTGACCGTTCTAAAGCAGTCAGTAACTTGGGGTGAGAATCACGAAGAGAAGGAGGCATTGTAATATGGAGCCTAATGATGCCAAACTTTTACGGGCCCAGAAAATCATAGGAATACTTTTGTGATCCACAAAGCCTGAATTAGAGGCTTAGGCTCTCTATACAATGAATGGAGAGAGAGAGAGAGAGCTGCCTTAACTTTCAGTCCACAAAGTCAGAATGCTAGATGGGAAGCTGCCTAGGATAGCTAGTGGGAGACCCCAACAAGAGGGGTGAGGGCTAAGCACTACCCCCTTCTCAAAGATAGGTACCTAAGTTTGGGCTCCATGGAGGAGCTTAACTCTGCTAGTGATCCATGAAGTAAGGGGACATAGGTGCTCAGCTGCTTAAGTTGCATGTGGAATCCTAGTCAAAAGAGCTGGGGGGCGGGGAGGCGGGAGGATCTCCTGTCTAATCTATAGCTTAGTGGATAGGGCCCTCACCCAGGATGTGGGAGACTCGCAGGTCAAGTATTCTCCCTGAGGGTAGAAGGGATTTGTGCAGGAGTCTTCTACCTCTCAGGTGAGAGTGCTAACCACTGGGCTATAGAATATTCTGATGTGGGCACCTTCAGTCTCTCCTCTTGAAGTTGTTCCACTCTAATTAAACAATATTAATTGGGCCAGAGAGAGAGAGAGTAAGAATGACTCTATAGCCCAGAGGTTAGGGCATTCCCATAAGAGTTGGAAGATCCCTGTTCAAATCCTTTCTCCTCAGTAGGAGAGGGGACTTGAACTGGGGATTTCCCACATCCTGGCTGAGTACCCTATTCACTAGGCTAAAGATTACAAAGGAGGTTTTCCTTCCCTCCCACCTGTGCACACATCTGTCTTTGTGTGAACTTGCCTGAGGGCCCCGATATGGTAGGCATACTCAGAGGTCACGTACTGGACTGGGCCCACACACATAACTTGGCCAGCTGAACTCCTATCTTTCTAGTTTGTGAAACACTCTGTGGCTTAGGCAGGAGATATCTGGACACCGTGACCTAGCGTGAGGCAGTAGTGCATGTGCTCAGGCAGGGGATAGGTATCCAGGCACCTAAAATGAGGTTGCAGTGTGCGTGCCCAGAGGAAAAAACTTAATGAGCTTAGGCTCCTACAGTGTTAGGTGGCAGACAAGTGGGAGTTTTGTGAATTGCAGTGGTGCCTAAAAATGGGAGTTATGTACCTAAGTACCTTTGTGGATCCCACCCTTGGTCAGTAGCTGAAGTCCTGCCCACCAACTGGTTATATGTCTTATTCCAGATCTCACAGGTAACTCATGCATGTGGAAGTTCTCCTTAAAGGAGACTCTCTAGGAGTTCATGCCTCTTGGGGATCATAGTATCTTTTTCCAGCCACTGATGGGGACTTTTCCCTAAAAAGCAGGTTATGAAAGTGACGCTCAGAAGTAACATTGACAGATTTACAGCATTGCTGGAAATCTTGGTATCTGCCACATGTTTTTCAAGAGTAATCAATATATATATATAGTAGAGATGGGGATAGTCAGGGCCTGACTGTCTTCGCTGGTCAAGAGGCACAGCTTGTACACTCAATTTTCATGTGACCTGGAGAGAGAGTGAGAATCTGGGCCTCCAAAGCGTATACCTACTATCTCAAGTGGAAAATACCTCCCCGCAAAGTTATGCATAATTTGATTTCCGTTGTCACATCTTCCCTCCCCTCAGTCAATTATGCTCTTATCGATTCTGCCCTCCCCAATCAGATCAATCATTTCTGCTTTGAGTATCTCTTTGTAGGGCTCTGCTGCTTCCCCTTCTGACAGCACACTCTGCTCGTTGCTCCCTCTCCTTCTTAAAGGAGTAGCAGCTCCAAGGCCACTATGCTTCCTGTCTCTCATCTTGTAAAAAACTGCAACTTAGGGCTATTCTGCTCCTTTTCTGTCCCCTTCCCATCCTGTGAGACATGTAGTGGTTCCTCCAGTCACTCTGCTCCCTATGTTTTCCCCCTTTCCAAAAAGAACACTTCTCTGCGGCTGCCTCCATCCCTCCACAGAAAGACCCAGCAGCTTCCTGAGCAAAACTTCTGTAGACATAACAGTGTTTTCTTCTGCAGGGGCCTTGTCACAGCTGCTCAAACCGGCCCTGTTCCAGATAATCCATCCTTCTGTCCTCAGACTGTGTTTTGCCCTGCTTCTATTATACACAGCTGTTTTGTGGCATAAATCTGGAAGCTAAAAGCGCAGATTTTCTCCACTGAGACAGCTATTCTTCTCTAACAACTCCTAAGAAGTATTTGTGAGGCTTACTTGTTTCTCTCATGTATGCCTGAGATTCACAGCACTGTACTGACTTGACTTTCACCTCTAGTTTAATTCATAATGTTTTCAAGCATGCCTTCTGTCTCTAATTTTGTGTACAACTGCCACTTGATATCTTAGCTCTCCTTCATTTTCATTGTCCCTGACGAGTAATTCTAGAGCATTAGAAATACATAAAATAGTCTGCTGGCTATTTGCCTTTCTAGTCGTACTTTATCAGCTTTTATTTCATTGGTCAAGATAGCATGTGTTCTGTAAATTTACTTTCACGTTCTTGGGAGTTAATGCGGAGTTGTAGATTTCTCAAACACTTTCCTGCTCTTCTCATTCCCACCCCCTCTCTCTCATATACACACTCTCTCTCTTTTCTTAGTATAGAGAATATTCACTTTGTTTTTTGATTTTTGAGGTAACATACTACTGTTGTCCTTTTTAGTAGTTCCTACTTTGTTCTCTTTCCTGAGACTGAGCTGAGAGATTTATCTCCAAATAGTGAATGTACTTCATGCCATTGCTCTACTTCTGATGTTTTTATTATAGTCTAATAACATTCATGATAGTTACTTGCCTGTATTGAATTGAACTTATTCTTTTTCAGATAAGATTATGTCCACTGTATAAATTGTTCTGTCAGTAACAAAACACAGGCAGGTGAAGACTTGTGGGATTTCTGGCTGTATGCTGGCAGTCTTATTATAAAAACCTATGAAAAAACTCTGAGATTTACCTCTGGGTCTGATAAAATTTAGCTCTTGCTGTCAGGTAGCACATAAATAAGAATGTCCTTTTAAACCTTTTTTTCTTTTTTAAAAGCTGTCCCTTGGTAAATCCTGAGGTGTTGGGGTTGACTGTATTTTACCTTCCAGAGTTCTCAATATACTGTCTTGAATTCCCCATTACACTAAGGCCCTTCTGGCAATGTAGAGGGGCCTCAGCATAACTGAGAATCAAGCCTGCTGAGATTCTTTTCATTATTAATGCTGCATTATAGCTTTGAAAAACTTTGATGGTCTAGGGCCTCCAGGGCTACTAGGATATGGACCTTCATGGTTCTCCCTGGCTAGTGAGGAGTTTGCTGCAAAAGGAAGGAACCACGGAATCAAGGTAACAGAGGTGACCCTTTTATAAATAGCTGCTTTTATGTGAAGATGAACCGATTCCAATTCAAAATAATGCTTCAATGTTTGTTTCATAGACCGGAATTGTAACTGGAAAGATAAAGGGATTATATATATATAACCGTGTGTGTATATGTGTGTATATATATATATATATATATATATATATATATATATATATATATATATATATATATATATATATATGAAGGAATTAAAGTAAACGCCAACCTAAATAATAGAATGGGAAAATAAACCTACACCTGATGATATCCGAAAACTAGCCCTGAAAAACTGGAAACAGAATACACTTTCGTCAGAGGAGCTAAATGGTTTGTCAAATTTTCTATACATTATTAGCTCCTTGACAATAGATATTAATTCAAAATTAACATTAACGCTAACATTTTGTATGAGGGCAGAACAAATATGCTACAAACTCACTGGAAAAGCTCATAGTCTTCCAGGCTAGAAAGGACCATCACAATCATCTAGTCTGACCACCTGCATATTTGCAGGCCCCAAAACTTCACCCACCCCCTCCTGTAATAGACCCATAACCTCTGGCTGAATTACTGAAGTCCTCAAATCATGATTTAAAGGCTTCAAGTTACAGAGAATCCACCATTTACCCTAGATCAAACCAGCAAGTGACGCTATACCTTCCAATACAAGAAATGGGGGTTAGTCTCTCAAACCTGAACACAATTAGCACTGTGGCAGGCCTTGCAGCTAGAGCTGTGTGAAATATTTTTTTTGGACGGAACATTTTTGGTGACTATTCAGATGCATGATTCTACAGAAGTGGGTATTCGCCGATGAAAGCTTATGCTCCAATACGTCTGTTAGTCTATAAGGTGCCACAGGACTCTTTGCCGCTTTTACAGATCCAGACTAACACGGCTACCCCTCTGATACTTGATATGTAGAATCAGTGACACCAAAACATTTTATGCATTTGTATCTAATTTGCCAAATTGTTCACTGTTGGGGTGAAAAAAAACCTGAAATGAAACATTATGATTTTTCAGTTTGAAATGCTTGTTTCAAAATTACCTTTAATTTTTTTTTTTAAAAAAGGGTTACTTTTCAAAATTGCCAATGAACCAAAAAGGTCACTATTCACCCGGCTCTACCTGTAGCATTTTGGACAAATATAGCAGAAATGATGGGAAGGATGCACCCTAAGGAGCGTGTGAAACTCTCTCTCAGTTATGGTGACTTATCAACAGCACGACAAAAACCAGCTTCAGCTTTTAACACTCAGACATACTAGGACACAGGGTCAGTGCTGACCAAAACCTGAGTTTCCTTGCAATAGTACCTAAAAGTTACCTGGGGCAATGCAGTATTAAGATTCTGAGGACAAGTATACACATTCTGAGTATCTCTTCGCCCTCCCATCACCCCAAACATGAGCCTTGTTCCTCTTATCTTTTACCTTTTGGTCTAAAGAACACCCTATTTAAGAGGCTTAGCTTTGACTCCTGGAAAAGAGCCTCATTCTTTGTTACTTCTCCCACTGGCCAGCCTTTGCACATGATCACTCTCATCTTCTGCTGTTGTAGTCTGTGTCTGCACTGTTGCATCCACAAGTTTCCTCCTCCTTCCTCCCCAACTCGTTCTCCTCTTCCTTCCCATATGCTATAGTCTTTCCTCCCTCCCCAGATATCCCTCTGCCACAAAGGTCTTTCAGAAATACCTGTACATTCATAGTGTCCCTACGTTGATTTGCTCCTTTGTATTTCAGTCCCCAGACAATCCCTCTGCTCTTCAGTCTCCCTTTCTCATCCTCCCTCATTCTGCCCTAGATAGTGGATTGCATTCCTGTTCCTACCTTCTCCTTGTCCTCCCAGTTTTTCCCTGTCTCTGATATACTAAGCTCTACCCTCATGCATTCCCAGTTCCTACTCCTTTTTTCATCCTCCCTTTAGGATCTCCCCTCATCCATTTTAATCTGACTATCCCTGCTCCCTCCTTCTTCTTCTTTGCTCCCAAATCTGCCTTCTCCAGGTCCTCTAATCTCCACGGGGCAGATGGCGTTCATAAACGCCATCTCCCCAGTAGAAGACCAAAGCAGTCCTACTGTCATCACTGCAGCCCCTCCTGTTTTCTCAGTTCATCTCCTAAACAATGGCCAGGAAATGGGAGGAGAATTCTGAGTGTGGTTTTACTGAGCAGTAGCCTCATGGTCACTCCGTTGCTTCCCCTCCATCTGTCTGCTGGAAGGGATAGACACTGCGATCTTCCTTGCCCACCCCCCACCCAGGGCTGGGTGGTGTTGGTACGCAGGGGTGAGGGTGGGGATAGGATGGCCAGGTGCCTGGTTTTCAACTGGAAAGTTTGGTCAAAATGGGGAGCTAAAAGTGTCCGGTCATATCTACTGACTGGACATGCAAAGTCCAGTTACTGTGGACAGTGGTGGCAGGGAGGTGCAGGGTCATCACCTGTACCAGCCCCTACTCAGCCAGGGCCACCTCCTACCTGCATTGGGTGGCTGAAGCTCCCAGCCATGGATCTGCAGGCAAGTCCCTCCCAACCCGGGCAGCGGAGAGGGGAATAGCAGCGAGCGATGGGGGGAGGGGGAGAAGAGGAGCAAACGGGGGATGGGGTCAGGGGGTGGGAGGTTTCGGCACGTTCTTTTAAAAAATTACAAAGTTGGCAAGCCGGGGGGGGGGGAGGATGTGTGTGAGAGGAGTTCCCCTCTTAATCCTTTGCAGCCCCATATAACTACTCCCGTGACTCTGTTACAGAAAATAGAGTAAAGTATGCAGTACATACATAAAGTGTAGCAATTTAAGGATGAAATCTCTCCAGAATGCATTGTTACTTCAGTTACTGTCTTTGAGCCAGAAAACTAAACTTATCTATATGTAAAACAAATCTTAAGTTTGAGACAGTTTTCCTCCTTTCTGTGGTATAGGTGGTATAATTCCCAGCCTTTTCACAAGCTTACCATGGCATTTCACCTTAAATCAAATTAATGAATTGTTCTCAGATATGGCGGCTGCGGCTGACAAATCCATACTACTATTGCAAAAGCCACCATTTCCCATTTATACTGTAGCCGGTGTACAGGAAAGAAAGCACAGTTGATATATCCACTAGTTACATTTATTGATCAGAAATGGGTGAGCATTTTAACGAGCTAGATTCTGAACTTCTGATCTGTGACTAGCATTACTCTATTAAGCAAATTGAAACAATGTCTGGTTTCTGTTGTAGGAAGACGATTGTTATTCCATCAGCAAAGAAAATCATCAATCTGAGATTGAGTGAAATTAAACAAAAAAATTAGGCAATTGTGTGGGTTCCACCCACCAACCTTCCTGCTCCCTGCCTGCCTGCCCCCATTACCACTCTTAGGCCTACATATAACGAGAAGGTCTTCATTACATGATCACACATTTGATATTCAGTGAGAGAAAATTCTGCTGCAATGCAAAAGTCTGCAGGTAGAAAAAGGCACAGTTGTATTTGGATTATGTACTGAATAGTGTTTCATTGTCTTGTATTGTGATGCCAGGAGTTCAAAAGATGAGGTGGTTCAGTTGAGTTTTGATGAGACTGCACATTCAGATAGATGCACTGGCGTATCTCAGAGCAGTTGGTGTGACTACTTCCCTCTTCTTCCTATTGCAGCAGTCTTTGAGGTTGTTCAAGCATTCTGGTGATCATCTGCAGGAGTCTCATGGGGAGGCTCCAGAGCCTTTTCCCTTTCAGTTACAGGAAGGTTTGGTCTCATAAGGACACTGGCAGGTGACAGTTTTCAAGGGATGATTCTGTGACCTTACTTCACTCCCATCTTCTTCTCTTCAGCAGTATGGGCACTCATGCTAGTCCCACTGCTGCCTGCTTAGAATTTGGAGTGAGAGCACCTCACAGATACTCCAGAGTACCCAGTACACCTTAGGAAGCCCATGAGGATTCAAGACTTGGGACAGAAATGTCAGAAGATTCATTCTCAGATGCCTCGAACTACCAATATTTCATAAAATAAAAGATATATAAGAGCTAACCCAATGTATTGAATTAATACTAATTGCTGCTTATTAAAATGAAATCTTATTAAAGAGATCTCTTGTACTCACTAATTTTCAAGATCTATGTCAAAGAAAAACTTGAACATCTAGAACTAAGCTCTTTGTGTTATGAAAGCAAAGAAGTAAGAATATTTTCCCAAAACAACAACTACAGTAATTTTCTCTCTGTTGCTTAATGTGGTTTTAAAATTCACAATTAATTTCAAAATAAACATGATGCATAGGTAAACCCTTTGGTAATATCAAATATTCAGGAAAATGCAGAAGTGATCATTTATTTTGTCTCAGTTCTTTGCAAGATTGTTCATTAAAACTAATGAAAAACAATAGCTTTTTATGAACAAAAAACCCCAATAAGTGGTAAATAAATGAGATGCATATTTGTTACAGATACACATCAGCTGTTTATCTCCTTGAATACTTCAGGGTAAGTGAAGTCATTGTTTTAAAATACTTCATGCTCATCAGGTTATCATTCTAAACTTGTTTCTAATTGGCTATTCTTCCAGAAACAATTCCTGATTAATTTGTGCCCCCATGTAATTATTGGTTCATTAGTTAAGCATGTCATAAAATAGTGCTCACAGCAACATTTTATTCTGTTTAAATGTAAATTGCTCACTAAGACATCTTGATTTTTAAGTACCTGTATTTCTTTGCTTTACTCAAGCATTACAGTAGCATCAGTAACTTATTAAAAATAAGGTGGAAGTATTTAAAGGAGCCAAAGAAAATCAGGTTCCCAAATCCCACTGAAATGTACCAGTATTTAAGTGCCTAATTCTCGTAGGCTCCTTTGAAAATCCCAGCCTAATATTACTAGTTGATATAATTATGGAACCTAATTTACAAATGGAATACTTGGTTTCAAAGATTTTTGGTAATGAAAATGAATCAAAGGCCAGGATCAAATTTTGACTAAATTAAAACAGGTAATGTTTTATTAAATTATAGCTTTCCAAAGAACTATTTCAGATTATGTAGAGTGAGTGCTTTACAGAAAAAGGTATAAAGTACTATATTTATAAATGATTAAAGTAGAGTCTTTCTCTGAAAAGCGACTAAAAATAGTGACTGACTAAAAATAAAGGTTCTGTTGGCCAACATGGGTTATGAATTGCCACAGATGTCACTGCATTGCCTTCAATGGGTTTGCGTAGTTATTGATCCTGCTTGTAACTTGCGGAATGTGGTATATGAGCTTTAAGAACTGTGACGTCTGGTGATTATAAACTAATTAAAAACTTAGATACGATCGCTAATCAATCTCTTTTTCGTAGCTTGAGATAATTCAGTAAGGATGTGCATGGCAAAGGAGAAGTAAGAGAAAGGAAACGACACTGCCTGTTGAGCTTGTCCAATACCTTTCTTGGGTGAAGGATGAGCTGCAGCGGGAATTCTGCTTCAAGTCTCCTTTCTGATTTGGTTACCAGGGAGCTGAACTGAAAGCTTTTCAGGATGCAGACTCACTTGCTATGTATTTGTACAGCACCTAGCAGAAGAGAGTTACAGTCCTGAATGAGGCCTCTCTCTAGGCACTACTGTAATAAAAATAAAAACCGAAAGCTATCCTCCCTATTGGTTGGTCTCATTTCCTGGTGACTGATATGGGGCTATATGGGTTTTCCTTTTGTTCTTGCATCCCTCTGGAGGGCCAGCGCTATAACTAGGTGACCCTAGGCAGTTGCCTAGGGTGCCAGGATTTGGGGGGCGGCCGGCAGCTGCCTCCTGGGTCCCTGCTCAACTCCCGCGGGGGGGGGGAGGGGGCTGAGCTCCCGCGGCCCACGGGGGCTGAGCTCCCAGGGGTGGGGGAGCTGGCTGGGTGGGGTGTGGCATTGGGGGTGCGGAGGGTGGCGCAGGGCTGGTGCAAGGAAGTTTCGCCTAGGACGTGAAATAATCACTGAAAACTTCCATATACTGTATGGCTTTAAGGTTTTTCAACCAGATCTAAAATGCACACACATAAAGTATTTTTTCTTTTTTGACTCAATTAGCCTCTCCATGTTGCTTTTGTGTCCAGGTGGCCTAGCTAAACAGATGCTCAGACTATAAAGATCTGTGTCTGAGCAGTTTTAGCTACAAAGTACCAGTCTTTCCCTGTGCTCAGGTGTAGGAGATGGCTTTAGTTTTCTCCCCTGTTGCTACTTTCCCATATTGATGTGGTTGAATGGAAGGTAGACTGACTACTCCTGCAGATAAGCCATCATTAGGGACTGATGGATGTTTGTCTGTGGCAAGGCTCGCTGTGTACCTTGGCCACTTCTTCACTGGAATGCATAAGCAATCAGCCTGATGACTTGTGTCCTTAACTTGGTGTTGTGGAACAGGACTTGGCATCCTTGAGTTTAGGGATGAATGTATGGGCATGCGCATCCAAACTTTGGCTTTCAAGGGTTAACTTCCAAAAGTATTGCAACCAAATCAGTATTGTTCCGTATTAGACCTTATTCTGCCTGATAAAGATGAATTGATCAGAGTTGCTTTAGGTTCCAATAATCATGACCTAACTTTATGTGCCAACAAAATATATTTCTGATTAGTGATATGTACTTGATACTTTAAAAAGGTCCATTTCCCAAAGCTGAAAAATAATCATGAGTAAAATTGAGTGGAAGGAAAAATGTAAACACAGAATGTGAATAATTGGGAATTGCTTTATTAGATTCCCCCCCCCCCCCCCCCCACACACCTTCCAATGTCTGCAATCCTAAAAGAAACCTTCTTTGGGTTAGAAAAGAAAATCTTTGGTTAAGGGTAAAGAAGGACCTGATAACTGTACCCAATTATTATAAGTATTGGCCAAGGAGCTCTCTGAACCATTATTGTGGTTTTTTCCCTTTAAAAAACCTAGCAAATCTTGAAACACTTGAAGTTCCAGATAAAGGCGAAAAAAGCTTAACATCATGTCAATATTTTAAAAAGATAAGCAGAATGATCCAGGTAACTATGTGCTACTTGGTCTCGTTTTAATCCCAGGCAAAATAATGCAAAGGCTGATGGAATACAGTTGGTAAAGAATTAAAGGATGGTAGAGTAATTATGCCAATCGTAAATTCCTAGTTTATAAGACCTGAAGGGACCACTGTCATAATTTAGTCTAGCTCCTATATAATGCAGGCCATAGGATTTCCCTGAATTAATATCTGTTTGAACTACAGCATGTCTTTTAGAAAAACATTCAATTTTGACTTAAAAATTGCGGGGATGGAGAATCTATCGCAACCCTTGTTACATTTTTTCCTGTGGATAATTACCATTGCTATTTTTAAAAAAACAACTGAAAAACCACTTTTTATTTCCAGTCTGAATTTGTTTAGCTTCAGCTTGGATTTGTTATACCATAGTCTGCTAGACTGAAGAGGCTATAATCAACTTTTTGTTTCTCATGTAAGTACTTCTAGACTATGATCAAGTCACCCCTTAACTTTCTCTATGTTAAGCTAAATAGTTTGAGTTTCTTGGGCATATAAGGCATGTTTTTCAATCCCTTAATCGTTCTTGTGGCTCAACTCTAAACCCTCTCCAATTTATCGACATCTTTGAATTGCAGGCACCGGAAGTTTACACAGTATTCCAGCATGGGTCACACCAGTGTTAAATACAAAAGTAATATAATCTTCCTATTCCTATCTGAGATTCCCTGGTTTATACATCCAAGGATCACACTAGCCCTTTTGCACTGGGACCTCATTTTCAGCTGATTATCCATCATGATCCCCAAGTTGTCTTCAGAGTCACTGCTTCTCAGGAGTCCCCCATTCTCTAAGCATGGCCTATGTTCCTTGTTCCTAGAGGTATAACTTTACATTCGGCTGTATTAAAATGCATATTGTTTGCTTGCACTTAGGGTACTAACCAGTATAAATAACTATCAGTAATACTGTCCTCTTCATTATTTACCACTTGCTGTGTCTTTGTGTTATCTGTAAACTTTATCAGTGTTGATTTTATGTTTTCTTCCAGGTCATTGACAGAAATGTTAAACAGAGTAAGGCCAAGAACCTAATCCTGCAATATGCCACTAGAAACACACCTGCTCAATAGTAATATTCCCCATTTTGGGACCTATCAGCAAAGCCAGGTTTTAATCCCCTTTAATCCATTTTTTTACTTTTCTGTTTTTTTTTTTAATCAAAATGTTGTGCAGGTTTATGGAGATGGGGCTTGTCAAACAAGTTTGTTTGTTAAGATCACAAGTTTAGTTGATAAAGGGAAAGTGTGTTTTACATAGTATATTTGGACTTCTCTTAGATCTTTGAGCTCTGCATGATATTCTGATTTTTTTTTTAAAAAGCACTGTACGTTAAGTGGGCTAAAAACTGGCTACTGATAAGTCTCAAAATAATTGTGAACGGGGAATCATCATTCACTGAGTGTGTTTCTATTGGGTCCTGTACCTGTACGGCTTTGTTCTTGACCCAGTGCTATTCAGTATCATTATCAACAGGGGCGGCTCTAACGTTTTTGCCACCCCAAGCAAAAAAACAACAAAAAACCCCAAACAAAAAAACCTCCCCCCCAAACAAAACCAAGAACCCCTCCAATACCCGCCAAAACAACCCCTCCCGCTCCTACCTGGAGCGCCAGTGAGGAGGACGGCGCACCCACTGCCCTGCTGCCCCGGCCCGGGTGCCGCGGGGGAGCACGGCGCGCCTGCTGCCCCAGCCCGGGCGCCCGTGGACCCCACTGCCCCGGCCGGGGCGCCAGTGGGGAGCGCGGCGGGCCCCGCTGCCCTGGCTGGGGAGCACGACGGGACTGCGGCGGGCCCCGCTGCCCCGCTTTCCCTGCTGGCCGGAGCACCGCGAGGAGGGCGCTGTGCCCGGCCGCGGCCCAGCTCTCCCGGCCGGCCGGAGCATGGAGCCCAGGCGCTGCCCCGATCTCCCAGAGCGCCATGGGGCGCAGTATGTTTAATAAAAACAAACAAAAACCCTGAGCGCCGCCCCCCTCCAGGTGCTGCCCCAAGCACGTGCTTGGTAGGCTGGTGCCTGGAGCCAGCCCTGATTATCAATGAGCTGGAAGGAAATATAAAAATCTGCAGAAGGTGCACACAAATTGGTGGAGTGGTAAATAACAACAGACCAGGTCACATGGGAAGGTGGGCTCATTTGAACAAACAGACAAGCATTTTAACACAGCCAAATGCAGGGTCCTATATCCATGAACAAAGAATATTGGTCACACTTACAGGTTGGCTGGCTATTTCCTGGAATGCAGTGCTGTTGAAGAGGATTTAGCAGGTATGGTAGATAATCAGTTGAACAAGAACTCCCAGTGTGGTGATGTAGCTAAGAGAGCACACATTCTAGGATATATGAATAAAATATATAAAGTGGGAATAGGGAGGTGGCATTATCTCTGCATACAGCATTAGTGAGATCTTGACTGGCATACTGTGCCCAGTCCTGGTGTCCTCACTTCAAAAAGGATGTTGATTAATTGGAAAGGGTTTAAAAAAAGAGCTACAAGAAAGATCCAAGGTCTGGAAAACATGCCTTTATAGTAAGAGACTTAAGGTCATGCTGGTTAACTTTCTCTGGGATAAACTAAGAGGTGACTTTATCATAATCTAAGAGTACCTGCATGGCAAAGAGATTTCTGAAACCTAGGAGAAAATGGAATATTGAGAACCAGTGAAGCTAGAAGCTGAAACTAGAAATAAGATGGACATTTTTAACAGTAAGTGCAATTAACCATTGGTATAACTTTCCAAATATTGTGGTGGAAGCTTCATTGCTTGAAGTCTTTAAATCAAGACTGGATATCTTTCTAAACGATATCCTATAGCTAGGGCTACTGCTTATAAGAGTTTATTAATTTCATGTTGTGGGGTGTTATTTTTAGCAGTTTGGGGGGTTTACACAGCTGTTCAAAAATCAGGGTTTTCAGGACTTTCTCTTTGTATATACTGTAATGAGTAATATGTGTAATGTTCCCTAATGCATTTAACGTAGTAGTGTTTCAGAACAGCACTACTTTGAAGCGCATTAGGGAACCTTTCATATGCGCAAGCAGGGTCTACATGGACCAATTAATGTGCAACACATAGTGTACTTTAGAAATCACACCAATTTACATGTGTTTTTTGTATCTAGGGTGTCTTTTTCCCAGTGTTTATTGGTTAAAACCTAAGATCAGAAGCCCTACCCTATAGCTCAAGCAGAAGTTATGGGCTTGATGCAGAGATTGCTGGGTCGGGGTGGGATTCTTTGACCTGACTAGAGGATCTTCAGCCTTAAAACACATTAATCTAAAAAACCTACTTTCAGGCATTAGTCATAGTAAACCCTACTAAAAAGTGGCCGTTCATTAGATTTGTGATAACTATTGTTTCTTATTTGTACACATACTTCTTAACATACATATTCTTCCATGATTGATTGAAGTTGACAATTTAATACTTGACACTCACGAATGTACATGTGATTTTTTTTAAATACAGATTTATGATCAGATTAGCAACAACACACTTGATTTAGATAGTCAGTGCATTCAGAAATGTTCAATACTGGATTGCTTCCAAGTGTCATCGGGATTGATTCTTGGCAAACATCTTCACCAGGCATATTTCATCTCTGAACAATTTCCCTGCTTCAAATTCTGCCAAAACCTCTGGCTCCAATTTGCACTTGAGACAGTAATTTTAATGGTGTTTATTGTTGATGATACCTTGCTGCTTTGCTTTCTTCCTCAACTTTAATTCTCATTCAACAAAGCAGAAATCTAAAGATGGATAATGATATCAGTATGAGAACTTGGGTTTCAAAATAATCAGATTGTGTCTACATGTTTCTTTACTGTACTGTGGTTAGGTTCCCCCTCTTCTCTCCCCCACCCCCCTTTCTGAGGCTTGTAATACAAATCTTACTGGGAGCATTTTTGCATGATGGGAGTAGGGAAAAGAGTGCTACTAAAATCCAGTGTCGCTCTAAGTCAATGCATAGTAGCTTTACTGCGGAGATGGAAGTCATGAGCAGCTTTATGATTTGAATGCTATGTGTCTGATCTTTTTACTTGTTAAACTTTTTGGTGGTTACTGTTTTGCAAGTCCTCTCCAACCCCTTAAATTATTTTTTAAGTGACTGCTGTAATTTGGCATAGTCTGTTTCCTGTACTAGGAAGTATGACCTTTTGGCCATATTAAGATTTCCTTCAGTCTATTTGTTTATATATATAATTTGCAATAGAAGTGACATTCTGTAGCTTATAAATAACCATGCTAAACAGAATTTCATAATTTTTAGTGTCTGTTTTCAGCTTGTTCTTCTTGTTGCTTTTTTTTGTAAACTAAGCTCATAGCTAATTGGAAAATCAAGTTTGTCTGAAATGTTTTAATTAACTGTCTTAATAAATATTTACGTAACAGTCTTAATATCTGAACCATTTATTGATACAAATGCTTATATATAATATAATACTATTACTTAAACAATACTATATCTTAGTGTGTTTATATATGTGTGGAAATATGTCTAGATGTGTTATATATAGAGAATAATATAAAACAGAAACTGTAACACTAAGGATATAATTTAAGATATCAAAGGAAGAAAAAAAAATCTAACTTTGACACTTCGTCTGACAACTGTGTACCATTTATGAACTATGGAACAGGGTTTCTCAGCCCGTGGGTGGGATCTAAAATTGTGTGGCCAGAATGTTTCAAAGGGCGCTGGTCCCAAAGGGCTGACTGGGTTCGCCTCCCTTCTCCAGGCACTGTAACCTCTGGAGTCCCAGCGCCACATAGATTTGTCTGAGTTGTAATGATGAAGGGAGTCTGGGTAGGCCAAATTTGAGTGAGTGGCACTGCAATCCCATGAGCTAGGTCACAAGTCCACACACACAAATTTGGTCCAGTCGGGGGGCTGAGCCAAACCTGTGCAGCACTGCAACCCTGGAGGTAGCAACGCCCAGAGCCAAGCCCGGCCAGCCCCACAGCACAGGAGCTGCAGGAGCTGTGACTGTGGAGTCACTGCCAGGCTGGACCCAACTCCCCTGGAGGCAGGACCCAACTGAAACCACCCCAGGACATCCACCCCCAGACTATGTATTGGGCAGTAGCATAGCCGGGGGGGGGGGGAGCAGGGGGAGCAGCTGCTCCCCCTGTGGCTGAAGCGGTGTCTTAAAAAGTGCCGCCCGAGCCCGGCTCTGGCAGCGGGGCTCGGGCGGCGCTTTAAAAGGCCTGCGGCTCTTGCAGTCGCTGGGAGCCGCGGGCCTTTTAAAGCGCTGCCCGAGCCCCGCCGGCGCTTTAAAGGGCCCGGGGCTCCCCGCAGCGGCTGGACCCCGGGCCCTTTAAATCACCGCCGGGGAAGCTGGTATGGTCCGGCATGGCATACCGGCTCTTGCCGGTACGCTGGACCGGACTGGCGAGGACCTGCCACCAAAGACCCGGAGGCACTGCCGGATTTAGTACAGGGGGAGCCTTGAGAGGCGCCTTTTTATAGTGCCGCTTCCTCTGTGCTCCGGACCTGGCTGCGCTACTGGTATTGGGTCACGACAGGCCATAAACATTTACAAATGAGTCCTTAGCCCAAAAAGTTTGAGAACCGTTGCTATAGAAGATACTACTTTTGACAAATGTGGCTGCCATTTATGAACTGCAGATCTTTAGGATATATTTTTTTAAGGAGCTTAGTTATAACTTTCTCTTTCACAGAACATCACAGTTGATAAGAGGAATTCCATTTTAATCTGCTGTATAACTTCAGTTGAAAAAATCTGTTACAGGCACACCAGAAAAAGCATTTGAAATCAGTAACTTCTACATTTTTTTTCTTTCCTCCATGACTGACTTTTTTTTTTTTAAGACAATGTGCAAATAATTATATTCAAAAGTAAACTTCTTTGCCAGAATTCAGTAGCAGAATCTTGAAACATTTTTGTGGTATCTATGTTACAG
Source organism: Macrochelys suwanniensis (assembly GCA_033296515.1). Classification (NCBI taxonomy): domain Eukaryota; kingdom Metazoa; phylum Chordata; order Testudines; family Chelydridae; genus Macrochelys; species Macrochelys suwanniensis. The sequence continues at coordinate 115,239,392 of CM065778.1, read as the reverse complement.
GCATTTAGGGAAGCTGCTATTCACTGGCTCTGTCCAGCACTCTCCATTTATTTCATTTTGAGGTTTTTGAATAGTTGGATAGGGCCCTGTAGCTGAAAAGAGAAGTTGTTCATTCCCTTCTGCAATTGGAAAACCGTACTACAGTATGTAGGAATGACTACATGCTGTCAGTATTTCTTAGAATGGCAGTTTTGGGCATTTTTTAAAAAAGGCAGTATTAACAGTCTATATGGGGAATGTTGCATGGTATTTTTAGTGTATAGCACATGTGCTCAAAGATTGTTACCGTTATGCATGATATTGAAAGGCAAAATATAAATCTACATAGCATTTTGGGGAAACAGATGATGTATTGTCATTGTCTTGACAACTGGCTGAACATAATACACATTAACTGAGAAAGTAGAAACTGCCACACAGAGTTGGCAGCATTAGTAGATGGATTTTCATTTGGGATTTCTAATAACTTATAAAGATAATTCATGATGTAGTTAATTAACAATAATTTCAGTATATACTTCTTCCCAAAAGGCCCGTAGAGTGTACAATGCTTTAATTTGTTAAATATTTGTGGGGATGATTTTGCAGTCCTTCAGTACATAAAATTGCCATTGACTGACTTCAGTGATATTTGTGTGTGAAACGTCTGCTGGATATGGACCAAAGTTTGAAGTGCACAGCATGTTTTCTGTATTAAGTGTTCTGAAGGGAAAGAACAACATATATCATTTTAATAGTGAACTCTAAAGTCAGGTATGATGCATTAATTCAGAAGGAGAAGCTTGGCAGTATCATTCTAAGACCGATAGTGGACACATTCCTTTGCCGCAGGATCATAGCCTGGTAGTTGTTGATCAGTCTTAATCCTGCAATTGATAGATTTAAAATTCCTGCTTTCTGTATTGGAAGCTGAGTAGTTTAACCATGGTAGAATGTTCTTATATTCTGTAGGCATCAGTGGTCCAGTTTTCTTACCCAAGAGCCACATATTCTTTAACGTTTATGCTTTTGTACATATTTAAAATACAGATGTTGACTTGCCTAGAATGAATGAAAGTAATAGCTTGTGGCCTGTTACTCTTCAAATGTAATATTAGTTGTTTCCCTTAACTCTCTTCCCTCCCCCTCCCTCACTTAAAGCATTTATTTTGATGTTAGACATTTTGTGTGTGTCCAGAAACTCTGAAATATGCTATTTTTCACCCTGTTTCTGTGTATATTCAGGTATAAATCTAAGAAAAATTAAACAGGCTTTTCAAATTTGTCGTGTGTGTGAGTGATGGGTTGTGCTCCCCACACCAGCCCTGAGAGAATTGAATTAGGCCAGGTTGGCTCACTCATCTGACCGAGCTGCACTGGGGGAAATTTAGGCAGTGGGGAGGCTGCTAATTAGAAGGAGACTCACCTATGAGGGAACATGTGGGGCTTCTGTAAAGCCAGGAGACTGGCAACCGTTTTGCAGAGGGGAAGCCTGCAGTCTCTGCCTGAAGTAAGGAAGGAATGGAGCCCCTTAGAAAGGGTTTATCTAGGAGGCCAAATCAGTGGCGTAGCCAGGTTTAGAGCACAGGGGTAGTGGCGCTTTAAAAAGGCGCCTCCCCGTTCCCCCTGTACTCATCTGGTGGTGCTTTAAAGGTCCCGGGGCTATAGCTGCTGCAGAGCCCCCGGGCCCTTTAATGCGCCGCCGGAGCTCCGGCAGCAGGGCTCCGGTGGCCCGCGGCTGCAGGAGCTGTGGGCCTTTTAAAGCCCCACCCCCCCCAGCCCGGCTTTGGCAGCGGGGCTCGGGCAGGGATTTAAAAGGCCCACGGTTCTTGCAGCCGCAGGGAGCCACGGGCCTTTTAAATCCCTGCTCAAGCCCGGCTCCGGTAGCGGGGCTGCGGAGGGGACACTTTAAAAGACCTGTGGTTCCCCGCAGCGGCAGGAGCCGCGGGCCTTTTAAAGCGCCCCCCCCCCCCCCCCCCCCCGCCCGGCTCTGGCAGCGGGGCTGTGACGGGGGGGAGGGAGGCACTTTAAAAGGCTCCTACTGCTGCGAGGAGCTGCGGGCTTCTTAAAGTGCCCCCCACCTCCCCCCCCGCTCCGGCAGCGGGGCTCGGGCGGGGATTTAAAAGGCCCGTGGTTCTTGTAGCCGCGGGCCTTTTAAATCCCCTCCCGGCTCCGGCAGCGGGGCTAGGGGGAAGCGCTTTTTAAAAGGCCCACGGCTCCCCGCAGCAACAGGAGCCGCAGGCCTTTTAAAGCGCCCCCCCGAGCCCGGCTCGGGCGGTGCTTTTTAAGGCGCCGCTTCTCCTCACAGGGGGAGCGACCGCTCCCCCTGCTCCCCCCCTCCCCCCCCCCCCCGGGCTATGCTACTGGGCCAAAGAGACTATGAAGGTTGGAGATTGAAAAGCTTGAGGAAGCATGGTAGGAAGTAGACCAGGAAAGAAAGAAGTAGGTGTCGCTGCAGACCGTAACTGCTTGCAGTAGGGCCCTGGACTGGAACCCAGAGTAGGGGACAGGCCTGAGTTCCTGTACCATCCACTGTAGAGTGGTATTGCTAGGGGCAGTGAATAGGAAGACTGCTGAAATCGCTGTGGGAGTTCAATAGTCAGGGCAGCAGGCATGAGGACTGCTAGATGCTGCTTGTGTTGAGAGAGTTTGAAAGACTTTCCTGGATGGGGAATCACAGTGTGACTTGTCTGGAGGGCCGAGTCACAAAGCAGCCACGCTGCAACTCTGTAAGCAAGAGGAGAGCTGCAAATGTAGAGGGGAAGAAAGGAGGTATTGAACCAGATGGAACTAATCCCTAGAATTGCCAGAAGGAGGCACCACCCAGCAGTGTGTGTGTACTCCATGACAATCTGGTATAACTGACTTTTTTGGAATGATCTGCATTGTGCTTTGAAGAGATCAAGACACTTAGAAGTAGCATGGCCACATTTCTGTGCCAATAAATACTTGTTGAAGTTTGGTCAGAAATGAGTGGTGGTTCAGACTATTTAACCAACAGAGCTTTTAAAGTCTTCAGGCTGTAATTGTTTTCCTCATGAGAAGAAATGAGGTAGAAGAAAAATCCTGTAAAGGGAGCAGCTACAAGAATCTTTTAGGTTTGTTGTGTTTGTTGTGTGTGTTTGCTAAAATTTCTGACAAGGTTCAATGTTGAAAACTGGTTAAAAATAATAATGTCCAGGTGGGTATTTGCAACAGTAGTGGTGAACTCCTGCTATGCATAAACCAAAAATATGTTGTGTGCCATTCTTCATGGTGCATTTGTATTTCCTTTCAGTCCCTTTTCATCTTCACTTCCGCTTACCACATTACCATTTACTTTTATTATGATAGCACCCATATGCCTCATTTATTATATGCTAGGTGCCTTGCTCACTTATAATGAAGTACGTGTCCAACGAATGTACAGTCTGTATATAGGAGACCACAAAGCCAGGAGGATAAAACAAATGAGTGGAGGAGGGTAATCTTGATTAGATTAATAAGTAGAAGTGTCAACACACCAACTGTCTGGTCCAGTGGTTCTCAACATGTGGCTAGGGTGACCAGATGTCCCGATTTTATAGGGACAGTCCCGATTTTTGGGTCTTTTTCTTATATAGGCTCCTATTACCCCCCCACCCCCTGTCCCGATTTTTCACATTTGCTGTCTGGTCACCCTACATGTGGCCCAGTCAGCACACAGCTGCGGCCTATGTGACCTCCTCAGGGCCGTAACTGGGACAGGGTGGGAGGGGCACCTGCCCCAGGCTCAGAGCTGGCGGGGGTGTGTGGGTGCAAAAATGGGGCAACATAGGATTGGGCCCAGCAGTGATAGGCCTCCCCAGCAGGATCAGGCCCAGTGGTGTCAGCCCCACCGTCAGGATCAAGCCCATCAACAGGAGTCAAGGGTGCTCAGTGCTCCCCACCCTGCAAGATCATGTGTCCAATGACCATTGCTGGAGCTGGTACCCTGGCACTAGGACCTCAGTGGCAGGTGGGCAGGGCGAGCTGCATGGCTGCAGCCGAGGTAGGAGACCAGCTAGAGTTGCCAATTTAGGTTGGATGTATTCCCGAAGATTTCATCACATGACATAATCTTTAATGAAATATTAATTTTTAATTCTGCAGACTCCAGGGCAATCCTGGAGGGCTGGCAACCCTAAGACAAGCCAGTGCAAGGAGAGGGCTGCTAGGGGCATGGGGAGGGAAGTGCAGCTGGTGCATGGGAGACACTCTTGGAGCGGGGACTGGTAGCTGGGGGCTGTTCCTGCATGGGGGAGGTTGAGTGCAAGGAGCAGTCCTTGGGGGGGAAGGTGGGTTGGGGCAGGTGCTGGGAGCAGTCCGTAGGTGGGGGGCTGGGTCCATGTAGGGCAATCCCTGAATGGAGGATGCTGGAATAGTCCCTGGGAGTGCCATTCTGCCCTGAATAGGGCACCCTGTCTCTGCAGGGCAGGCACATGATCCAGCCCAGTGTTGGGAGGGGTCTGAATGCTGGAGGGACAGTCCCAGGGGGGTTGGGTGATAGGGGGGGCAGTCTGGGGAGAGGCTGGAGGCAGTCCCTGACTGGGCACCCTGCACTGGGCAGGACTCTCCATCTCTGCAGGCAGGTTCCACAGCTGCATTCTCTGGGAGCTCAATCCAACCACGCCACCAGCGGCAGCGTGGAAGTGAGAGTGGCAATACACCATGCCACCTTTACAGTAAATTAATTTTAACAGTTAAATGTTTTGACTTTTTTGCTAATTTAAAATACTCTTGGTAAACATTTGCCAGTGTTGATATGAAAGGTACTACACTGATCTGAATTTTATTGCTGTCATAACAAATACTGAACCTTATTATTTTTGGTAGATGTATAGGTAGTATATCGTGTGGATGCTGCCCACATAACAAATAGAGAGCTGCATAGGTGGCCCGCAATGGTAAATAAGTTGAGAACCATTGGTCTAGCAGGTACTGAGTGATTTGTAGGGATCATGGCAGAGAGGGCCAGAAAGGCAAAATGTGTTGGTCCAATGGATCCTCCCTTCACCACAGTGTTAAATGTGAAAACTGAAGTTATATAGTCAGAACAGCAAGTCTGGATGATGATCTTGGCATATGCTTTGTTTCTAGATGATTCTGGTCTGAGCAGTCTGGAGGAGTTAAAGTGGAACCTCCTCTCTGGAAAGATCCCTGCTCTTAAGAGCTGTTTACACAAGGACATCCAGGAAAATTAATCCAAATTAACTAAAAGTGGATTAATTAAATGGGACACATTAAATTGCTGTGTGGATGCTGCCATTCAGAATTAAAGTGACATTAATTCAGTTCAGTTTACTTTGGAAGTGAATTAATGAGTTACTGATCCTGTTACGTATGTATATTCTGAATGATTTTTCAATAAGTTTTTAAATATAGTTTTACTACAAGGGATAAGAACAGTGCTTGACTTTTTAAAAATAATTTGATAGAATATTTTGTACTCCCATTTTCTCCTTTTGTGTAAATATAGCTTGTTTGTTTTTAGATACACCTAGCCAATATGTTGTTCCTTGAAAGGTACATAAATTAGCCTGAAAAAATCACCATTAGAAGCATGCCAGATTAAAATAGTTAGCGGAGTGCATCAGGGATGTGTCTAGCCCTGAAATTAAGATACCTGAGACGTAGAATATATACCCTACACAGCTGTCTAAACACCCAAGTACTGTAATGCCTACCATTAAAGATGACCTACACATACTAATAAGGGTTCTAACTGGCAAATACCTATCCATCACAGGCGTGGTAAAGAGAGAATTTGTCTTAGTTCAGAATTTCTTAGGTGTGCATTAGATCCTTGGCTACTGCACTTTGTTTTTTTGAACATCTCTATTAAACAGTTGGCAGTGTAATACACTTAATTCTCAAAAGTTTATGCTGTGATTCATAACATAATCATGATTAGTATATCAAAGCCAAAGATGGATTTTATATGGCTATCCACAATACGCTTTTGTTTAAATAAAATATGGCCAGGGTCTTTTGGTAGTGGGATTGCATCTATGTAATTCACTCCTACGGGGAATATGTCTAAACTCTAATTAGATGAGGATAGATTAAGGGTAAGTGTGACTTGAATTGATTTAAAAACACTCAAGAGACTTGCCCAGCTGGTAGTGAAGCCCTAAAACAATTTGAGAATCTGTGTGAGAGTGAGAGCTCAGTTTAGTACTGGGAAAAAATCCACAAGGACTGAGAAAAATACTCCAGAACCAAATCCACAGGAGTGTGTGTACGTGTCTTTATATATGGTACTTAGATCAACTAATCTGTTCCATAATACCATATCTCACCACTGACTATTGCCCTGACCTAAATCCAACAGTGAAAAGACCTCCAAACATGGTACTGTAAATCATACAGATTACATCACATGCACTGCTCCGTGCACATAGATTTCTTGAAATGAAAACACATCTGAAATTATTTTTCACTGCTTTTTTTTTTTTTGCATAGCATTTTAAAATTGTGATTCTTTTTATTGCATCCAGTAGATCATGTTGTCACTTCAGCTGTCTGTTCGTGTTCTCTCTCTCTCTCTCAAATCACCAGTGAACTATTAAGGGGTGATTTTTCACAAGTGAAGATAAATGATTCCAACCTGTTATATAATTACTCAAAGTAAAATATTGGAGACCTTAATAAAACAGAAGCCTGTTTAATAGTAGATAATCATTCTCTGTGTTAAGAAATTCTGGTTTATTTGTGCACACAGATACTTTAACTCAATACATTCTGAGTTGGCATTTCTGAGTGCAGTGGTAGACTGTACAGTAGTTTGTGTACGTGCTTGCCTTAGTGAAATTTAAAGAACTGTCACACCACTGAACTGTCAGAAGTGGCCTGACCATCAGGGCTTACTTGCAAGTGCCTGTAATAAGCTGCTTTTTGGGAACTCTGTGGGATTGATTCTGAGCTGTTGAACTCTCTCACACCTATTGAATATCAATGAAAGCTGATGGTGATGAGTACTGATGCAGTGATATCCATTCCCCTCCTGAAGAAGTGTTTAAGATCTCTGATGATTTATTTTTGCTTCAGTAGTGTCAATACTGCAGTCTAAAATTACTACATCAAGTTATCTGGGAACTGAGCTTATTCTAGCTGCAGAATGCTTTGGGCCTTTTAAATTCCCAGCACCAGTTACTTCAGATTTTGAGCAAGATGATGATGAATAAATATAAAGGTTGAGGCAGAAAAAGCACAACCTGGAGCAGTCAGACAGCAAGATGGCTCATTAACTGAAGCTGTAACCTTGAAACCATCTGAAAATCTCAGTGCTTTGTCACTTAAAGGAATCCCAAGACAGAACAATTTACAGTAGCTTGACTTGCCACAATGAATTCATCTTAATTGTAATTTCATGTTATCAGACACAAGAATTGTGTAGTATCTAAAACACCAAAATTAAGTTCAGTTCTAATTATATTAAAGAAATTGCATTAGCTAGCATAATAGCTCATCACAGTCATTGTGCATGGAGAAATTAACTCTCTATTTGTATCCTGAAGGCATCAGGCTAAACTCTGATTTAGGATTTGGGGTAAGAACTCATTAAGCTAACGGGAATATTTCTCCGGCTCTTTCCAAAAAGTACTGTGTAATTCACAGAAGCTGAGAAAGTAACAAATATGGGAATCCTACAGGACAAATGGTAAGTAACTGATCTGCAAACCAATGAGACTTGCAGGGTGAGATCATTTTTTTTTTTCCAACATGAAACCATTTTAAAATCTGTTTTTAAGGCCTGTTGCTCCTCTCCTCTCTTCTGCTGGAATGGTTTCAGTTGAAACTCAACCCTTAGTTACTTCCAGAGCGTCTCTTAGTTTTAGCTGGCACAAGCCAGTACAATTCTAGTCTAATATCTATCAATGAAGTGGTTCTGGAAATAGAGCCACCAGCCAAGGGAGACTTAGCACAGGTTAGTTTCCTTAAAACTCATCCTTTAGTTTGCTGATATTCTGTATGTTCAGTTGAAGCGACAAAGAGTCCTGTGGCACCTTATAGACTAACAGATGTATTGGAGCATAAACTTTCGTGGGTGAATACCCACTTCTTCAGATGCATGCAGTGGAAATGTCCAGGGGGAGGTATAAATATGCAGGGAAGAGTCAGGCTATAGAGATAACGAGGTTAGTTCAATCAGGGAGGATGAGGCCCTCTTTTAGCAGTTGAGGTGTGAACACCAAGGGAGGAGAAACTGCTCCAATACGTCTGTTAGTCTATAAGGTGCCACGGGACTCTTAGTCTGGATCTGTAGAAGCGACAAACACGGCTACCCCTCTGATGTATGTTCAGTTGTTAGGTCTGTAACCTATTTCTAACTGACTTTCCCCTTAGCGGATAGTCACCAGTCTGTTGTAATTGCACCCTACTTTTGGATGGATCTAACATGCTTCCAAGCCAACTGGGTCTGGACAGGTTCCAGACACTGTTTCTAGCTCTGGAACTCTAAAGCACACTCCCAGGTGTAGACTTCCCCCCTTCTGGCACCATTCCTTGGGATTTGGGACTACACAATCCAACTACCTTAGGCCCTGAAGCCAGTCATGAGTCCTCCAAACCCTCTCCAGTAGCTTATACGTGTTCCCTGCCCACCCCAGGTTACACCTTGCTGTGAGTGCTCTGGTTTATAGTTTAACTTTTCAGGGTCCAAGTGGCAGATAAAGTAAGGAACAACATAAGATTTGCATAGGAGTTTAACCATATACAGGAGTTAGAAATGTAGAAATAAAACAAACCCTAGATGCTCTCTCCCTTAAGTCTATGCTCATCCTTTTTGTGAGTTTTAGGGACATCCTGGTGTCAGGTGGGTAGACTTTTCCTGCCTTCTGCAGTCTCTGTTGTCTGCCAATAGTCAACCATTAGGGAGAGGGGAGAGATGGGGACAGAGAGAGAGAATGTCCATAAATAAGTTTTCTGTTCTCTTTGTCATTAATGTCAGAATTCCAGTTGGGTGGTTAGGCCCAGCCCCTATGGAATCCAAGAATGGAAAACCAATTTCCTTCAGCCCAGCCGCTACTTGTTGGAAAACCATTGATCTAGGCACAGACCCGTTTGTTTCGAAGACAGTCACAGTTGATGGCTCTTGGGTTAGTCCTTCAGGGAGGTGGTGTCAGATGTTACAATAAGATATCCTTGATCTGTCCTTGACAACTCTGGTGTGACGGGGAAAGGCCAGAGGGCTATAGGAAATTGGTAAGGAACCAGTATGTTAGCCCCAGGCTAAACAAATCCCTGATACCTTATGGCAGTTGCTCCAGGTTAATCAAGACACCTGGGGCCAATTAAGAACTTTCCAGAAGGCAGGGAGGTTTATTGGGACACCTGAAGCCAATCAAGGACTGGCTGGAACTAGTTAAAAGCCTCCCAGTTAGTCAGTGAGAGGGGAGGAGCTGTGGAAGGAGGTTGCATGTGAGAAGCTGGGAGCAAGAGGCACTAGGAGCTGAGAGTAAGAGGACGTACTGCTGGAAGATCCTGTGGTGAGGATAAAGAAGGTGTTGGGAGGAGTCCATGGGGAAGTAGCCCAGGGAGTTGTAGCTGTTGTGCAGTTGTTCCAGGAGGCACTCTAAACAGCTGCAATCCACAGGGCCCTGGGCTGGAACCTGGAGTAGAGGGCGGGCCCAGGTTCCCCCCAAAACTCCCAACTCCTGATCAGACACAGGAGTTAACCTGGACTGTGGATTCTACCAGAGGGGAAGATCTCTGAGGCAAGCAAAATCTGCCAATAAGCGCAGGACCCACCAAGGTAGAGGAGGAACTTTGTCACAGCAGTTACAGTTACATACTCAAAATGTGGGTTAAATTCTTCAAAGCAGTGGTTACAATGTCAAATGAGGGTGATGGATCCAGACCGTACAACACAGGGGGGTTGGACTATTCCCAAGTGAGTACTCAATGTTGTTCACAAGGAAATTTAATAGTTGGGTGGCATGGGGAAGGGGCAGGAGAGGATCCACTAAAAGTAACCATGAAATAGCGGTCAACAAGGTAGGAGTATAATCAGGAAAAATAGCACAAAATGGAAGTCTAAGGAAAAGAGTCTCATTAAGAAGTTGGTAGTCAACAGGGTCAAAGGCATTGGAGACTAAGATAAAGAGACCCATAGAGCTAGAAAGGAAAGGTTATTAGGGAATTTTATGAAGGTAGTTTCAGTGCAGTGAAAAGGGTGGAAGCCAGACTGGAGGGAATAGTCTGGAAAAGAGGAAATAATTGGGCAAATAGGCTGCTCAGAGTGTTTGGAGATAGAAAAGGAAAGTTGTGGGTTATAAACAGAAATGGGTTCCTTTTGGATAGAACATCATGCTTGTGTTCAAATGAAACTGGGAGTGTAAGGGGGGAAGCAATTGAGTTGACAAATAGAAATGTTTGAGGTGGAGAACTGAAGTGACCTTAAAGTGAGGCTGACTGGAAATGACATCTCTCTGAAGCAAGAATACACTGTTTAAGATTTTTAATACATTTTAGACAAGGTTATTACAACCTTAGGGTTACTGATAATCAGTCTATAACACATGGAAAGCTGTATTTCACACATTTTAAAAATAGGAAAATGTACATATGGGATGTATCCATGGAGTTTAGGGTGATGGCACAAATTCATCTCTCAGTATGTAAAACAATAATATATAGGATTTTACTACCCAGGCTGAAACATAAATAACTATCCACATTGATGAGGCAAACTTCTTTCTCATGCATAGCATCTAATGACACCAAGTTGCTGTACCTAGTTGTGGTCTTGAATCAGTTAATCTCTCTCTGTTCCTTTTTCTCTATACAGTCAGTCCATTTCCAGATTTTACTTTATTGCCACAAAGTTCATATTTCTACCCTTTCTGCATGGAACTTCCTTTTCCCCAACTCATACAAGCCTACAACCTTACCTCAGGATCCCAAATGGTGTAAAAATGTATTTGCTTATTGTGGTTTCTTAGAGCTCCTCATGCATTTTAAGCTGTAATTTTTTCTCTGGTTATGCATGAAGAAGAGCATCCAAAAACAGAGAATAATTGTGTTTGAACTTTGGTTTTGCAAATCCCAAACTAGTGGTGGTTCTGATCTGTTCCCTATTTTTTTTTTTTTTTTGCATACTCCAAACATAGATTTTGGAGAGCAGATGGTTCCAGATAATGATTCTGGGTGTGGCCCATTTTTAGTGGAAAATAATCAGATGCTGAGGGTATCTTCTGAGGAAGCAAGATTTGAGAAAGGACAATAATCTGAAATTCAGAGCTGAGATGTTTTTTGAGCAAAGGCATAACAATTGAGTCCTTCAGTGAAGCTGGCATCCTGCCATACTGCCAGAAGGCATTTGAAAAAAAATCTACTTTGGTGATAGCTCCTGAACTTCCTCACTGTCATTCATCACCCTAGAGGAGCATAGCTCTTATAATTCAATATGGAGCACACTCTTTTTGACCAGACTTGGTCTTTTCTCATCTGGTCAAAACAACAAAGCAATGAACTGTAGTAGTTTATATCAGTACAGATGCGAACTTTCTGGAGTACATGCCTTATCAGTTTTAAAGACTTTGTATAATAAAATTCCATTATGGTGAGATAATACCGTATATTTCAAATATGGTTACTAGTTTCCTTTTTCCATGATGATATTCTAAGCATGGTGGGGGCAGGGGAGGTAACTCCTGGTTTTTTTTAGTACTGTCCCTACTTTTATTGCTTAATATAATGCAGAATAGAAAAGGTAACATAGAAATGTCAAACATTCAGGGACAACGTGCATGTGAATTTAGCAACGACATCTTAAGACTCCATGCAAGGTTCTAGAAAAAGTATAGGAAGAATGTGATCCCTGACCCCAGGGAGTAACCTCAATAATTCTAAGTTACTATAGCCCTCAAGAAGAAATTGCAAACTTGATTAGGGCAAAATTAGAAACTGTGCTGACTTTTAAAAAACAAAAAAAAGAAGCTGTCTAAATTCTGTTATAAAGGATTTAGATTATCTAAATTATGAGATGAGAGAGAAATGGAAGATGCATTTTAAGTGCCAGGACTATTTATTAATATATACAAGTCACTATCAAATGTTATGTTATTTTGGGTACTTTCAATAAATGCTCTTGCACTGAACCTAGACCTTAGCATCAGAAAAGGTGGTAGTAGTTCTGGTTGAGTTTCCTAGGAAACCAACAGATTAGGCCAAAAAGCAACAGTGTATTGGGAAGAATATTAGAGTTATTAGATTTGAGGATTGAAGGATTTGGCACAAATTTGGGATTTTTAAACTCTGCTCTATTTTGTACTCCTGTTTATTGATGACTCATGAGAAATCAGTACTAGCCTGTAGATACTCTTGGTTTTAACAGTCTTCTGAAGCTCTGCTTTTACTTAGTTTTCTTTACTCTGATTTACATGCTAATTTTGATATATCAAAGCACCTCTCTTAAATCAAGCAGTTCTTAAATTAAAGCATGTTATCCTATCAGTTAAACAAGAAAACAGCTGTTAAACATATTTTCCAGTTATATGGGCTGCAAGCCTGTTTTAGGGTTTTGGAATATGATCAAAAACACTTGCCTGGTGAATTAGTTTAAAACAGGATTTATAGGTAAAAGTCTCTATAGGGGAAACCCTTCTCCTTTTTGACAAAAAAAAAAAACAAGGAAACAAACTTTTGAAAATGAACACACTTGGGACAACAATGATTCAAGGCTGTGGCAGAGTTGCTGTCCTAACATGGCCTGCAACAACTTTCCCTCAGTTTCCCCCAATGTCTTTTGGTCACCTCTGGCCAGAAGACTGTCCTGACTCTACAGCCAGACTGCTTTGCAGAGTCCTCCCACTTCAGGGGCCACAAGGTCCATTACTAAAGTACAACAGAAATGTAAACAAAACAAACTTTCAGCATGGCTGGGCTCAGTTGGCCATCTCTTCCTCACAAGTGTGCCTCATCCACTACAGTTTGTACTCTGTACCTTCAGAAACCCCACTGTCCAGGGGACTGGCATGCTTCTCCCCTCACTCGGTGGTTCAGGCTGGCTACAGGTCCTCAGGGCCCCCATCTCCAGTCAGGAATCCCACTCACCTCAAGAGTAGCCTGTCTGGTCTGCTTCTTCCTTCTCAGCCTTCTCTCAGGCTGCTTTCCAGAGAGATGGGAAACTCTCCACCTCTTCTTCTATGAGCCTTCCCTCTTCCCCCTAGCTATTTACGAGGAGAAAACCCATTGCTGGGTTTTATTTCTGGTTAGGCCTTGCTCACCCTTCAGGTGCACACAGGCTGGGTAACTGGCATCTCCGGGTATGTCTACTCAGGGATTAAAAAAACCTGTTTAGACATTTGGGCTCAGGCTGAAGCCCAAGCTCTGGGACCTGTGGGGATGGAGGGTTCCAGAGCTCAGGCTCCAGCCCAAGCTCTAACGTCTACACAGGCCAGCTGTGGCTGTGCCGTGGGTCTTTTATGCCTGTATAGACATACCCTCAGGCCCATATTAACCCCTTCATGGTGTGTGTGTGTGTGTGTGTGTGTGTGTATAGGAAGCACCTCATCACAGAGGCTTTTAACTTCTATGAGAAGAGAGAATGGGAAGATTGAGACTTCAGTGTCAGTGTGTTATTTCTATCACATCCCAACTTACTTATGTGCTCATTACACGCAACATTAGGAAAGGAGCACTCAATGAAATGAGGTGATTAGGTGGTTTATGATTAAAGTGAAAAGTAAAGGGAATAAAATCCTTAAATGTGGCATGGATGTTACTTATAAAAACAGTAAGAGACTCAGATGGCAAGAGTACTGCTGAACCTAAGGAGAGCTGGAATGGCAAGAAATAAAATAAAGGCCTAAATGGAGAGGTTTGAGAGGCTATTTGAGCCAAACAGAAATTTGGAAATCTTACCCCTAGTGAAGCCAGTAAACAGAAGCATAAATTATGGATCCAATTAATAACGGGAACGTAGACCGGGCAAAATGGATTTGAAGAGCAAATGGCTAAAAGTGTTTAAAAACAAACAAGATTATGTAAGCATACTGGAAGCATAGTATCCCACATCTGCCTACTGTGGGGTTCTTACAACTCCGTACAAAGTTCTGCTGATGGCCACTATCAGAGACAGGATACGGAACTAAATGGACCCGGGGTCTGATCGAGTCTGGCAATTCCTATATTCCTACATACACAATAATGAATCGTACAGAGCAGGTAAACTGGGCACTTCTGTTCAGCCTTGAGAATATAGGAACAAGAGGACATTCTGTGAAACTCAACAAGTTTAAAATTGATAAAAGGAAGTCTGTATATATACAAAATATGTTTATCGTATGGAACTCACTGACAAAAATATATCAAGGAAAGCTGCTAGGATTTTAAAAAAAAAAATCTAGAAACCTATCTGTATAATGAGAAAATCCAGTTACATTAGATCACCCTAAAAGGGATATAAATCCTCATGCTTTAGGCTATAAACACTATATCCATTAATTGGTGGAGTTAGGAAGAATCTCTGTGAGTGCCGATTATTCCATAACTATCAACTAGTAGGTTCCTTGCATCTTCCTTTTGAAATATCTGGTATTGCTCATGGTCCGATTCAGGATACTGAAATAAATGGACCGGTCCTCTCCGTTCCAGTGTGACAGTTCCTTTGTTCAGTGTCCATTACCCAAAACTATCCGAAGTAAATTATAAACCAACCTTCAATAGTCTAATTTAAAATGTTTGTCAAATGCAACCTTCACCCTCTCCCCCCCCCCCCCCCCCCCCCCCCCCCGGAAAAACAAAAACAACCCAGTAACTCCTGAACACTACAAAAACAGTTAGCCTGTGCTACTTATGTTTATTAGTTAATCTGTTGAGTTTTGACTTTAAAAAAAAAGTTTTTCTTTCCTGATTTATTTATAAACAGTTGTATGCTGCTATTTTAATATAACCTGAGTTTAGGACAAAATATTCAGGGTAATATTTATTTTTGTTTTTTGGCATGTTCAGGTCGGCTGCACATTTTGTTATTTTACTTTTTTTCTTTCCATCCACTTCCCTTAAGTCAGGAACCACAGCTTCCTGTAATGTGGTTTTCAGCTATTCTCTAAGGAAATTGAATTTCTAGATTCTAAAGCTGCCCATTTCAAGATCAAGAGCTCTTTCTTTCTTTCTTAAAACATTTATGAAACTATATAGTTTAGAAATATTTTAATCAGCCTTATAAACGTTCTTTTTCTCTTTAAAAACATAGAAAGAAAGCAGAAGGAATTTAAAGATAAAGGCACACTGTCTTGAAGCTTAATAATATCAACATAGGCATTAGGAATTTAAAAACATTTTATTATAGAAAGGAAAACACCCTTAAGAATTTTAAATACGTTGTCTGGTTTACAGACTTAACATTCCAAAGAGATATGGAAAATAACTCCTTTTTATTCTGAGCTTATGAAATTAATAGGAGCTCTTGTTAACCCTCTCTGAGGAACAGAGTAAATTTTGTGAAATACCAAGTTTTATTTGAAAAGATATTTACCTGTATATTAAAATAAACAGTTATTGTTACTTTAAAGTAAGAAATTATAATTTATATTTGTTTAAGTGATGATATATATATATATATGGGAACAACATGGTTGTGATTGAGGGTAGTGTTTTGGGGTTGGCTTTTTACAGTTCAGTTTTTTTCTGAAATGATACAACTTAAATAATGTGAACGGAACTGTCAAGCTAGTAATTTTGTCCTCATTTCATGAGTTTTATATATTTTGGGTTAGCGCAAGTACTAAACTTTAGCTGCAAGCCTGGGGAAATTATAAATAAAATAATAGTACATGTACTTTACATTCTCTAACAAGCTTGCTGTTTGCAGATTTAACATCACTTTCTAGGCAAAAAACTAAGTAAATAGTGAGATTAGTAAATTTCTTACATCTCTTAAAGCTTGCAATAAAAAATAACACATAGCTATAAAATGTTTTTCTAACTGATATTTAAAATGGGTGGCTGACTAGATAATGGTTACATAACAATTAATAGATGAGATGGAAGATAGTTTAGGTGATAGGTCATGGAGCTTTTTGCTTCTATATCTATTTCCTATACAGGCGAGTCACATCTTAGGCGCATTTAACATGCGCGAATTCAGCTTTGCGCGGTCGCCAAAAACAGAAAAAAAAAGAAAAATAACCATTTTAAAACGGCATCGGTACTGCGGGCAATTCCGTCCGCCATTCAACTCAATGGAGTCTCAACATACGCAGTTTTTCGCTTTACGCGCTCAGCGCAGAACGTAACTCTAGACCTGTATACTTCAGATATATCATAATATAAAACTGTTACCATATGTTGGTGGTTCAGAGGAAGTGCAATCAAGTTACAGTAGGGTACTTGGAGTAAGATCTCTTTTTATAACTAAATTCCTTCCTCATTTGTGCAGGGCAAATACTCAAATTTTGTATAAATGCATTCAGTTTGGTCATTTTCACACCCATTTTGGTTTTAGTTTTACTCTCTCAAAGGCATGTTTTAAGACCGTACATATAAGTAAGTATTTGCATCTGAAGCAGTATTGTATATGGCATGCTATTTGGAACACTCCCTTTCCCCTCCCCGCCCTCCTCTCTGACTTGGTAATGGGGTAGTACCTGTAGAGCAGAGCCTGTGTTCTGCACCAAACCAAGTTCTGGAGAAGCTGAGCAAGAAGGTAGTTGCGGGGAGGGAAGGGGTTACTCCCATGCTGAGCCAAATAAGACAAGTGCCATTCTGGTCCATTCTCTAAAGTCCCAGATTCATATACCCTCATTCACATTGGTTACTGTCACTAGTATTCTGACTCCCTTGAAAGGGACTACTTGTGTGAGTTGCTGCTCACCAGTGTGAAAAAGGGATTTATAACCCGGCCTTCTTGATTTCAGTGGGACTGCTTAATCTGAGAGAGAGAGTGGCAGAATCAGACCTTAAATCAGTTTCGTTCTAAACTCTAACTTCTATATATAGCTAGAAACTGGAATTTCTAGTATAAACATTGTCTGTAAATATACAAAAAAGGAAACAGTTATCTATTTCAGACAAAGTCCTAAAATGAAACAAAACAAACAATATGATACTATACAATAGTATTAGAACTTTCCCAAGTATCTGCCTTCTCTGTTTCTTTATACTCAGATGTGGAGTATTTCTAAGGGTTTCTATTACATGTACAGTCATAAAATACTGCGGTTATTCAAATAATCTTAACCTCAGGATTCCATATTTTATATCTTACTTTCCAACTTATCACTATTTTATGAATAGATGGCATACAGGAAATCCAGATATTTAAAAAAAGATATTTATTTAATAGTGTTCATTAAACCAATTGTGCTCCATTAGAAGCATAACTATATTTTCTTTATTTTGCCATGATTATGATGTGGTAAGGAGTTTGATGTTACGAGCCATTTTCAGCTCCTAGGTTTAAACAGATGCATTCCTCCTGCTTTCACCAGGGCTAAAATTATCCATGTAGGTGCAAAGTGAACTCTTAACTTTAACAGTTTCTGTATAATTATCACTACATTACAAAAATAGAAAGCTAATTTGCAGCTTAAGGGCATATGCTGAATGGTCCTTGAAAATGTAAATCTAATTTAAGATGTTTTTTGAAATAACCAAGATTGCATCCTTCTGCTGCATATTAGCATTTGTATCCCCCTATGCTTCATAGGTCAGATGCAAGATTTATCTTTAACTTTTATAAAGTGTGTTATGTGAGTGAAACAAAGTGCCACATGTTCATCATTTTAATACATAAGCAGTGGTGATAAAGACGGAAAGGCAGAATCTGGCTTCTGCATTTTGTAATGCATTCTCCCTGTACATGAGTTCAGTAAACCTGTTCAATTAAAGTAGTTTTAATTCATTCAGAGTCTGTCTTTCTCTAAAGAGAAGAAAGATGGCAGATCAGATTTTCTATTCTATTTTAAGGCTGTTAAATTGTTACTGTAGGCCTTTGTTAACTTCTCAGTTTATAGCTATAGGCAAGGGTTGGTTTTATATATAATCTTTGATCTGCTATTGACGCCAATCTTCATCTATTTGGGATTTGGCAGTCCACTTCTCCCTTACATACCTTAGGTGGTTTCCTCCCCCACAGCTATCAGAAATGCATGTCCAAACCAGCTTTTTCCCCTTCCAATCTCTTTTTAATTTCATTTCTGCCTTGATGCCTACCGAACACTGGTGTCTGCCAATGGGGAGGCAGGCTAGGAGTTGTGACTATAGCTAATCCTGCAAAACTGTGCTTGTTTTACTATTTCCTCACCTTTCTCCACTCTTGCCCCTCAATTACCACATCCTCCCTGCAATTTTTCTGTTTTATCCACTTGCTGGATCTTGTCATAAAACCAGATTTCATAAACTCTTGTGGTCAGGAAATTTCTTACTAAGTTTGTGAAGTGCCTAGCACAATGGGACACTGATCCATGATGGCAGCATCCAGTCCCTATTGTAATACAAACAATACAAAACAATAAGGTGTTCTCACACCTGATTCAAACCAAAACTATATACTTAAGGTATGAACTGTATTCTGTTAATATTCATTTCAAAAGTCTGATGAACTTTCATTTCTGATTTGCAGAAAAACCCAGGATTACTTGTGGCACCTTAGAGACTAACAAATTTATTTCGGCATAAGCTTTCGTGGGCTACAGTCCCACTTCATCGGATGCATAGACTGGAATATACAGTAAGCAGATATTTGTATACCACCTGATTTTCAGTAAGATTATTGCCATAATTGAAAAACAGCATTTTTCTATGGTGGATAGTTGTTTCCAGAGGGCAGCTAACTCTGTATCGTGCTGCATTTGAAGTCAATGTGGTAGGCAGGAGAGACTACTGTACAGGTCAGTGGATTGGGTCTTGGGACCTTGCTTCAATTCTCAGCCCAGCCTCAGGCTTCCTATGTGACCTTGAGCAAGACATTTAATCTACCCTGAGCTGAAGTTCGCCATCTGTAAAATGAGGTTAATAGTGCTTCCCTACCTCACAGAGATGGTGTTATAAGGACAAGATCTATTAGTATCAGGTGCTCAGATAAAAAAGTGATGATGGGCATATCTACATAGATTCTATAGAGTGAGTGGCAAAACTCCCTTTGAGTTCAATGGTGCAACAGCAGGGATGCAGTTAAGGTCAGCTCACATTTTTCTCCTGTTACCCCTCCACCGACACACACCCACACACTATTTCATTAGTTTTTGTGATGAATGACAAAAAACAGCTAGTTTGAAGCTTAAAAACTATGGGATTAAAACAACTTTCCAATTTTCCTCGCACCCTATTAACGTTCGGCCAAATTCTGGCTAGTGTTTACACAGTTGTGCATTGTGTGTGTGGAAAGGAAGATGAACATTCTGTGCTTATTCGTGTCCTGTGCCTTCTCAGTGGTTTCTGTGGGATTGCCCTGTGTGCATGTAAATCATTGGAATGTTTGGCCCAAAGAATGCCAGCATGATTATATTGTCTGTCCTTTGTGTTTCATCAGACAATATAATTTTTCTGTAATCTTAATGTTCTCGTCCCATCTGGAAGAACTTGCTTGGATGACAAGCTAAATATGAGTCAACAGGTGTATCGCTGTTGCAAAGAAAGCGAACACCATTCTGGGATGTATTGGCAGGAGTGTTGTAAGGAGGCACGAGATGTAATTCTTCCGCTGTACTCTGCCCTGATACAGCCTCAGCTGGAGTGTTGTGTCCAGTTCTGGTGCCACATTTCAAGAAAGATGTGGACAAATTGGAGAAAGTCCAGAGGAGAGCAACAAAAATGAACGGTCTAGAAAACATGAACTATGAGAGAAGATTGAAAAAATTGGGTTTGTTTAGTCTGGAAAAGTGAAGACTGAAGGGGGACATAAGTTTTCAAGTACATAAAAGGTTGTTACAAGGAGGAGGGAGAAAAATTGTTCTCCCTCTGAGGATAGGACAAAAAGCAATGGGCTTAAATTACAGTGAGAGATTTAGGTTGGACATTAGGAAAAACTTCCTAGCTGTCAGGGTTGTTAATCACTGGAATAAATTGCCTGGAGAGGTTGTGGAATCTCCATCATTGGAGATTTTTAAGAGCAGGTTAGACAACCACCTGTCATGGATGGTCTATATCAGCGTTTCTCAGCGTGTCTGTTTCATCAGACAATTTAATTTTTCTGTAATCTTAATGTTCTCGTCCCATCTGGAAGAACTTGCTTGGATGACAAGCTAAATATGAGTCAACAGGTGTATCGCTGTTGCAAAGAAAGCGAACACCATTCTGGGATGTATTGGCAGGAGTGTTGTAAGGAGGGACGAGACGTAATTCTTCCGCTGTACTCTGCCCTGATACAGGGGACCCCCAGAGGTCCCTGAGGGTACTCCCGGGGGTCCACGGGCCCCGCTGATCAACTTCTCCCTGGCATGAAGGAGGCACTGGGAGGGAGGGAGAGGAGCCGGGGACAGTCTGCATCGCTCCTGGAAGCGGCCAGTACATCACGTTCCTGCGGCTAGGGCGCTGGGGCAGAGGGTCTCTGTGCACCGCCTCCAGCCCAAGCGCTGACTCCGCAGCTCCCATTGGCCGGGAACTGCGACCGATGGGAGCTGCGGGTGCAATGCCTGTGCTGAGACACCCTGGCCCCCTGCCTAGGAGTCGCTGACAGAGATGTCCTTGTCACTTTTGGGCACCATCCGAGGTAAGCGTTGCCCCCTTCACCCCCTCCCGCACCCAAACTCCCTGCCCCAGGCTGGTGAAAGTGAGTGAGGGTGGGGGAGAGCGAGCGACAGAGGGATGGGGAATGGAGTGAGTGGGGGCATGGCCTTGGGGAAGGGAGCAGCGCAGGGGCATGGCCCCAGGAAAGGGGTGGGGCAAGGGCTGAGTGGGTGAGCTTGGGGGGTCCCTGAAAATTTTTAAATCAAAATGGGGGTACTCAGGTTGCTAAAGTTTAAGAACCGCTGGTCTAAATAATACCTAGTCCTGCTTTGAATGCAGGGGAGTGGAATAGAAGACCTCTTGAGGTCCCTTCAAATTTCAAATAAGTGTGCAGCATAGGACAATATAATGTTTAATTGTTGTTATATAGGAATCAGACACCTCCTGTAGTTTAACTGAAGAATTCTTTTACCAGTGTCCATGAAACTATTTGTGTTGTACAGAGTTTGTTTATCCAGACAAAGTATTGTTGTTATGGTAGAATTTAAACAAAATCACTTTCTTTTGTGAGCTGTAATCACCAGCTAAATTTGTGATGTCAGGTTTTATTTTTCATTGCGGAGCTTTCTCTGAATGACAAAATGCTGATGGGTTTCTTACCCATAAAGCCAATGAAGGCCACGGGTGCTTGAAGAATTTGTGTAGTGGGGGTCCTGAGAGCCACTGAACCAAACTCTAAACCCTGTTTATGATGGAAACCACTCCCAGCCAAGGAGTACTGCTGCACCCCAAACACCTGTAGTTTCAGCACCTATGATGAAGGCGAAACTTCTGTTGACCTAATAAAATGTTCTTCTAGAGCGAGGACTACTACTGTTATGGTTCTACAATGTGTATTAGAGGACATCTGAACAAACTAAGACACTGACTGTTCTCTCGGCCTTTGTTTTCACTAATTGCTTTCGGTCCATGAATTCAGACCTGGGTTTTCAATGCCCAGAGAACAGGATGATAAGTTAACACTTTTTACACAGAAAGTTACTTGAGCTAGCCATATTACTGAATTGGAATAATAATAATGTATATGGACCAACATTTAAGTAATTTCTTGAATTACAGTACTATAAAATTGTTCATTAGTAACGTGATAATATCCATGTACAGTTGAATATAACAAAACAATTGAAGAATGATATGGTGAAAAAATATGAACGTTTTCATTGCAGTGACTTAAAAGCCCAAATGATCTTGGCTTGCCATTTAGGTAATGATTAGATTAACGCAAAGCAATATGCACTGTGTTGTTGCAAAGCTTACCACTACAATGAGGTTATTCAGAAATTTACTTCAGTTTATAAATAATTGATCTGAAAAAGTACCATCTGGGAAATGTATATTAACAGTTTATTACTTATTCTTTCCACACGAAGATTTACAGCACTTTAACAAAATCTCTTGGCTGTATTGAATTTCAGATTACATCATAGCAGCTGTTTACTATAATTAAAAACATCGTGCGTGTGTGTGTGTGTGTGTGTGTGTGTGTGTGCGCACGCTTTCTGTTTCTGAGCTAAATAAATCCAAGCCATAGTTAGTACTACAACAATCTCCATAGGCAAGTCTCAAAATAAAACTCCTCAGAAGAACACATCCTGAGGTTCTCACTGTAGCCTTGATGGCTGCCGCTTGCAAAAAAATACCTGTGATTGCAGAACGCTATGAGGCTGTCCTCCCAGTTTTCACTAGTTTTTCCAGTTGGGGAGGTGGGAGAGGATATTTCATTCATGGACCCCGTGGATTTCAGGACCATCCACACACAGGCCTTGTGCATTCTCGAATTGTTGTCCTCCCCATCCTAGCTCTGACAGTCCAGCTCTGCTGCTTCTGAGACCTCGCCCTACAAGAGCAGTTCCTCAGTTTTCAGTAGGTGCCTGTCAGTTTTTCCATTAAGGCCCATATGACTGTGCACATTTCCCCCAGGCCTGGCTCTCCCTCTCTCACCTCTGGCATCCCTCCCCTAGCAAAGGATTCATCACTTCAGAAGTGCTCCTGTGGGGCCAGAGGAGGGAATGCTACAAAGGTGACTATCATCATCCTTGCTTGTTCTATGCAGGATCTAGTTGATATACAGGGAGGGTCCTCATTACATTACTAATATTGGTGGTGTGTGGGGGGGAGAAGTCTTCCTGTTCAAGCAAATTTCCACTGAATATCAGGATGTCAAGATCTGGGCCATTATACATTTTTCATTGTGTTCATACTGCAGCAAACCGTGTGAGGGAAAGCAAGCAGTAATGCCAAGCTCAAGGGTCCAAAAATCATGAGTCAGCTCCGCTAAAAGGAGAACTTCAAATAGAGGTTGTGTTTTTTTTTTTTTTTTTAATGGGTTCTCTTAATTGCCTTCTAGTTTTTAAACCCATAGGGTATAGCTAGGTCACGTTTTCAAGCCTTTTCTCCACAATGGTGAGGGGTAGAAACTTTCTTTTAAAAAAATCTGGACTTCACAGTCACTGGAGTCCAGGAGCTAGAGATTTAAGGAAATACCAAATATTGAGAGACTTACAATCAGATCATGAGAGTTGGCAACAGTGAAACAAGTTGCATCTCTTGGAGTCAATTTTTTTTAGGGTACTGGGTTGAAAGGAAATAAATAACGTTGCTGTAGGTGAATACCCTATGTGCTTGGCTTGAGTTTGGTTTTTATAGAAGAAAACATTGCTGTAGGAATATGCATTCACATTTTCCTAACATACAAGGCTTTGAAGTGGTCAAGGATTCTTATACAGTTCACCATAGATGTTAAAATTAGTAAAACCAAATTCATGTATAAGTGAGGTATTTGATTAATTAAGGCATTTAGGTAAACTCCATATATAATTTTCTGTTCTTGTACCTATTAATACCACTGATTTTGTCAGTTTGCATGTGCACAGGAGCAACTCCTTGTATGTGGTTATAATTGGTTCAACATTGTTTGAGGCTTTTGAAGGATTTTTAACTAGGACAATTTTAATCTGTATGAGCACAGTCTTAAATTTTAATTTCAATGGAAAATTTTTCCCCAACTACATCTCTTATAAAATTAGTTATCCATTTACTAATGAACAAAAAAGCTGAAGATAGCTGTTTTCATGTGTTTTTGCTTTCACTTTTCATCAGAATTGCATACAGTTACTTAAATTAAATTATATAGATCATTAGTCTGCTTTGTGGATGAAGTCTCTTTAGTATTTTTTTCCTTAATTCTTTTAAACAGTTGTTGTGGCATTTGTTTTGCTGGGCTAAAACACTTATTTATTTGAGGTAGCACCATTATCTACTAGGTGCTTTGGATTCACTCTAGAAGAGATGCACCCTGCTCTGAAGAACTCATCATTTAAAGAAAGATCGACAAATAGACAACAGTTAGAGGAGGGAGACCAACGAATTGGGAATAATTTAATCTGTCAGCTAGATTCACCGTAGGCAGTATAGCAGAAGTAGGTGTTTAAGAGAAATCTCCCATTAAACTAAACTTTAGGGAGAATTATCCCATTTTCCATCTGTTAACCATGACCGTGTCTCCTTAGCTGTGAAAGCTCACTAGTGCATAGGTACACCACATACTGGGCATATGCTGTAACTGTACTGGATGCAGTAATTCTATATCGTGTTACCATTACTTTCTAGCCCTAGGTAGGAGCACCTGAAATAAAGTATTATCTTCTGCCGGGGACTTGGTAGTCTATGAAGACAGAATTGCTGATCTCAGTCTAGTTTATAATAGAAGGCCATCTAAAACATTACCTTAATTAGCAATGATGGTCATTCCCAGCTTCCAAGATACTAATATCTAGAAGTTCAATAACATCTGTTAACTTTAAGAGGACAGAATAAAGTGCCTCAGCATTTGAACCTGCTGAGGGAAGTCTTATGCTTAGATTCGGCTAGCTATTTGTTATGCTGTAGGAACATGACATCTTTTTGCAAAGGGTTCATTCAGATGGGTTGCAGTGATTATCGATAGCCATGTTTTATATTCCTCCTTTGGAGTTGTGTAGACTTTCTTGATAGCACTTTGGAAATAGAATGAGTCCGAGGCCTCTTTCTGGGAAGGCAACCTGTTGATATTGACCCAGCTGGATCTTAATCTTCTTTTGCTAGTACACCAATCAATTTTCTTTAGATATTCTTGACCCATACTTGTTATATTTTGTCTTTACAGTTGAAATGCTGAGGTTAATGAATGGTCCCTTACAATATGTGCTAACTACTTCTTCTAAACAATCTTGCATTTTGCTGTGATGCTGCAAATGCCTTTCCCAGACCTGAAGAAGAGCTCTGTGACCCTTGAAAGCTTGTTTCTCTCGCCAACAGAAGTTGGTCCAATAAAAGATATTACCTCACCCATCTTGTCTCTTTCTGGTTATTTTAGAAAAGTTCTAAAAACCATTAAATTTAAAGAACTGGGAGACATTTGGAATAACTGAACTTCATTTAGTAGAGCTTCAGGACATGATTCCCTAGAAAGTCTTCAGAAGCGACAAAGAGTTCTGTGGCACCTTATAGACTAACAGACGTATTGGAGCATAAGCTTTCGTGGGTGAATACCCACTTCTTCAGATGCATCTGAAGAAGTAGGTATTCACCCACGAAAGCTTATGCTCCAATACGTCTGTTAGTCTATAAGGTGCCACAGAACTCTTTGTCGCTTCTACAGATCCAGACTAACACGGCTACCCCTCTGATACTAGAAAGTCTTTGTAATTCCTTTTGGATATTACTGCCAGCGTTCATTATTGTTAAAGCAATGCAACAAATTACAGTAACCACGCATTTAAGTGTTTTAGGAGGTAATTGACAGGAATCTAAATGGTAAAGTAATGCTTAATAGTCATGGAATACATGAAAGGCGATTGAATGGATTGACCATTGGCTAATATGAAGGAGACAAAGCATGAATCAAACATTCTCAAGCTAGAAAGAAACCTTTGGACTGGAAGTAGGATCAAGTGGTAAGTACTTTGTTTGTATTTATTATATAAATGGCTGAACAGTGGTGCTGAAAGCATCATTTCTAAGGTTGCAGGTATTGCTAAAATGGAAAGAACATCAAATATTGAACAACATAGCCTCAGAAAGATCATTTGAGTATCTGAGATGATAGATGGCAAATGCAGTTGGAAATAGTTTTTGTTTTTTCCTTTCCTCAAAATCTGGCTTGGCAGAAATATTGGGGACTGGATGGACTTGGAGACAGACTTAACTGTCTATTAATAGAGCTGGTCCCTCCAGAGTTGAAGCACATTGCTGTGGGGAAAAACTTACATTGCTACAGTATGTTCTATGTTTGGACTGTGGAGAAACAGTGGACTTCTGTTGTACCTTTTTTTTAAAACCTAAATTCACTCAGGACAGGGCTGGCTCCTGGCACCAGCTTTCCAAGCTGGTGCTTGGGGCGGCATCGAGAATGGGGCGGCAGTTCGAGTCCTGTGGTGGCAATTCGGTGGCAGGTGTGCCGCCGAATTGCCGCCGCGAGACTCAGACTGCCGCCGCCCCATTCTCGCTTGCAGCGGCAGCAATTCGGCAGTGGGTGAGCGGACCTGCCGCCGAATTGCTGCTGCGGCGGGCGAGAATGGGGTAGCAGTCTGAGTCCTGCGGCAGCAATTCAGTGGCGGGAAGAGTGGCGGACCTGCCGCCGAATTGCCACGGCGGTGGTGACTGCTTGGGGCGGCAAAATTGTTAGAACCGCCCCTGCCTCGGAAGCCAGACCCAAGTTCTAGGTAGCACTAAAGTAAGTGGGCTGGGTGTCCTCTCTTCCCCTCACTACCTTCTGCATCTGCATTGTCATGAGAGTCTAATAAGAATGTGAATAATTGTAAAGAAGTTAGAGTGCCTTTTTCTTGGCTCAGAGCCAAATTCTGAGCCATGCAGACTATATTAGTGATCAAGACTGCAGGGGTTCTCAACCTTTTTCTGTCTGAGGCCCTCCAGCATGCTATAATAGCTCCATGGCCCAGCTGTGCCACAATAACTGTTTTTCAGCATATAAAAACTAGGGCTGGCATTAGGGGGTAGAAAGCAGGGCAATTGCCAAGGGCTCCATGCCATGGGGGGGGCCACAAAGCTAAGTTGCTCAGGCTTCGGCTTCAGCCCAGGGTGGTGGGGCTCAGGGCCCCAGGCTTCAGCTCTATGCAGTGGAGCTTTAGCTTTCTTCCTTGGGCCCCAGCAAGTCTAATGCCAGCCCTGCTTGGCAGCCCCCCTGAAACCTACTCACGGCTCCCCCCAGTGGGCCTTGGACCCCTGGTTGAGAACCACGGATCAAGAGCATCTCTGAGGATTTGACTTTAGACTTATGATAAACTGCAACTTTGCAGACATATTAAATCAATCATCTTTTCTTTTGCAAAAAGTGCACTTGTGCGAACAAATTAATAATATATTATTCCAGGTGTTTCTAGGATAAAAATGTTCTTATACAAAGTAATAGTAGTAGTGTATTTATTATGGTTTCTCATTTGAATATGTATCTTATGGAAAAGTGTAGCTACCTTGTAGTTTTGTTACCTACCCATCAACTATCTTTATATTTAGATGTTAATTTCCTGAATACTGGCTGTAATTTTTTTTAAATGGTTAGTTTTTCTTCAAGCAATAATTTGTGATCAGAATTCATAATTTCTTCAACTGATTTCAAATTCCTCAGTATATTTCTATTTGAACAAGTACAAATAAACTGAAAACTTGATATTTTCCGAAAGGTGACATGAAAATGTGTGTTTCCAGGTGTGCTCTGAATATTAATAATGTATTCACAGTCAGACCCTTTAATGAAATAAACACTGAGGTAATGTAATTTAATTTTAAACTTCCACATATTCAGTGCAGTCAGATAAATGACTTTCATGGATTCGTTGTCTGACATTCAGTGAACTGTACACCGTACTACAGGATGGCATACATAATAGGTTGTAAAAAATGTGTAATATTAATTGAGAGAGAATGTGTGATTACATTATTGAAACTTCTATTGTATTAGATACATAGAAGTGGGCAGAATTAAGGTTGCAGTTCATCAAATCTGAAACCATTGTTTTATGGCAGTATCCTGAAGAGCAGTTTTAAGAGGTCAGTTGTTTTTTTTTAATGAAGAGGTATGGAGCTGGAGCAATTATCTTTTCTCTCTCTTCCCCTCTACCCCCTTTCCTCTTACTCAGGAACAGCTGAGCCATTTGTGCTCAAACCTCTATCTTCCTTGCTGAAAATCTTCAGGCATATTCAGCCTAAATAGTGAAAGTTTTTCAGATAGTTATGAGCAACTGAACATTGTTTATAATATACCCTGTTATGCAACCTTAATGATAGGAAGTCACAGCCCCACTATAACAAATGAATATTAAAGAAACAAGATGGGTGAGGTAATATCTTTATTTGGACTAACTTCTGGGAGTGAAAGAGACCAGCTTTCAAGCTTAGGCCTGGTCTGCACTACAGAATTAGGTCAACATAAGGCAGCTGAAGTCAACTCTGTAAGCATCTACACTAAAATGTAGCTCCCACCGATGTAACTTGCCCACTGCACTGACTTCACCTCTGTGAGAGGCGTAGCACTAAAGTTGATTAAGTTAGGTTGATGCAGTGTCAGTGTAGACCAGGGGTGGCCAACCTGAGCCTGAGAAGGAGCCAGAATTTACCAATGTACATTGCCAAAGAGCCACAGTAATACGTCAGCAGCCCCCCATCAGCTCCCCCCTGCTCCTAGTGCCTCCCACCCACTGGCAGCTCCACCAATTAGCACCTCCTGCTCCCTCCCCGTACCTCCCGATCAGCTGTTTTGTGGCATGCAGAAGGCTGGGGGGGGGAAGGGGAAGGAGTGAGGACACGGCAGTCTCATGGGAGGGTTTGGGAAGGGGTGGAGTGGGGGCAGGGCCTGTGGCAGAGCAGGGGGTTGAGCACTGAGCACCCCCCGGCACATTGGAAAGTTGGCACCTGTCGCTCCAGCCTCGGAGTCGGTGCCTATACAAGGAGCCGCATATTAACTTCTGAAGAGCTGCATGTGGCTCCGGAGCCACAGGTTGGCCTCCCCTGGTGTAAACACTGCATTGCTTACCTCAACTGTTACTGCCTTTCAGAAACTGTCCCACAATGTCCCATACTGGCTGTTAAATTGGTGCAAGCGCTCCTGGTGAAGACATGCATCACTGACACAAAGAGCATAGTGTGGACGTTTAAAACCAATTCCAGTACTGCAATGGCTGTACATTGATGTAACTTAGGTCAACTTAATTTTGTAGTGCAGACTTGCCCTTACACCGAGCTGTTTTTTCAGGTCTGACGCTGCAAGCTTGAAAGCTTGTCTCTTATACCAACAGAAGTTGGTCCAATAAAAGATATCGACTCACCCACCTTGTCATCTCTTTAATATCCTGGCGACAACAACACTTCAAACAAAAATAATACTGTAACCGAAGAATGTTTAGTGCAACAAGGAAAGCATAATAGGGTCAGTATGATGGGCCCAGCAACCTCTTTTTATCGTGAATTTTTTTGCTATAATGTAGTCCAGAGCAGATGTTCCCAACCAAGAATCAAACAAATGGAACCAAAGAACATACTCTAACAGTACTGTAAATTAATTAGTACACATTAATTCCTCCTTAAAATATACAAATATTTGTTGCTATCACTGCAGCTTCCATTAGTCCTCTTTTTGTACAAAGTGTGGATGAAATCCATTAGAGAGTTTCTATTCTCAAAGCAGCAGGCTTCAATTTTTGTGGTATCTCTAATAATCAGTAGCTGTTAACTAAAGACTGCTCTAATCTATCAGGATAAAAAGGCTTTTATTTGCTTTGATCCTTAGGCTTCTTATTAAGTATTCAGCTTCCTTTGAATTAGTAATATTGTTTCAAATTATAAATCATTATCTAGCTGAATGAGACCATTAGGTTCTACTAGCAGAATACATGCAGAAAGATCAGTGGCTCCTGCTGTCCCATTGACATTGTACTTAAGACATGATCTATTAATATTGTATAATATTTTGAGGATATTCTTTTATAAAGTCAAAAACAGTGAAGAGCTATTGCAGTGCTTCCTATGGCAAGAGAACAAAACGTTCCCTTCCCAAGAGAGGGGCTACATGTAATTTGGTGTTGAAGGACCAGGTGGGCGCTGAATGAGTTTGCCTGTTTTCCATTATTGAAAATACTAAAGCAGTTTTGGGCTAGCTGATGCTGGTTAGTCTCTGCTCTGAGTTGGAAGTGCTGCAAAGCTAGATTGCCCATAGAGGGAGTGGCAGGAGCAATACTCCTTAAGGAAGTCAGGCTGCCTCTTGGAGCTCTCCAGTGCACAGGGGGAAGCAAATGTGTTTTATGGGTGCATTGACACATGCCCTGCTGTGCTGATTGCACTGTGTGGGCTGGTGCAAAGGGGTAGGCACATGGCCCTGCTGTCTCGCTGTCCCTTTTGAATTGTCACATGATTTTGTGGATGAGGGGAAAGCAGTGGATGTGCTATTTCTTGACTTTAGCAAAGCTTTTGATACAGTCTCCCACAGTATTCTTGCCAGCAAGTTAAAGAAGTATGGGCTGGATGAATGGATGGTAAGGTGGATAGGAAACTGGCTAGATGGTCGGACTCAACGGGTAGTGATCAATGGCTCCATGTCTAGTTGGCAGCCAGTATCAAGTGGAGTGCCCCAAGGGTCGGTTTTGTTCAATATCTTCATTAACAATCTGGAGGATGGTGTGGACTGTACCCTTAGCAAGTTTGCAGATGACACTAAACTGGGAGGAGTGGTTGATACGCTGGAGGGTATGGATAGGATACAGAGGGACCTAGACAAATTAGAGGATTGGGCCAAAAGAAATCTGATGAGGTTCAACAAGGACAAGTGCAGAGTCCTGCACTTAGGACGGAAGAATCCCATGCACTGCTACAGACTAGGGACCGAATGGCTGGGCAGCAGTTCTGCAGAAAAGGACCTAGGGGTTACAGTGGACGAAAAGCTGAATATGAGTCCACAGTGTGCCCTTGTTGCCGAGAAGGCTAATGGCATTTTGGGTTGTGTAAGTAGGGGCATTTCCAGCAGATCGAGGGACGTGATCATTCCCCTCTATTCGCACTGGTGAGGCCTCATTTGGAGTACTGTGTCCAGTTTTGGGCCCCACACTACAAGAAGGAGGTGGAAAAATTGGAGAGAGTTCAGCAAAGGGCAACAAAAATGATTAGGGGGCTGGAGCGAGACTTATGAGACGAGACTGAGGGAAGTGGGATTATTTAGTCTGGAGAAGAGAAGAACGAGGGGGGATTTGATAGCTGCTTTCAACTACCTGAAAGGGGGTTCCAAAGAGGATGGATCTAGACTGTTCTCAGTGGTAGAAGATGACAGAACAAGGAGTAATGGTCTCAAGTTGCAGAGGGGGAGGTTTAGGTTGGATATTAGGAAAACATTTTTCACTAGGAGGGTGGTGAAGCACTGGAATGGGCTACCTAGGGAGGTGGTGGAATCTCTTTCCTTGGAGGTTTCTAACGTCAGGCTTGACAAAGCCCTGGCTGGGATGATTTAGTTGGGGTTGGTCCTGCTTTGAGCAGGGGGTTGGACTGAGGTCCCTTCCAACCCTAATATTCTATGATTCCGAAGAAGCAAGACTGCACTTTTGTCTGGCCCTTACATGAGCTGCACAATGAAGGGAGAATATTCCTTGTGACCTCCTCCTCTCATACTATGCATCACATAGGAATTGGAACAGTCTGGCCCCCAATTTCAAATAAAGAATATATTTCATTAGTAGGAAGCATTCCATAGTAAATGTTCTAAATGGGCATCATATTTTTATGCAGGCAGAAAAAGGTTTAGTTAGGACCAAACTGATTCAGAAGGTCGTGGTGTATTTCCAGGGGCGGCTCTGTGATTTCTGCACTCCAAGCATGGCAGTCAGGCAGCCATCGGCGGTGTTTCTGCAGGAGGTCGCCGGTCCCGCGGATTCGTCGGCGTTCCTGCGGGCGCTCCGCCGGTCCTGCGCTGTCGGCGTTCCCGCCGCCGAATCCGCGGGACCAGTGGATGTCCTGCAGAAATGCCGCCGAAGACTGCCTGACTTCCGCCCTCATGGTGACCGTCTTGCCACCCCAGGCACGCGCTTTGTGCGCTGGTGCCTGGAGCCGGCCCTGTGTATTTCATACACAGTATGTTTTTTAAAAATGGAACAAATGGTTATAATTACTTGTCACTGAGGCAGATGAAAATATCTGAATTTTAAACTCTGCTGTTGTTTATAAATATATTTTTAAAAGGTTTGAATTAAATTAAAATGGAACTGTTTTTAACATTGGTTCTTAATGTGTTATTAATCAATAACCCTCCTGGAATTAGTTTTTTCTCCAGGGCTTATCAATAATTTGGTGCATCATGTTTGTGTCCTAACTTTTGTCATGCACAACTGCATGTCCAGTGCCCCTTTTCTCCTAAGTTACACCACCTAGCTTTGGATGGAAAGTTGCTTTGTTTGTTCTGTCATTCAGTAAGGGTTTGATACCAGTCAAAGGCAAACCTAAATTGATCCAGAGAGATTTTTTCCCCAAAAAGTTATTTATCTCCCAGTGTGGTGGTGGGTTTGATCAAATTGCCTATAGTTTGGATGCTCTTGTTGAAACACATGCTAGACAGCCAGATGGTGTGCAGGTTTATCAATGGTTTGGTTTGGTTTTTGTTGCATTTCCTTGGTCTTTTCTGGGTAATCAAAGAGAATTGCAGAAAGCTTAACAGTGGAGAGATTCCTTATCGTACTTCTTCATGATTGGAAGGGCAGGGATAGGAGGGTAGAAAACAATTGTGTTCCGCTTGTTCCAAAAAGTCCATTTATGGTTTCCAGGGATAAAGAATAGGTGTAGCTCTCTGGGCCAGGTTTGGTTCACATTGAGCACAACCATTTAGGCTGTTCTAAAAGAATAATTTAAAATAAACCTTGAACTGTCATAACTCTGTCATAACATAATTGACTCCATAGTGATTTGAAGCACAAAATTCCTGAAATAGAATCAAAACCGATTATTTTCATCAAAATAATACAGAGGGAGTTTCATGGTTCTAAACCATTATGTAGAGTAGAGCTGGTCAGGAAGTGATTACTTCCTCTTGAAAAGTATTTACAAAAATGGAAATAGAATTATTTTCCTCAAAAAATGTTAATGAAAAAACTTGGGATTTCATATTTAAGCTTGAAAACCAACATTTGGCAGTTTTCATTGCCTGAAAAGCAAAGTTGAGGTATGGGATAAAATGTAGATGTTCAAGGTTTGTTATGTGATGAAAACTTGAATATTAGTTGAAATGGAACATTTTGCATAATAAATGTAGTTTCTGAACACCCATTTTTGACAGAAGAACTTGATATTATATGTTAATCATAAGACCGAAACAACAGAAACTCTTTCCAACATGTGTAATTTGAGATTATTCTGTCACTAGAGAGAAAGGTTTCACCCTAAGGAAACCTCTCACTTCATTTATTAGTGTTTATATTTTTAGGCAAAGAGTGAGGAGGAATTAAATCCCATATGAATTGTTTTAGCTTTTCATATCCCTTTTGGACTCAAACTGTCCAAAATGTTCTGATTTTCACCATAAACTTGATAGCACCCTAGCTGTGTCCTGTTAATCAGATTCATACCCGACCTGGTGGGTCTCTCATATTTGTCACTGAAACTTATCTGTAAGGCCCCAATTCAAGAAAGCATCCCTTAAAGGGGCCTTAAATGCAGGCCTTAAAAGTGAGCTTAAGTGCTTTCGTGAATCCAGGTGTAAAAGCTGAATTTATACTTCATCTATAAGAGGGACCTCAATGAAAAGCTTTATTTATATGTTGGCTCTCCTTTTAGACTTTGTATCAGCATGTGCTGTGGATTATTTAAAATGCATAAATAAATGTTCTATTGTCAACCAGTGAGTAAAAGGGCCACATTTTCAAACTGGCCTCAAATTGATCTTCCACATTTATATAAGCAAATTTTATGTATGCACTCGTATCACTCGTGTCAATTGTCAGATTGGAGAGTTAGAGCACAGTTACAAGCCAAATATCCATTTGCAGTTTCTGAGGTGGGTTTTTCAAATTTGGTGCTGAAAGTACAGGATTATGTTGGGACTGCTCTTTGTAGATTTTTTTCATATGGCCCTCATAATAGCAAATGTAAGTTGTCGATAGATGTGGGACAGTATTACTGTGCTGTTCTGATTTTTTTTAAAAAAAATCTAGTCTTCCAGTAATAAGTAGCTTTTAAATGTCCCTGTGTTCTATTCCACGTTGTTATATTTTTGATAACAAGAATAGCATAGATTCTAGGATCAACTTTTAATCTCGTTTTTTCTTATCCATCCACTCCTATGATATGCAAATGTTTGTTTGGGGTAAATTTATGTACTCATATAGTTAATATTTTTCTATCAATCTTTTTTTCAATTGAGTTACAAAGAACAGTCTTTGTTAATTTACATTCCAAATTGATATTCAGAAATAACTGGACAAATATTTTTTCTAATTCTGTTTGAAGTGATATTGGTAAAGGATCCTGGTACACACCATGTCTAAAATACAATACAATATTTTATGAAAATTTCAGTAACTTAAAGCACAAGAGATAATACTAATTGTATGCTAGTAATTTGCTACTTGATATCGTCTGATAAACTTGTAATTTAACTTACTTGAACAATATAGAACCAGGAGCTGATCTGTTTTCAAGCTTTCACTGGTGTGTTTATTTTGGAGAAACTTTTTTCGCCACTTCCTATTTGTGCTTAAAGCTCCATTCCTTTTTGAAATCTGTGCAGTTCCATGTAATCTTAAGAAAACCCACTGGACTGCTGAGCTCTGAATATTAGGTTCTTCTTGACACCCACACCTCTGCCAAATGGCCCAAGGAGTAAAGAAGAAACAGAACTTAGATATGATGATCCTGCTCTTTCAAATCAAAGATTTTAATGTTCCTTAGGAGAAAGTATTTTCTCATATAGATCAGCCAGAAAGAAATGTGTGTGTCATGCAATGGCCAGCCCATCAATTTCCCATGGGGTTTGGCAAGTATTTAGTGAATGAGTAGCTAATATACACCATCATGAGGGGAAAAAATGCCATTGCAGGCTTCACTTCAGCAAAATCCAATTAATCTTCTAATGGTACCTTTGGGCTAAAATATGGTAGCTATACAAGCAAGCCAATAAGATAAATGCCTACGTTGATGATGGGTTGGACTGTTGTTCCTTGTTCTTTAAGTATTCAGTTGTATTCTGCTTATGTCTGCTATAGGAGCTGAGACATGAGTATTTGAGAGAAAATTCTGAGTACATATTTCTTAGAGACACTGAAGTGTGTGGAGTGATTAACTGTAAGTAATTGAAGCTGGGAAGAGCACAGAGAAAGAAAGGATCCTGCAGAATTAAAGGGAGTTCAAAGAAGGGCCATGGGGCCTGGAAAAACAATTGTATGAAGAGAGTCTGAAAAAACTGGGATTGTTTACCTTGTAAAGGAGATGAATAAGAGAGGCTATAATGAAAGTATCTAAAATATCTAATCCTATAGAAAAGGTAGAGTTGGCACTTCCGTTGCCATTTGATCTTGTGTTATGACAGTCAATGAAATTGAAAGGTACCAAACTCAAAACTGATAAAAGGAAATACCTTTTCACACAACATGTAATTAGGCCCTGGAACTTATTGTCACAGGATGTCATTGAGGGCAAGAACTTAACAAAATTGAAAGAGGGATTGGGTATTTTATATAGATAAGAATATCCAGAGTTAATGCAAAAAACAATGTATTGAAAGGAAGATAAAGTTTTTAGTGTTTCAGTACATTAAATACTTAAAACAATCTTTAATCTTAGAGACTGGGGTGAGACTTTTATATGGAGGGCAGGCCATATGTACCTATCTTGGGTTTCTTGTACCTTCCTCAGAAGCAGGTGTTACTGGCCACTGTTGGACAAGGGGAACCATGGGTCTGATCAGTTATGGCAATTCCTATGTTCCTGTTCATGATTTCAAGTTAATAGTGTTGGTAGAAGAGCAAACATTAATCGCCTTTAATGGACTAAGAGGCTATAAAATGAATAAATTGAACTATTTTCCTTATATTCAGTAGTACTATTTTTTTTAATTATAGGGAGCAGTTATTGCCTCACTATTCTATTTTTCAATCTGGGGAAGGACAAGTATATCTTTTCTCCAGCACCCCCAAACTTTCATCCTAGTGCAGAGGGGATGGGAGGGACAGGAGCGCCACCTGCAGAAATGCCACTGCTCATCTCATTCCATCACAAGGCTCATTGATCAGACTTGTGTACTATCTCTGAGATCAGCAGCAAAGGTAGAGGCAGACTTGCATACAGTAGCAGGCGTGCAACTGAGAAAAGAAACCATTTATCTCCTGGCTGCACATATGAAGATTGACCACATGGCCTTGAAAAAAGGGAATATCCTTTAAAAAAAAAAAAAAAAAAAAAATCTGGGTCCTGTCAAGGCTTGTTTTACAAACAGTCTTTTTGTAAACCATTGTAGATTCTGGCCAGTTATAGAAAGAGCTGCTGGGCAGCTAAGCCATGGAGGTTGGTTTAGGTTAGCTGAGCACGTATGTGTTTGCTTCTGGAAACTCCCTGTCTTCCACCACTTAGCATGTTGTTACCTTCACCTCACCATTCTCTGCAAGTAATCTCACCTCATAAAGAATGGGTTGTGTAAGGAGTTGGACTCTAGGTGAAATCCTGGACCCACTGAAGTCCTTGGGAAAACTTGCATTGATTTCAATGAAGTCAAGATTTCAACCTCTGACTCCAGGCAGTGTGGTAAGTGTTGAGCCTATAAACAACTCAACAGACTGCCACTATCTGCTGGTGGCTACTGTCCCACTCTCAGCTAGTGGTTTCACTCCTTCTTGTATCCTCTGCACCACAGGTGAGCACTGAATTGTGGAAGTGTCTGCATTTCATACAATAATTAAAACCGTAACACAAAATCAACTGGATTGCCAGACAAACAAAACAAAAACTAGTTTTTAATAGCATACCCCTCAACACTCCCTTTACATCCCTATCTCTTAAACTGACATCCATGTCAGGTGTTCAATAGAGAGAAGTACTGTCTATTTTTATTTACTGCATTGTTAATCTTTCATATACATCCTTTTAAAGATAAAAATGCACCCATCTAGTACCTGAATGCATGAATAACCTTTTAAAAGAGTATATATCAATTTACAGTTTATAGCACCTTTCCTCCCAAAAGCTCTTAAAGCACTTTTCAAACTTTCTTACAACTCCCACAAGAATCAAGTATTACTATAGCCATTTTACAAATAGGTATACTGAAGCATAGAGACACGTAAGTGATTTACTCAGGGTCATACAATGAGTCAGAGGTAAAGCTGGGAATAGAACACAGATGTCCTGACCCATTCCCCAATTAGTAAACTACCGCACAGTTGCTACTGAGAGTTGGGCTATTGAGATTTAATTTGCCTTTTAGTGGTAAACTGCAATATTTCTTTATTCCAAAGAACACATGATGTAAGCCCTGATCTGCAAACACTTATTCTCCTGCTTAACTTCATGCAGGTAAGTAGTTCTACTGAAATGAATAGGGCTAGTCATGTAAAGTTAAGCACAGGAACAGGACCATACACAGGAAAACATTATGGTGGGTGTGATAGCGCAGCCCAGAGGCTCAATGCTACCCATATCTTACCAAATTACACATTTTAAAAATGTGTAATTTTTTAAGTGAGATTAGTGTTCCTACTAGCATAGTCTTATCAAGGAACACTTCAGATCATGGTTAAATTTTTAAGAGAACACCTCAAAAAGCTGTCATGAATTTAATTTCGCCTCCCAAAATTCATGACACTAATCTACATATTATAAGGATGCTACAAATCCATATGAATGCTGGGTTAAAATGTGAAATATATAGTAGAGATGTTTTAGGTAGTGCCCTGCAAATCTGCGGATATCTGCGGACCATGTTTGCAGATTATGGATGGATGCAGACACAAATTTTGTATCCGTGCAAGGCTCTAGTTTTAGGCTTTTAGCATTGTAAGGCTGTATGACCGTTAGTGAATTGTGACTGCACATTTTTTTTGTGCTGTCTGGATTTCTTTAACCACTGTTTATACTATCAAATTTGTTTCCACAGTCAACCACTAATGCAATAGATTTTCCAGGTGTTGAATTTCTTGGATACAGTTGATTGCATTTTTGAAGCTCTCTGCAGTGTTTCCTGTCATGACTGGAAAGCCTTTAGGTCTGATGGTATTTGGACAGTCAAATTCATCTGTCTACAAACAAAGAGAAAAGAATATGCTTTACTTAAGTGGATCAGTCTGGTTTAAAGGTTTGCCAGTGCTTGACAAATACAGTAAAAGAGCCAATCATATTGCTTTTCTGAAGTACTTACAGTTCCATTAGTAATGCTTTGATTCCTGCTGCTTTTTGTCCTGTTCAGTTAATGAATGTGGCCCTGTGGCTGAGGAGCTTGTTTCAAAAGCTGTGAACTATAACTTCCCCACTGTTAAGGAATCATACTAAGGTCCTACACTGTATGCAAGACAGACAGTGAGCTAGGTTTTTTTGAAGATTTAATTCAAATGAACCAAAATCTGGGTTAAGACTAGAATTCTGTGTTTCGCTAGTGATGTGACTGTTCAGTTTCACTGTCTGGACTGTGGTGTTGCTTGAATAAACATGCTCTCAAATGTGTTTTAGTTAATTAAAGCAGATTTGCAATGACTTATGCAAGAATTCTCTGCCCTTGTTATTTTTAATGTGACCTAACAGTCTCTCATACCACCCAGACGGAGTGTTGGGGAAAAGCATCCAGCAAGGATAGTGAGAGAACAATATACATTTGTTCCAAAGAAAATACCGTGTCTAGGTTTTAACCCTAGAGTTTTATTTTCCAATAAGTTTCAACTGAAGGTTTCAATTGTGTCTTTCACACCAAAAGATCCTTCTACAAACTCATGTGGTATTATCATCAATTATAATTAAATGTCTTATTTTCATCTTAAATATTATATGTGCAGTGAAATGATTAAACATTCTTTGCACTTTTGAAGGCCCTTTCATTCAAATAACTCAAAATAATTTATAAACAATACTTAATCCCTACAAGATTCCTCTCCATGCATCCCACAATTCATCTGATTTGCAAACCAGCACCATTTTCAAACCGATGTCAGGTAGCATGGAGTAATTACTATGGAGTGCTGTGTTCCTGGTGATCATTAATACAAACTGGCTGCTGCACATGCACTGGCAATTGTATTGCAAGGCCTGGTTAATTACTTGGAGAGGCTCCTAACTCACATCAGCCCACCACAGCAGCACCCTGATGTTACCTGGAAGAAAATTGTTTAAATCCCCTTCTACAGTTGTATCGTGCTATGGGTCATGATACTTACTGGAAGAGGTCCCCTTCCCAGCTCTCCCTTGGGCTCTCTGATACCATCGCTATGTCAGGGCTTTGTGGGTCAGAGATCCTGCCTGTCCAGGTCAATCTTCTCCTGCTCAGGGTTGTGTTTGGGGTGTTTTTGGTGGTGTCCAAAACATGCTGGGGTTTGGTGGTGGTCTCCTTCACAGATGTGTTCCAGCTCCTCACGGTAGGCACAGACCACCTGAGCTCTACCAGAGATCCTGCTTTTGTCCCTGTTGTTTTTATAACACTGTTGGAAAACCTTTCCTTTGTTACGGGACTGGTTTGTGCCCTGGGAGTGCCCCCTCTCCTTCATGTGGCTTGGTTATCCTTAGCATATCTTGGTATTCTGGTGACTGCTGATAAGATGGAACTGGACTGTCTCCTCTGCCCAGAAGGCAAGGAAGTCCAGGACTTCAGCAACGGACCATAAAAATCATAGGGCATGGCTGCTGTATGTGGCTGCTATGTAATCAGTATGTTTCTTTGGTTATGTGAACATGCTATGAGTTAGAATTGCAAAAGGGGCACACCTGGCTGTGCATCAGCATTTAAATGAGCAAGTGGCAACTGGTCAAGGTGACCCTAGGGAGTTGAGGGGCTCACAGATAGGCCAACCCTGGTGTGCAGCAAAGCAGTGTGGGATAGCAGTGGGAGGACTGCCAGAGGCAGAACAGTTGATTTAAAATGAGGCTGCGTTCACATCTTGTTGTAGAAAAACTCATCCTAAATATTAGTAAATTCATTTTCAACACGGAATAATTTAATTCCAGTTGAGACACCAGATAATTTGGGGTGGGAGAGAGGGAGAGAATATTCTGTATGTGAATGCAAGGCAGCTTATCTTGGAAAAAAAATCAAGTTAATCTGAAACAATTTTACATACTTTTTAATGTACTTATCCTCACAACAGCCCTGTGAGCTAGGGCAGTGCTATTATCCCCAATTTACGAATGGGGCACTAAGAGGCTATGTGACTTGTCTGAGGTGACCTGGGAAGTCTGTGGTGGAGTAGTGAATCTCAATTTAGGGCTTATCTATACTGGAGAACAGTGCCTCCTCTGGTGTGCTTGAGATTTAGCTGTCTCAAGAAGGAATCATTAAGGTTGTAGAGTACTGGATTCTCCATACCTTACCCTGCTGTGACATAAGGTGATTCAGCAAAAGTTACATTCTCTCTATTCAATGTAACATTAACTAGAGAGGGTTAAGGCAGTGGCACTCAGATCTAGATTAGCTCTAAAATTAGGGTTTGGTCTCAGATGGAGATGTGGTGGAGGGGATTTATGTGAAGCCATTCTTCAAATGCCCTTTGTTCTCCTCGCTGCTCCATTCCACATTAGGAAATGCTGTGACAGATGACTTTCACTCACATTGCTTCTCCCCTGGGGAGCAGATGAGCATAGGAAAAAATGTCCGAAGGGGACAGAGCTGCAGAGGGCTACTGCAGGGAAAGGAGTGAAGCAACAGGAAGTAACATTTCTGTCCCTGAAATGATCCTTTTTCCTCTTGGAAAGAAGCTATCCCTCCTCACCTGCACTGATGGCAAAGAGCTTTTTAAGGCCTTTCTGCACTCCCTCAGCCTGAAGTACAGCCGTAGGAGCATGCACAGAGATATGGAAGCACATGCAGTGCCACTCTTTCACACATATTCTCCTTTTAGCCCTTGAGCAACCAGGAAGTCAATACCCTCACTTCCCAGAGCTCTCAAAGAGGAGAGGAGGAGAACTGGGCTGAACAAGGGAGGGTTCAAGTCATAAAATTTTCACTAGTGCAGTATTGCCACCATTTCAGTATGAATCACAAGCTATTTGGTATTTAATTTAAAGCTCCAGCACCTGAAGGCATGGGATTAGGGGAGAATTTCAGTTTTCTGTTTTTTCTAAAGTAGTAAATTTCTAGCTTTATGGTTGCGGAGAAAAGCTTGAGAACTTGAGCCAAGAGCACCCAAAAGACTCCAACAGAAGGCAAATATAAAGATTCCTAAATGTATAATTAACCTTCCCCCATTTTAATCCAATCTTGTGAATTTGTGTCCAGCTCATGGCTTTTGAATGTTTGGCATTGGCAATATTGCTAATGAAAAACATTTTGTCAAGAGATGGGAGTTTGGTAAAATAATAGGGAGGCACTAAAGGTGGAGTGAGGACTAGTGAGGATTGGGAGAGTAAGAATATAGATGACTACATAATTTAGTTTGTAAAATGCTTTCTTAGATTGTGAACACCTCAGGGAGGAGTACTGACACTTACTTGTTTAGGAAATGTTTTGCACACTTATGATAGTCTAATAGACGTTAGAAAAATATTTCTTGAAATTGATTTTTTTTTCTTCTGCTCAAACTCATCTGGGTAGACGCCATGGTTTACTTTGTTTGTAAATTGCCATACAGATTAAAAAGTGATGTGTATATAAAAAATACTCCCAATTCTCCTTAGAACACCTCAAACACCAGTTCCCTCTCTGTCCTGCTCAGTCATCAATATCTGTAAGTAGCTAGCATATCCTATTTATTCATTTAGGGAAGCTGTTAATACTTCATTCTTTCCTTTGTAAGTCAGTCTGTCCGGATCTTTAATCATTTTTGTTATAGTTCTCTAAATTCCCTCCAACTAGTTAAGGTTAATATCCTTCTGGTATTCAGCTACCCAAGTTATGTGCACTATTTTAGTTTTGGTATCATCAGCATCTTAAAGAATGGGACTGTTGTTGTCCGCATCCATGACAATGATGTTGATCCCTGCATATGTAGCCCACAATTACAATGGCTCTTTTACCCCCTGCTATTTTGTGTTGCAAGCTCTAGTCTAAGTTGTTGTTATACTACAACTGTCAAATGAATTATGCATACTGTGGGGATAAACATTATATGTTGTTTACTTGGAAGAAGCATTATAAACCTTTAAAACAGTTTGCCATTTTATACCACAGCATCTCTGTAAATGCCCACATCCCACTTTATGCCAATTCAGCGAAGATATTTTTAAATGTCACTCTCACCTCTCGCACTTTTTTCATCTGCTGTTTTATGGGGTGCCTGTAGGGCCGGCTCCAGGCACCAGCCGAGAAAGCACGTGCTTGGGGTGGCGTCTTGTAAGGGGGCGGCGGATTCAGCTGCCTTTTTTTTTGGGGGGGGGGGGGGGGCGCGGCCAAAAAGCTAGAGCTAGCCCTGGGTACCTGGTCCGGCTCCCCTTTTCTCTGCCTAACAGTCCTCTCTTTGCAGTTCCAATGCAAAGAGAAAAAACAGCTTAGAACATGACATATCCAGTCCATTATTAGTCTACCAAAGACAGATTCATTAACATAAGAATGGCCATACTGGGTCAGACCAAA
This sequence comes from Macrochelys suwanniensis, assembly GCA_033296515.1. Lineage (NCBI taxonomy): Eukaryota > Metazoa > Chordata > Testudines > Chelydridae > Macrochelys > Macrochelys suwanniensis. Next base: position 115,197,022 of record CM065778.1, on the reverse strand, counting down.
GATCCATCCAGCCCAGTATCCTGTCCATCGATAGTGGCCAATGCCAGGTGCCCCGGAGTGAGTGCACCTAATAGGTAATGATCAAGTGATCTCTCTCCTGCCATCCATCACCCCCCTCTGACAAACAGAGGCTAAGGACACCATTCCTTACACATCCTGGTTATTAGCCATTAATGGACTTCATCTCCATGAATTTATCCAGTTCTCTTTTAAACCCTGTTATAGTTCTAGCCTTCACAGCCTCCTCAGGCAAGGAGTTCCACAGGTTGACTGTGCGCTGTGTGAAGAAGAACTTCCTTTTATTAGTTTTAAACCTGCTGCCCACTAACTTCATTGGGTGGCCCCTAGTTCTTCTATTATGAGAACAAGTAAATAACTTTTCCTTATTCACTTCCTCCACACCACTCATAATTTTATATACCTCGATCATATCCCCCCTTAGTCTCCTCTTTTCCAAGCTAAAAAGTCCTAGTCTCTTTAATCTCTTCTCATATGGGACCTGTTCCAGACCCCTAATCATTTTAGTTGCCCTTCTCTGAACCTTTTCAAATGCCAGTATGTCCTTTTTGAGATGAGACCACATTTGTACGCAGTATTCAAGATGTGGGTGCACTATGATTTGTGTAGGGGCAATAAGATATTCTCTCTTATTCTCTATCCCTTTTTAAATGATTCCTAACATCCTGTTTGCTTTTTTGACTGCCACTGCACACTGCATGGACGTCGTCCGAGAACTATCCACGATGACTCCAAGATATTTTTCCTGATTAGTTGTAGCTAAATTAGCCCCCATCATATTGTATGTATAGTTGGGGTTATTTTTTCCTCTGTGCAAAAATATTTATTGATATTTATTGCTGTAATTTTGTTCTAATAAAATATGAGGGCAACCACTGTATCCTGGTATTGAAATAGTTTTGTGAGCTTGTCATGAACAAGATTTGAAATGGAATCTTTTCAGACCATAACCTAACCAGTGAGCCTACAGAAAGATATAATGTCAAGTGGACTTGCTACATTCTCATATCTATGTACAACATCAATACATAATAACATAAGAAATGCTTGTGACACTCATTGTCTAATGACATAACTGACTTCCTATTAGCTTTCTATCCTGGGAATGAGTGATTTTAAAAATGATTTGGGAGTTGTGGTGGCAATCAGCTGAATGTGAGCTCCTGGAATGATGCAGTGGCCAAAAGAGCTAATGTGATCCTGGGATGCACAAACAAGGGAATCTTGAGAAGGAGTTAGAGGTTATTTTACCTCTCTATTTGGCACTGGTGTGGCCACTGCTGGAGTACTGTGTCCAGTTCCAGTGCCTATAATTCAAGAAGGATGCTAATAAATTGGAGAAGATGCAGAAAAGAGTTGTGAGAATGTTTAAAGGATAGAAAACATGCCTAATAGTAATAAACTCAAAGAACTCAATCTATTTTGCTTAGCAAAGAGAAGGATGTGGGTGACTTGATTACGTTACCTGAGTATCGACATGGGGAACAAATATTTAATAATGGGCTCTTCAGTCTAGTAGAGAAAGGTATAACATGATCCAGTGGCTTGAAGCTCAAGCTATACAAATTCAGACTGAAAATATGGTGTAAATTTTTAATAGTCAGAGTAATTAACCACTGGAACCATTTACCAAGGGTTGTCGTGGATTTGCCATCACTGACCATTTTAAAATCAAGATTGGATATTTTTCTAAAAGATGTGCTCTAGGAATTAAATTGGGGAGATTCTATGGCCTGCATTATACAGGGTCCCATCTGGCCTTGGAATCTATGAATCTATAAGGGATGTCTAGGCCTGTAAATTAACCTTATTCCATCAGAAAGTTGAAGGATGGTGATACATTGGGGTCACAGTCAGATGGCACATAATCAGGATTGGTCGCTGAATTTGGTCCACTGGTTGGATCATTAACTTGTCCGGGCTGGGTACTGACGGGGAGTGTGACATGAACACTGATCCTGGCTTCCGCCTTTATCTAGAACAGTTTTCAACAAAATCTAAAGACAGGAGCTGTCACCTTGGATTTGACTGCTGTCTATGACACAGTTTGACACATAGGCCTTTTGTTTAAACTCTCTCACGTTGCCCTGCATTGGGTGGTCAAAGTAGTGGAGCTCTTTCTCCAAAACAGGCAGTTTAGAGAATGTGTGGGTAACTGCTGTAGCTCTTGGAAGTGTCAGATCAACAGCCTTCCTCAAGGCTCAGTTCTTTCATCGATTATTGTTCAATGTGTACCTCAAAGACTTGCCAGCCGCACTCTCACGCAAGTTTATCTATGCTGACGACATCTGCTGCAGCTACCAAGCTCAGTCGTTCTCAGAAATTAGGGCCTTGAATGACTATATGAAGCTCAAGACAGACTATTCTAGTCAATGGCGTCTGCAGCTGAACTTTTCCATTATAGTTTCTAGTGTATTTCATCTGCATAATGCAAGTACAAGCCATGAGTTAAACATTTTCCTCAGTGGCCAACACCTTCAGCATGATCCATATCTGGTTTACCTCAATGTGACATCGGGTAGGTTACATAGTTAATACATAATTAATGTATCGCAACCACTTGAGGAAGATGGCAGCCGAAGTCAACACTCGGAACAACTTCCTCATAAAATTGGCTGGATCAACCTGGGATCTGAGTGCCTGGACACTTAGAAAATCAATCAGTCTTTGCTCTCTGCTATTCAACAGCAGAGTACTATGCTTCTGTCCGGTGTTGCTCTTCTCACACGAGGCTGGTCAATGTAGAGCTTAACAAAGCTATGAGTATTGTTACCATGACTTTACAGGCAACTCCATTGCCATGGCTATTGATACTTAAACATAACACCACCCCATATTCACTGTGAGAAGGCCTCTTGTGCTGCTGGCCAAGACCTGTGAGAATAGCAACCTGCCTTTGTACGCTGAACTCTTCAACCACCGACCAGCTCGCCTGTTTTCTAGATGCCTTTTATGGTCATTTATGGCACCACAGGACATGACGGTGGAATCTGCTTGACACAATGAGTGATCATTGACAGTCATTGATCACTCGTTCATCACTGACCCAACCATCTGTCCATCAGGTTTTGATCTACCAAGGCCCCTGTGGTTATCTCTGAACCGATTTCGAACAGGACAGGGCAGCTGTGTGGGGTTCTTCTAATGACCCGTGATGCAGCTGCTGTCAACGTCAGACTATGTAGCATATCTTTGAATGCCCACTGACTTATTTTGATGGAGGGCTACTGGCTCTCCACCTGGCTCATGATGATGCCATCAAATGGCTGAGCTCAATGCGCATATATTGATATATATTCCACCGGAATGAATTGTTGCTTTGAAAGCCCATGGTTCCTGAGTGTCATGGTTATTCCACTCATTCCATAGCTGCTATTTTGTTAGATTCAGAGATGCTCAGTTAAAGAGATGGAAAGGTACAGTCTGATCTTTCTACTCCTTCACCAAATTCTATCAGACTAACACCTTTGCCTCAACATGGGTCTTTGTGTCAGAGTGCTGAGACAATTTGTCTCTGAGTGAAGGACTACCTGACAAACTCCTTTACACTTCTGTAGCACAAAATCTATGCAGATACTAAATCTTTACCCGCTGTGACAAAGTTCCTCCTCTACCTTGGTGAGTCTAATGCTTATTGGCGGATTTTGATTGCCTCAGAGATCTTCCCCTCTGGTAGAACTCACAGTCAAATTCCTCCTGTGTCTGAGAGGTTTGGGGGGAACCCAGGCCCGCCCTCTACTCCGGGTTCCAGCCCAGGGCCCTGTGCATTGCAGTTGTCTATAGGGTTTCCTGTAACAGCTGCGTGACAGCTACAACTCCCTGGGCTACTTCCCCACAGCCTCCGCCCAACACCTTCTTTATGCTTACTGCAGGACCTTCCTCCTGATGGTCTGCTGATGCTTGTACTCCTCAGTCCTTCAACTCTTCACACTCTCAACTCCTTGTGTGCCTCTTGCTCCCAGCTCCTCGCACGCAACACCACAAATTGAAGGGAGCTCCTTTTTAACCTAGGTGCCCTGATTAGCCTGCCTGTCTTAACTGATTCTAGCACGTTCTTCTTAATTGGCTCCAGGTGTCCTAATTAGCCTGCCTGCCTTAAATTGGTTCCAGAAAGTTCCTGCTTGTTCTAGTGCAGCCCCAGCTCTGGTCACTCACAGAACAGAAAACTATTCATCCAATGGCCAGTATATTTGCCTTCTATCAGACTTCTGTACCCCACTTGTCTGGGTCTGTCACATATCCCTCCCCCCTGCTCAACACCAAGGGGCTGGGCAGCTTGGGACGCCAGACAGTGCACACGTGACAAGCCATTGGCATTGCCATGACGGCTCCCTGCTCTGTGTTGCACACGGAACTGGAAAGGTTGGAGGGATAAGAACCACCTGGTCACCCTAGTGGTGTTCTCCTTGTTCCGCTGCATCCATTGAAGAGGGGCATGGTCGGTCACAGGAACAAATCTGCACCCGAGCAGGTAGTAGCGCAGCGTTTCCATGGCCCATTTTACAGCGAGGCACTCTCTCTCCACCACGGCATATTTTTGCTCCCTCGGAAGGCGTTTCCTACTGAGGTAGAGAATTGGATGTTCCTCTTCCCCAACCATCTGTGATAGAACGGCCCCTAACCCTACTTCCGATGCATCCGTCTGCAGGATAAATTCCTTGGTGAAATCTGGGGCTGTCAGTATGGGGTTACTGCAGAGGGCAGTCCGTAGGTCTGTGAACGCTCTGTCAGCTCCGTCAGACCATCTCACCAGATCAGGTCCACGGGCTTTCACTAGGTCTGTCAGGGGGATAGCCCTTGTGGCAAAGTGGGGGATAAATCGTCGGTAATACCCCACCACACCTAGGAATGCCCGGACTTGCTTCTTGCGACGTGGTCGGGGCCAATTTTGGATGGCCTCTAACTTGTTCAGTTGGGGTTTTACCAGACCTTTTCCCACAATGTAGCCAAGATATTTGGCCTCCGTAAACCCTACAGCACACTTAGCAGGGTTAGCTGTAAGGCCAGCTCGCCTGAAGGTATCGAGGACTGCCTCCACCTTCTTGAGGTGGGTTTCCCAGTCTGGGGTATGAATGACCACATCGTCCAGGTAGGCAGCCACATAATAATTATGGGGGCGTAATAGCTTATCCATGAGGCGCTGGAAGGTAGCTGGGGCCCCATGTAGTCCAAAAGGGAGGACAGTATATTGAAAAAGACCCTCTGGCGTAGAGAACACAGTCTTTTCCTTTGCGTCTTTGGCAAGGGGAATTTGCCAGTACCCCTTTGTCAAGTCTAGGGTAGTCAAGTACCGGGCATTGCCCAGATGGTCCACTAACTCATCTATGCGAGGTATGGGGTACGCGTTGAATTGGGATACCTCGTTTAGTCGCTGGAAGTCATTGCAAAACCTTGCGGTGCCATCAGGTTTGGGCACCAGTACGATTGGGCTGGACCACTGACTGTGGGATTCTTCGATGATCCCCAACTCCAGCATCTTTTTTTTACTTCTGCTTTTATTTCCTCCCTTTTGGCTGCTGGCACCCTGTAGGGCCTCGTTACTCTGGCCCCAGGGTTTGTGACGATGTGGTGATATGTCTCGGTTGTTCGACCTGGTTTTGTGGAGAACACATCTTGGTTCCGGAAGATCATCTCAGACACCTCATTCTTCTGGTCTGGTGTTAAATCGGGAGACACTGTCACTTGTTTGGAAGGTTTGTTTTCCTGGGGTAGGTCTTTTCGGACAGCTGTGCATGCCTCTTGTGCGTGCCAGGGTTCAGAAGGTTGATGTGATTATATTTGTTCTTGTTTCCGACGTCCTGGCTGCCGCACCTTGTAGGTTACTTCCCCCATGGGTTCAACCACTTCATAGGGCCTCTGCCATTGGGCCAGAAGCTTGCTTTCTGCCGTGGGTACCAACACCATCACCCGATCCCCTGGTTGGAACTGTCGGATTTTTGCCTGGCGATTGTAATGGGTTCGCTGGGCCTCCTGGGCCTTTTCCAAATGTTCCCGTACAATAGGGGTGACCCGGGCTATCCGGTCTCGCATCTGCAATACATGCTCTATTATATTTCTCCCCTCACTGGGTTCCTCTTCCCAGATCTCTTTGGCGATATCTAATATGCCACGGGGGTGGCGCCTGTATAATAATTTGAAGGGGGAAAACCCAGTTGAGGCCTGAGGTACCTCCCGGATAGCGAACATAAGGTAAGGTAGTAGGGTGTCCCAGTCCTTCCCATCCTGACTTACCACCTTCCTTATCATAGCCTTGAGGGTTCGGTTAAACCTTTCTACCAGCCCATCGGTCTGCGGGTGATAGACTGAAGTTCTCAGGGCATGTATATGGAGCAGCATACAGAGGTCCTTCATTAGCTTCGACATAAATGGAGTCCCTTGATCTGTTAATATCTCCTTTTGTAGCCCCACTCGGGCAAAGAGCCAAAGAGCTGGTGGGGATATTGTTTTAGAGGCTGTGTTCCGCAGGGGGACGGCTTCTGGGTAGCGAGTAGCATAGTCCAAAACAACAAGTATATATTGGTGACCCCGAGCCATCTTCTCCAGGGGTCCCACTAGGTCCATGGCTATTTGCTTGAAGGGGACTTCTATGATGGGAAGGGGTACTAAAGGTGCCCTCAAACGGGGACGGGGACTGTGCAGCTGACACTCTGGAGAGGACGCACAGTACCTCCTCACTTCTTCATGTACTCCAGGCCAGAAAAATCGTCATAGGACCTGTGCCAGGGTCTTTTCTACCCCCAAATGCCCCCCAAAAAGATGACTATGGGCAAGGCTTAATACAGCGTTCTGGTGTTTTTGAGGTACTAGGATCTGCTGTACCTTCTGCCCCTGTACTGGTGCAACCTGGTATAAGAGATCCTTCTTCATTATGAAGTAGGGTCCTGGTCCCTGGATTTTCCCTTCCACAGGAACCCCGTCTATTTCAGTCACCTCTTTTCTAATGTTGTCGTATCTTGGGTCTTCAGCCTGGTCCCATCCAAAATTTCCTCTCCTGGGGCTAATCTGCCCAAGATCTAGGGGGCCAGTCTCTGTTGCCTCTGCTGGTTCAGAGGCGTTAGGGTGGGGGTCAGACTCGGGTGCTTCTCCCTCCTGGGTGGCCTCTTGTTCAGCTGCATGGGTCCGCCTCCCTATGAGAGCGACCCTCTGGCTTTGGGTCAGTATTCGGGTTCCCAAGGCCTTAGCTGCCCTTCTTTCCCTTTTCGTCTTTCTACCCTGTCTGGGAGTGGGGAACAAATCTGGGGATATTTCAGAGAAGATGGGGGGTTGAGAGTCTACTGTGGATGCCTCACTAATTTCAGGGTTCCCTTCTTTCTCCAATCCCCCTACTGGGAGTAAGTCTCCAAACCCTGGTAAGTCTCTCCCTATGAGCACTGGGTATGGGAGTTTAGGGACTACATCTGCTGCTACCTCAGTAGTGTTTCCTTGGATTTTGATTTTTACTGGGATGGTGGGGTAGTAACTAACTGCCCCATGGACACAGGTTATCCCCGTACGTTTAGCCTGCAGCAGCTGACTACGCTTCACGAGCCTCCCTGAGATGAGCGTGATAGCACTCCCTGAATCAACCAGTGCTGTGGTCTCTACCCCATTTAGTTTCACTGGTCTGGTGTACATATGTGGGGTTAGTGAGACCCCCACAAGGTGGATTAGGGAGCATGGGTCTGCCCAATTTCCCAGGTTACACTGCATAGGCTTCTCGGCTTTGGGACACTGTGCAGCTATGTGTCCCCACTCTCTGCAGGCATAACATCTGTATGGAACCCTAGGCATTCCCCGGTCTCTTGGTTTGGGCAGTCTAATATCACGATTTTCTTCCCCCTCAGTGCTCCGACTCTTTGTGGCCTCTGGTGGGCCTTCAGCCCCTCTCTTTTTCCACCTGGGCTCTCCTGGTGGCCCAGTCACTCGAGCTCTTGGGTTTGGTGCTGCTAGTTTAACCCAGGGTTCCGCTTCCTTAACGGGTCTGGTCAGCTCCCTTGCCGTGGAGGGTTCATTCTGGCATACCCATGTGCGAAGGTCTGGTGGTAGTCCCCTCATGTATTGGTCAATGACCAGAACCTCTAGTATCTCTTCTGGACCCCAGGACTCAGTTCACAACCACTTTCGTGCGAGATGGATGAGGTCATACAATTGGGACTGCGGGGTTTTGTCTTCCTGGTACCTCCACTCGTGATACCGCTGGGCCTGCACTGCGGTCGTTACCCCAGATCTGGCCAGGATCTCTGCTTTCAGCTGTGGGTAGTCTGCTGTAGCCTCTTCAGGCAGATCATAGTAGGCCTTCTGGGCCTCCCCGCACAGGAATGGGGCGAGGATGCCAGACCACTGATCTCGAGGCCAGGCCTCCCGTAGGGCTGTCCTCTCAAAGGCCAGGAGATATGCCTCTGTGTCATCCTTCCCCGTCATTTTCTGCAGGCAATTGCTGGCCAGTATCTTCCGCGTCCCATCATGGCCATGGTTCATCTCCGTAAGGGCCTTCACTTGGTTTACTAATTCCCGCAACATAGTCCGGTCTTGAATGGCCTGGTCCATCAACAGGCGATTGGTCTCCTGCTGCAGCCGCACTGCCTCCTGTTGGGCAACTGCTTGGACACAGGTAGCTTCCTGCTGGGCAGCTGTGGCTTGTATCAGTGCCCGTACTACATCTTCCATTGTGGTGAAGAAAAAAAATAAACCCGCTCCCCCCCCCCCTTTTTTTTTTAAACACCCCTCTTCTTCTGCCGCGCTGTGCACACCACAATCCCACTCCTGACCCCAGTTGTGACAAAGTTCCTCCTCTACCTTGGTGTGTCCTGCACTTATTGGCGGATTTTGATCGCCTCGGAGATCTTCCCCTCTGGTAGAACCCACAGTCAAATTCCTCCTGTGTCTGAGAGGTTTGGGGGGAACCCGGGCCTGCCCTCTACTCTGGGTTCCAGCCCAGGGCCCTGTGCATTGCAGTTGTCTATAGGGTTTCCTGTAACAGCTGCGTGACAGCTACAACTCCCTGGGCTACTTCCCCACAGCCTCCGCCCAACACGTTCTTTATGTTTACTGCAGGACCTTCCTCCTGATGGTCTGCTGATGCTTGTACTCCTCAGTCCTTCAACTCTTCACACTCTCAACTCCTTGTGTGCCTCTTGCTCCCAGCTCCTCGCACGCAACACCACAAATTGAAGGGATCTCCTTTTTAAACCCAGGTGCCCTGATTAGCCTGCCTGTCTTAATTGATTCTAGCAGGTTCTTCTTAATTGGCTCCAGGTGTCCTAATTAGCCTGTCTGCCTTAAACTGGTTCCAGAAAGTTCCTGCTTGTTCTAGTGCAGCCCCTGCTCTGGTCACTCACAGAACAGAAAACTATTCGTCCAATGGCCAGTATATTTGCCTTCTATCAGACTTCTGTACCCCACTTGTCTGGGTCTGTCACACCGCAAATAAAATTCCATTATCTCAAGATATACCAGTATCAAAGACTCTCCATATTTTTGTTACTCTTTCCCCCACCCCCCCTTTTAACCTACCATTGGTTATTGATTTAATGTTTAGGCTCTTGTACTGCCAGACCAAGGACTATTTTAAAGCTGGAGTTTCATTGAACTTAGTATCCAAAAAGCTAGCACAGCTTATGCAAACTCCTGCTGAGTCTGTCCAGAGCAAGCACCAAAAACCTCTCCTCCTGCAACCACACGCTGCTCCCCAGATCTGTCTCCTTTGGCCTCCGCATTAGACCTCCACTCTTTAAAGGGACAGGGTGCAGGTAGATATAACCCTGGCATTCCCTTATGAGTGCTACAGCTACTTTTTATATTTTGACGTTATGACTTAAGGGTGTTTTTATGTTAATATAATTGGTATGAGTCCCCATCATAACTTCCCATCTTCCTAATTGTGGGTAAAACCATTTAAACGTCCTATTCCATATCAAGAGGCCTAGAATCCTTAGTACTAAAATATTTGGTTTAGTGTTTCATCCCGCTGGTATGTGTCTGTCGCTGACCCACAAATGCTGGCTCAGTACACATGAATATTACTTACAGGTAACTTTTGGAAAAAAGTTGGAAAGCATCTTTTTTGGAGGTAGAGGGGAAATGCAGGTGGGATGACAGAGAAAATTTGCTAGGAAACTATTTAGAAAATAAAACATTTAAACGCAACTCTTTTGGAAGTGGCACTTGAAAAAATAAAAGGTTTATCTTCTAAATGTTAGTCTCATTTGAATAAAAAATTAAAAATGCGAGGCTCCTAGCACACAGTTGGAAACTGATAATTACTTTAACATAGCAAGTAGGCAGCTGTTTTAGAAATGTGTTTTTTATCACTGAAATCAACTAACACATCTGAAAAAATAGGACAAGTGAAAATGCTGAGAACAGTAGATAGTAAGTGTGAAATATTTAACATATAGTGTTCTGCTGTGGTTTATAAGGAGAAAAAAACCCCTCAAGTTTAAGGTTAATGTTCTCTTATCAAAATAATCCCAAGTGCATCAATTTCTGATGTTATAAAAACATAGCGTATGTTACAACTGCCGATTATAATTAAGTAACTAGGTACATAAAAACGAATTCAATAGATAATTACATTTAAAAAGATGCTTTTGTTTTTTATTTTTCTACCTCACTTCTAGATTTTGTCTTTATTTACAAACAAAATATTGCATTTGGCTAGAAGCATATTTACAAAAAAGGGGGTGCAGAAAATATAGAATGAATAGCATTCTTCTACTCACATGTGGTACATCTTCCATTCTTTCAGGTGCTTTCGTAAAGAAAAGAATGTACTGAGGTTTTCAGAATAAATTGAACTTTTAGTACAGACCTCAGGCTAGGTTTCTGTTACATGGAAGGGCTTATTGTTTAACCTTTTGTATTTAAAAGTCCTATTCCATATCAAGATACTCAACAATATGGCTACATGACTCTTTCCTATCCCCACAGTGAATATCCTTGGAAAAGAAGACTGAGTTAAGTATGTAATATCTAGCAATATTCTACAATACAATATAATGTAACTTAAATTTTGCCAGTGCTGAAGTTCATACTATTAACAGAACAGGCTAACTAGGTGACTGGCTTTGATTATGAGGAAACTATTTTCATCTGCCCTATCTGGATGTTACACTTTTCTGAAGCCATGACTTATTAATATTCCACCCAGCAAAGTTTTTGTATTTTTGTCTTGAATTGCATATTTTAACTATACCTAATTAAGTAAGCATTTACATTATCATGTTTATAAAACCTTCTTGGCAGTTGACGTATACAAGATGAGGCACTAAAGAAAAATGAACTGTTGGAAACCTAGTCACTATGTGAAGGACCGAATACAGTTGAAGGTTAAGTTTAGAAATGCAAAATTAATTAGTTCTAATTTTGAAACTTTTTTGGGGAGGGTTCACATTGGTTACATAAATGGTCTTTTAAAAATGAAAATTTTTGAAGACCAAAAGAATCATGTTTAAGAAAAAATAAAGTAGGCAAACATAATGACTGGATGTGCCCACGTTGTTCAATGTTTAACTTAAACCAACCATGTTTTATTAGCATCATGAAGATATTTTTCTTCACTATGTTTCCAGTCCAGGGAGATTGCCTTATGCAAATCATTTAATATTGGATTGTATCTGCGCTATTAGGACCAACCAGAAGCAAATCCAGGTGGTGGACAGTATGAAACACACATTATATTGACAAATGGGGCTATCAGCAGAGTTAAATCTTGTCTCTATATCCAGAATACAATGATTAGAAAACTGGAAAAACCAAATGATATATACATACAAGGGCAAATATCTGAAGACAGGAATGGATGTATCAAACCTAAGTGAGATGGGAGTTCTAAGGTACACAGATCTTTGTAAACCCAAGTGTAATATTTATACTCCCTGCTACTACAATATACCTCAAAATATGATCTCTTCATAACACAATATATAGCCAAATGACACAATATATAATACAAAGTAGAATTTCATGTTTTGAGCCTCCAAAGCCAAGCCAATCTTAACTTGGGTGCTTCATTTTCCATGGGCTGATTCAAACTCTGCCCAGTCTCAGAAGTTTAGATCAATAAAAGTGAAGGAAAGAATTAAAAAAACAACACCAAAAAAACAAACAAACCCCAAAGCCTAAAAGAGCAGCAAAATTCTACAGTATGTGGGTCAAATATTCAGTTTAAATGCTCAATTTAAAAACTATTCAACCAATATGCACCAAATATGGCTGCCTTAGATGTTCAGGAGATTATAAAACAAAATCAGAACAAACACTAGCCCTATTTTAACTTTGATCTTTAATTATGGCCTTATATTTGTCCCACAATCCCATAACAGAGCACATGCTTAATCTGTGGTGTTTATTTGCTAATGTTGCTTAGGTTATGTTTAAGACTTTGTTATACTGTGGAAGAGAGTTAATGTGTTGCGTGTAGTATGTTTCCTTATCGGATGGAGATCTTGTTAAGATGTGGAGGCACTGTCGGTGGAAGTGTTCTCTGAGGATGTAAGGGTACAGATAAGGGTTGTTGCATACCTAAGGACTTCCTTGCTTTTAAAGATTTGAGTTTGGGGGGCGGGGGAGGAGATCAAGTGTCACACTTAACCAGCCTTAATTCCTTTTAAACTAACTTCTTGTTTATGGAATCTATTTAAATGAGAGACGCACTGCACTGATGCATATTTCTGATGTGTTCCTTATTTTGAGGGATGTCACTCAATATAGTCCTAGTTATACACTGGTCACAAATCAGGTGTCCCCGCATTTTTATTGTTGAAAATTATTTATATTGGTCTAAAAAAACCCCATTAAACTCATCAAGAGTTATTTACGCGACCGGATTGAATTCAACAGCATATTAAGTTTTCCTGCATGGATAATTATTTTTGTGTCCCTTGTTTTGGTAGTTTGTCACACACTGTGTTCCACATTTGGGCCTTGACAAGTTGAGCGATTATGTCTATGCAATATATGCTGGTGCACAACATCTAAATGTTTTATATTAATATTTTATTGATTCATCTCCTTGAAAAAATCAGGGATGGGGTGAAGGGTGGGAGGGGGAAGGTAAAGGAATGGAAAGAGAGGGAAAGGAAGAAAGGGGGGTAGGGAGAGAAAGGAGAGTGACATCTTAGTGTCCATCCACTAGGCATCAATCAAACATTTCTAAAAAGTCAGACCAAATCTTTTCAAATTTGTCTGCGGTCCCTCTTCTCTGAAATTTTATCCCTCTTTAGCTGCCAGCTCAGCCAAGTCACTGTGCCAAGCTCCTACCCCTGCTCTTCGGTCATAGTAATCGTCCTGCTTGCTTCTAGACAAAAAGATTGTATCCTGGGACAACCCCAACATATGTGAGCCAGTATGGCTCTGAGACATCCACATCTCCAGCAGCAGTCTGTTCTGGCAAGACCTCTGCGTTATCGAAATAAGCATTCATTATATTTTAATTTATAGTAGGAAATACTAGGAGAAAGATAACCTAGCATTTGATAGGTTTAAAATAACATACTAAATGAAAGAAAATCTTTTTCTCTGATAAATGTGGAAGGGTTTTTGTTCTGTTACTTTGGAAAAGTAGGTTTGAAACTCCTGCAAAATCCAGAACTGTGTGGGGAGGTACTTCCCTCTAGCTCCAGTTCAGTGCAGTAGGGAGCAGGTTATTGCTGTTGGACATATGGATCTGACGTACACCAGTCATTGACAATGGGGAGATGGGGGAAGGGTTCATCCCTGTTGTAGCAGGTCCCAAGTAATTCCACTATTGTCCTGTGGCCTGGAGGAAGAGGTTTCTTCATACACCCTCACCTTCCCCCCCACCCTCAACCACACATCCAGCTTTTTGACTTATGCAAGCATAAAAATTAACATTCACCAGCTGTTCTTCAAATGTGTGGTGTGCAGATGTCTATTACTTTCACAGTTTTCACACGGAACCATGCTGCACTTGTTGGCTTGCTTGCTTGTTAAACAGGAGAATGTTGAAGATGTAACTTTCTACTTGTGAAAATGATAATCTTTATTTTATTTACTGCTATAAAGGAAAATGCAAATGAAGCAGGGAATTTTGTGATTAGTATTTTACAGCGACATCATTTACTGTAATTACATGTTCTTAATCAGCGAAATTATCATGATCTGTTAACCAGATTCTTTCATAATTTTTTGCAGAATTCTGAATAACAACAAGATCTTGTGGGTAAAGAATGGCTCTTTCTTTGGACTGAGATCCCTGGAGAGACTGTGAGTAACTGATCAGCCTCTGTTCACTTTCCATTCAAAATGTTTCTCATATTTGAAATGTAAAACAAACAACAGATAATAAAATTCAGAAGTTCTTAGATGTATATCAGAATAGGCTTTCTAGGCAATCATCAAGTTAATAAACAAGAGAAATGAGCGAACTGGGATCGAGATGAAAAATGCAGGAAAGCACTACCATCAACTTGGAACTAAAATAAACATGAAGCGAAAGGCTTGCATTGCACTGCATACCCAATCAAAGTGAAGACTGGCATTTGTAATGGTAATGTACCTGATATATAGCCTGGCTTATTTAACTTTCTAGTTCCCAACACTTCCTTCTATTTTGAATAATTTCCTATGCAAAGAAATTAGGCAGCGTTTATTTCTTGAGTGGGTCATGACATTGGTAAAACTTCATTACAGAATATTTGTAACTCACAGATTTTTAAAAAGAAAGATGCATTGCTTACTCTGTGTCATTTATTCAGGAGTACCCAAGAGTTTAGAAAAAGAATCTAAGAACCTCCTGTGAATAAATCAGCAATAAAATAGAGACCAGCATTCAAAGAAGAACTAAGTGTATTCCATTGTGGGGAATGCATGTGCACTATGAGCCTGAGATCAGAATTTTTTAGCAGTGTCTGTTGGGCTGCGTCTTTGCCATTTGCCCCCCAAGCTGAAGGCATAAGGGACAGTGTGGACGAACTGCCGCTCCAGGTCCATCTTACTGCTGCATGATCTGAGACAGAACTTCTCCAGCGTTCCCAAAGCTTCTCCTTTTTGAACCAGAAAATATTGTAAATATATCATTTTAAATCACGTAAATAGTTTCCATTAGATTAGTATAGTATTCGCGTTAGTTACAGTAGAACTTCAGAGTTACGGATACCTTTGGAATGGAGGTTGTCCGTAACTCTGAAATGTTTATAACTGAACAAAGTACAGTTCGGGCTCCAGATCCAGTAGCTGACACTGCAGGCCAGGCTTCAGCAACAGCGGAGCTCCCTCCTCAGCGCCGGCAGCTTCCTTGCAGGCAGCTTTTTTCCCTGTGTCAGACTGAGTTTGCTAGCGTGCGTGCGTGCGTGTGTGTGTGAGGGAGGGAGAGAGAGAGAGAGAGAGAGAGAGAGAGAGAGAGAAAACAGCTCCTCCCTCTCCCAGTTGGAAGATGGGGGTGAAAACAGTGTCTCTCCCCTCCGCCCCCCCCCCAGTGTGTGGGGGGGTGAAAGTGGTGCACACTGTGGCTGCCAGGGGAGTGGGGTGGGGACAGGCAACCCAGATGTGCCTACCTTTAAGATGCAATACAGGCACAGTACAGTATTTGCTTTTTGTTGTTGTTGTTGTCTCTGCTGCTGCTTAATTGAATACTTCCTATTTCACATGGTGTCCAGTTGACCAGTCAGTCTGTAACTCTGGTTTTGTATCTGGAGAAGCCCACATTGTCTCCAGGTGCAACACTTACCACTCCTTTCCCAGCTGAACTAAACAGTCATGGGAAGACAGACTCAAGAAACGCTTTATGGAATGTGCTCTGAGGCCACAGTCTGACCCAGATTGATCAGAGTCCCCCACCCCCGCGTACACCAAGAAGCATGCCACCAAGCTTGGTATAGGATATGGAAGGAAAACTGATAGATCATCCTGGAAGTCTTCTGAGAATGCAGCTGACACAGCATCATGAGCCATGGCTTTAGCAATAGCTATGCACAGAGCATCATGGCTTCACTCTTTGGGATTTCCTCACGATGTACAATCCAGGAAGAAGGACCTGCCCTTTTGAATGGAATCATCTGGCTTGTTGCTGAAGAGATTGTCTTTGCACTCACTAAAAGACGCAAGAGGATCCCTCCGGTCGCTTGGAATTGGCCTGAAGAGAAAGTACCACAAAACCATATCTTTTAGACCTCATACAGTGCCCCAGCTCTTCTACCATCAAAAGGCTTATGAGTCTCCATGGAAGAGGCAGATGATACACTCACCGTAGTAACCAAACGGCTCTTCCAACAACGTTTCCAGCCTCAACCCCAGGTCAAGAAATACTTTTTGACGAGACCTTTCGGAGCAGTGATCAACAGATGCAATTCACGCTACCCAAGTCTTCTCTTCTTCAGTTTGGAAGTCACCTGACCCACTTTTTCCATACTTGGCAGGACATCACAACAGACAGATGGAGACTTGATATAGTATAATCGGCTAAACCGAATTCCTCTCGCTTCCTCTTCCAAACCTTGCTTCCCTGTCCCTGTTCAGGGATCCTTCTGACAAGAGAAGACTTGCCCGAGTAGTTGTCTCCCTCCTCATTGAAGGAGCCATAAAGCCAATACCTCTATAAGACAGAGGGAAGAGGTTCTACTCAAATTTCTTCCTCAGATCAAAGGATCTCAGACAATGCAGTATATTTATTTGTAAGCTGAGATTCAGAATGCTTCCTTTGGCATCTATCATCCCGTCATTGTCCAAAGGGGGTTGGTTTACGGCTCTAGATATGAAGGATGCCTATTTTCACATGGACCTCCACCCCCTCACAGATTCACTTTGGGGAGTGACCATTTCAAATACAAGGTGCTTTTGTTTCTCCTGGCAACCACGCCAAGGGATTACCAAAGTTATCGCGGTTGCAACAGCTCACTTCTCTTGTCATGCGTCATCAGTCTTCTCCTACTTAGAGGACTGGTTACTGAGAGGGAAGTCCTACCAAGAGGTGCTGTCAGCAACCAAGGACAACATCCTGCAGTCTCTAGGATTGTGCATAAATATTGAAAAATTCTTTCATGCCAACCCAGTCTATAGATTTTATAGGAACAACCCTGAACTTGATTGCAGCCAAGCCTGTCCCACAGGACAGGCTTCACGTATCAGTCATCTTGCCATGCAACTAAGAGCCCACAATTGCAAATGTGCTCCTGTCTCATCCTCCTGGGTAACAGTGTCTTATACTCATGTAACCTCATTTGAGAGACGGTCTTCACTCAGACAGTATAAACAAACTAATCTCCCTCTGTCAAGAAGTGAGGGCCTCACTGACATGGTGGGAGAACAAGGACCAACAGAGTTTTGTTCACTCTGACTTGACCACAGTAGTCTCTCATCACGGATGCCTCTGTTTTTGGCTAGGATGCCCACCTGGGCGAACATTCAGCACAAGGCATATAGTCAGTGAAAGAAGCCACAATGTCCATAAACCAACTTGAACTCAGAGTGGTCTGGGAGGCTTCCAAACAGTTTCTCCCCATCATGAGGTCTCACCACATTCTACTGATGTGGGCCAATATTGCCATGCTATTCTATGTAAACTAACAGGGAGGAGTGAAATTCACCCTTCTATACAACTCTGGAACTGTAAAACTCTGGAATTGGTGTATTTGACTTCAGATGATTCTGTTGGCAGTGCACATACTGAGAGTACCTAACACCCAGGCAGACAACCTCAGCAGGTGGTTCTCTCAGAACCACAAGTGAAAACTTCATGACTCAGTAGATGGTATTCCATATTTGGGGCTCTTTGTCCTGCAACCTCTTAGCATCCTACAAGAACAAAAAGTGTACGAATTACTGCTCTGGGGGACTTCGGGTCAGAACTTCATGGGAGATACGATTCTGGTCCCTGGTCAGGATAACTAATATATGCCCTTCTCCCCGCATTCCCTTATTACCTCGAGTCTTGAAGAAAACCTGGCAGGCCAAAACAAGGGTCATACTGATTGCTCCCATTTGGCCCAGGCAATTCTGGTTTCCCAGCCTCCTTCAGTTGTCAGCTCATCTGCATATCACCTTCCAGAACCTGTTGATGCAGACCAAAGGCAGAATCAAACATTCCAATCCATTCTCACTGCACCTGACAGCTTGGTATTTGGATGGGCATCAACATAGAGACTCTGTGCTCAGGAGATGTCCAGTCTATTCTCAACAATAATAGAAGGGAATCTACTAAGCAATTGTTGTGCAGCCCAGTGGAAATGATTTTTCATCAGGGCTCTTGACCACTACACTTATCCAGAAGAATCCAACATCTCTGCTATCCTGATCTACCTCCTATCCCTAAAGACTTCAGGACACACTTTCAACTCAGTACATGTTCATTTGGCAGCTATCCGCACCTGCTGTCCCCCCATTGATGACTACTCCAATTTTGTCCATCTGATAACGATCCACTTCCTTGAAGGCTTACTTTGGCTCTTCCCTCCTGTAAGCACGCCAGCTTCAATGTGGGATCTTAATCTTATCCTAGTGGCACTCATGAAAACTCAGTTTGAACCATTGGCCTCCTGCTTACTAATCTTTAAGATGTGTGGTCCCTGTCTGTATTCCACTACCTGCCCTCTTTTCCATCTACTTCAGCTCATGACTTTATTAGCCATAGAGAAGGAACTGGAGAGGTAGTCTACAGAGTTATTTTTTTCAATATCTGTGAGCAACTAATTTTGCCAAGGTATCTAAATTGGGTAAGAATAAATGCCTGTCTAAAAATATCCAGTGTACTTTCAGCTGAAGTTATCTTTCACAGCCCCTTCTAAAAATAATTGCAATAAGGAGTTGCTGTCAAAAAGTAGCTGCTTGTATTTGTCCTCAGAGCTGCATTTCAGTGATGTATGGATAATGTTTTTATATGCAATCTCTACAGAGTTTTTTAGGATTGTTCAGAATAAAAAATGCTACATAAAATCTCATTTATCAGTAATTACAGTTGAAATTGGCATGCATAATATTGTTAACATTTAATATTTGTTATGTGTTCAGGTAGGGTCACTGAGGTACTTAAACATGTGAGTAATCCAACTATTGTCAGTGGGACGATTCAAGTCCTTAAATGTAGGCATTTGCTTAAGTACCCTGATGGACCAGGGCCTAACTTAGGGTATGTCTACACTATGAGAGTAGTTCAATTTTACTTAAACCGAATTTGTGAAACCGATATTACAGATTCGAACGTGTGTATCCACACTAAGGACAGTAATTCGACTTTGTGAGTCCACAGTAACGGGGCAAGCATCGACATTGCAAGCGGTGCACTGTGGGTAGCTATCCCACAGTTCCCGCAGTCCCTGCTGCCAATTGGAATTCTGGGTCAAGCCCCCAATGCCTGCTGGGGCAAAAAATGTGTCGCGGGTGGTTTTGGGTAACTGTCGTCATTCAACCCTCACTCCCGCCCTCCCTCCGTGAAAGCGGCAGCAGGCAATCATTTCGCGCCCTTTTCTAGTGATTGACAGCGCGGACGACTCAGCACCGCGAGCATGGAGCCCACTGCGATCATTGCTGCAGTTATGGCCGTTGTCAACACCTTGCGCCTTATTGTCCACCTTTTTCAGAGGCAGATGCTTAGAAATCGTGCGAAGAGGCTACGGCAGTGCGGTGAGGACATTGACTCTGAGAGGGGTACAGACCTCTCACAAAGCACGGGACCCCGCACCCTGGACATCATGGTGGCACTGGGTCATGCTGATGCAGTGGAATGGCGATTCTGGGCCCGGGAAACAAGCACGGACTGGTGGGACCGCATAGTGCTGCAGGTCTGGGATGAATCACAGTGGCTGCGAAACTTTCGGATGCGTAAGGGCACTTTCCTGGAACTTTGTGAGTTACTGTCCCCTGCCCTGAAGCGCCAGGACACCAGGATGCGAGCAGCCCTGACAGTCCAGAAGCGAGTGGCCATAGCCCTCTGGAAGCTTGCAACGCCTGACAGCTACTGGCCAGTCGCGAATCAATTTGGAGTGGGCAAATCTACCATGGGGGTTGCTGTGATGCAAGTAGCCAACGCAATCATTGAGCTACTGCTCTCAAAGGTAGTGACCCTGGGAAACGTGCAGGTGATCATAGATGGCTTCGCTGCGATGGGATTCCCAAACTGGGGTGGGGCTATAGGTGGAACTCACATCCCTATCCTGGGACCGTGCCACCAGGGCAGCAAATACATTAACCGAAAGGGCTACTTTTCAATGGTGCTGCAAGCACTGGTGGATCATAAGGGACGTTTTACCAACATATACATCGGATGGCCGGGCAAGGTTCATGATGCTCACGTTTTCAGGAACTCTGGTCTGTTTAGATGGCTGCAGGAAGGTATTTACTTCCTGGACCAGAAAAAAACTGTTGGGGATGTGGAGATGCCTATAGTGATCCTCGGGGACCCAGCCTACCCGCTAATGCCCTGGCTCATGAAGCCATACACGGGCGCCCTGGACACTGAAAAGGAGCTCTTCAACTACCGTCTGAGCAAGTGCAGAATGGTGGTGGAGTGTGCTTTTGGACGTCTGAAGGGGAGATGGAGAAGCTTACTGACTCGCTCTGACCTCAGCGAAACCGATATCCCGATTGTGATTGTAGCTTACTGTGTGCTCCACAATCTCTGTGAGAGCAAGGGGGAGATGTTTATGGCGGAGTGGGAGCTTGAGGCAAATCGCCTGTCTGCTGATTACGCGCAGCCAGACACCCGGGCGATTAGAAGAGCCCAGCGGGACGCGCTGCGCATCCGGGAAGCTTTGAAAGCTAGCTTCCAGACTGACCAGGGTAACCAGTGACTGTTACGGTTGTTTAAACAGAAGCTGAACCTGCCCCCGTTTCTTTACCCAGCTAATGTTGCCTATCCTCTCCAATTACCAACCCCCATTCCCCCCTTCAAACACACCTTTAAGAAGAAAGTAAAGGAAACATTGTTCATGAAAACCGTTTTTTTATTAAGGATTTCACGTTAAAGCGTTCAAACTGGGACGCAGGCTAGGGTGGGGTGCGGGTGGAGTGATGGAAAGGACGCTTCTAAACTTGGGGAATGACAGGCTCCTGCTCCTAGAGCAGTCCTCAGTGGTGGACTGGTTGTTTCTACGGAGCCTGCCACCCCTCCTTTTTGGGACTCTGTGTGGGGGGGGCTATGTGACTGTGTGGCGGGGGAGGGCGGTTACAGATCCCCTGCAGCGTGGCGCTGTCATCCTGGCTCTGGACCGCTGCAGAAGATCTGTAACCGCCCTCCCCCGCCACAAAGTCACATAGGCCCCCCACACAGAACATGAAAACTACCTCCCAGACTGACCAGGGTACCTAATGACTGCAATGTGTGTGTAACCTTCTGGTGAACCTGCCCCCGTGTCTGTACCCTGCTAAAGGTGCCTATCCTCTCCAATTACCAACCCCCTTTCCCCCCCACCCCTTCAAACACACCGTCCTTTAAAAGAAAATGAAGGAAACAGTACTTAACAGAAGCACATTTTTTATTAAAGACTACACAGTTATGGGATGAAACTGGGACATGGGCTAGGGTGGGGTGCGGTTGAAGGGAAGGAAAGGACGCATCAAATCTTGGGGAATGAGAGCCTTCTGCTACTTGAGCAGTCCGCAGGGGTGGAGTGATTGTTTCCATGGCCCCTGCCGCCCCTCCTTCTTGGGACTTTGGGTGAGGGGGGAATGGGACTTTGTGGTGGGGGAGGGCGGTTAGAGATAGAATGCAGTGGTGCTCTGTCCTCCTGCCTCCGGTCCTGCAGAACATCTACAAGGCGCGGGAGCGTGTCCGTTTGCTCCCGCATTAGCCCAAGCAGCGTCTGAGTCGCCTGCTGGTCTTCCTGCCGCCACCTGTCCTCCCGCGCTTCCGTCCTCTCCTCCTGTTCACTGGATGCTCGCGACATGTTCTCTCTCCACTGAGTCAGCTGTGCCGACTCGGTTTGGGAAGAGAGCATAAGTTCGGAGAACATCTCGTCCCGTGTTCTCTTTTTTCACCGCCTGATCTGAGCCAGCCTCTGGGAGGGAGATGCCGTGGTAGGCCGGGAGACACTCGCAGCTGTGGGATGGAAAAAAGGGAGTGAATTCCTCACAAAGATACATTTTCTGTGAACAATGAATATAGTCTTTCCCTGTGAACAAGACCATGCACACTACCTATCACATGTGCACTCAGTACAAGGTCGAATTTTCTATCTTTATATTGAGTGCCTAGGGTCTTGGTGTACAGCTCACACAAGCGGGGCCGGACAACGGAATTCGGCTAGCAGGCAACCATGGTAAGCCGTAGACTTTTGGCTGCTGAAATCATAATTTACAGCAGTGCCCTTCTTTCACGTTTCAAGCACAGCTCCTAGCGTTGGCCACTTCCTGCTGCCGGCGATCCGGCCAGCATGAACTCTCCCCTTATCGTCCCCCCCAGCGTGGCTGTCCCCGGGAACGGTCCCTGCAAGCTGCCGGCGAACCGCGCAGCATGAACGGTCCGCCTCCCCTCCCCCACCACGTGGCTGTCCCCGGGAACGGTCCCTGCATTCTGCCGGCGAACCGCTCAGCATGAACGGTCCGCCTCCCCGCCCCCGCTGCTTGGCTGGTCTCGGGAAAGATCCCTGCAAGCTGCCATGGAGCCACCAAGCAGAAACGTTCCCCCTCCTCACCCCCACCACGTGGCTGGGAACCGCCGGGTAGATTTCTTTAAAGGAACAGGCAACCAGTCCCCATACTAAAATGCACCTAATTCCAACCAGGTCACCATGACTGATATCACTCTGATGAGGATTACGGAGACAGAGAAAGACCGTATGCTGCGTGAATGCCAGCGAACACCGGGGCCGTATGCCGCCATGCTTTGCCAGGCAATGATACCGGAGTACCTGCTACTAGCCTGGCGCGGAAAAGTTTCCTACCATGGAGGACGCAATAGGGCCGCTCTCCCCAGAAACCTTATGCAAAGGCTTTCACTGTACCTCCAGGAGAGCTTCATGGAGATGTCCCAGGAGGATTTCTGCTCTATCCCCAGACATGTTAACAGACTTTTCCAGTAGCTGCACTGGTAACGACTAAAAACTAAAGCGCACAGGGCAAACTAATCATTAAAAACCCATTGCTAACATAGCATGCCTTTTGTGTTCAAAATAAATGTTTAAAAGACTCACCTACTGATCCTTCCCCTGATTCACGGTCTGGGTTACCGCCTTGGGAGGGTTGGTAGGGGATCTCCGTCAGGGTGATGAAGAGATCCTGGCTGTCGGGGAAATCAACGTTGAAAGCGCTGTCGTCTGCCTCGTCCTCCTCGTCTCCTTCCTCATCTTCCCCATCTGCAAAAACCTCCGAGGAAGCGGCCGTTGATAATACCCCATCGTTGGAGTCCACGGACACTGGTGGGGTAGTGGTGGCGGCCCCACCTAGAATTGCATGCAGTGCCTCGTAGAAACGGCATGTTTGGGGCTGGGATCCGGAGCGTCCGTTTGACTCTTTGGTCTTCTGGTACGCTTGTCGCAGCTCCTTGATTTTCACGCAGCACTGCGTTGCATCCCGGCTGTAGTCTCCCTACACAGCGATCAGATCCAAGACTTCCCGATCAGTCCATGCTGGAGCCCTCTTTCTATTCTGGGATTGCATGTTAACCTCTGCTGGAGAGCTCTGCATCGTTGCCATTGCTGCTGAGCTCGCCACGATGTCTAAACAGGAAATGGTATTCAAACTGGTCAGACAAGAAAAGGAATTCAAATGTTCCCGGGTCTTTTCCTGTGTGGCTGGTCAGAGCATCCGAGCTCAGACTGCTGTCCAGAGTGTCCACAGAGTGGTGCACTGTGGGATAGCTCCAGGAGCTATTAGCGGCAAATTCCGTCCGCACTAACCCTAATTCGACATGGCCATGTTGAATTTAGCGCTACTCCCCTCATCGGGGAGGAGTACAGAAATCGATTTAAAGAGCCCTTTATTTTGAAATAAATAGCTTCGTTGTGTGGACGGGTGCAGGGTTAATTCGAGGTAACGCTGCTAAATTTGACATAAACTCCTAGTGTAGACCAGGCCTTAGAAAGCTAGTATATGCCAAAACATATAAACGCTTTGCTATACATCATTAGAGCTAATAAATACTTTTAATATTGTTAGTTTTAATTATTATGGGTTAAATGGGGAATAGCTGTGATGTATAAATGAACAGTTGCTTAGCTCTCTCAACTATACCAAATCACTGCATTGGTATATAAAGAACCAAAGTGTGAAATTCTTTCAGCCAACTTGATTGCTGCTTTCCCCCCAACTCCTAGAATTATAGAAATAGTGGATGAAGGGAAAGCAGTAAACCTAATATATTTGGATTTTAGTATGCAGTCATGGGATAAGAGGGAAGGTCCTCTCAAGGACTGGTAATTGGTTAAAAGATAGGAAACAAAGGGTAGGAATAAATGGTCAGTTTTCAGAATGGAGAGAGGTAAATAGTGATGACCCCCAGAGGTCTGTACTGGGTCCAGTCCTATTCAACATATTCATAAATGATCTGGAAAAGGGGGTAAACAGTGAGGTGGCAAAATCTGCAGATGATACAAAACTACTCAAGATAGCTAAGTCCCAGGCAGACTGCAAGGAATTACAAAAGGATTTCTCAAAACTGGGTGACTGGGCGACAAAATGGAAGATAAAATTCACTGTTGATAAATGCAAAATAATGCACATTGGAAAATAATATCCCAATTATACATATAAAATGATGGGGTCTAAATTAGCTGTTACCACTCAAGAAAGAGCTCTTGGAGTCATTGTGGATAGTTCTCTGAAAACATCCACTCAGAAAACATCCACTCAATGTGCAGCGATAGTTTAAAAAAAAAAAAAGAGAGAAAAGAAAAAGCAAACAGAATGTTGGGAATCATTAAGAAAGGGATAGATAATAAGACAGAAAATATTATATTGCCTCTATATAAATCCAGGGTATGCCCACATCATGAATACTGTGTGCAGATGTGGTCGCTCCATCTCAAAAAAGATATGTTGGAACTGGAAAAGGTTCAGAAAAGGGCAACAAAAATTGTTAGGGGTATGGAATGGCTGCCATATGAGGAGAGATTAATAGCACTGGGACTTTTCATCTTGGAAAAGAGATGACTAAGGGGGGATATGATTGAGATCTATAAAATCATGACTGGTGTGGAGAAAGTAAATAAAGAAGTGTTGTTTACTCCTTCTCAAAACACAGGAACTAGGGGTCACCAAATGAAATTAATAGGCAGAAGGGCCCTGCCAGATGCTGGGATATCTGAGAGCCTCTTTGTCTTCCTTAGACAAATTGTCCTGAAAGAGCAATGGGGAATAAAGGTTCCCACTGAACATAGTGTGAAAAACAGACAAAATGATTTGATGTCAGAGAGGAAAAGGCTTCTACTTTAGGAAGTAGGAAGGGCTTGGGAAGGGGAAAGGAAGTGTGTTTGAGAGCATTAATTATGGAGTTGTTTAAGTGTGAACAATTTTATTTATTTAAATAAGATAACCACGAAGATCTGGGCATTTCTCACTTAATCATTTACCTGTCATTGAGGGGGGCCTCAGGCACTGGTGCATCTCAGTCCCTCTTATTTTGTGCCCCACATGATAACCTAGTCTTCTGTGGGCTGTAATACTTTGGTCAAATTTTGGCTATTGGGTTTAGCATGGAGGTGCTGCGTTGTGTTGGAGGCCTTTGATATACAAGAAGTCAAATTGGTGATCCCTTCTACTTTTAATTTCTATGATTTTGTGATTGGTTTCTATCTAGCACTAGTTGAGATGCCTTTCTTTTACATGTGCTGACAATCTCTTTCCACTAATATAGTCCACGTATGAAAAATATTAGTATAGATGCTTAAAATATACTGAGACATTCTCTGACATTCGTGTCTTTTAGTTGTCTCAAAATTACTCTAAAATAAATTACTCTAGCTAATCTATGCTGTGCTCATTACCATGGCATCTGAGCACCTGACTGACTGATTTTTAAAATTTTGCTATCACATCCCAATATGTCACCTTGAATCACTACAGTGGAGCAATAATTGCATATATACTGACTTTTTGTCTTTTCAAATTATTTTGAGGTGGAACAGAAATGTCAGTGTGCTAAAAGAATAATGTCTAAAACTGATGAAACATTTCCAAGATAATGAAACTGATTAATGGCTTTCTGTTGCAACTATATACCAAAAGTAAAATATATCAGTTAATTTTCCATTAGTAAACTATTATTTAACAAAAAAAAAACCCTATTGATGAAAAAGTAAAGGGCAATTAAACTATTATTATTCATAGCCAAAGTGTGATTCCTGGCATCTGGTTTTCTAAATTCCCTAATTAACAATGTATTGCAGAGAAACCCATCTCTGACAACTATACTGCTTAAAGGGCAGCATGGCTTTCAATAGCAAGAATGGCTGCTCTGGGAGCCCACCATTCCCTCACTCCACTGAATTGAGTGAGCAGCTTGTGGGGGGAGGGGTGTGGGTAGAGGGCAGATCTCTGCTCCACTCACAATGGTGCCAGAAGGGGGGGAGGGATAGCTCAGTGGTTTGAGCATTGGTCTGCAAAACCCAGGGTTGTGAGTTCAATCCTTGAGGGGGCCATTTAGGGATTGGGGCAAAAATTGGGGATTGGTCCTGCTTTGAGCAGGGGGTTGGACTAGATGACCTCCTAAGGTCCCTTCCAACCCTGATATTCTATGATTCTATGAAGGCACACCCCCCCCCACACACACACACTTCAACCAGGACCCAGTATGGGGCAATTCCTACATGCACACACCCTAGTTAAGTCAGGAATGGGCCTCTTTATGTTGAAAAATTCTTTTGACTTCTTTAAACTGCTAAAGTATTTCTGTTATTTGGAGCAGTGACTTTGTTTGGCAGGGGGAATAGTGATTTCTGAGGTCAGAGACATTTAAATCTGCCTAGAGTTGGTTAAATTATAAGTTGTGGAAAATTGCTATTTGCACATGTCCAGACATTTTCTGCTGCTTAATTTTCTGAACATTCCAACTGTACTATCATAGAGTCGTGGGACTGGAAGGGACCTTGAGAAGGCATGCATGATTCTAGGCCCCACTGAGATTTCCAAATTGTTTTGAAGTAGCCACACAGAACTGAATCTCTGTATGAGACACAGACAGAATGGATCTTACTCCTGCCACTTTCCTCTAGCAAAATACTGTTAGGCCTATGGGAGTAGGTACTAGCACAGAAGACAAAAAATTGTGAGTTCTGATCTCACCTCTTCTACAAAGTAGTTATTTATTTTGTGCCATTGATCACGTTATTATTGAGCAAGACCTTATCCCTACCCTATGGGGCATACAAGTATCTTCATACTCTTCTCCCCATCCCCCACCATGCTACCTACACCCGTCTCCATTTTACAGGAGCAACTAAAAGATTGCACAGGCTCACTCTGGCAGACTTGTAATATGCCAAACTCAAGTCTTAGCCATGATACACCTCCGAGAGAATCTGCCAGATCTGTGAGCTTGGGTAAGCTGTCTGTAAATCTATTTTTGCATATGTTGTGCACTGTGTAGTATGTTATGTGTTTATCGTCTAATGGTTAGTCCACAGTGGTTAACAGCCTACTGCTGCTAACAACTAATAGTTACTCCTGTAGCTCAAGTAGGGTGACCAGACAGCAAGTGTGAAAAATCGGGACAGGGGATAGGGGGTAATAGGAGCCTACATAAGAAAAAAAACCCAAATATTGGGACTGTCCCTATAAAATCGGGACATCTGGTCACCCTAAGCTCAAGTCACTAGGTGTCTTTGGGGAAGTGGTAAATATCCTGCATTTCTAGCCTTCCTGATCATTTATGCAGAGGGATTTTAGAAATATGCCTCCTGAGGAGAACTTTGGCAGACTTCAGATGCTCAGAAGGAGCTCCCACTAAGTTCAGATATTTACTGACTGGTCTGCTGCTGCTACTCTTTTAGTTCAAGCAGCAGAAGTCTTGCTACAGGTTTAAAGGTCCCAGATTTAAACCCTGCTGATGAGGGCTATTACAGTTGCACAGAATGGATTTTTTTTCATTTGTTTTTCTTTTTAACAATGTTTAAAATGCCTAGGAAGTTCCATATCAAACCCCCCCCCCCCCCCCCCCCGCCGCCGCCTCAGAAAACATATTAAGTTAACAATATTAAGTGTCCAAACTCAAACACTTGAAAGTTGTGTCATGACAGGATTAAGATTACCCATATAACGCTAATTCTGCCCCAGGGTGTACTATGATATACATTTTGTTCTCCCATTGAGGAAAACAGCTGGGAATGTTGTGGATTGTAGACTGATGTCTTAATGCCTTAATGGTTAATAATTGTATTGATTGTCAATTTATATTATTTTATTGAGCTGGGTGTAATTAGGTTTTGTCCCAGAATCAAGCTCCACAGAATTAAAACTAACAAGTTCAGTATCTTGCAGGGTTATCCTGAGACGTATGGCAAAGACACTCACACTGAAGGCAAAGCCAAGCCTTAGCTACTTTTAGTTAAACAATCAGTAAAGACAAGAAAACTCCAAACCACATAAACAAATAGCAGTAATATAGTATTAGGGATATCTTTGATGTTATCCTCTGCATATGCTCATCTACTTATATACTCGTACCCTTCCTTGAGGACCTGGAGTTGAGACACAAAGCCCTGTCCCGGTCCAGATGCCCAGTGCCCAAAGGTCAGTGGTAGATAATGACAATGAAGAGCTGAAAGGTCAGTGATGGCAAGCTGGGCCCTGCTGCATGGTGGATAGGCCTATCATAAGGCCTGGGTAGTATCACAAATATTCATTCAGATGCCCAGCCTCCCATGTTCAAATCTAACTTCCTCAGCCTTGTAATATTGGTGTGCCCTTATCAACTAAAGGTTAATATATTAATGCCTTTTAGCTTATTATCATATTTATCATCATTGCTAAAGCAAGTTTGTGGTTAAACATTTGCCAGTGATTCTATCCTAAAATATCCATACCCAATATCAGTTCATTATTCCTGCAGTTGCCTGGTGTCATTCTGTACCAATTCACTCTCTTGAGCAAGCTATTTCCAGTTCCCCAAAATCTAAGGTAACTGTCAGACCATTTTATATATGCTAAGCGTCATAGGCCCACCTTACTCATGCATACTTGCTTAAGCCAATGTCTTACAGGATACAGACCCGTAGGTTCCTTGCATTACTGCTAAGGCTAATCTAGCTCTGTGGGCTACAATGAGGGGAGGGATAGCTCAGTGGTTTGACTATTGGCCTCCTAAAGCCAGGGTTGAGAGTTCAATCCTTGAGGGGGCCATTTAGGGATCTGGGGCAAAAATCTGGCAGGGACAGTACTTAGTCCTGCTAGTGTAGGCAGGGGACTGGACTCTGACCTTTCAAGATCCTTCCAGTTCTATGAGATAGATATATCTCCTTATTTATTTAAGATGCCATCTGTATAGAGCAAGAAATCACTTGGGATATGCCCATAGTGTTCTTTTAAAGCAGCCATAAGATCCTAGGACAAATTGAGCTATTATCCACATGAACAGTGAAGTCACTGAAGGTGGTAAGCCTTAATGACTCCAATGCCAGAATGGAATAGAAGTCTGTTTAATGTAGAAGGGAGCTCTGAAGTGCAATGGAATGATCTGTACATTCTGGCTAGTTCCAAATTAATCCTACCCTAGCACTCACAAATATACACTCAAATGAATCCATCCTTAGAGCTAGACAACCTCTTGATGATGACAATGCTTATTCCCTCCGCCCCGGGCTCATGATACATATGACATGTATGTAGAGAAAGAAGCTAACCAGAGGACCAACTGACTCATATACTAGATCTCACACAAACGGGAACCTCACCTATGTTTAAATCCTTATTAGGCGCTGACATTGCATTAATCAGGATACAGCTTCCAGTCTGCCAAAATCACATGCTCTACAAATGAAACCCCAGGCAAAAGCAGTGGAAGAAAAATTGGAGCACTGAGGTTTCTGCTGTCTTGTCTTCCCATGCTTGTCACAACAGGAATTGAACCTCAGAAACTTCATCCATCTTCTCAGCTCACAGCACTTTCTGAGATTCTTGGCACCTGTGAAGCAATGCATCAGTGCAACAGTGCCCCTTCTGGCCAAGTGTGGTGCAGCCCTCAGGCTCACATCGCCTAGTGGGGCTGTCAGTCTATTCCTGGTGCCCAGGAGTCTGAAAACCTTTCTTCACTCCCAAGTCCATCAGGGTTAGTAGCGGGGAGCCCAGGCCCTCCCACTCTACTGGGTTCCAGCTCAGGGCCCTAGAGCTAGATAAGCAGGACCCGGGTTCTTCGATTGTGACAGTTTCCTGAGCTCCTTCCCACCTGCCCCTGGGTCTCTGCAGGCTCTCCAGTCTGTTGGTCAGTTCGTACTCTTCTGAGCTGTTGTCTCTGGGCGGCTCTTCAGTAGCTTGCTGGCAGGAGCTCCTTTCTCCAGCCTGCTCACTTCTCTGGTAGCCACCCCACAGCTCCATCCTTCAGTTTCCCAGTCCTTTTATCTTCCTAGCTCCTGTGAGGCTGCCCTTCAGTAGTGACTGGCCATGCCTGTGTTAACCCTTTGGTTGCTTGACCAGCATGAGATACATACACCCCATGACAGCACCCAAGAAGGAATTGCCAGCTCATTGTGAAATTGCTGTCTCTTAACAAAAAGCTTCCTCCTCCTCATTCATTGCAATATTTCACAAATGAATCTAGAAGATGAAATAATTTCTCAGTAAAATGCCCATTGTCAGATTAAGGTTGACTCTACCTTTTAAATTATTAATCATGTAGAAGGACTCTTAAAGCAGTGTTATTTAAATGTATGAAACTTGATGTATTTGAATTCGCTTAGTAATTACATTTTGTTTCTGCATACTTCTCATGAAGTTGTTTGCTGTGAAGTTTTCAATATTCCCATTTCTTTACATTCTATTATTACTCTATGTAGGCAAGTAACACATATTCAGCACCTAGCCAACCCTGCTAAGGAAAATGCAGTTTTGGGAAGGTACAGTTGCTTCACTAAGAAATATTAGATGCAAAGCTAAAATATTTTATGAAGATTGTAACAGGGCAACATAAATGATGGTGTTTATGAAATATTGACATTTGGGACACTTTGGAAGATGCTGATTATTGAAGGTGCTGATACTGTGTGAACTATATTCCCATAAGATATGTGAACAGTGAGTCACAAGGGTACTCTGTGGAGATGGCAAGTCACTGTTTCTCTAGACTAAGAATTACTGCCTGTCACTAGACTGAATCACAAATTTGTTATGACATCTGGATCATAATCAGTTGCTTCTGTGCCACTGGGCCTGCTATGTAGTGCTATCTGGGGGTATTAACAAACCGATTTTGTCACTTGAATGCTAAGAGAGGGGTAAAACTTCCTGTAAACTTGCATTTTTGTCCTTGTTTGAATTACGATCCTTGACTACTCCAACAGCTTGGACTAAATATCAAGGGACAAGTACAAAACTAAGTGGAAACTTACTAGAAATCCTCTTTTTGAGAGGGTCGGGGGGGAGGGGATGTTATTTAAAAATAGTACATCTTTGACAGACTTAAACTATAGTTAACATGTGCCAAAACCACCAGATCAGAGTTTGCAGCTTGAAACTATCTCTGTGTTGCACCAAATGTCAACTGCTTGACACTTGGACAGAAATTGACAGATTTCGAGAGAGATTTTGAAACCTCTGGCTCAGGAGTGACCAGGCCTGGGGTTTTGTATTGTTTCCCAGCTCTAATTCCCTTTTCACATTAATGTTTGTGTCCTTGAGAGAGAAATGTTGGACTGCACGGGACAGGGCTTATCACAGATCTCACGTGGCCCAGCTGCAATACAGAGTAGAATGGGATTTTGAAACCTCAGAACAGTCATGCAATTGTATGGGGAGTAGATCTCAGAGGTCCAGAAACTCTCATTTAATTAAATGACAATTTATAAGATCTGAATAATTGAAAATATAAAACTTCTATAATTAATTAAACCATAAATTGAAGCTACAGATTTAGCTGTTTCTCAGTTAAGTACAGCAGCAACAACCAGAGCTACTGCTATTGTGCTTGTTGTTGACCAGTAGGCCAGCACAGATCACTTTCACCAAATTATTAATAATTATTTTATTATCATAGCATCCAAATGCCCCAGTCAGGATTGGGTTCCATTGTGTCAGGTGCCCTTGCTCAAAAGAGCTTAAAGTCTAAGAACAAGATGCAATGACTGAATGTTGTTGGCAGTGGATGCTGTTGAGTTTCTTCATATTTCAGAAAGTCCCTGTAACCTGGAAGGACCACTTTTCCTGGGAAATGTCATAGAGAACAGCAGAGCATGGTGTTCCTGGGAGGAGGGGGATAGAGGCTGTGGGGCCCTGTATCCCTAAAATCTTGGCTCCATGGACTGTGTCTTGTGCTGCACATCTGACCAGGCACCTCTACTTACTGCATCTTTGTGAAAACAACAAGGAGTCCTTCTGGCACGTTAGAGAGGAACACATTTATTTTGGCGTAAGCTTTCGTGGGCTATAACCCACTTCATCAGATGCATGGAGTGGAAAATATAGTACTTTATGCATCTGATGAAGTGGGTTATAGCCCATGAAAGCTTATGCCAAAATAAATTTGTTCGTCTCTAAGGTGCCACAGGGACTCCTCGTTGTTTTTGCTGATTCAGACTAACATGGCTATCCCTCTGAAATCTGCATCTCTGTAGTTAGGGTGCTAGCTATGGAGAAATCCCATGGTAGTTAAAATACATCAGCAGTCCTTAGCTACTGTTAAAGGTATTACATAAAGCTATACAGTTTCATCACAATTGAATTCTGTGACTACATAATTTATTATAAAATCAAAATGGTAGCGCACACTCTCAAATTTGTATGGCCCAGAAGGCTCAGGAAGATAGGCACGTTAACTAATTAGGCCATAGAAGAATCACAGTCTTGTTTTGCACTTGGAATCTTCTCAGCCTAGTTGAAAGGATAAGCTGTTAAAGGTTTACATTTCCATGTGCTTCTAGAACATACTATTTTTATTATCTTCTCTCTCTTTAGACATCCAAAAATAGGAGTGGAATGGTAACTTTTGGTTGAAACCTAAAACATCTGAGGCTTGACAAAATGCCTGAAAAGTTTAAATCCGAGCTTGTGGCTGTGGCCCCTTTGCTTTGGGGACTTAGAAATCTTGGATGTCTGACACTTAAAGATAAAATTTCATGCTCTTTCATGTGAAGATAGCCTTGGAAACATAAACTAATAGCTAATAAAAGCAATCATGAGAGGTGAAAATAACAAACATCTGGGATGT
Source organism: Macrochelys suwanniensis (assembly GCA_033296515.1). NCBI lineage: Eukaryota > Metazoa > Chordata > Testudines > Chelydridae > Macrochelys > Macrochelys suwanniensis. The sequence continues at coordinate 115,163,787 of CM065778.1, read as the reverse complement.
ACATGTGCAGCAGGAGACTTCAAGACCCCACTCCTGTTTACACACATACACTTTTCACTTAGAACAAGTCAGTTAAGCTTCGGGGTATCTCTAAGAATCATGTTAACCTTCTCCAGACAGCCATTCATAGCTGTATGATAATGTCCTACCGGTGTCATTTGAAGGGTGCTGCAAAAAATTGTTCCATAGTCCTGCCCCAAAAATGCTAACCCAGCTCCGATGTAAATTAGTAATTCATGTTGGAACTACTCCAATTTAGCTTTCCTTGCAGTCTTTCAGTTAGTCTTCCCTCTTCTCCGGTTTGCTATAGATTGATGACATTAGCTGCAAACAATAATAGTTGTTCAGCGCAGCTATAGGGTGGAAAGAGTCAGGTCACTTTATTGTTCTTCTCTGTGTTAAGAGGTCAGTTCAAAAAGTGTAATAATTAGGATTTTTAGTTCAAGCTAATAATTCCCTGTGCTACCCCTATAATTCTGTGTATCGGTTACTCCTGTAACTAATGGCCAGCCTGTCTAACATTTTACATTCAATCTGTAATCCATGTGAATCAGGATAGTCATCTATGTAAACAGATTGTAATTTTATTACAAAAACTTCTAATTCAGATGTGTTGGCATGGTCACAATTGGACAGTAACAATTTGGAAAACTGTTGAGATAGTCAGGGAAGAGTAGGAGAAATATGAAGGAAGAGAAATTTTTACATGTCAAACAACTAAATGCTTCTTGCCACTTCTTTCCACATTCTTGATAGGTTTAACAATAGAATACATGGATGTAGCTATTCACTACAACTCCTCTAGTTCTAGCTAACTATTGTAACAATGGGGGTTTTTGTTGCAAAATATCCCCATAATAAAATCTATTTTAATAAACAATCAAACATTTTCTAATTGTTTTCTGGAAACATGTCCAAGAATACTGGTGAAATTTGAAGCACGTTTTCACTTTGTTAAATTTTTTGTCAGGACAGTTGGTTGTGTTTGGTTACAAGTCACATTGTGCTGTTTTGGTTCGTGATTGGTTGGGCCTGTTCCATGTAGTAAGGAGGGTTAGGAATATCCATTTGGAATCAGTTTCTCAGAGGGAGAGGCTCTACTTTATGTTCTCTCTCTGAGCTAGCCAGAAAATAAAACACGTCAGGGAATGGCTTTGTGTCCTGACCCAGGTTCTGTGTGTATTTTACCCTCCCTTAAATCTTCCCATTTTGAAATCCTGGATGGTGGTGTTGCCTGACCTCCCTGTCTAAACATTGGAGTAGAGATCTATCTACCCATTGGAGACTACAGTCCATGCTGGTGTTTGTATGACCTAGTATAGATCCCTATGCCACTTCTGAGTGTGGAACAAGAGAGCATAAACAACCCTGGTTGCTTAAGTCCTCTTTGGATATTGGCTTTGTATTGAATATATACACACCATCAATGTTAAGTATTAAGGTCAAAAATTGAAACAGTAGAAAACCTTGAAAAGCTGAAGTTAAGGTTGCATGTGCCACATTAACTTTAGCACCTCATGCACATCCATTTTAAAGGACTGTCACCTCATACACATGCACTGTAGAGGTTGGAAGAGAATCAGGGAAACCAGAGAAGAGAGAAAGCAGAAGAGAAGGCAGCAGAGAGACGAAGAGTGAAGATAAAGAAGAGCCTCTTAAGTCTAGCTAGGAGAAGGCCATTTGTGACCTGGATTGGGGTAGTTTCTGAAGAATTATCAGCACAAAATCTTGAATGTGAGGCTCAAAGGGAGTTGTAGCCTGTTGGAACCAGTGACTGAAAGGCTTTATATCTTATTACTAAAACAATGCAGTGAGGTTCATTTAAATAAAAATATTTAAATGAATGTTTAAATACTAACCTTTATGTATCTATCGATGAGGGTTGTAGCTTTTAAATGACTAGTTGTTAAATTAATGAAATGCATGACAGAATTTAAAATCTTTATTTTTTTTCCCATTAAAACATTGCCACATAATTCTGATAACATAATCAGTCTTAGATTGGCCAAGTTAACACAGGTCTGTTGTCAAGTTTCAATGAGGTACAAAGATTACCTGTTGTAACACAGAAAGGTCACCGGAATGCTTTTAGTACTTTGCTGCATTTCAATATAATATCTTCAGCTTATGAATTGACTGTGCCCAAAGTACACAACACTTCTCTCTAGCATTTCAGGAGCATTTTAGTTCTCTTTTTTTTTTTTTTTGTGATTTGTGGAAAATGCTGATAAATATTTCAATTAATAAAATTAAGTATTCAATAAGAGGTTTCCACTGTTACCTTAAGGAACCAAATAATTTTGTCTGATACAGTATATAAATTGCACACTGCCTGTTAATGATTGTGAACTTCAGTGTTTATTCACAAATAAATTGTTGAGTTACCACATGATCCTGTAAGATTTCACAAAGGCAGCAAAAATCTTGAAACATTGTGTTACAACAAGAAAAATATATTTTTATAGCCAATGTGACTCGTGTTTAACTGGTATTAATTAATATCTGGAGATTTATCAATTGTATTTCAGTCATAACACTTTTGTGAAAAGAGATTTACATGTGGTGTAAGAACAGGTTAAGGACTATTTAGAAAAGCTGGACATACACAAGTCCATGGGTCCAGATCTGATGCATTCAAGGGTGCCGAGGGAGTTGGCTGATGTGATTGCAGAGCCATTGGCCATTATCTTTGAAAATTCATGGCAATTGGGGGAGGTCACAGAGGATTGGAAAAAGGCAAATATAGTGCCCATATTTTAAAAGGGAAGAAAGAGAACCCAGGGAACTACAGACCGGTCAGCCTCACTTCCGTCCCCGGCAAAATTATGGAGCAGGTCCTCAAGGAATTGATTTTGAAGCACTTGGAGGAGAGGACGGTGATCAGGAACAGTCAACATGGATTCACCAAGGGCAAGTCATGCCTGACCAATCTGATTGCCTTCTATAATGAGATAACTGGCTCTGTGGATATGAGGAAAGCGGTGGATGTGATATATCTTAACTTTAGCAAAGCTTTTGTTACGGTCTCCCACAGTATTCTTGCCAGCAAGTTAAAGAAGTATGGATTGGATGAATGGACTATAAGGTGGATAGGAAGCTGCCTAGATTGTTGGGGTCAATGGGTAGTGATCAATAGCTCAATGTCTAGTTGGCAGCTGGTATCAAGCGGAGTGCCCCAGGGGTCGGTCTTGGGGCCGGTTTTGTTCTTCATCTTTATTAATGATCTGGATGATGGGATTAATTACACCCTCAGTATGTTCGCAGATGATACTAAGATGGGGGGAGAGGTAGATACACTGGAGGGTAGGGATAGGGTCCAGAGTGACCTAGACAAATTGGAGGATTGGGTCAAAAGAAATCTGATGAGGTTCAACAAGGACAAGTGCAGAGTCCTGCACTTAGGAAGGAAGAATCTCATGCACTGCTATGGGCTGGGGACCGACTAGCTAAGCAACAGTTCTGCAGAAAAGGACCTGGGGATTACAGTGGACAAGAAGCTGGATATGAGTCAGCAGTGTGCCCTCGTTGTCGAGAAAGCCAACGGCATATTGGGATGTATTAGTAGGAGCATTGCCAGCAGATCGAGGGAAGTGATTATTCCCCTCTATTCGACACTGGTGAGGCCACACTTGGAGTATTGCATCCAGTTTTGGTGCCCCCAACTACAGAAGGGATGTGAAAAAATTGGAGAGGTTGGGGCACATGACTTACAAGGGGAGGCTGAGGGAACTGGGGTTATTTAGTCTGCAGAAGAGAAGAATGAGGGGGGATTTGATAGCTGCTTTCAACTACCTGAAGGGGGGTTCCAAAGAGGATGGAGCTAGGCTGTTCTCAGTGGTGGCAGATGACAGAACAAGAAGCAATGATCTCAAGTTGCAGTGGGGGAGGGCTAGGTTGGATATTAGGAAACACTATTTCACTAGGAGGGTGGTGAAGCACTGGAATGGGTTACCTGGGGAGGTGGTGGAATCTCCATCCTTAGAGGTTTTTCAGGCCAAGCTTGACAAAGCCCTGGCTGGGATGATTTAGTTGGTGTTGGACCTGGTTTGAGCAGGGGGTTGGACTAGATGACCTCCTGAGGTCTCTTCCAACCCTAATATTCTATGATTCTATGACTTACTGTAGCAAATATGCTGGATTCTGTCCCTTTCACTTACTTATATGTGGGTTTAAAACAAAGCAATTATCATTAGTAATTATAAGGTAACTTTTTGGAAGAAGGATAGTCTTCTGCTCGAGTCCGAGGATGGGGAAATATGAGACTTAAATTCTATTCTGAACTTTGCCACAGACTTTTAGAGTAGTCTTTTTGGCAAATCTCTTAATGTCTCTGTGCCCTCAGTTTCTCCATCTGCAAAAGAATTATCTACCTGACTCAAGTAAACGTGTTAGTGTTTGTATGAGTTTGAGATGGTCAGAGGGAAGGAGTTACAAGAGCACAATATTATGATTGTGACACTGGATTGTCTTACACAGATTCTTTTTTTGTTTTCTCCCAACTTCACCTGATTTGGCAGGGGTCACTCGCTTATACAACATGCTCCCACCTGGATTGGCAGGGAACATTATTGGGTGTAAGTGAATGGATGAGAAAATAAATTTGATGCATAACTGATGTCCTTTGTACAATTCCAAGTGTAGCACTTTATGCCAGTTATCTAGCTAATTTGTATATTTGAACATTTGCATATAACCATAATCTTCAGTTTATGATCAATATACCCTGTCTAAACAGTGGCAGGGGCAGAAAGGTAGTTACAGACAACTTGGCAACTGTGGCTGGGATAGCTGAGAGGGTGTGGGTGTCAGGCACTTCTGGATTTAGTGTTTTGAGTGTCTGGGAGTGGTAGCTGGTGGGTGAATGGGGTGTGCCAGGAGGTTGGCTGGGGACTGGAGCCAGTACTGGGCCCCTGTCGCTCACATTCTGGGTCTGCTGCTAGCACCATCTCCAGCCTCCTCTTCCCTGCTTGGATCCAGCATGGGAACAGTGAGATGGGGAGGCAGAGTGTCTTACTGCTTTGGTGCCACAGCTTCCCCTATTGGCCAGGAAGAACACACACAGGCATACCTGGAGTTCAGCTGAATGTCAAATGTTGGCTGGGCTTCAGAGATGTGATACGATTGCATGAATACATGACACTTGGTAGCTCTGCTGATGTCCATGTTGATGAAGCTTTGATTCCAAATGTTTATTTCTTCTATTCTTTCAAGGCAACATACTCTAACTTTAGTTAAATTTAATAGTGAAAATTAGTGTAAGATGGATAAAATATAAAGCCTTTTTATTGTTAATATATGATCATGGATGTGTGTGTGGGAGGGGGAGTGTTAAGATAATCTCACTTGCAAATGGCCCTGTGTAGACATAAAATTTGTGTACATCAGTCTACATTAGAGTGAATTAAAATCAGCAGTTATGGCTCTAAATAATTTTTTTTTGTACAATGTATAAAATCACAATTCTACTCAGCAAGAGTATGCACATTTACATAAGAAAACAAGTTCTTGGTATCAGAGCTGTCCTTTGTGTTTGTGAAGCTCGCATTCTCCCAGCCTCCTATGCCCTACAAAAAAAAGTGCAGGAGTTAGTGTAAATGCAAAAATCTATTCTTTGTATTTCCCATATAGCAGTTTGAAATATTCTATCAAAATGGCAGGACAATAGCATTGCTCACAGAACAGTGATTTCTGATCTTCAAAAACGAATCCACCCATTACTTCTACTTCGTTGGCATTATCATGTGTCATGTCATATGGTCTAGTTAAATACAGGAAATAATTTTAGTATATTGTAGAGGTTAAAGTCAAAGTAAAATATTGGAAAGCTGTAACATTCGACTTCATTAATGACACTATTTCAGCACATCATGTTAAAAATATCAAGAGAGATAATGAGCATAGTGTGTTCAACAGAAATATTACATAAAATAAGTTGATAATAAAAAACCCAGTGCCAAAAGGCCAATCCTGTTAATACTTTCTCAAACTCAGTGGCAATGCGATTAGGCCGAGGAGTTTAATGCGAGTCTGATATAATTAATACGGTGGTTACCAAAGTATGGGTTGTAACTGTTCCAGCTTTCAAAGAATGATTTTTCAAATCAGCACAGGGTTGGGAGTCTCTGAAGGGTTTAAACTGCTTTCTGGTGAGTTTGGGGAGGGGGAGTAATTTCCTCTCCTCAACCCATTCTAGGAAAAAGTTTAACTCAAAATTCACCAGAATGCCCACTTGATAAAGGAAGGATGCTGCTTTGAAAGGACAATAGAAAGGAAGGATAGAGGTTAGAACTAGGAAGAAGAGAAGAGTTGGTGCCGAATTAAAAATTGAAAGGGAGGAAGAACAAATTTCTCCTTTTTCCAGCTTGCTGCTTCTCTTGCTTTTTTGCCCTTCCGTTTGTGTGTCCTCTTAGCCTTCCTTCCTGCTGTCTACCTCCTCATTGTCTCTTGCCTTTAGGAGTTTTTGATGTAATGTTTTGGTTTGGTTTGAGAACTTGAATCTTGTTGTCCAGGTTTATTAATGATATAATGTAGTGGCTGGATATTGTGACACACAAAGATGAATTGTAGTGGATTGTAAATAAATTACAAATCTGTTTACTCCAAGGGTCATATCATAGGATGTGCTGGCCAGTTAAGGAACTTGGGCTCATTCCCACCTGTGCCTCATTATCTGGTCTCAAGGGATGGACTTAGGCTTGGGTTGGTTATTGGGTCCAGTGACCAGGATCCCCCGATAGTGGTCTAGATGTGGGACTTCTATAAAAGGGAGGCTCTAACAGTGAGGAAGAGGAGAGTTTGGCTTGGACTCAGCGCAGATTGTGGAAAGGGTTCTCTAAACCAGCAAGATGGAAAGGCTTGTCTGGAGCTATTTGCAATGAGGGGTGTGAATAGAAGCCTGAAGAAACTTGAGGAAACTCTAGGATGCAAATACTGGATTTTGGGGAAAGAACTGTTGAGCCCAATGTAAGGTAGAAGAAACTGGAGTGAGGGAATGACTTGTCTAGATTTAAGTTCACATTTGAACTATGATGTTTTTATTAAACTAGACCCCATGAAAGGGGTGGTGCTTGACTTGCAAACAACTGGTTGAAGTTTCTGAGAAGCCCAAGAAAGAGCAACTGACCCTGCTGCTGCCTCTGACACACGATTGCACAAGATCTTAAGTCACTATTACCTTTACATTTATTGTCCTTCCTCCTTCCCCCTTTCCACACTGTGACTGAAAATGTATTGCTCTCTGTGGTGATGATTTAGTAAAGCAGAGGCTCAGTAGGTATTTTCAACTGCTACAGTAACTAATATGCTCCAGTGTGTGATGTTGGAGGAGGAAATTCAGCAGTATTATCCTGGGAATTATGAAACCATTGTTTCTCTGTCAGAAACACAAGACTTGGAAATTAAAGAGAAGATTACATTACTCTCTTTCTAATCAGCATAGGCAATGTGTCTTACAAGCACAAAGTAATTGTCAAAGCACTTGTAATGTAATCTGACAGAAAGCTAATGTATTTTTCCCCCCTCTAGTCATTTGCTATTTTCCAGTGCAAAGTCACTACATAAGCTGTTAGAGGTCATACACTTCATGTTCTAGGGGATGAGAGAACTGCTAAATCCCCTATATTTTGACTGCTGTAGGACTTCTATACTGTAATGTTCAATAAAACAAAGGAAGAGGGAAAGAAGAGGAAACACTGCTTTCCAGATTACAATGCAGTTCTTTAAAGCTAGCAATAATAGACACTTCGGAAAAGAGAATCAGAAAGCTCTGTATCATAGCTTCTCTGGGTGTTTATGGATCTATAATGATCAGAAATACTCTTCATCCCCCCCCCCCCCCATCCATTCACCCTTGGTCCTGTTACTTTTGTTCTGTTTACTAGATGCACTCTTCTATGCTCTTAGGCATGTCTTTCTACTCAATGGCCCTTGTTTCTTTGTTTCTCCTTGAAGCCATTACTATTTTCTCTCCTTCCAATAGTGTATTTTTCCTTCACAGATCTCTGGCTACCAATCCAATCTCATTGCTTTTCTTGCCATGTTTCTATATGATACTAGCACTTGCCAATACTGCATTCCCTCATAGACATTGCTCATTTATGTGGGGGGAATATTCTGTCATTCTGAATGTGCTGCTGGGATTGTTCCTCCAATTCTGGCATGGCAAAACTGCTTAATCTAAGGCAGTTGCTGCTAACTACTTGTACATATGTAGTACTAGTAATGATACTTAAGGCTTTTGTGACTGCCAAGCTCCCCATCTGTGTTTTGAGTAGAGCTGTGATTGAGAAATTTTCTGACAGAACTGTTTTCCATAGAAAAATACTGATTGGATGAAATCAAAACATTTTGCTGGAATGCATCAGCACTGGAATAATCAAAATCCTTCATTTCAGCTTTATTATTTTGACTTTATTCTATTAATATAATAGTATAAAAACCGAACACTTCTGTAAGCTTTTGTTATTTCTAGAATAACATTTTCCAAAATTTTATTTTGTGGGAATTTTTGAAAATGTGACTTTTCATTCTGATTCTGGGATGAAATTTTGAAATGTTGAAATTTCCTACCAGATGGAACTTCCAAGTTTTGACTAGCTATAATGAGTGTCTAGTTTTACTGGGGCCTGGTCAGGTGCCACTACCCAGTCAGCTGCATGCTCTCTGCCATGTGAAGGAAATTGGGTGGCTCCATTCCAGAATATTGTATCTGCGCCTCTTCACACTTTTACTGCGTATGTTAAGAAGTGGAAGGGTTCCGGCTGCTACATATACAAGCATATGTTTTTCTCGCATGTTGTGTTGCTGCCTTAAATTGTACCTCTACATCTTGTAAGCAATTAATGCAATGGTTTACTGAGATACAGTATTTACAGACTATGAACTTTTATTTACCCTAGTCCAAATAGCAAATTTACTGAAAGAATGCCAATTAGTAACAGTAAGATAATTGTGCTATAAATACAGGTAACCTGTATTCTACTGGTTCCAGGTTGTGTATTATTTATTTATGTTATGGTAGCACTTAGAGGCCCCAACAGAGACACTGCCTCACTGTGCTAGCCACTCTATAAACAGAATAAGAGATGGTCTCTATCCTGAAGAGTTTACAGTCTAAATAATAATCTTCCACTTTCATACTCTAAGAGCTTGATACTACAAGTCACATTTAGAAGTGATGAATAGAGTGGTATAAGTTAGACACCCGTACACTCATTTAGACACCCATAGATCTTCTTGTACATAGGTTGGTCCAGCATGAACTGGTTGTCAGAAGTGTTGGACTGCTGCCCCCGTACTTGTTACTAGGAAGTATCACTCCATGTAAGCATTTTTCCTCACATTGCCACGTTAATATTTTAAGAACTGCTATAAATTTTAGTAACTAATAATTCTGTTGGTTCCTCTAATGTAAAAAGCTAATATACACTAGTCCATGCATTGAACAATCTCATATGTTTTTGGAGACTGTACTCTTTCAACAGGGTGCCAAATAGAATAAAGTGAAGTTTCCCGCATGAGGCACTCCAATGTAACACTTCTCTGAGAGTAAGGATTTTTTTTAATTTATCTGAAAGTTCCAATGCATATTCTTCACAGAAAATTGTATAGACCATTTTATATCCATAGGCCCACTTTCACGTATTCTTTGTGCTCTCATATGCTGTGTGCTGAGATTTCTTTAGAATCCAGGAATAAAATACCCAGCATTTCTCTTTGAAATTATAGAAATGTGTTATTTTCAGTTGTGAGCGAGTCCCTTTTTTCCTCCTGTGCACAATAAATGAGCCCATTTCCATTGAAGAGTACAGTATGGTAGCATTTCAGGACAAAAGATAAATGGTTCATTTGGTTCAATTCGCCTACTGAGTTATCTCTCACATATATGCCAAGTGCTTGTAATTTTGAAAAAACTGCATCGGTGTTGCTTTTATTGCTGCTTTTAGTAGTCTATTCCTAACATGATGTTTTCTCTTAAGAATCTCAGGGTATGTCCACACTGCAGTCAGAAGTGAGACTGCAGTAAGTGTGGATGTACCTGAGGTAGGTTTGATCTAGCTAGCTTGAGTAACAATAGCAGAGAAACCCCGGAAGAGCAGGCTACAGCATGGGCTAACCTCTTGAGTAAATACCAAGGGGTGGCTTGGATGGTCTATGGAACAATGGTTTCACTGCTATTATTATTCAAGCTAGTTAGATCAAAGCTACCTCAAATTGCAGTGTAGACATACTCTTTCTATGTGGATCTTTCTTGACTTCAGTTAACGCTCCCTTATATACTGAGACTGTTAAACTTGTGCAGCATCCACCTTCTCTATTTGCCCTCAGTATTTTATGTAATACAGTATGTATTTGTTTTCATGAAATACAATTTGAGCCAAATTTTTGGCCCTGAACAAGTGTCCATCATGGTGCTCCAGCCATAGCAAGGGCATTAAAGCCATCTCAAACAGGTAGCCGAAGATTCCCTGAGTGCAGGCTTTATGCCACTCACTCCTGCCCACCGTAAGAGATATGTCAGAGGTAGGAAAAGGATATGGCAGGGATAGGAAGGGAATTGGGAAAACATAAATGTCTTACATGTGGTTCATAATTGGCATAGTTGAGGATCTAGACCTATAAATTTAATTGCGAACTAGGGAATATGCTGCAAGTATCTTAGTTATTGTTTTTAGGTGAGCCCTAGCATGTGATGTATTTTATGGGTTTAAATTCTCATCAACAGTGACACAACATTTTGTGGGGTTTTTTTAATGGTATTTCTTTGGTACTTTATTTTAAAATGTGAGAGGGGAGGAATAGAGAGAAAAACATGCTACAATTCAGCGTGTTTATTTACTCACTTGAATGTATAAAGTGAAACAGTTAGATGTAATGATTGGGATGCTGATCTCTTAAAAATAAGCTGTTAGAGTTGTAATGAAAAGGCTTCTTAAAACATGGAAAAACATTTATCATCTTGTACAACTCAAAAAATGGTCCGATAGAATTGTTTGAGACTTTTCAAATCAATTCATGTCTGGCTGTGAACAAGCATGAGAAATTCTAATCCAAAAAGACTTTTAAAAAAAAATTAAAAGCACCTGAAAATGAGTTTTTTTAAAAAAAACGTGCCTTCTCAACTATAGCATTGTTGCTGTGATGCTATAATTACTGTCAAGTGAAAGAAACTTTTATAGCAGATGTACCCTCTATAGACACACAGTGAATTAATTACTTTCCACAAGTACTCATTTTATTTTCTAATGTTCAATATTCACATTTGTTTCTTCACAAAACTAAGTGAATAATGTCCTTAATATATGTCCTTAAAAAGAAGCTTGTCAGCTGAAATAAGAATTTAAGGTACATCATGTTCAGAACAAAAGAATGTTTTTCTGCACTATGTATGCAGCTAAATTCAGACTGTTGGTAGCTTTTCTTTCTTTGTACTACTAATTGCTTGCAATTTTTCCCCCAAAGTGCAAGTACCTCACTAGGGACAATTGTTCCATTAGGCTGTAGTTTAAGTACTGTATTAAGCATTCCCACTCTGCACAGAACTGGGTCTGCTTGTCTTAATGTTTGCTGCATATGGTGTTCAATATAGGGAATCTTTGTTTCAGACTTTTGCTTGTGACTTCATGAAAAGTACAATAATTTTTTTTTAAATTACATATCCTTAAAAGAGAGCTCCACAGACATAAAGCCTGTGAACATAAAATATCTGAAAGTAAGCTATATCTGCAATAAGATAATTTATCTGCAAAAATTTATCTTACACAGAGTGTTGGTACAGAATTTTTTAATTCTTGAAGACTGGGTTCAAATTTGGTTTACTGAATGTGTAAAACAAGTTTGATGGGTTTAGGCTAATGTTCAATAGCTTTTGTGTTAAGCTGTGTACAAAATAGATGCAATACACCCTCTCTGGAAGGGCCTGGGGTGTTGGGTCCAGGGTGTCAACTGTCACAGTTGTATAAAGAAACTTCTTCAGGACCCATGTGGCACTAGCCAATTCTAACGAGATAAAGTTAGAGAAATGTAGACAAAATGGAGGGCTTCCACAATAATGAAGTTTAATTGAATCTTTCCTGCTTTTGAGGCATGTTCCCGCTTCTTTAGGGCCAGCATTAACAATACAGGGTACTCATTTTATCACCAGAATCACACATTCGGTAAACTAGTCTTTTTATTTATTCAAACTGTCAATCACATTGTACTGTGTCTAGAGTACAGCTCTGAGACCTTTTGTCCTGAGCCTTCTCTTTTGATTTCCTCGCACTCAGGAGCCTGGTTAGCTGTCAATGGCATTCCCTTCATAATTCAGTGTAAATCAAATAAAATACAGCCAAGAAAGACCTTCAACTTATTTGTTCGTATTAGGTCTGTTGGTCCATCACACAACAGCTGCTCTCAGGTTCAGACAAATCTGTCTGGTATTCTGTCACAAAGCACAGCTCCATTGCATGAGAGGAGAAACTAGTTTTAGAAACAGCTCCACTATATGGTTTGTCCTGCTTGCCTCTCTACCCTAACCTTACCTACTTTGTTCTGCTGTTTTTGTGGATCTGTTGCACAGCAACTATAAAGGGAAAATATTTAACACAAATGGGATTACGAAGCCATAAACATTGGCAGGGAACCCAGGTGGAGTATCTGAAACTACTTAACTTTGTTTTGAAATGGTCTATATTTCAAGTTGACTCTGTCCCATACAAACACCAAAGCACAGGATATGTTTATCAAATATGCTGTTTTGTAACACCACAGGCCTAATTCTGGGCTGCACTCTGGCTCCTTTATGCTGCAATAGACTGCTATTGTCGCCTCCTCTCCACCCCCCTGAAATTACAAAGCAGGAGGGGTGGTTACACAGGGCCAGCATAACGACTCTGTGCCACCCTCCTTCACAGCCATCATTATAGGAGGTGTGGGGGAAAGGAGTGGATGTGATCAGAGCACTCAGCTCTCAGGGTATTGTGGGCTTCTTGATTATTCCTATTCTGGGGGAGGGGTGTTTCCGAAACCCAGCAACCTCAGACTCCTGAAGGTGTAAAAGTGTCCTCCTATGAGGCACAGCTCAGAATAGGCTTTAACTTCTTTAAATAGACTTCTTCTGTGCTCACCTCTGTACTGTACCTTTCTGCATGCACATGTTCATGCTTGGTAACTCGTACCCTGTTCCCATGCTCCCTTTTTCACTTCAAGTCCCTTCTTTGATACTTCTGTGATGGTGTCTTCATAGGACTTTATGGAGAGATGCTTATAAATGTATATATGGTGTAACTGGAATATGTTTTATGCTACATGTGCTATGTAACATATCTCTGTAAAAGTTATGATCTATTGAATCTATTCCTCCTGTTTGTATGCATGTATCATTTTGGTAGATGAAGTTATGACTATTGGTTGTATATTTGCTGGTTTTATACATAGCCTTTCTAAGAGCATGGGATCATGTCTTGAGAAATGAATGTGCAGGTAAAGTGCCCAATCAAGAAGCGCTGAACAGACAAAAAGAAGTTGCAGACGCCAATCCACATCTGAGCTTGGTCAGGAATGTCACGGGACTGGTTGTGCTGAGTTGTGCATGGACATGTGACTTGCCCATGTGATCCCAAAACTCCAGGGTAACATGATGCTACAGAGGGAGTGAGGAGGAGCATCCATCTAGGGGAGAAAGTTTATTTAAACCCCGGGAAGACCCCTCCATCTGGTCTTCAGCTGGCTAAAGAGAGAGACTCTCCACCCCCCAAGGACACACCTGAAAGAGACTGAACAAAGGACAAAGACAATAGGGGATGTGAGCAATTGCTGGACCCAGGCTAGGAGGACAATAGCCTGTAAAGGGAAGTTTGCTGCAACTGGTGAGGTTTTTATCTGTGTTCAGTTTGATTAGACATTGACTTGCATGTTTTGTTTTTATTTTATTTAGTAATCCACTTTGTTCTGTCTGTTACTACTTGGAATCACTTAAATCCTACTTTCTGTACTTATTAAAACCACTTGTTACTTATTAAGTTACCTGGAGTACGTGTTAGTACCTGGAGGGGGCAAACAGCTGTGCATATCTTTCTATCTTTGAAATAGAAGGCAAACTATTTATGAGTTTACCCTTTATAAGCTTTATACAGGGTACGACAGATTTATTCAGGGTTTGAACCCCATTGGGAGTTGGGCACCTGGGTGTCAAAGGCAAGAGCACTTCCTGAGCTGCTTCAAGGCAGGCCTACAGCTGTTAGTGGATGTGGTTCAGACCTGGGTCTGGGTTTGCAGCAGATCAGCGGAATCTGGCTCAAAACAGACAGGATTCTGGAGTCCCAAGCTGGAAAAGGCAGGAAAGCAGGGGCAGAAGTAGTCTTGGCACACCAGGTGGCAGCTCCAAGCGGGTTTCTGTGGGACCAACCCGTCACAACTTCATCTCCCCCTCTCCATTTTTTAAAAAGATGAAACCCTCAAGATATGTATTCTGCTCACCTAAGCTTACACATGGTCATTTTGTTATCCCCATTAGCTCTTCTCCTTGCTATCCTCCTACTGTCCCCACAGTGTTTGTCCACATCCTCATTTTGGTCTTGCTCAGACTGTGAACTCTTCAGGGCAGATGCTTTTCTTTATTTGTTTAACAATCTATAATCATTTATGGCACTATATAGATGATAATAATTAGGGCTAATAATCTGATGGTAAAATGAGCTTGAGTTCTAAAATGTTCCCAAAATGACAGGCTTAAACTGTTGCTGGATGAAATATTGTGTGGAAATCCTATTGCCCTCTCCTCTCAATATTCTTTTCTCCTATTCTGTACCTTTCAATTTCTCCCTCCTTTCATCCAGTTGCTTCCTTTCAATTTTCTTGTTATTCCCTTTCCCCAATCATTTCTTGTTTTAAATGTTCCTGAGCACTCTTAAAAAATGCCCTGCTATATATGGCCCCTTTTTCCAAATGCCAAGTAAAACTCCTCTCAGCTGAGAAAACATAAACAAAAGGAAAAGACAGAAGCTTCTGCAAGACTTCCAGTCTGACATGGCCTCGGTAGAAGAGTTTCACTAGATCCTGAGCTGCAGTGACTGAGAGGTCAGCTCATTAAGTTAATCAATGGAGAGGGAAGTTTTTAAAAAAATTATGATCATTTGCTTACACTAAAGTGATAATTATGAGAGCATCCTTAAGAGTGTGTGAGGACCAACACAAAGAGCCATGCTTTAAGCAACAACTGGAGAACTCCCTGTCCAGAACGTTCCCACGTTTATTAAGCTCCCTAGTACAAGAACATTCTGGTCCTCTCTGATAATTGTGGCGGACCAGAAACTCTCTAATCACACCTCATCTCTCTTTTTTTATAGTAAAAGATTAAATCTTAAATTGTAAACCAGTGTGTATACAAACAATTCAAAATAAACTTTACATTACTATGTCCCCTTATCAATTCCCTTAAAATAGTCTTGAGCAGTAAAGATCAAGTCTTTGAGGGGGGCTTTGATCAGTCTTCCAGACCAGGTTCTGACTTCTGTTGAGTTTGTGCATGGAGTTCCCTGTGGCAGGGGGCTCACATTCTGACAAAGTACTCATAGATCCTCTCTTTGTTGCTTTGTTGCTTTTGGAAATATTGGAGATTAACCTGATTCCTCCAGAGAAGTCCTTTTGGAGTCTCCACTAGGTAGGATCTCAGAGTTTCTGCCTTGTTCTGAACAGTTCTGAATGTCTAGGAACTTTAGAGCTAATCTTTGTTCCCTGGTCTCAGTTCAGGTAGTGCTTTTGTTCTGCGCTGAACATTGAAGTTTTGTTCCTGCTGAATTTTTATGTTGGCATCCCATTTTCAAAATTCCTTCCAGCTGGGCTACTTAGGTTTAAGATTTATCGTTGCCACAGGCAAAAACATCCGTAGTCATCTTCCCATCAGAAGTTCTGCTGCAGATAGTGCAGCTGCAAGTGGTGTCGACTAATATGCCAAGAATGCTTTGTGTGGATCCACTGATTTTTCTAGAAGTCTTTTTTCAAAATCTGCAGTGCTCTCTCCACCTTCCCATTGCTTTGGGGGAAAATCTGGGCTACTAGTACAATGGTCAAAACGGCCGGGAGCCGGGGGGACGGCTGGCTGCAGCTGCCTGCCGCCCTCCCGGCTCTGTGGCTGAGCCGGGAGCTGGGGGGGGGGCTGCCACAAGCGGGGGGCTGAACTGCCGGCCCGAGGGAGTTGCTGTGCGGGGGGACGACTGGCTGCATGGGGCGGGGGGGGCGCAGGGCTGGTGCAAGGAAGTTTCGCCTAGGGCGTGAAACTTCCTTCCACCAGCCCTGCCAGGAATTCTATAACCACTCAACCAAAATTTGCAGCATTTCATTTTAAAATGGAATGTAATACATGGGCATGTTGTTACCCAAGTATGCTGAGGCTCAGAGAGAGACCAACGCCTTTTGTGAGGACTCTGAATAAGCAGAACATTGTGACTTGGTATCAGTAAGGAAGTATGCAGAAAAGATCACCCAATGGTTGGAATTTTAAACAAGGAACTTGATCGGGATATGCTGGAGAATGAAAGACAGGGATGGATTTAAGTGGCAGGTTGAAACTTTATTAACATAACAAAGACAAGGGGTGCTATATGCCCACCCCCACTCTCAGATACCAGGCATTTAACTGCATCCAGTTTGGGATTACAGGGCTCCCACTATATAACCAATAACTCAGGGTAGACCCTTTTCAGCCTGCTCCTAGGACTCAGCTCACTTCTGAATCCCCTTTCCCATAGCAAAGGGGACAGTGTGTTCTAGTAAGGACCTCAGTTTCCCCTTTTTTACTTTTAGCCTTTGAGATTATCTACATGAACAATTAGTCAGTGGAAAGATATGAAGCGAAACTACCTTGCACTGCTGCAGGCCAATTGTCTGTGTGGACCCTGCTGACATTCATTAACAGTTCGTTAGTGCAATTTGATCTACTCCTCTGAAACAGGTCTATTTCAAAGTGCATTCATAAACTAGGCTAGTGGAGGGTGGGTTCAGACTCCCACTTGCTGTGAACTAAACGTTTGCATAGACAAAGTGTATTTGTCCTGGCCACTGAGCGCACCACCAACTAGCTTGGTTGCATCTACCACCTGCACAATCCCTAAAAAAGCTCTGGGACATTGTACCAGACGTCTTTGTGTGTGATCACTGGGCCACCTGCATCCAAAAAGGATTCTGGCAACTTTGTGGTTCATGCTGTTCTGGGCCCTGTCCAAATGGGCTGGTTCAACTGCTCTGCATCATACTCACCTCACAAGCTTTTCTGACCAAACCCATCTCATGTTTGGCCATGACTGCCTAGCCAATCCCGTGTCCCTCTGAATTCTAACTCTCAAAAAAGAGATCATCCAGCGGTTTTAAAGAAGGGACTTTTAGAGAAGGGTGGTGCAACTGGTATGGCGCTCGGAGTTAGTGAAACTGTGGGCACAGGAGTGGCGTTAAATGCCCCTTAGGCGCACTAAATGTCCTGGGAGGTCACTTGGCAGGTGTAGCAAGGAAGAGAACACAGAACAAATGAGGTCAGCCAAGCTAGTAGAAGCATTTGCAAGAAATGTAAGGAGAAAGGGCTTGGGAGGGCATCTGTTTCAGAGAAGTAATAGGAAGAGACAGACAAGCAAGGGTGAATAATGCCTATATCCTGGGATCTGTTTAAATACAGCATCCGTGAGCAGGCTTGAACTGTTCATCTCAAGATTTGTAATGCTGTAAAATTTAAATTGATTCAGAGCAGAGATGACTGTGATTTTGTAAGGAGACTTTTTAGGACATGAATCCTAGCCCTAAACTGGAGCAGCCAGTACTCAATAGCTCATTACAACCGATAAGTTGCTAGAGTTCGTTCAAAGGCCACAGTAGTTACAGAGGCAAGAAGTATGTATTTGTCATCTTTATCACTAATTGAGGTATGCTAAGTAACTTCCTAGACTAAAATACAGTCATTATGAGATATGACTACCAAATGCAAAAGAGGATGTAAGCATATTTGGGATGAAAATGGATTCCTTACAGCAAAACCACTGGTGATTATACTGAAGTATAATAGGGTCAACTGCCTCCAGAGCGCCCCCTTGTGGCTGTGATGCCTCTGCAGTGCCCTGCCTCTGTTTTCCCCTTCTTCGGGGCTTCACTGGGCAAAGGAAAATAAACAACCCCTACCTGGGGTCCAGTGTATTCAGTCCGCATGTCCACTGGCCCTCCAAGCCTCAACAGTAATTCAGTGATAATCCAAAATAACACACACTCTTTCAAAATAGAATACAAACTCTCAGTCCTCATCCTAAATTCAGTTCAGCTCAGCCCCTTCTCCCTCAGGATCTGTTTCTGCCTCCTAGGACCTTCCACCAGTACTTTGTTCTGCTCCACAGACCTTCCCATGTTGACTCAAGAGACTTCTGACGCTTTCCTTCACCCGTGTAACAGATAATTTTAACATTAGCTTTAATAAAAAAATTTAAATCATGTTACTGAAACAGAGTGGTATGCTCTATAGTGCCTAGTGTGAATTAAAAAAAGAGCATATCTGTATCAGCATAAACCTAAGAGATTCTATGAAGCAGTACAGAGGGAACCTATATTTCCACTATGAAAGATGTAATCACCAAATTGATTGGTGTAACAGTTTTCTCCTCACCAGATGCAGATAGTGTCCTTGACAGAGTTGCACTGAAAAAGAGACAGAAGCTGCACAGGGTAATCTGCTTCTCCCACCCCAGAGATGGAGGTAAACTAGGATGCATGCAATTTACTAAAAGCTTGCAAAGAAAGGGGAAGCATGTGTATAGACATTTATTGCTTTTACTCTTTGCTTTGTGTGCTATGTACCTTTGGGTGAATGAATAAATGATGCTTTGTTTTGAAGCAGCTGTTTGAGTCACTCTAATCAGCTATTGTTGCAAGCTCCTGCTCGAAAAGGATTTACAGATGCCAAACGCTGTTGGGTCTGTTGGGTTAACACGGTTGGGAAAGAGAGGACTACAGCCCAGCGATCCAGTCTAAGAGTGGTAGGACCATGTGGTTCCACCCAGAGAGGGGTGAAGATAGTGAAACCTGTCCAAGGGGTTCACTTGAGAGGTACTAACTGGTGTCTAAAGTGCAGCTCTTCCTGTAACCATGACATATACACTGACTTTTTATTTTGGTCCCTTTTCTTTCTTGATTTGGTTGCTGTTCTTTCTTAGTTTAGACATGTCTCTTTTCTGGAGTGGGCACGTTACGCCAAATTCATCACTGATAACTCCAGGGAAATAGAGTTCTGTGTCAGAGGTCAGTTTGGTCCTGTATGGCTGCTGCTTAGAACAGAATTCCTTAGTGCTATTGCTGTGATTTCCCGCCTCCCCTACGTGCCCCCCCCCCCCAACCCAGCCAAGAAACACCTTAGTTTTGTTTTATTTATGTAATTGGGATACGCATTAGTTAGAGATCAAGACACATTCTTGTGGCCCATCCTGATGCTATGGGTCATGCTATCCTGCTATTAATATAGGGCATTAACTGCTCGGTGGAGCCATGCCATCACACACAGAAACACTGTGAGTCACTGCTAACCGCACTGCAAGCCTCCTACCAAAAAATGTAAGACAACTGTAAGCCAACAAATGAAAAGAGATGAAAACCACTCTTAAGGAATCCTGCGGAGTAGTGCCCACTTAGTCAAATCTCTGTCAATCCTTCCCAGGACCAAAATTGGCACTGTTCTCTCTGATACCAAAGCAGGAAATAGCTTCCTTCTGGACTTCCTTTATATCTTGGGCTGAGAGGGCATGACTGGATGATAGCACTGTTCATGAAAGTCAGCACCACCTGCAAACTCCCTGCAGCTTGGAGATGATCAAAGGTCATTGTCATTTTAAAACCTGGAAAGTGGCCCAATGACTGCAAAAGCTGCTGCCCTATATCTCTCCTTTGTACAACAACAAATTACTGGGGTGTACGATCCTGGTGAGGCTGACCCTCAATCTGGAGGCCGCAATCCCCCAGAACAGGCAGGTTTCAGAGCAGGGTGAGGCTGCTAAGACCAAGTGCTTGCACTGACTACACGTACTGAGGCCATCTTCCAGCAGAAGCTTAAAACGGTCACAGCTCTTTTCGATTCGTCATCATCCTATGACACTGTCTAGCCCAAGGGCCTACAGCTGAAGCTTATCCAACCTGCTTCAATGCAACTGGACTTTTTGACTCATTAGATCAATGGTTTTGGACAGAATGTTCCGTGTCCATCTCAGATGTCAGATTAGAAAAAGCAGAGTCTGCACAATGGCCTTCAATGTGGATCAATTCTAGCACTGATGTGTGTAAGTGATGTGCGTGAAATGACATCCTGCAAGTTATGCCAACAACCTGGCACTAACAACACAGGCCAAAACCCTCAAGGAAGCAGAAGATACCCTTAATACTGATCTGAAGAGGAAGGAAAACTACTTTTGGTGTTCGGGGCTTAATCCCAATCCATCAGAAATGGTATAATCAGTTTTCCATCTCAGCAATTATCAAGTTAAGACGATGGTGAATGTAAACTTCTGTGGCAAGGCAATTACTCGTGATCAGGGCCGGCTCCAGGCACCAGCTTTCCAAGCAGGTGCTTGGGGTGAGATTGAGAATGAGTCAGCAGTCCGTGTCCCGCAGCGGTAATTCGGCAGCAGCTCCGCCGCTCTTGTGACGGCGGTAATTCAGAGGCGACTGCTAGGGGCGGAAAAATTGGTAGAGCCGCCCCTGCTTGTGATCCTAACCCCTGCTACCTCGAAGTCATTCTCAGTCGCAGCCTTACATATAAACAACATTTGAAGCAGGTAAGCCATAAAATGAACAGTTGTGTCAATATCCAAAAGCTCCCAGTCTGTGACATCCTTGTTCATCCGCCTTACACTCACCTAAGTCGTGCTGACCATTCTAGAGAAGATTTTCTGTCATCCAGTTTCACCCCAGAAGACACCTAGTGGATGCAATGGGCGGGATCTGACATAAACAACAAGCACCTCATAGAATATCCCACTGTTGTACTGTCTGGTTTCTTGCTCTGCCAAAGACAGTAAAGGACCAGCAACTGTATTAGGATGATGCACACACCTGATGCATGCCTGGAGAATTCAGGATTCACCATAGTTCAAACGCAGAGATTCTTCAAACCATCAAACACATTGTGAACAAGTGCCCCATCTTTTCATTTCCAGGAGGTATAGCAAAGTTGCACTCTGCATCTTCTGCACCCCTTGAATGGATTTCAGACCTATTAACTTGCAAAAAAGAAGACTCCTTGCTGAGAAACTTTTGTTCTGTGCTACATTAAAGTACACTTTTAAAATATACTTTGTACACTTTTCTTGTGAATTTTGAAAGAATATATAACTCACCTTAAAGGACTTACCGTTCTTTTCTTTGATAAATGGTGCTTTCTTTAGTTGTGCAGAATGTATCCCGTTGCACAATTAAAAGCAAAAATAACTGGGAATATTCTCAGAAACATCCTTTTAATAAACATTTATTTCAAAAAGGGCATGTATCAGTCAGAATTTTCTTAGTACAAAACTCTTTTTGGCGTGTATGGTTTTATTCTTCAATTAACTTCCCAAAGGCATCATTATACTAGAGACTATCCATACAGTTAGTTATTTTTGCTGTTAATTCCTGCACAGAAATTCATCGTTCATCCTCTTCTTTTCCCTGCCTCTCACTATATATAATTTGTGTGTGTTTGTGTTTGCCTATAGTTAAGGGTGCCCGGATATGTTCTAATTCCGTACTTTCAATTTCAGATACTACCCGTTTTATGGTTTTGTTTGTAATTTGGCACATTCAATGTCAGTCTAGGAGTTACTTTCTTAGAAAGTTTTGATCAAAAGTGGCTGGGTGATTTTGAAGAACGGAGTGGAAAAAATCTTTGGCCAGTATCAAAAAATAATTGCAAAATTGTGATTTATTTTTTTAACAGTTATAAGTTCAAACTTAAAATTTGGCAGTTGCAAATGTGCTTTCCATGGTCCAGTGATTTGTTTTCATTTGGCTAAGTTGAAAGGGTTTAAACAATATTCTTCATACTTGCACAAAGGCCTCGGTTAAACAATGCAACTAATATCTGCCAACTTTCATTTGGGACACATGCATGCATGTGTATCATTTATAAATGGAGTGGAAATCTCCATTGAAAAGTGACTCTCATAACCTCATGTTGGATTTGCACATGCATGCATGACAAAACTGGGGAAGTAATTGTAAAATATATAGGCTAGTATGGCATGTGATCTGTGGTGATGTATGTGGAGGGAGCACATTGATGGAGTCGAGCTGAAGTTTCATTTATTCACACAATGTGAATGATGATGATTATGTATTAGTAATAAAAATTATCATAGTGCCTAGGAGCCCCAGTCATGGACAAGGACCCTGTTGTGCTAGGCATTGTGAAAACACACAATTAAAAATGGTCTTTGTCCCAAGGAGCTTACAATCTAAATATAAGACAAGAGACTACGGAAGGTAAAACTGTTATACAGGACATCAGACTAGATGATGATAATGGTCACTTCTGGCCATGAGCTCTATGAATCTCACACAAGGTGAGAGATAGAGGGACAGCTGGCACTCAGGTATTTCAGGGACATGTAAGGTTATTGGCAAACAAAGCTGTAAGTATGCTTAAACAATGAAAACAGTTTCCATCCCAGAGAAGTGTAAAGCTTAATAACGTTACAACACTATAGTGATCAACAGGAAACCTGTGCCAATTAATTTTGATTTTACTTGAATTTGTAAAGGGTTGGTTGGTTGTTTTTAATCAAATGTACTTTTCTGGGTCACATTGTGAGCATGTTTGCTTGTGGCAAAAATATATAAGGCATTCTCCTAAGCCTATAATAACCTGCAGTATGGAAGCTCTGGAATGAAATCAGAAGGATCCCTGAAGTGTCACTTATTGAGATGTATATTGATTTCAGAAAAGAGTCTGATCTTCTGCATTAATATTAAATATCCTATTGTCCTTTTCTGTAGGTGTCTTGATCAGAACTATTTCTCCAGTTTACAATGTGCCGTATGTCAGTTGTCCTCTTGTCTGCTGCCCTTTTCTTCCCAGAGGTGGATATAAGTGTTTGAATAAAGTTTATGTGGTGCTTTGGTGTGCTTCTGGAGGAAACATGCTATAAATACATGAGGTATTATTAATAACAAAGTATAATTTTTCTAGTAAGCTGAAGTTTGGACTGGTGCTATTCAACATAAAAATTAAATTTTGAGCTAGGTTTTTGCTGCTCTCCCAAAAGTTTATTGCTTTTGCCAGCTAAGTTTATATGCTTTTATGGCTGACATTTGTTGTAAATTATACTGTACAATCTGTCACTCTTAATGTAGATGTAAGATAATGTAAGCATGAAAATTTATGGGTAAGAAGTAGTAGGACCCATTATTGAAGTCTAACTAAACTTGACGAACTACAGATGTAGTCATTTGCTACAGAAATATTCTGTCTTCCTGAGGCCAATAGTGAGATAATTATCTTGGGATATGGAAAACTTTGATGATGTTTTAATTCCAGAGACTGGAAATCCAAACGTAAAGCACTAAATATTTTTTAAATAATCCTGGCCCTGGGAGACTGACATTTTATGTGTTTATAACAAAGGGTGTACACAAAATTTTAGAAATCAGAATAAAGGAAGACTGCTTAAACCATTTAGTATACCAGGCATTTACATTTTGTACATGTAGCAGGGATCTATAACCTTGGAGCACATTGTCTGTGTTGCGATGTTACAACACAAAGTCAGTTAGAACATTAACAAAATTCTTTCTCTGGAAGCCATGCTGGCTTAACCGTATCTACATCATGGAGAGCAAATTAAGATCGCTTTCATAAAAGTTAATGTTGTTCAGACATAAAAACACCATTAAATAAGGTAAAGGTTCAGCCTTTTAAGTAGGCTGGTGGAAAAGGAGAAGAGAAAAACATTATAGAAAGGTGGAAAACAGGATATAAAAAGCAGAGGCAGTAGAAATTATATGGAATTATAGGGGAGTGGAAGTAGATTGGGAAGGAGGTGAGGTAAAGGATGGAGTGAGGTAAATGAGACCGGAAACTGGTGAAAATCCCACTGAATTTGTGTAAAGGATAGATGTGTGGCAATTTGTTATGAGTGATCGGGCTCGAAAAGGCCAGGTAAGCTAATGGGAAATCTGGGATATGGGGGGTGTGTGTGTGTGTGTGTGTGTGTGTGTGTGTGTGTGTGTGTGCGCCATTCAGTTTCACTGAGGATAAGGATGTAGCTCACATTGCTAAACAGTGACCCACCTCCAGAAATTGCATTGTTGGGCTCTGGAGAGAGTTCTGTCCATTCTTGTGGTTGGATGGTGACTGAAAAGCCAGCCTAATGATTTGTGAAAGCCTAAAGAAAAACTCATGTTGTAAGAGTTGCTCAAGATAGACAGAGGTTCCTATGCAGTTGCTTGTTCTTTTGTATGGCTTTCCCTTCACTTCTATTGGCAGAGGTGAAGCTGAATGTAATCCAATCTTCCCTTCCTGCCCCAACACAAGTGTGGGAGATCTAGTGGAGATCTGCTGATGCCACACTGGTCTCTTGTATGTAAAGGTGGTGCTGGTTATCACTCTTATGGAGTCTGTGGAGGAAGGAGAGGGGAAAATGAGGCCTTGCGACACCCATGGGGATCAGTTGGACTGCCAAAGAAAACGGGGAGAGAATTAACAATTGAATACATGATACAACAATTCTATTTCTCAGCAATTGTTGAGACAATGGAAGGCAATGGTGTAGATTACAGCATTGCCAGAGCAGAATCAAAAGCTCCCATCCCACTTATCAATGATATTCAAGACTTTGAACAATCATTCCTTTGAAACACATTTCAGAAGAATAAAGTGGTTAGTCTTAAGCACTGGTGTCTCTGTCTTTGAAATCCCACAATCCTTTCTTTCCACTAGAGGGTTTAGAGGGTAACTTGTTGCCAGGCAGATAGGGGTAAAGAAGTTCAGGGTGCTTAATTGAGGGGAGGCAGTTGTGGGTAGAGTCCTTGTGAGGTATGACTCCTAACTACAGGAGCTCAGTGCTGAAGCTTTCTCTGTACCAGTTTCTAGATTTATCTTGGGCTTTTCTTTCCCTGCTTAAAGCCCTCTCACCCCTTATTAAACTTCATAATCTGAACTTTTTGTGAGATCCTACCTCAGATCTTCCTTATAGTCTGATTAGTTTGTTGATGATAGAAAAGCCATGTGACCTCTTTATCTGAAGGAACAGGAAAAAGTGGGTGTGATAAACTAGGAACGTGGGAGTAGAAAATGGACAGTGATTGGGAATGTGCTTCTAATCAATTACACTTGTATAGAGAGTAATCCCCTTCCACACCCTTTCGGGTCTTTCATGCAGTATTAGAATTATTCAGGGCTGAGCCTGGATACTTGGAAAAAGGAGGTGTGGGCTCTCTTATGAATGGGGAAATCACAGAAGGAGGATTGTTCAGTGGTTACAGCAGTAGCCTCGAAATTGGGAGACCTGGGTTCAATTTCCTGCTCTGCCAGTCTTTCTGTGTGACCTTGGGCAAGTCACTTAAGTTTGGTCTACGCTACAGAATTAGGTTGATGTAAGGTGTCTTATGTTGATCTAATTATGTCAGTGTCTACACTAGAATGTTGCTTCCGCTGAAGTAAGTGGCCTTCTACATCAACATCATAACTCCATCTGCACAAGAGGCATAGCGCTTATATTGGTGTAGTTAGGGCGATGCTGTGTCTGTGTAGACACAGCGTTACTTACATTGACTATTAGCTGTCATCTGTCAGCAGCCCTGGCTCACAGCTGGAGCTGTGAAATTGTCAAGAATGTCTATTTCTACTCACTAGTAGAGTCCCTGCTGTGAAATTGAGCTGACAGCTAGTGCTGTCACCCCAAGGAAAGTGGTGGGCTCCAGGTGTGAGCCCAGCATGTCTGTCAGTGCCCCACAATGCCTCCACTTCAGTTGGTGCAAGCACTCTTGGTGAGGACATGCACCTCCGGCAGAAGAAAAGTAGGGTGGACACCAACAGCCAATTGAATTACTGTGGTGGCTGTTGATTACAAAATTAGGATGACTTAAGTTACGTCAGTGTAGACAAACCCTTAGTTGTGAGGATAGCTATGTTAAAGATTGTGAGGCATTCAGACAGTGTAGTGATGGGGGCCATATCGGTACTTTAGAAAGACACATCAAAAGGGAGCATCTTCCTTTTCTCCCCTTTTCTCTGAACGTTCTGGCAATTGCATTGTAACACTGCCTATAAAAGCAGTAAAATCCTTATGAAACTTTTAATGAGGAAAATGTTTGTGTATGTACAAAGTAGATGGTTTTTAACGAAGCACCTGTTTAATTGTGTTTCCTTTACCATCCCCCATATATCTCAAGGGCCTTGTTCTGCACTCATTATCCGCTGCTTGCTCAGGGAAAACTCTCATTCACCTCATTTGAGGGGCATGAGAAAAATCAAACCCATTTTGATTTCAAAACAGAAAAAGTGGTTTCTTTGAGCATTCTCTGAGATTTTCGTATGGCAAGGGTCAGCCCAAAGTGAATTTTTATGACACAAAATAGTGGGATAATAGAAATTATCGTTCGCTGAACTGAAGAGGTGCTAGCTAGAACTGTTATAATGCTTTATTATAGTTGCTGCTATAATTAGGGAGGAAAACAGGCCCAGTGTCAGAGCAGACAGCAGCAGTGAGTCCAGGCACATCTTGAGAGGTCACTGAAATGGCAGAGGCAAGGCTGTTTCCTGTTGACTCCACATGGAACCACAATTAACAGCTTCATTGTTTTGTTTCAATATTGGGAATAATAAAGGTCAACACCATTAAAAATAGCATTGGAATGAAAAAGCTGAACTAACACAATGGTCACTAAATTACTTTTTGTATCAAAATAAATCAAAATTAATCTGTACCTTATCCTCAGAGTTAAATAGATATAAAATGTAATCAATACCTGTAAGATCTGGAAAATGTTAGCCTTTTTCTTAACTGTGATCTCCATTGCCAAAGAAGGTAATTAAAATTCAGAGTTCATTTCAGAAAGTTGTTCTTAAATATATGCTTTTGCCTGAATGACAGGGTGTTGATAATAGAAATGCACTTTGAGGTCCATTCAGAAGTGATCCATGTTGGCTTTTTATAAATGATTTTCTGGTTATAACTAGGAAACCACAGGAAGGTTAGTATTCCACCACCCTTTTTTATTCCTGTGATATCTGGGCTATCTATGGCTCTTTTCTTTCTCTTTTCTCCCTAACTAATGTATTTTTGAAGTCGGACATAGAAATCACAGCTTCTGATCGTAGTACATTTTAAAGTTCTTCCCTTGCTGGCATTAAGCCCCAAGTAAGGAACTTGTCGGTATTTTAAACTAATTGAGAGAGAACCAGACCATGTTCACTGGAATCAGCCAATATCATTTTTCAGTCATACTGTAGTAGTAATACAGTTTAGTTTGGGCTGAGTCTGAAAACTCTACTCTCAAGATTCTGTAGCTACTGAAAACAAGGCTTCCCCCTAGAACTGTGCTCAGCCTTCATTGTTGCAGAGCCAAGGAAGCCTGCAGAATTTGAGGAGCAACCACTTCAGAGGCTAATTTTAGCTGGAAATGTTCTTTATTTGCTTCAGAATCTGGAATTGATGATGATGATGGTACAAGTGAGATGAGTTAGTACCTTTCCGGTCTAAGAGGGCTGCTGGCCACAAGTACCATCACATGTATTGGTTGCCTTCAGACCAACCCAATTCTGGTATTCTTTACATGTCTATTAAGACAATCTTTTAAGACAATGAAAATATAGGGGTTGGCGGAAGGATGGGATGTGCCAGGATAAAGGATTGTGGGCTGCAGTGCAGTACATATGCAGCCCTGAAGAGGCTGCCATAAATTAGCACAATCCAGTGGCTGTTTTAATTAATGCCAGAGGCTGTTTCAGCCCCTATAGCAACCCAGAATCCAGAGGATGTAAAGGGTTGTATAAAACCATATTTTCCCCAGTTCCCTCTGAGATGTATCTCCGGTTCTGTGGCTCTCACAAGCCATGTCACAGAATCATTGCTGCAGTGTGTAAATGAGGGGGGATAAAGTTTAGTTCTGTAGCTTAGCTTGTATCAATGTACTTTTACCAGTTCTAAATGTATCTCATCTTGTCCTCTCCAGTCCTTAAAGAAATTGGCACTTTCTATGAGATCTTGGTATTTATGCTTTATCTATAAATGAGAAAAAATAAATGGAGCTCAGCATGTCACAACACTGACTATGGCTAAACAGCATGACACCTTATAGTAATGTATTATGCCAGCTGGAACTGCTGGCAGACAACTTAATTCAGCCATCAAATTGTAACTGAGGTTAATAGTGGCAACAGCACCAGGCCATGCAGCTGCTGCTGTCCATGGAAATTTGTTATATGTCAGTAGATTGCCTTTTAAATTATTTGAAATATCAGAGGCTAGGTTGTGAAAAACCCTCTTGAATACATGTTATGCAAGGTTATTTGTGGAGTTTGAGAGATTTCTGAAGTATAACTCCGATTTTTCAGGGAAAGTTTAATATTGCCAGTATTAAAATGCAGAATAGCGCAAAAGTTGCCTTTCACAGAACTTCTCCATATTCTTCTGACCAGTTCATATTTGGCCACCCAAGAGATAAAGCAGATACTGTATGACTGATAAAAGTAGCCTCACTTACAGGTTTGTTTTTTATTAAATATTTATTTTTGTTGCTGTGTTAGACAGAAGAATCTTGCACATAAAGTGTGTTCTGTTTTTCTCACATCTTCAGATGTTTAATGTACAAGCTGTCTGATAGTGAGAATGTAAAGCTTGTGAAATTCTTTGTTACAGTGTACAAATCGTTATAATTCTAAATATTTTTCAGCTCAGTGGGTGGCTTTAAATCTGATTTGATTTGTGTTTAATGTATGAGTCATGACTACATTTTGAGTTGGTATTAACATATACAATATTCAGCTTATTTTTTCTTATTTGCAGAAGTATATTTATATGGTTAACTTACCTAAATATCTTCTCCTTTATAAGCTGTATATATGTAAAATTAAAATGCAAAATGCAAAAAAAACAAAACAAAGAAAATAAAGTCTTCATAATTAATTAGTTTGGGAATTTTTTTTTTAAATTATGCCTATAAGTGATATTTGAAGGAAAAAAATTATCAAATTGGGAATGAAAAATATCCATGATGGTATGAAATCAGATGGGCAGAATATATAATATAATTCCAAGAAAAGTTTTATTATAAATACACTAATTATGCGGCAATAACTTCTAAATAGCAAGAGATAAGATGCTAAATATCAATGATGATAAATATATATGAGCGCATTTCATTTAAAAACAAACAAAAAACCCTCTTCCATTGACAGCTGTTGAAGTTTAGTTTTGAAGTTAACTGCTTATGCAACAGTTTTCAGAATTTAAATACAATCAGTAGATACAAAAGCTGCACTCATTTTTATTGTATTGTTTTTGTCCAGCTTTTTGTAGCAAACTATTCACTGAGCTTAATATAGTAAAATCATTCATTTCTATTAATGGGCCAGAGCTTGTAAGCTTCTAAGCAAACACAGGAAAAAAAAATTCTGGTAGACTTTACTAGAATAAATTCTGGTAGCCTGCGGTGGGTTTGTAAATCAGATTTTGTGTGGTGATGAGTACAAGGGTTGCTGATTCTGCCATGAGGTGGGATGGCTGATGCTATGAGGCGTGTATATGGGGTGGGAGGTTAGATAACGATGCTGGGGGGCATCTGTAAGGTTAGTAGGGGTGGCTGGAGCTGGGTTTATTTTTGCCAGCCACCTGGTGATTGGAGTGCTTGAAGATGCTGGGGCTTAGTGGTGGCTGGATGGAAATAGGTAGGGGAGCTGATTTAGGTTGCTGAGGTTGCTTCTCTTCTTTCTCCTTCCTCTCTGTCTGCAGATGTGGTGCTGAGCTCCATTTCTCCTGCCATAGAGCTGAGTGCTGGACAGGTTGGGAAAAGATCTATGAGAATGGGCTCCAAAGTGATTGGGTTTGGAGAAGTTCAGAGCAAGGACAAGGTTAGAGCCAGAAATGGGAGTGAGTTGCTCCCTATCTAGCCTCTCTAGGCTCCCACTGAGTCTTAGCAACTACTTGACGTAGTTTAATTTTTTTTCCCCCCGGCTCCTTCATAAATCACTTCTGGGTCACACCCAATGGGTTAAGAAAAACTGCTTTGTTGAATAGAACCAGTGGTTAAAATAGACCACCAATTCTAGTGGTTGTATATCATCATGGGTATTGAGGTTATTGCATCATCTGGTTCCTGTATATTAACCATAGTGATGCTGTAGGAACATCATTCCCTGAAACACTATGTATAGTCCATAGTTTTAATAAGCATGTTTTGCGTATAGTCAGCTTTCTCAGTATCATGCATTCCAAATAAAATGTAGTAGCATGCTGTTAACAGGTAAATGGTTCCCCTTACCTTCCTGAATAACTGCATACATACTCTTCTGAGCAAGAGCTTAATGAGAGAAAAATGGAGAAACAGCTTCTTATAGTATGTTAATAAGAACTGCTGAAGTGCCAGCTCTTTCAAACAACTTTCCTTTCCTTTTTTTTCTTTTTCTTTTTTCCTGCTAAAGATAGGTATTATTGTTTAATAAATACCTTGGGGCCTACTCTATCAGCGATGCACCAAGGAATTACACATGGGAATCCTATTATTTTAATTAGCATTGATGGTATTATAGATCTCTGTCTTTAAGTACTGTTCGTCTTAATTGGTTGTTGATACAGTCTTTGGTTATATAAGTTAATTTTGTGTGAAGAAAAACAGATTCATTTTAAGCTCATCTCAGCAAAGTTACGAAATCCATATTAGTTTCCTTTGCTATTGAAACAACCTTTTTCCAACGAAATAACCTTCTGCTATGATGATATACTTCCATTCCCTGAGAACCGTCTCTACTTAGACAGAATGTCAGCTTAGTGAAAATGATTAGTGTATTGCAAAAGCCTAAGCTGAAAAAATGCTCCAAGTATTGCTGTAAGGTATGGCTCCCCATTACTGTAATGAAACAGAGTGACACTATTGCACTGATAGTAGAGTATTATATACCCTGTTCGGTGGACTGAGGTTTTATGTATAATGAATAGTGCTGCTTTTAACACAAGATACATTCGGATTCCCGGATTTGCAAGGAGCACTAATCCAAACAAATACTGTGCACATATAAAAAGATAAGAAAATAGTTGCAGTTTAACATTCCAATTTTAATTTTTTTCAGCATGAACACTCTTCTACTAGAATCTTTTTTCCCCCCCTCCTTCTTTGGGACTGGGACTGCATATCTCCCTGAGTCCTGAAAATGTTTCCCATTTTAACTGCCACCAGTGGTGATCCTCGTTGGCTAGAAGGATGGTGGTAACAAGCAGAACTAGATGGTGAACTTTTTCAAAGCTTCTCTTTTTGTGGTGCTGGTGCTGTGAAGTACAGTTGGATACAGTTTTCTGGTTTGACAACCTGAGGAGAGCAAGTTATCTATTGACAAAAGGAATGAATGCTGCCAGCAAGAAAGAGGAGTATAATAGTATCTGTAAATAATTTACCCTCAATGTGTGTTACATACGGAATATACTATAGGAGTTGTGTACGATTAAGATGCATGAAAGATGTGGTTGATGATCGGGATGCTAACTCAAACAGATAAACCCCTTTAACATCCTTTAGATGTCCAAGTCCCTTAGTGTGTTTATAACTGGATTGCTCACTGTGTTTAACATAATTTGCATGTTTTTTCATATGAGGTTGGTAAACAATGAAAGATGCAGTGGCACACAGTAACAATAACTCAAAATACTACACTTGTAACTTTTTGCTTCTATGCTAGTTATTCTTAGGAATAATCAAGCCTGTCAGATCTTTGGCTTTTTCTGGTTCCTAGTTAAGTTTTGAAATTTATTTTTCTTTTGTAAAAGGTGGGTTGTTTTTTGTTTCATATGGCTTGAGTGTTTTTAGTTATTTTTTGTGAGGTTTTACATATGATCTTTGGGATTATTTTTATTTGACAATTATGAAACACATTGATTAGGCTCTAAATTGTAACTGGTAGCAAAAACAGGTAAGTAATAAATCATTACAAGATCTAGCAATCCTTCTTGTATATAGAAATATTACAGTTTAAGCTGACAATATAAGTAATTCAAGCTCAGGTAGCAAGCCTAGGACAGTTGTGGCTAGGTGTACTTGATTAAGGATGACTTCCAGTGTTTGGAAGCTGGAAAGCCCAGATTTTTTTTTCTTCTTTCCCACTATCCTCTCTGCTCCCCACACATTTAACACTGAAAGACAAAGAAAATAAACTACCAATTTTTGCTTCTGTTTCTAGTTAATTTAACTTTAAGAATAAATTCACCAGCACAATACACTAGACTACAGTGTTGTAACACGGGTGATGACTGTTTCTTTGTTTTAAAATAGATGTCTATTAGAATTTTTAAAAAACATAAATATTTCTTTTGATCCTAGTTTTATTGGGAAAAGCCTCTTTTTATACAATCTTCTTGGACCAATTTTGATTTAACGATGTGTGTCACTTTAATGTACACTAGTGAATATTGAATCTTTGACATTCTTGTATTTTAAAAAAACACTGAAAACTTACTGACTGGGATATTTTTATTTCTTTTGGCTCAGTCCTTAATAGTTAGGGTCCTACCAAATCCACAGTCCATTTTGGTCAATTTCATGGTCATAGGATTTTTAAAATAATAAATTTCATGATTTCAGCTATTTAAATCTGAAATTTCCTGGTGTTGTAATTATAGGGGTCTTGACCCAAAAAGGAGGTGGTGGGTGTTATTGAAGTGGGGATTGCAGTACTGCTATCCTTACTTCTGTGCTGCTGCTGACGGCGGCACTGCCTTCAGAGCTGGGCAGCCGAAGACTGGCGGCTGCTGGCTGGGAGCCCAGCTCTGAACGCAAAGCCGCCACCAGCAGCAGCTCAGAAGCAAGGATTGTATGGTATAGTATTGCCCCCCCTTACCTTTGTGCTGCTGCATGCAGAGCTGGGCCCTCAGTTAGCAGCCGCTGCTCTCCTGCATTGCTGCCTTCAGAGCTGGGTAGCCGAAGTAAGGGTGGCATGGTATGATATTGCCACCCTTACTTTTGCACTGCTGCTGGCGGAGCGCTGTCTTCAGAGCTGGGTGTTGGGCCAACAGCCGCCCGTCTCCAGCTGCCCAGCTCAGAAGGCAGCGTAGAAGAAGGGTGGCAATACCACAATCCCCCTACAATAACCTGGTGGCCCCCTGCAACTCCCTTTTGGGTCAGGGCCCCCAATTTGAGAAACATTGGTCTCCCCTGTGAAAGCTGTATAGTATAGGGTAAAAGCACACAAAAGACCAGATTTCACGGTCCATGACATTTTTCCTGGCTGTGAATTTGATAGGGCCGTATTAATAGTGGATACAGATACTTGTTTTTGTAAATATAAAAAGAGCCAAGCTGTTCCTGTTAATGATGGAAGAATACCATCAAAATAAAAAAAACGAAACCATATTTACATACTTAAAACTAAACCTGCAGTAGAAATTCATATTACTGAAAATCTGCTATTTTCCACATAATCGATAGCTGAATAATGCTCTGAGAATTTTTGACCACAAACAAAAAACCACAAACAACTCTCATAATACAGTGGAAGTACTTAAAGCTTTTTCTCTTTTGACACTGTCTACCAGTTGTGGCAGTATTCCCCACCCATTCACTGTTGCAGTGACTCTTTCTTATACAAGTAGAACATCTCACAGTGCAAGAAGTTTTGTATGACTGCTTTGTAGTTCCTACTTATACTTATCTAAATATAGCTTTCATACCACTAGAAAAAAAATGCCAACATGTTGAAATACATTATCCTAGCGTCATCTGTTCACCATTTAGTTTTTGGATTTTCTTAAATGTTTATGGATAGACACACAATAACCTAGTGAGTTGTAGACAGATGAGACGCACTTGAGAGAAGGATGAAATCCCAACATGGCAGAAAATTATAAATATACATACTATGAATGAAATCTACTATCCTGGCACAGTCTTGTGTTCTGTGTACAGATTGGTTTGATTTAAATACTTTGTGTTTTAAAATGAAGCATTTATCACTTGAAACCTGGCAGAAAGCACATTTTAAATCCATTTTCTACAAACATTCACAGAAATCTAATAAGATTTTAATTTGTCCAGTCATGGAATAGAAATATCATGCGACATGTCACCAATTCTGATTAAGCAAGATAGCTTGAACTTCGTATTTCAAACAGAAGCGACAAAGAGTTCTGTGGCACCTTATAGACCAACAGACGTATCAGAGCATATTCTTTCGTGGGTGAATACCCACTTCTTCAGATGCATCTTGCATCAGTCTATAAGGTGCCACAGGACTCCGTCGCTTCTACAGATCCAGACTAACACGGCTACCCCTCTGATATTTGTATTTCAAACAGCAAGTCATGAATACTCTTAATAGAATAGCCTTCCCCTATAGAGAGAGTTTCTCTTAATAGAATTCTCTTAGTCAAGGTAATAAAAATAGACTTGTATTATTTAAGAATTATTCATTGAGTGCTCTTCTGTACTAAGATGATAAAGATTTTTTTTAAAGCAACTTGTCATTCTGTCTTGTCTTACTAATATAGACATTTTAACCGTCTTGCATTTTCCTTTATTTTTATTACCTTATTTGTATCTTTTATAACACTTGTTGAGGATAGAAAAAATCTCTTCCCCCTTTGGCCTACAACTAATATTTAATTTATGCATATGTCAGTGTAGCTGTTTTCACATGATATATAGTAATGTGCCCTCATATATCAGATCAGAAGTATTATCACATGGTATACAAATATTTTAGACGGCAGTTAGTTTGTTCTGTAAACAATCTGAAATGTAAAAATTATTCATCCCAGTTGCTAATCTGTCTATTTTAGGTATGTATATGGTATCTGATCACTTCACTTGTGAAGATAAATACGTTAAAGATTCTGATGTGAAGTACTACTATTCCCATTTTACAGATGGTGAACTGAGCACAGGGAGACTAGGACCTAGTTCCTGGAAACATTTACAGCTGTGCTTAGTTTAATTGCATGAAAAGCCTCATTGATTTCAATGAGACTACTCGTGGTAGTAAAGCTAAGTATGTGTGTAATAACTCTAACAGATCAGAAGCATATAGAGCACAATAACAACACCTTGAGCATCCCATTTCTGTGGGGGATTTCCTGCTCTTTGTAGTGAAATCCACTGAGCACTAAATATCCCTTTCTGCAGAAGAGGAGGCATATTAATTAGGGCTGTCAATCACAGTTAATTCCTGAGATTAACTCAACAAATCATGATTTAAAAAATTAATCTTGATTGATCTGTTTTAGTCGCTCTGTTAAACAATAGAATCCAATAGAAATTTATTAAATATTTTTGGATGTTTTTCTATATTTTCAAATATATTGATTTCAATTATAACTCAGAATACAGAGTAAAGTGCTCACTTTATATTATTTTTATTACAAATATTTGCACTATAAAAATGATAAGAATCGTATTTTTCAATTCATGTCATACAAGTTGTACTGCAATCTCTTTATTCTGAAAGTGCAATTTACAATTTACAAACTGCACTCAAAAACAAAACAATGTAAAACTTGTGCCTACAAGTCCACTCAGTCCTACTTCTTGTTCAGCCAATTGCTAATACAAACAAGTTTGTTTACATTTCTTGGAGATAATGTTGCCTGCATCTTATTTACAATGCAACCTGAAAGTGAGAACAGGTGTTCACATGGCACTTTGGTAGCCGGTGTTGCAAGGTATTTGTGCCAGATATGCTAAACATTCGTATGTCCCTTCATTCTCTGGCCACCATTCCAGAGGACATGCTTCCATGCCGATGATGCTCATTTAATAAAAAAAAGTGTTAATTAAATTTGTGACACAATTCTCCGCCAAGGAGTTCAATGTCTCCTGCTCTGATTTACCCGCATTCTGCCATATATTTCATGTTATAGCAGTCTCGGATGATGGCCTAGCACATGTTGTTCAATTTGAGAACACTTTCACTGCATATTTGACAAAATATGGTACAAAGGTACAAATGTGAGATTTCTAATGATAGCTACAGCACTCGACCCAAGGTTTAAGAATCTGAAGTACCTTCCAAAATCTGAGAGGGACGAGGTGTGGAGCATGCTTTCAGAAGTCTTAAAAGAGCAACACTCTGATGTGGAAACTACAGAACCTGAACCACCAAAAAAAGAAAATCGACCTTCTGCTTGTGGCATCTGACTCAGATGTTGGAAATGAACATGAATCAGTCTGCACTGCTTTGGATCATTATCAAGCAGAACCCATCATCAGCATTATCCTCTGGAATGGGCGTTGAAGAATGAAAGGACATGAATTTTCAGCACATCCTGTGACATCAGCTACAACAGTGCCATGTGAACCCCTGTTCTCACTTTCAGGTGACATTGTAAACAAGAAGCGGGCAGCATTATCTCCTGTAAATGTAAACAAACTTGGTCAGCCAATTTGAGTGATTGGCTGAACAAGAACTAAGACCGAGTGGATTTGTAGGCTCTAAAGGTTTACATTGTTTGGTTTTTTTGGATGCAGTTTTTTATATACATAATTCTACATTTGTAAGTTCAACTTTCACGATAAAGAGATTGCACTACAGTACTTGTAATGGGGGAAAAGAAAAATACTTGTTTTTTACCATGCAAATATCTGTAATCACAAATAAATATAAAGTGAGCACTGGTATTCTGTTAGTGTTTAACAGTGCGATTAATCACTATTAGTTTTTTAATCACTGGACAGACCTAATATTAATGTGTTTTCACTTTGGGAAATGTTTGTTTAAAAGAGAGTTTCTTTATATCAAATTGGGTTTTTAAAGACTGCAAAATATACAGAGTGGGGGAAGATAAAAAAAAGTTCAGTTTTTATATCCCTTATTTTGTAGCCATTAAATCTTTAGTAAGTCTTATCAGTGTTGACACACAGCTTTTTTTATCATAAATAAGCACTATGAGATGTGATTTAGGAGTATTTTTAAAATAAGTGTAAATGCACTGTCAGTACTTAGTTTTATGAGAGTGGATTTATGACATGGTTTTATTGTGCAAAATATAGTTTTATGGTTGTACATTATTTTATGTTTGTTAAGCAGCATCCATTGCCACTAGGTTGGGGAATTGGGTGCATGGGAACCCCGGTGAGATCAGTGGGTCCACATGACTTCAAGGCTTACATGGTGAGGCATATCACTGTGGTCAGAATTGAATAGGGTTTCATTCTGGGTGTCTCTGCTTCTCCAGGAGACATTCTACCAACTTTCCTGAGAGGCCACTGAAGACTTGCATGTCTCTCTGCCCTTCATAATGCGTCCTCTCAGCCCAGGCTCCTGGCTAGAGCCAAGGACCACTGCAATAATCCAAATAATTCTTTTTAAAAGACAGTCTCCCTAATGAAGCTGTTTGGCCAGGCCCTTCCTCCAGAAATGACAGCTTGTGCACTCCCTTTGGAAAGGGACAGGGTTTTTCCCCCCTTTCAGAGAAGCTCAATTACTCCTTGGTCCATTTGCTGTGGGCAGGATACATATATCCCATCACAGTGTGCTGTAGACTGTTGGTGGTGGGGTTGTTCCCAACACTCAAGTTTCCTTATGAGCTCTCTTCTCTGTCATGTTTTCATGCACTTTTTCAACAAACTGTTGTGTAACCAGGCTTGATGAGAAATGTATCTATCATAATAGAAGCAGACCTTAACTTGGCAACTAAGGATAGTAAGTCCCAGTTTGGGTTGCTTTCAGGACAGCTGTCATAATTCAGCATAACACATCTGGCATACTTTTAAAGTTGCATGTACTTCTCTAATTGGTCTATAGTTGTACCATAATTACAGTAGCTTGAAGCATCTGGAACATGTTAAGTGTTGCCATTCACAGACAAGCCCTTCAGTGGAGCTACAATGTTCACTTGTGTTTCTGCTTGTGGTAGGCAACATACTATTTTTAGATTAAGTTGAACAAGGAAGGAGCTTGGGTATATATAAAATTCTCAATAGTATAGAAAAAATATTTTGATAATGAAAAATATTTTGTATGTATATAGTATAATAAATGTAACATTGGAGAGTGATGGTAATAGATTGGTCTTTATTTTCTGGCATCACTTGCCTGACATGAATCAGGGGTTACAAAAATGTAGTATACATTTTCACATTGTAGGGATTAATGTACCCTGAGTATAATGGCTATACTCTTGCATATATATTTTAAAATAATCACATGGTAGCTTAAAGAATCCTGCTGTATTTTAAAATGTTCATCCAAGCAATGAATTTCAACAGATTGAAGTGAAGTTTGACTTTGGCTAAACTGCAAAACTAAAACAAACAAACAAAAATACCCCTAAAAAATGAAATGATTTTCTGTGTAGCTGGAAAATGTCCATAGGCCAAGGAGTATTAGAGAAAGCTGTAAGAAGAGAATGGATACAGCAAGAGGGATAGCAGGGGGAGGGATAGCAATGGTTTGAGCATTGGCCTCCTAAACCCAGGGTTGTGAGTTCAATCCTTGAGGGGGCCATTTAGGGATCTGGGGCAAAAATTGGGGATTGGTCCTGCTTTGAGCAGGAGGTTGGACTAGATGACCTCCTAAGGTCCCTTCCAACCCTGATATTCTATGATTCTAAGAGAAAGACAAGCCCTATTGCTCGGTAGCAGACCTTGGACATTTTGGAATAACTTTTATGGGGATGTTATCTTTATATTTACTTGGGAAAGGCCTAAAAATCACATGCACACTCTCTCTGCCTCTCTTTCTTGTCAGATCTTCTCTTCTGGCACCCAGATTGAGATTAGCCTCACATCTTTGTCTGTCTAACACTTTTGGGGGTACTATACAGTCTTCACTATCAAGTCATCAGTCCAGATCACTTGCTGTCTCTTTCTTTCTAACACTTCTCATTTAATTATTACCTGTTTACCCATGTTCAGACCATAGTGTAGTCTCTCTGTTTATCAATTTGACTGTGCTTTCAACTCACTGAGTGGAGTATCTGTTCATTGACTGATATATGCCCGTTTCCCATTCCTTTTTGCGACTGTAAGGTCTTCCAGCTTCCTTAATCTTTCTGCATGTTTTCCCAAATATCATCTGAAGAGGCAGTGTCCTTCTTGCAATGTCTTTGATCTGTCTGATTTGACTTCTTTCTTTGCTGGTAGAGATTTCAGCTGCAGCGTTAATCCCTGCAGTTTATCTACCAAAATGGAAAGTAGTTTGCGGGGGATGCAGGGACATTGTACCTCTTCTGCATCCTGCCTTGGTTCTTTGGTACCATCAATATTCTGTATTCCAGTTAATGCTTCTCACCTATAGTGATGTAAACTTTGAAGATCTAGGCATGCTGATCTGTCTCCTCTCTCTTTTTAGTTCCCACTTCCTCCAATTTGCCCAAGACCTCACTTGTTTGCCACTGTTACTAATCTCAGATAATCATTCATCTCTATACACCCACCTAAAAGTCCAACTCAAACCAAACTCATTTTCATTAGGATTCTAGTGTTACTTCTTCTCTCTGCCTGTGTCCAAACTCCAAAAATGAATTGTGTTTGAAACCCAGTGTCAAACATTGCTCCCTCTTTGAGAGGAGGGAGAGGAAGGGCAAGCATATTTTTTGCATCAGGCATTGAAAATGTTTTGACCTTGTCTATGCAGTGTTAAACCATGGTTGAAGGGGGAGGTAAGTGGAGTGGTGTTTGGCATCATATGGTTACAGCCTTTGTTGGTGCCTCACTTCTACAAATTGCTATAGTAGAATCTTAAATGGCACACCCTAGAGAAGAAAAAATGTCAGTTAACCTGCTGTACCTGATTAGTTCTTAGGTGATCAAATAAATACACTGTGCTGCTAAATATTTTTGTGAATTGCTTTAAAAATAAGTACTCTCCAAAGCATTAAAATATACTAAAGCAAGTGACTGTTACCAGACATAACAAAGTGTTCAAACAGTGTGAGGTAAAAACAAAACACTAATTTACACCTGTGAATAGGGATATAGCCAACACCAGACTAATGCACTAAATATCCCATTTATCCATTGTTTATTGCCAGTGAAAAGCATTATTCTGAATTAGTACTCTGGCAGTTACCCCAATGTACCAGGTATCCTGGATTATCTGGGTGCTAATTTAATAGTGTGTATAAAACAATTTAGCATCATTAGTTTATATTCCAGTTAGTTTTTCATACTTGGTTGTAAATATTGTGATGGGATCTTCCAAAAAACAAGGCTTGTATGTCTGTGGCCGAACATAGTGCCTGAAGATATCAGTTCATTTGTAGCTCAATGTAATGTGAATAAGACATGAAAATTGTTTCTCCTAAAGTATTTTTTGCTAAGTAATAGGTTTGATTAAGTAGGAAGAAGTAAGAACATCTGTGCAATTTTCAATGGTCTGCAGGGTGTAGCCCTTTCCATCATTCACTGCCTTTAATATTGTCTGAAACAACAATACTTTGAATACTTTTGGTACCTTCTTCAGTAGTCTAACTGTGAAAACACCCACTAACTATTTAGCATATTTATGTCAGTCATTGTGTAAACAACCCATTTTTACAATGTGTACGGTAAGTTAAATAACTATTTAAAATTAAATAGAATTGAAAAGTTGGGCATCATGAATAGCTGCACATTTTTAAAAAGCCAATCTATTTCCTTTCCTAGTGGAGACTTTCATTTTCAGCCATTTGGCACGTAGAAGTTATATGGATTTTACGGTTCAGTTGTTTAACTGTTACTCATTTAAGATGACTCAGATGTACTGCACTAGTGTGTGAGTCTAGAAAAGAAGTTCAAGCATTAAATTGCACTTCCCAAGGCAGAACCGCTAAAGGGAGCAGCTATGTAAATCACTTTCTAGTACTGATATATGCATCCTCTGTAACTCTGTCTAAGATTTCTAGATACAAGAGAATGACTAATTGTAAATCCAGAATTTAAAACGATTTACTTAATCCATTAACTCATGAAGCTGAATGAGAAGTTTGAAATGAAAGAAATCTGTTTTAATAGTATCTCAACAATCAGTATTTAACACTTAGTCACACCCAACCAGCTGCAGTTTAGAATCGATTGTAATGTTACTAATCAGTTTGACCAAATAGATCAGGGGTGGCCAACCTGAGCCTGAGCAGGAGCCAGAATTTACCAATGTACATTGCTAAAGAGCCACAGTAATACGTCAGCAGCCCCCCATCCACTCCCCAGCCCCTCCCGCCTGCTGGCAGCCCCCACCAATCAGCACCTACTGCCCCCGCAAGCAGCTGTTTCACGTGTGCAGGCTCAGGGGAAGGGGTCTTTGGGGAAGGGGTGGAGTGGGGGCAGGGCTTGGGGCAGAGCCAGGGGGTTAAGCAGTGAGCACCCCAAAGCACATTGCAAAGTTAGCATCTATAGCTCCAGCCCCGGAATCTGTGCCTAGGTAAGGAGCCGCATATTAACCTCTGAAGAGCCACATGCGGCTCCGGAGCCACACGTTGGCCACCCCTCTAATAGATCTTCTTTCGTTACTTGCATAAGCCACTGAGGCATGTAGAGAAGGTTACCATTATCAGGTTAATCCTGACATTGATAAGTGCTCTCTTGGGATCTATTCTGCAGAAATAATCTATTGCACTGTGTTCTGTGTGTCTTTGTTTTCTTATAACTACATGAATAATATAGCAGAATGGTTGTCCATGAAGCAGTACCACTGCAAGAGTTCTGTGTGTGCCTTCCACAAAACACACAAATTAGAGTAGAGGTCGATCAATGAGTCTCTTCTCTTGGTTTCCCATCATTTGATTAGAGAGGACCAAGAAAAATGATAGTCTATTCCAGTGTGTTTATTTTAATGGGATCAATTTAATCAAAGTGGATTTCAGTCAATGACCTCAGGGTCTCTTTATTTCCCCTTAGGTCATGAATTTCTTTATTTTCTTTATTCCCATTTGGATGCCAACAACTGGCTATAAAAGACAGCAACATATTATTAAGGGATATTTGGTAATGTGGGTACAAACCCTCGCCCCCTCTGTTGAATTTCTTATTCAGTTTTTAAAAATATATTTTTTTAAATGCTTGGAAATAAAAGGCCATGCTGCCCCTCTGTAACTGGTTAATTGTCTTCCAGCAATTGGTTTCCTAGGCATTGCCTCTGTGACTGAGGCACTGAACCCTATTCTTTCCAATAAAAATCTCTCTGATTTTTTTTAAATCTGCTAATTAGGGTGATGTAGTCCTTTCCTTCCCTTATCTAGGTCACAATAATGATTATAACCATTACAGAGCTGCTTTTTAAAAAATATTGTTTTTATTGGTTTTAAAACTGTAAAATCTACCGATGAGAATAACTAAAAAATCAAGGAAGAGGCAGCAAACAACCCTTTATTAAAACAAAGTTTTGGACAGTGACATAACTCTATAGGGATCTCATGTAATTTTCACATACACATTTGTTTCCTCCTTTAGGTAAGGGGTTATTCTGATGTACAGTTCTCCAGACT
This sequence comes from Macrochelys suwanniensis, assembly GCA_033296515.1. Classification (NCBI taxonomy): domain Eukaryota; kingdom Metazoa; phylum Chordata; order Testudines; family Chelydridae; genus Macrochelys; species Macrochelys suwanniensis. The sequence continues at coordinate 115,121,215 of CM065778.1, read as the reverse complement.
CGGCATCATAAACAAGATGCTCATTGGAAGTAATTTCTTCCATATCAATTAGATTCTTTCCCAGTCACCCAGTTTTGTGAGATCCTTTTGTAGCTCTTCGCAGTCTGCTTGGGACTTAAGTAACTTGAGTAGTTTTGTATCATCTGCAAATGTTGCCACCTGTTTCCCCTTTTTCCAGATCATTTATGAATATGTTGAATTGGACTGGTCCCAGTACAGACCCCTGAGGGACACCACTATTTACCGCTCTCCATTCTGAAAACTGACCATTTATTCCTACCCTTTGTTTCCTATCTGTTAAACAGTTACTGATGCATGAGAAGACCTTCCCTTTTATCTCATGATAGCTTACTTTGCTTAAGAGCCTTTGGTGAGGGACCTTGTTAAAGGCTTTCTGAAAATCTAAGTACACTATATCTGTTGGATCCCCCTTGTCCACATGCTTGTTGACCTCCTCAAAGAATTCTAGTAGATTGGTTAGGCATGATTTCCCTTTCCAAAAACCATGTTGATTCTTCCCCAACAAATTATGTTGATCTATGTGTCTGACAATTTTGTTCTTTACTAGGGTTTCAACCAGTTTGAAGTCAGGCTTATTAGCCTGTAATTGCGGGGATCACCTCTGGAACCCTTTTTAAAAATTGGCTTCACATTAGGTATCATCCAGTCATTTTCTGTCAGAAGCTGATTTAAATGATAGGTTACAAACTACAGTTAATAGTTCTGCAATTTCACATTTGAGTTCCTTCAGAACTCTTGGGTGAATACCATCTGGTGCTGGTTACTGTTTAGTTTATCAGTTTGTTCCAAAACCTTCTCTAACAACACCTCAATCTGGAACAGTTCCTCAGATTTGTCACCTAAAAAGAATGGCTCAGGTTTGGGAATCTCCCTCATCCTCATTCATGAAGACCGATGCAAAGAATTCATTTAGCTTCTCCGCAATGGCTTTATCGTCCTTGAATGCTTCTTTAGCATCTCAATCGTCCAATGGCCCCACTGGTTGTTAAGCAGGCTTCCTGCTTCCAATGTACTTTTTAAAAAATTGCTATTACTTTTTGAGTATTTGGCTAGTTGTTCTTCAAATTCTATTTTGGCCTTCCTAATTATGTTTTTACATTTCATTTGCCAGAGTTTATGCGCCTCTATTATGGTGTATTTAAAAAGTTTCCATGCAGCTTGCAGGGATTTCACTTTTGGCACTGTACCTTTTAATTTCTGTTTAACTAATTTCCTCAGTTTTGTGTAGTCCCCCTTTCTGAAATTAAATGCTACAGTATTGGGCTGCTGTGGTGTTTTCCTCGCCACAGGGATGTTAAATATGATTCTGTTATCTTTATAACACTTCCAACATATTGCCAAAAATGTCTTACATTAGAGAGACAAGGTGGGTGAGGTAATGTCTTTTATTGGACTAACTTCTGTTAGTGAGAGAGACAAGCTTTTGAGCCACACAAAGAACACTAACAGAAGTCAGTCCAATAAAAGATATCCACTTACCCACCTTGTCTCTGAAATATCCTGGGACCAACAGGGCTATAACTATGCTACATTATGTTAGGACATTGTCAGATATGTCAAATTGCCACCTTAATTTCTATCCTGCTAGCCCAAAAGCTTTCTACTAGGTTGCATTTAAAAAAGTGTTAGAGTCCAAACAATTCTTTTTATTTTAAATTGTCACTAGCAGCTCTTGTTATATATTCTAGAGTGTTTTGCTCTTCTTGATCATCAAAGCATGTGTTTTGTTTGGGGCACTCCAAGCTGTGACCTTTTTTGTTAACCACATTTTGCTTTAGGCAAGGCTCTGTATTCTGCAGCAAATTGGACCTAATTTTTGTGGCAAGATTTCTGGATTCTACCACTAAACCTAGTATGGCAGATTGCAAATTCTGCAGCAGCTTTAAAAAGTAGTTTTAAAAAGTAGGTTTTAATCAGTTAAACAGGAAAATGACACAGGGCTGTCACAAATCTGTCCTCAGCAAAATTCCCCCTTTAGGAGCTACATGGGGGTGGATAGCACGCAACTGCCCCACACTAGCAGGTGCTGTGGTTTGTGTTAGTTTAGCAAGGCTGATGCTCTGAATCTCCAGCCAAAGCCTGCTGAGTGTTTCTTTTCTTCACAGGGTCCCAGGTGACGCAAACAAAACAGTCTGCAGAAAGCAAGTGAGGTTAAATAAAAACATAAAGGAAAAGAAAGAAAAACCTGTAGGCAGCTTTAGTCAGAATATTGGCTATTCCTTCTACATTTCCTTTAATTGCTGTTGTGCCTTTGAATAATAATAATTAATAATAAAAATTAATAGTAATCCCATTGCCAAATGTTTGAAATGATGAATAATGAAATGAATGATGATTCAACGATGAAAATGATTCAATAATGAAAATATTCCTGAGATTTCTTTCCTTCTTACTGTTTGAGTTAATGCTCCTTTGTAGCGAATGGGGCACACCTTACAGACTTATTTTTTCAGGCTGTGCGCAGACTCAGGAAGACAGTGTGTCAGTTAAACTTGGGTTATATTTTTATGGTTTTCTTTGCCATCATGGCTAGAAACACAATATATTTTTCATTTAATTATTTTATAACCTTGTAGACACTGTCTGTGGAAGACATTGGTGGTGATAGGGGGCTTTTGGCATCCAAGAAGGTGAATGGAGATAACTTTATATTTTTAGCATACATGACAGTTAATGTTTTTGTACCAGAGAGGGAAGGATTCATCTGTTTCCTTTCCCCTTTAGGTGGGTGCAGAGAGTGAATTTAAAATGTAGGGAGCTAGAGTTGTTGTTAAATACAGACTTCTCGTGTTTATTATTTTTATTTTAGAAATGAGATGCTAGAGCAATAAAATGATTTACTTAAGGTTACACAGGAAGCTTGTGGCACAGTTGGTCATAGAAACCAAATCCAAGGCCCATGCTTAACAGAAGACCATCTATCATCCTTTTATGCATCCTCATATAGGATGTGGGAAGATTGCATCTGCGGTAAATGGAATGATGAAAGGGCAATCAAAAAAAGAAACATCTTCCTGTTGTAATTCTATTGAACAAAAGTATCACAAAAGTTTCTTTCTTCCTTTCTTTCTTTGGGACACAGTCTCTTGAAATTCTAATAATTTTCATAAAATTGTGACCAGCATGCCAGGATTCTATAAATGTGCTGTAAATGTGAGATTCCAACTGCTGTGTCCTCTTTGTTTTGGAAATATCACTGTTCACATACAAGGAATGAGAATGAATGGAAATACAATAAGTGAAATTGCTGCTCTGGAGAAACATATTTATCTGAGACCAACAGGCTTGAATCTTCAAATGGTCTCTAATGAAAAGCAACATAAGAATAGGACTATCATTTTAGAAAATTTCTCTGCTCTATTTTTTTAGATCAAATCAAAGTGAACAATTACCATACTTGATTTAGTCTCATAAGCGTAGTTGACAATTTTTGACTAGCCCAGTTCATAGGAAATGCATGCATCATTTATGTGGGATTTTTATGCACTTGGAAGAATGCATTCTGCGCTTTTCCAAAGCAAAGCATCCACTTTAGTATGTACAGTATGTTCATTAAATCCCTTTCCTTGTTTATATAAGTGCTCACATCTCCATTAGTCATTCAAGCAGAAAGCAACACTATGTGGTGCATCTACTACAGCACACAAAATTCACTAAACAAAAAAAGATTACCTTTGATTAAAATAGAGGTAATTTTGCTCATTTAACAGGAATTATGGCACATTATATTTCACATTGGGGTTATCAACTGACCCTTGAGGGGTGGCAGGTGATGGCTCAAAGGCTCTTAAAATTCTGGGACTGAGTGGGACCTTTGTCTAGACGGCGTTTCTCAATTTATTTTCCAGCCTGGGACCCATAAGATAATGTAAGACATAAGAATGGCGATACTGGGTCAAGCCAGTGATCCATCTAGCCCAGTGCCCAGTCTTTTGACAGTGGCCAATGCCAGATGCTTCAGAGGAAATTAACAGGAACGGTAATTTTCTAGTGGTCCACTCCCAGCATATGGCAGTCAGAGGCTTCGGGACACACACAGAGAATGGGGTTACATTCCTAACCATCTTGGTTAATAGCCATTGATGGACCTATTCTCAATGAACTTATCTTTTTTGGCTCCAAGTTATATTTTTGACCTTCACAACATCCCCTGGCAACAAGTTCCACTGGTTACTGTGCGTTGTGTGAAAAAGTACTTATGTTTGTTTTCAACCTACTGCCTTTTAATTTTATTGGGTGACCCCTGCTTCTTGTGTTATGTGAAAGGGTAAATAACACTTCCTTATTCAATTTCTCCACACCATTCATTATTTTATAGACCTCTGTCATATACCCCGCCCAAGTCATCTCTTTTCCAAGCTGAATTAGTCCCACTCTTTTTACTCTCTCCTCATATGGAAGCTGTTCCATACCCCTAATCATTTTTGTTGCCCTTTTCTGTACTTTTTTTTCCATTTCTAATATATCTTTTTTGAGATGGGGCCACCAGAACTGCAATATTCAAGGTATGGGCGTACAATGGACTTATTTAGTGGCATTATGTTTGCTGTCTTATTATCTGTCCCTTTCCTAATCGTTAACATCACCGATGATTTCTTGCCTTGACCTCTCAAATCTCTGTCCTTTGTAATGCTGGAATCATGTAATGAAACCATTGTTGGCAGGTTTTTGGACACTGGGGATTGATTTCTGGTGGGGTTGGTTCTGGAGAGTGCTATGTCCTGAGAAGAGGTGCTCAGGGTGGTGTATAAGGCTGGAGGGGGAGAAGTGATGCAGGGCAGTATGGTGACACAGGGCAGTGGGTCCCTGTGGACACAGACACAGCCCAGTCCCCTGGACCAGAGCAATTGGATATAATAAAGCCTGTAAAAGCTGCCAATAGGCAGTTGGGACAGAAGGACTGAGACAGACTGAGCCTGGGGAGGCAAAGCCACCACAGAGACGAGTTAGCTTCTGTGGTGGGTCACTGGAGCAAGGGGCCAGTGGCTCAGGAAAGCAGCACTGGGGCTGTTGCTCTAGGAAGAGAGCAGAGTTAACAGACTGGGAAGCTCCCAGGAGCTGGAGTGCCAGAGGCCCCTGGGGGAGGTGGCCCTGAAGCATGGGGCCAGGCATTGAGTTAAGACTTTTTTGTTTGTTGTTAACATCTGTTAAAGAAATAAACCTCCGTGCAAAAGACTGGGTGTGGCAGCATGTGCTTTGGAGCTGGGGAGAGACCTGGCCTGATGATATGTGATACCAGAAGCAGGCCTCTGGCCTACCCCTAGAATAAGGGGGAAAAGGGAGGAGGTGATCTGCCTGTTAGGTGCAAACAACAGCAAAAGATGGTCACTATGCAGCAGCAGTAGCAACAAGAGAAGCAGCAGCAGACCCAGGCCCGGCTGATGCAATTGACAGAAAATCAACAGAAACAGCAGGAAGCTCAGTTTGCTGCACAACTGGTGTGGCAAGAAGTCTACTCCAAACAAGAGGTGTGGATACAGGAACAGATAGATTGAGCCACACCCAGAAACACAGTTGTTGATGGGGCTGGGGGCCAGTTGGCTCTGGGGCTGGCGAATCTCGGACCAGAAGATGACCCAAGGTCTTCCTCCGAACATTTGAGAGGGTGGCAAAGGCAGCAGACTGAGAGGAGTTGATTTGGGTGGCCCTCGTAGCACTGTTCCTGACAGGCGAGATGCAAGTGGCTTACTGGGCAGTTAGTGATAAATTGGCAATTAAAAGGGACGGAGCAGGGCTGACTGGAAGTGGCAACAAGAGGAGAAGGGGGCGAGCAAGTGGCTTTTCCCATCCCGTGCCTGCACTCATGCTGGGTCCTAGCATCCACAGAATGTTGTTGGTTTCTTTTTCAGGTGGGGAGGCGTGACCAAGCTGCATATCACACCTATCTTGTACAGGATTCTGGCTCTTGGTGGCCAGTGGGGGCAATTCTTCATTTCCTTTCCAGTATCTTCTGGAATATTGGGCTTTCGACGTGACGAAACAGGAATAGGCATTGGGGCCATGCTACAGGATGCCTGCTGCTGTATTGCATGGGTTTCTTCTGTAGAATTTCAGTCTGTTGTTCTGTGGCCTGGCAAACAGATCTAGCTCCAGAGGTCCTCTGAGGTGACACAACTTGCAGGAAATCTTTAGGTTAAGTCTCTGAAGAAGACATTGGCTATTCTGTTTTCTGCCTCCAATGGATGATGGAGTTATTTTCTCGGGTAATAAGCCCTCGACGTGTCTTCTTCAAATATGGCATGTCAACACAGTCTATATTTAGGTTTGCCCTCAACTCCTCTTAGGTTTTTTCTCATCTGATGACAGATGAGATCTGATGAGAGATTGGATCCCTGGAGCAGAGTTCACTAGTTCCCCCTCATGTGTAGGTGTCTGAGTTCATAATGGACAGCTGGGTCCCCCTCAAAAGAGTGCTCAAATCGCTCAGCAGGAGTTCATGTTCTGATGATGGTCAGGCCTGGAATGTGGGAAGTGTCAACAGTCCACTCTTTGGCAGAGGCTGCAGCCTTTCATGGCCTCTGAGGCAGCAACTATTTTGGGCTAGCCTGTGCAAGACATCTTGAGCTGTTTAAATGGCTCACTGTAGAGGGATAATAACCAGGCTGGATGTAAGAGCAGAGGTGTACCAGGCCAAGAAATTTTCCCTAGAACAAAAGCGACATTCAAAGGCGTCAACAGGTATGTGGTGCCCATTTCTCCGGTACCTGGAGTTGGTCTTCTACTGTGATCAAGATTCAGATAGAGGCACTTTGAAGAGAGGTAAGGCAAGATAAGATATGGTGGCATAGGGCAGTCTTTGGTTCTAGTGCTTCCTTTGGGTCATCCATCACTGAGCCAACATCGGATCAGTCTCTAGGTGGCAAATCATATGTGCGCATCTTGGAAAAGCACCTATTGTGCATGTGTGTACAAACTCTGTATTTGGCTTCCTTTTTCTCCTTTAAAGCTGCACATTAGTGTGTGCTTGGTATTGGAAGGAAGTCTCATGATAAAAACACAGAAGTTAGAGATAGAAAAGAACTATTTCATCCAGTCCATCTCACTGCCGATGGAAGAATGTTCTTCACAGTACATTTGCTTTGCCCAGTCTAGTTCAAATAGGCTTTGTCACAAGCTCCTCCCTTAGCTATGCAGTATGCTGCACTGCATTGCCTGCTTCTGTCACCTCATGGTCAAAAACACACCCAAGCCATTTCTCTTTCACCAGGTATACCTTTTTTCCACACTTCTTTTGCAAACACAACAAAACACAGGCATAGTTCAGCAGGTGCTTTCCACACAGCTCACCCTCTGAGCTCCTCACTCCTGTTCCTCCCACATTTATCTTCCCAATTAGTGCCAATTGTATCAATATTTAGTAATTACCACCCAGATGCTCATAATCCCCCATGAGAAAGTGGTTAATTTTTCCCATCTGAACCTACAGCCGTCTCCATGTTGCAGCAACCTGTGACCAGGATGCTATCGCTAGCACTCTGTCACAGTTTTGTTTCCTCCACTTACTTTGAGAGCTATTCCACAGGCCTGATGCATCTCATTGACAGGCTTTCTCTGATTATTTTCAGCCTAAATTTTGCCTTTCTTAATTCAGTTTCAGTACTTCTAGTTATACCCCTGTATACAACACTAAATAAATCTTCTCTGTTCTTAGTGTATACATGATTCGTGTGTTTGTAGAATGATTGCACAGAGCCTCTTCAAGCATCTTTTTAGCTAAACATGTGAGATTGGTTCATTAAATCTGTTCTCTGACATGCTGTTGCCTCCGTCAAATCACTTCCCCTCTCTCTATCTTTGTTTTCCTACCTGGGAAATGGAAATATTATTTGACTATCTATTATCATTTCATTAATCTGCTCTTAAAAGAGAAATGAGTATTCCTCATCTCCATGTGTATCTATGCATACTCTATCCCCTATACGTATATATTCATGTATGGGTGATTTATTTTTAAGTTGCGTGTGCTGTATGATTTTTCATAGTTTCTGTATGGTTTCCTCTTTACATGTTTCCCCTCACTCTCAAAGGTCTATTGACAGAAAAGTAATATTCCCTCCAATGTAGATGCTCAGCTGACTGATGGTTCCTTCAGTCTGCAGGAGTATACAAAAACCAGGACAAAACACCTTTTTAAACCAACAGGCCCTGGAAACAGGGATGTTTCAGGTTTTCAGGGATACATGATGATCCCAGATGTCGATATTAGTTATACTTTTTATGTTTGTTACCATGTTAAATTCCTTTCAGTGGACCACAATAGTCTAATATCTTCTCTCATTGATCTTTCTCCTATAGTACCTTTAATTTTTCCACGGTTCAAACATATGGACAAATCAAGAAGAAATTTCACAGTACCAAATAGTTGTCTTTAAACTAAAACAGTAATTCAGAATATAAGAAAACCATATGTACTTGCCAATGAAAGTAAAGATGGCTCAAATCTTTTTCTCTTCTAGGAATTGGGAAATACCTGGAAAAGGGGAATGAGATTCCTCCATTGTAAGATATTCTGTCATAACTTATACATAGTGCAATATTTTACCTTAAAATACTTTCTCTGCTACTATATGGACACAATGATAGCAAGCTAGACTTCAGACCAACAGGGTACAATAACTTGGCTTTTGTAAATTTTCTGTCTAGCAGATAATTGTCTATAAATAAATCAATATTGTACTGACTCTTTTCCATTTAATTTTTTCTAAAATGATAAGACTTTGCACATATAAATCAGGTAAGCAGGCAGGTAAAAGTAATAAATAAACTTGTCCACAGATTTACTGTATACATATTTGACACTATGTACAGTATTTTTAAAATGTGTATTATTTGTTTTTTCTAGATCTATTCAGTTTTTTAAGGCGTGCACCTGTAGAGTTCCTGAGAATTTCCATAATCCATCAGACAGGACAACTTGGAAAATAATTTCATTATTGACAGGACATGATTACATCAGTAATAAAGGGTCAGATTCTGCACTGATTTTTCAAGACTTCAAATAAGAGAGTGCTGATTTTGGTTCATAGAATTTTCTAGATGAAGCAATATAAACAGGAAGTTGAAACAGAAGTTATCCAAGCATATGGAAATAATGTATATAACCCTGTTTTATATAGAAAGATCTATTTTCAACTGTCAAATGCAAGGCCTGGCTCAGGATTCTGGTGATTAAACCAGCAGACCTCCAGAAGGGAACAACATTTTTGTTTTGCATGATTGCTTTATTCATTCATTCATTCATTCTTGCTTGCATGGATGGATGGATGGATGGATGGAACATGTTTGTTCTGTGTGTTCAGAAAGGGATCTGCACCTAAACCTGAATTATGCTAAAATAGAGCTGGGGTCACTGGCTGCATATTTTCCATATTTATAGAAAAGCTCAGCCATGAATATTGGCAGTATTAATATTGAAATATGAGTTCTGTTCTGTAGTTGTATTCTCATGAAACCTTTCCTACTGATCTAGAAATTAGAAATAAAATAATATGTTTAAATAAACTCTATTACTCAGATCACAACCCCCTTAATTTTGGAAACTTGTATTTGGAAATATACTGTGTTGTGAACAAACTGTTTCAATGTGGCTTTACCACATAGCATTAAATCTTTGATCCCACTGAAAATCATAAGTTTCCCAATCTAATTTAGTAGTATTTTCCACATGTTGGCTGGCATTGGTATTTATTTCATGAAGGACAGAGAGAAAGATGATGTACACCCTTTGTCTCACAAGATGATGTGAAGACTTACAATGGGAGGCAATGAATAAGAAAAGGTCTTGGAGGGAAGGGGTAAAGAGTCACATAGACAAATGCAGGGATCTGTAGGAGCAAGTATCCTCCTTACTGCAGAGACCCTGGAATCTCTGTAGCAAAGATAGAGACCTAAGAAAAGAATGCCCTATGGATATAGGGTACCCTAAACTAGGCTTGGAGATGGAGCTCCAGGTGGCAGATAAAAGGAGGGATGAGGTCCTGAAACAGAGGTGTAGAAGGTCGTGGCAGAGACAGTGAGAGGGAGGTCTATCTAGTTACTGTATTTTTATATTTTGCAGTTCTTTAAGGAGGAATTATATATGCCTTTTATTCAAGTACCTTTGCACTACTCCAAAGCATTTACTTTACTCTGGGGGGGAAGAGGGTCCATGCTCAGGGAGCCCATGTGGACCTATGTTCTGTGATGCACAAGCAACTGTGAGCTCACTGTAGCTTGACTTTCTCTTCCTGCACAGTAAAACTCTGCTGGTTTTGCTATCAATTTGTGCCTCCATGCCTGTGAAGGGGAAGGTTTGTCCCGAACAAAACCTATCAGACACAGAAAGTTAAACTGCAGAGCAGATGTAATTTTTACAACAGAAGATCTCTCTTCTCTTCCCCCGCCCCCGCCCCAAGTCTCACATTCAGAGTTCTCTATGCCTCACAGTACTTCTTATCTGCTCATACCAAGGCTAAGCCTTATACTATAACAAATTACGTTTTTTAGGCACTCATCTAACAAACCAAATGACAGCTATGCTCGGTTTTGGTTGTTTTTTTAAATAATCGCTCTAGGTTATTTTTTAAATTGGTCATCGCTGTGGTAAGTCCCTCATCTATATGCTTCAGTTAAAGGCCAGAGATAAAGTGTCCTCTTTGTTGAAATATGGGCAGTTCTGCAGCTGAAGTGCATATCAACCCTGTTGCTCCAGCAGTGATATGCATTAAGTAGGGTTGGCTAGATCCCTGGAAAGTCTCTCACTAACTTCAGAGCATTGATTTATTTTTTTCTTTTTAGGTGATACAATGGGGTGAACTGAGAAACTCATTTTGTAAATTTACATTTAAAATAACACTCCTCTCTGCACTTTCATTAAACATATTAAAACACATCTGTTGTCAACCATTTTTTTAATATGCATTTCCCAAAAGTTTGGGAAAAGTTTTCAAAATCCTTTTACTTTAACGGAGGCTGCAGATGAAATATAATCCTCATTTCTTCATAACTAGTCAAAAAATAAACATTTTTCCAGGCTTTAGAGCAAGAGTGGAAAAGTTCACGAACCAATCATTTTCAACTTTTGGCATACCATACGGAACTTTTCTAACAGCTATTTATAAGGCCCTAATGTGTTTATTTTCACAATAAATCTGACTTATTGCTGAATGTGTTCGTTTCATAGTAAAATAAACACTGAAGATTACAAACATAACCTTTTGCAAAGTTTTCTGAAGGCCCAAGGCTTAATTTAATTCATGTGATATCTATATTGCCTGTGAAACACATGCCAACTTTTAAATATGGGGGCTGGGAGGGAAGAGCACTTGATCTCAATTGCAAAATCAGTTGTCACCAAGTTTACGTTGTTACATTTGAGCCATTTGACCCATGAAATAAATGGGAATGGATTAGAAAACTGGTAATGGAAAATGTTTGTAGGACAGGGAGGTAAAGGGTTGCCCCATATACTAGGTGCTCCATCTTTGATACCTGTTTTAATATACAAACGTAAACCAGTTGAATCCTTACTTTACGCTATTTAGCTTAATTCTGTAATTTACTTTCCCAAGTTAAACACAATTTAAACTAGGTTTAAACTGTTGTTAATGCATCTACTAGCTAAAACTATCTTTTTAAAGATTACATTTATGTAGCGGTCATTAAATCCCTAAAATAATCTATTAGATGGTTAGGAAATGAACCTGCCTATGATTAGGTATATTGCTGAGTGCCCCATGAGAGCTACACTTTTACGTAAAATGGCATTGTTACAATATATCGGTTATTTTCAGAAGGACTTGAATCATAGCCATAGAATGTGGTGTATGTGCATGCTTTGTTTTCAGATAGAAGCCTGCAAGATCTCAAACAATTAAAAATAAATTGCCATTCCAGTTGTTGAAATGCTGGTGCTTTGGGGATAGTTTGGTAACTGCTCCAAAGGACATGGGTGAGAGGGTAGGCCTGGATAGCAGATTGTTTGCAGGGAAATGTCCTTCTGCTGGGTGATTTTATGTATAAAAGAAGAAAAGGACCGTTGAAATCCAAATCCATTAGAAAAAATGCTTTGTATTTTTGGAAACAGATTTTAAAGTTGAGGTAAAAATAGACCAGATGGACCAAGAATCTTAGTACAGTAGCTATGTGTTTTCTGGGTTGCACAGTGAATATTTATGAATGCCAGGAACGTCAAGATGTGCCAGGTTATTTTTTCCCCCCAAGATGAGACGGACATTTTGCTACTGAAAAAGTGTGAAATTCTAATACTTTCATAAAATCACTACAGTGCACTAATTATTGAAGAACATTTTGTCCAGCGGGAGTCATCTAAACCATATTTGATTAAGTCAGGGGGAAAAAAAGGATTATAACAATAAACATGATCGTTACATTCCACATTCCTCTGAAAGTAATAGTCTTTACTGGCAAAAGCTCACACTGTGGTAGCCTATAAATCTTGTACAACTTCTTAAATATATGTCTCATAAATACATTTCCTAAATAAGGATGTGCAAACTTGTTGGGAAGGTAAATTTTGAATAGAATCAGTAACGTATAGTCTGTGTTTGAGCATAATGCTCACAGGCCAGAACATTTGCTAGTTTAAAATTGTCTTCCTTCCTCTGTTTCCAAACTAGAGTAGCTTGGATAATTTTTTTAAACAAATTTTGTTTTAGGTGAAGTTTAGTTTCAAGTGCCATTTTGTATTGGATTCTTTAAAACTGTTAATTGCAACATCTGTAACACAAACACAGCTTAGATTTCAGGGGTGAGATTTTCACTGAAAAAGCTCTCATTTACTGCTAGAGAGTCAGGATTTCACCCCAAGCTCTTTGGGGCATGGACTATATCTAGGTCTATGGCTTCAGTGCTATAAATGATTATGCAAGCGAATCCTTGTAGGTTTGCAGGTTTGGGGGTCTAGATGCCTAACCCAGTAGGGCTCCAGTCTTGATTTGGACCTCTGGGCACTTGCACAATATAAATATTAACTATTTTCAGAAGTTATTTTTTCTGGCGACAAATTATTGAACTAAAAATATACAAAGTGAAGAAATATCACCTGTTCAAAAACTTAACGTAACTGATGATATTCTCCTGTATATCAGCCTCTAATCGTTGTCCTAGCATTTTAACTTGAATGTAATAGCCAGACTTCTCTGCATAACATCATGCAGCTGAGTATATTTGTGACAGGTCAGATGCATTAAAAATTGCTAACATTTTAAGAGCAAGAGGGATGCTCCGGTGTCCCCTTCCCACTCCAACCTTCAGAGCACCAAAGAATGACAACTTATTATAAATGTCAACAGTAGTCACTACATTCATCACATTGGTACAGCTCATGAAAGAAACTCCTACAGTGAAGTTGTATCTAAATAAAATACAAGAATGACCGCACCACACATTGAAGCGAGGATCGGAGGGGGAGGGAATATTTGGCTGGCTGGCCGATGAAGGGAACCGTGCTTTATGGCTGAGGGGGGCAGGAGATGAAAACTGCTGCAAAAGGGTCATGTGGTCCCTGAAGGGTTTAAAAGGGGCAGCTCTGCACCTGAAACCTCCCTTTTACCCAGAGCAGGCTGAGGCAGGACCCACCCTCCCTCCCCTTTAGGTGGTAAAATACTAGGTTTGGTCAACACTTGCTGTGGGCATTGTGCTAGCCACCCCTTTTTTATGGGGGCCTGGGAAGGAATTTTTCCCTCACCACCATATTGGCTTGGACACAGTTGGGGGTTTTTTGCTTTCCCCACAGCGGGTTCAGGAAGTGCTCTGTTCATGCATAGCATGAAGGGGGAGAGGCCGTATGTTGCAACTCATTATTTAAGTGTAGGGTGGATGTTCAGTGCAGGTATTCCATAAGAAAGGTATACCATGACCAGATAAATGGCTTGGAAAAGGACTGAAAAAGAGGTGTTCGTTAAAGGAACGAAAGGGGGGTGGTTGAGGACTCCTCTGATTGATATGGCAGGGAGCCAACTCCCCATTCTTATAGCCTACCTTAATCCTCCTACGAGGGAGGTGGATGGTAAGGTCCCAGGAATGGATTTGCTGCAGGGACCTGGATGAAAAAAGAGGGGGAACTGGCAGAAATTCCCCAGGTAATTATTAAATGAACATGGGTTTACCTGCACTGTACACTTTTATCTGCCGGGTAGTCCCAGACATCTAATAATAAAGTTGTGACCTAATTAAACCCATGTCAACTGTCTCCTGTCCTTTTTTCAGTATAGCCTGGCAAATATGGGATGTGGGAGAAATTACAGCTCGAATTGGACAATTCCAGTCATGTTGCCCACAGACAAACAATTTAGATCCAGTGCTGAAACTGTTAAAAAAAAATTCAACCCCACCCATTCCAGAACCCATTAATATATGGAAATTACCTAAATAGGTAATCTTGCTGCATATCAAAACACTTACAAATTTAAAGCATTAGTAGTTGTAATAGGTAAGTTGTTGTTCCAAATATGCATCTCAGTTGTGTTTCTAATACATTTACATTACACAAGTACAGATATTATCTGAACATTATTATTTTATGTATAGATAATATGATCTGTATTTGGCCTTACCCCCACATAGAGAAATTTTGCAGGACTGGTGCCTTTTAATTAAAAAAACAAAACAAAAAACACTTTTCAATAATCAGTTAAGGTAGTTAAATAACAGCAATTAAAAGCAGGACAATGATTAGTTAAAGACATCTTCAGGAAAAAGATCTTGGAGTCATCATGGATAGTTCTCTGAAGACGTCCATGCAGTGTGCAGCGGCAGTCAAAAAAGCAAACAGGATGTTAGGAATCATTAAAAAAGGGATAGAGAATAAGACAGAATATCTTATTGCCCTTATACAAATCCATAGTGCGCCCACATCTTGAATACTGCGTACAATTGTGGTCTCCTCATCTCAAAAAGGATATACTGGCATTAGAAAAGGTTCAGAGAAGGGCAACTAAAATGATTAGGGGTCTGGAAAGGGTCCCATATGAGGAGAGATTAAAGAGACTAAGACTTTTTAGCTTGCAAAAGAGGAGACTAAGGGGGGATATGATAGAGGTATATAAAATTGAGTGGTGTGGAGGAAGTGAATAAGGAAAAGTTATTTACTTGTTCTCATAATAGAAGAACTAGGGGCCACCCAATGAAATTAGTGGGCAGCAGGTTTAAAACAAATAAAAGGAAGTTGTTCTTCTTCCCACAGCGCACAGTCAACCTGTGGAACTCCTTGCCTGAGGAGGCTGTGAAGGCTAGAACTATAACAGGGTTTAAAAGAGAACTGGATAAATTCATGGAGATGAAGTCCATTAATGGCTATTAACCAGGATGGGTAAGGAATGGTGTCCTTAGCCTCTGTTTGTCAGAGGGGGGTGATGGATGGCAGGAGAGAGATCACTTGGTCATTGCCTGTTAGGTCCACTCGCTCTGGGGCACCTGGCATTGGCCACTGTCGGTGGACAGGATACTGGGCTGGATGGACCTTAGGCTGTACTGGGTCAGACCATTCTTATGTTTCTTCTTATAAATCTTACAATGCCTGCATAGAAAATTTATTGTTTTAATCAATTATGGAGAAATGTGACCACAATCACAATACAACTTTACCGCTTACTGATTATGATGAATTTTGTTGGGGTTATAAAATGTATTTTTTAAATTATTTTATCTGTGGTATCTAAATATTATTTAAATATATATTATGTAATATGGTAAATACTTAGTGTAATACATTTATCAATTGACAGCATATTTTTTGGTAAAGTACTTATATTTTAAATTCCTTGAGAACAATGCTGTATATGTAGTTTAGTAGGAAAAGGACATAGCACTGTTAATTTAATGGTAAAAATACTTGAGGACTTGCATTTGAGGTTAATCAGTCATTAAGGTTTACGCATATAATCTTTGTTGCTTTCCCAGGAGGGTTTTGTGGCTGGTTTATTCTGAGATTACTGATTTAAGGGTCAGAGTTAAGCTTATTGTGTTGTGTTTGTGTATATATCTCTTTTTATAAGTGGTGGGAAAAGTCTGCGTCTGCTATGTGAACAATTGATGAATTAAGATATCTTTAACATTCTTTTAGTTGCTTTTAAAAGCTTGGGTTTTACAAATGATTTATTAGGTAATAGGCTGTCAGCTAAACATCTTAATTCTTTTATTAATTTGATTTTGTTTTTGCTCTTGGAATTTCTCAGTTATTTTGACTTCTGCCACAAATTTCATATGTAACATTTGGCAAGTGGTAAGACTCTCTTCCTCTCCCCCTATATAGTATGTGTGGTGTTGGTTTATTTTATTTCACACAGTGCTTAGCCAATGGGGTTCTGAATCTGACTAAGGTCCTTATGTGCTACCTAATATGCTAACGTGATAACATCTGTTCCTCAATTTTCCTCTGAAAAATGGGCTTGTGCACATTTACATTAGAAAAAGGGCATGTTAGTGGGGCTCGCAAGGGTAGGAATCACTTTATCATATCCTGGAGGTTGCTTTCCCATTTGAAAATAGGTCAGTGAAGAAAATATTCACCACTACCATGCTGCTTTTCCGGTTTAGACTCATTGACCAGAGAATTGTGTCTAGCTTTCAAACAATGGCAACGTTTTTCCTTTCTATTTTTGTGTGTGTTGTAATGCATTTCCTTAGATTAAAAACCTGATGATTTCTATCTGTATTTTGATTTGTGTACAATTCATTGTAATTGGCATTTGGAAGGAAATGGCCATTATTTTCATGATGTGAAAAATATTCTACGTTGATGAATGAGCATGTAATCTGTGTGAAAAATGTTTTTAGTTAAATCATTAACACTAGGTTGTTTGTCTTTTGAATCAACGACCTTTTGATGGCAACAGAGATTTCACTGTGATAGTTTTTAATATTCCTCTTTTTTCCCATTAGTACAAGGAGCAACCGTTTTAAAGCAGCCACTGTTTCACTTTGGTATGAATAGATAAATTGTCAAAGCTGCCAACAAGAGTGCTTCCATATTACAGGGCTATGTTGTAAGCAACACTACATGCAGTGTTCTTGCTGATAAACACAAACTGTGCAGATTTAGTAGCACTGCTCAGTTCTCATCCTTCAGTTGAATTTAATGAGCTGTAATGCTGTAGTGAGATTTGGGAGAATGGGGGTAGTGTGTACTGAGTGGGACCCATATATGGCAGGACATTGTTTCTGAGCTGCCCTTTCTCATCACTTGTCAGCAGAGGGGAGGGGATGAGGGTAAAATATGTGCATAAAATGTATTGTACAGCTAGAAAACACTATCCTCAGAGACTACCCCTTTCTAAAACAGCCTATATGAGATGTGGGAAACTGAGTATAAAGTTGGTTTGATGCATTCTATTTGAGTTTAGTTTTATGCTCGGTGATAACTAGGACTCCTCTGAATTAAAGAGAAATCTGTATCTTTAAAGTGCTATCCATGACATTTCTGGTGGATTAGGGATATCGCACTGTGCCATTATTATTTAGAGATCTAAAGTGCACTCCCCAGTTACATTCAATTGCTCCATGGGCTGCTAAGGAGCAGTGTCACATTAGTTATATGCTCTACTCTGGGAGAAGGAGCAGGCAGCACCACAGTCATGTATTCCCTACTGGTTAATTTGAACGTGAAGTTGCACCCTAGACTTGGCCCGCGTCTTGTTGTCAGAAACAGGTTTCTAGCATTTTACAGATGATTTAAATATATCTAAGCCATACCCAGCTGGCAGCAACCAATCTAGAACAAACTTCAACCAGCTGGAATGAAGCCAAGCCTCATGTGTGGTCCTTGCTGGCTAAAGGAGTTTCTAGCGTGGTGGTGGTTTCCTTCAGAGTACGTTTTTTGGATGTTGTTGTGGACCCAGGTGGTTGTAACTTGATTCCTGGTTTTGATATGGTTCTGGCTATTGAAAAGTGTTGAAAATAGTTTCTATGTCACTCATGGTGCATTGATTAAAAGGTAGGTTTAGCTCATTTTTCTTTTTATCTGGCTTCAATTAGAATTCAGCATCTAAAATGTTTACAAGAGCAAGATATCTCAGGATGGCTTATGTCAAACTTCTTTTCTGAAACTGCCAAAATAGTAGATTTACTATTGAGCTCTTTGGAAACAATGTCATCGCCACAACTGTATGCCCTGGGTCCTTTGTCAGGCAGGCCAGAAGAAAAAAAGCGTTGCCCCTATATGGGGCTCCCTCTGCAACTAGTGGTGGAGCAGAAGGGAAAAATTTACCTGAATAGACAGGGAGGAACAAGAAGTGGCTGGACCAGGTGGGGAGGAGGGGAAGGGGGTATTTATACCTCAGGCAATTCCATAGAAGCCTTCTCACTGTGATTGGGTTGGCAACACTCACCCTCCCACCTATGGAATCAGATTAGTACTGGGTCTCTTCATGATCCATTGTGAGCATTACACTAATTGCCTTTGTGCTTGGGGGCTGGGAAGGAATTTTTCCGTCATTGCCAGAGTGACCTAGGCAGGGTGGGGTTTTTTTTACCTTCTCCACAGTGGGTTAGGGACCTGGTGGGGTAGGCAGGGAGGTTCGGTTAAAATGCTACAACTTAGTAACTAAAAAAAGTGGCAGATGTCCAATGCAGGGACTAGTTATGGAAAGGATATGTTTATAAGATAACATGGATTGAATGGGGTTTTAGAGGAAAGCATCCTTTAACGGAGTTGGGAAAAGTGGGTTCAGAGCTCCTAACATTTGGTATAGCGTGAAGTCAGTCTCTGTCCCCTTTCAAGGTTCCTTAACGTTCACATGGGGAGAGAGCAGTGGGGTCCCAGCAACCGGCTGGCTGGGACCAGGTTAAGAAGAGGGAAGGTTGGTAGCAAAGGTTCTACCTTCCAAATAGGTAGAAACAATTAAGAAAATAGTGATGAGCTGCACCATACAATATATTGCCAGGTATTCCCAGTTATTTTCAGTGAGAAAAGTTGCAGCCTGATTAAACCACATCTGTTGCCTTCTGTGTTTTTTCTGGCATGGTTGGACAATTGCTGATCTTGGTGAGATGAATTATTTTCAGATCTTATAAAGTCATCTGTACGTGCCGTGTAGTCCCCAAGAGAAATGATGAGATCTAAGATCAACTTTAGAGGAGAATCAGTGACCTGCTCACAGATAACCAGGTTCACATTAGGCCATCTATTACACAGAGCCAGAGAGACTTATTTGGAGAAAGAAGCAAAGGTCAGATTCCTCCACTCTTTATATTCACAAATAATTATAATGCACTTCTTTTAATGCACAATTACTTAAATATTGAAGCAGCATGAAGCACAGTTGTCAACTGATTCTGAGCTGTGGAAGCCAATTAATTTTATGAGATAATTTAGCAAAATGCTGCTCCCAAAAAGGAAAAATCCTAGCTTGAAATACCATTTTTCTCTTAAACCTATTCTGGAAGAGGCAATATTTTTATATTTTTGAATAAAAAAGACAGATGCAGAAGGTCATCTTTCCATCAAATGAGTTAACCGCTTCAGAACGTTTTTGTGAAAGATCAGCTTCAGAAACTTAATTTATGAACTCCAATGTAAGATATAATATTTAGTTAAGGAGCCATTACTCCCTGGCTTCTTTCTTAGATGGATACTGTTCTGGCTGTTGGTCATATTGTTTATAACTCTCTGAAAAAATATTTTAAAAGGTCAAAGTACACTCCCCAACACTTATTCTAAAGTAAACCCCAGTTTACTTCTATCTGAAAAATGGTTTCTTTTATGAACAGAGGCAGAAGACACTTCGCACATAAGTTCTCTTTCACCTACGCAGTCCTTTGCTAACCATTACAAATGGCACGTAGAAAATTCAAATGAAGTGGGTAGAAAAATTCTTTATCTCATCATGATTTAATGGGTAGGCTGTACTTAAGTTTGTACTGTTATCATTCTATAAGGATACTTATGTCTCTTAGGTAGCCAGGAAAATTTTGTTTTTGAACATAGGCATTTCAATAGCCTATTACTATATTACGTTCATCACTATATTACGTTAAGTGATCCATAATACAGTAAACTTTACTCCTTTAATTGTTTTATTAATCTAATTGGGGGAGGGAGGGGATGGTTGTGTTGGAGGTGAATTTTCCTGAAATAGGGTATGATTAATTTGTTTCAAAGTTTGGGCATATTAAAAGGAAAGTTCACAATTCTACTTAATTTCTTTGGTCTAAAATTGTTTGATAATGGACCTTGCTCTACAGTACATGTTATGAATAGGTAAAATCAGATGTGGATTTACCATACTAAAGGGGAAAAACATACTGTACATTTCTTAGATCTTTAAATTATTCAGCAAAATAGATGTACTCTTCTAAAATGGGAAAATGGACATAGCATATGGTAACTTTGATTATTTTTTTTTGAAGATGTACCGATGATGCAAGAAGACAGGATATACAATACATGACAAAAAATAGGTACTTTATCTACTCAGCTTGAAATTCAGTGGCAATCCATGCAATCAAAGGGCAATAAATTATTAACTTGCTGTTGAAACAAGGAGTAGGGGAAAGTTTGACCTCTCTTGTTCGTGGGGGGGGGGTTAATTCATATTTATGTATTAGACAGCTGTAAGCAGGGGCAAAAGACTAGGATTCACAATTTGGATTTCAGTGTAAATAAGAATTTGACTGTGTGTGTGTGTGTGTGTAATTTCAGTATATGTCTTTGGCATAAATGTTGGTTTTGTTGAAAACTTTGCCATTTCTAGAAAAAAAAATGGGAGCAATTAAACTATTGGTGGTATTTTCCCAAAAGGAAATTCTTTGTTGTAAACTTGGAATTAAATAACAGTTTGGTGTGGAATCTGGTGCTTGTATGCTATGTGATTAGTATTACTTATGCAAAATAAGTACAGTATTAGTTCATTTACATTAACCTTTACTGGACTGTTTCTGTTTTAGGGTATAGTATAGCAATATATTCTTGCAGGCATAGGGCTTTGTGGGATATTCTTTAGGGCATTGTTTTTAAATTAGACTCAAAAAGCTGCTGTCACTTTGAATATGTACAGTTTATTAAACAGACAAATACAGAGTATCCCTAGCAGTCCTGTTTTTCAGTCACTATTTAAAAGTTGTATTGTTTTGAACTATTATTCATTATTTATATAGTTGAACAAATTGATTATATACTGATTCTATTTCACATTACAATGATTTTCATAAATAGATTTGAAATAAAATTAGACACCATTAAACTAACAATTTGTGATGTATAGAATGCACCAAAACAAATATATATAGCGTATGTTCCATATAAAATTCCAATATTAGCATTCAAAATGGCAACAATATAAAATAAAATATCCTATAACATTAATTTATAGAGCTGTTTAAATTATGGGCAATATGATCTTTAAAAATCAATACAATAGGTCTTTAACAAATGTTGCGGTATTTCAGAAAGTCACATAATTGGATTTATGAGCATCCAGTCTTCTATTTCTCAATAACCCTGTGCAAATAGTCAAATTAGTTTGACATGCAGTCTACTATCTCAGCCACATGAAATATGCATCTGACATTTTAAACAATGATGTCATTAAGGTGACAAAAATGATTTGTATTGGATGCTGCCATCGTTTAGAAAGATTTATCAAGTACAGACTTATAAATTTACATCATGTAAAATATACTTTTGGTGTGGCTTGAAAATGTACCCTGAATTTAAAAAATACAAACTAAAATCTTTTACCATGTTAAATTGGCATTTAAAATAGTGACTATGTACCTCTGCTTCCACAAGCATTTCCTCACTGATACCTCTAACAGTGGGGTAGGAGCAGGATAGGACCTGGTCACAAGTTTGGGGAGGGACAGGACATGTTAAAATACTCTCCTCCACCTCTAATTTGACTCCCTGCTTATTAATGATATAGTACCCACCAGGCCTTGCAGGGAGCAAAGAAAGCAGATTGCTGCTTCCCCATGTGCTGATCAGTTTTTCTGCCTCCTGCAGGCTTGTACGGGCTTTTTCTGACATAAAAGCTGACCTTTTTGAGCAGCAGATTGGATGAATCTAAGGCCTAAAGGGAGCACTTAAGAAATGGAGGGGTGGACTGAATGAAAGCTCAGACAGTAGCAAACTGATGGTGGTGGCAGTGGCACGGAACATTTTTAATAGTGGGGGTGCTGAAAGCCAGCCCCCTTACCCTTGTCTACCCCTCCCCCGCCCGAGCTGAGACTAGGAGCCCCAGGTGTGGGGCAAGTTGCCGGGACCCCAGAGACCCTGGGCTTGTTGCAGCACTGCTAGTTCCCGTACCTATGGGTGGCATGGAGGGAAGCTCGAAGATGAAAGTGGGGATGCGAGGGAGAAACTGTGAAGAGAAAATTTATATATCTGATTTGTGAACTCCCTGAGGAAAGGACTATATCCTTATCTGGGTCATGTGCAGCACTGAGCACACTGTCAGCATTCAGCAGTAATTTTCATTAATGAACACAACAGGCCAGATTCTCTCCTGTGACTGAGGTAGTTCAGCACAGAGGGGAGTCTACTGGGGAGTTGTTTTTTCTGCCCAACTGGTCCCCAGCCTTTCGGCTCCTACCTAAGTCAGTTGGCAAGGATCTCAAAGTAACTGTGCATCAAATGAGAATAACTGGAGTACTTCAACGTTCCACCTATGCCCCCAGCATGCGCTCTACTACAGAGCCAGTGGAGAGCTCCCTTGTGCATGGAGAATTCTCATTTGGCCTGATTCCAGCCCCTTTGTGCCACCTGAGTAACTCCAAGGGCTGGAATGGGTTGAAAATCAGGCCCTTAAATGTGTAGGGCACAGGGATGCTGCTCCATTATGTGAGAAAATAAATTCTTTCAGCGAGAGAGAGGGAATACATAAATGCATGAGAGAATGCTAAACAGTAGAAACAGAAGAGGAAATGGAGACAGGTGGAGAGTAAGACAAAAAGGAATACAAAAGGGAATGAAGCAGTAAGACAGCTTTAAGTAGAGCCCTGCACGAATGTAAAATTTGTATCTGCGATCCGGTCCATGATCCGCAAAAAAGGTCAGTGAATATAAAGCAGATATCCATGGATTTGCAGGGCTCTAGCATTAAGATTATAACTTTTACTTTTCACGGTCAGTTGTCACTGTGAACTAGTTTATGCCACACAATCTCCATTCCTTCAGTGAAGTTAAGTATTATACAGCTGGAGGATGATGTCTACGTATATTTCTCCTGATTTTGGACTTGTCTACACTACAGGCTTGAAGGCCTTACCTAGACTAAGATTTAAAGGGATGAGTTAGCTAACATGTCCTGAGTAACACATTAAAAAGTTTGGTGTGCACAAAGCACACTAGCTTAAATTGATCAAGTTTAACATGTTAAAGGCAATGTGCTTTGTCTACACTAGACTTAAATAATATTTGCTAACATCACATCTTTAAATCTTGGTCTTAAGGACATCCAAGTGATTATGCCTTGATTGATTTGCATAGAGTGAAGCTCAAATAAATCAGTGTATCTACACGTACCTGGTAGAAGATTTTTTCGCTGGATCCACATTAGGTTTACTCTAAACCATTGTGGGTTAGATTAACTATTAAAGATGTCAGCTCTTGGTGTCAACAGCACACTGTTGTCAGCAGAGTGCACTGAAAAACGATAGGAGGCAATGGATGTGGTTTAATTAGGCTGCAACTTTATTCTCTGAAAATATCTGGCAGTAGCCAGCAACAAATTGTGCAGTGCAGATTGTCATCCTTTCCTTAATCATTTCTACATAACCCCAACAAGGTCCCAGCCATCCTGCTACTGGGACCCCGCTGCCCTCCCCTCGTATGAGGTGAAAGGGGGCTATAAAAAGAAGGGGGTGTCTCCCTTCTTTTCCATATGTAGGAGCCCCAACCTCCCTTCCCAAGCTCCCTTAAGGGGGCCTAGGAAAAGGATAGGGGTTGGCTCCTTGCTGTAAGAGATGCAGGAACCCTAATCCCTCTAACTCAGCTCCTTTAAGGGATGCTTTCCTTCAAATCCTTTTCCAATACATTTTGTATGATAACTGTATCCCTTCCATACAGAGTTACTGCACGGGACATCTGCTGCAAGGAGGTGCCAGCAAAATGCTTGGCTGCCTCCCCCACACCTCTGCAAAGTTCCCAGATATTCACTGATTCTTCCCCATACTATCCCCACCCCCGCCCCTCTTTTTAAGTAAAAAAATTCTCTTGTTTTTATGTTCTAAAGTTTGGGCTACTATTTGGTTCCCACTCTTTTTCCAGACAGGGGCTGCAAGGCTGTGGCCAAACTAGAGCTAGACACTGCAGCGATTCAGGCATCTAGTGAACTATTTTTGTATCTGGTGTCCTCTCCTAGACTGCCAAGAGTATACAAGGGGCATCAGCTGGTTCCATTGCATGCCCCTCTTTTCATGCCAGCTCAGAATTGCCTCACTCCCTGGGTCCAGATGTGAACTGCCCAACAACCTGGAAACGCTGCTTGTGCACCCAGTCTACAGTACTGTGCCTGCAAGTCCACACCACTAGTCTCTCTGCATGGTTCTGAAAGTAGAAAATCAGCTCCGATTCTCTAATGGGAAGGTCCCACGTATGTCCTGCGTGTACTTGAATGCCATTGCCCAATTGCCTGAATCACTGCAGTGTCTAGCTCTAGTTGGGCCACAGTCTTGCAGCCCGTCTGGAAAGAGTGGGAACCAAATAGTAGCCCAAACTTTAGAACATAAAAACACAAGAATGTTTTGATTCAATATGGCCAATGAGCCATCTAGCCCAGTATCTTGTTTTCCAACAGTGGCTGGTGCCAAATGTTTCAGAGAGAATGAACAGAACAGCACAATTTATCGAATGATTCATCCCTTGTCAACCAGTCCCGGCTTCTAGCAGCCACAGGTTTAGGAACACTCAGGGCATGGGGTTCCATCCCTGGCGATCTTGACTAATAGCCATTGATGGACCTGTCATTCATGAACTTATCTAATTCTTTTTTGAACTAAGTTATACTTTGGGCCTTCACAACATCTCTTGGCAACGAGTTCCACAGGTTGACTATGCATTGTGTGAAGAAGTACTTCCTTTTGTTTGCTTTCAACCTGCTGCCTATTAATTTCGTTGGGTGACCCCTGGTTCGTGTGTTATGTGAAAGGGTAAATAACACTTCCTTATTCACTTTATCCATTCATGATTTTATAGACTCTATCATACCCCTCCTGAGTCCTCTTTTCCAAACTGAACAGTGCCACTCCTTTTAATTTCTCATCATATGAAGCTGTTCTATACCCATGATCATTTCTGTTGCCCTCCTCTGTACCTTTTCCAATTCTAATATATCTTTTTTTGGGTGACCAGAACTGCACACAGTATTCAAGGAGTGGGCATACCATGGATTTATATAACGGCATTCTGATATTTTCTGTTGTTATCTAAGGGCTGTTTAGTATGGAAAAGAGAAGACTGAGAGGGAACATAAGTTTCTAAGTACATAGACTCATACCCTTTAAGGTCAGAAGGGACCATTATGATCATCTAGTCTGACCTCTTGCACAACGCAGGCCACAGAATCTCACCCACCCATTCCTGTAATAAACCTCTAACCTATGTCTGAGCTATTGAAGTCCTCAAATCATGGTTTAAAGCTTCAAGGTGCAGAGAATCCTCCAGCAAGTGACCCATGCCCCAAGCTGCAGAGGAAGGCGAAAAACCCCCAGGGCCTCTGCCAATCTGCCCTGGAGGAAAATTCCTTCCTGACCCCAAGTATGGCGATCAGCTAAACCCTGGGCATGTGGGCAAGACTCACCAGCCAGACACCCAGGAAAGAATTATCTGTAGTTACTCAGATCCCACCCCATCTAACATCCCATCATAGGCCATTGGGCATATTTACTGCTGATAGTCAAAGATCAATTAATTGCCTATCATACCATCTCCTCCATAAACTTATCAAGCTTAGTCTTGAAGCTAGATATGTCTTTTGCCTCCACTGCTTCCCTTGAAAGGCTGTTTCAGAACTTCACTCCTCTGATGGTTAGAAACCTTCATCTAATTTCAAATCTAAACTTCCTGATGGCCAGTTTATATCCATTTGGTCTTGTGTCCACATTGGTACTGATCTTAAATAATTCCTCTCCCTCCCTGGTATTTATCCCTCTGATATATTTATAGAGAGCAATCATATCTCCCCTCAGCCTTCTTTTGGTTAGGCTAAGCAAGCCAAGCTCCTTGAGTCTCCTAAAAAGTTACAAGGAGGAGGGAGAAGAATTGTTCTTCTTAAGCTCTGAGGATAGGACTAGAAGCAATGGGCTTAAATTACAGCAAAGGAGGTTTAAGTTGAACATTAGGAAAAAATTCTTAATTGTCAGGGTGGTTAAACACGGGAATAAATTGCCTAGGGAGGTTGTGGAATCTCCATCATTGGAGATTTTTAAGAGCAGGCTAGACCGATACCTGTCAGGAATGGTCTAGATCAGTGGTTCACAAACTCAGTCCGCGGCTTGCTCAGGGTAAGCCCCTGGCATGCTGGGCTGGTTTGTTTACCTGCTGCCTCCGCAGGTATGGCCGCTCGTGGCTCCTACTGGCCGCAGTTTGCCATTCCCGGCCAATGGGAGCAGCGGGAAGCAGAGCGGGCCGGCCCACTTTTTGCAAACTTTTTAGTGTGCTGTCCTTATCTGTATTGAATATGAAATTTTAGTAAGAAATAAAGTTTTCTAGCAAGTACCTCGGTATCTAGAGTTGTTGCTTTCCTTCCATGTTCATCTATGGAGAATGTACAGTGAAAATCCCTGTGAACTCTCTTCTATTTGTATGAAAAGGGAGCTTATTAATCACAGCTACCCCGTATAAGACCACTCTGCATGCTCTGTCATTTGCATGCATGAAGTGTTTTGAAATTATTTTCAAAAGCTACTAATTTATATCCACAAATGTTTCCAGGGGAAGAGTTCCTGGGCCACCTTTTTAGCTGATTTTAATTCCTGTTAGTACTGCAGACAAATGGTTCCACTCTGTCCTCAGTTCTAAAACCACTTCCAATTCCCCTAAAAATACCTGTAATTTTGAGAGTTAATTGAAAGTCTCTCTACAGCGTTAAAACTGCCTCTGTCCTGTTCAGATGAGTAAAACTGAGTTTAAAATGATTTTTTTCTGGAAACTGCTTCCAGTGCTGGTTTAAGATCTCTAGAATGTATCCAGCCAATGCTTGTGGATATTAAACTGCCCATGTAAATAGGAAGAACAGCTTTGAATATAGTTCTTGTGGAAATTCCGCGAAGCTGTTGTACATATGGTAACTTTTTTCTCTAAGTAAGCAAAAACCAAGTAGACAGTTATAGGAGGCAACATGAGAAACTTTGGCAGGACGTAACTAGGCCAAAAACCCATTTCGGATTAATTTAACGAATTGACTGGGTTCTTTGTAACTATTTATCCACATTAACTCTCAATTCTTCTTGCAGAATTATACTAACCAAGGGAGTGTATTGGAAGCCAGATTCCCTTCTGTAGAGTTTTGGATTCTAACACTATTAATTAGTAATTTTTAGAAGTTTTTAAGATCTGCTTTAAGACTTTTTAGAGTAACCTAAAAATGTCTGGGAAGATAGATTCATTATCAAATTTGATTTATACAGAATAGTAAATTCCATCATTTTTGGCTCAAATCTGGTCTCAAATATTTGAAATTGTGTGCAAAGACACACACTTGAGGGCTGAATTTCTCCCATTTTTAGCATAGCCCAGTCTGACTTTTTATCCACTGTAAGAGACATAGTTTACAAAGTTCTAAATTAATGTAATGACATATTGTGTGTGTTCTTCAATGTCAGTCTGGGATAATCTTTCACAGCAGAACAAAAGTAAGAATCAAGCATGTGTTTCCCTTTAAAATATTATTTCCATGTTTCAATAATTCATTCATTATAGTTCTCAAATTAAACAAAGTGCATGCTCACTTACTCAGTGTATTTGTTAATTTAGTGTAAAAATACCACTTCTCTTATTTATTATAGAAATTGAATTTAATATACTTCTGAAATACCGGCATGAGATATTTAATATACTGTATCAAAAGTGTATATTTCTGTTGTTAGCTGGTAATTTCAGAAGAGTGACTGGAATTTGATCTCTGAGAATATTATATCGATAATGTTGGAACTTTGTAAATAAATAAATACATAAATAAATGCATTGTTATAACAGAGAATAACCATTCTGATAACAGACCTGAAATCTGCCACACAAATAGCAATTATTATATTGTATTTCATTTTCACAGTCTTTATTTTATATTTTATTTGTTTTATATGCTTAGGGTGTAGTGAGTACTGGTGGCCCCGAGACACAGCTACATATAAATGTTAAAGTATCATTTTCTATCAGATTTTTTTTAAAAGGTCAGGCGTACATTTCCCCATCTTCTCTGCAGGCAGCTTGTTCATTTGCTGCTATTGTGCTCTGAATTTGTGCCCAGAAAGCAGATGTGTGAGTTAGCCAGTTACAAAAAGGATTGAGCATGTCTAAGGAAACCTAGACCACATAGAATTACCCCCTGGGCATGCATGATCAGAGGGGTCCCAATGGGTGCACAAATTAAAGAAGCCTCAGGCTACTTTCAGCTGCCGAACTCTTCATGCTCATCCGTGTCTCCACTGAAATAGCTAGACTCCTTGAAGGCTGCTGTGCATGTCTAGCCACAGGTAGATGTGGAGACAGCATGTGCAGGGCAGTAGAGGAAAAGATGCCTAGTGAATGCAGTGTACCTCTCTAAAAGCTGGTTATAATGAATCTATGGGCCATAGAGAACCAGTTATGGACAAACAAACAGCCATCAGCAGTGGTGATCAGCCGAGAACAGGATTTAGCATGTAGGACATCTCACTGTATATCAGTACAGTGCTGATATCTAGTACTCAAAATCCTGTTTCCAATGTGTCACCCACGCTCTGTATGTCTCCCTTGGTATTCATTGCCTCCATCCATTTATTCCTGCTGGTTCCCTGTAGCACTAATTCAGGGGTGGCCAACCTGTGGCTCCGGAGCCACATGCGGCTCTTCAGAAGTTAATATGCAGCTCCTTGTATAGGCACCAACTCCGGGGCTGGAGCTACAGGTGCCAACTTTCCAATGTGCCGGGGGGTGCTCAATCCCTGGCTCTGCCACAGGCACTACCCCCACTCCACCCATTCCTGCCCCCTCTCCTGAGCCTGCCATGTCTTCGCTCCTCCCCTGTCGAGCCTCCTGCATGCCATGAAACAGCTGATCAGGAAGTATGGGGAGGGAGCGGGAGGCGCTGATCGGCGGGGCTGTCAGTGAGTGGGAGGTGCTGGGAGCGGCGGGGGAGCCAATGGGGGACTGCTGACATATTACTGTGGCTCTTTGGCAATGTACACTGGTAAATTCTGGCTCCTTCTCAGTCTCAGGTTGGCCACCCCTGAACTAATTCATGGACCCCTGGCTGGTTCTTAGTTATTACCTCCAGCCACATGTGGCAGTGTCTTTTGCAACAATTAGAGCCACTAATTCAGACCTTAGCTGTTCTCATCTATTCTGTTCTCATCTATTCTGTGTCTGTTCATTGTTGGTCTTTAACAGAGAGTGAGGAAAAGACCTAGGGGAAGGAAATTAATAATATGTAGCTGTTCTGTTTGCGGAGAAGGAATTGTGTGGTTAGAAAATGAAAGGTTAAATAAGTTCACTAGTAAAACCTAAACATCTGTCAGATGCTTGGCTACTACCTCATTAATTCTGTATAAGAAGGATAAAATGATTCTTCTGCCTGGTTGGAAATTTTATTTATTACTAGCCTGTGACTTCTAGATCAACCTCAAATAATGTAAAAATTGGTAAAGGTTGAGATGTTAATAGGTGCATGCAAGTGTTGTTGTCATAAGTTTTAACAGAAAAGCTCCATTTCAATAAGATGTTAAAAATAAAACATATAAACAGGTAACTCTGCATGATGAGGCTATAATTCCATCAAGGATTTCTAGTCACTCCACAAACCATGAGAAGAAAGCTCGAGTAGTTTATATAGTCACTGGAATCCTTATTGGAATGACATCTTCCTAATTCAAAATAGTCTTGTTATTTGATATAATTTCTGGACCTGACTCTTGGATCCATGCCCTGCAGAAGCTTTTGCTTCACCTACTATCTCTTCTCTGAAACATGACAGTTCAGCTCCTGCCCTAAGCTCCCTTGTATACTACTCTCTCTATCACCCTTTGCTGCCAGCAACTTTTGTGCCCTTGTCTAGTCTACAAAATGTCACTGTGTTTGAGTACTGTTGTGAATGGCCGGCCTAACTGAACACAGTTTAGCAGTCAGTGTAGACCAGCACAAAGCATATGGCTAACCATGATTAAGTTCTGCTGAGATCTGAGTTTAATCACAATTGGTTGATCTCGTGCTGAAGATGATTTATCCAAGTTTACACTGATAGTTAAACTGTGTTCAGTTAACACGATCAATCACAACTGTGTTTACACATTTTGTAGTGAAGACAAAAGCCAGAGTGGCTGTTGCCTTTGCCTTCAGACTGATTTCTCCCAGCAGTTCTCCATTCATTGCCTCTGGAATGGACCATCTGGGGCTCAGAAGAATCTTGTGATTCAAAGGTGGGATACTACATATGTTAATTTAATTAGTGGACATTTTAGGGTATGCCTGGATGTGTTTAAAACGGTGGTTTGTATATTATGTAACAGGAGTGGAATTTGTGTTCTTGAAGATCTCGGTATGTAGGAGTTGAATGAGAGGAAAGCTTTCTAGAATAAATATCTGCATTTAAAATTTGCTTTTTAGTTAGTAACAATCTGGAGTATATTTATTTTTTTCATTTTTAACAATGTATTACTGTGTCTATGCCATGGGGATATATGAAATGAAAGATGCACGTAGTGCTCAACTTGGGCTTTCTGCTCCAGATTAGCTGCAGCCACGATGACTTTCCCTATATTTATTTATATACAGTAATAAAACACCAAACCTAAGTTAAACTCCAACTGTGATTGACAGATTCTAATTTCTGTGCATCTACACTCCAATTTCTCGTTGGTTGGCATCATGTTTAAACTTAGATTAGAATTTGTACCTGGTCAAAGTCACTCTCTGAAGCCAGCATGCCATAAATTAATATTTTTAAAAATTCCAAATGAGCAAAAGTGCAATCTTCCAAAATATATTTAAACAAAACACGCCCCCCCACCCCCCCACACAAATATTTAGGACAACTATCTTTACTTACCAAGTGTGTTGTTTTTTTTAACTACGATTCTGTTTTTTTAAATGTCTTTAGGTTGAGCAGTGTGTGGTGTGTAGCACTCACATGGGGCTGTTTTTGTGTAAATTATACACATGAAATTAATTCCTTTTGGTTACTTGGTGCTGGTGAATAGACCATTAGGTTGGTGATTAGGAATATAAGGAAAGAACAAGGTGAGTAGATCACAAGATATAAGGGAACTCTGGGCTTATCATGAAAACAATGACAATGAACAAATATATACAAACAGTGCTGGAAACTCATCTGCATCAGGCAATGTTATGTGACCAGCACTTACAACAGTAAGTTAGAGCAAGTAAGACGGGACAATAGCAGAGGAAACATTGGATAATCACCCATGCCAAATAGATAGCCTAGATTTTCTCCGAGTACATGGAATGTACAGACCAAAACACCATTCCACACAATTACATTTTGATTATTTATACTAAGAAGCAAAAAAGAGAGTCTAACAAAAGTCTACTTCAAAACTAATAAAGTGTTAGCATGGCTAAGTTGCACTTTCATATCTGGACTAGAAGTTTAAGTTCATACCAAATGATAGCACTGCAAAGTATGCTGGGAATTATTACACTGTTGGAGGTATTGTCCTTCAGAAGAAATGTTATAACTGTGGTAACTCTGATGGCAGCAGATGTGAAAGTAAAACATCCCACTGCACTTTCTGTAGCGGTCAGAGAAGAACCCATATGTCTTGGCCAACATAGCGCTTCTACAATTAAAAAAAAAAAGAGAGAGAGAAAAAATGGGCTGTGTGAGATTGTGTTCAGTTACAAGGTATTATAACAATCACTGTGCTATTATTGTTAAAACTAATTGCATTAAAATGCTTTAGTAGTTTTCATATTTAAAGTATGCCATAATGCATCAAATTCTGTTTTGTTTCAGCTGTATATTGATGCTCTTTATTTAATGTTTTTAAACTTGTCTCTAAATTGCAACTAGCTGCCTAGTTATTGCCGCACATTTGGTGTGAGTGGTCATCCTTAAATAAAATGGGCTCAGTCTATGTGAGAGACTTTGTTGTTTCATATCTCATTATAGCAATTGAATATGGCAGGATAGGAGCTGCTGACAATTGCTAGCCTTGTGGGAGGTATTTTTTTGCTCCTGTCCTCAGGTCTAATAAGGATCATGAATTGAAACATAAGATTTGTGTGTGTGATGTTCTATAATTTTAAATTATTTAATAAAGGAAATTAAACAAGGAAGACATAAATATTTAAAAGTGAATTAATTTTAACCCAAAACACTGTAGTGGCTCCAAAGAGCAATTACTGTCTATCTGATATCTGGTAAATAGAAACATCTCTTGGGGGGATTCTTAAGATAAGCAGGGATGTATTCTTATCTATCGACATTTATATTCAGTGCAACCTTGACTTTTCTGAAAGGTGGTGTAAACATCCTTACTCTTCATAATCCCTCCCCTCCAAAAAATGCAAACCCCAAGAGCTTCACAGAAGCATTGTGTGCTGTGTTGTTGAGGGTGTTAACAGCTTTTGGTTAATAGAGAGTTGGCTTATACACAGTCTCTCTCTCTCTCTCTCTCTCTCTTTCTGCAATTATTAACAAAAATAGTTATGCAGTGGGAGGCGAGAGTATGCTTCACAATATCCACCCAATCAAAGGAAAGGTGGGCACTGAATCATTGGCTTGAGCCAGGCATAATATGGTCAGATCCTCCTGAAATGTCTTCACATAGATTTGCCAACTCACCTTAGTTCTTGGTCTCTGTAGCCACCTGATGAAAAGTGATCATCTTCGCATGATATGCATTAGATGTGGTGTCTCAGCTTGGCCCTGTCTGTCCTGTAGCCTTCCACAACCACCACTAATTATAACCATGTTGTAAAAGCACATCATTCTTAAGGTACAAGTCCAATATAGTTCAGTTGGAGTTTTGTAAGAGTAAGAAGTGGAGGATTTGACCTCTGTGTGTGTGCTTTGTTTCATAGTAACAGGCAAAATGCAAAAAGCAATGTCATTCATATTTCACTGGTGGTATTTGGCATCTGCTCCATGACTGATTGCATTTCTCAGAGCTTTTTTTGGAATGTCTGTAGTACCACAATGACAACTTTCCAAAAACAGATGTCTTCTTTGTACAACCAATAATTTTATGAAAGATGTATCAATGTCAAGAACTCGAACAAAGACCAAACATACTTGTTATAAATATGTATTAAAAATATTTTCAGTACATACATTTTAAGTGGAAGCAAGTTCCATGATATCTGAAGACATAACCACCAATAATCTAAAACTGTATGCCCAATTTGTCAGCATCTAACTTGTCAAGGGAAATATGTTCTTTTATTAATGAGACTTACAATTAAATATAGCTATTTCACCATAATTCATTATATTATATGACTGCATACAGTAAACATGAATCATCAAAAGTCTCAAGGACATCTTTGGCTAATCAGATGTTCAGTTAGACAGGGAAGCTGGATGGTTGACAGGGAAGAAGTAAGCAGCTATTTTGTGCCCATTAAAGTGTCTACATATAAAGGCTCATTGGTAGTTTCTTTTCCCATCTCTTCTCTACCACCATAAGGCCTTTGGGAAGTTGACCATTCAAACACAGAGCTCTCCCTGAGTTTAGTCAGTTATCTCCATTTCACCAAACTGCAATTATCCCGTTAGTAAATGGGAATCCATTCAAAGATCAGAGGCTCAATATGATAAGCTCTCAGCTAGAGCGGGGCAGAAACCAAATTTTTCATTTAATGAGAAATTCTGTTATTTTGGGGGGAAAAATCAATTCTGAAACAGACCAAAAACTAAAAATTTCCCATGAAACAAAATTCCTTTTAAAAAAAAAATCAGTTTGGGTTTTGTTTAGATAAAATCAAAAGGTATTGTTCCAATTTCAACCTTTTAAAACGTTAACATTTTTTGTTAAAAACAATGAATTTTGTTTTCAAATGAAAAATCAAAGTGTTTTGTTATGAAAATGTAATGAGACATTTTGACAAATAAAACTGTCAAAATCAACATTTTTCAAATCAGCATTTTTAGTTGGATAAACCTTTTTTATGAAAAATTTCTAACTAGCTCTGCTCTAACCACCCTGTATTACTCTGTAGGATGGTTGTATTTTTAAATGTGATGGACGATTAGTCTGCATGGGTGAGTGCAGGGGGTGCTTGTTAGATCACATTTTGTATAAGTTCATAGAATCATAGGATTGGAGGAGACCCCGAGAGGTCATCTAATCCAGTCCCCTGCACTCATGGCAGGGCTAAGTATTATCTAGACCATCCCTGAAAGGTGTTTGTACAACCTGCTCTTAAACATCTCCAATCTTCCACAACCTCCCGAGGCAATTTATTCCAATGCTTACCCACCCTGACAGTTGGGAAGTTTTTCCTAATGTCCAACCTAAAACTCCCTTGCTACAATTTAAGCCCAAGCTGCTTGTCCTATCCTCAGAGGTTAAGAACAACAATTTTTCTCCCTCCTCCTTGTAACAACATTTTATGTACTTGGAAACTGTTATCATGTCCCCTCTCAGTCTTCTCTTTTCCAGACTAAACAACCCCAATTTTTTCAATCTTCCCCCATAGGTCATGTTTTCTAGACCTTTAATCATTTTTGTTGCTTTTCTCTCAACTTTCTCCAATTTGTCCACATTTTTCCTGAAATGTGGCACTCAGAGCTGGACACAATACTCCAGTTGAGGCCTAATCAGCGTGAAGTAGAACGGAAGAATTGCTTCTCCTGTCTTGCTTACAACACTCCTGCTAATACATCCCAGAATGATGATTGCTTTTTTTGCCAATGGTGTTACACTGCTGTCTCATATTTAGTTTGTGGTCCACTATGACCCCCAGATCCCTTTCCACAGTACTCCTTCCTAGACAGTCATTTCCCATTTTGTATGTGTGCAATTGATTGTTCCTTCCTACATGGAGTACTGCATTTGTCCTTATTGAATTTCATCCTATTTACTTCAGACCATTTCTCCAGTTTGTCCAGAACATTTTGAATTATAGTCCTAACCTTCAAAGCACTTGCAACCCCTCCCAGCTTGGTATCGTCTGCAAACTTTATAAGTGTACTCTCTATACCATTATCTAAATCATTAATGAAGATATTGAATAGAACTGGACCCAGAACTGATCCCTGCGGGATCCCACTCGTTATGCCCTTCCAGCATAACTGTGAATCACTGATAACTACTCTCTGGGCACGATTTTCCAACTAGTTATGCACCCACCTTATAGTTGCTCCATCTAGGTTGCATTTCCCTAGTTGGTTTATGAGGCGGTCATGCGGACAGAATCAAAAGCTTTACTAAAGTCAAGATATACCACATCTACTGCTTCCTCCCATCCACGAGGCTTGTTACCCTGTCAAAGAAATCTATCAGGTTGGTCTGACATGATTTTTTCTTGACAAATCTTTGGCTGTTACTTATCACCTTATTATCTTCTAGTTGTTTGCAAATTGCTTAATTATTTGCTCCATTATCTTTCCAGGTACAGAAGTTAAGATGACTGGTCTGTAATTCCTTGGGTTGTCCTTTTTTTACCTTTTTATAGGTTGGCACTATATTTTCCCTTTTCCAGTCTTCTGGAATCTCTCTCGTCTTCCATTACTTTTCAAAAATAATCGCTAATGGCTCAGATATCTCCTCAGTCAGCTCCTTGAGTATTCTAGGATGCATTTCATCAGGCCCTGGTGCCTTGAAGACATCTAATTTGTCTAAGTAATTTTTAACTTGTTCTTTTCCTATTTTAGCCTCTGATCCTACCTCATTTTCACTGGCATTCGCTATGTTAGACATCCAATCACCACCAACCTTCTTGGTGAAAACTGAAACAAAGAAGTCATTAAGCACCTCTGCCATTTCCACATTTTCTGTTATTGTTTTTCCTCCCTTATTGAGTAATGGGCCTACTCTGTCCTTGGTCTTCCTCTTACTTCTAATGTATTTGTAGAATGTTTTCTTGTTACCCTTTGTCTTTAGCTAGTTTGATCTCATTTTGTGCCTTGGCCTTTCTAATTTTGTTTGTACATACTTGTGTTATTTATAGTCATCCTTTATAATTTGACCTAGTTTCTACTTTTTGTAGGACTCTTTTTTTTTTTTTTTTAAAGATCATTGAAGATCTCCTGGTTAAGCCAGGGTGGTCTCTTGCTATACTTCCTATCTTTCCTATGCAGTAGGATAGTTTGCTCTTGTGCCCTTAACAATGTCTCTTTGAAAATCTGCCAACTGTCTTCAATTGTTTTTCGCCTTAGACTTGCTTCCTATGAGATCTTACCTACCAACTCCCTGAGTTTGCTAAAGTCTGCCTTCTTGAAATCCATTCTTTATTTTCCTGTTCTCCCACCTACCATTCCTTAGAATCGTGAGCCCTACCATTTCATGATTACTTTCACCCAAGTTGCCTTCCACTTTCAAATTCTCATCCAATTCCTCCTTATTTGTCAAAATCAAATCTAGAACAGTCTCTCCCCAGTAGCTTTTTCCACCTTCTGAAATAAAAAAATGGTCTCCAATAATTCCAAAAATTTGTTGGATAATCTGTGCCCTGCTGTGTTGTTTTCCCAACAGATGTCCGAGTATTTGAAGTCCCTCATTACCCCCACGTCCTGTGCTTTGACTAATTCTGTTAATTATTTAAAAAGCCTCATCTACCTCTTCTTCCTGGTTAGGTGGTCTGTAGTAGACCCCTACCATGACATCAGCCTTGTTTTTTTACCCCTTTTATCCTTTCAACAAGTCTGTCTCCTATTTCAATCTCAACCTCAGTCCAAGTGTATACATTTTTAATATATAAGGCAACACCTTCTCCCCTTTTCCCTGCCTGTCCTTCCTGAACAAGCTGTACCCTTCTATACCAATATTCCAGTCGTGTATTATTCAACCAAGTCAGATCTGTAATGCCAACTATGTTATAGTTT
The DNA here is from genome assembly GCA_033296515.1 of Macrochelys suwanniensis. Classification (NCBI taxonomy): domain Eukaryota; kingdom Metazoa; phylum Chordata; order Testudines; family Chelydridae; genus Macrochelys; species Macrochelys suwanniensis. Next base: position 115,084,055 of record CM065778.1, on the reverse strand, counting down.
TGTTTATTTACTAGCATTTCAAGTTCTTCCTGCTTATTCCCCATACTTCTTGCAGTGGTATACAGACATCCAAGATACTGATTTGATTCCCCCTCCCCCAGTTCTGTCTTATCTCTTCTTTATCCCTGCTATAACATCCCATGCTCCCCCACAAATTCCAACCCTTCTCCCAGGTCTCCATGTTTTTGACTTACCTGTGGGCTTTGGTCACCTGCCCACTCCTCACTATGTTAACCAATCTGTATTCAGATATGCTCTTCCCCTTCCTCGATAGGTGGACCCCATCTCTGCTTAGCAGTCCTTCTTCCTAGAACAGCATCCCATGGTCAAGGAAGCCGAAGTCCTCCTGGCGACACCATCCTTGCAGCCAGGCATTCACCTCCAGGATGCATCTGTCACTGCCTGGGCCCCTATCCTTGACCAGAAGGATCGAAGAGAACATCACCTGCGCTCCGAGCTCCTTCACCCTTACTCCCAGAGCCCTGTAGTCACTTCTCATCTGCTGAGGGTCATACCTTGCAGTATCATTAGTGTCCACATGGATGAATAGCATGGGGTAGTAGTCAGTGGGCTGGATGGTCCACGACAATCGCTCTGTAATGTCTCGGATACAGGCCTCTGGCAGACAGCATCCCAGGATGCCATGTCAGGGCGATAGATGGGTGCCTCTGTCACCCTCAGAAGAGAATCACCAACCACCACGACCACACATTTCTTCCTGGGAGTGGTGTCTGCGATCTTCCCAGTTTTGGGGGTACATGGTTTCTCCTCCTCCACCTGTGGGTGATTCCTCATCGCTCATTGCCAGAGCAGCATAATGGCTTTCCATCACAATGGTGGGTGGGTTGGAAGTAACCAGCAGCCACTGTCCTCCCTGTGACAGGGCCATATCCTCCTCCCCAGGTGGTGTGACAGCCATCCTCTGTAGCTGGATAGCTTCCTCAGCCTTGGATGTCTCCATATGAATCCTCTCAAGGAATTCCTCGTGGGCACAGATGCTCCTCCGCCTAGCCACCTCCTCCTGAAGATTTCCCACCTGCTTCCAGAGAGATTCCACCAGCAGGCACCTTTCACACTGGATGTTCCCCCCAGCCTGGCTTTCTGTGAGTGGGAAATGCAGGCCACAGTCTCTGCAAATCCACACCAGGATCTGGGTAGAGGCATCCATGGTCAGGTTGTCTGTCTGGATACAGGCGCAGGTGGAGGAGACAGGAGCAGCATTGGCACTAGCAATGTGGCCCTTCCTAACCATAGCGATTATATTAAGTCTCCCTCCCACAAACTCCCTCTCAAACTCCCCTGTTTGCCATCCCTTGTTCACTACTTCCCCTTGGTCACTTAGCCTCTGGCTGTTAAGGCCTTCTCTCCTAGGTCAGCCCTACCCCCTCGTTAATCACACAGTGGGAGGGTGATCACAAAGCTGATTGAGGCTGATCAGGGATGATCCAGGGAACAAAGGCTCAAATAGTCCCCAGACCAGTGTTCCCTCTAATTTTTGACAGGCCGTGTGCGCAAAAAATGTCTTCTGTGCAAATTGTGCTTCTGTGCAAATTTTTGTGCGCGTGGTGTTTCGCCGTGTGCGCGGGGTTTAGGATCTGTGTGCGCGCGCACACGTGCACAGCTTAGAGGGAACAGTGCCCCAGACTCACAATCCCAATTGATCACGTAACTGAAATAATCTGAAAAAGAGAGGAAAAACCCAAACAGCCAAACAAACTCACTCACCCCAAGATTAGTACTCACTCCTGCTGAACGAACAAGGTGCATCTCCTTCTCCCCCCCCTCAAACTCCCTTGTTTGTGGTCCCCTGTTCTACGTCTGTTCTAATTTGTAAATAGAAAGGAAACTGTTTTCTGGTAACTTTTTCTAACTCTTTCAGAAAATGTTTTCTGTTATGACATTCCTACTAAGTAACTCCACCCTGTTATTATTTTTCCCATTCATATTTAGTCAAGATCATGGTACCACAGCATAAGTACCTCTAATAACAGTAATATAAAATGATGCAAGACATGACTTTCCAAAAATATTCTAGTAATATTTTTACAACTGTACAACCTTGATATAAACATTTCAATTATTACAACTAGAATGGACTTCATGTAGCTTCATGTATCTGTAATTGTAACAGCAGTTTAGTTTTGATTTATTTTCAGGTCGTGCCACCGGATGTATACACCCACACCACAAATGACACGTCATTTAGACTAAGAACAGCAACTTAGAAGTTAGAATTCACTATCATAAAACCATAACTGTTAGTTATAAAATGCATTTTTGGTCACTTTAACTGGGTCACACTACAGCCATCAAGTATTATGTCTTAGGTCTTTTTCCTCCTTTCCTACGCTTGGCTGATGCCAAAGTTGCTTGCATGGAGTATATGTGTGCATGTGTGTGGCCCAGCCTGGGTTGCTGCTTGGCATGTTTAGGATCAAGCCTTTTGCCAAACCTCAGGAATATCTTCTTGGGAGAAAGTGTAAACATACAACCAAATTAGCCTGGTTTCTTTATAGTAAGTATCAACTTTCACTGAGTTAAATAAAGCTTCACTGTAACCAGCTGCTTTAGCTAAATTAGAAAACGGCAGGCCTGTGTTTAATATTTTGGCAAAAGTCATTCTGTTTGAAACAAAAATACCAGTTAAAGGTAAGGAAGTAATAATAATCAAGTAACATTCCTACTGCAAAAATAAGGAATATAGATGTATGCAATTGTGGTAATTTTCACATTTATTTTGACAGTATTGTAGTCTACAGTGGGTGCTAGATAGGAAAAGATTAATTTAACAGTGTACTGACACATTATGGAATAATCACAAGAAGAACATACTTACCGATACGGTGCCAGGACTGTGGGTAGTATATCTACAGTTTTCTGGGAAAAGCTGTCACTAAAATGACCTACCAAATTATCGTATCATTTCTAAAATAAGGAGAGCAGATGGCCTAGCTTGGCTATCCAACAATGTTCTCTCCATTCTGATTTTTTTAGATTTGTCACTAGCCATTGGTACTGTTAACTATGAGAGAGGATCTCTTCAAATAGTTATCTAATTTGTACATCATATATGGCTTTACAGATTATAATCAACAACTTGAATTTCACATTGAAATTAATTGGCAACCAATGTAGAATATGGATTATTTTTGTAATGTGTTCTTGTTAGTTTAACCTGTCTAAACGTGGCCATCTGTACTAGATGAAGCTGATAAGTGGTCTTCAAATGTATCTGCATGTAGAGTGCTGCGATGGTATAGACTGAATTAAGCGGGCAAAAGGTTACATCTTTAAGTAGCTGAGGTATTTTTCAGTTGTCTTGACTGGAGAAGGCTAACTCCTGATGTTGTTTGTGGACCGAGTTCAGTAGGCTGCAAGGTTGATTTTGGATTTTGGAAAGTTAAGGGAATTCGGTTGTGGTGAAGTTTATACAGGGTGAATAACCCAGGATCACCAAAAGAAAATAAACTTTGTTGGTTAACCTTAACCAAAGGTTCAAGTGTGTCTTCTGAAAGGCCTGGGACACTATTCAAGAGATCTACAAATGCATTGCAATAGTGTAGTCTGGAGGAGTGTGTGTGTGTGTGTGTGTGTGTGTGTGTACACACACACACCACTCTTACTATATAAACAGTGAGGTTCTTATCTAAACGAAAATTTCACAACTTCCTGGCCAACTGAAGGTGGAAAATGGCACTTCTGGCCACTGCTGCTTGCTTGTAGTCCTAGGACAACAGATGAATCCATTTTATCCCTAGTCTGCAAACCACCTTGACAAAAAATAGAAGATGAGATCACAGCCTTTGCTGATTCCTGAGGGTGTGTCCCCTTACTAATAAACATCATCTGTATCTTGCCCAGCTACAGATGCTTTCATCCAAGTTCCTATCTGTACCAGACATTGAGAAAGCAAGAAAATGGCAGTGTCTGGATTTGATAACAAAGAGACGGAGAGTAGAGTATCAGCAGTATAATGATGACACTAAGGCCCATAATTTCTCAGTCATCTGCTGTGCGGTTTCACATACACTTTGAGCAAGAGGAGGACTATGCTTCAGTTGATCAGAATCAGCTCAAGTCTTTCTCCAGTCAAGTCTGTGCATATGTATTTCTCCTATCACTATAGTAACTAGTGACTGCCTTTCATTATCCTTCCATCCCACTTTATCTGCTGCACACTTTTGGCAAACTATTATGACTGAGGGAAGGAGAGGAGGACTACTACAGATCCATGCATCAATGGTCATGGCAGTTAGACTGTCCAGCTACAAACTTGAAGAGAGACAACCTCCAAGCATGAGAAGATAGTTTAGATTTATGGTTATTCAGTCATTGACCTTTATGCGGAAACTGACCACAGAACATGTCTATTTTGGGCCCGTAAAAAGCCTGAAATAAAATTTGCATCTTTAGGGGTTAGATAATGGGTCTGGTATCCATTCTGTGCAACTTGAGAGGTAGCATCTCTTGTCCACTGTGAGGCAAAGTCACTGTCTCTTTCTTCTTCTGTATTTTATATATCTTCCTCTCTTTCTCCCTTTATCTCCGTTCCCTTTGTTCCTGTCCCCTTATGTCTCAGAATCACCATCAAGTTTCCTCTCTCAAGCCCTTTGCCCCTTTTTGGCTGCTCCACTTTGTCCTTCAGCTCAATTGCTTTCCCCACTTTTCTGTTTGCCACCTGCAGCTCTTCTACTCAACCTGTCAGTGGCCAACTTTCCCAGGTTCTTGGGACTCCACAATGGAGGAAAGGGGACACTGATTCTCTCCCTTCCTCAGTCACCCCCTAGCACACTCACTTCCTGCACAGTGACTGCACTGGGGAAGGGAAAGAGGAAGTCTCTGGGCCTGATGCTTACTTCCTGCCTACCTAGCAGCCAGCAAGAGAGTATGCATGAGGAGTCACTATGGTCCAAGGAAAAGGGATGCTGGACCATGCCCAAATATATGAAAATGCAATTAACCTCTAATGTTGGATATGCACGTGTGCATATTGGTGTGTGCATGTATACATATTTATTTAAAAAGTTATATCAATGTTGGCATAATTAAAGTATACTAATATTTGCCAATGTCATCATAATGTTCAATTTATTTTTGTTAAAATAAGTTTAATTACTCTTACGAGTAACTCTTATTTATGTTTGTATAAGACAATGATCAATGTATGTCTGATATTGGTGAAAATTAGGGCTGCAGAATAGCAACTGAAATATTTTTAAAAACCAACAACCTATAATTGCAATATCTGAGGTGGCAGGGGGGAAAAATTGCCAATATATTACTCTATCTTCTTAAATCTTCAGTTTTTTAGATTAAGTATTTAATTATAGGGATTAAGTAAACATGAACTACTTGCACTATCTATACAGTAACTCCTCACTTAACATTGTAGTTATGTTCCTGAAAAATGCAACTTTAAGCTAATCCAATTTCCCCATAAGAATTAATGTAGCTGTTGGGGGATTAGGTTCCAGGGAAATTTTTTTCACCAGACAAGACACACACACACAGAGCTTTAAACAATTTAATACCGGTACACAGCGACAATGATTGAGCTTGGTTGAGGTAGTGAAGTCAGAGGGTGGGATATTTCCCAGGGGATGCCTTACTGCTAAATGATGAACTAGCAATTGGCTGAGCCCTCAAGGGTTAACTCATTGTTAATGTAGCCTCACACTCGACAAGGCAGCATGAATGGAGGGATGGGAGACAGCATGGCAGACAGGGACACACACGCTCTGTGTGAGAGAGAGAGAGATGCGCGTTGCTCCTTCAAGTATGCTGACCCCACTCTGAGCAAGTATCCCTCCCCACTCTGGGGGGAGGGATAGCTCAGTGGTTTGAGCATTGGCCTGCTAAACCCAGGGGTGTGAGTTCAATCCTTGATGGGGCCATTTAGGGATCTGGGGCAAAAATTGGGGGATTGGTCCTGCTTTGAGCAGGGGGTTGGACTAGATGACCTCATAAGGTCCCTTCCAACCCTGATATTCTATGATTCTATGATTCTATGAGCACATTGCCTTTTTAAGTTGATCAGCAAGCTGAGACGGCAGCTGCTGCCAGTAAGCTCCCTCCATCCTGAGCCCTGTCGTGTATCCCCCCTGCTCTATGCCTCCTGCCTCTCCCACCTCCTCGCACAGCAAGCAGGAAGCTCCCGGGAGCAGCTCCAAGGCAGAGGGCAGGAGAAGCACATGGCAGTGGGGGAAGGAACAACTGAACTGCCGGCAATTAGTGGCCTGCTGTGCGGCTGCTGCACAGGAAACTTAGGGGAGCTGATAGGGGGGCTGCCGGTCCACCGTGGTTCCAAGCCCCCACCAGCTAGCTGCAATGGGCTGCTCTTCCTGCAAGCAGTGAACAAAGCAGGCGGCTGCCGAATGACGTTATAAGGGAGCATTGCACAACTTTAAACGAGCATGTTCCCTAATTGATCAGCAATGAAACAACGTTAACCGGGACGACTTTAAGTGAGGAGTTACTGTATTTCAGTAAATTAAGAAGATTTTAGCTCAGCTTTAAAAATGAAGCTCCCTTCTCATCTTTCTCATGTGATTTGTTCTAATGATGTCACAAGATGAGAAAATATGACATGAAAGCCCCGCCCCTGTAAAACAAGTTGAAGTAAAGAACAAAAGTTTTTATTTAAAAACAATAGAGTAGTTGATTTTTATGATACGTGATCTTTGTGGTAGAAGCAAGGGGGGATTACGAATTTTATTTTATTTGAAAATATTACAAATCACTCTGTATACGGTGCAATTTAACCAAAAATCACGTTAAGTTAAATAACTTAATAACTTGCTGGGTTTTTCATATTGGATTAAACATTAGCAATACCAGTTCATACTCCTTTTTAAAGATCTGGTTTTCACATTATTTTCATATTTATTTATAGTCAGATCTGGGTCTTGTCACGTTATTGCTATGTGCATATAAATAAATCATCGATACATAAAATGTATTAATGAAAATGAACTATGGTTATCCATTGTATCTTTGATAGTATGAATATTGGAGTAAATGTGAATATTGTAGTATTCAGTCCTTGCTTATGTGCGTTTGTAGATTGAACCAGAATCTTTGAGCTGGCTAGGCTTTTTTTATTAGCTGCAGTAATAATCACAGTATGATTATCCTGGCCCAGGTTTATATTTATAACTTCAACGAGTGACTATCTAAATATGCTCTTCTGGCTGAAATGAGGGATGAATAGTAGAAATGCTGTGAGGCATTCACTCTTCCTTCAGTCTCCTCCAGTAAGGTTTGAATATTACTGTTGTTTGCCTGATAGCTTTGCTCTTTTCTTCACAACGATAACCATATAAACAGTTTTTGCATCAAGTCAATAGGAAAAATCAAATGTTCACAAACATAGAAGTTATTGGAACTCCTTGTATGTAAGTGGTCATAATCTCCTTCTTAATGGAACTTGGGGGTGGTTATGTGACGTGAGCTTTCAGTCAACGGGTTACTGAGGAATATAAAGGAGACAGAGCATTAATGAGCCACCAGCATTAAAGCTACGCAGCATTAATACACACCTTATTGAAACAATGAAGGTAAAGGTCCGCCTACATAGTTAGCAAAAGATACAGAAAGTTGGTTTCTCATGTGTGGATCTTATTTGAAAATATGTCATACTCGAGGTAAATATTGAGAGTGAAATCTGGCCCCGTTGAAGTCAATGGCAAAACTCCTGTTGACTTCAATTGGACCAGGATTTCACTTGGGATGTATTGTATTTGCAATAAAATAGAAAGCCATAGCTAGGGTGACTCATACTGGTAGACGTATCAGAAGCAGTGCATCCATTGTAGAATGTTTCGCCAGTCTGAGCCTGCAGCCTAAATCAATATAACTTGCGTCACTCAGGGGTGTGAAAGCTCCCCGTCCCCAAGCAACGCAAATTTCACATTGTCCACAGCGGCGCTGTGCTGGCGGGAGGCGCTCTCCCACTGACATCGCTTCCGTTTCTTGTGGAAGTGGACTAATTATGCTGACAGGAGAGTGCTCTGTCGTCAGCGCAGTGCGTCTTCTCCAGACGTGCTACAGCGCCGCAGCTGCACCAGTGTAGCGCTGTAGTGTTGACTTGCCCTGAGAAAAACATCACTAATATTATTGAATGCCAGCCATCCACTAGGAGTTTCAAACTGTTTAAAAGATGAACACCAAGAGTCTACAAGAATTTACAGGAGATATCCCCTATGCCGGCCTTTCTAATTACCCTCAAAATGCACTTCAAAATCCAAATCCTGGAGAGCATCAGAAAATCTCATAGTAAATCTCAGTAGAGATTGAAATGAGAGCAGAGTCACTGCTTCAAGTACTGCGCCAGTAGCAGATGAGGTTACTAATGCTAGTAAAATATTCTTTATCTCTACAACATCTGATTCCCCTGGATAGTTACCAAGTACAAAATGAAGCACCTGTCTGCCAAATATGTATGTGTGCCAATGCACTGGGCTGATCTATCTGCACAATATACCAAATGCCAGTTGCTTTGCTTTCCGTAGGTGGGAAGGAAGAATATTTTGAGTGTAAAAGGACACAGCACAATGAATAAGCAAACCAATAGGTTGATATAATTGTTTCACTTTAAAATGTTCTGTTGACTGATGCATTTTTCCTTAGGCTGGTAAAGCTGGCAAACTTGTTTGGGGAAATTTTTAAAAAATAATTTAAAACAAAGGGCAAACATTTTTTTTTTTTTTTTTTTTTTTTTTAGCCACATATGTTTTCCCCCCAATCTTAATCAACTCTTTTTATTGCGGAATCTCCCCATTGATTTCCAAACTGTGAGCTTGGTAATATTTTTCAGTTTTGCTATCTAAAATACATGCATTCTCGTTTTGAGTTAAACCAAATAAAGATTAGGATAAGCCTTAGTATGTTATCTTTTTTGTTCTTCTGTTCATGTATGAGAATAGTATTCTAAGTAAAGTGATAATTAATTGCTCCTCCTATTATATATCTCTAGAGATCTGAAGAATAACTTGATTAGCACTGTTGAGCCTGGAGCCTTCCATGGACTTTCAGAACTGAAGCGCTTGTAAGTATTAATTCCAATTGAATTACCCTGCAAATTATGTTCATATCGACATTTCTGTCCTTGGGGAACTTGAGTATGCCACCAAGCAATAATAGCATAAGGACTTCGGGCAAAGGACATTAAAACCACATACTGTACTTGGATTCTTTTAATCTTTTTTCTTCTACATACGTCTTATTCCTATTTTCCACACTATTTTGGGGCATGTTTTGGAGTATTTTAAAATATCTTTTTGTCTTCTAGCAAAGAAACACCCTATTAAATAAATAAGTCTAAATAAATAAGTCTGTAGCTGACAAGTTTTTAAAAAATGTGTAACTAATGACTTAACTAGTATATTGAAATAAAAATTCTGCGTACTAACTTTTTTTGTTATGAGGTCCACTTTTACTCATAGGTACCATAGGTCAGATTTATAAAACAATTTCCTTGGAAGGAAGATTCTGCATGCTGAAGAAGTTAAGTTCACCAATTTCTTGTCTATCAAGTCCGCTCTACTTTGTGTCTTTTGTTTTTAATCTCTTTGGTCATATCATACACCATATCCTTCCTAATACTGGTGATCATGTGATAACTGTATTTTTGAAGTCAAGTTTCAAAATATTACTTCCCTACTAATTTGATGCAAAATAATGGGGTAAAATTTCAAATAGCACATTTTGGCATATACCTTTATATTCTTAACTCATTAATTCCCTAACAACATACTAAATTAATATTCTTTGGCTTTAGTAAAGGACTTTGATATCTGCTCATTTTCCATGGCTTGTAAATAGCAGTGTTAATAAACATCAAAGAATGGTGAATGCAGTTATGTTTATAAGTAAAACCCTATACTGCATAAATTCTTCATTTAGAGCTTGTAGATGGCAGTTTTATGAAAAATAGATGGTTATATAATCATACACATTTGCTGTGTAGTTATGATCTCTATATTTGAATTTTTTCTGTATTGCATCCACAGATAATTACATTGTAGTGCAATGATGAGAATGAATGTTAATTACTGATGCTGCCATATAATCTAATAACACAACCCTGACCTCTTGTGGGAAGAATGGGTAACCTGTAAAAGTCATGATTTAATCTTTGAGTCACAGAAAAGAAACATTTTGAGGAAGTCAAAGGTTGACAGCAAAAGAGAAGTCAAAGAAGGCAAAAGGTATTAGGAGATGGGACAGCTAGCAAAAAGACTCCTCTGCAGAAGCTCTAGTCACCCACAGAAATCCTGAGATTTACCATGCCAGACTTTAAAAAGATGTATTCTGTGTTTGGTACTGATATGTTCCATTCTTATCCGCTAGGAGAATGTTCTTGGGTGGTGGATGATCATTACACAATATCAACCAGAGCTAGCTCAAAATAAAAAACTTCATTGAAGTCTGAATGCTGTAATTACTTTGACTGTACTTGCATTCATTTACTATTGTTTCACGTGTCCTATGAGTAATACAGTAAGCAGCTGAAGCTAGTGTAACATAGGCCGCTGAAGGAGACATAGTTACAGTGAGTGAACTGGGTAAATTGCAGGCTGTCAAGGTCCTATAGAAATTAACAATTTCTCCTGTGTATAACCCTTTCTGAGAACTGATTGTATTGTGAGAATTCATTGTTTACAATGGCAAACTGCGTTACCATATGGGTTAACACAAAATGCTGGATACATAAAAAATAAAATTTTGGGAAGCACAAAAATGTGAGACTAATTTCTTTAACAGAGAAATATTTGTTTTCTGTAAGATCAATTTCATGAGTCAACATTTCTGATCTAAATATTTTACAACTAAAAATGAACACCAGATTTTTGTAACTTGCAGCAAATTGGGCCTAAAATAATAAGGGTCAGTTGAAAGGTATGTGCAGCAAACTGGTGCAAGCTGTCATTTCTCTTTGCTAATGTTTCATTAGGAAAAATGGTTTACAGTGAACAGATTTCAGTTACTGCCAGTTTATGCAACATGTTGTGAAAATAGCATTTGTTATTTTAGAGTCTGAGAAGAGGATACATGTGCTGTAACTTTGTTAGAAATAGCCTGTTATTGCATGTCTCTTCTTGAGAATTACATGAATAGGATGGCAAGAGAGTTTTTAGTTTTGTGATTTTTTTTTTCTTTGGCTGAAATCTACTTTTGTTACCCAGTTTTGCCACATACCGTGTCCATATTCTGAAATCCCTGCTCAGTCTTTGCTCAGGTAAAATTCCTATTGATTTCAGATAGTTTTGCCCAAGTAACAATTTTAGGATGTGATACTTGTTTTTTCCTTCTTTTTTAAATTAAACTACAGACTTCCTGGACAATCCAGTGACACTGACATATTAGGGAAAGTACTGATGTATTTCTGTTTTATGCTTGTGTTCATTATGAGGTAATAATCCTTTCAGTAGAAAAAAATATAAATTAACATTTTTAATATTGTTACACACACTACTCTTTTTCTGGACTAGTCCAGCTAATATAATTGAGAAGTGTATATAAGAAAAATGTATTCTATATTTAAAAATTACTTTAAAATGTTTAGTTGCACAAGAACATTTTCATGTCTAGTAAGAAGACACAGTAATATTGATTATCCAAAACTTTTAATTTTTTTGAAGTATTACATGAAACACAGTGAGATTTAAAAGATACCCTGTTCTTTCAGTAATTTTTTTTGGGTGGCTCTCCAAGATTCTGAGGATCTAGTTACAAGATGGCAACTTCATTCCTCAAATTATTACTCTTGCTTTCTTATTTTGGACATGTGTGTTGACAGATGCGGAGGATAATAAAAGAAAATAGGGCAGCAGAGAAAGTGGCACAATACCTGAAGCAATACCAATCTGGTTCCCACACAGAGTAGATTTAATGTTGTAAAAGATTATCTGTTTATTTGAAAGATGATTAGACCATTGCAGTTATCGCAAAAAACACAGCTGAAGAAATTTTAAGTTAAAATTACAAACCAAACATTTGAAAGTCAGGAAATTAGGTTATAGTTGAGAATACACATAGGATGGAAAATCTGGAATTACGCAGCAAAGACTTCCTTACTCGCAGCTGTCATTTTGTAAATGGAGGGAGAGCCCTGGTAGCTGCCTCTTGAAAGTGCACGCTGTCGCAATTATGAATTACATAGAGTGTAATCTTGCATACACTCTTCTGGAGACTATAGTCACATCATAGTGACTTTACGCCTCTTGTTATTACTCTGGTGTGATGGGTTGTACCAATCTTTAAGTACCCTTGAGAGGGTACCTCTCAGACCTGCTAGAGCCCATCCCATCTGTACGTTTAGTAACAGACACTGCTATGACAGACAATGTGTTTGTGGGGAGGTTTTTTTGGAGGAGGAAACTGGGGTTATACTTTGAAGGGTTTTTTTGGAGTCCTTGCTACGAGTTCTTCCTTGGGCAGGAGGCATTCAGGTTAAATTGAAAACCTAGTGAGGATTAGAGTTTTATGAAGTGGCTGGTATATTCTTGTGGGAGGGCCAAACACCCCCTACTTGGTGCTCAAGAGACATAACAGCTTCCCTGTTTGTTACTTTGGTCAGATTAATATTATTTGTAGAGTTTAGACTGTTAAACTGCAAGAAATGTAGCTAGAAACTTTGCTGAATTATGTTCTTTTGCTTGAACCAGAGAAGTTGATTTTCCCCCCTTTCCTTCATGTGGGCCTTCTGTGAACTTTCTGTCCTAGCTGATCATATCCTGCCCCTGTTGCATCTATGTTTTGTGTGTTGTGTCAGAAGCACACTGGAATATAAGGAAAAGGAGATGAAGAAAACCAGTGACACACAATGCAGAAGAAATACCCCACTGGTGCCACTCACTCTGCTTCCTTAGCCTCCACCCTGGTTTTATAAGCTACAACACAAACTGGTTTTATGACAACTATTAATTAGTGCTTTAAGCTTTCTGTTATGGCTATCAGTCAGCTATATAGACGTTAGCTTTGAAATTAGAGTATAAATGGGCATAATAATGAAAGCTTACCCTAGGCTAATTTGTTTTTTTGCTTTTTATAACTTTTAATACGGACCTCCAATAAGACATTTGTGACTTATTTGTTAATATCACATGGGAGGTGGGTGTTTAGTTTTGCAGTCCTAATCTGTTTCCCCCTTGAGACCCAAGGTCTCAAGACAAACTCCTGGATACAAACATCTCTGAATTTTTGGGATGTTTGAAATATAGATCCAAAATTTATGGCTTGGGCCACTCTCTCTAAACTTTTGGTCTGCAGACCCTAGGCATGCTGCAGAGGCAGCTGTACACTGTTTGCATTTCTCAAGGGTTACATTTCTGGTTAATTAAAGAGTGGCACTGATGGCTTCAAAACTCTCATCCAGTCTTCCTCAGCTGGAAGAATGTTGGCAACAGGGTGGATAAAAATCAATGATTTTTTTAAAAAACTTTTTTTTTTATTTAAATCGGATTTTTGATCAAATGCTTTTTGAGGGAAAAGCCTATCTGAAGGTGGTTTTAATTAAGATACATCATAGCTCAAAGCTATCTCATCATGGAATAGGGATTATACATTCTAATTCTATAGTATGAAACAATATATTCATGTAATGTTTAAGAAAAGTTTTGTAAATGAGTTGCATTAGTTCATGGATTAGGGACCCAATCTTATGGGGTTCCAGGGGCTTCTGGATAGATTATTTAGTTTAATCTTTCTATCTACCCAATGGGACTCAGTGCTCAGTCTAGAAGATACCATCAGAGATGCTTAGTTTTGCAGTTCTCAAACTGTGGATTTCTGTCTCCAGAGATAACATGCTTGTTAACAGCAAAAATGTTTTTAAATCAAGTAATAATATATAGAGGTGAGAAATAACAGACCTCAACCCTATTGCCCCCTGAAAATCTGTGCACACAGAGTCAATCCCTTACCTCTCTCTAAAAGTGAAAAGTTTCAAAAAGTTCAATGAATAGAAGATTGTTGGGGGCGGAATAGATCTGGACAAGGAGAAGAAGTTTGGAGATAAATGTGAGACAGGAGGGACAGGCAGTAGACACAAAAGTGAAAGTGTTTGAACAGCATATTCCAGATGTCTTGAGGTCTTTGAGTGTAGCCTTCATTGATTTGAGATATATCATACCATTCTCTCACTAAAAGGGAAAACCTATAATGGCAACAGGCTGTGAAAGAGACCCAGTTTGGGAATATTTTAATGAAGTTCCTCTACCTGTGGGTAAGACAGGCATGCATGCAAAATGCAAACAGTGCAACAAAGAAATGCAAGGCCTGGTTGCCGAATGAAACATCATGAGAAGTGTTCCTTCTCCGGAGGAAGCTGTGTTGAAGATGATGAAATGAACACGTCTGGACATGCAGGATCTTCAGGTTGGTAAAATTTTTCATTTCATACTTCTTTCTTAAGGACTGCCTGCCTTCCTTCTGGACTATTCTTGAATTCTCATGTTTGAGCAAAAAATGTAGTTGTTACTCTTTGGTACTATCATTTTAGATGCAGTGTGATAAAAAATAAATAGGCGAAATAGGCCTATCCTCCTTTTACAATTTCACCTTTAAAGTAATACTGTCAGTGAATGCAATGAGTAATACTAAATGAGCAGTACGGTAATAATAATTAAATAACTGCATTGATTTATTTTGTTTAGGAGAATCCATCCTCAACATACAGGATTCTGAAGACTATCCACCTTCAAGATCACCATCATTTTCTATATTTTCAGAGTTATCTGCCAATGATAGTGTTTCAGTCACATCATATATATCACATAGCCACAGATATCACCTGTAGCAAAAAGAAAAAAACCAACTCCATCATCCAGAAACAACCATAGATAGCTTGTGATAGGAACCAGCAGATTATAAAAAGAGGTAATAAATGAAAAAATTGCCCCGTTTGTGTGACAACAGGAAAAGGGAATGTCTTTTTTACAGAAACAACTGATACATCAGGAAATGCGCACACACAGCAGAATACTTACAAGAAGTAGCAGTAAAAGCTATAACAAACTGTGAACAAAAATTCGAGTACGCAGCTTGGTCACAGACAATGCTGCAAATGTATCCAAAATAAGAAGAAATTATTTAGAAGAGAGTGAAGAGAGTCCCCAAGCTAATAACATTTGGTTGCAGTGCTCATTTGATGTACCTCCTAGACAAAGACTTCAGTATTCCATAAATAAAGGCTAATGTTGAAATTGCAAAATACTTCCATAACAACCACTTTGCAGCAGCTTCTCTGAAAAAAGTGGGAGGAACCAAGCTAACTCTCCCACAAGACTTGTGATGGAACTCAGTAGTGGACTGTTTTGAGCACTATATCAAGAACTTGCCTAATCTGATGACTCTTTGTGAACAAAATCGTGAAAAAATAGATGGCACTGTCACAGCCAAAGTTCTCAACATTGGGCTTAAGAGAAATGCTGAACACACGCTAAGTACCCTGAAGCCTATTTCTGTAGCCTTGAACAAAATGCAGGGAAATAGCTGTTTTATTGCTGATGCTGTTGAAATTTGGAAGGAACTGAGTGAGATCTTAAAAAGAGAAATATGCAATGACAGAGTTAAATTACAAGCATTAAAAAAATGAATGGGACAAGCAGTATCTCCAGCTCATCTTTTGCAAATATTCTCAATACTCAGTACCTCAGTACCGGGGTCAAACCTTAACTGCTGAAGAAGAGGAGTTGGCTGTGACATGAACATCCAGCAACCATCCCTCTATCATGCCAACTATAATAAACTTCAGAGCTAACCATTCAAGAAATATATGTCTGCTGATGATGTTTTAACGAAAGTCACACCAGTGAACTGGTGGAATTCACTTAAGCACTTGGATTCAGAGGGTTTGGCTACACTTGAAACTTCAAAGCACCGTTGTGGGAACGCTTCCACGGCAGCACTTTGAAGTGTGAGTGTGGCCGCGCGGGAGCACTGGGAGAAAGCTCTCCCAGCGCTCCTGGTAATCCACCTCCATGAGGGGATTATCTCAGAGTGCTCAGAGCCTGGTTCCCAGCGCTCGGAGCCTGTCCACACTAGCACTTTAAAGCCCTCAGACTTGCTGCGTTCAGGGGAGTGATTTTTTCACACCCCTGAGCCAGCAAGTTAGAGCGCTATAAAATGTCAGTGTAGCCAAGGCCAGAGACTGTTGAAGTGATAATCTCACTTTTAACAGCAGTAGCTTTTTCTACCGATATAGCAAGAATATTTTCTTCCTTTGAACTAATTCATTTCAAATTGAGAAATCGTTTGAGACCTGAAAAAGCAGGAAAGCTTGTTTTTCTTTTCCAGATTATGAATTAACAAGAAAATGAAGGTGAAGATGACTGAGTTAGCTGCAGAAGCCAATATTTCAAGTTTCTCATGTTGACCTGGCTGACGTAGTCGATTTAATTTTTGTTGTTTTTTTAAAATATTTCATTTAACTATTTTAGTTTAAAACAATTTTAACAAAAACAAACCTGATTTAAAAAAACTTGAATGTTTAAATTCAAAAATTCATATGCTTGTTTTGTTAAAATATTATTATGTTTGCTGTTGAAAAAAATCCGGAATACATAACATTGCTGTTTTATTTAAATAAAACAATTTAAATGTTTGTCTGGTGATGTTCTCCTCCTAATACAGCATGGCAAGAAATCCATGTAGAAATCCATGATTAAATTGAGTTTTCCTGTATAGTGATTTAAATCATGATTTAAATCAATTTGATGTAAATCAAATCCATCCTGGTTGGCAATGATAGGAGGCTTTGAGCATGGAGCAACTTAATAAGGGGGAAAATAGATGATACTTAGGGTTTAGTCGAGGCTGCAGAAACTATTGTATGCAGCAAATCATAAAATACGTGCCATTTTCTCATCATTAAATAAATGTTGCTAAAAATTATTGCTATCAGATGAAGACTGATTTTACTTTGTTTGAGGCCTCTAGAGACATGACACTCATTTACAAAGCAATTAATGTAAAATTCAATCCAATGTGTTACAGGAAAGTTTAACTGTTAAGGAAGATTTGTAACTATGTTAATATAATCAAAATAAAAAAGCTATAAAATCAGTTAAATTCAAATGTTACATTACAAAAAAATTATATTTATTCTTTCATTTGTGGCATTTCTAACTCCTTAAGATCAAAACTAACAAAGTTGTTTGTGGCTATGTAGGTGTATACGCCAGTAGTACACAACTAATGTTTTTGGTTTTTTGTTTGTTTCAGGGATCTTTCCAATAATAGAATTGGATGTCTGACCCCAGAAATATTTGTGGGCCTTAACAGTCTTCACAAATTGTGAGTATAATACCATTTTGTAATAATAATTTTTAAAAAGCCTTTAGCACATTACAACTAGGAGAACAAGAAATTGTCTGTCACTTGTGTTGACTGAACTATCTGCAAAGGATTTTAAAATAAGGCATGTCTGTACCTTTTAAACTAGAGAAATCCAAACTTTTTCAGTGGATGTCCCCTGGACACTTAATGACAAACAGAATGAGATCCTGTCACTCAAGCCTGCTAGGACAAGAGTGAAGCAGAAGAACATAAAAGTAAACCAGCCGTTATCTGATTTGTTTGGTATGTTGTGTAAGCAAGACATTGGGACATACGGAGTATGGGAAAGACTGCAAATTTATTTTTTAAAGCGTCTAAACTAATTTTAAATGCAAAAATAAACCTTTACTCTTTCTCCTTACGCATTATGGTATAGTCTTCAATTACATGATTATAATTTGTACTACAAGACCCCTGCCTCAATTCAATACTAAAAGCAAAAGGGCATTCTCTTTGTTTAAGTCCCACAACACTGGATTGGGATGTGGAATAAATGGATTTTTTCTTGGTTCTGTCACAGATGTGGGGATATTTGGGGCAAGACTAAGGTTTACATGGACAACCTTAATTTTGGCACTTCCTACATTTGAATAGAGCTGATCCAAAAAGTAAGATTTTTTTTCATTAAAAATTTCAAAAAAAAATCAAAATCATTTTCAAAAGGATTCCCTTTTTTGGTGAAAATTCGGTATTGAAAAATGGGAGTAGATCTATTTTTCCCCTCCTTTCTTTCCCTTCTCCCCCTCCCCCCCGTTCAAGGTGTATTCTGCTTTTGAGGGCTTGACTTTGCAGCCTTTCCATTTTCTAACATAAGTTCTATATGTAATTACGATTTAAGCCAAGTTACCTATCAAGACTATACTTTACAAAGAATGCAAATGAAAATTTAATTTTCATACTAAGAAGAGGCAGAAGATAAACTGTCTTTCATTTTGCATAGCTTGAAAATTCAGCTCAGATCAAACATGCTAATGGTAATCCCAAATATTGGTATTCATAATGGTAAAAAAATCACCTATTTATATTCCGTACAGATGGCATAATATTTTATAATCTTAAATGTGCAATAAAACATATGACAGTGAAGACTCAAAATGGTACTTGAGAAAAAGTAGTCCATAGACTATCAAATTAGGGGAGATTTAGAAAACCAGGGTACTTCAAATTGGGTTGCTTCTGGAAATATTAACTTAGGCAACTCAATTTTAAGGAAGCAGTCAGCATCCTATTTGCCATTAATTTAACTTGTATAATTGCTTCATTGTACATGTGGATTATTCAGTCCTGAATTTCTTGGTGTTTATGTGTAATGATGTCTTAGTGCAACAAGGATGTCGAAATGCAGAACAAGTAGTGCATTTAATAAAGAATCTCTTCTTGTAAAAGCTATTGATTTAGTAGTAGAACTAAAGCATTCTGAAGTTGAAGGGAGTGTGTCATTGCATCTAACAGATGATTAAAGTTTATCCAAAGAAGGAACCTTTGGAAATTTGCTGTCTTGATAAGCCAATAGGAAATAAGTAGTTTATTCTCAAATCTTAGTTTTTATATGTGAATATGTAGTATATTCTGAACATAAAACTATATATTACACTTATATAGTACCTGTCAAACAAACAGAACCAAAGTTCTTAAATTCTGTAAATGGATCCACCAGTTAGCACTTTTTGATGTCAGTGGGCTTGAGAATATGATCCTTGGGTCTGATTCGAGTAAACACATGTTTATAGGATATATAGAATTCTCCTCACTCACCAAGAAAAGGAAGCCACCCTCTGAGGTAGAGTGTGGTAGTTTCTAGCATTATGCAGCAGTATTGTATAAGTGAGGAATATCGGATCTATTTGAAACTGCCAAGGCTATTTACATAAGTAGAATGAAGTTGGAATTTAGCCAGGAACACTGGGGTTAATACCATACTCTTGTGAAAAGTGTCAGGGTATTTTTTAATTATCACAAATGATCAGGACCTCAGTTTTATCTCTTGTCCAAAATTTGGTACAGTGCACTGCCTCCTAATTCCATGCTAGTGCCATCTTTTGAATCTGGATAGCAGCACACTGGGGTTTTCTTGGTGGTTCATGAACAAATACTTCCCAGGGCAGGTCTTCACTACCCGCCGGATCGGCGGGTAGCAATCGATCTATCGGGGATCGATTTTTCGCGTCTCGTTAAGACGCGATTAATCTATCCCCGATCGCGCTCCCCGTCGGCTCCGGAAATCCACCTCATCAAAAGGCGGAAGCGGAGTCGACAGGGGAGCGGCAGCGATCGACTCGCCGCCGTCCTCATGGCCAGGTAAGTCGATTACGATACGCCGATTTCAGCTACGCTATTCACGTAGCTGAAGTTGCGTATCGTAGATCGACCCCCTCCCCTAGTGTAGCCCAGGGCCCAGACTCTCACTTGTTTAGCACCTGTTTGAAATACAGAAAATTGTCTGGTAGTAATGCATTTGCCATTGATATAATTGGAAACATGTTTACTAGTCAACTGAGGAACATGAGACAGCTAAATTGTAGAAGAGTTGTGTAGAAACATTTATTTAGCATAACTGTAGTGCTGATACACACATTTTTGAAAGCACTGAAGCAATAAAAATGAGTAAGTGATGCGAAGGTGACAAGTTCTTAAACTAGCAACTGGCACTGATAAAGCAATCAACCGTGGTCCAGGTAACTGAAGCAGCAAAGTGGAAATCACATACATACTCTTTGAATGCTGCCACTACTTACAGTAGAAACTCTTCTAAGCTCTCTTGCTACCCTAGCATGACAAAGTACAAGGAATCATTTGTAGGCCATTATTAGAACCAGTAGAGAGAGCCATAAGTCTACTGGAAAGAGCAAGAGAGGTAAATCTCTAGTCATTTTCTGCTAACTACAGAGATTATGCTTTTAAACATTGTAAGAAACCTAAATATCAGGTGAAACAAAGGAAATTGGAATATATTTCATTTAGATTAACATAATTCAAGGTCTTTTAAGAGTTATGTGTTACCCTTTGATTTAATTTGCAGGAAATTTGGGACACCACCAGCTTGAGGTTTCATTTCATATTGTTTTTTCATCATGTGATGTAAGGTATAGACCCACACCCAGAAACATGAGGAAAGATTTAAATCCTTCACTTGAATTAGGGAGGATAACTTGGTCTGCCCTGAAAAAACTGTTGGAGGTGCCAATGATAATGCAAAGATCTTTAACTAGTTTAATTAAAAGGCTGATAGAGAGCAGTTTGGAGCAGATTGTCTTCAAAACAGAAGTAAGAAGAATATTTATGTTCATTGATCTGGGCAGGATTTATCTGCTGGCTCTGAAAGCCAAGGGCCATGGTACAGTATATTCTCATCACTACCAGAAACGGTAGACAATTATTTTAGACCTGGCCAAACCACAGACTTGCTTTGGTTAATAAATTCATCGATAACTGCCGTGTTTAAGCTAGTTTGGGTTTTAAGTACAACCACTGAATCCCCATTAAAAACATAACCCCCTTGATGGCACCCCATAGAGAGGGAGGATTTTGCTCAACGCTTGTGCCAAAAAAAAGTCTCATACCTTGCAATAAATAGGAGTTGAACTTTTGGTTAGTATTAAAATCCAAAGTTTTCAACCTATTCCAGGAATTTATCACTGCCTGTCAATGATTTGTGATTATTTTCCTTGAGATTGATCCAGGTTTTACACTTACTTGGAGCTGATGAATTTGCCAAAATGGAATAGTACCAAAATGATCGTAGAGCATATATTCATGTTATATGACAGGTGTAGCTGACTGCAATCCAGGTAGTTCAAAAGATGCTTTGTTATGGCTCGCTAATCTATTGGCTTGGCTTTCCGGGCTTGTATATTTATCCTTTGGCCATGCTTATATTTAGTGAGCTTCTTATATGCTAAACACGATTATAAGTGACATAATTGAATGTAACAAGTCTTTCATATGTCCTTTTGGCCTTCTCAAGGGTCATGTTTCAATGCTATGCTCCAGGAACCAAGTTTGCAAATGGATTTCTGGTGTGTAATGGGGCTCTTAATAATTTAAACACCTGTTCTACTCAGATCTAAGTATCAGGAACAGAAGAAGATTATGGGTATCACTTTAATGATATATCAGAGTCTATTTTGATGAGCCTGGATAAATTAGCACCCCCGACTATAAAATGTTCCAGCCTGAAACATGCTTTGACAAACAGTTACTCCCGAATCTTCCTTTTAAAAGTATGAAACACACCTTGCTGCTTACTTGCAATTATTTGATTAAAGTACATCTGATTTATATTTCATCCCGACTCTGAATCATCATCATCAGTAGTTATCTTTATGATAATGTCATATAATAAATTCTCTTGTGACTTTGTTAATGTCATTGAAGCAGCTAATCACTTTGTACACTGTAGAGATAAAGTACAAAACAAGTAACATGTAGGGAATCTAATTGACACTACTGCAGGGGTATCAAGAAACTATTCACTGGAACCTGCCC
Organism: Macrochelys suwanniensis; assembly: GCA_033296515.1. Classification (NCBI taxonomy): domain Eukaryota; kingdom Metazoa; phylum Chordata; order Testudines; family Chelydridae; genus Macrochelys; species Macrochelys suwanniensis. Next base: position 115,062,230 of record CM065778.1, on the reverse strand, counting down.
CAGCCTGTACCTCTTCTCTCATTTTTACCCCCACCCACTCAACCTCTTCCCACATTTAATTAATCTCTCCTTGCCGCTCCCTTTATCTACTTATCACTTTCATCTTTATACTTTCTTCAGTGCTGTTTTTAGGCCTGAAACACACTCCCTATTCAAATGCCTCTTGTGTCCTCCCTATTTTCACTTAAATCCCTACTCAAACTTCACTTCTGTGATACTCACAAACAACCATCCCGTCAGTCAAATGCTGGGATCACTCCCTCATTTGAAAGAGGAAAAAAAACTAGAAAAAGGAAGAAAAAAGACTATGAATTAGCATTATCCTGTGTGTGTCTGTGTGTGTGTGTGTGTGTGTGTGTGTGTGTTACACCTCTTGAATTGAAAATATTCTCATCCTTCATTGTTACAGCAATTAAGAAAAAGAGAAAACTCTTGATGGTAGGTGATTCAGAAATGTTTAGGTTACCATAGCGTAGGCCAAATCCTGATCAGTTCAATTCACCCTGAGGAACCGTCAGGACCTCAGCAAGGTGTTTAAGCATGTGCCTTAACAGCAAGCACATGAATGGTGTCACTGACTTTAGAATGAGGCATCAGCATAATTGGGGTCTGTATATGATGCTGAGTGCCCTCAACTCCCATTGATATCAGCAAACAAAAACTATATTTAATTAGAATTAAAATTGCATAGAGCATGCTCCATCCACATAGGGTGACCAGATGTCCCGATTTTATAGGGACAGTCCCGATTTTTTGGGTCTTTTTCTTATATAGGCTCCTATTACCCCCAACCCCCTGTCCCGGTTTTTCACACTTGCTGTCTGGTCACCCTACATCCACACTATGTTACGTTAAAAGCATAGACATAAGAATTTATGGGGAAAGTCTAGTGCATTCCTTTACATCGCCATATTTCCTACAGTCAGTAATGCACTCCAACACCCCATCAGGCTTTTACTTCCATCTCCAGCAGATCCCTAAAAGCAATACATACTGCAGCTTCATCAAACTTGAAGGGTGACACAAAACCTTAACAGTGACCTCATCTGCTTTCATATCAAGGGTATCAAAAGATCAGCACATTTGACTTGCATATTCCATGCACTTGGAAAATTCTTTTGCCTTAACATTGCTGAGGTCACTGTTAAGCGTTTGCTTTAGAGTGCAAATAAAATATCAATTTATTTTTTCTGTATAAATTTTGTTTTTAATGAAAGCATGATAGTACTCAAAGTTTATATTCTGTGTTTTGGTTTTTGCCATTTCGAGATTATTACTAAATAAAGTTGTAAAGTTCTTGTTTAAACTGAGCTCTGTAATAGAGCCTTAAATAGGGTGCAGTTCCTGCTACACTATGACAGACGTGTATGCAAGGTACTCCTCACTTCACAAAATTGGACCAAAATTTCTAGTAGGATGGAAATGGCTTTTAGCATCTCCTATCTTTACAACATTTATTCAGCTATCTTCATGGTTTCATACATTATCATCCAAGCTGCATATTTGTCATTGGGCTTCATGCACAGTACAGTTTTCTTGAATAAACACCCTAAAAGTAATATTATCTTTCAAGAATAAATTATTTTCTTAAAAGAATTCCATAAACTTTTTTGACCTGTGATACTTCCTCATCTTTCTGGCAGAAACTCATCAGGGCACATGTCCCTGTACATAATGCAGTCCCTGCAAAGATTTTTTTTTTTTATCAGATTATTTACAGCTTGCCAAAGGCTTCATTTGTTAAACAGTACTTTGAAACTTAATTCTTACCTTCAGTATAGTTTGAGTACTTGGTAGACGGAACAGAAATATAAATCAGTAAAAAAATCAATTTTTCCGTCGAAAAGGCTTGCATCTTTATTTTTCGATACAACTTATTTTCTTCTTGGTGACAACACATTTTCTGCTCAACAATCCTCTGAGACATGAAATTTTGCAGCCATCTTAAATTCAGTCATGTAACTTCAGAAGGCTTCAGGCATTTACTTATTTGCATAGATAGAAAATAATGTTTGCTAGCAATTCAGAAATATGTGCTTTATCTGAAAGGAAATCTTAATCTTAGATGCTACACCAATTTTTTTTAACTGATATAGCAGTGGAGAATATGACTTGACATTTAGGCATTTGCCATTGATCTTAACATGTATTGAGAACAACAATACCGTTAGACTATGCAAAAGGAAATTAATATATTTGTAGTCGTGGAGTTAAAAACCATTCAGGAATCAATTATCAGAGACCATCAGAGCTATTTAGAACTGAGATGTTCAGACTAGTTCCTTAAAGACAGTAGTAAATTTTCAAAGCAAATACATGGACAAATCCTCTTACAACAGACATTAAAATAAGCTGCTTTCTTGACTGATCCCATGATGCTGGATCTTTTTGTAGTTTATAGAAAAGTTCACATTTCCTAGAAGTTTAATATGAAAGTATTATTTTCATGAAAGTATAATGTAATGCAGCCTTAGAATTTGAAACTAACTTGCCTTGTAGTTAGTCTCATTTTACACATAAAACATGTTCAGTATGTTCTCTAAACTCTTTTCAATATTAAATTAATCAATTTATTTGGTCTGGATTACCTTGAAGTATCAGGTTACATAGATTTAAAAGAGCACAACATAGCTTTAACATAGGTCTAACTGTTTATATCACTATATCATAACTTCAAATTTAAACACTTAAAATATTACTGGATCATAACAGCAGCAAAAATTCTGCCATATAAGTTAATAACTGGTTTGCATCTTTTATTTGTTATAGTAACTGTATATTGCTTCTTTTCTAGGAATTTATCGGGGAATATTTTTTCAAGTCTCATGAATGGACTTTTTTTGGAGCTATTAGCTCTGAAAGCCTTGTAAGTATGGCTTCATTATGTAAAATTCGATTTTGGATATCATACAAATCTGTTGTTGCCATATATATGTACAATATTGTAGCTAGGATATCTTGGCGTTATCTAGATTTTACATGTCAAAAGCATAGAGATTTAATAATCAGGGCTGAAACTACATATTAACTCCTTCTGTTCATACCGTAGACTATATAGTGTTACTCTTTCCCCCTTTACCCTAATTTCAGAACTCCTCAGAACCAGCGTGGCAGAACTGTGGTATTAATTTGAATGGGCTTGCTTTTGTCAGTTTCTGATTACTTAAAATGTACTGCCTTTTGCAATAATTTTCCTTTGTTTTTATGGTCATAGGAAATAAAGAGGAAAAACAAACTAATACCAAATAATTTTCATTTGAAAATTTCCAATAATTCATTACAGAATGTAATAAATACACATATTAGAGGGTTTTTTAAATTTGTAAATATCATTTGCATGGTGAGACAGAGGGTATATCTACACTGCAATAAAAAACCCACAGCACAGGCTCGCAGGGCATTCCCTCCTTTGCCCCAGCAGGGCTTCAGAGCCCAGGCTCCAGTGTGAGTCCAAACATCTACACTGAATTTTTTAGCCTTGCAGCCCTAACCCACTGAGCCTGAATCAGCTCCCCAGGGCCAGCCATAGCCTAGCCATGCCATGAGTCTTTTATTGCAATGTAGACACACCTGTGACGGTGTACCCCATAAAGCTTTATGGGGAGAGGCTTATAAACGTATACATGATGTAACTGGAATATGTTTTATGCTACATGTGCCATGTAACGTATCTCTGTGAAAGTTATGACCTACTGAATTTATTCCTCCTGTTTGTACGCATGTATCATTGTTGTATTTGGAGTTATGAAGATTGGTTTTATATTTGCTGGTTTTGTACGTAGCCTTTGTAAGTGCCTGGGATCATGTTTGGAGGAAAGAATGTGCAAGTTAAGTACAAGCACTTAACAGACAAAAGCAGTTGCAGACCCCAATCCACATCGGGGCCTGGTCAGGAATGCAACTGGTCGGACTGATTACCGAGGGGTGCATGGACATGTGACTTGCCCATGTGATCCCAAAACTCCATGGTAACATGATGTTACAGAGGGAGTGGAAAAAGACTATAAAAGCCCTTGGGAGACCCTTCCATTTTGTCTTCAGCTGGCTAAAGAGAGAGACTCTCCATCCCCCAAGGACACACCTGAAAGAGACTGAACAAAGGACAAAGACAATAGGGGGGTGAGTGATTGCTGGACCCAGGCTAAGAGGAAGATAGCCTGTTTACTGGACCTGGTGTGGTTATCATCTGTACACAGGGTGATTAGACATAGAACTGCGTGTTCTATTTTATTTTATTTAGTAATTCACTTTGTTCTGTCTGTCACTACTTGGAATCACTTAAATCCTACTTTCTGTACTTATTAAAATCACTTTTTACTTATTAAATTACCTGGAGTGCGAGTTGTTACCTAGGGAGGCAAACAGTTGTGCATATCTTTCTATCTTTGAAATAGAAGGCGAACTATTTATGAGTTTGCCCTATATAAGCTTTATACAGGGTAAAACGGATTTATTAAGGGTGTGACCTCTTTGGGAGTTGGGCACCTGGGTGTCAAAGGCAAGAGTGCTTCCAGGAGCCTTACAGTTGTGAGTGGACTTGGTTCAGACCTGGGTCTGTGTTTGTAGCAGATCAGTGGAATCTGGCTCAAAACAGACAGGATTTGGGAGTCCCAAGCTGGAAAAGGCCTGGAAGCAGGGGCAGAAGTAGCCTTGGCACACCAGGTGGCAGCACCAAGCAGGTCTCTGTGATCCCAGCCCGTCACAATACCCTAAGAGGAATTTTTAATATACAGAGTAATAGCTTAGGATCATTTTGTCCAGTATGCTTATACAGGTTTTAGCTTTGAGTGCAAACACTGATGCAAAATTCACGAGTGTAGTGGCCAAATAGTGTCACCGTAATTACATGCTGCATATGGAATATGGTGGGCCCCAATTCTCATTGAAGTCAAAGAATGTTGCATTGTACCTAAGAGTAGAATTGGGCATAGTATCTTGGAATCCATATGAGTGAGGAGAATGTATATTATTTGTCATGTGATGCATGTCTTTATGTTTAGATGCGTCAGTCTAATTTTGTGCTGCATACATTAATTTATTTTGCAAAAGTGCATTTTGTTCCCTCAGTGTTACTTTTTTTTTGTCTTCCTAGACATTTCAACACTGATTCGCTCATCTGTGACTGTAATCTAAAATGGGTTTTGCAGTGGGCTAGAAATGCTTCAGTTAGAATAGCAGAAGAAACAGTTTGTGCTTACCCCAGTACTTTACGAGGACTGGCATTTCATAACCTGAAGGAAAACCAGCTAATATGTGGTGAGTTGCACACTAATTTAACATTCTAAATTGACGTGGATTTGCCAGGAAAAGATGTAAACTGATCAATGAATGCCAAACAGAATGTGCTGATGTCTAGCCTTCTCATGAGTGGAAGAAAACCAAGATACGGTGCACAGAAAATAGCACTAACATTGAAAGAGAATGAACAGTCCAGTGGCACCTTAAAGACTAACAAGTTTATTTGGGCATCAGCTTTCATGGGTAAAAAACCCACTTCTTCAGATGCATGGAGTGAAAATTACAGATACAGGCATAAATATATTTTGGCACATGAAGGAGAACCAATGTTGAAGGTCAATTCAGTCAGGGTGGATGTGGTCCTCTCCCAATAATTGATGAGGAGGTGTCAATTCCAGGAGAGGGAAAATTTCTTTTGTAGTGAGCCAGCCACTTCCAGTCCCTATTCAAGCCCGAATTGATGGTTCTCCATTTGTAAGGTAACGCCCTTCTCTTCACGTGCCAATATATATTTATGCCTGTATCGGTAATTTTCACTCCATGCATCTGAAGAAATGGGTTTGTACCCACGAAAGCTTACACCCAAATAAATCTGTTAATCTTTAAGGTGCCACCGGACTCCTCATTGTTTTTGTGGATACAGACTAACACAGCTACCCCTCTGATAATTGAAAGAGAATACAACTTGGAAAAAATACAGCTGTCTTGTTTCATATCAAACGGAATTTGTAAATCACAGAAACATAACTGTCATGTCCCATATATGAAACAACATTTAATGATGGTATAAAATAAACATCAATCCATAGTGGTAGTTCTACATGAAGCAGTGTAATCCTGCAGGGATTAAAACAATATTTTTTTAGGTTGTACTCTTAACAGCATGGCATAAATGTAAAACCACATTGCTACATCTCTCACGTTTATGAACCTGTACAGTATTCTTTACCACTGTGCACTGGAGAAGAATATAAGTTTTACATTGAGAAGAGTTCAAGTTAGGCAAAATTCATTATTTGAAAATGTATAAAGGAAATGGCTCTTTGAAAAAGCTTTCCCACCATAACGAAAGTGATGGGGAAAGGAGGATGTGAGAGAGAAGAATATGAATGAATAAATAAAAGATATATCAAGCTGAGCCTCTTATGGCAAGGAAGAGACTAAAACAGATGACTCAATGCGACAATGTTATACATTAGTAAGTGCAAAAAAGAAGCGCTCAGATACCACAGTGATGATCTCAATAAAAAACCCTAACACAGACAGAAATATCACTTCAAAGACTCTTCAATATTAATATCTTTATGAGGAGTTTCTTGAATTACAATAGGTTGCTTGGATGCATGCTAAATGTATTCTAAAAACATGATACAAAGAACAGTGTACTAGTTGCATTCTGTGTGCACATCTCCTCTGCAGCTGAGAGCTGATAGAAACCCGTCCAGGACACTTGGGTACGCATTCGGGTGGCTAGTGTGAGCCACTAGTACTACCTCCATCTACCTTGTTATTTTTAACATGCTAGCTCAAGCAGAGCTGGCATGTGTCTTTCTGTTTGCACGGGGAAGCAAGCTCCTAGCTTCAGTGTAAATGTACCCCCATCCTAAAAACTATAAAAGCAAAGAGTAGGCAGTGCTAATACCATCATGGAAGGAGGGAGGTGGGGCCCAACAGTGATCCTAATACAAATTCTGGTTTTAAAAACAATTTTCAGGTATTTAGAAGTTGGAAGAGATACCAAGGGGTGTGAGCGCCTTCCTCTGCAGCAAAAGATGTGATTGTGAGTAGAGCTGTCAATTAATCACAGTTAACTCATGCGGTTAACTCAAAAAAATAAATCACAATTAATCACAGTTTTAATTGAACTGTTAAACAATAGAATACCAATGGAAATTTATTAAATTTTTTCGATGTTTTTCTAAGTTTTCATATACATTGTATTCTGTGTTTGTAATTGAAATCAAAGTGTATATTATTTTTTATTATAAATATTTGCACTGTAAACAAAAGAAATAGTATTTGTCAATTCACCTCACACAAGTACTGCAGTGCAATCTCTTGATCATGTAAGTGCAACTTACAAAAGTAGAATTTTTTTGTTACATAACTGCACTCAAAAACAAAACAATGTCAAACTTCAGAGCCTACAAGTCCACTCAGTCCTACTTTTTGTTCATCCAGTCACTAAGACAAGCAAGTTTGTTTACATTTACAGGAGATAATGCTGCCCTCTTCTTATTTACAATGTCAACTGAAAGTGAGAACAGGCATTTGCATGGCACTTTTGTAGCCGGCATTGCAAGGTATTTATGTGCCAGATTTGCTAAACCATTCATATGCCCCTTCATGCTTTGGCCACCATTCCAGAGGACATGCTTCCATGCTGATAATGCTCATTAAAATAATGATGCGTTAATTAAATATGTGACTGAATTCCTTGTGGGGAGAATTGTATGTGCTCTGTTCTGTTTTTCCCACGTTCTGCCATATATTTCATGTTATAGCAGTCTCGGATGATGACCCAGCACATGTTGTTCATTTTAAGAGCTTTCACTGCAGATTTGTCAAAATGCAAAGAAGGTACCAATGTGAGATTTCTAAAGATAGCTACAGCACTCGACCCAAGGTTTAAAAATCTGAAGTGCCTTCCAAAATCTGAGAGGGAGGAGGTGTGGAGCATGCTTTCAGAAGTCTTAAAAGAGCAACATTCTGATGCAGAAATTACAGAGCCTGAACCACCAAAAAAGAAAATCAGCATTCTGCTGGTGGCATCTGACTCAGATAATGAAAATGAACATGCGTCGGTCCGCACTTCTTTGGAATATGATCGGGCAGAACCCATCATCAGTATGGACATATGTCCCCTGGAATGGTGGTTGAAGCATGAAAGGACATCTGAATCTTTAGTGCATCTGGCACGTAAATATCTTGCAATGCCGGCTACAACAGTGCCATGAGAATGCCTGTTCTCACTTTCAGGTGACATTGTAAACAAGAAGTGGGCAGCATTATCTCCTGCAAATGTGAACAAACTTGTTTGTCTGAGCGATTGGCTGAACGAGAAGTAGGACTGAGTGCACTTGTAGGCTCTAAACTTTTACATTGTTTTATTTTTGAATGCAGGTTTTTTTTAACATAATTTTACATTTGTAAGTTCAACTTTCATGATAGAGATTGCACTACAGTACTTGTATTAGGCAAATTGAAAAATAGTATTTCTTTTGTTTTTTTACAGTGCAAATACTTCTAATCAAAAATAAATATAAAGTGAGCAACTGTACACTTCATATTCTGTATTGTAATTGAAATCAATATATTTGAAAATGTACAAAACATCCAAAAATATTTAAATAAATGGTATTCTATTGTTTAACAGTGTAATTAATCACGATTAATTTTTTTAATTGCACAATTAATTGAGATTAATTTTTTTAATCGCTTGACGGCCCTACTTGTGAGATGATCCTTAAGGCTAAAGTCATGAGGATAGAATCTTAAATAATGGGTAGGTAGAGAGTGCAGGTGCCCATCAGGATTAAACTCAAGGAGGAACTACTTCATAATTCCACAGCCTACATTACCTTTCATGGTCAGTCTGCCACTTTATAGTAATCCAGTATAGGGAATACAGTGCAGGTGGGAAAAAGTGTCCCTGGCTACTGAAAATTCTGGAGAAGCCAGAGAAGTCTCAAAGAAGCCTTTGAACTCATACTTTTAGGCTCTTAACTAATGTGAACTTCCCAGAGAGTCTAGTGAATGTCATAAAGGAAGTGAAACGATGATTTCTCAGGAAGTCATACTCTGATAACACTCCTTATAACACCACTGATATACTTGTAGTATTAATAAAATGCTGTTTATTATGTCCATAGAACACTTGTTTGCCAGTCTGCCCATAACTTGATGCTGTTTTAATATCCTCTGAGAGCTTCACAATGATTATAATAATTGCTGAGTGGTTCATAATCTTTATAATGTCTTCCAGGTACTTCATGGTGCTATGCAGCCCATGGCACTCACAACACTGAGAAATTTAATTTTCAATCATTTAATTTGTAATTGGGTTTAATATAAAGGCCTCTGAAGCACTTTGTAGAGTGTTGTTTTTTTTAAACTTAATTTGAAGTGAGGGAAAATACTCTCTTTCATGGTTCTTCCTGAGAAGAGCCTTCCAATGGAACAGGTGGAAAACTCTATCTAGTTGTGTAGTCTGTCCACTGAAAACAGTTAGAAATCTGCCTTGTTGGAGGGAGGGCAGAGAGGAGAAACGTCAGAAAGTACAAAATAGCAGCAGGTTGCAACTAAACTGGCAAAACTGCCACATCAAAGTCGATTTGAGCCTGGGTCTCCCTAAGGTACCAGCCCACTAATTCACTATTCATTTAGCCTTAATGGTTTTGACTTCTTATAGGAGTAGAGCAGAATTCTGTATTGGATTCACATACAGAATAAAAATATACTATTATTTTTGCTATTTTTTAAAAAAAATCCTATCTTGTGTTTGGGGTTTCCTCATTAATGAGTAATTAATTCACATTAATTTTGCCTCTGTTTCAGCTGGCTGAACAATGAGACTGAATGCTTTCATTTTTCTTGGAGATATGCTTATTTCATGATATAATCACCTCGATTTGTGTTTCACGGATTCCTAGTTCAGAGTAGAAAGTTACATGATATTATGCAATATCATTTTTGCTAATGCTTTCCCTGTATGTGGAGGCACTAACTTAAATTTTCAGTCTAAGTTGTTTAAGCATATTTTTCTTTACCGGATGTGGAGACAAGGAATGTTTTTAATTATTTTCTTGTCGTCGAGGCTATTGCAGACTTGCAGTAATTTAATGCTTTCCTAAGGTGATTCATGTTCTTTCCATGTCCACCCTTCACAAAACAGGGGAACTGTTGTTGAGATACATAAAAATATGTAATATTTATTAGAATAAATGTGCAATAAAGGGCACAAGTGACATCCTTTTATAATCTGGGGTGGCCTTATGACCTGGTGGTAATATTCTGCACTTCTTTGTGGAAAGCACTGGTTAGATTTTTGGCTCTGGTCTCCTGTTTGTTGGGGTAATAGTGCATCTCTTGAGGGAGCATTCAAGGCACATATGGAGAGGGAGTATCTTACAATGCTCAACACAGACATCACTGCCTGGAGGATTCTCAAGTTGTTCCTATTCAGTTATTCTCTACTAGTGTCAGGGCAGTAAGGGAGTGGTCTGACCTAGTGACCAGAACCAGGGGTGGAGTCAGGGGTTGCCGTTGGAAGTCCCATCAAAGGTCAAAGCCAGAGTCTGAAGCCAAGCCAAAGGTCAAGCCTGAATCAGTGTCAGAAGCTATGCCAAGGGTCAGAGCTAGAGTTGGAAACTATGCCAAGGATTAAACCAGAGTTGAAGACAGCAGCCATACCAAGGGTCAAGCCAGAGTCAGTAACTGGAGTTAGGATGAGGAAGCAGAAACTAGGGACAAAGTGTGATGATAGGAGCAAAGAGCAGGTCCTGCTGGGATCCGGGAAAGTGGGCGGGTGAACCCCGCCCACTGCTAAAGGACCTCCCCGCAGCCTAAGGGGAGGGATCCACAGGTCTGGGAAACCAAATAATTCTGGGGGACAACTAAGGAGATAACAGGAATGGGAGTGAGGTCACGGGGCTAAACGAAAGGACCTGACAGGGACACTGAGCAGAGAACCCCGGACAGCGCCCACTGCTCCTCGAAGGTGTCAAGGGGGCCAGCGGACGCCACCCAGAGGAACTCTGCCCGGATACGTGAATGGAAATAGGCCCCACAGTCACAGGAGACCCCATCAGCCAACCTCCTCTCCCTGGTTTTGTAGATGGCCATTTTGGCCAGGGCTAGGAGGAGGTTGACAAGGAGGTCCCGCGACTTTGTGGGGCCACGGATGGTGAGTGCATAGATGAACAGGTGAGGGGAAAAGTGCAACCAAAAATGTAAGAGGATGTCAAAGAGGAGCCGGAATAGGAGCTGCAACCTGGTGCACTCCAGGTATATGTGCGCCAGGGTCTCCCTCACGCTGCAAAAGGGGCAGGTGTCTGGGAGGGGAGTGAACAGCGCTAAGTACACGCCCATGCTCACGGCTCCGTGAAGGATCCACCAGCTGACATCCCCGATGGGCCTCAGGACCAGGGTGGAATAGAGGCTGGCCCACCGGTGCAGGAACCCGGTCAGTAGGCAGGAACTTTGTCTCAGAGGTTTGGCCAGCAGCAGGCGTAGCAACTAGCTGCTCAGACATGGGGTGGGACAAGGCAGGAAGCATTATAGCCAATGGTGTCCATTCACGGGTCTACTGCTAATTATCTGACAGTGCTGAGTCGGGGTTACAGCCTCTGATAGTGGGGCATTAGCTGCAGTTCCCTCATCTGATCCTGCAGTGCAGTGGTGTAGAGGGTAAGTCTCTCAGCTGGCAACCTTGTCCGCTGGGTTCAAGACCTATGGTTCCTGACAGCTAGAAGGTTGGTGGCTATGAGATGAGGCCCTGAGAATTGCAAGAATAAAGCTCTAAGAAATCGCATCTCTTCCTCTCTTAGATATAAAGATTATACGTTAATATATTTAACATGTTTTGACTCATACTCATGGCAGTGCCTTGACTACATTAAAAAATGATACTGTACATGGACTGTTTCTGTTTGATAGTCGTGTCTAATTAGAACTGTGTGAATAATCGATTTCTCTGGTTGCTGGGCAAGCCAAAAAAATCATTTTAGGTTGACTTCTCTTGGGGAAACAAAAAATAAAAAAATCATTTGGGGTCAAATAAAATGTTTAGTATGACCTGAAATGAATGGGTTTTATTATTATTATTTATTAATTATTATTAATTATTTCAGTTTTGGGCATCTTAACCACTTTTTTTTTTCATTAAAAGCAAAGGAAAGTTGGAAATACCATTCATGGAGGGAGAAAGAGGTGGTACTGTAGAATACCATGGTTAGAGTGCTTATTGGGCATGTGAGAGACCTGCCTTCAAGTCACTACTCTGCCTAATTCAGAGATGTTCAGAGGAGTGCCCTAACCTTTGGGCTATAGGAAGATTCTTGAGTGGAGCTGCTGAAGCTGTTCCACTTCATATACATAATACTAAATATGTATTGGGTCAGAGAGTGAGAATGACTTTATAGCCCGGTGGTTAGGACACTCACCTGCAACATGGGAGAACCAAGTGCAAATCCCTGCTCCAATGACTATTAATGTACTTGCCACAAAATGAAACAGCTTTATTTTCCCCTTTAAATATTATTAATAAGAATTAATTAATATTAATAATAAAAAGTCTACTCTTCCATAAAGATGGCCAAGCTGGTGTGAGAGGCTGTCTTTCCGCTATATGTAATTAGAACCTAATTTTCATAGGTGCTGAGTGTCCACAACTCCCATTGACTTTAACTGGAATTCTGGGTGCTCAGTGCTTCTGAAAATTGGACTCAGTGTATTTCAACCAACTCCACTGGAGATGTTATACATGAACAAAAATATGTTAAATGAAAAAGTGTGTATACTTAAGGTTTATGGTGTTTACAATTCAGTGGCTGTGAATGGCAAGAACTGTGCTATGTAATATTGGTAGCAGCATGTGCAAGCTGTACAAAAGAGACTCATAGGTTAGTAAATCCGTGCTGGATTTGAATAATAGTGCAACTGATTACATTACATTTGTGTTGTGAATTTGCTTATTGATTGGTTTGTAATTTACAGAGCTGTCCCTGCGTAGGGCGAATTGGGGCAACCACTACCGGTCCCGCTCTTTTGGGAGCCCTGTGGGCCAGTGCAATTAGCAGGCATGCTTGGTCCCAGAAGACATAGGCGTGGGAACTAATGGTGTGTGGGGAGGGGTCGTGCTGCAGCACCCCTGAGCTCCCAGCTGCTGGCCCCGTGTGCCTGGGGCTCTGCCGCCCACGTTTTAATGCAGCGAGTCCCCTACCCCGGCCAGAGCCCTGAGCTGCCATAGCTCTAGAGCCAACAATAGCCCCGCGGTAGGCACCGGCAACTGCCAGCAGCAGCAGGGGGCACAGCACCAGGCTGGATCCATCCTGCTGGCCTGGCCGCCGATGCAGAGCAGGGCCCCTAAGCCGGTGGGGGCTGATTTGTCCTGGCCTCGCACCCCCCTAAGGACGGCCCTGCTAATTTACATATAGCTTTAATTGCTAGTAAATCACACTTTCTTTTTTGATGGAGCAAGTGCTTGGGATATATTACTCTTGGCAATTTACAACCCTATCCTGCAGACCTTACAGAAGCAAATAGGAGTTTGGTCTGTGTAAGGTCTGTAGGATTTGATCTGTTGTGGGCATTAAAGTAGAATATACTTTGAAATGTGTTAATACTAAAGACCACAAAAATTCTCTTAAGGCTCAGGGTGAAAAGAGTGAAAGAATGTACCTATCCTTAAGTGATGGAGAATCATTTTTAAACCACCAGCACTTGAATGATTTTCCAGTCTGTGTAGTTTGCAAACTACCTTAATTTTAAGTGTTAAGTCGTGAGTGAAATTAGCAAGTAGTGACACAAAATGTTATCTGAAATGCCTTTTTTTTTCCCCTCTAATAAGATGCCTCTGAAGGAATTTTCAAAAGGATGCCTTATTCTTTGCTGTGTGTTTTAGGATCCAATTAATTACAAGTTTCATATGACATTTCAATGAAATCTTTGTGCCATTTTCTTAGGAAAAACACACATTTGTTAGGGAATTATTTGTGAGACAGTTCACCAGCCTGTCTTTTGCAGTTGCACTCACTTCACTGAATATCAAAAGTATTCATTCCCAAGAGGAGCACAGTCAGGTAAAGAAGTAAGCACTTTATGCTCTGATGCACTCTGCTTATTCACACTAAAATTGACTCTCAGCAAAAGAAGAAAAAAAAAAAAAAAAAAAAGAGAAGAACATGTTCATGTTCTTCTTCCACTTTCAGTCGCACAGAATTCTTAATCATTTTAAGACTTGTTTTGTTATCTGTGAGAAGGACACCAAATCGTTTCATCATTCCTTATCCGCTATAACATTTTCCAATCTATGTTCCACTCCTTTAGTGTAAGCACCACACTAAGGCATATTTCTGTCAGGTCAGTACAGAGCTTCCTAACTTCTCTTCATAAGAAGTGTGTAGTGCAGTTGTAAATGTCACAGCAATGCAGAAAATGCAAGACATCTGTCAATTACAGCTCTGGAATCTTTATAAAGAAGAGAATTTCCTTTTTAAGTATTATTTTGTCATGAAGTATTCAACTATTTAGAAATGTCTTCTTTTCCTCCAATGATGTATTTCTATTATGGCACTAGCTCTTTTCATAACTTCGGTTGATTAACGATTCTCATGTCCTAAATGTGTTGAGAGAGCCATGATCTTTTACTTGACATGTGTGCATGTAATTTCACCTTTGTCCCTGACACAGCCATCTGAAACAGCCTGGCTTTATAATTAGAAGCTCTTTGGAGGGCACATTCTATTTTTGTCATTTTAAAAGTGAGTTATTGATGATGGGAAAGTTTACTTTTGAACAGAGCCTTTTCAGCATTGAGCTTCAATCCTGAACTCAATAAGAATCAAGGGCATTCAGCACTTGTCAAATCAGCTACTTTATATTCTGCTGTTAGATAGTATGTGCCAACCATTGGTTGGAAGTGGTGGTTTGAAATATTTCTAATGAGTGCCACAAATTAGTTGCTCGTATTGGCACTTGGGCAACTAAACAACAGTTTTAGTTGCCTACATGTAGATTTAGGTGCACCTTCTGGAAAATTATGCTTCCCCTATGTAACATACTACAGTAGTAAAAACTAGCTCAAAATTAATGATAACTGTGTCCCAGTTTGGGCAGTTAATAACTTTCTTATATAATAATGGCATTCAACATTCCCTTTTTCTGTACCAACCCCTCTTGTCTGGTACTTTTAATAGTAAAATTCTCCAGGGTTAGCGCACGGATAACTACGTTCTTAAAATCATAGAATTGTAGCACTGGAAAGGCCACCAAATGTCTTCTAGTCCAGTCCCCTGTACTCAAGGCAGGACATTCTTCATACAAGTTCTTCATTCAGGCTGCTCTTTCTACTCTACAATAAATCTGATAAACATTGGTAGTTTTTGAAAAATATTTGCTGAACGGAGACTCACAAGTACAAAGTATGGATGGTTTGATTATCCAAATTAAGGTTCCAATCATGCAATGTTTTGCATGCAGATGAACTGCTGCACCCTCACAGAGCTCCAATGACTTTACAAAGCTGCAGGATCAAGGATTTAGGGCCCAATCCTGGGGGAAATTCTTGTGAATAGCTCTAATTAAATGTAAATGGGAATATGCAGGATCTGACCATTATTTAATACATGCTTCAGGTTTTAGAAGAGATGAACTGTGATACATTTACCAATAATCTGTAAAAATATATCCTGTGGTATTTTATTTGTGTTAAATTTTTAGCAAATCAAGATTTTGTTGCTATAACAATATATGCCTCTTAACAGATTTATGTATAAATCAACTAATGCAAGTTTTTGGATGTCTTATAAAGTGGGAGGTTGTGGGTTCTAGTTTCTTGCCAGTGTTAAGTGGTTCATTTTATATGTCAAACTTTGCAATAGATAACTCAGTGAGAATATGAGGCCAATAGTGTTGAACTAGCTCTGGCTACAAACCCTAGATTTCTCATCCAATCTTGGGCATATTTAGCTGGAAAATAAAACAATAATGTGCTGTCTATGTGATAGTACAGGGAAATTTTTATTTTAATTCATTTTGTACTAGTATAAAACAAAACTGCCAATCTTTGGTCCTAAAATTTATTAAAATTAAAACCTACCAAAATCTAACATTAATAGTAACTTTTAAAAAACTATTTGTGAAGTTTTAACAGGTTTACAAATCCTTGCATGTAAATATCAGAAACAGGACAATAATCATTAAAACAAGGAGACTTTGTACAGAGAAATATAAAGTGACAATCATCAGAACTCTCTATTTAACAGTGTATTACCACATTACAAAGGGTAATGCGTCTTTACCCTACCCATGCTGTTTCTAGTGATTTTTTTTTTAATTGAAATCTCTGATTACATGCATTTATCAGATCAGGCATTTCTATTAAATGTTAATCTTTTTAGAAATGTAAATTAAAACTGCTATTTCAACACTTTTTTGCAGCTGTGCTAATGCGTGAATACTAGAAAATTAAATGATCCTGAAAATGACACCCCCTCCCAAACTGGCTAGTCTGTTTTTTTAAAAAGAATGTAATTAATTGTTCAGTGTAAATATGATTAATTTAAAAAAAACCAAAAACATAATGCTCCATCAAGGCTGTATGGTTAAACCATCAAATGTCAGGAAGTACCAAAGTTAGGTTGACCTTTCCCCATGTGCATGTGCATTGCAATAACCTTTACCTAAATGATCTCACATAATTCCTGAAATCCAGTATCTTCTGTAATTCAATATAGTTAATTTTGCTACAGCTTTATACATGTAGCATCTTGGAATATATTGTTTTCATTTTTGTATGTTAATTTCATTGTCATATTTTTCCAGAATATCTTTATTAACTTAAATCCAAAGTCTTCCTTCAGCTACAACCTGTAACTCTCTTTGAGTTCAATGAATTGTACATGCAGAGCAAATATTTTATTATTGTGGTATTGCCTACTGTTCCTCAGAGAAATACACAGAGAGAGATTTAAATGTTGTAGGTTTTTTTTAAGATTTCATCTTTCAGTATGTCTCGTATTTGGAAGCATATCTAATTAGTATTTTTCATGTGACCTAACTTCAAACTTTCATAATGGTGGTTAGTGTAGTTTTGTGTTTAATTTCCTACATTCCCTCCTCCTTCTCTTTCTAAAAGAAAGAAATAGATGGGATTGCAGGAAAGGAGAGGAGAAAATTGACACAAAGGTGAGAGCTTCAGTCTCCAAAGCTTCCGAGCACCAGTGCCTTGGCTGGATGCCTCCAGAATTCAACCTTTAACCAAGACCATGAGAACACAGCCACCCTTAAATGAGGCCTGTTGAGTACCCAAGAAACTGTGTCCTTTAATCTTAATTTAGCAGCCTGTGCATTTAAGACTAGAGTTCAGAATTTCACACATATTACACTGGTTTAAAATAAATCAAACTCCTTAGCTAAATTTATACAATTTAGCCTGATACGCAGCAGTTATTACTGTTCACTATCAGTAGCTTAAATTAGTTTGGGAGAGATTGCAACAGAGCAGCCATCCTGATATCCTGCGTCCCAATTACATAGAATATGTTGTAATGGTATTTTACACTTATGTAGCACCTTTTATCCCAAAGTACTTTTATTTAATGTATCTATAAAAATATAATTACACAGCTCCATGGAACTTCAGTAGCTGACATGGTAGCCATCCATGCTCAAGGTACTGCAGAGCAGTGGGAAGAGGAGAAATTTCTCAGCATGAGAAAGGGGTAAATTCTTACTCTGACAGGACTGTCAAGCATTACACATCTCACATGATATTAATGCATATGGCAGCCCTGTAAGGCATTCATTCCAGCAGCCCAGCTGGATCCTCATGTTGCCAACTGGAGTGCAGGCAAATGGGGTAGTTGCATCTCTGTTTCCCCTCTTGCTGATCCCCCTACTGGATCTCTGCATGGAAGGAGTAAGAGGAGATGGTGGCAGTGGGTAGCTGGCTAGTAGTGACATAAAGTAATGGCGATTAATATTGCCTCCAGACTTCCCATCCAGACCCCAGCTACCTTTGCAAACAGTACCTAGCCAGATCTCAGCCCGGTGAGAAACCCCAGTTTCTCTCCCAGACAGCATCCAGGACGAACTCCACTTTCTGTTCTAGACACGCCAACAGCATCCGGTTCCCATCAGAGAGAACCCAGACATCCACAGCAACCTTGGCATCCTTCAAACACCCTTCAGCACTCATTGACGCAAGCATCCCAGACCCTCACCAGTACCCCAGATATAGCTGCCAAGCTTTGTGCAGCTTCATGTCCTAATCTCTACCATTCCTTGATCACTGTTATTGACCATAAGCTGAAATATCCACACACTGCCAAGCGAGCCTCAGCTTCTTTGCCTTAAAAAATAAAAATGAGTCATCCTGATTAGTTTTGAGTTATTGGCTACATGAAGGCTAAAGGATAGATTCTATGAGGAGTCTGGAAAATTTGCACTAGTCTTCCAGTTTAAATGTATCCTAAACCTGGTTGATCTGACCAGTGGAAGAGCCTTCCTCTATTGGGGAATCCTCTGATGGTGTAAAGATATGTTGCCACATACCCCAGAACATCCTTGCAACTTGCTGATCCCCTGCTTATTTAATGTGTGGCAGGAGATTGGCCTGGCAATGTAAAAGCCAACGATCAGGGGGCAACAAGAGTAGCATAAAGCCACCTTTTCTCTGTCCCCCCTTCAGAGACCCCTGTTCCTGTTTGAGCCCCTTCAGGATCAGGGCCTTAGTTTCAGATCACACTTGGGATTAAAATGGTTAAAATGTATCATTTCATATTATACATACACTCATGCAGATTTTTCAGACAGCTACAGCTATTTTACAACTGATTTTTCTAAAACTCAGCAGAGCATGCATTATACCCTGAGAATTATATTCATGTCAAATTTCAAGAGTTAGCTGTTACAACCGTTCCTTGCCCCTCCCTGAAACTAAGCATGACATTTTTTTGTTAGATGGGAAAGCTCTTGCCTTACTCAAAAGTGGGTGAATGGGTCTGACACAGGTAGAGGCACTGCCTCATTCTGGTGCAACTCCAGCTATGTTTCCTTGCACAGATTCTCCCTTGCACAGATGCTCAGGGCTATAGGAGAGGCTGTTGGAGAACTGAAAGAAGGAGAATGTGTGTGGCAAGAAAGGACTCCACACCCAGCTGTGGAGGGCTGGATGTTAAGTTTGATTTGTTAATAACTTGGTTTAAATTACACCAAGGAAGATTTTCTCCTGCAGTCGAGTGTTGATTCACCTTCCAGTTTGAAGAGTTCTGCTCTAACTTAAAAAAACAAATCACTTTTTGTGAGACCAATCTTGGAAAATGTTGGTACAACGGGTGTAAGCTGAAACAAATTAACCCACTGTTTCCAGTTATTTATCATGGACACTGCATTGGAACCTTAACTATAGCTTCTGCTCAGGTTTAATAAAATGTGTAGCTTTGGCATATTTTTTATTTTATTTTTTTAAGTAAAAAAAAAAAGAGATAACCAAAACAGAAAATAAAAATGCTTCAGGCAGTTATCATACAAGATGCCATTGCCAGAGTCTTAGTTCTACATCAGACTAAAATACCTTGTTGATTGTATTGTGTGGAATGCCTCTGGTCCAGAAGGAGTTTTAGTCTTTTATTCCCCTGTAAATCCAAAGTCCTCAATCAGTTTTTCTTCCAGTTGGATGATATTCTCATTCACAACAAGGGCCATATTCCGCAACATGTTGTTGTATGAGGCATGTCCATATTGTGCGAGGTAAGTGAAACACTGCCATAGTGTGAGTGTGTCTTTAGAAATACTATATTTGGGGGTGGTGTGCAGGAGGGCTTTGTAATGCCTTAAGTTACTTCCCCATACTACATACAGAGTTATAAATAAAAGCTCACGGCAACATGGAAAATTGTTCAGCCAGAATGCATACGCAGAGGGCCCTAATTTGTAAATAGGGCGCAGACTTGGAGGGATGGGGAGAGACATGCAGTATCTCTCCCAAACGCTAAGGGAATCCAGTGGGGGATTAACTCTTCCGTGGCCTTTCTGTCACATTCTAGACGCCGAAAGTACTGCACAATACACATTTCCTTCGGTGAAATAGAATGATAGATCTTCTTGTAGAGTGCAATTCTATTCTGAAAATGATAATGCAGGGTGCAATATTGATGGTGTCTCAATGTTGCTAGAGAAGACTATACTTAATTTACTCCCAGCCCTGCACACTGAATTTAGGGTCTACAACTCATACTGGGTTCTTTTAGTCTCTTATTGATAAGATTTCGCATTCACATAGTGTTTACTCTGGACAGAATTAGTTCATCCTCACAACATCCCTGTAAATGCCCCCATTTTACAGATGGAAAACAGACTGAAATGTGAAGTGACCAGCCAAAGGCCACAGTAAGCCAGTGTTAGAATGTGTTTCTCTCTGCGAAACTGACTTTATACATCAACTCCAGCAATAAAAATTATGCAGGTCAAATTAGGCCCTTATTTGTAACTCTGCTATATTCAATGTTTTTTGCACATGTGTAACCAACTGAAATTTAACCAGGAAGTTCTAGAATCCATCTCTCTCTCTTTCTCTCTCTCAGTTGTGTTAGCTCTGCAGAGATAACAGGAGTAAATGTAATAAAACTTTGGTTCTACAGACAGCCAATATGACTCTTCATACACACAGGGAGCCTCTCAAGTAAAAATCTGCCATTTTAATACAATCACTTTTCAGAGTACAGCTGCACATTGAGAAACAAACATAAAGCTGTGATTTAATTTTGAGACACTGCGGAAAACAACTTCCATTTTATATTACTGACTAGAGAATTTTGTATTTCCCTTGCTGGTAGTATGAAGTCGGTAGAAATGAGAAGCCATTACTTGAATGGAGGCTCTTTCCCTTCTCTAGCGAGCAGTATGGGCATGGTTCACAAAGTCTTTAGCCTCAAACCAGTAAAATGTTAGTTGTTTTTATGCATTTTATATATCTTGTCTGGTACATTTTCTATAAATTATGTTGAAATCAGAGACTGGATAGGATTTCATTACACTGAAACTTGGCTCCACTTTTCTATTCATTCTGGTCTCTCTTTCTCATGCTGTGGTGCTGTCTTTGACCTTCTGCACAGAATCCTGTGTCATTCTCAGCAATGTTTTGCAGTACACACATTGGCATTGTTTTACTAACACTTTCCATACTTGGCAGACCTTGCATTCACAGCATTCCAATTTTTTCTGTTTTCTTTGGTTCTGTGTAGTCAGTGTCACTAGAGATAATTTGCTTTATCAGCAATTCAATTTTTAAAACATTTTCAAAGTTGTTTTTTCCAGTCCTTTTCCAGTTTTTCATTTATCTTCATTATTGGACATGTTGCTTTACTTTGTCATGGCTTCCAGTTTCTTCCCACTGAACTGTGCCATGCATATTTCTTTCCCACTGAGTCTGTATACAAATAGTAGAGCTTTCATCATCAGTACATGCTACACTCAGCGTGCATACGCAGTTCAACTAGAAAGGCCCATTGGCAATACAACAAATCAATTGATTAACAAGAAATAAAATGCCAAACTCTGGTTTTCATGACTCCCAAAGCTCTCAGTAGGCTATTAGGAGCTGAATAATATACACAAAGAGAGGCACAAGTTCACTCTTTTATTCTGAGGCATAAGCATCATAACAGTTGCATGTATGGAAAGCATAGTAAGCCACCTACAAAAACTGGATTTTCTTCTCACTAACACTACTATACCCACCCACTCCAAACTAGCAAAATAAGCTAACATGGCCCACTACATTTTATAACAGAATGAAAGAATCATTGCAATGAATGGCAAACTGAACAACAAAAATGCTACAGAGTGCTAACCCCGAAGTATACTTGCCAACTCTTTGGCTATGAGAAGTTATCTTGTTCATGCTGTACTAGCCTGTGTGTGGAAGTTGGCATGGAAGGAGTTAGGTTGTGTTGGGACATGCCTACAGTTGCTCTGGTTATGCTCCCACATGCCACGTAGGTCTGTCTCGCCAAAGAATGACAAAGAGCTGTGTTTAGAACCGGAGGGGTAGCCGTGTTAGTCTGGATCTGTAGAAGTGACAAAGGGTCCTGTGGCACCTTATAGACTAACAGAGGTATTCGAGCATAAGTTTTCGTGGGTGAATACACACTTCATCGGATGCATGCAATGGAAATGTCCAGGGGCAGATATAAATGTGCAGGGAAGAGTCAGGCTAGAGATAATGAGGTTAGCTCAATCAGGGAGGGTGAGGCCCTCTTCTAGCAGTTGAGGTGTGAATACCAAGGGAGGAGAATCTGCTTTTGTAATTGGCTAGCCCTTCATAATCTTTGTTTAATCCTGAGCTGATGGTGTCAAATTTGCAAATGAACTGAAACTCTACAGTTTCTCTTTGGAGTCTGGTCCTGAAGTTTTTTTGCTGCAGAATGGCTACCTTTAAATCTGCTATTGTGTGTCCAGGGAGATTGAAGTGTTCTCCTACAGGCTTTTGTATATTGCCATTCTTTATATTGGATTTGTGTCCATTTATCCTTTTGCGTAAGGACTGTCCAGTTTGGCCGATGTACATAGCAGAGGGGCATTGCTGGCACATTATGGCATATATTACATTGGTGGATGTGCAGGTGAATGAACCGGTGATGGTGTGGCTGATCTGGTTAGGTCCTGTGATGGTGTCCCTGGTGTAGATATGTGGGCAAAGTTGGCATCGAGGTTTGTTGCATGGATTCGTTCCTGAGTTAGAGTTATTATGGTGCAGTGTGCAGTTGCTGGTGAGAATATGCTTCAGGTTGGCAGGTTGTCTGTGAGCGAGGACTGGCCTGCCTCCCAAGGCCTGTGAAAGTGAGGGGTCGTAGTCCAGGATGGGTTGTAGTGCCAATGCCTGAGATGATGGGGCGTCCATGATTCACCAAGATCCACAAACCTGGACATCCTGGATGCCCCATCATCTCGGGCATTGGCACTCTCACTGAAGAACTGTCCGGATATGTGGACTCTCTACTCAGACCCTATGCCACCAGCACTCCCAGCTATCTCCATGACACCACTGATTTCCTGAGAAAACTACAATGCATTGGTAATCTTCCAGAACACACCATCCTAGCCACCATGGATGTAGAGGCTCTCTGCACAAACATCCCACGCACAGATGGAATACAAGCTGTCAGGAACAGTATCCCTGATGATGCCACAGCACAACTGGTTGCTGAACTCTGTGATTGTATCCTCACACACAATTATTTCAAATTTGGTGACAATATATACCTCCAGACCAGTGGCACCGCTATGGGCATCCACATGGCCCCACAATATGCCAACATTTTTATGGCTGACTTGGAACAATGCTTCCTCAGCTCTTGCCACTCACGCCCCTTCTCTATCTCCTCTACATTGATGACATCTTCATCATCTGGACCCATGGGAAATATACTCTGGAAGAATTCCACCACGATTTCAACAGCTTCCACCCCACCATCAGCCTCAGCCTGGACCAGTCTACATGGGAAGTCCACTTCCTAGACACCACGGTGCAAATAAGCGATGGTCGCATTAACACCACCCTAAACCGAAAACCCACCGACCGCTATGCCTACCTACATGCCTCCAGCTTCCATCCCGGACACACCACACAATTGTCTACAGCCAAGTGCTGAGGTACAACCATATTTGCTCCAACCCCTCAGACAGAGATCAACACCTACAAGATCTTCACCAAGCATTCTCAAAACTACGATACCCGCATGAGGAAATAAGGAAACAGATCAACAGGGCCAGATGTGTACCCAGAAGCCTCTTGCTGCAAGACAAACCGAAGAAAGAAACCAACAGAACTCCACTGGCCATCACTTACAGTCCTCAGCTAAAACCTCTCCAGTGGATCATCAGTGATCTACAACCCATCCTGGACAACGACCCCTCACTTTCACAGGCCTTGGGAGGCAGGCCAGTCCTCGCTCACAGACAACCTGCCAACCTGAAGCATATTCTCACCAGCAACTGCACACCGCACCATAACAACTCTAACTCAGGAACCAATCCATGCAACAAACCTCGATGCCAACTTTGCCCACATATCTACACCAGGGACACCATCACAGGACCTAACCAGATCAGCCACACCATCACCAGTTCATTCACCTGCACATCCACCAATGTAATATACGCCATAATGTGCCAGCAATGCCCCTCTGCTATGTACATCGGCCAAACTGGACAGTCCTTACGCAAAAGGATAAATGGACACAAATCCGATATAAGGAATAGCAATTGTGACAGACCCAGACAAGTGGGGTACAGAAGTCTGACAGAAGGCAAATATACTGGCCATTGGATGAATAGTTTTCTGTTCCCTGAGTGACCAGAGCAGGGGCTGCACTAGAACAAGCAGGAACTTTCTGGAACCAATTTAAGGCAGGCAGGCTGATTAGGACATCTGGAGCCAATTAAGAAGAACCTGCTAGAATCAATTAAGGCAGGCTAATCAGGGCACCTGGGTTTAAAAAGGAGCTCCCTTCAGTTTGTGGTGTTGCGTACGAGGAGCTGAGAATAAGAGGCACACAAGGAGTTGAGAGTGAGAAGAGTTGAAGGACTGAGGAGTACAAGCATCAGCAGACCATCAGGAGGAAGGTCCTGCAGTAAACATAAAGAACGTGTTGGGCGGACGCTGTAGGGAAGTAGCCCAGGGAGTTGTAGCTGTCATGCAGCTGTTACAGGAAACCCTATAGACAACTGCAATCCGCAGGGCCCTGGGCTGGA
Source organism: Macrochelys suwanniensis (assembly GCA_033296515.1). Lineage (NCBI taxonomy): Eukaryota > Metazoa > Chordata > Testudines > Chelydridae > Macrochelys > Macrochelys suwanniensis. The sequence goes on along the minus strand of CM065778.1, from coordinate 115,037,516 downwards.
ACCCGGAGTAGAGGGCAGGCCCGGGTTCCCCCCAAACCTCCCAACTCCTGATCAGACACAGGAGGAATTTGACTGTGGGTTCTACCAGAGGGGAAGATCTCTGAGGCGATCAAAATCCGCCAATAAGCGCAGGACTCACCAAGGTAGAGGAGGAACTGTGTCACACAATATACAAAAGCCTGTAGGAGAACACTTCAATCTCCCTGGACACACAATAGCAGATTTAAAGGTAGCCATTCTGCAGCAAAAAAACTTCAGGACCAGACTCCAAAGAGAAACTGTAGAGTTTCAGTTCATTTGCAAATTTGACACCATCAGCTCAGGATTAAACGAAGATTATGAAGGGCTAGCCAACTACAAAAGCAGTTTCTCCTCCCTTGGTATTCACACCTCAACTGCTAGAAGAGGGCCTCACCCTCCCTGATTGAGCTAACCTCATTATCTCTAGCCTGACTCTTCCCTGCACATTTATATCTGCCCCTGGACATTTCCATTGCTTGCATCCGATGAAGTGTGTATTCACCCACGAAAGCTTATGCTCGAATACCTCTGTTAGTCTATAAGGTGCCACAGGACCCTTTGTCGCTTCTATGTTTAGAACATATCCCAGTATGTCTACTTCGTGGGACAGCTACTGAGCTTGAACATTTGTTTTTCACCACTTACCCAGCAGGAAAGAATATTTGTCCATTAAAAATACATTAATGCTTAATTTATTCAAATACAAAGAGCTATATTTAAAATATTTAAAATGTAATTAAAATTCAGAGTTATAGATGTATTCTAGGTGACGTCTGTCACATACATTCATGTGTTTCCTTTATGCATAAAGATAGGTTAGCGTTTCCTTTATTTCCAGTACATTCTTCCCCTACCCACCTTTTGAAATAGGAATTTAAAAAGGAAACCAAGTGAGAACTGTAATTTGAATATTGTAAGTATTAAGTCAAAATTGAGGTTTAAGGGTACAAGCAATAAATTATTTAAAGTATTTGTGTTCTAAATCTCATTATAAGATTAAGTGTGTGTGTGAGAGTGAGTGAGTGAGAGTGTAAATTGGGACAGAATCTCTGTTGCCCGAGATATTCAATGAATCACCCATGCTATTCCAAATATGCTTTTCATATTTCAGATACAATTCACAAGATCTTGTATGTCTTATCATTTCTGTTTTGCTATCGTACATGCACCTTGTCATCATGTACTATTATAGAAGGGCCCTTTAGCAGTATTCAAACTCACGACCACAGCATTTAATGTACAACCTAGCTGATTTCTGTTCCATCTTTAGCTATGGTTTATAATACAGAGCAATCTGGAATTTAGGATTTGATAATGGTCATTTTTAATAGAAAGAATACAGCGTTCAGTCAACAAAAAACTGTTTTTCCGCCAAAATGAGGTAGGGAAATAAAAGATGTAATTATTATAATGATGGGTTAGACCTTAGAATGCATTGTGTAATCAGTGATTCCTGTGGTGCTGCACTGCAATCATTGTTTAGTGCTGACAGAAGAGATAAGATAGGAGATTATTGTAAAATACTTTAACTCTTGATCTAAATGCCTGTAGCAGAATCACACTTCTTTTCCTGAATTTTTGCAAGGTGGGCAGGTTTGTTTGGAAAGAGAGCCTACGAAGCAGAACATTTTTTTTAATGATTGGTTATAAAACCTCTTCTTTGGTAGTTATCTGTAAATATTTTTAAATCTCATTTGCCTTATAAAACTCAGCAGTGGGGCTGTAACAGTTTGGTGCAACGTCTTCATAATACTAGTCTAACAGATTTTTTTTATTATATACTTATCTGTGTCTTCAATAATTATTTAATCAATGAATAAATTGTGCTAGGGCCAGGATATGATTATCCTAGCATTTTTGTAGTTCTATTAAGTGCTATCAAAGCACTGTACAAATATAACTGGAAAATAACTAAGAATAGACCCTTAAACAGCTTTTGAATAAATTCTTTCCTGTTGTGTGCTTTGCTTAAAGTGTACAATTTGAAAATATGGGTATTATATCGGTAAATAAGCACTTTAAATTATACACATTTCCAAAATTGAGGGATTGACAGATTATAGTTTTAGAAACAAGTGTCTCCATCTGCACTGCTCCTATTGCTATGCAGACGTTTTATGACTCAGTATATAGTATCTAATCCTGAGACACTCTTTCATGGTGAATAATCCTTGCATCTGTGATTAGTCTCTTTGAAGTCAATGAGACTTTTTGCATAAGTAATAGTTGCAGGATTGGGCTCAGTCATTTGAATCAAGATTATTGCCAAGAGATAGCTAAGGATTAAAGATACCAATCATTTTTCCAGAGACATCCTAAGAATGAAAAACAGATGTTGTAAAGCAGTACTAAAATGGGTCTTCCATGCTCTGCAAATGACATAATTCACAAGCGATTAAATCAGTTTCAGTTCAAAAATGGGTGTGCACAATTTTTTTGTCAGGTTGGTCAAACCAAAAATTTACATTCTGCAAGAGTTCATAAGGTTATAAGGATGTCCTAAAAATTAGCAGTAAACCAGTAGCAGGTTCCATTCAGCATCACTTGGCATGTCTCCTCATGCTTTCAAGGGTTTGTAAATAACAAGAAAATGAACATGGCATGTTTGATGTCAAACAAAAGATTTTCTCCTTTTTTGACATCCAGCTGTAAACAAAGGTTTAGTTTGTTTGTGGTCTTTAAAAAATCTGTTCAGAATATTTGGTGCTTATTTCATTTCTTATTTTGGTCTGATTCCCAAGGCTGAACACCAAGGTATTAATAGAAAAGAGCATCTAAGACCAGCTGTGAAGGTGAAAGTAAATTCAAAGTATTGCTGTTCCAACATTAGTCTAAATCCATACGCCATGCAAGTTATTTAGCTTGATTTATGAAAATACCGATGTTATATTTCATGCTCTAGGTGCCTTTTGACACAATAGGTCAGTACACTAATGAACACTTAAATTCAATAGTACAATGTACCCTCAGTAAACAGTGATCACATTCACAGAAAGCAGCTTATGAATTAAGGATATTAGTTTAATGAATTGCTGTTACTGTAGTTATGGTGTGTTTAATTTGTGTGGATTCTCTTAGGTTACTTTTCCATGTTCTCTGATCATGGACGCTTACATTTTGCTAAGCTGTCGTTTCATTCAGCCAGGTCGCTGATCTCCTCCCATACCATGACTTCTGCTAATATGTACTACTTGACACCATGCAACCATGCAATATCCTCTTAGTGGTAGCAGTGCTATCTTTTGAATGAGTTGTTAAATTGGCTTCCTTTCTAATATCTCTTTTAACTGTTCAGATGTACTTTAAAAATCATATCATACCTTTTTTAAAAAACTCTAGGGTATATTCCAAGCAACCTAGTGTAAAAAATTCATGTCTGCACGCAACAGATACCATTACTACATAAATCACATTTCACCCACATTTCATCCCTACTGCACAGGGAGTGGGGACTAAACCCTTTTCTATAATGGCCAAAATAGACATCTACCATTTTACCAGGTAATATCAGCAGATCCATTAATCCTCTGCAGGCCAATTCCCAGAAGCAATATCATACAGTCATTCAAGTCCTGTGTATTACACTGCCTAAGTACATAAGACAAGTTCTAATTACAAAGGCAATCTATCAGTTATTACCGAGAGTACAATGGTGTTTGTTTACTTATACTGTTCCTCTACTACCAGAATTTAATCCATTTACCCTATAAAGAGTTTTGATATATCTTGAGTATGAAAGGTACCATGTAAAAGAAACTTATCTGACTTTAAGCAGTATCTGTCCTCCTTGCTGTCCAAGATATGCTTTACACTTCTTATTATTTAACTCTTATATTGTGGAAGCACCTTAAGTCCACAGTTGGGTGTGGCGTCATTGTGCTGGGTGCTGTGCAGACATATAACAATAACAGTCCCTGCCCCCAAAGAATTTATAATTCAAATGACAAGACAACAGGTGGATGACATAAACCAACAGGTCAGGGTGCGGGCAAGGGGGAGAGAAAGTAGCAACTCTAACAGAATGTGCACAGTTCTTAGCCATCCAAGTAGCAGTGACTGCGACTGACTACCTGCTTAGGAATTCTTAGGTTGTCGTTTTCTGTATGCATTTTGGCAGAAGTGAATTTTGAGGAGGGAGATCGGGGATAAGATGGTGGCTTTACAGATTTGATTGGGTCCTTTCCCTATTCACGAGGAGCAGCATCACAGGTAGAGAAAGTCACTTTCTTCTAACACCTAATGAGGATTAATATTAAAAAAATGAAAATCTTTTTATCCTTGGAGGTACTCTGCCTCTCTCTGGTTCACTACAGAGCTTCTGCCTAAATTACTTTCCCCATTCCTGTTCACCATTCCTGCGTGGCTTCCTGTTACAAATTTAAAGCAACAGTACATATATTTTTATAACACATAATAAGACAAGTGTTGGATTGGAACCCCCAGGGGAAGAGGTGATGAGATAGACCAAGAATAACATAGAAACGCACAATAGAAGGAAAATTGAAAGCTATCAGAATGACATGGGAAGATTGCAGTAGGAGACCGACAAAGATGGAAAGCAGTGATGAGGGCCCTATGTTCTGCATGGAATAGAGAGGCATGCAAGAGCAATATGAGTGTGTACAAATTATTAACATAGAATATGAAGATGCACAACTGTAGAGAGCTTAAAAGTATATGGGCTGGGGAAGGGAAACCAGTGCAGAGATTCAAGTGTGAGTGGGCATGGTCTTTAGCATAAATTGAAGTTCAGTAAATTAACATAATTTACCTTCAGGAGTTTAACTGTTGATCTCAAGATTCAAACTCCAAAAAATAAAAATTCTTATTTTAAGGATGTGTATGACGGAAACTTAGAAGAAACGGTGAAGTGTAGTTCTATGTAAAAACCCATTTACCTGAGTAAGCATGTGCAGCATTTGGATTTCCAGCCATGTCTTGGGGAAAACAGTTGAACTTGAAGGGTGAGAAATAAGGTGGAAAAGAACACCTGGGAGAGATGGGGATAGTATTAAACAAAGGTAGTGGACGTTTGCTGGTTTTGGGGGAGATAGAAATAATATAGAAACCAAGGTGAGAGGATTGTTAACCTGAGGGAGGGACATATATAGAATGTGGAGGAAAGAGTTTGTCAGCTGAAAATAAGAGGTGTGGAATAAGATACATTTTTGATGATTTTCTGCTTCCAAAGTTTGAGAACTTGTCTAGATATACAAAAATAGAAAATATTCTCAATTACATAATTATATGGCAAGAGAATATTGCCAAACATATGAAAGATCTTTTTTGGCCTCATGGAAGATCTCAGTGAAATGATTAATCCTTTCAGTATGATGCTGATGCATTACTAGTAAACTCATTTGACATGGTAAATTCTGTAGGATGCTGCCAATAAATAAAACCATTTGCATTTATTTCAGAAGGTGGTATAATTGAAGAGAATGTGTGAGGTTTATGCATAGTGCATAGCAAGTTATGAATAACAGCATGATAATCAACAACATGGAAATTATTATGAATGACATTGTTTTATTAGCATTAAGGGATTAACTGGCAAGTTAAAGTTTAAATCATTTTTGACACCCAGACCATCATACGTTACAAAAAGGACTTACATATTCATGAGATTGTGGCATTAGATTGTGTCAATGTGGTACGTTTTCCATGTTAATAGGAATTCCACATCTCCTTCTCTTCAAATGGCATTGAAAATTATCCCATTACGTTGACGGAATAAGATCAGGAGTGATCTAAGTTATCTGTCTATCTCTATGCATAGAGCAGGTTGTGCATTATAACTTTAGTAGTTGAAGTATATTTTAAGTGTGCTTTCAAAATTAGATGAACAGGAGGATCTACTAATGTTACTCATTGGCCTCAAACCTGCACTTGATTTACTACTATGTAATAAGAGGAAGAGGGTACAGGGAGCATAGCATGGGATGTGGTCTACGGTTTGGAGGGCATGTCTACCTGTGCATTTTGGTAGTTTCAACTTTCACTGATACAGAATTATGTCAGATTTATATTTAACTAATTTTATGTGCTTTGCGCAGAAGGCCAGGGATCTTGATTCTGCAAAAAGCCAATACACTCAACAGAATTGATCTGTAGCAATATTAGCCCCAACCTAATTAAAAATGAGATTACCAGTCCGTATCAGAAAGTTGTAGATCTAAGTGAGAAGAGGAAAGCCCATGCAAATAATCTTAACCTCACATCTTACAATATCCAGTTCTTGAGAATTTTGAAAAATTCTTTGCCATGAACATGCAACTCTAGTAAATTTCCTATACTTCACTTCACAAAAGGATGAAGGAGAGGCGGGAAAGATGAGGATAGCCATTTCTTTGTAGGTAACATTACAAAATAACCTTTCTAAACCACAATTTGTTGAACACACAGGTTATAATCCACACAAAGGAAGGATTCAGTGTAGTAGCCGTGTTAGTCTGTGTCAGCAAAATGAAAATAAGAAAGAAAAACTTGTAGCACCTTAGAGACTAACAAATTTATTTCAGCATAAGCTTTCGTGGGTTAGTACCCACTTCATCGGATGCATGGAATGAAACATACAGTAGACAGATATTTATACAGTCAGAGAAACATGATAAGGTGGAGGTGCATAGACCAACCTTAAGAGGCTAATTAATTGAGAGGAACCATAACAGCAGGGGAAGAAAAACCTTTGAAGTGATAAACAAGATGGTCACACAGGTGTGAATGAAGATCGTTAACTTAAGGGAAATAGATTCAATTAACGTAATGGCCGAGCCATTCGAGGTCCTTATTTAATCCTGAGGTAATGCGATCTAGTTTGCATATCAATTCGAGTTCAACAGTTTCTCTTTGAAGTCTGTTTTTGGAGTTAATCTGTCACAACACTGCTACCCTCAAGTCTGTCAGTGAGTGATTAGGGAGGTTGAAGTGTTCTCCTACTGGTTTTTGAATGTTATGATTCCTGATGTCAGATTTATGTCCATTTATTCTTTTGCGTAGAGACTGTCCGGTTTGGCCAATGTACATGGCAGAGGGGCATTGCTGGCACATGATGGCATATATCACATTGGTAGATGTGCAGGTGAATGAGCCCCTGATGGTGTGGCGGATGTGATTAGGCCCTGTGATGGTATCACTTGAATCGATATGTGGACAGAGTTGGCATCGGGCTTTGTTGCAAGGATAGGTTCCTGGGTTAGTGTTTTTGTTGTATGGTGTGTGTAACATTAACCAATAATATAACTCCTAGGAGACTTTTTATACCATCAGGATTTCATTCTTTTCACAAAACTTTTAACATTACATGTAGTTGGTGAAGCATATTAAATCCTTACAAATAAATATTTGGCAACATACAGTACATTTTGTGATGTCTTAACATTCCTTTGTATTGTTTGATCGCTTACTTGCTAATTCACCAAATTCAATATTCCCAGTTATTAGTGTGAAGTAGTAAGTGTAACAGATACTGTATAGAATTGCAAGGCTCATCTAATGAGTCATCCTGATGCGAGGTGCTAGAATCCTCCAGAAAGACACAAGGTAATTACTATTGAGTCATAATGCAATGTGCATCTTGTTTACTGTAACCAGGGAACAAGAGGGAGCTGGTGATGACCTCCTGAGGTCCCTTTCAGCCCTGAGATTCTATGATTCAAAACAAGGACACTGGACTTCAGAAAGGCAGATTTCAACTGACTCAGAGAAATAGTAGGAAAGGTTAATGGAAAGACCAGTTAGGAAGAAGAGGAGTTGAAGGGGGATGGCAGTTTTTAAAAGCTGTAATACTAGAGGCTCAACATCAAGCTATTCCAATGCAGAGGAAAGATAAGAAGAGCCACAGGAGGCCAATGTGGCTGCAAAAGGAGCTTTTTAGCTATCTAAAAACCAAAAGGGATACATACAGGAAATGGAAGGAGGGGCATGTCACCAAGGAAGTATACACGGTAATAGCTTTCCTGATTTTGTCCCTACACACTTGCGCGAAGTCAAACAATGAGTTACAGCTGGCAAGAAATGTTAGAAACAACGTATGTCAGACAAATACGTCAGACAAAAATATGGATCATGGATGGTGTGAATCTGTTGCTCAATAGAGAATGTGAGCTGGTAACAGAAGGTCATAGGAAGGCAGAGCTGCTGAGTGCCTATTTTGTTTGTCTTCTCACAAAAAAATGACACGTGACCGGTCAACTAGCAAAATTACCATAGACAATAGAGGGGAAGGGATGCGGATCAGGATAAGTAAAGAATACATCAGATATCTTCTGATGAATTTGAATGAATTCAAATCAGCGGGTCCGGATGCTATTCACCCAAGGGTACAGAAGGAATTAGCTGAAGAAATCTGAGTCACTGCCAATAATATTTACAAACTCATGGATGATAAGAGAGGTCCTGGAAGACTATAGAAGGGCTAACCTACTGCCCATCTTTAGAGAGGGGCAAAAAAGGAGGAGCCAGGGAACTATGGACCAGTCAGCCTGACTTTGTTACCTGTGACGCTACTAGAGCAATGTATCAAACATTCAATTTGTGAATACCTGGAGGCTGAAGCATGGCTGCTGCTAAGAACAAATCATGCCAAACCAGCTTGATTTTCTTCTTTAACTGCTGTGACAAAGTTCCTCCTCTACCTCGGTGGGTCCTGCGCTTATAAGCGGATTTTGCTTGCCTCAGAGATCTTTCCTTCTGGTGGAACCCACAGTCCAGGTCAACTCCTCCTGTGTCTGATCAGGAGTTGGGAGGTTTGGGGGAAACCCGGGCCCGCCCTCTACTCCGGGTTCCAGCCCAGGGCCCTGTGGACTGCAGCTGTTTAGAGTGCCTCCTGGAACAACTGCACGACAGCTACAACTCCCTGGGCTACTTCCCCATGGACTCCTCCCAACACCTGCTTTATCCTCACCACAGGATCTTCCAGCAGTATGCCTTCTCACTCTCAGCTCCTAGTGCCTCTTGCTCCCAGCTCCTCACACACACACCACAAACTGAAGTGAGCTCCTTTTTAAACCTAGGTGCCCTGATTAGCCTGCCTTAATTGATTCTAGCAGCTTCTTGATTGGCAGCAGGTGTTCTAATCAGCCTGTCTGCCTTAATTGTTTCCAGAAAGTTCCTGAGTGTTCTGGAACCTTCCCTGTTACCTTACCCAGGGAAAAGGGATCTACTTAGCCTAGGGCTAATATATCTGCCTTCAACCACTCTCTTGTAGCCATCTGGCCTGACGCTGTCACACTGCATAACTGATTTGGTAGATGGGGGAATGAGGTGGACATAATATACATGGACTTCAGCAAGGCTTTTGACACAGTCCCATTGGACATTCTGATGAGTAAGCTGGAGAAATGCAGGTTTGACAGCTACCACTGAGTGGATACATAATTGGTTAAACAACTGCAAATAAAGTAACTATTAATGGAATGATGTCGGATTGGAGGGAGGTCTCAAGTGGGGTTCCACGGGGAGCTGTTCTGTGTCTAGCATTCTTTAACATCTTTATTAATGACCTGGATGTAGGCATAGAGATCATACTGATCAAGTTTGCAGATGAGATATAACTAGGGTGGGGTTGCCAATACTGTGGAGAATAGAGCTAAAATTCAGAGGAATCTTGATAAATTGGAGAACTGGACTATAGACAACAATATGAAATTCGACAAATGTAAGGTGCCACACTTAAGGAAGAAAAACCAAATGCACAAATACAGAATGGGGGAAAACTGGCTTGGCAGCAGCACTGCTGAGAAGGATCTGGGAGTTGTTCTGGATCACAGCCTCAACATGAGTTAGCAATGCAATGCTGTTGCAAAAAAAGCAAATGCATTTTTAGGTTGCATTAACAGAGGCATAGCATGCAAGTCACAGGATGTGATAGTACCACTCTATTCGGCTCTAGTTAGGTTTCAGCTGGAGTACTGTGTCCAATTTTGGTCACCAAGGTATAGAAAGGTATAGAAACTGGAAAGGATCCAGAGGCGAGCAACAAAGATGATCAAAGGGATGGAATGAAAGCCATATGAGCAAAGGCTGAAAGAATTGGGGATGTTTAGTTTGGAAAAGAGAAGATTAAGTGGGGACATGATAGCAGTCTTCAAATACTTGAAAGGCTGCCATAAAATAAGATAAAGTTGTTCTCTTTTGCCACAGAGGGCAGGACAAGAGGCAATGTGTTCAAACTACAGCATAGCAGATTTAGATTAAATCTCATGGAAAAACTTCCTAACTGTAAGAACAGTAGGACAATGGAACTGACTGCCTCAGGAGGTTGTGAAAGCTTATTCACTGGAGGTTTTCAAAAGGAGGCTGGATAGCCATCTGTCTTGGACACAGGCGCCGCCTTTTGTTGGCGCCGCTGGGTGCTCCGGCCCTGCCCCTTCTCCAAATCTCCGCCCCCTCCGCCCCGAGAAAAATTGGTGGGTGCTGAGCACCCACCGGCAGCTCCCTGCCCGCCCAACTAAGTCACCTTCCAGGTTCCCTGCACAGCCAGAGGTGCCTCCGGCCACGCAGGGAACCCGGGAGGTGACTGAATTGGGCGGGTGCGCGCAGGGCTGCCGGGGAGCTGCCGGTGGGTGCTCAGCACCCACCAATTTTTCCCCGTGGGTGCTCCAGCCCCGGAGCACCCACGGAGTCAGCGCCTATGGTCTTGGATGGTTTAGACACTCAAATCCTGAATCTTGGCAGGGGGTTAGACTAGATGACCCTTGTGGTCCCTTTTAACCCTATGATTCTATATTATTGGCCTCTCATCTCTTTTGCATGTGCCTGGCTGTGAAATGAACATTTTATTTACTGCAGTATTTTCCGATAATCATATAATAGTCTTGCCTCAGCCTATTTAGAGATATTTGAGTTGCCAAAACTGAAAATATGATTAAATATATGTGGGTAGTTTTATAGGCAGACATTTTATTTAAGTGCTTTTAATATTGGAGTTGGTGGAAGCTAGAATTTTATACACTTTGTTCAATTTGCAATATATTATTCTGACTAAAACAGCTGGACACATTTAAATATTTAGCAAATCTGTTAGTTTAATCAGATGAATAACTACTCCACAGTGATCCACTGATTGTGAAGCTTTTAGTGGGCAGCAGGCTTGTAGTTTGAACAACCAATATTCTGAAGCATTCCATAGGTAGTTTTATCATTGACCAAAATATATTTCAAGATGTGCTACAACAAATGAACATGGTTTCATTTTGGCAGTTTTTGTAATATTTTTAAAGAACATTTTAGATGCACTGTAGCATTGTTTTTAGGTTGTAAGATGTCCTGTTTGTACTGTAAAAGACACAAATGTCAAAAGTACTGGATACACGTTGGTGAATCATCTGTGCCATGCGGTTTATGTCCATCACAGTAAATGAGGTTTGCTGACTGACGTTTTGGGGACTACTCAGATCAGCAAGGGGTTGTGTGTCTGCCTGCCCTGTAACCTTGAGAGCCTTTGTTTGTTTGTCATGGTTTGGATCCCTGACACCAGTAGTAGCCATCCCGCAAGCATGAGGTCTCACCTGCCCAGTTACTCTTTGCAGGGTGACTCCAACAGCCCTTCCAGTCCCTAGTGTCTCCAAATATTTCTTCTGTGATTTCTTAATTACCAGACACTCAGACTGTTCCCTCTGGTTCATCACCCCAGAAGGTGTGAAAACCTGACCCCAGTTATCAGCTCCCTTTGGCATAAACACTCCACACAGTTTGCACACCAGAGACCTGCTTGGGATAAAAATAAACAAAAAGTTTTATATAATAGAAAAATCACAGATTGAAAGGTGAAATCATCGGGGAAAGCTAACGCAAAAGTTGCACAGAAAATAAAGATAAAGACACAACCTCAGGCTTTACATTTTCTTAGGTAGAATGTCTTTTCTAATAAGAATTACCTATTGCCTTAAAACAATTTCCCAGCATATCCCCTAGTTGTAGGAGGGATCCACTGTTCTTGAGCATCCTCCTTTCTTGAGACTGTCCCCCAAGTTCTGGAAAAAAGCTTCAATCTCAAATCTGCTTTTTAACAGGCTTTTTTCTTTCTCTTCTCCACTCCCCACCTCCCAAATCCACCGTGACTCATGATTAATCAGAATGGGGAAATTCCTTCCTGATTTGATGTCCAGGAGTCAGGATATTCTTCTCAGTTTTGAGTTGTCTAAATGTCTTTCCATGAACTCTAGTAGTCCACCGTTGTCCTTTCCTGGACTGGACAACAGATAGTTACTTGAAACCTGTTGCATGTAAACAACTGGCTTGGCAGGTGCCCCTCTCTGCTTAACTGCTCACCGTCCTGCTGTGAGGTGTAGTTGAATTTGTGCCAGAGATTATGAGCACAATTTTCTATATACAAAAATACATACATTCATAACCAGTCTTGACCCTCAAGTTCAGAACATTACAGGCTTTCATAAAAGACCTTAATTGATATGTTTTTATTGTACAATAATACAATATGCAATCAGTTGGTTTAACTGATCATTTTGCGGGTTAAAACCTTCTGTTCTCCTCTTCGGGTGTCTGGACCATGATTGCCACACTGACTAAAGTTCGCTAGAATAGTTTTATTGGCTTTTCCACTAATCACTCAAACATACAGTCTACAGTATTCATGGTAAAAAAAAATCATTGCGTAGGAGGACATAATTTACTGGGCAAAAGAGGAATTTTGTTTTAGTCTGAGTAAATTTCCATCTGGCAGTCTCCAAGATGGTAAACTTTTTGTCAAGCATTTAAGGAGGAGAATTTCAGATTACCAGATTACTTTGAATGCATCCTTTTAACTCAAATATGTGGCAACATTTTTCAGAAAATGGAACTAAATCCAAAACCCAGCGTTCTCGGTTGTTGAAACTCCAGCTAAATACAACTTATTTTTTTTCTTTGCTGTTCCTCCTTCTCAGTGGTTGTGGCAACCATTGTATGTCTTTAATTTTTGTTAAAATTTTGTTAATTCTTTTTCAATACAGCTTTGCAAGAGTAATAATTTACATGTTCAAAGACAAACTTTCTAATTTGTCCTGTTTTGCTTTAATAATCAGCAATAACAACTGTTGTACAACAGCACTAACTTTATACTGAGCGTGGATGGCTATAACAATCTGTGGATTTAGCCATTGTGGTTGCCAGCTGATCGCATAGGTGAACTGTGAAGAAAACAAATTTACCTTTTGCTCCAAGTTATGGTTAAGCTAAAGGAGAGTTTCCATTGGAAGTGAGTTGTCTTAAGGGGTATGTCTTTTAAAGTTAGCTCCAGCAGACATAGACAATCATCAGCTGACAAACAATTCAGCAGGTCTGATTACAGATGGTCCTTGATAGGCAGCATCTTTAAGTTTAAGATGTGCACTTAAACATAGCTGCACTCTGTGCGTGCGTGTGTGTGTTTCACAAGTTGTAGAGAAAATACATTTTCCCCACAAAAAAACTGATTATTCATGCTAGGAACTAAGTAGTGGGACAAGTCATGATGAAGCTGAAGTTCAGTTCCTTGGAAGCTGCTATCCCTAGTTATGGGCTTGAGAAGCAGGTTCAGCCCCTCCACATCCACCTTAAATTGTGAGGAACACTGTATCTGTGTAAGCAGATCCAATAGCTCCTTCCCCAATTCACCCTCAACAGTTCCCTCTGCCTCAGCATATTTTGGGATGGTGAAGAGCCCATCTTCACAATGAACATGAAGCACAAAAGTCACCTTGGGCAGCCATTGTGCCATTGCTTCCTGGTAAAAGAAATGCAGAGGCAATGAATGAATTAACTTCAGAGAATCCCAATCAATGAAAGAGTAATAAGACAAACTCATGTGCAAGAGAATTCAGAAAAAATCTATTCTGTGCATGATGGGTGCAGTATTATACATGGTGTGTAGTCAGTATTGTATTTTTATTGCTTTATGCAAGAAAAGCAGTAGTAGGTGTAGAGTAGATATTTGACTGAATATTTTGTCCTGTGCATGAAAAATGTTTGATCTTATCTGAAAGTGTTAAATTGTAGAACACTTGATTTCTTCTATAATGCATGCTGACACTTGTAGAAATAATAGCTATTAACAAAATCCAAGCACTTTTTAAAAAGCACCCTATGGACTGTTTTTCATTCCTTAAATAACAGGAAAAAAATTTTTCTACAGCTGGGCCTTTGGAACTGCCTCTTTTTGAACTGATACCATCACAAAGGCAGGTGGTTTTTCATGGAGACCGCTTGCCATTTCAGTGCACTGCAACATACGTTGACAACGCTACCCAAGTACACTGGTACCATGATGGTCATCTTATTGAAACTGATGAAGAGAGTGGCATATTTGTGGAGGACAGCATAATACATGACTGCTGTTTAATTACACGGTAATGTATACACATTTTAGTTATATACAGTACTGCAGGCAGTGCGAACAAATGCAAAATAAGTAACAAGCCTAACAGGAATGTGCGGAAAGATGACTTTGATTTGGTGAAATGGAAGTGTTCCATATGCTTGGTGTTGAACCTTGAGAGAGAGGCATGGAATCATCCTATCTATACATGGATGCATATTCCTAACCCTCATTTTTCTAGTCTACATGCTACCATATTCAGATTAGAACTTGAAGAATCACTGAGAAAATGTTGGTGTCACTGAATTGCTCTGGAATTGGGAGCTAGAGAAAACTCCAAGATAGTGATTGGTGGTTCTAACACATAGGGTAATGAAAGGAAGGGAAAAAATTAAATAAAGTTTTAATAACTCAGTAACCTAGGAGAACTTTAACTCTTAGCTAAATCACTTTTTGCTGAGGACTACTTGAAACAGCAAAGTGGAATCCAGCTACAAAGAACTATAAATAGAAGAGATTGGATGGATTTACTTAGGATCCACCACATCATATACTATTATAATGGGTGTCTTACAGTTACTTTAGTTAGATAATCCTGTCTTTTGCATCTGGTTAGTATCTGTCTTTACAAGTTTCTACAATCTTAGATATGACCATCCTTGGATAGCCTCAGATGTGAAAAAAATGTTGAAAGAATAGAGTAGCATATAATTGAAGTAAAAGGCTGATTGAATACAAAACATATTTTAAAAATATCAACTAATAAAAAGGTTGTCTGATAGTGAACATACCATGTTGGCTTGTTCCTCTGTTTTGTCTTTTTTAGTTTTTCCCTCCCTTTATTTTTATTCATATATTTATTTTTGATTCCCATCATGATGGCAAAATATAGCTCTGAGAGCAACTAACCTATTGTAAATATCCTTTCAGCAGATCCCTGGCCAGTTTCCTTATGTGATCAAGAAGGACCAATCCTTCAAGGCTGCTTGTATTCTTTACCACCACCTTTCTCTGTCTAAACACAGTGAAAGTAACCATACTAATTTCCTTTTGGAACATCATTCATTTATTTCTACCTCAACCACTTTCTATTGATGTAATTTACCCAAAATGCTTCTTGAATGGTCAAACTAAGGTTATGGAAGGATTGTTTTGTGTATAATAAATGGGTGCCAAACCATTTGGGGCTTTCCTGCTTTAGTGATTTTTGCTGGGTCTCCTTATTGGCGATTTGACCCCATTTGGTTTTTGATAGATGGAGTGGTGTGGAAGCGATCTATTCTTTCATCTGTTAACTTGTAATAGCAATGTCAAGGGGTGTAATGGATAATGAACAAGAATATTATACCAATTAATATGTTAATGCCAAGTGTATGAGCTGGTAAAATGCTGCTAAATCACTTTAATTTAAGCATGTGCTAATTATTTCCATGATATCAGACTTAAGAGACATACTGTTAATTACCATCATTACACTCTTCAACCAAATTATATTTTATACTATATGAACAATTTGTAGGATGGGAGAGGGTCATAGTACACTGAAGTATAAAATTGTCTGATCACATTAGGGTCTGCAAAATTGCTACTGCTTCCTTGTTAAAAAGTTAGTTTATGGAGCAATCAAACTGAATTTATGATTGCTAGCTTTTTGTCCAATCATAAAATAAAAATCTATGCCTATAGTAATATTTTAATAAAGATTACTGGGCTTCTGTCTACCACTTTAAAGTGTACTCTTAAACAGATGTTTGAAATTACCAGGTTATAGTGTATGGAATATTGATGGATCTGAAAACATTTTATGCCATTTGCTGATGGACTGTAGACTAAAAAGTTTCTTTTTTTAAAACAGGTACAGTTCTAAAGGCATATGATCTATATTATCAAAATGACTCTGCCAGGGTATTTTCAGAATATTTAAAAATTGGAAGCTAAAACAAATGATTTTCATTACTGACTTTATTTTCTCTGTTAGTTGTAGATTTTACTCTTTTTATACAATACAGCCCCTATCCTGTAATACTTCAGTTTGTTCTACATCAAAGCCTCTGTCCTGCTGGCATAGTGCTGCCATTGAACTCGTGGCTCTGTGTGGCTACCTACAAAATGGAGCTCATTGTAGCATCAGGGCTCACCGTTGCTAATAAGTACAGTGCTGTTGAAACTGGTCTCTTTCTTGTTCTTCTATTATTATTTCATTATTATTATTATTATTTATTATTAATAATAAACAAAACTGTTGTTCAAATAATTAATGTTTAAAAAAAATTAGACCCAAGCACAAAGATGTTTGGACTCTGCAAACAGATACTAAAAATACATCAGTAAACTTTTGGTCCTAAGATCACGACATCATTTTCTAAGCTTTGTCATTTTCGTGCACACTGTATAGAATGGTTTTGTTTATATTTGTTGCAGTTATTATTACTGCATATTACTGTAGTGCTTAGGGTCCCCAGTCATAGACTACCACTTTGTGATAGGCACTGTACAATTCTAAACAAAAAGTCCCTCCCCTGAGGAACTCACATAGTATCAGTACATAAACAAAACTACTCCTTCCTGCAGTTCTTAAGACTACTACATATTGCCCTCCTATGCATACAGCTCCCATTGAAATCCATTCCTTTCCTGTGATTGCACTAAGGGCACAATTTGACCCATAATGCTTAGCAGCTTATGGTTCTACTTTTAAAGCTGACTTTGAACAAAGAGGTGCTGCTCCAAAAGCAACTTATTTAAAAAAGTTGTAGATTATTATTTTATTTGGTAGCTCTAGATTTCCAGAGATTTGTAGACATGGATATCCTACTAAATCTTTCCATTTTATTAATTGGCAACATGCAAGGATAGAATATCCAAATGCATATTTATGTCTCCTATGGTAAAGCAGAATAAAATAAACACTTTTTCTTCTGCTAATTATAGATTTTTGAAACCATATTCTATCTTGTGATATTTTTCTTGGCAAAGGGCATTTCCTTACGGGATATTCAAAAGGGTGTTTTCAATTCTGCTGCTAGCTCACATTTACCATTTCTTGCCAACAATAATAGTATTTGATTTTGCTCATGTTGAACTTTGTCATTATTCCTCTCTCTATATATATATGTATATGTCATATCTATACATGAAAATGTAACTGTAATACAGAACTAATTTCCTATCATCAGTGAACTGATATAGCAGAAATTGACTTGTGGTTTTATCAAGGCAAATGCTAGTTTCTTTGATACCATTAGATTGGGGTCTAGCTCAAGGTAAGGGACAGGGCAATAACACGCGATCCCTGGAGCAGCCCAGAAGGGAGACTGACACTTGAGCACCATCGTCCTCCTGATCTCCTCACTGTTCTGGGGAGGGTATCACAGTATTTGCTCACTGATACACTGGCGTAACTAAAACTTACAGGTCTGTGTGGAGTCTAGGCTCCAGCTACTCCCTTCAACACTTCCCACCCACCTTTGGGGTGAGGGTGGGAAATGTAGTCTGCTTCCCACTTTCACAGGAAGTTATAATACAGTGCATTAGCGTAAGGGAGATGACTAATAAATACCCCCTGTATTCCCTGCTGCTTGCATGCAAGGTGGTCACAATCTGGCCCTTAGTTTGTAGGGAAAGTAAATTGAATGGTTTGATATAGTAGCCACCCTTTTACTGATGACTTAGCTAATGGGGTTTTTTAGGACCTAAAGACCTTTTAAAATTTGGGATTTTAAATGAAACTGAGGAGACAATTTTAAGTAAAGGTGTGAAATAAAGAACAGGATTGATAAATAGACAGTGAAGACATTGACATTCTGATTTATACTGTCGTCTCATTTTTGTCCCATTCTATTTGCTGCCCTTTGAGATTACACACATGACTCCAGTCCCGCAAATCCTTAGGCACACAAGTAACATTGAGGGCTATTTGCATATGTAAAGTGATTTACATGAGTAAATATTTCAGGATTATAGCTTATGAAATGGTTTGGTAACACTTAGGTGTTAGGTTTGCTAACAGTTTATGATAAATCATAGAAATTCTAGGAGACTACACATTATTCTACGTATTATCAGCACTTTTCTAAAACTGTTCTTTTGGTTTTGTTTTCCATTGGCTGGGCAGATAATGTTATTTTTTTATTAAAAAATTCTCTTCCAGCTCAGGACTTGCTCAGTTTTACTTCCAGGTAAAAGCAGCCGTTCTGCCAACAGAAGAGTTATGTACAGCAAACAACATCTATCTCCTCACACTTGAACCCATTTTTGTACTTTATTGTTCTGAGGGGTTGCCAGTAAGCAGGTACTGCAATTATATAGCTTAGCATTGATCTTTTTTTTAGATTTTCTGTTCAAAGAGAAAATATTGAAGTTGTCAGGAATCCATCAGCTCCTCAGTAGTGAGAGATTTTTTCAGATAATTGCATTATTTATCCAATAGACTATAATGACTACTTTAGAGATACTTTGTTCTACCCTGTAAATACTTGTTTAGACAGTGTTTAACAGCACTTATTTCATTGATGGCTTTAATGGTTGCTGTGGGGCTATTATGTTTTTTGAGGTTCTTTTGGAAAATAGTGAATTGTGCAGTAGGTTAAGAACCCATGAAAGTAGATTTTGATAATGGGAAAACTAACATGCCCTTAACTGAAGCAGAGATAGTAGGTGCTATTAGAAGACACATTATTCACATCATCTAAGTATTTGATCATCATGCTATGTAGATCCAAATGCCACCTGGAATTTATGCTGATATGTCCCAACCATGAACCATTGCAAATGATAGTTTTACTTTTAAAATATGTCCAAAGTATAGAGCTGTGAGCTGCCATAGATGTACATTTAGAGTATTTAGACTACATTACCAAAAGGAAATATGCCTAGGAATCTGAGCTTTTCATGCACGTAGCATTTCCTCATGCTTTCCCAGCAGAGTCTTCTGCATATGTTGTGATGAGCTGTCTTGGACTGAGTGTTAATGATTAAGGAAACAGGAAACACCTGTTTGAGACAATGAGGAACACAATTACCACTGATCCTTTAAGAGATGCAAGGGTAGGAGTAAAAAAGGAGTGAAATAAAATTCTGCAGAGTGCTAATAGCATATTCCTTAAAG
This sequence comes from Macrochelys suwanniensis, assembly GCA_033296515.1. NCBI lineage: Eukaryota > Metazoa > Chordata > Testudines > Chelydridae > Macrochelys > Macrochelys suwanniensis. The sequence continues at coordinate 115,018,092 of CM065778.1, read as the reverse complement.
CTCCTGTTCCTGGAGGAAAGTGATTAGATGTAAATCTCAGTTTTGATTATTTTTTTTTAAGTATGTTTATAATCCTCATGGTTGCAGAGGAAAGTTCGAAAACTGGACCCACAAAGACTCAAAAATCAGAAGGCAAATAACAAGCTCAACGCTTTTTACAAAATATATCATGATCTTAAAGCCAATCTCATGGTTTTTAGTATCTGACTCATTATTTATAAATTGTTGGGATTGATAATACTGCAGTTGGCAAAGGAATTTCATTGGATGAGAGGAAGAGTTGCAAAAGCATGCTAACAAAATGAGGATGGGGCAAGGTATGGCTGTTGAGAGAACACACACCGTGGGCATAAAGACGTGCCAAGAGGTAGGCTGTAAGTTTCATGGCAGTTTTGAGATCCAGTAGAAGGAATGACACATTTGCAGAAATTCTGGTAGAAAGGCAGTGGGGAACTAGTGATTTCCAGATTCTCTTACCAGTTTTTGGCAAATTGGTAACCATACATTTCCTCGGGAAGAGATGTGAGTGAACTTGTGGTGGTGCTAATATGCTAGGAGCATTTTGAGAGTTGTGTTCCAGAGATAAATAGATTGCAAACCAGATGCATAATTAGATGAGGCTATGAGTGTAAAGTGATGACAGAGTCTGGGAGACTTAATCTAGGCAAGACAAAAAGACAACAGTTGTGAGGATAAGAGGAGAGACCAAGAAATCTGATTCATCCCACAGATTTTTGAGAAGGACTTTATGTACTGCTGTCAGTGATCTCTTGGTGATGGATGAGCAGCTAAAGGGCATATTGAGAGGCCAGTGGTAATCAGCAGAAATTGTGTAGTGCTGATATTTTATTTGTGCATCATTTGAGCAGCAATCTTGGGTTCTGTTTGACACTTAATTGCTGAACAGCTAGGTAAAGTGACTTAGCAAAGCAAAAACCCATTTAACTTGTAAATCAGTGCTCCTACACGGTTTTGAGATTACCTTAAACTTCAGACTGTGCAACAGACAAAGGATACTGAAAGCACGAAAAGTCTTTATTGCTAATACTTTTAGAAAAGAATCCCATCTCTCACAGTATTTTTAGACTGTAAAAAATATTGTTAAAAAATCATTGTAGTTTTTTTGGAAGGACACAGATTTAGGGCTTAATTATCTGCAAAGAACAAGAGAGTTTCCACATTAATTGGAAGAGTAATGTTAGGATTTTTCTGAAATAATCTGAATTGATTAAATAAAATCCAGTGACAAGGGAGACGATTTACCATTTGTAACTTATAAAAGACGTGGGAATAGTTTAAAATAAATTTGTGAACTAAATGTACAAATCGCGTGGAAAACAATAGGGGCAGATATGGCATTTTCTACTTGTTTGATGGAATAAAGGCAACTGCAAAACGTTGTCCTGTGATATACTATCTGACTGCTTAATTTTGAGAATCCTGAAATATTGTTAAGAGATAAGAACATTAATCAAAACAAGTATTGTTACCTGTAAAGTTCTGGCTGAAAAGCTACCAAAAAAAATTGTTTCCTAAAGAAAATAGGTACTGTTAGCTATCTTGGGGGCCCACTCATTCCTCTATAAGATGTACTTAGAGGGGATCCTGCATCGTTGAATCTTCCAGCATAGAATGGTGGAATGGTCAGCTGCCTCTGTGGCACTGATCTCCCCTTTCCTCACTTCCCCCACCCACAAGCCATCAGCACCGTATCAGGTCTGGATCTGTGTGTGGAGAAAGAGTTGGTCTGGACTGGAGGGTGGAGGTAATGCACACTGTTCCCCACACAAACCCCACGGGGATTCTGTGGAAAAGATGATAAGCCAAAGCTTTGTTGCTCTGGGGCAGGGTCTCCTTCTGTGCCTGTGCCTGCATCTTAAAGCAGGACTCTTGGATATCCGGGGAGTCCCTGGCAGTGAAGATCCAGTGCAGCTGCACTAATTAGTGATGGGGAATGGGAGTGCAGGAGCCTCCAAAGCTGAGGGGACAAGGCCTCTCCAGGGATTGCCCAGACTCCTGTAAGGCTACCCAGTGTCATACATCTTGTGTGACACTTGTCCTACCCTCACCACTGCATGTAGCAGAGCACAGAGCAAGATGTTATGTCTGATACTCTGAAGTCTATGATTATAAACCCATTATTTACAAATGTGCAAATAAACTCATGAATTTTTCATAAACGGTCACAGCGGTAACGGCACAAATCTTGGCCAATATGGTCCTGTGTATTCCCCAGGCTCTGGGGTCAGGACCAGTACCTATTCCACCTGTAGCTACTGTTATACTATAAATTCAGCTTCCTTTCTACTTAAAGCTGTTTTTTGTGGTTGTTGATTTGCTTTCTTTTGAGGAATAGGGATGTCTTATTTTAAACCTGACCACTTCAGCCGTATTCCTTTAAGACAATGATTTGGTTTTGGTTGAAGATTTAACTTTCAATATTTTATTCACTCATTTTCTCAGTGTAAAAGCCTGCAGTTTTGATCATTAGCTGTGTATTTACTGAGGGGAGCATAGCACATTGGTTTTTATGTCAGTATCAAGAGATAGTATATACAGGGACATTAAGACTTACACTATTTTTCATTGTTACCAGGCAAACTGTACCTCTGACCTCTCCTTGTCTCTCCAATGCACCTCCTTTAGCTCCCACACCTTGAGCTGTTACCTGGCTCCCAGTGGCATCACACAATTATCCGACTCTCAGACTAGGAGCTGACCTGCAATTCCCTGTGTATCCGCCATCATTACCTTAACACGTCTGACATAGGCTTGGACCCTACAGTTCTGTTCTCTCTGGAGTGTTAGTCCTTGACCAAACAACTTCCTTAAGGCAAAGTATAATCTATTTAGAACAAAGGCATTTCTTTAAAACAATAAAACAGATTAACACTGTCACATTTCAGGGCAACTGCACCTGTATTCCCCGTTGGTGGGCCAACAAGAGTGCCCACTTTTAGGCTGCTTGTACTCCAGGTGTTATCTGTCTTGGGCATCTCTCTTCTTCCCGACTTGGGTATTTTCAGGCTGTGCATTTCCCGCCTTACACTGTGAATTCCCCAGCAAGACTGATGGCCTCCATAGGCCCGCTTGCTTTCTCCTGAAGCTATCAACAGCATAATTGCTCACAGTTGTTACCACACAGCTCTTTCTGACCAAGCACATTTATTCTTAAGGTGAAAGCATTAGAGAAAATGTGTAAAACAATAAAAGAACCTACATACATGCTAATAAACTTACCACAGATCATCCAACTCCAGCAGAGACTCTGGCAGGTGAACAGTCCTTCAAACCCCACCAAGGGAGTGTGTGTGGGTGGGGGGGTTGGTTTGTTTTTGTGGTTACAAGTTCATAACCACTTTAGCTCAGAGTAAGCACCCCTGTGAATCTGAGTCACTTTTTTATACAGCTTGGGAATATGACCTGTGCTCATATGACAGGTGAGCGGCAGACAAAAGGTCCCCTCCTCCGGAAAAAGCTTCAAAAGGCTGAGTTCTTGCATAGTTGGGAGAACTACATTTTTATTCACTTCCCCCTAACAATTTCCCGGGAAACCCACATAACTTTTAAAAGTTCACATTATCAAATAGTCCTTTGAAGATCATAACTTCCCAGGGTTTACATTAGTCAACACTCCTCTCTAGAGACATTACATACGATCACACAATAACATATAATCATTTTCATTTTTAATATGGTAAATTAATTCTGTTGGGTTTAACTTAAAATTCAATAAGGTCTGTCCAGGTTATTGTCATATCTGTCTCAAACATCTATGTTACCAGGTATTTAACCAGCTGCCACCTGGCTTCTCTCTACCCGAGCCTGTCAGGGCTCCACTAGGGGAGGGGGTCGATCTACGATACGCAGCTTCAGCTACGTGAATAGCGTAGCTGAAGTCGGCGTATCGTAATCGACTTACCTGGCCATGAGGACGGCGGCGAGTCGATCGCTGCCGCTCCCCCGTCAACTCCGCTTCCGCCTTTCGATGAGGTGGATTTCCGGAGCCGACGGGGAGCGCGATCGGGGATCGATTAATCGCGTCTAAACGAGATGCAAAAAATCGATCCCCGATAGATCGATTGCTACCCGCCGATCCGGCGGGTAGTGAAGACAAGCCCTTAGTCTATCCTGAGCAGCCCTTGGCAACTCACCACCCTGGCAGGAATCCAGGCCAAGACACTTTTTGACTGTTTATAGTCCTTTGATCTGGCAACTCCTCACTGTGGCAAAACAAGATGTATAACATGTTGGAGACAGGATCTTTGAAGTTAACAGTTTGCCCCATTGTCTTTCAAGCGTCTACCTAGATGTTCTTATCTGGGAAGTCATTGTATTACTTCCTTGTTAGTTATTCCCATAGCCTTCTCTTGCTAAATCAGTGCATTCACACAGGTAAGTCTTCTGACCCCAGTAACCCTAACTGACCAGGTTTCATATAGTATTCATAAATTGTTACATTTCATTATTCATAAGTACAAGTGATTTAGATAGCAACCCCACTTCAGCCACACTGCTGTATAAGCATTTGAACTACAAACTTGAGAGAGAAATAATTTCAAATTAAAAAATGAGCTAATGTAGTGAACTGAGCATTGCCTTTTTCTGGCTAGTCCCAAAGGCCTGTAATCAAATAATCAAGGATCATCAAAAAGAGGTTAACACTTCTCACGAATCATCTGGGAAATGTTTTTACTTAAAAAGCTTTTTATTTAATTTTGACTCTGTTGGACTGATTGTCACAATGATATTTTTGTCTGATAACATCTCCTAGTGCACAAGTCAAAAGAACTATGCAAATGGAATAAAACTTTCTCTGGATACAATATTCCAGTCTATAGAATGCTACTTCTCTGAGAGCAAATGGAAGATGTAAAACAGGTCTAACTGCATTGTACCAAACGACTGCTGTGGCAGTCGCGCAGATTCCAAGATAGCGGTCTGCTGATTTTTTTATTAAAGCAATAAAACAAACTACACCTCTTCCCCAAACCTTTCAACGAGTGTACCATTGGCTAATTAATAAATGTACAGTATACTTTAAAAAAAAAAAAAAAACACCAGGCCAGATCCTGCCCTGTTAGATGATTTACCCAACATATGGGAATCGTTGAGTGGCCTGTAGCTGCTCTCTTGACATGTTCTGTGTGGGCAAGGCTCTCTTATGTCCCAGCTAACTCTGGTTGCTGGGATAAATTAGAGCAGCCTGCCCTCCTGATGACTGGATTGGTACAGATTGGCTCAAGGAAGCATAAGGCCTCTATTGCATGCAGCCCTTTGAGCACTCTGTAGCTACAGCTGCGTATCTGGGCTCTGAACATATCTGATGGGCTAAAAGAGGGAAAAAACCTAATCTGTCATGTGTTACAGACACTCAGTATGCAGCAGATTTCCCATTGCACAGTGAGAAATTGCCACTTATCTCCAATATTAATATTTCTGTATTTATTATCTTATTTATGAGACAGTATTTCAGGGGTGTAGCCTCAACACAAAGTGTCCTGGAGGCACCCTCGCTCCATGCACTGGCACCAACTCGACCTGATCATCATCAGGCGGTCTGCCTTGAAGTGCGTCCTGCTTACTCGCACCTTCCACAGTGCTGACTGCGACAGTGATCATTCGCTGGTGTGCAGCAAGATGAAGCTACAGCCAAAGAAGATTCATCGCTGTAGGCCAGAGGGCAAACCCCACATTGATGTGAGCAAGACCGCACACCCAGACAAGGCAGAGAAATTTACCCATGAGCTCTCTGAGGTGCTGAACTGCATGCCTCACGGTGGCTGCGCCAAAGAGAGATGGGACCACATCAGAGACACAGTACACAGCACAGCCATGAAAGTTTTTGGAAAGAAACGAAAAATGAACAATGACTGGTTTGAGGCCAACTCCGCCACACTCACTCCAGCCATTGAAGAAAGCCGCGCTGTTCACCTGGAGTACAAGCGTTCCCCCAGTCAAAGGACTCTACAAGAGTATCGATTTGCCAGGAGCAAAGTACAGAGACTAGATCGACAGTGTGCAAATGATTACTGGCTCCAGCTCTGCCGGAGCATTCAACTATCTGCTGACACTGGAAACATCGGGGGAATGTATGATGGCATCAAGAAGGCCATGGGACCCACAAAGAAGTGGAGAGTGTCACTAAAGTCTGCAACAGGCGAAAACATCCAGGACAAGAGCAAGCAGATGGATAGATGGGTGGAGCACTACTCTGAAGTGTACTCCAGGCAAAACACCGTCACCGAAGCTTCCCTCAATACCGTGGATGGTTTTCCCGTTGAAACTGAGCTGGACGAGAAGCCCAGCATGGAAGAACTGAAGAAAGTCATTGAGAGCTTGTCCACAGGAAAGGCTCCAGGAAAGGATGGCATCCCACCAGAAGTTATCAAGTGTGGCATCAACGTCCTCCTAGAACACCTCCACGACCTCCTCTGTCAGTGCTGGGACGAAGGTGCAGTACCTCAGGATATGAGAGACGCCAACATCGTGACCCTCTACAAGAACAAGGGTGATAGAAGCGACTGCAACAACTACAGAGGCATATCGCTCCTGAGTGTTGTGGGTAAAGTCTTTGCACGCGTGATCCTGAATAGACTGCAGAAGCTTGCTGACAGAGTTTACCCAGAGTCACAGTGCGGGTTCCGAGCAGGGAGATCCACAACCGATATGGTTTTCTCCTTAAGGCAGCTGCAAGAGAAATGCAGAGAACAGCATAAGCCGCTACCCCTTGCCTTCATAGACCTGACCAAAGCTTTCGACTTTATGAACAGAGATGGGCTGTTCAAGATCCTGGCAAAGATTGGCTGCCCACCGAAGCTGCTGAGCGTGATCCAGTCTTTTCACGACAACATGAAAGGCACAGTACTGTATGATGGCTCGTCCTCCGATGCCTTCGATATCCATAGTGGAGTAAAACAAGGCTGCGTTCTCACTCCCACACTCTTCGGCATCTTCTTCGCAGCGTTGCTGAAACGTGCCTTTGGAAATTCCACAGAGGGAGTCTATCTCCACACCCGGTCTGACGGGAGACTTTTCAATCTGGCTTAACTAAAGGCCAAAAGCAAGGTACGGGAGGCAACAATAAGAGACATGCTGTTTGCAGATGACGCTGCCCTGGCCACCCACACAGAAATCGATCTCCAGAGTCTGATTGACCACTTTTCCAGAGCTTGCAAAGAGTTCGGGTTGACAATCAGTCTTCAGAAGACCAAAGTTATGGCCCAGGATGCAGAACATCCAAGCATTGCCATCAATGACTATGTGCTAGAGGTGGTCAGTCAGTTCACCTACCTCAGATCTACCATCACGGACAACCTCTCACTGGACCCTGAGATCAACCGTAGAATCGGCAAGGCCTTCACAATTTTGGCCAGTTTGTCACAGAGAGTGTGGAACAACAACATGGTGACCATCAACACAAAGGTCTCTGTGTACCGCGCATGTGTGCTAAACACTCTTCTCTATGCCAGCGAAACTTGGACCCCCTACACTTCGCAAGAAAAGAGACTGAATGCCTTCCACATGCGCTGCCTCCGTCGCATACTTGGGTCACTTGGAGTGATTGAATGACGAACAACGAGGTGCTGGAATGTGCCAAGATCTCCAGCATGTTCACTCTCCTCCGTCAACGCCGCCTCAGATGGCTTGGCCATCTAAGTCGCATAGAAGATGGACGGATCCCCAAAGACCTGTTGTATGCCGAACTTGCCTCCGGAAATAGAGCTACAGGACGGCCCCACCTTTGCTTCAAGGATGTCTGTAAGAGGGACCTGAAGACTGTTCAAATCGGCATCAACAGCTGGGAAGAGCTCGCCCAGGACAGATGCAGATGGAGACACGCTCTGACTACTGGATTGAAAACTGGTGAAGACAAGCTGCGGCAGCTTGCCGAGGAAAAGCGGGTTCAACGAAAAAGGAAGCAGCGGCTCCAACCAACAGCTGACACCGCCTTCAAATGCAGCAAATGCAATCGAGACTGCCACTCTCGTGTGGGGCTCTACAGCCACAACAGACGCTGCACAACCACCAACTAAACATTCCCCATGGGCGCATATCCATCGTCTCTCGAGACTAACGGACGCCAACAACAACATTTCAGGGGAACTGCACACTGAGTCACAGAATCACTGACCCCTAATTTGAAAATATATACCTAACCTTTGGCCAGGTACTTGGTGGCAGATGGAGCATATTATCCTATGACGATGTTTTAGACCATTGATGTCTCTTTAGTCAGTATCATTCATTTGAATAACAGAAATAAAAGTAATGTATAGGATCATTTGTCTCCTGTGTTGAAGGTATAGGTCTTATATTTTTGTCAACATATTTTTATTTGCTCCATTCCATTAACATCTCTTAAATTTTGTCCACAGGGTAGCAAGTTAGGCACTATTTAAATCACAGTGAAACTTAATGTTTAATATATTTAAATATTTTGAGAGTCTGGTTTTTCAACACATAGATTGAATTAAATGATTAGTTATGTGTTTTATATATTTGATCAAAAGAAATAGAAAATCCAGTTTATTGAATTTATGACTTTGACAAATTGATTACACCTGGTATATATTTGATAGACCTCTTCTGTGTTGCATAGAAGACCCCGAATAAGTAATTTAGTCTTCCCTTTCTCTTGCTGCTGCCTGACACAAATTGTCTTTAAAAGTCCATCAGTTCTCTAAAGATATTTATTTCATGGGCAATTCTGACAATTTGTCAGAGAGATCAGACTAGCAATATAAGTTAGTTTTAAATGCCCAGACTTGCACATTCTCTTTTAATTTTCCATGCTTTAACCTTTTATCCTCTGTGAAAGAGTGCATTCCAAGCAGCAGCAGACTCCAGGGATCATCATTTTTTAAATTCTTTGTTAGTATTAATAATTTATGGAGGCTTGGATTAGATATAGGCTATGCAGGCTTTTTGCCTAAATTGTGAAAAACAATTCTCTGTGTTTGTCTGTCTGTCTGAAGAAGAGTGCCACAAAAGTTAAAAAACTGTTCATGTTCCAAGAATTTATTTTCGTTTCTCCCCTGTACAGAGATTGGTTCAACCAGTGTTATACAGGAAATTAGGCCAAATTCTAAAACCTTTCTGAAAGAAAGATTATCAAAATAGGCTGCTGTAGCTTCCCCCTTCCTTGGTGGTTGTTTTTTCTGACATGTAAATGGCTATCAGAATGTAAGATAAATGTTGCTAAGGTATTACTTGGGGACAAGAAATGAGCAACTCTACATAACATGACCTAGTTCTGATCTGCCTAATTAGTTATGCATAGCTATAACAAAGAAAATCTATGCTTCAAATGGAAATCTTTTGCCATAGGTTAACTGATTAAATGGATATGCTTTCTGCCTGTATTAAGCTTCCTCACTTAGCAATGATCAACACTGCAGGCTGTTGTAGAGTATTATAACGACTTTTCATGGAATAGTTTCAGTTGTATATTGTGTTTAATTTTCCAGCATGTCAATCATTACATTTGAGAGAGGACTCCTATCATGCATGAGTTCTCCCAGCACAAAGAGGAGAAAATATGTATATCCTTGTGATGGGGTTTGCAGACCCCTCACTAAGACTCAAGGGGTGATAGAGCAGTACTGGGCCAAGAAGGCCCTACCCCTCAGCAGCTGCAGAGCATGCTCCAAATACGGGACCTGTTTAAAATGGGACTCTGGTAATCAAGCTGTGGGGAGAGTGAAAGAGAGGCTATATACAGGGAGGAAGCCAGTTAGTACCTTCTAGGAAAGAGGAATCCACAGGGGAAGGACTGTGGGTAAGGCCCAACCAGTCAGCCAGAGACCTGACCCCTTTTTCTCTCCCCTCCTCCCTGACAAGGAGGAAATCATTGAACACTGCGAAGCGAGCTGTGAAGCCCCAACTGACTATCTGAATCACTGAGACCACTTGAACAACCTTCTGGGAGGAGGAGGGAAGCAGAGGGCTGTGACCATTCCCAAAACGAAGAAAGCCCGGACGTGGGAGTGGGGGTTGGAAATACCCCAGACCAGCCTCCCTTGGGCTATCAGCCAGAGTGGACCGACACATCCCTTGGGCTCTGGGCTGGGACCATGTGGAGAGGGATTGCCCGGGTCTCCTTACCCTTCCCTCTGCTCCTAGTCCAACATAGAGAAGGACAGACTGTAACTTGGCTGCCAGACCCCAAGGTTGCCTGACAAGGCCTCCTACCCCTCTGGACTTCAGAGACTGTTGTGCCACAGCATGCCCACTGAGCCATGAGTGAACCCCACTACAATCCTCTTCTTTGCTTTCAAGGTTCTGTATTATAATCTAAGGTGTATGATAAATTGACAGTGAAATCTAAATGAACAAAATTTGTGCTGAGGGAGCTGCTACTTGGCCCTTTGACCTCATCAGGCAGCTCTCCAATCAGAACACGTCTGTTTCAAATTGCAGCAGTCCCCTCTTGTGAACACCTAGGCTTTCCTGCACTGTGCCCCTTGGCATGTCACGAGCTTCTACTGGAAATGGCAACTCCTGCACCTCTGAGAGAGAGAGAAAACATTCCAATTTTAGGAAAGGCATGATGCCCGCTGCAGTGGGCTCTTTCTGTCCTCTGCTTCACCCCTTGGAAACCTCACTACTGCCACAAGGTCTGCTGAGTGAACTCGTGGGAATGATCTTCAGCCTTTGTGGGATAATCCAGGTTTCTGACGGAGAGATGGCAGCCAGAGGCACAACTAAATACATCTCTTGTGAACAGGAGGGACCAGGAGCCTCCATCCTCCTCATGTCTTGATTCCACTCTGATCAAGCTCCCTAAATTCAGCATTCTTCTAGGCTCATGTGGGGGACTGAGAGTTTCTACCCATTTCCAAGACTCACCACCATCCTCAAGGAAGCCTAAGAGCAGCCTGTTATTAGAAGCCAAAAAACACTATTATTGGAACCTTTGAGAAGGCTACTGTAATAATGCCAAGACACAGGATAAGCAGTGTACCTCCTGGAAAGATTTACAAAGGAGTTTAAAATTCTATACAGACCCATGCTTTCCTTAAAGTCTTCCAGAAACCTCAAGTTGCTAAGGATTATAGGTGAAAAAATATTTAAGGCATCAAGTTGAGTGGCAGGACAATTTACAGACTTCTCTTTTTAAGAATGTAAAAGGTTTCTCTACTTGACCAGTCCCCAAAAAGCCTCCAGGGGGGAATAAAATCAATTAATCATTTGTCATATCCAGATGGTAAGAAAATGAACAATTTCACCATTGGGCTCACTACCCAAAATGTTCCTTGAGGAATATAAATTAATTCTTAATTTGCCATGGCCAGATGGTAATTCGTACCCTAGTCATTATGCAGGGTCTTCTGCATTGCTTAACGCTGGATCTGGCCTTTATTTTGTCCACCATTAGTCAAGGCTCATAGAAGGCTAAATGAGTCTGAATGTCAGCTTCCTCATATGATCTCGGAGAATGCTGATCTCTTGTACTTCTAATGTAAGGGCAAATGTTATGCTAGTAAATATTTGCCTATGGAGCTGTGTGAAAATTGAGTTAACTTTAATTAGCAAACAAAAACTACGTTTAGTAGTAGTTAAGATTATGGCAAAACTTCATGCAATCAGAACCTTAAAAGAATGCAAATAAGATGTTAAGGGGAAAGACATGTACATTCCTTTCCACCTTCATGTTCCCCACAATGTTGTTGATAATGCAGTCCAGTACCGCCATAAGATTTTCGCATCTGTATCCAGCAGATACCCAAAAGCAACTTCAATTTCATCAAACTTGTACTCAAATGCAAAACCTTAACAGTGACCTCATATTCTTTTTTATCAATTATATCAATAGGTTAGCTCATCCGAATGTCACATATTCCACACACATTTCAGAAGTTATTCTGCCCCAACACCACTATGAGGTCATTTAAAAAAAATGTTTTATTGAAAAACAGTTTCAATGGAAATTTTTCAGCGAGCTAAAGAAGTTTTTGTCCCCAGCTGACTGTGAAGGTGATGTGAAAGTATCTGTGGTCTGAAAGAGTAAATTTAATTTAGGAATCATTATCAACTGGTTAATGGTATTGAAGTGATTAGTTGAGAAGGTAGTCCGCCATTGTTTATGGGGGGGAAATGGGAATATAGGCTGCTGAGTGAATCAATCAGTTTTAGTCCATTTTTATATAGATGAAAGCATCAGTTCAACTAGTTTATATGTAAGGAAATAGGACACCTTCATGCAGCTAATGTGTTTGTTTAATTTATTCATGATTTAAGTTGCAAGAGTGTGGAAATTTGTCAAGAAGTTTAAGATGACAAAATGCAATAACTGGTATAATTCTTTTTACTACACATTGTCTTTATAAATTGTCAAACTCATTACAGATAAGTTGAAGGACCTCCAAACACCTGCCGATAAGGTTTTGCTTTAACTACCTCAAATTTTGTTTTGATATCAGTTTGATAGTTACTGAACTATGTGATAGTTTTATCATGCACATTTATCACCTGCCCTGCATTCTGCCCATAATCCATTTCTTCCAGAACAACTAACATTCCAAGTCACTGAGCAGATTTGAATAGCTGCCATTTTTGTAAAACAATAAAAATTTTCAGGGAGATGTTGCCTTTCCCTCCCTCTCAACTCCTTTTGAAATCTAGAATTTCTTCCTAGAAATGCACTTCCTTGAGGATCAAAATGAGCACTATTCAGTTCTGGATCAGTGACAGATTTACAATCTAGTTTTTTGTGATTTATTAGAAAGCAAGCTTTTTTCAATGGTGTACATTTTTCATGGTAGATCATGACACTTTACACCTTTAAATATCAATATGAATTATGTAAATGTTTTTAGATACCTTTTAAAGGTGTCTTATTTATTTGTTTTTTAGTGACTACAATTAACAAGGTACCTCCCAGAAATTCTGAAGGGGATGGGCCATGACACAAGAATCTCCCAGTCTAAGGATAGATACACAAGTTAGAGGAAGGGGAACAATGTTTGTTTCTAAGTAGATTTGTTGTAGGTAGGACTCAAACCAAGAATACTTGCTGTATGTAGCACAGCAGAAGTTGCATCTTTAATAAGGACTTAAATGTTGAATTTGCTTCTGAAAATTAAATAGAATTTTTTGTTTATAAGATCTATGGAATTGCACTCATTGAGTGAAATCCTGGTCCTATCGAAGTCAATGGTAAAATTCCCTTTGACTTCAATGGGGTAAAGGGTTCACAAATTATACTAAGTGAAGCTGGGCTGACATGTTGAAGTCTATGAAAAATAGTATCAATAAAATTTAGAAATGGTTCCCCAAACCTTGTAGAATATTTGGGATACAGAGTCAACATGTTAGTGTGGTGTGATACTGCACAGAAGTTTTAGTATTGGGGACGTTCACAGCAACCCCTATATTTAGGTTTCTTAATACTCCATTATAAGGGTTTGTGTGCCTTTTGGGGGTGGGGGGTGGGAGAAGTAGTAACACCTCCACTGTTTGCAGAAAGTCTTTCATATTCAATAATGAGAACACCCTCGCTATGTCAATGCTTTTTCTTTGTCCCTTGAAATGCCATTCAGATGTCCCTGAGTTGCACAATACTAAAAAAATTATCATTTTCATCTTCTCGCTTGCATTCCTCAGGAAACTGTTGACAGTTTGCCAAAATCACTGAAATTTGTAAAGCGCCAGGCCCATACAGCTGCTGCAGCAGTACCAGACACTGGTCTGGGAATGCCTTGGAGTTACTAAAACAGCTGTGGGGCGGAGGACAGGAGGACATCATGGCCAAATTAAGGTTGCAGTGGCAATTGAAAATCTGGCATTTTCCAACTTTCAGTTGTTTGACTTTGCAACATAAACAACATTCTTTTTGTGTCACTTTTTGTATGTAACTGATACTCATTTGGGATGACCTGTACAAATATCTGTGTCTTTGTCACTCATGGTCAGAACAGCTAATCCAAATTCATGCTGATGAAAACTTTATACCAAATCACCATGTTTCTCTGTCTCTATAGCAATACACATACACAAATGGTTTTGTATTTTCATAGTAAAGCTCTAAAAGATAATTTCATATTTTTCAAGTAACAAATGTCTACCTGTGCATAGATTAGGTGTGGTCAATAATTTGTATTTTATTTTTTTATATATACATATAGTGAGCTTATCTTGTCCAGCATTGACATTGGTGTGACTGGAGATTGGGAGTGTCTGATCAACAACTCCTATGGAACCAGTACTAAGCACGTAGAAATTGTGGTATTAGAAACAGCAGCACACTACTGCCCTGAAGAAAGAATAATTAATAATAAAGGAGATTTCAGGTATGATTTCCTCTACGTTTAAAATATACAAGCATGAAGAAAGCAAGGGCCTTTGGCCTCTATAAAATGGCTCTGTAAATTCATCCTGGACACATTACTTACAACAGGTTCTCAAACATTTTCTCACCATGGACCTCATATTAATGCCAGAAATTGACCTGTGGACTATTTTCCCTCTCATCCATGATTTATATAAATATCCTTGTGGCAACTACAACAAGTGCTCATGTGGAAAAGGAACATTAGGAAAGTACCTCACTTAGTTTTTGCTGTCTTTTTAATGTGATTTAGTAGGAGGAAGAACCAACACCTTGTGACTAGCCAGATCTCAGAGGACCACCAGCAAGTGCTCCATGGTCCACAGAATGCATTATGAAAAACTCTGTTATAATGTTTGCAGTATAGTATTGGTTCTCAAACTGAGGTCATGGAAGGTTTCAGGGGGTTGTGACTGCCTTCCTTTTCATTATGGCTAACTGAGAGGAGGCTCTGAAAACTTCTGGGACTCTTTTTTCTGTTGTAACATGGAATCATAGTAAAGAATAAGTCAGTAACCACTGCACTAAAACATTAAAGGATATAATCTTCAATACACTTCTGATGAATTCATTCCAATTCAAATTGTTTTGCTCAGGTGCTATTAGGAGCAATAAATAGCATACAACTGTTATGGAATACTCCACTGGAGGTACTAAAAATGTAAAGTGAAAACTGTTCAGATAAACAAACAGATTGCTTGAGATGACTTTTTATGAATATAGTACCCAAGTTCCCAAAATACCTAGTAATGTATAATAAAATTTGAAAAAAATATTAATAGAATACTTAACCCTGCCTTCTGAAAAACTTGTTCTTTTAAGCAAATATAAATATTATCCACAAATTGTATTTTGAAAGAGATTTAATATATTTAGTTGCATTTGGGTAGACTTTTCCCCTAAAATTACATATTAATCCTATAGTCTGCACAAAGTGGTGACCAAACGTAACTTATGATTTATCTCCAGTTTAATCACATGATATGTTTTTAAAAGTTTTTAACCCCCAAAACGGAGGAGAACCAGAGACTTCATGAAATCCGCTAGGGATTCCACTATTGCTAGAGATTGTAAGTGGAAGAAGTTGAAATATGATGGTGATGAGTATAAAATTCTAAGATAAGTTATTTTTACCTGTCCTGCAGTAACACCAATGTGAAACAGTTCCCAAAGAGCAAGAAGGTAACTTGTTGCCAGGTTGATTATTGACTCATTTTTCTTGGGACTTTGCTTCTGGCTTTCACTTATGGTACAGCATAGATAGAGCTGTGGGGAGAAGGAAAACTTACTGCCACCAAAGATTGTTTTCACAATTCTACAAAAAAAAACCCACCCCAAAGCATACTGTTGCTTTACCACAAATTTCAAGGAAAATATTGAAATTTAATGGAAGAGACATAGCTAAATCCCTTGGATTCCTTTAAAAGTCTCAAACAGAGCTTGTTGCATTTATTTGTTACTGGCAAAACTACCTTTCTGTCCAGCCCCAAAAGGGTGAATTTTGGGTGCTTTTTAATGAACCATTTTTGAAATAGATTATATAAAATTGTACTGAGTGCCACACAATGCAGCTTTCAAATGGCAACTTTAAGAAGCCCGTTATACACTTGCCAGTAAATGTCATCCTTTTATTTATAAATAAAAGATGTATAAATTCCTACGTAGTTTCTCAAACTAACGCCAAGGGCATTTTGCCTTTTTATATAAATCAAAGGAACAGGAATGCATGTTTCTCTCCTTATTGATCATCTTTCAGAAAGTCCAGACAAATTTAGTTTTGAAACATAGATCAAAAGTATCTTGAATCCATGGATTCTTTTGGCATTTGAAGGGAATTAATGTAAAATTATAGAGAACTTCTTTTGAGCAAACTTCGCATTAACACATGAAGCTTGTTTCAAAGGTTTCTCCTCTGAGATGTAGCTAACAAGCCGGTAATTTTTCATGGAAAGATCTTTGAGGTTTTGATATCATAGCAAATATGTAGGTAGAAAGATATCATCCACAAAAGCAGAACTAAAAAGAACTGCCTCTTTATTGGGCAGAGAAGCAATAAATGCTGTCGAAGGTTGGTCCTTTTAGTTGGCAGGCCCAGGTGGTATTTATAATTGCAATAAGAATATTATGCATTGTGAATCAGAGTGAACTGATTCTATGAACTGAATGATATTTTGTGTGATGCTGTACTTTGCTTTCCACTCACTATAAGTCTGTTTTTAAATGCTAAACGTAAAGGCTTTATGTTGCATTATTCCTAATCCGAAAGGGTCAGATTCTGACAGCCTTGCTTACATTTCTGAGGAGCCTTTGATTTTTGGGTCAAAAAAACCACATTGATTTTATGTTTGAGGTGAGAATTGGGCCTTTATCTAATACCTTTAGTGAAAAGTAGTGTACTGTAACATTCAGTTCAAATGCAAGGAGGAAAATATGTATTTTATTTTTCTTTTTTTCCCAAAATTCTGTTCATGTTTCATTTTGCGTCCAATATTTTTGCTTCATGTGATGAGTTGTTTCATTGATTAGTCAGCTGTGGAAAAGGAAGATAATTTTTCTTCTTGGCTTTGCTTTCCTTGGAATTGAAAAGAGGTTCTGAGCCATCCACATGTCAGCATATTATGTACTAGTGTTCAAATCAATCTACAGAGCAAAAGTAAAAAGGGTTAATTTACATGTTTAATCTAAACATTAATAATCGAGGTATGCTACATGCGTCACTGGCAAGCTGAGTACTTATACGACTGCTTAGATCTAATCATTACCTCAGTATAATTTAAACTGAGGATATGTCTACACCACATTTTGGAGTGAGTCTCCCAGCCTGGTTCGACAGACTCAGGCTAGTGCTCTAAAAACAACTGTGTAGACAGAGCTTTGAAGTTGCAGCTAGGTTGTGAAGCCCATGCCCCTTCCTAGACTTCAGAGCCCAAGCTCCAGCCTGAGCTGCAACTTCGGAGCACCATTTACACAGTTGTTTTTAGAGCGCTAGTATGAGCCCCCCCCCCCCCCCCCCCCCAGCCTGAGTCTGTTGAACCAGGCGGGAGACTCACTCCAAAATGCAGTGTAGACATATCCTCAGTTTAAATTATACTGAGGTAACGATTAGACCCAAGCCCTGCTAGCCCAAGTCTGCTAACCAAGACTGGGAGGCTCACTCCAAAATGCTGTATAAACATGCTCTTAAGGCCTGATCCTCTCCAAACTTATGATGGCATCTGAAGCTCTGTGAGATTGTAGTTGTTTCCTTCTAATTTCCCCTTTTAATCATGTGAACATGTTTTGTCCCCACTGCCCTGTAAACGGCACAGGATTCAGCCCCAAAAGTTTCAGATTCCCTGGGATTTGTGAGGCTCTTGAGAATGCAGTAGCAGTACAGAGACATTGTATTGCCTACTGGTCCCTTCTAGCCTAATTTAACTGTGCTGACTGCCGTTGCCCTATGAGTACTCTTTCCAGGAGTGACTTGACAGCACAGCAGAGGAACTCATGTGCAACTTACACTGGTTTATCCACTATACTTTTTAGGGGAAACCTGATAGAGCATAACTGTCCCATTTCACCTGGGGCTTAGCACCCTCCTCACCCAGGGGTCCCAAGTTCTGCAGATCCCCAATAGATTGGTTTCCACATGCTTAGGGCAGAAGGGGGAGCTTGCAAGGGAACTCATGCTCTTCCCTTCTGTGTCTTTGGGCCAAAATCCACAGTACAAATGGCCATCCGTTTTTGGAGCATTTGCCGCTCAGTTTTTAATAACAGATGTTGCATTTTCAGATAGTTCTGTGCCCTTTAGCTCTGCTCTTAGAAAGCTGCATAGACACAAATGGAGGAAACATGCCATCTATATATTTTTTTAACAACAAAACGCCTCATTAGAACAAATCAGTTGCCAGTTTTCATCACTGCCAGACTCTGGGTTAGTGTATTTTTGGCATTTCCCAAGAAAACAAAGTAATTTACCACAAAGAACAAAAACAGGAAGCTAGTTTTAGAAAATAAAATGTTTTAAATTATTACTTTGTACTGACAGTTTTTTTCAAATGTTCTGTCATATTGCTGCCACATTGTAAATTGGTTCTAAATAAGGCATGTCTAGTTAAAATTGCTTATTATTATCATCCTCCTCATAGATGGCCCAAAACTCTAGCTGGGATAACTGCTTATCACCCCTGTCTTCAGTATTCATTTAGCTCCATTTCTCTCCACAATGGAGCAGAAGAGTCAAAGGCATGGCGTAAATGTAACCGGACGGGACGCTGGGCAAATGAAAACTATTCTGAATGTCCGTATTCACAAGAAGTAACTCAAGTCCTTCATGCCTTTAGTCAGGTAATATTACAAAGTCCTTATTCATAGAACGTACTGTAGTTATTGTTAGGTTACACATATATATGTGAGGTGGTTGTTGGTACTTGACACTAAACAGAATGTGTGTCTTGCTAGAGTATACAACACTGGAGTGCTTCATCTAAATGAGGCAGTCCTTATTCGAAGGGTTTGTGGAAACTGATGCCCTCAGAATAAGAAAAGGGCCTATCCTGTCTTCTATAAGTGTTTATTTATATATATATGATATATAAAACATTATATATAAAATGTTTTGGGCTAGATTCACCACAATGGGTACATCTATGTTGTGATAAAAGACCCATAGCACAGCTTTGGCAGGCCCGGATCAATGGACTTGGGCTCATGGGGCTCAGGCTGCGGGGCCATAAAATTGCAGTGTAGATGTTCTTGTTTGAGCCCTTGTGGGGTCTCAGAACCTGGGCTCCAGCCCAAACCTGTATGTCTACACTGTAATTGTATAACCTTGCAAACCTGAGTCAGCTGATCCAGGCCAGCCACAGGTATTTTATTGCTGTGTAACCATACCCAATGTTACTCCAGTTTTACTTCAGTGTAACTATACTTAAACTGAGGTAAAACTGGAATAATGCAGTGCTGTAATTGTGCCATGGACGTGAGTGTGTACAGCATATCGGCACCTTTATTACAATGTGTTTTTCTCCCTGTGTCTGGAACTTATGTGAACACTGGTAATGGAGTGGCGTGCTGGTACCGGGTGAATAACGGATTATTTTGGTTTGGTGGCAGTTCTGAAAAACTGAAAAAAATATTGGTTTGGGTTGAAATCCGATTATTTTTTTTAATTTCAGTGATTCAGAAGTCTGTTGTGAGTCGAACAAAATGTTTCATTAATCCAAAATGTGTTGTTTCTGAATGTTTTTAAAGGACTAGAGTCACAGAACGGGGAAATGGGAGGTGGTGTTCCCGCCCCCCCACCCCCAAGCTTTAGCGTCACTCTGGAACGGATTTGAGTGCAAGTCTCCCTCCTCCTGGGTGAGTGCTGTAACCACCAGGCTATAGAATCATTCACACTCCCTTGATTAGTTATTAGCCCAGAGAGAGAAGTGAGAGACCCAAGTTGAAGTCCCTGCTCCAATAAATGTTTAATTATTTACAAAGTGGAACAGCTTCAACAGGAGAGATTGAGAAAGACCCACCCCAGAATACCCCCATAGCCTGGTGGTTAGGGCACCAGAGTAGGGATTCAAATGGGGGGCTCCTCCATCCCAGATGAGTGCCCAAGTTACTAGACTAAAGGTTGTAAGAGGGATGCAGCTGCCATCACCTCCTCCACCTCCAGTCATTGTCTGGATAGCATCAAAGTCCAAAAAAAAATGGGTGAGATGGGGAAAGGGGTATAGGGAGAGAGCAGGAAAGTGTATAGAAGGGAGGACAGTGGTTGGAACTGCACAGCCCTGTACCTGCTTGCACATCTGCCCTCACCTCCCATCTCAATCCCATGCCTCAGTTCTCAGCACACTCTTTTCACTCCACCACTCTTCTTCTTTGTCTCCTTCCATGCACTTCCTTTCATACGTTGCCCCTGATGTGTGACAACAGCCTCCCTTTCCTAGTGCACCAGTCTACCCTACCTAGCCTGAAATTGTTTCTGTTCACTAGATTTCCACCACACCTCCACTCCTATGGCCTCTCTTTCACATTTTTTCACAAGTTTCTCTTTGAAATAAATACATTCATACGTCCAACCCGAAGTGTGTTGGCTGCACAAAGCATAACAATTCAGATCACATTATCTTAGTTTATTGAAACCCTCATCCCTCCTTTCTCTCCCACCAGCTCTGTCCATTATCTTTCCCTGTGTTTGCTTAATTTGACGCTGCCAATTGCAGAGTCTGGTCAGAGGTGCTGAACCTCAGACTCCATTGGAAATTAAGGTTGCTGAGCAATTAGTAAAATCAGGCCTTTAGATTATGTTTTCTGGGGTAGGGAGAATTTCTATTTTTATTTCTGTAAAGCCTGATGCAGACCTACAATGCTGCAAAAATAATATTAATAATAAACTCTCTGCTTTCAGTTTGAAAAAGTTACTAGGAGCATTATATACAGGGGCAGCTGTTTCCACCCCTTGTTCGCAGTGCAAAGCTTAAATGTGTAAGCCTAACTATGTTTAACTTGTGCCTGTTAAAGTCACTGCCAGCAAAACTCCCCCTTTAAAAAAAAAAAAAAAAAAAAAAACAAGCTAGAATTAAAGTCTTGATGGAATGATACTTAACACAAACAGTGCCATCAAATGGTACAGAGGGAAGAAGAGAATTACTCTTTGATCTCTTGCCTCTTCTACTCTTTGGACTTCTTCAAATGAATTATATCAGAGACACAATTAATTAAAATATCAGAGTTAAACTAAAACATAAACAGAGCATATTTTCATAACAGAGCCAGAAAGTTCAATCTGGAAATATGATTTCCATTTATAACAATCTAGAATAGTTGATAGGTAAACCAATTGTAATTTTTTAAAAAAAATTCTACTTGTGAGAAAAGACAAAGATTAATCTGAGGAAAAGCATCTCAGAAAAGAGAAATGAAAAGGTAGGGCTGAAGGAATGCTACAGCAAAACAATGCCTTTCTTTTGCCTGGTCATGTTTAGTCTGTGTGGTTTCAGTGGTTCCGGATAATGAATCCAGACATTCTGTTTCCTTACTCTGGCTTTATCCTTGGAAAATATCTTTATCGCACACAAACCTGTGAGTTTTCCTTACAGAACTTTTTTTCTTATTGCTTTTTCCCCCCCATTAATTAGTTTCCTGTCTCACCTCTTCCCCTTTTTGGAGGACTCTCGGGTCTCTAGAGAAATCATGCTGCCTGTTGCCACGGCAGAAAGTTTATTAAACAAATTGTTCAATAATCAGATGTTACTATCAAATTCAAGCTAGAGAGCCACAGTGCACAGAATAATTATTAGCCTGTTTTTGTGTAGCCTGTATGAACTGCAGTCATCTAACTGTGTAGTTAGCCAATATCAGAAATAGTATAGTGAATGTGTGTAGTGCATGTGATTAGTTAAGGATGAAAATCCCTTTCCATTATATCCCATTGCTTATAATTTTCCCAGACCTTCAGAGCTGGGACTTGCTTTTCTAGGTGAAAATTAATGTCAAAACAAAAAATACCCCTCTGCTTTTAAACTGATTTTTTTACTCCAGTAGCTACATTTCTGAAAACCTGGACATGTTCATGACATAAAGACTCCAAGAGCCATGTATCCCTGGTCATCTTCACGTTAGTGTAAATCCAAAGAAATGCCATTGAAGTCAAAAGTTATTTCAGATTCACAGCAGTGTATATGCGATAAAAATCACAGGTCCTAGAGCATCCTGATTCAGTGCCATGTATTGATTCTTAGCAGCATGGTTCCATGTTAGTGGGAATCATCTGACTAAAGCCCCAATCCTGAAAAGACTTGTACACATGCTTCACTTTAGGTCAATGGCACTATTCACTTGTGTAAGTCTTTTGAAGGATCGAGAGAAGTGATCATTCCCCTCTATTCGGCACTGGTGAGGCCACATCTGGAGCACTGCATCCAGTTCCCCCCACCCACCCGCCAAGAAAGGATGTGGACAAATTGGAAAGATTCCAGCGGAGGGCAACAAAAATGATCAGGGGGCTGGGGCACGTGACTTATGAGGAGAGGCTGAGGGAACTGGGCTTGTTTAGTCTGCAGAAGAGAAGAGTGGGGGGGGTTTGATAGCAGCCTTCAACTACCTAAAAGGGAGTTCCAAAGAGGATGGCGCTCAGATGGTGGCAGATGACAGAACAAGAAGCAATGGTCTCAAGTTGCAGTGGGGGAGGTCTAGGTTTGATATTGGGAAACACTATTTCACTAGGAGGGTGGTGAAGCACTGGAATGGGTTACCTAGGGAGGTGGTGGAACCTCCATCCTTAGAGGTCCTTAAGGCCCAGCTTGACAAAGCCCTGGCTGGGATGATTTAGTTGGGGTTGGTCCTGCTTTGAGGAGTTGGACTAGGTGACCTCCTGAGGTCCCTTCCAACCCTAATCTTCTATGATTCTATGATCAGATCCTAAATCCGTACACGTTAAACAAATTATGTAGCCTCAGAAATGTTGAGAGTGATAAAAGCCAAGCCGGATATTACACATAACAATTCTGATGTATTTCCAGATGCACGTCAACGCCACCAATGCTCTTGAATTTTCCCGCCAACTTACAGCCTACACAAGAGGTGCTTCCAACTTTGCAGATAAGATGGATATTATATATTTGGCTTACATAATGGAAAAGATAATAGCCATCGTGGATGAAGTCAAAGATGTAAGACACTGAATACTGAATAATCTACCACTTTAAATTGAAATCATGTTTGTACATTTAGGGCATTGTCCTGTTTTAACACATGCAGCTATACATTGCAGTGTAGATTAGGGTGACCAGACAGCAAATGTGAAAAATCGGGACAGGGGGGTGGGGCGTAATAGGACCCTATATAAGAAAAAGACCCAAAAATCGGGACTGTCCCTATAAAATCAGGACATCTGCTCACCCTAGTGTAGATTCTAAAATTGCTCCCTGTTCTTGTGAATGCATATACTCTGTACAAAAGATTCAGCAGTGGGTTGCTCAGTGTCTAAGAGGAGGATTGAGCCTTCTCATCTGCCTGATAGAGCCATTGCTGTTTTGGAACAAAATATTTTAGCATGCACACACATTTCCTTTACTTTGTGCCTTTTTAAATTTTACAGTGGATAAAGTATTGGAAGTAACTCCAGGTACCTTTCCTTCTGGATGTTTCCATGACAGTATCTGAGTGTCACAAATATTTATTTTGTTTGTTATGTATTATCAACAGAATAACTATGGAGGATATTTTCACTGCATTTTGAAGAATTAAGAGTGTGTGCATCACTTCATGTGAAAAGGACAAAATGCCTGTTTAAATATAACTTTCTGAAGAAACTTCTAGCACAGGGGGTGACATTTTACAAGGAATCTAATCAGAGTTATGCAAACCCCAAAGGAAAAAATAGCTTTTTATGGAGAACAGCAATGATACTCATAAAAGTTTTCAGAGTAGCTGCTTGCATAAAGATTTCATAATCTGTAATTTTTGAATACAGTTAAAACATTTGTTTTCTTTTGGTTTGGCATTGTTCATTTCATTCTGGCTTTGGGGTTTGTAATGGTTAACATTTTAGTGCCACTTTGAGAGTGCCTTCAACTTTAATTTCATCATCATATGCCAGAACTAAAGTGCATACCAAGTGCTTCCCAGAGTCATATTTCAAAGCTACAATTGCTTTTCAGCCTCCTGGCTCAGAATCCCAATATGATGATGTTGCTTTTTGACACACACCTCCACCCCACCCAAAAAAAAAGAGTGAGAATTTTCTCTCTGACAAAAAACAGCCTTATTCACAGTTATAGCTCTCCTCAAAAATCCTTTTGTTTTGGTACTAGCACCTTATGTATTGTTCATTACATAAATTAGCACCAGCTCCAATTGGTTTTGCCCCTTCCATGTAATGTTCAAACTCCTGATCTGCACTATCAAAGCATCCACACAACTCCACCCCTCATCGTGTGTTACTTCTCTACCTGTTTCTTTCATAATTCCTCACACCATTCACTGTCTCCACCTTCTCTCCTTACTGCTTCCACTTTCAGCTTCACATTTTGGGTATGTCTTCACTGCAAGTGAAAATGTGATTGTAGCAAGGGTAGGCAGACCTGTACTGACTTTAATCTAGCGAGCCCTGGGTACCAAAAATAGTGAAGATGTGGTGGCACGGACTTGTACTTGGGCTGGGCACCTGAAGACAAGCCCATCGGGGATGCTTGATACATACTTGAATTGCTAGGCCCTGTCTCCTCATCTTCACTAATATTGCTATCCACGCTAGCTAGATTAAAGCTGTCCGAGCTATGCCTACCTGTACTATCATCACACTGTAACTTGAAGTGAAGACATACCCTTTCTTTCATGCTGCTTCCAGTGCTTAGAACAGCTTCCAGCTTTCACGCTCACTAAGCACTTTCTCTCTTCTTCTTCAAACACATCCTTAACACCTGCTGGTTTCTTACTTTAATCTCACTAGTGATGTACACAAAAGTGTGGCTACCTCAACTGTTCTCCTTTTGCCATAGAATTATAGAATCAGCAGCCTTTTCTACACTTGGAAGTTGCACTGGTTTAACTAAAAGTGGTTTAAAACTGTGCAAACCCCTGTGTGGACACGCAGCTGTCTTCAACTGACTTATATCATAAGCTAAACTGATATACATCACTTGTAAACTAACATAAGTGGGTTCACAGTTTTGCACTGTTTTAAACCGATGTTAGTTAAATTTGTGCAACTTCTGTGTTGAGGTCATGCTTAGAGCAGAAAAAGACAAATTTGCTCATTTAGTCTACATTGCAGCCAGTGCATGTTTGTTCCTTACTGCACATTTTACTCTTGCATTGTCCCATCTAGTGTCAAATGTGCCAAATGATAGGGCTTTCACTGCCTCTCCTGGGGCATAATTTCACAGTCTAGTACATCACGCTGTCAGGAAAATGTGCTTACATTCACCCAATTTTTCATTTTCTTGATTTCATGCTATTACTCCTAGTTAGCACATTTTATTATGCTAAAGAATTGCTTCCTCTCCCTAATTTTCCCACCTCTTATTTATTTATAGACTATTATCCTGTCCCTGACTTAGCTGAGCTATATCTCTTAATCCTTTCTCATAAATCATTGCCTCCAGTCTCCTAATCATTTTTATTACTCTTCACTGCATCAGTAACACAATTTGTCAATAACCTTCTAGTAATTAGATTACCAGAAATTAATATATTATTTCAGGTAGTTGCAAAAGAGCCATATAGAGAGGACACATTATATCTCTGTCCATTGTTGTGTGACTGCTGTATATAAAGTTTAAAGTTGCATTGGCTTTTTCAGCAACCATTAGCACTGTAAACTCCTGTTTAATTTCTTAATGTCTGCCATCTCCGACATCTCAGTATTGTTGCTTTACAGGTTTCTTCTTTCTACTGAGTATCTGTACTTTGAAATATATATCCAGATATATTAGTTTACGTCTTTCCCTGTTAAAACATTTTTTAGTTATTTTTATGCCCTTCAATGTAATCACTCTTCCGTGCATCATTTTTGCGTGAGTTGATCACTAAGCTCTTTGGGATGCCATATATGTGGGTTCTGAAAACTGCTATGTACATTTACAAGGCTATATTACTTTGTAATCTGATTAAAATTAAGTTTAATTTACAAAAAAATAAATATTTTCATTTCACAGTGAAAAGTCAAGAAAGAAGCTGTTGTATCATTGATTCAATTCGAGATGAAATCCTTGGAGTATCAATACAATCACATTATCTAAAATGTTTTTCTCTTAAACTTTTGCTATTTAGGGCAAGGACTCATTTAAGGCACCCAGGACAGTGGGGCTCTTCACAGGCTTCCTGGAACGACTACAATACTCATACATAGAAGCAAGCAAACAAAAATGTAAAATGACTGAGCCTGATTTTCAGAGCTATGGAGGACCTGCAACTCTCATTAATTTCAAACTGAGTTGTGAGTTCTCTATGCTTTTGAGAATTAGGCCCTCTCTCCCTATATATAGAGAGAGAGTGAAACTGAGTCTACACAAACTGCTGTCAAATGCACAAAGTAAAAAAGAAAAAAAGAAATATGTTTTCTTAAAACCCTCTCAGTTATAGTAAGTGTAGGTATTACTTGTAACAATACCAGGAAAAACGGTTTTCAGACAGAAATGTGTTTTTTAAGTTGATTGTGTTTTTAAGTCAAAGAAACATTTCAGGCTGATTAATCATTTTACCCATCAAAATATAAAATGATTGTATCTTGGGTACCACAGTATTATTCCCAGGAACGCCTTTGTTTTGGGGCACTGTTCACTCTGCTGTCTGATGAAATTTGTCAGACTCTCACAAACGACCAGAATTCTGATGGAGACTGTTGCCAGGCATGTATTCAGTCATATGGAGCATTTCCTTTCTTGTACAAAATATCAAGGGATATTGCAAATTGCACTGTAGCAGTTAGGGCCATATTCTTGTTTCCATCATAGTCTCTTATTTTATGAAAAAAGGATTGTAATTCAGAAAACAAAAAGTTCGGGGGTGGGAGGGTGTTTGTTTTGTATTTGATTCTGGTATTTTGGTTTGGTTTTATATAAATCGTGAAGGAAATCTTTTTACCTGGTTAATCCTGGTTAAAAAATATACTTCATCTGAATAGAATGCTTTCTTGGGTATATATAACTCAGATTTAATTTTTAAAAATTAATTTGGGGAAAGATAAATCCATACAAAATCTATTCATATTTGGTGTTATAGGGAAGATCTAGTTGCTTAGACAGTGGGAGGAGAACTGAAATGCTTTAAAAATAAAAACTTGTAAATATCCCACATTACTAAGACAAACAGTAGAGTAGAACATATTAAATTAGCAGAGCAAAGTAAAATACCAAAATCAACCAGAGGAATGATCAATTATCATATTTGTAATAAATAAACCAAAAATTAGCAGTGTTACTTTATTTTAATTGATTTAGTTAATAGGAAAAACATGACCAATAGCACCTGCTTTAACCCAAAATGGAGAAATACACAAATAAATAAATACATTCAAAATAAAAACTTGAGTACTGCGGGGATATTACACTTAAATAGTGAACCAGAAAGTATTTTCTTTGATGTCACTTGGCACTTTTTGTCTCCTCTTCTCCTTAGTCTCTGTGTTTAAATGTAATCATCTAACAGAATGACTAGTCTCCTTAAAATGACTGTCATTAGGTGAGATAAGGTGCCTAATTTCAATTGCACGCTTGTGTTCTTTGTTGCAGTTTTAATGGTATAATAGTTTCCCTTGTAATTACTTTTTCCTTCAGCTTGGAGATGCTATAGTTGAAATTGCCAGCAACATAATGTTGGTAGATGACCATGTGTTATGGATGGCCCAGAATGAAAATAAAGCCTGTACCAGGATTGTACAATGTGTGGCGCACATTACAAATCAGACACTGGCTAGCCATACTCAGGTTATATCAAAGGTATGTAATAAAATTACAAATATTTTTGTTGGGGTTTGTTTGAAAGGGCTGTCATTTTTCTATCCATTTTTGCATTAGCATTTTATATACATTAAAGTACTGTTAGAAGATAGAAAAAGAGCACAAATACAGCAGGTTTATCTAACATTACTGATAGGCTCAATAACTAACATTTATTTATTATTATAGTGGATTGTTTTGTTTGTGGCGTGTTCTTCAAATATGGTATTGCTGTTCACTTCAGTTTACCCATCACTGTTGGTATATGTGTTCATTTTAGAAGGCTTAAATTGGGTCAATCAACATTTCCAATAAGAGGATAAGACAACATGCTACGTTGTTGCCTGCAGCTTTTGATATGGCTGTCAGAGAGTATTCTAGGTATTAATAGCGTAAACCGGTGAGAAAGGCCTGGTTGAAAAGGTGTATCCTGTTGCTCTTGGTAAAGATAGCAGCTAGTTTTGTGTTTAAGCTTATTTCTATGGGAAGCAAATTGTAAATGCACGGACCTACTACCAAAAATGCCCAGCCTCCAGCTCACAAGAGTTCACTGAGTATGCTTTTATCAATTTTTCAACATTTAAATAGTAGAAATTGACCAAAATCAGAAGCTTAAATCCAAACCATTTATAATTTTAAATTAAATATTTAAAGCGTTATTGAGTTTGTTTAAAAAAGAAAAAAACAATAACTTGCAAAACCTTGCATATTTTGTCAGTTATCTACAGAATTTGTTTGGAGATATTGCTTGAAAGTGAATTCATTGTTAATTTTAGTACAGAACAGGGCGTATTTGCAAACACACAAGTGCACGCACATATACAATAAGGCATTGATGGCTTGGCTATATCCTTAGTCCCTTCAACAATACAATTTAGGTGAGGTGGGAGGGTCCTACAGCTTGGTCTACAGCCTGAGCCTGAACATCTACACCACAATTAAACAGTCTTTCAGCCCGAGCCCTGTGAGCCCGAGTCAGCTAGCACGGGCCAGCTTTAGGTTTTTAATTGCAGTATAGACGTATCCTTAGAGAAGAAAGACCTAGAAGAGCCAGTCTTTTTACACTTGCAGATTATACTCTGTGAGGAACTGATTTGTCTGTTTTTAAAGAAAAAAAGCTGTTCATTTAAATGGTTATATATAGAAAAGAATCACTTTCAATGCCCATTTTTATGTATGTATCTATTTAGAATACATATAGACAGTAAAGCGCCTTCCTACGACTGACTTTTTATGTAACAGCTATGGGGATGCTCTATTTGTATAAACTCCTGGTTTACTTTAAATGTCAAGTTCCATAGGTCATTTTTCTTGTCACTGCTTCGGGAGGATGTTGACATTCCTATCCAAAGTAATTCTTTCTGTTTATGCACGCTGTAGATCTGTATCCCTAACCTATTAGCTGTGCTTTATCTTTTTTTCTTCTTACAGTTTTCTGTAGGAGATTTAGTGCACAGTCGAGTGCAGCTTGTAAATAAACAAATCTGTGGACTATCTTGTGTAGTCTCATGCAATACTAAACAACTTCTGTTCCTTTTGGAGACCAGCCAGCAAGCAATTAGCCAGTTAACTAGCTCACAGAAATTGCTTTGGTTTCTTAAGACTGCACACAGTTTAAAGTGGTCACCTGTTTTAGATATAATTTCTGAAAAATTAAGTCTTCCACTAAATCTGTCAATTGTATGACACGAATCTGTCCATTTTCTTTCTACGTCTATTGAAAAATTCCTTAAATGGCAATGATTTTTTGGGGAAGACAGACCTGTTTTTCTCATGCACTATGGGACGGGCAACCCCTGAGTTGAAAGACAGGGCAATAGATCAGTTGTATTTCCTCATGCCTCCCTCAGTTTGGGGTGTATATATAAACATTGTTCTTTACATAAGGAATGGCCTGTTACATCTTCTCAAATGTATAATGTATTGTATCCCATGTATCCCAGATATTGTATCCCATGTATAATAATGCATTTAAGGTAGGATATTATATATTGCCTTCAAATTAATATTACTGTGCAGAGTGAAAAAGAAACTCTTCTTCGGTATGTTATATTAAAAAGTAAGAATAAATTCCTAAGAACACAAAATTCTTCTGATGGGACAGAGACAAGTGAAAAAGCTGCTATTTTTTGCATTAAACCAACTTCATTGTTAATGTATGTGTAAATTTACTGAGTAGTCTGCAATACCTTTCCATTCATGGCTGGCTGGCTGGCTAATTTACGGTAACTGTTTAGCTTTCAAAAGCAAACTATCCTGCCTATCTATGCCTCGGTAGTGACCTTGTTGGCAGCCTCTTTGCCATGAAATAACATGTTCTATGATCATTCCTAAGCCCATTTTCGGATATGCACAAAATAGTATTAAAACCTTCCCTATATTTTTTCGCATCTTTCTCTAAATAATCCCACTGAAACTGTCAGAGAATTTCAGGTTAATTGTTAATGAGGCTTTCCCTTTGTAGGCTTAGTCTTTGTGCCCTTTGGCATTGTCCTGAGCTGCACACCCAAGGAGCCATTCTTGCCATCATCTTAAGTGTTGCCCCAACCTGCTGTTACGTGCATGAACACCATATTATTTTCTATATTTATAGCACTTGGAAACAAGATGAGTTTGGCAGCTTTCCATATAATGCTTGTCATTCTGACTGTAACTTGCTGTGATTGTGTGAATGGAGTAGAGGGTGGAATGTTTTATTTCTGCATCTATCCTTGCCGATGATATAGCTAATTCTGCGGACTTACTTTGGATGCCTTATCATATCATATACAGTACCTACCGATGTATTCTTCTGTGCTTGGCATGAATATTTCAGAACTGCGTGGCATTTGCAAGAATATATTTTAATATAAATATATTTTATATATTTATAAAAATAGTAGGGTTCATCATTGTAAATGACATTACTTCTGTTTACATGTCCTCCATCATGAAAATATCTAAGCTAGCATTAATGAAATTGTCTCAGTAAGGTAGGGAACTATTATCCCCATTTAATAGAGAGATGGATCTGAGGCACGGGGACACTACATGCCTTATCTAAGGTCACAGAGGAAGTCTTTGGCAGAGCTGGGGGTTGAACCCACATCTTTTGACTTTTCCACAAGCATAGCTTGTGCCAGTGAAACTTGTGTGCACAGCATAGAAATCTATATGTGTAGGGTGCATCAGGTTATCCAGGAAAACCTGGTTTCAATTTTAAAGCTTTCCTGCTTGGCTGTTCCAGCAATTCGACTGTTCAAAACAAACTCTCCGGATATTTTTTATAGTGGGGGGGAAAATTCTGCTTCTTGTGTTCTAAAATGGCTCAACCATTTTTACTCAAACTTAAAAAATCTGGAAAGGTGAATGTTTTAGAAAATTAGCAGCAACTGAAAAGGGTTTCGAATGGAAATGTTATGACCTCTTAACTGTAGTGGAAGCTGCAGCTCCTGCTATAATTAGCCATTAGTGCCACAGCCTAAATATAGTGTTGGAGGTGGCAGCACTTGTGACCAACAGGAATTTACTGCACTTCATAGCTTTGTTTTGAGCACACACAGATAAACCAGCCACTGTAGGGTTATCATGAGACACCCCACTGGCTTATGACAGAATCCAGGCAATCCAAATTGACAAGGCAGGACCTAAGGGCAGCAAAGCCACCATATTTCCTCCCTACCTTACAATGAGGTTTTAATGTTTTGGCTCCAACCCTACAACATCCTGAGTAGAGTGCTAATCAGAAAAACGCTTTCTTTTTTGGAATTTGCCAGTTCATTGAGATCAAACCATTTTGTGAGAGTGGTTGGATTTTCACAAACGTCCAATGGACCCCAGGTTTCAAAACCTGCCTGCCAGTCAGGTTTCCATCATAAACCTGCCTGGTTTCCTTCCAGCTTGCCTGACCAGCTCCTTGGCAGTCCACTGAGCTGGGAGTTTCAGAACATAGGAGCCAGTGTTTCCGGGCTCACAGTTCCACTTCAGCCCACCATAGAGGCTGAGGGGAAACCAGGAGCGTGGAAGCCCCCACCAGGTTGGCTGCTTTGGAGCTGGGGGCTCTGGAGGACCCTCAAAGACCTGGCCACAGGGAGATGAAATTGACATAATTCTTGTCAGTTTCATTGCTGTCCTCACTAACAGCAGCAGTGTTACTGACCAGACTCTTGTAAACAGGGTCTGGTCAGTTTCACGTTCCTGTTCAGTGGTGGGCAGTCATGAAACTGACAAGAATCATGTCAACTTCAGTCTGCAGCTGCTAGGGCTTCCAGGGTCCCCAGTTCCATTGCAGCTCACCAGGTGGGCAGTCAGGGATCCTGATGAATATATTTCCATTCAGAAATACCACATTTCCGTGCTTCCAAAATGAAATACTGTAATATATCAATTCAGCAAAAAACTTCAAAATTTCAGCTTTTTATTCCAATCAGGACAGGAAATATTTTCAAAACATTTTCAAACATTTTCCTGGGACAGGAAAACCCTTTCCCAGCCAGCTCTAAACTGAGTCTTATGTTTGCTTGTTTGTTTTTTTTCCCTGCCAGGTAGAAAGTACTTTCCTCTAGTGTGAAGTCATGTGAAAATCTTCTGCAAAATAAACCTTCAGCAGAACTGGCACCATGCTCCAAATTTGCTGGGGTTTGATGTGACAATTTCACTCCATTCTAATCAATACTGAGTGGAGTTGTCTTATTGTGGAACACTATTGCCTGAGGGGTTGAGGAGTATCATAGAATGCTTGGAGCCTAATACACTCTAGAGTCCCTTCCTTTTCTAAATCAAGGGGCAACGTTTCCTTGACAACCCCATCCCCACAAATGAAAAAGAATGGGGTTGTCAGGGAAATTTTGCCCCTTGATTTAGAAATGTTTAAAATGCCACGTGCACCTTTGTTACTCTACAAATAATCATCAAAACTGTGTTCTTGCTGCAGAAAATATACCTGGTTAACAAAAATCCGGGGGTAGAAAACTTGCTATTCTTCTGAGCTGTGCTGCTGTTAAAATTTTCCCATCATCATTAATTACCACTTCCCATAATGAAACACCGTCTCTCTAGAACTAGTAAAGACTGTGCTCTTCCATTGACTGCACTCAGCAAATGTGAGCCCACTAATAAGCCCTGTATGACTTCAGAGCTAGATTGACCTATGGAAGTTGTAGTATGTATCCATATCCATTTTGATTGTGTGAACCAGAACATGGAAAGTACAAAAACAGCTCTTGGTGCAACTTCCCTCTCATACAAGGATAATACTTTCCCTTGCTTTCCAGACCTGTGTCTTAATGGCCTGCATAGCGTGGATATGCTTCAGTAGGGAAAGTATCTTAAACTTTCCTGAGTTCTCTCTAATTGTTTCCTGAGTGAAATAGAAACATAAGGACCGTCAATAGTAACTTCAGTATAAAGGATGTAACTTGCAAACGAAACCTAAAGTTTGTCTCGCTCTACTACATATACATTCAAGATTTTATACAAATCAGATTGAATATATATGGATGTTTCATATTTTCTGTATTAGGCATTTTATTGAAATGGGGTTGTCTCAGCCAGTCAAAGTGGGTGGGGGTTGACTTCAGAGTTACTGACCAATAACTGATACCACAGGAGAATCTCCCTCCTTTAGATCCTGATGTAGAGGCAGTAGCCAAGAAAAGCAGGCATGGCAAGAGAAGTGCCCTCCAGCAATTTCTGGCTGCCAGAGAAGACCTTTATGGGCTGCTGGAGCCTGTGTAGTTTAGAACAATGCTCAGAGTGCTCTGTGTTACTACTTTGGACTTGACTGGTGCCTGGTGGATTAGCAATCAGGCAGCGGCAAAGGTACCTGAACAGTGCCAGTTGCCAAACAGCCAGGCATGAAAATCTGTCCTCATTTACATTATCTGCATTAGGAGGAACTGGGCGCATTCTTGGATGCTATTTAACATATTTACTACTAATAATAGGTGCATTATTCTCCTTGCATTTGCATTGCTATAAATCTGGATTAACTCCACTGATGTTGGTAGCTACACTATTATAAAATTGGTATAAGGGAAAGGAGCATCAGGCCTTTTGTAAATTTATTGAATGTTCTTTCTTCTATCATTATTGTATTCATAATAAAAGTGCAAGCAAAACCACTGTACTATTATAGAATTATTTTTTCTTTGATCAGTTTACCTTTTCATATCTTTATTTCGTGTGTGTGTGTGTGTGTGTGTGTGTGTGTGTATATATATATATATATATATATAATATACAGTGTATACAAAATGCATATTTTCTACTGAGGATTCCTTTCAAAGTATGTTAGCAAAATACCAGTTTCCCAATGTGTTTTGACAGATTTCCCTTAATATTGCTCTGGAAGCCTTTATGATCAAGCCATCTAGCTTCATAGGAATGACTTGCACTGCCTTCCAGAAAATATCTGAAAATTCAGACAGGTCACTGATCCATGATGTGGGGAGCTGGGAAGCAGATTATCACCCAGACCAACATTTGAATTTTAAGTGCAACGATGGCAGTCTCAGTGGTTCTTTCATGAATTTTTCTACCAAAGTAAGTGGTATAAACAGTTGTGTACAACTGACTCATACATATATATATATATTTCATTTGTATCTTGTATTCAAAGCAGATTACTACTTTACCACTGGAGGACTCAAAATAATTATATTAAATAATTATATGAGCTTTTAATCTTGTAAATTGATTAATAAGAGAAGTAACTGTAACTTGTTACTGGTCTTAAATATTTAACTTCAAATGTGATAAAAATGCATATTTTACTTCCAATACCAGTGTGCTGTGTTTACAGATATTGCATAAGTGTTTCCATGCATGATGTCAAAATTCAACATATAAACAAAAATGAGTATATATTTTGCAATTATAATCTTTGGGCTTGATCCTACAAACTTCTACACATGAGCAATCCCATTGAAGTCGATGGGAAATACTTAGTTTAGTCAGGAACTCTCAGGTGAGTTAAGCTTGTATGGACAGTGACATTTTCAGAAAAACTGTCTTTACTCCATTAAATTATTTTACAGTTCTTATCTCCAAAATTTGATATAAAAGAAGAGCATTACCTTGGAGTTTTGGAACAGCCTAAGGAAAACAATAATAAATAAGCCTCTTAATAGAATGCAGTATTATAATCAAATAATGAAGTGGAACAATTAAATTTTTATCTAGCGGGAAATGGAAATTTTGCATTTGGTTGAGCGTGTTATTAAATTTAAGAGAACTAGGGTTGAATTTTAGTTATCCTCCAACAGCCTATTTTAATAGGCTTATTCCTGGAAATGCTGAGTACTCCAAAATGAAACTTTTCTCGATAATACTACAAGCTTACTGAACTCTGAGAATACTTTGGTTGCAGTTATTTTCCTAGTGCTGTCTTTTGAACCTCTGTGTAACTTAGGTAATAGCAGTGATGTGCTGGAGGGAGCTCTTGGGAGAACCTTGTAAAAATTCCATCACCAAATTGAAGGAAGGATTGGGTAGCTTTCCTTCCTTTGATAGTTTAGTAGCATCCAGGGAGGGATGAACACCATCTATGCCTAGGATGACTTACAAAGATGCTTCTTTTTAGTCCTTGGAATGCACAAGGTAGAACCTAATGTCAAGGATTACATTAAAAAGAGAAAAAAAAGTTCCCTAAGGACTAATACTCCTGCACCTTCCTACAAAACTATCTATCCATATAGCTATATACACACACTTCAAACTATACAAGCTGAGCACTGTGCTATATATATGCTGTAACTCAAGCAGAAGTTGTGAGCTCAGTGCAGAGTTTACTGGCAAGGGTCTTTGGCCAATCTTATGCAGAAGGTCAGACAAGACGATTATAATGGTCCCTTCTGGCCCTAAAATATATAAATCTATGAATGTACTTTGTATATTTTTCAGGAACAAAGTATAAACATTTCCAGTAAATGCAGTTCATAGAAGTGTGTTTGCCAAGTGATGATGTCTCCTTCTTTGGTTATGATTAAGCACTTTCGTTTAAATAGGAAAACGAATAGATTCCCCAGCCCCTCATCCTTCATGTCTATAAGCACACAGGCACGCAAGATTTATCACAGGCTAAGGCAGAACATTTTGGTTGAAGTCCTTTTTATAAAAAGTTGGCAGTGCATCACTGCATAAAGGGTCGTCATAATCTTTTCTTACATATTTTGCCATGTTTATAGAAAGCATCCAAGTCAGAATTTCCATCCAAATTTGCGTTTTCATATCTAGTTTCAGTGGATAAAAATATATCTCAAACTGCAGGTGCAATAGAGTATTTCATAATGCTCTTTAGAACCCCATTGTTCTATAATTATAACCAAATGTAAGATTTTATCAGGAATGTACTGCTAAATTTGATATCAAACTAAGGCTTGCAAATCTAGCAAGTCTTCCTTAAAAGGAGACTGTCAAGTTATTTTTCATTACTTTATAATTCATTTTTCTTTTCACTTTGTTTATAATAACTCCTTGAAAATGAAACCATTTCCTTACACACATTTCTCCCTTCCAACACATATGAAAAGTATTTTTCACATGAGTGCTGAGCTGCTGGAATCTACCATTCCTTTTGAGAAGAAAAGAGCACTGAAGCATTTGTTTTTAAAAAATGGTAGAGACTCTGTAAACAGATATAAAAATAACAAAGTAGGTTAAATTTTAGCCCTATTAAATTTGACAGTGTCCCTTTAACCTACGCATTAATAAGTTTAAAGATTAGAGCTGGGCATGAGGCAAGCATCTCATTACTAAATGTTTGTGCTAGATGGATCGTTGGCCTGACCCAGTATGGCCGTTCTTCTGCTCTTATTATACTGAGAACAGAAGTGACCTCTATATAAGGTAAGGTTAAATTATGCTTTCCATTCTAACCCATTTCTAAAAAGTTGTTATGACTGAAAACTTTCACTTTTCAGGTGGAAATTTTCCAGGCTTTGTCACCGTTCAAAGGTGAACTGGTTTAGAAAGATTGAATAAAACTGATTTTTGAATACAAGGGATGTGGAAGAGATAATTTTTTCCTTTTATTATTATCGAACACAATTCTAGCAATATTAAAAAATCAAATCAAAACAGATCTAATGATGCATATAAAATGGTTGAGTCTTAAAATTTGGCATAGAAATAGCCCTTATTGAGGAGAAAGTGCTTGCAAGTATTCTAGTGTGCATTGGTTTTGATTTGACCAAGTCATGAGCCTTTGAAAAGTGCAAATTGATCATGTGCAATACATTCTATAGGAGTTGTGCTAAATTTGTAAATTGTATAGCTAAATAGGGTTTGAATCATCATAGCTAACTTAACTACATAGTGAAGAGCATACTAAAATGCATATAGTATGAGGCACAGGGACTGGCCCTTGTGCGAAGGTACTCGGCCTCCACCACGCTGCTATGTGACAATGTGATCCTTCAGTGTGATGTTTCAAACACACTTGTGTAATTTTCGTAGTACTGACTTATTGTCAGTAAAGTATATGAGTGCTTAAGTGTTTACAGGCCCAGATGTAGAATAAGAAAGATTTGGATATTCAAACACATGAACAATTCTAAATGGCATCAAGTTTCCAAAGGAAAAGGAACATTATTCTATACAAGGTTTCATTATTATTTAAAAGATTAACTTTTTTCTTTTTTCTCTAATCTCTCCTACATATTTTGGTTTGACATTTCAAGAGGTTATTTCAGTATCACATTATTCCTTTTCTTGTATTGTTTTATTTATGCCTTACGCAGTAGTATCTTAACGTAGCTGTAAGTCATCTGTGATTTTACAGAACATTGAACAGAGATTAAATCCATATTTCTGTTCAATAATATCAGTAAACCAAAAGAAAATTAACCAGAGAGAATGAACATTGAAGGCAAGTATTTTTTTAAAAAATGCATAAATCTCTTCATAGAATTTAGTAATAATACTATTTTAGGCAAAAGGAACTGTGTGGCCTAAGGGCCCCAAGCATGAATGCTTTTATATGACTAAGGGCTGGGGGAAAGATTATGTGAAGCACACGCTTCAGCGAGATGCATTCTTTAGGGGGCGATCTATTAAAGGGGATATTCTATATCCTAGTAAAGAGGAAAGGGTAGAAGTTGATAAAGCACTGGTAGGAAATGAAGATAAACAGTCAAATGAAAGAGTCCCATTCAATTACATCACATGAAGGCAGACAACAAAATATTGACAAATTATACAAGTTCTTGTGTATAAATGCTAGAAATCTAAATACTAAGACGGATGAACTTGAGTGCCTGGAATTAAATATTGGTGTAATAGGCATCACAGAAACTTGGCGGAATGATGGTAATCAATGGGACACATGAATACCAAGGAACAAAATATATAGGAATAAGTGAGTATGTCATGCTAGTGTGAGCGTGGCACTATATGTGAAAGAAAGCAGAGTCCAATATAATAAAAATCTTAAATGACTCAAACGGTTCCATGGAATTTCTGGGGATAGACATTCTATGCTTAAATAATGAATATAGATAGCATCAGGAGTAAACTCTCAACCACCTGACTAGGATGGTGACAGTGGTTGCAAAATGTTCAGGGAGATTAGCGAGGCTACAAAATCAGAAAATGCAATAATAATGGGGAATTTTAGCTATTCCCCATGTTGGCTGAGTACATGTCACCTCAGGATGGGATACGGAGATAAACTTTCTAGACACCATTAATGAATGTTGTTGGAGCAGCTAGTCCTGAAACCCACAAAGGGAGAGTCAGTTCTTGATTTAGTCCAAAGTAGTCCACAGAATCTGCTCCAAGAGATAAATATAGCTGAACCACTCGGAAATAAATTTAATTACATTATGGTTGTTAACATCCTTGAATTACAAAGAAAACCACCATAGTAGCATTTAACTTTAGAAAGGAGAACTATACATAAATGAGGAAGCTAATTAAAAGGAAGATCCACAAGAGTGAAATGCCTGCAAGCTGTATAGAAACTATTTTAAAACACCATAATAGAGGCTCAAACTAAATGAATTCCCCAAATAAAAAAAAACTAAATAAGACAAAAATAATGCCACGATGGCTAAACAACTGAGTGAAAGATGCAATTAGGTGCAAAACCGCATCCTTTAAAAATTGGAAGTCAAATCCTACTGCGGAAAACAGAAAAGGGCATAAACCCTGGAAAGTCAAGTGTAAAAGTGTAATTAGGCAGGCCAAAAAAGAATTTGAAAAGCAGATAGCAAAAGACACAAAAACTAACAGCACATTTTTTTTAAGTACCTCAGAAGCCAGAACCCTTCCAAACAGTCAGTGGGGCCATTGGGCAATCAAGATGCTAAAGGAGCACTCAAAACCATTGAAGAGAAGTAAACTGAAATTCTTTTTCATCAGTCTTCACCACAGAGGATGTGAGGGAGATTCCCGACACCTGAGCCATTATTTTTAGGTGAAGAATTGTCCCAGATTGATGTGTCAGTAGAGGAGGTTTTGAAACAAATTGATAAATTTAACAGTAACAAGTCACCAGGACCAGAAGGTATTCACCCAAGAGTTCTGAAGAAACTCAAATATGAAATTGCAGAACCACTAACTTTGGTATGTAAGCTATTACTTAAATCATCCTTCATAGCAAATGGGTGGAATATAGCTAATGTAACACCAATTTTTTAAAAAGGCTCTAGAGGTGATCCCGGCAATTAAAGGCCAGTAAGTCTGACTTCAGTACCAGGCAAATTGGCTGAAACTATAGTAAAGAACAGAGTTGTCAGACACAGATGAACACAGTATGTTGGGGAAGAGTCAACACAGCTTTTGTAAAGGGAAATCGTGCCTCACCAATCTATTAGAATTCTTTGAGGGAGTCAACAAGCATGTGGGAAAGGGTCATACAGTTGATACAGTGTACTTGGACTTTCACAATACCTTTGAAAAGGTCCTTCAGCAAAGGCTCTTAAGCAAATTAAGCAGTCATAGGATAAGAGAGAAGACCCTTTCATGGACTAGTAACTGGTTAAAAGTTAAGAAACACAGGGTAGGAATAAATGGTCAGCCTTCATGGTGAATAGAGAGAAATTGCGAGGTCCCCCAAGGATCTGTTCTGGGACCTGTGCTGTTCAACATTTTTATAAATGATCTGGGAAAGGGGGTGAACAGTGAGGTGGCAAAATTTGCATATGGTACAAAACTGCTCAAGATAGTTAAGTCCAGAGCAGACTGTGAAGAGTTACAAAGGGATCTCACAAAACTGGGTGACTGGGGAACAAAATGGCAGATGGAATTCAGTGTTGATAAGTGCAAAGTAGTGCATATTGGAAAACATCATCCCAACTATACATATAAAATGATGGGGTCTAAATTAGCTGTTACCACTCAAGAAAGAGATCTTGGAGTCATTGTGGATAGTTCTCTGAAAAAAATACACTCAATGTGCAGCAGCAAAAAAGCAAACAGAATGTTGGGAATCATTAAGAAAGGGATAGATAGGGAGACAGAAAATATCATATTGCCTCTATATAAATCCATGGTATTCTCACACCTTGAATACTTCATGCAGTTTTCGTGGCCCCATCTCAAAAAAGATATATTAGAACTGGAAAAGGTACATGTAAGCATCCTTCATTCCCAATTTAATAAAATGAAATAGAGTGAAACTAAGCCTGATTTAGCTTGAAACATTGTAAGCTGCCTTTTCTTCTCTTTTAGCTATACTAAATATAGTAAAGAAACAAGGTGGATGAGGAAATATCTTTGAAGAAGAGCTCTATGAAAGCTTGTCTCTCTCACCAACAGAGGTTGGTCCAGTAAAAGATATTACCTCACGCACCATGTCTCTCTCTAAGGGTATGTCTACACTACCTGCCGGATTGGTGGGTAGTGATCGATCTGTCAGGGATCGATTTATCACATCTAGTGTAGACACGATAAATCGATCCCCGAGCACGCTCCCTGTTGACTCCAGAACTCCACCTCCATGAGACGCGGAAGTGAAGTCGACGGGGGAGCGGCAGCAGTCAACTCGCCGCCATGAGGACAGCCAAGTAAGTCAACCTAAGATACATCAACTTCAGCTTCGTTATTCGCGTAGCTGAAGTTACGTATCTTAGGTTGACCCCTCGTCCCCCAGTGTAGACCAGGCCTAATATTCTGAGACCTACATGGCTACAACACCACTAAACATAGTAAAAGCAATTCTATACTGATGACACATTTTCTTGATCTGTGCTTGTTAAGTGAGAATGTTTCCATGTCTCAAGCAGAACCTTTTAAAAACTGTTTTGAAATTTATTCTGACTGATCACATAAGCTGTTTCTACAAAAAGTTGATGCATTTTTTCTAATAGAAATCATACAAAGTAATGCTCACACACACTTTTCCCTTCCATTTGTAAAATGGATACAACGGGACAGATCCTGCAGACCTTAGTCCTTATTCAGGCAAAACCCTCCCTGAAGTCAATAAGGCATTTATCTGAGAGAAGATTGTAATCTTAGATCCAGTACATTTGTATCAGGCACTGGCAGAAAAAAGATTCCACTTCCATCTGATTGTTAATTATTTTTATTGTTATTATCATTGTTGTCATTATTATCAATTTTTATTGTCATAGCATCCAAAGGCCTTAAACGTTTTGGGGGTCCCATAGTGCTGGGCAGTAGACAAACATGTAAACAGGCACGATCGTAGTGCAGAAGAGTTTGCAATGTAATTTGAAACAAGATGCAAGTCAATCTTTTTCGGCTCATTACATTTTATAGTACTTTTCATCACACTTTTATAGCTAGAAAATGTAGAAATATTAAGCTCTGCAAATTAAGAGGAGTATAAAAACAAATGTGCCCTTTGAGCATAGAGAATTTAAATTATTGCTGGACCCGATTGTGAGTGGTCCTTGTGTTGGAGGTGGGGGAGGAACGCAAAGAGTCTGCTCTCCCTGTGTGTGCAAGGGTTACCTATGAAAATAGGAGTGCTTACCTCTTCCTCCCACGGTAAGCAAATCATCCAGAAAGGGGCAGAGAGTAATGTGGGACATTGGCACTAGAATGTGCTTGGGAGGAGCAATCAGCTCTGTTCTGATGGATGGTTGCAGACCGTGCACCCTCATGAGTACTGGGCAGCCATCTTTACAGTTACTAAAGACCTTCACCAGTGACTCCTTTTCTATTTCTCCCCTGCCTCTCCACCAAAACGCTGTCCTCAGATTGCATTTCCGCGCTTTAGTGTGAAGTTTCATCTATACCGCCAGCTCTTAGTCAATAGGAGAAAGTATGGAATTAAGTAGTTGTTATTTTCCCCTGGGTCTAAGAACATTTCTTCTGTTACCATGCTGCTATAGGGTAACCCAAAGCTTTCTTTCAAACCCATATGCAGTACTGAAGGGAAACCCTTAGTACTTAATGTACACAAAGGAAGAAGATGGAAATTGAATAGAATGCTTACTTAGCATGCAAAGCAATTTTGGAGTATGAGATATTTTGAGAAGTGATTTCATTAAGTGGATCATTGCCTATCATGTGAATGTGTATGTGAATTTATAAATATTATATCAGCACATTGTTGCTGTTTATAGATGAGGCTGAATGTCAGTTTGTCATATTTTCATGGATTTAGTGCTTGACTAAAAAAAAAAGTCAGGGCTTAAATTTAAGATGTGAGTTTGTAGCATAAAGTATATTCCTTAACTTAATTCTGAGAAGTGAGAGTTTTCCATAGATTGGCTTTTCTCTG
This sequence comes from Macrochelys suwanniensis, assembly GCA_033296515.1. Lineage (NCBI taxonomy): Eukaryota > Metazoa > Chordata > Testudines > Chelydridae > Macrochelys > Macrochelys suwanniensis. Next base: position 114,975,671 of record CM065778.1, on the reverse strand, counting down.
TCACTGGTAAGTTAAACAGTTATCTTTTAATTTATTTTTAAACAGTTGAGTAGCTATATTTCACCTGTTACATACCTTTTCTCTCCCAATAAAATGAGTTGGAGAATTCCATCTATCTGATCCATGCTGATTCCCCACTGCCCTGCACTTTGCAAAAACAATTTATACCTGTGCAAACTAGATGCAAAATGAAACCTTACTGATTGACAATAGTGATTGTACAGCTGTAAGTGACTACACAAGGTGTAAGAAAATGGAGAATCTGGCCCATCAGTGGCAGTGATGGGAGGCTGTTGGTCTCAGTTTCAAAGGCTACTTTTCATTTTTAATTATTCTTTTAGCATTTCCTTAATTAGAGCTGGGTGAATATGGATGGGGTCTGAGGAGCAAAAGCCGCAAAATCACTACAACAGTACTCTTACTAATCCCTGTTATTCGCTTTCCACCAACATAAGTACTAACTGTTCTCCTCAAAAATGTTTGAGGAAAGAGAAATATTTACATGATTTTGTCCTGGAAGTATATAACCATCTTGTAATTTATTTATGAGATATTTAGTCATCCAATTCAGTGAGCATAAACCAAACCCACATATTGTAGATGACCAAATACGCAATAAAAGAATAGTAAATTCTCAAGCAGTAGCCACAATAAGTAGTTTGAAAACAACGTACTGATGTAGGATGAAATATATTGTCATTTGAATAATAAACTCCTAACATTTGGAGCCTGTTATTTCAATTTTCATAAATAGAAAAATGTGGCAAAATTATTAAATACTTTGCTGTGAATAGGTCATCCAGGTGTAGCCTTCAGAAAGGAGGAAAACCAAAATGGGCATAATGTACTGAATACAGAGTTAAACAGATAAAATAAAACAAATTATAATGACGAAAAAAATTAAAACTAAATTACAAAAATGGCACCAGAGAGAGAGAGAGAATAGTCACTCACAGAAGTTTAGGAAACAAGGTTTAATACATTTCAACAACCAGTTCTGATTCCACTATCAGCAAGACCCTTCTGGGAGAATAACATGTAATGTTCTCAAGATGTCCTAAAGCCCACAGTTCATTCCTGTCTGATTCACAGATTTTCAATTTAATTTTCATTTCAACTTTAGGATGTTTTCCATAACGTAAGTCAAGGCAGTAAGTCCAGCATCCAATGGAGAGTGAATAAAAGAAAGGGAGTATCTAATAGTGAGAGTGAAATGTATTGCAAGTAGTCACCATGCAAGTTCCCCCCCACGCGTGCACACAGAGCTTTTGACCATTATTGTCATCAAACCTCTTACTACTGAAGAGAGAGAAAATCAATACAATTTGATTATACCGAGTCAATAATAATAAAGTATTTTAGTATGACTTCAGGCTTAGTGAAAAATACTGGAACCATAATATGTGTATGTGTGTTCAAGAAAGGAAATGTTGGTTTAGATTTTTCCCCACAATGCTTGAGATTGAAGAACATCAATCATTCTTCATTATATACTGCCAGAATTTCAGACTTCTGATCCTTCTGGTTTATATGTTGGCCTTGTCCTAAAAACTCACAACTAGGGCTGATTCTATCTCTTGCCCTGGCTGCATTGGTTGCTATCAAGCTATCACAAGAAGTGATATTCCAAAATTTTGGGGTCAGATATTATGAGAACAGCTCGTGAAATTTCAGTCCTGTCAAATCTGAACCACATTCTAGTCTTGATTCATCCTCAGACCTGAAATCCAGTTTAAACTTAATATGACCCATATTGAATGTGTACCCTTCTATACGATCATTAAAATTCTGTTTGCAGAAAACTTTTTAAAAAGCTCGTAATATCACAGTCATATTTGTAATATAGACAGGGCCTTAGAGTTATCATAAATAGACTTTGAAAAAGCATTTTACTTGCAGGTTTCAGTTTAAGTGATGGCTGTTTCAGAGTATAAACCACAATAAAAAGCCTTCTCTTTGGTGGGTCATCTCACAGAGAGGTGAATCATCGAGTTAACACTTCAAAGGTGCAACAACAATATTTGTTTCCTGTATGTATGCCTTGCATTTTAAAATTCTAGGTAGGCACATTGCACTCTACACATCCTATTAGCTTTTCAGTTCTATTGACTTCTTACGTTTTTCAGAGCGAGACTGGCCTTTTGATTTGTCAGGTTGCATTACAGGAGATGTCCGTAGGTTGGGATGTTAAAAGTTGAATTGGTATTATAACTTTAAACATGTCAACCATGATGAAAGTACCTGGATTTTAAAGTACCTCGACAATAACCTATGCTTATTTGTTCACGGTATAATATTTTTAGATATGAAATAATATTCAATGGAACTGTTACCAAAATGACTTGTGAATTGAAAAATATGCAATCATCTTGTGAGAAGCAGTTTTCCTTTTGCCCAGAATAGTGTGTAAATTATAGTAATTGTAAAGATGATGATAATAAGTCACTAGGTAGAAGTGCTTGAGTTAAAAGAGTGGAGAATGGAATATAAAACAACTGCTTCCACCACAAAAGGGGGGGGGAAACATTTTTGAGCTAGGATCAAGCATGGAAAATTGAAGCCCAAAGAGGAATTTGAAGGGGAAAGTTATAAGCTCCAGAAAATAGGTCTCATAATGAAAGTGCCTTCTACTCTATAATTCAGCATGTGTGAAATTTTCAGAATCTTTGTGGATAATTAATTGTATCTGTTCAGAAGCTGCCTAGCAGAGTGTGCACTAATTAACTTTCCCATTAATGCAAAAGCTAGTTCTTATGTAAATAATTATGATTTATACTGAAAGTGTCAAAACCCAGAATGTTTGACATGCACGGCTAAACAGCTATAGGTTTCAAAAAGGTTTTCATACTGAACTTTTATAAAGCCAGCCAGTTTTGACTTGGCTTTTGAACAATAACTCTTCTTCTGTTACTTTGAAGACTGGGAAGGCATTTGGAAGCAGCTTTCCCAGCTCTCCAGTGGATAAAGTTTCAAAAGAGTTGCCTTCTTTTTGTGGTTGCAATTTGTGCCCACAACTGATTTGTGTGCACAACTGAGTCCTTAAAGCTCTAACTACATAACAACCTGAATCAAGAAATCACTTAACGATAAGCATGTGTTTAAAGCCTATTGACTGTAATGGGAAGTGCATCCATTACAGATATACAGTTCAGCTTTGCTCAAAATTTGGATACTCACAAAATATAGGCACGATAAATTCAGATAAGGGAATTCAGAAGTATAGGAAAATGAAAAACTGGTAAAAGTTAGTAGAATCTAATTTCAGATTACATTTTTTCTGCTTGCTGACATATAAATACTTCACGGCAACTTTCACAAGATTGAGTGCTTTAACCACAGTGTCCTAGCCAAATCTGCCAACATAAAATTCTCCCAGTAAATTCAGCTGGATCTGATTTTCTTCACTTCTACATTTAATGTATTATGCTATTAAACAGACTGTTTCAGTCAGGAGATGGCTATGCATCAGTTACAGGTGACGTGATTTGAATAAATCTCTGTTTGGGTGTGTATTTATACCCAATCATAGCCATAAAAGTCAACCTTTAATGCACAGTAGTATTAGAGATACCATGGTGGCTATTCCATATTTAGAAAAAGGGAGAACAGCGGTATCTCTGATGGCGCAGCATGATAACAGTTAGTAAACTGATAGGTATATATAGGATGTAATAGACGATATGGTGCTCTAAGCCACATTCATTGTCACCAGTTCCCTAGTAAACATTTTGCTGGCTTCAGCTGGACTATTACAGTATCACCAAATAAAATGTCCGGATGCAAGTATAAGATCAATAAGAAATTTTCTTTTCTAGTTTGTGCTGCTTCAAGAGAACAGATACACAACAGAGAACTGACTTTTCTAATTTACAGGTACTGTATATCATCTGGAGGCAGTTAGACTCAATGCTGATAAGAAAGAGAAGGGAAGATAATATACCAATAACAAGTAACTTACATTGGTTTCAGATTTTCTTATCCAAGTGTTGCAAGGCACTTCCTCAGTGTATTAGTCAAGATTGAGTAGTAATTGTTCTGTTTACAGACTAGAATTTTGTAATTTGTTGTTCTACCTTTTCATCACCCACCACTGTGATGTCAGAGTGTAAAAAGCATCCTGCTGTTGTAATATTAAATGTTGATGTTTTTTGGGGTGTTTGCTGTGGGTATTCATGAGGAAATTGACTCAAATGCTACATAGTCTGCACCAATGTTTGTACAGTAATTCTTCTGAATCTGTTGCTTCTTTCTGTGTGTGTGTGTGTGTGTGTGTGTGTGTGTGTGTGTGTGTGTGTGTGTGTGTGTGTGTGTGTGTGTGTGTGTGTGTGTGTGTGTGTGTGTGTACTTGGTTGCTACTTTCACACTGGGATATCCTTACAATCCATTGACCATTTACACGCTTTTTTCCCCCTCCCTGTGTCATTTGACTGGCTTTTTTAATCTATTAAGATTTCAGTTTCAAGATTTATGATATAATGGGATGTGTTGTAAGTAGCATGTATACACATGTACTGTACTTATCATTTCATTCATATCAATGCCAAAATATGTACTGACGACTTGCAATATTCTTCTTGATAAGAACGGAGATCTAGGAAAAAAAGTTGCTATATTAAAAATGAAGTCACTGGGCCATTGTTGTATTGTTGCAGCTATCAATTTGATGGTGCAAGCTGAAATCATAATTAGGCATAAATCTTTAATATATCTAGTACTGAGAATGGAAATAATCAGCTGGAGTGAACTATCACCTATTTTCAATTGGACTTAAGTGGGGCATAGGATTTGTGCTGGCCCTCTTCACAGGAATGAATTTGTAGTTACTTTGAGAAGTAAGAAGCAGTTGTGGGGAAAACTGAACATCTTTTTTTCAGTTGATGGATCAGGTCATTTCAATGAGAAGATTTACTCATCTCCATTTTTTAAAAAATTGCCAGAATGCATTCCCTCCCCCCACAAAACCCCCAAATCATCTATGTAAATACCTATACTTCCTACAATTATCCCATCTATATGGATGATAATTTGCCACCTCATATTTGATACCTCATCATAGTTTTATTTTATAGTCTTTTAAATGTAAATGCTCCCCTCCAGTTACAAATATCTTTTTTTAAAAATACCAAGGAGATTAAATTGTGCTATAATAGATTCACATGTACAACAAAGGGGTAATGGATTATGTACACACTAATTGTTCCCACTCTTCCCATGATCTCATTGTTTATTTGATGTATGCTTTTAGATTTTTAGCTAGACAGTTGATTATCCTTCCACATGAGTTCTTCCAAAAACATTTTTAAAAAAAGGAAAAGAGATTTTATCTCATTTTCCTGTACTTTATACATGGCTTCTGTTTGTTTTTATGGTAATAATAGAAACATCTTTAAAATGTAATCTTCAGATATCTTGCCTCTTACTGTCCTATGTCGTCTTCTTGCAGCAAATAAAATGTTCATTATGCAAATAGTATTATAAGTCGCTGAGCAGTTGTTACATCTATAACTTTGTCTCTGGACTGATGTTTCTGTAGGCATGAGTTATCTTTAAAACAACAAAATTTTGGATAAAAATACCAGATTTGAACAAAATTTGGCAATGTTCAGTTTCCCCAAAAGTGTTCACAAAACTAAAAATAAATCTATTAATCTAGTTGTATAATTTATATTAGGTTGTCCATTAAAGACATACGGAGTTTGCATTTCCAGTATAGATATATATGAAGTTTGAGTAGGAAAAAGAAGTAAGACACAGGGTTGACAAAATTGTATCTGACAAGAAATTCTTTCCTTTCACTCTCTTCTGACTTTCTTGAATCTTGTAAAATGAGTTACAATGAATGCACATGCAAATGTCATACATATTTTACATGACTTGTCAGACATATATGAAAGATTGATCAAGCTATCTATTTCTAATTCAAAATGGTGTGTGTAAGAAAGATTCTTCCTATTCCTATTCTCTTTGCATTCTCCCCTATTATGGAAAGTTCTTTTCATGATTTCCCAAAGTGCATTACAAAGTAGGATTATTATTATGAGCTAAGAAAGCAAAATTGCCAAACTTCTTCATGTGCAATGTGCTGTTAAATAATAGCTTGTACACTAATTAAGATAAATCTGATGATAAAACCGCACTGACATTGTAACAGTTAATAATATAGCACTTTAGTTGTTAGAATATATTTGAAGTTAACTTAATGGTATTAACTATAATAAAGAACAAGTAGAACACTGAGTACTGTACAAGTTTCCCGAGGGAATGATTCTGAGGAAGCCCTCGGCACCTCAAGAACTAGACCCTAAGTCTAATGGAGCAATTTACTGCAGTAATGATGTGTTTTTCATCTGTGGCCCATGTGAGCTGAATACCTGCAACTGCTCTTTCTAAGCTTTTGCTTCCAAGGCCCACTTTATTTTCAGTCATCAAAATATACTTGATACTGAATATCAAAATGTATTTATGGTGTATATATTACAAAAGTAGCAACCAGTGAATAGTTACAGTTGACTAATCCAGAGTGTTCTTTCCACACGGCAGTTTCACTACGCTGTCTACTTCTATTTACAGTAGGCAAGCTCAGTTTTCAAATTTGGATGATTTAGAGCAGTGGTTTCCAATCTGTGGTCTGCAGACCCCTGGGGGACCACAAACTATGTCTAATTTCCAAAGGGTCCGCACCTCCATTGGAAAAATTTTAGGGGTCCACAAATGAAAAAGGTTGAAAATCACTGACTTAGGGTGCCCACCTACACACCAGAACATTAGAACTTAAAATAGGTTGGGTGTATGAATAAAGATTTGAGAGGCCAAATGCAGTTATCGGACTTAGGTGACCAAGTTTGAAAACTTGCTCACAGTGGCTGTTTGAATATCAGCCATCCATCCCATTTGAGAATATTTTTATTAAATGGTATATATTTAAATGTAAAAAAGTGAACAATTTTCATTTACATTTATTTGAAGAAAAGTTCAAGAAACATTAAAGCTTTATTGCACTACATGATGCATGAATTTTTGGCAGCTCACACTTTTAATTGCATCACAGTTCTTCCATTGTTTGCTAACTCTTTCATTGGGAAATTTTCTCTAGCCCCACAAATATCAACTGTCTTTGTAATTGAGAGGCATGTCAGCCTCACACAATAACAATCTTGCTGACTATTAAATAATTCTTACTTTACCTAGTCCATCTAGTAACTGTTTGTAGATGCCACCCTGTGGTGTGGATCCAGCCTTTCCCTTTTCTTTTTCGGGGATATTTTTGTCCCTAGATAAAATATTTAACACACAATCAGTGGCCAGCTTTGAACAAAATAGCAAAATAAATAAAGAGGGGTGTTCTTCCAAAGTCTCCATACCATGGATGGTAAGACTATCTTTGTGGCTCTCTGGTTTGGATTCCCACATTCAGTTAGGCTGGCTCTTGGTATCCTGATTGTGACACTCAACCTCCTGGGTTTCTGATCTCTGCTCAGATGACACTGCTCAATGTCCCTGGATCCCAGGAGTTCCAAGTCTTCCCTTGTGTAGGACTGTGGAGGGTAGAAGGCTCGCCCCCGGGTGTGTGGCTTCTCTCTCTGCTCCACTCCCCAAATACAGCCAAAAGTACAACCAAACCCTTTGTCTTTGAGTTCTGGCTTATGATTGGTTCTGGTAGTGTTGCTAGCCAGTTCTATCTCTGACCTGGACTCTAGGCAACCTAGAAACAGAGTCCTGAGCCTCTGCCACTGTTAATGCCATAGTCTGGGGGTGAGTCCCCTAAATGCTCAGTGTGGTATTTCAGAAGCACCCTCTCAAAAGGGGTTACACATATTCAAATTCACATGGACTTAGCTTTATTACACAGGTCTGAAACGTAATGGTCAGTGTTCTCACCTCACAGTTGGTTTCACGTAAAGAGAATGGGCCTTTCCCAAGTTACTGCCTTGTGTGGATTAAAGTATTGCTAAAATTTTTGAATGACATTTTCTAGCTGTTTGCAGTCCCGTTGGAATGTATTGTAGATCTCCAGTGCATCTGGGTTTATGTGGAGAATTTCAGCCTGTCGGATTTGCCTTCAATGCCTGTTGCTTCCAGGAGAACCTGAAAATGCTACATCTAGCTCTGCCTGTATTCTGCCCAGTTCCTTTTCAGATTGGCAGCTTCCTTATGTTATATTTTTGGCAGCTCTTCAGTTTTCTTCTGAACCTATATAATAAGAAGCATGTTTCTTGGTCCTGGTCAGATGATGACATACACCAAGGCTGCAAAAGATTAATAGCTCCTGTCATGTGACAGGGTTCAGTATCCAGTAACTTCAGTAGTTGTTGTTACTCATTGGAATTCTAGAGGCTGTCTGAATCCTTGTGATTTTCTTTTTCCTCTTTACACATTCTCCTTTTCAGGTCACTGGGAAAACCAGGGCTAGATGGAACCACTCTAAAGTGACTTTCTGTTCCTTTGTCCAGCCACCCTATAAAACAATTCCTTGGAACAGGTTGGATCAGAATCTGCCAACCCCAGAGGGAATATATGGCATATTCCTGCCCCAGTTGGTTGCAAATCAGGATTCCTGTGTGTTTACCAAAACACAAAGTGTAAATCCTTACAGAGACAGGAATTAGCAGAGTTGCCAACTCTCATGATTTTATCACAAATCTCAAGATAATTGTTTTTATTAAAGCCCCAGCTACTCGAATCCAGTAATAACATGAGAATTCGAGCTTTCATTTAAAAATTGGGCAAATTTGTAGCCCTCATTGTTTCAGAGAAAATCTTAATGGCTCAGAAAATGCAAGGCAAATAAAATAATCCAAAATGTTGTGTTTAAAAAAATAATCTCTTAATTTTGGGATCACGACTTACTATTTTTGGAGTTGGCAGTACTCAATTGGCAATATTTTACAAAATTAGTTTTGAAGAAATAATATAAGAATTAGTTACCATATAAATAGAATATATAATGAGTTTATGGGTTATGAGTACATTGTAAACTTGTGTGTATAGATATAGATATATAAACCAGCAACAAGAAAACCAAACCAAAAAAAGCACAGAGAAAGAAATGAACAAGAAAGAAGAGAAGGGGGGTGGATGTGATATCAGAGTAGGATAATATGTTGTAGAATCAATCTTTTGTGGGGTTAAAGCCTCAGTGAGATGGAATAATGTCTCTTCTGATAAAACAAGTAATTGGTTTTTTTAATTATCTTAAGAAGCCTTGTCAGAGTAAAAAGAGTTGACTGAAACTGTGACTCATTTTTGTCTGCTGTTTTAGACTGTCTTACGTTACGATGTTTGTAACATATGAAGTAAGATGGCATGACTACCGTTCCCCTGGGCCCCTCACAAAGAAGACATATGCACGGCACCTCACAAGGCTATCTCAATGAAAGTAATGTTATCTAAATAAATGTTGATCTGCTGATTCATGTTCGGATAGGGAGCACTTCCTGCATTATTGAATTATGTATGGTTGGCATATCATATATAAAATGTGAAGGAGAGGTTGTAAATTAATTAAGCTCTTATTCAATGCATGCTGTGGAAATCTAAAAAAAGTGCTGCCAAATATGATCATAGACAATCTACTGAATGTATTTTATAAAAAATTATCTTCAAAATTCCATATTTCCAGCACTGAATTAATCTGTGGGTCTAAACTAATTTTCTTGTTATCTTTCCATATTGTTAAGATTTTTATTAGTTTTAATGTCTCAATAGTTCTAATGAACCATTTACATCTGATTTTAAAGAATTCAGGATATATATCCAGGATGCAACTTTACATATATTCCCGAGAGTTAGAGTACTGTGAAGTTTATTCTTTCCATCATCATTAATCCACAATGGAGCTACAAAAATTCACTCTCCATGCATATGAGTTTTCTTTGACTCCAAGTATGCTTCTAGATGCTATGTCTACAAATAGTCTGTGAAGACAGTTGAAAATCCAAACACATTTGTTGTGTGAACTTAGAGTGAATTCCTTCTACAAGTAAGTCTGTTGATTCATCATTTATGTTTCTGAGGATAAACTTCCAGTTTGTTTATAATATAGACTGATTGGAATGTTGTTCTCATAGCATCTTGGGGAATTACTCAATAATGTATATCTGTTGAATTATGCATGAGGGGAACTTATCCAGCTGATTTAATAAAGACAGAGACAGATTATCTTAAAATGAGTATCTGTAGGCTGAGTGGTCACATGTACATGCAACTATTTGATTTACGCATGCACACTGGGTATCATTTACAGTTTCCATGGACCACTTAGGTCACAGGCTTGGTCCTGGTACCAGCAGAATGGACCTGGCTAACCCTTTGAGAACACCGGATCCACTCAAGTGGGCCACCTGCCTTCAGGCAGACAACCAAGCCCTGCAGGCCCGCGTCATCCAGCTAACCTCGGAGAATGTGCTCTTGCAGGAGCAATTCATGCAGTTGTGTGCTGAAAATGCTGCACTCCAGACATAGCTCACAGAGCCCTGTTCCCCGCTATATCTGCTGGAATGGTTTGATGGTAATCACCAGCAATTCCAGGGTTTTATGAACCAGTGCCGTCTTCTGTTCACGATGCACCCTCAGTCCTGTATTACTGATTGTGCAAAGGTGAGCCTGGTTATCAGCCTGCTGTCCAGGGAAGTATTAGACTGGGCTTTCCCCTGCGTGGAGTGTGACAATCCAGTACTATCCATCTGGGAGGTCTTCCTCCAAGGCATGTCAGTGCTATTTGACAATCCACACTGAGCCCAAACAGAAGAGGCTTCCCTAAGGAAGCTCCAATAGGGGCACTGTAGCCTCCTATGCCATGCAATTCTGCTGCCTCAATGCCAATACTGACTGGAACAAGGCATCACAGATGTACTAGTGTACCCGGTGTTTCATGTCTCACTTTTGAAGCTCTCTATCGAAAACCTTTTCCTCACAGAAGCCAGACACCTTTTCCACTGATACAGGTAAAGGGCCATGAGAAATACATGTTTAACAAAATTCTGAACTCAAAAAATTAATGTGGCAAGCTCTTGTATCTTGTTGACTGGAAGAGAGATGGTCCTCAGGAGTGGATTCAGGAACCTGAGGAAAAAGTCCATGCCACTGCGCTTGTACAAGCATTCCATAAGAATAACCCTGAAAAGTCTGGTTCCACATCGCCTCAATGATGCCCCTTGGGGAGGGAGTGATGTCAGGGACCACAGGTCTTGGATCCTGGTCCACAGGGTTCTTTGGAACTAGTAAGTTCCAACCTGCAATCCAGTGACCTGCTAACTGTTGTCAGAAGAGGAGCTGAACGCTGATAGAGGACTTCAGACTTGGGAACTACTTGGCTCTCAGCTCCCCTTTAAACCCGGCACAGAAACAGGAAGTTGTTGATGCAACTGGTTTCACCCTGCTTTGGACTATTTCCCCTGCAATACCTGCTCTTGCTCTCCTGGTAACCTGACCCTGCCTGGTTCCTGCTCAAACCATTAGGTCAGACTACCCACATCCCAGTCATGACAGATGTGTAGATTTGAAGTTCTGGTAGGTCTTAATGGAATAGGTCTTAGTCAGGGGTGAAAGCAACATAAAAGACTTACCGGTATGGGGGCCCAGCTCCAGGCCCCCAGAAGGGGCAGGACCTCAGGTAGAAGGGGCCTCCCACAGCCAGCCCTTCCACGCTGCCCAGGGCCCTGGGCCCTTTTAAATCACTGGGCCTGGAGCAGCTGCCCCTTTTGTCCCCTCTCCCCCCGTCGGCGGCCCAGTGGGGGGTAGGGAGCAAAAGGGCCAGCAACATTAAAGTGCTGCCGCAGCAGTGCTTTAACATCAGCTGTGTACAGGCCAGTACCAGTGAGCACCATACCGGCCCACTTTCACCTCTGGTCTTAGTGGGCTCTACCCATATTGTTTTCTATTTATCTCCAATTAAATTTTGTATGGTATTTATGTGCTAAATTATCATTCTTGATATGCAAAACATGCAAATGGTAAAAACTAAGAATAGGAGTGATGGCCTTCTTCATTGTTATTGACACCAAAAACATCTATTAATTACCTCTCTGTGTACGTATATATAACTCCATAAGCATTTACTTCATCAAAACTGCTAACAAAGGAGCTATTCTTAGGTTTGTTACCATCAATCCTTGTACTGTATTATTTTTCTATACTTCCAATGTAACTGCGAAAAAAATCCTTAGCTATTGCTGTAAATGTAAAGCAGACTGGAGGCTATAAATTATGGATAGACAAAAGAGCATTGAATTGTGTTCCTTTACTAAATATAGATTAAAGCTCCTCAGACCAAAAGTTTGACGAACCAGAATTGAAAAACACAATGACTAATTCAGTATCTGCAGGTCATACAGTAGGGTTAACAGCTGTCTAGCTTATGCTTCACTGACCAACATATGCTGCAATTCTGACTGGAAAATAAAAGAGTAGGCCTATGAATTGATACTTAAAACACCACCTCCTTAAGAGAGTCCATCACAAAAAGCATCCTGCATTTAATAAGTTCACTTTGGTGAAAGGTATTGTATAAAGTATTCAACAGAGTTGACACTCTTGCTAAATATAACCTGCCAATGTCAAATGTAATTATCAGACTCACTGAACTGAATAGTTATTTACAGATATAGTCTGTCTTTTAAGCCTTAAGTACTCCTAATCAGAAAAGAGCAATATCATCTAGAGAGATGTCAGAAAACATACTATTGAACCGATACTAATCATTATAATATGTACATGTTCTAGTTTGAAAAAAAAATGGATTTAATATGCAAAACTATTTAATTAATACTTGTGGATAAGGCCTACACACAGAACATTTGAATTTTCATTTTTGATGTACTTTTGCAGTATGCTTAATTTGAGTTGCCATCTGTTTTTAGATTACTTATTTTTCAGAGGCTTCTCTCTCACCTTGTGTTAATTTCTGGCTACAACTTTTAGAGAGAGTGAGTGGATGTGGAATACACACACAATGTATAAATGGTGTAAAATGCACCCCATCCATGCAGTTTGGCTTCACTGGTAACATAACAAAATATGAACTTCAGCCTAAAATTTATCAACAAAAGTCCTAGGCTTTCCTGTGGGACCTCCCTGTCTCTGCCCCTGGTTCCCTCTGACCAGAGGCTATGTGCAATTCTCTCATATCCTTGTGGCAATAACAAGCTGCATCTGCCACTATGACTTATCAGAGCTTACTCAGCAGATTTTGTGAGAGAGAGTGTGTACATATAGTTGAGATATAAATAGAGAGAGGAAGAGAGAAGGTGTATGTAGATATGCATATGTGGGAGAGAAAATAAATCCCCTTCAAGACCCCAACCTGTTCTCTCCCAGATTCCATCTCCTAAAAACAGAGGGCATATCTGTTAACCCCAGAAGATCCGGATAAAGGGGTTTAGAGGGACTTTATAATTTGGACTATCATGCAGTGCCTGTTCAGGTCTAGCCACCACATACTCTCTCACCAGTAGACTTTCAGTTGGTTACTAGTTCTGCGGATTTTATATAGGACCACAGAAACAATTCTGTGTTCAGCAGCTTAAGTGTGGGTGGCTAGAGTGAATAATGAGGCACTGGGAGCTGTTACCCTGTGTACAGCTATCTCCACTTTGACCTGGGGAGGATCATTAAACAACCCAAACAAGACACTAGTCTTACAAGAAAATCTTAGTTTTAGTAAGTAGTAATTAGTAAGAAAAGATTTTCAGCAGACGACACTGAGCCTAGCTCATTTTTTTTAGTGGTCTGGCCCTTTTAGAGTGACCAGACAGCAAATGTGAAAAATTGGGACGGGGCTGGATGGTAATAGGAGCCTATATAAGAAAAAAAACCCAAAAATCGGGACTGTCCCTATAAAATCGAGACATTTGGTCACCCTAGGCCCTTTGGAGATCATGAGGAAACAGGAACTCAACCAACATTCTGTCCTATGGTCAGGGATGATTTAAAACAAAGATAATTGTGCATTTTCCTCGCGGTGCCAGCTCTTTTTTTTTTTTTCCCCAGACTAACCAAAGGGCCTACTCATCCTGCTATCGTAAATGTACGTGCTGTTTGATCACATTAGATAGATAGAACCTCTCAAGCTGAGAAGTAGTAGGTGTTAAAATGTAGTGATAGTTAACTATCCAAACAGTTACCCAGAGACCATTCTGCTACACTTTCTGGCTCTGAATTACCACTGAGTTTCCACAGTGTTATGCTTGTGTGCAACCAATGGAGTTATACCACCATAAAACTGGAGTAAAACAGTGATGAACTTGGTCCACAGCCAGTACAATTATTGACAAGTGAGTTGCTGAAAATACTTTCTCAGGTTGATGATATCCCCCCAAAACTGTTAACTGGTTAGGGTTAGGAAGCAGTGCAGTCCCTCCCAAAGGTGGTTATGGCAAAATCTTTAGTCTATAACCTTCAAGCTGATGTAATGGGCATAAACATAAACTGATGTAATACGCATGGGATTGCATAAACATTAAATGGAACAAATTGCTTCTATAGCAGTCATCTGTTAATCTATGAGATCCTGTAATCTCCTACTGTGCTTTGCCTCTTTTGAATCACTGTTTAGTAGACAAGACCTGGGAATCCTTGGTCTCCTAAGAGAGCATTACCAATAACATGAGGTGAGTGGCATCTTTACCTCTAGTATGTCCTCAATTCGCAGAAACATCTGCAGCTGATAGGGGCTCTCTCCTGTTACATTTTACATGTTGCTCAATATTCCCATGAGCAGTATTACAATAAAAATTCTTGAGCTTAGGTGGATCAACCCTGAGACTGGAGCCTTTTATCACTATCATGCTCTGAGGACAAACTTCTTGCAAAGTGACAGGGCCCCTTTGAAGTAATGTAATGGATGGGAGAACTGAACTTTGAAATATGCCTATTATAGGCAAGGAGATAAACAGATTTATTACATGAACTTGTTCTATAACTCTGAAGAGTCAGGGAAGAAATGTCTGTTAAGTCCATTGAACAAATGTTGGAGCTGGGTTCCTAACTTTAGGGCACAAATATAAACATCTGCAGTACAAAGAAGGAACAGGCTACAGATTTCATATACAGCTTTGGTGATGTCTTCACCCAACTGTGAGTGCACAGCAAAAAATGATGTGGCCACATGGTGGAAACTCTTTCAGCCTGGCACTCCTTCTTCCCCCCCTACCTCCCTGACCCAGTTTGCAAGTTCAGTGCTGCACTTCTGAGAGTAGTTTATAATCTATGGCTCAAATTCTGCCTACATTTGCTACCAGGCCTAATACTTACTGCTGTGAATAGCACATTGAAATGACAAGTCAGAGCAGTAAATGCTGGCAAGATTAGGAATTTACATCCTGGAAGATGAAAAGTAAGCTGCAAACCCTTTTAACTGTATTTATCTGTACTTTTAATTGTATGTTTTTGTTAATGACTTAAAATCTTAAGAGCTTTTCTTTGAAAAAACATGTAGCTCATCTTAAAACATGATGGCAGTTATAATCCTGATTTTCATTGCTTTTATCTCTTATAAATGAGTATGTTAATGTAGTTTTGTATTCAATATTTACCACAACTGTGTACTAATTAGAGCATGCTGACTTCAGCTTGGAGGTCTGAATCAGGAATATATCTTAATTTAAATGCAGATTTTGGATAGGAGCCAAATAATTCCCCCCCCTAAAGAAACTGCTACAGTATAATTACACATTAAATCTAAGTAAAATTATTCCAAGTTATGCTGGAAATAACTTTTATGAGTTTCAGATGACTACTGACAAATGTATCTCGCTTGTTTAAATTAAATTATGTAATAGTGTAAAAATTAACATTTTAACAAATATCTGAATATAGTGTTCTCTGCTTGCTGCTTGAAACATTCGGTGCTTTGTATTTATGATTTTAAGAAAATTTCAGTACAACAGAAATGAAAATAATTGCTTTAGCGGGACATATATTTTATACAAATAAATTAACCAGCTCTATGCATGATGTCTAGTTATGAAAATGAGAAACACAAAGGAAAAGTCAAAATCGTCAACATATAACATCTTAGCATTATATGTCAAGATTTCTAAATCTAAAATAATGTAAAAAAAATTTATAAACTCACTGTCCATAGACACATAGGAAAAGCAAAAATTTCTACATTATTAATTCATTCAATAAATATTCTACAAGAATGGTGAAACTCACCCTTGTGCAGCAGGCCAATACAAGGCCTGTTCAAGGTTTTAGGACTCAGCTGACTCTCTGCACAAGGGTGAAAGTCACTCAGAGGTCAAATGAGTAATCAAAACATTCGGAAGGCATTCAGGTGATACCATGTGTCATAAAAATAAAGGGATTTTTTTTCTAAGCTGGTAGAAATAAGCTTAGGAGCTCTTCATGCGGGTCCCCACGTCTTTACCCTAGAGTTTAGAGTGGGGAGGGAACCTTGACACCATGATAAGGGTAATATTAGAGCCAGTATAGAACAGAGTACAAGGCAATTATTTAATTGTTCTGTGCAAGGATTAACTAACTAAAATCTGCATAATGCTAGTTTTTAGACATATTTTTAAAATCCAAGCAATTGTCATTTATTTTATTGTGAGGAAGGACTGATGAAGCATTTTACCCACCTAATAATCATTAAATAATAGCCAGATTGTGTTTTACCCTTTTGTAGGCGCTCAGGACATGAAGGGCACCAGAAACCTTCCCTTGTGTGGCCTGGCTGCAGTGGGAATACTCATGCAAATAGAATTACTCACTGTATAAAATGTTTGCAAAATCAGGCCCTAGAGAGACCCTTGAACTTTACCATAAAGTGAAAGGTACTGTCGTTTTATTGCTTATTTCAAACCATTCATCATCTAGGTTGAATATGGTGAAAATGCTGTTCTTTTTATTAAGATTCTTTAATTGGGACGTCTTAACTGGAAATAGAGCTGGTTCCTGTAAACATTAGAAGTGCATCTCATCTTACATAATCAAGCATTTTCAAAATTTTGGGGTATATTTTCTATTTGCACATCAGTGTGTGCCATTATTATTCACAGGAATTATATGTCATGTTGAAGGGAGAGTTTTTCCCAGAGAGTAAATTAAATTTAAGATTAAGGACGCTACATGAAATAATACCATTTTGTAGTTAAACCTCATTATGTAATTTTTCCTTTTCAGTTTGTCTTTTTGAGCATGGCGGTGTTGTAGCCTGTAGGCAAAGCAGAGACAAACATGACATTTTGTGTAGAAATCAAATATGTATGTGGAGGAATCCTTCTGCTTGTTAATGCATGTGTTTGGTCAAATAGAATCAGAAAAAAACTCTAAGGAAATACGTGGAAATGCCAAACTTAGACCTAGACTCTTTTGCACTTATTGACAAACGTTAACGGGAGTATTTCCATTGTTATTTATGGGAATTTGTTTGGGCCTTAGACATCTACCAAGATGCAAAGGCATCTACTGAGTTTCCTTAGTTAAGAAGCAAATTTTGTTACTTCATAGCATGTAAATGCCATAGAACATATAGAACTGACTGTAGCAGCAGTTAAAAAGGAGTCTTCATGGACCTTCTCTGTTCCCACTTACTTCCTCTGTGTTCCCTAGAATCATAGAATCATGGAATATCCGGGTTGGAAGGAACCTCAGGAGGTCATCTAGTCCAACCCCCTGCTCAAAGCAGGACCAACCCCAACTAAATCATACCAGCCAGGGCTTTGTCAATCCTGACCTTAGAAACCTCTAAGGAAGGAGATTCCACCACCTCCCTAAGTAACCCATTCCAGTGCTTCACCACCCTCCTAGTGAAAAACGTTTTCCTAATATCCAACCTAAACCTCCCCCACCGCAACTTGAGACCATTACTCCTTGTTCTATCATCTGCTACCATTGAGAACAGTCTAGATCCATCCTCTTTGGAACCACCTTTCAGGTAGTTGAAAGCAGCTATCAAATCCCCCCTCGTTCTTCTCTTCCCCAGACTAAATAATCCCAGTTCCCTCAGTCTCACCTCATAAATCATGTGCTCCAGCCACCTAATCATTTTTGTTGCCCTCTGCTGAACTCTCTCCAATTTTTCCACCTCCTTGTAGGGTGGAGCCCAAAACTGGACACAGTACTCCAGATGAAGCCTCACCAATGCCGAATAGAGGAGAATGATCACATCCCTCAATCTACTGGCAATGCTCTTACTTATACAGCCCAAAATGCCATTAGTCTTCTCGGCAAGAAGGGCACACTATTAACTCATATCCAGCTTCTCGTCCACTGTAACCCCTAGGTCCTTTTCTGCAGAACTGCTGCCTAGCCGCTCAGTCCCTAGTCTGTAGTAGTACATGGGATTCTTCCTTCCTAAGTGCAGGACTCTGCACTTGTCCTTGTGGAACCTCATCAGATACATTTTGACCCTCTCATAGTCTCACCAGTGTTGGTGTAAGAACTTTACCCTTTGGCATGTCTGCCACATAGGAGGTTATTCTATCTCTGCCTAATCAAATCTACAAAACAGACCAGGGAGAAAGCCTATCTACTTCTGAATTTCTCTCTTTGTCCCTGATGGCTGAATGTGTCATTTCTTTCCCTGTGGGATGGTGTAAGTGAGAGGAGAATCTGGGCCAGTGTAAATCAGGAGTAACTCCAGTGAAGTGTATGGGCAAGTACTGATGCACAGTATTGAACATTTACAATTGCATCTGTCCTGCAAGGTAGTGCTTGCCCCAATGGTGAATTCAATGGATAACACAGATCATGAGCGGCCAGTGAGCAGGCCATTTGGGGAGACTAACCCCCATGCCCTCCCCTTCTGCCCAAGGCCCTGCCCCTTGCACTCCCCTTCTGCACCCCCTTCCTCCGCAGGAGACCAGAGCACCCCCACTATGGCCCCAGGCCCCAGCCCCAGGCTGCCTGAGTGCCCCCAGCCCCAGAGCGCTGGTCAGGCCCCTAACCCCAGCCTCAGAGCTCCCGGCAGTGCAACCGCAGCGCACCCAGCCCTGGAGCACCGAGTCCCGGTGGTACGCCCCAGCCAACCTGGGCTATGGAAGAGGGAGAAGGAATTACAGGAGTGGAGCATGGGCGGAGGAGGTGGGGGTGGAGCATGGGCGGAGCCACACCAGGCTGTTTGGGGAGGCACAGCCTCTCCCAGCCTATGATACCCGCGGTGGCGTAGGCAGGTGCAGAGAACGGGGAGCAGAGATTAAAAATGGTGCCACCCTCTTGTACTAACCCAGCGATGCTCCAGCTGTTCGGCGGCACTTCAGCGGTGAGTCCTTCACTCACTCCAGGTCTTCGGCGGCACTTCGGCGGCAGGTGCCGCTGAACAGCTGGAGCAAGTGAAGGACCCGCCGCCAAACAGCTGGAGCGAGTGAAGGACCCGCCGCCGAAGTGCCGCTGAACAGCTGGAGCGCCACCGGGTGAGTAAAAATGTAAAAGGCGCTTAAAAATGTAAAAGGCGCCACTTGTGCTCAGTGGGGGAGCGGCCGCTGCCCCGCTCCCCCCCGGCTATGCTACTGGATACCCACCACCCAGGACTGAGATCCTGCTTTAAAAAAAAAAAAGAAAGGAGGCATTTCAAGTCACCAGGACTGTAGTTAAAAGCAGAGTCAGGGCCAATTACTTTACATGACTATTTTCCTTCGGTTTGCCATATGCAAACAAGTATGCATATGCATCACATTTGGTTGATAAAGGTAATTGTTGGCATCATATATTCGGATTTCTGTAAGGTATTTGGCTTAGTCTTGCATGAGAGACAAGGTGGATGAGGCTATATCTTTTATTGTCCACCTTCTGTTGGTGAGAGAGACAAGCTTTCAAGCTTGCACAAAGCTCAATTTGTTTAGTTTGTCCAAGAGAGAGTTAAGACGTGATTGGATCACAGTCTACGACTACATACATGGGGAAAGATTTCTAAGAATAGAGGAGGCATAGGAACTAGGGATGCTGCTGCACCCCCTGGCTTGAAGTGGTTTCCATTATATACAGGGTTTACAGTTTGGTTCAATGCCCCTCAGCGTCCCCACTATACAAATTATTCCAGCTCTTCAGTCTAGCACAGAAAGGTATAATGAGATCTAATGATTGGAAGCTGAAGCTAGACAAATTCAAATTTTAAATAAGGCAAAAATTATTAACATTGATGGTAATTAGATATTCGAACAACTTACCTAGCAACATGGTGGGTTCTCCATCTCTAGAAGTCTTTAAGATTGGCTGTCTTTCTAAAAGATATACTATAGCTCAAACAGAAGTTATAAGCTAGATGCAGAAAATACTGGTGAGGTTCTTTGGCCTGTGTTACGCAAGAGGTCAGACTAGTAGACAATGATATGATGCAAATCCAGCAAGCTTCCTTTACAGTGTACATAACTGTTCACTTGTACTACAGGAATCTGTATTTTGTGAAGGAACATACCACACCTTTGCTGCTATTTGTCTGGGTGCCATTTTAGTTTTGAATATTGTTTTTGCACGCCTATATTAATTGTACATCTGTTTCCATTTTTAAGGCTCTCTATTATGAAAAAAACATTTCTTTTAATGAAAACTTAGATTTTGAAGAAAGAAATTGCAGAAAGACCTTCAAACTGTGTAATCCATGAATTTTCTGTTCGTCCAAATAAATTACAAAAGAAATTAATATTCTGTGTTTTAGGTGGAATTCACCCTAGTGCAGAGGGCCAGCAGAAGGCCTTAAATTGTGCTTGAGTTGGACCTAAGCAAAGGGCTGAATTTCACCCAGAAAGAAGCAAACTTCTGAATCCTTAAGATTATTTAATGTCAATAAGTCAAGTCAGGCTGAATCATAGTTTGGTGTTTTACAGACTACATAGAATTGAATGGAATACTGAACAGAAAGTAATTCACCCTTCTTTCCTTTCTTCTAAATGTGTTTTTTTCCAAGAAATGCTGACGTAAATCTTAAGCTCACAAACCATACTGTGCACATAGATAGTAAAGCTTGAGTCATTGTTTTTTGGGGTTTTTTTGCAGCTAAAAGCTTAACACCTGTATTTATTTTAAAGGTGACACACACAAGACAAGGAAAACAGAGAAATCATAAATCAAATGTATCTAACAAAAATACATATTAGTACTTCAAAGTTTATCTTGATAGGGTAAACAGGCAACTAAGCCTACAGATGTGAATGAAGGGCAACTTATCTATCATGAGCTTTTCCTCAGGTACAACAAATTTTCATAAAGTTCCTGACAACCAGTGTCAAGATATCCCATACCTTTTTTTTTCATCTCACATCTTTCCATTTTTCTTCTTACAATATTGATATTGGACTCCTAGGAACTCCTTTTGTAGTTCAAATATCTTATAACCATTAAGTAGCGTGTGAGATGTTTGGTGCTGGTTGTTAAAATGCTGTTTGTAGGGGTAAAATTTTACTCCTTCCTCCATAGCCACAGGGAACATTGCTTGCAACAAAAATGGTGTGGTTATACTTCTTAGATGGGCAAGATTCCAGTGCCCTTTGAAAGAGGCTTTGTAATGGCTCACAGCACTCCAGCATGCTGTGGGGTTTGGAGATTAGGGATGGGGGACAAAGGAAGAGTAGATCCAGCAGATCTGTAGATACTTACTCATAGAAGGGGTGCATAAGTGTTGTGGATCCTACTGCTCATAGGCCTTATTCTAATTATTCGTATTACAGTAGTAAGAAGAGGCCCAGCGCTCCTGATTTGGGCCTCGTTGTACTAGCACTATACCAACACACAACTGACAGATGGATCCTGTCCCTAGGAGCTTATGTTCTGTTTGGAGAGAAGACAGTACATGTGTTGAATCTGCATGTCCACAGATCCAATGGCTTCAAACCCCTCGTTTTTATTCTGTTTTACCTGTCACCAGGTTTTGAAGCTTTAAAATCTCTCCTAGAAAATGGCCTATGCTCATTGTGTCAGCTCATAGGAGCTCTTTAAAACTCAAACAAAGTTTCACACCTGGCCATGGGGAAGTACTAGTCAACAGAACAAATCCAAAATAATCACTGCAAATTGTTGTCTTTCTTTTTTTTCCTCTCTCTCTCTCTCTCTCTTTAGCATTTCCCCCTATTTTCCCTTATTCCTTTTCTGGTATGAGTTTATTCTCCCTTTTTAAATTCTCTGCTTTTCTCTTCCTCTATCCTCTTTTCTCTCTTTTTTTTAGAATTTATTTTCTTTTGATTTTAATGTTTTCTTCAGTTGCTTATGCATTTCCTCCTTTTGCCCCTGTAAATTGTCTCTTTAAATTAGTATTGTTTTACCTTTAGACTCTTCTTTACTCCTTCATTGCTGGTTCTCTCGTCTTCTTTTTTCTCTTTGTGGCAGAAGCTGTCAGGCATTGCCTTTGGATTGCTTGTGCTCTCATCTGCTCATACTCTGCAGACAAGGTGACACACAGCTCCATAGCCGAAGGAAATGCAGACAGCACACTTCAAGACAAAGATGCGCTGGGTAGCAGCTGACTAAACACACCCAATTTTTCAGTGCAGGAATTTTCGGGGAGTTAGCAGCTTATTATATTTCAGGGACAGTCCTTTTTAAAAATCTAGATGTGGTGTTGCCTGCTCAGTCACCTTGCTGCCCTAGCTTTGTCCCTGCCCAAATGTCTTTTATAGTTGCATTGCATTTAGGGTTGGTCAAAAAATGTTCCAGTAACTTTTTTTGTTCATAAATAAAGAGGTTTTTTTCCTACAGAGTGGAAATTTCAGGTTTTTCATAAAAATGGCAAAAACTTACCCATTTTCCACAACTAAAAAAGGTGAGGTTTTGGTGCTAAGAACCAAAAAAACGTTATTTTGGGGGTTTACAGTGAAAACCCCAAAGCTTCCAAAGACATTTTTTTAAACAAAACTTGAAAGAAAAAACATTGTTTTTCCCAGTGAAAATTTTCAACAAAACTCAATTCCCAGTGAATTGTAATTGTATAGTACTGGCTAAATCATTAAAATCAAATCCCTCCCCACTCCCAATGATTTATGGATATCCAAAAGTGGTAGGCAGAGAACACACTGAAAATATACATGATGAATTTATACCAACGTCCCTTTGAGCAATTACACTTCTGAGGTATAATGATTATTTGTTGGACCAGAATTTAGGAAACATAGAGGCTCAGGATATTTCGTAGTTTGATTTATTCACAAGAGGCTCCTGTTTATCTTGAAAAGAGGTGGCAATAACAATAGCAAAGCTACACATAACTACCTCCACATAAAGAAACTTTTAACTGGGTGTCCAGTATGAGTGCCAGAAATAAAGCTCTCTTTCTCACTTTTGGTCTTTTTGTTTCTCAGCACACTGTCCATTCCCTTGTATTCTCACCTGGAACACTTCTCATCCCAAAGTCATCAGCTCTTGACCCAGTGGAGCTAATTGTTCTCAGTACTCAGCATGAATTAGCTCTGAGCCTGCACATTTCCCCTTCTGGACAGCTGCTCTGCAACACAGAGTAACTAGGGTGACCAGATGTCCCGATTTTATAGGGACAGTCCCGATTTTGGGGTGTTTTTCTTCTAAGGGCTCTATTACCCCCCACCACCTGTACCGATTTTTCACATTTGCTGTCTGGTCACCCTAAGTGTAACTCAGACAAATTTGACCAATATCCATTGGAAGGGGCTTCTTTGCAAGACTCCATACAGATGTAAGAAAATGTTTAACCCATATGTTCAACCCTTTAGGACTGTCTGGTGCAGTTGATGTAGCCAGTCTGTATTGGATCCTTTTGGCAAGTGTCTCCATGGAAAGTTTCGTTTCAAAGTACATAATAGGCATTTCGCTATTGTCTTTGCAACAGAAGTACTATTGGAGTAAGCTGGCTGTATTTTTAATTTAGTGAAAACTATTGTAGTAAACAGACTCCATTACTCTATCCAGGCTCCAGCTTTGCATTTTGTTGTCTGTTGAAAGCTGCTGTTGATGCTATTTAGATTCCTTGAGCCTATATATTTGTTTGTTTTGTTATTGTTGAATACTAACAACAGGTTTTGGCAAGTTTGTTGACAAAACACTCCCACATTTCTTATGCATGTTGAAGCCCGTTTTATTTTTCAGAAAATGTCAAAGCTAGTCAATGGAGCTCTGAAGTTGGCATGACTATGCCTTGTAGGCACATCACAGATTCTAATCTCAATGAATCTTTTTTTAAAAAAAAAAGCAGGGTATGGAGCTGTCATTACATGCAATATTGATGTGGAGGTTTTCTTTTTAAAATTACGTCAAAAGTTCACAATGGTAGCAACTAAAATCTCATTGTAAGTTGCATTTCACGTATCAGCACAACATCTGATATTGAAAATGTATTAAAGTGTTAAAAACATATAATTCTATTATTGCAGAAAGCTGAGCTACAAAATCAATTTAGCTGTCAGTGCAACAGCAGCTTTAAATAATATTATACTCACTACCATGTGTCGATAAAAGTTGTACAAGAAGATGTGTTTAACAGAGTGGCAAAAACCCTAGTTAAGGCTGTGAGTGTGAACTCTTTTTGTCAAGTGTTTTGGAAGCAGATTGCTGAGATAAAAATTACTGCTACCTATAGGAGACAAGAGAAAATTACCTGTTTCAAGACGATGAGCCCATTTAGCCAATTAAATGGAAGGCTTTGAGTAGCTAAAGATGCTACATAAACTTTTTCTGAGTAGCTTATATATTTGTATAAGAACAACAAAGTTAAACATAAAATCTTTGGGGAGGTAGAAGGGGGGGGGATTGTTATTTTACATGTTGGTGGCTGGCAGTTAATGACAGAAGCCAAATTTTAAAAATGATAATAGACTTTTCCTCAAAGGTGGTTTAACCAGTTTTCTTGAGGTATTGTGTGAGGGTGAAATCATGGCCCCATTGACGTAAATGGTAAGACTCCTATCAACTTCAGTGGAGCTAAGATTTCACCCTAACATTTTTTTCAAGCTGGTGTTCATTTTGAGGATTCATGCCATTTGTAGGAATGATTCAACACAATCTCCTCCCACCCTCCTCCTCCTCCTTCCTCTTCCCAAAGAGATAGGAGCCTAACGTCGTTGTTGGCTGTTCCAGTAGATTTAGAATACAGTGGCAGATCAGGCCCATGACCTCAGTATGATAATTCAGGCCTATCCCTCCACTAGTAAAATAAAAGAAAAAATTGTCTGTTATTGCGTATCATTATTTGAACTTTGCGGGGATTTCATAGAGAAATGCTCCAGTGAAGAGCAAATATTCCTGTCAGATATACACAGAGAGAGTTGAGAAGTAGGAGCAGTTTGTGCTGTTAATAACATTCAGTAATAAAACAAATCAGAAGATTTAAATAAAATTAACAAAACTACTCAAATTATGCTGAATTTGAATTCAGCTTTCACATTTGTCAAAAGCAACCTGAATATTTGCATAGCTTCAGTTCTAATGACCAGTCACAAGTTATTGAACTCTGACTCCTACATCCTTTCCCAGTGCCCTAGTTCAGAAGCATGGCTCTTTTCCTTCTTTTCAGCATTTTGTTGAAAAATATGACCAGATGACAATGGTGTAGCTAGCATTTTCAAGTTGAGCAATTATAATGAATTCTTCAGCATGTATTTAAAGCCCAATAGAAACTTTTGAAAACCAGTCAAAATATTATGTATACATTATGTACAATATTAACCAACTAGCAATTGATGTGTTAATTATACACCTGTTTGTTTGCCTTCAAGCCACTAGTGAGGTTTTTTGTCAGTGCTAATTATTTTCTTCCAAGCTAATAAAGCAGAATTGATGCAGTGTTTGGTTATTAGCCAGAATTCACATTTTTCTCATAGATTATCTCTACAATGGTGCATTTATATTCAGAGGGTTGAATACATGATAAAGCCCAAAATTCTTTTTATTACTCAGTTTTTGTAGGTCCTTTTTGCTCAACAAAAGGTTTTGCAGTATTTAATCAAGTACAGTATAAATCATACAAAAAAGCTCTCAACAACTGCAGCATTAGAATTAATAAAGACTTAGATTACATTAACCACTACTTCTAACATGAATTAAGAGAAGTCAAATTAAATTTATTTATTGTATTTCAGTATTCTAATAATAAAATTATTTGTTCCTGAGTACAGGAGCCAATAAAAAAGGGAATTATTGGAGCAAATAGAGTAGAGAGATTTACATATTCACAGTACATTTTACTAAATTATTAAGTTATTGGGCAGTGGTCATATAAACTATCACATTCTGGCTAACAAGTGTTGGCAGCTAATTACAGTACAAGGGCTAGTGAACTGAAATACCGTCACTAAGATACATCCATCCAGTTGCTAGGTAAATCAGATTACACAACCAGAGTCCAGAAATTGTATAGCAGTGAACAAAGCTGTTCCATTGTATGTCAACCCCTGTATAGCATCTGTAAACCGAGTGGCTGAGACAGTTCCTTCTCAGTATAATTGTTTATAACTCAGGTTGATCAACATTTGTATATTTTTCAGGTGTGATTTTGAGTGTTGCCAATCCAAGACACATTGCTTAGATTATATCAAATTTATGATTTTCACTTATGCAAATCTTTCTTGCATGGAATCAGTCAGGGATATAACATTAAGAACTTGACTTTTCCTAAATGATTTTTTGAGCATGCTCAAATAGCATTTCAGAAGTCTGATAAGAAGAATGACCTGGCTTATACCAGCATTATCAGAAAATATATCACAAGTGACTCTCTCAAAGGGACTGAGTATAAGGAAGATATGTTCCATTAGTGCCCACTCTTGATATGCTAGCTTTACTCCATCAGAACCAAGAGCAAACAGTAACTGCACACTGTTTCTTTCTGCTTCAGTTACCATTGTAGCATGTAGAAAATGGAATTTTGTTGTATACCTTGATGTAGTTGTTGACTTGCCAAATTGTTTTCTTGCTGAAACATTCAATACATTCAATTTGGGTGGAGAGGCTGAAACAAATAACTATTTTCTTGGCAGTGGCAAACATATGTTGCATTGGCCTATAAGAATCAACCATTGTTGTCTGCAGTGTTGTTGTAGTCATGTTGGTTCCAGGATAGGAAAGAGATAAGGTGGATGAGGAAATATCTTTTATTGGACCAACTTCTGTTGGTGAAAGAGACACACTTTCGAGCGCCACAGAACTATTCTTCAGGTCACCTGCTACATCACCTTTAGGTCACCTAAAGAAGAACTAGGTGGTATATGTGACCCCTTCAGTGTGCTTTCTTTGAATATTTGTGTGTGGAAATATTTGTTCTCAAGAACTGTGGCAGAAAAATAGTCTTGCAAATACTTGTGTAAATATGCATATAAATATTTAGGCTGGAAGTGCTCAGTGGCCATCTAAAAGATCTTTGTGGGGTTGGGAGTCATCAACCAGAGAGCAAAAAGAATATCGTGTGATTTAGGTTACCAGTCACTCAGCACAGTTAGTAAATTATGAATGACAAGGATTCCAGTGGGAATAGCTCTTAAGCAACATACCTTGAAATAGATTAGTTTAAACCACTGATTGAATAGTTCAAATAATGACTATATTTTATAGAAATTGAAGTCTGTTCATGGATAATTCACAGATGGAAAAAAGGAGTTAAAGATACATAATAATTGGTCTCTTACAAATACTTTACCAAGTTCTAGTCTTTGGCATAGCTGTAGTGAGAAATATTTACATGATAGCAAATCGTAGCATTCTTGAACATACAGTAACATGTTACTATGGCCAATGGCCAATACAGGAAAAAATGTTACTCATATAATTTCTTCTAGATGTTTAAGTTAACTCCATAGAATTTGGGGCAGTTTGGAGGGAATTCACTTTTTCTTTCTAATGTTTCATGATTTTTATATAACTTTTAATACCATACAGTGTCAAAAAGTCACAAGGAGCACACTGGTATAAAAGAACAAGAACCAGCAGCTACTGTAAATATATTCCTCTTGTCAATTTTAACATAGAGAATTCAAACTTCCATCTTAAAAGGCATTACAAAAGAAAAAATGATCAATACTCCGCTTTCCAAAGTCTGACCTCTATTCAGGGGTGGAGGATGTGGGAGTATTGGCATCTGCTTTTAGAAATATTGTTGTCCAGCCATTGGCTTTTTAATAGGCATATAATCCCTTCATGGCTTGCAAGAACAATAGGTCCAGAAAAACCACCTTATTAACTATAATTTGTCCAGGACATGCCTCCGTATACCTGGAGTGTGCAGTAGAATACTAACACATACTAGCAAAATGAAAATCAATCAAATCACATCTTTTGTAAAAAAGTAAAAAAATCTCCCAATTTACTGAGTTGTATCTTAAAGCAACAGTAGAATAATTTGCAATTATCTATTATAATGCCCACTGTTGTTCAGTAGTCTTTACTATACAATGTATTTGTTTTCAGCCTTTGGCATTCTCTGATTTTACTTTTACTGCTATTGACATCCCCACCCCCAAATGTTTGAAGCAGATTTCCTACTTCTTTTAGGATGTGCTGCACCGCCCTCTTCCTCCCCTCGCCCCCTTCCCCCAGTGTTAAACCTACAATATTACCAGGTGTATGAATGGTGATTCCACATTTTGGTATGAGGAAGTTTTTATTTTCCAGATTAGGTTAGCCTGCTATTAGATAGCGTTGTTTTTGCCATGTAGCATCACATGGCAAAATTTATATACCTGCCCTATCAAGAGGATAAAAGAGTAACTAAGTGTTCATGTAAAGAAGGGACTGACTGCCAGGCTTCATTAGGGAAGTGGGTCCTGGGTTCTTGGTTCTAGGGAGGGACATGATGCCTGGAACTTGGGCTAGGAGGACCTCTGCATGTAAGCGTGTTGAACAGTATAAGCGGGTGAGCAACTCTGAACTTAGTCAGATTTCGAATTTTGTAACTCTTGCTGCAGTGCGGGGATGAGCAAACTATGGATGCGGCCCACCAGCCATTTTAAGCCGGCCCATGAGCTCCTGCTGGGGAGCAGGGTCTAGTGCTTGACCCGATCCAGTACTCCAGCTGGGGAGCAGGGTCGGGGGCCACTCCACGCAGCTCCAGGAAGCCATGGCATGCCCCCCCTCTGGCTCCTATGTGCTCCAATGGCCCCCTCCATCGCTCCAATGGGAGCTGCAGGGGCGGTGCCTGTGGACGGGGCAGCATGCAGAGCCGCCTGGCTGCACCGCCGTGTAGGAGCCAAAGAAGGGACATGCCGCTTCTTCCAGGAGCTGCTTTGAGGTAAGTTCCACCCGGAGCCTGCACCCCAGAGCCTATCCCCACGCCCCAACCCTCTGCCTCAGCCCAGATCCCCCTTCTACCCTCCAAACCCCTCGATCCCAGCCCAGAGCACCCTCCTACACCCCACACTCCTCATCCCCAGCCCCACCCCAGAGCCCTCACTCCCTCCCGCACCCCAATCCCAATTTTGTGAGCATTCATGGCCCGCCATACAATTTCTATTCCCAGATGTGGCCCTCGGGCCAAAAGGTTTGCCCTGTTGTAGTATATCCCCCGAAAAGCTAGGGACATTTCTTACGAGTTATGTTGTCCTGGGGTTTGGAATAAAACTCATGGCTGCCTGCAATTGTCTCGTGCCTTGTTCTGCCAACATTGACTGTATTGCAATGATTTCACTGGGGCTGCCACATGCCTTTTCAGTATACATAGGTTTGTTATTAAATATGAGAGACAATATACTGGCTGGTCACTGCTCCACAAATTCTGTCAGCACTTCCTCTGGTTGACCACTGGATTTATCAAAATTCTAATGTTCGTCCTTAGTAGAGCTTCATTCTTTCAATTTAATAATGTTTTAGTCTTGTTACGGTGTCTGTTTTAAAAGTTGCGAAGCCCTTTGTAGACTAACTCCAGCCTGTTCATTTGTTTGAATTTCAGTATTATCTGTACTACTTGTTAACTGGTCAGATTTTACATCCAGACTTGATATCATCTGTTGGGTATCTTCATTTTGATGTATAATGTCTTCCAGGATGGTATAGATATTCTTGCCAGTGAACCCACTTGGGATCATGTGCCACCTTTGTAACACTCCTCAGGCCATCAGTGGGGTGAAGCATACAATAATTTAATTTTTTTCCTTGACTTCTTAGTACTTCCCGGTCATAGTACCAAACTGTAGAATAGACTCCTGAAGATGCTCCTCCTTTTCAGGTCTCCACTGATGTGTATGCTGAAAATGGTGGAAATCTCTATTCCCTGCCCCGTCAGCAACCCTTGCTCTCTTCTCTAAAGCACTATGAGCTCCAGAGTGCTGTGGAAGGCAAGGTGGATCCTTTCCACAGCTCCCACTTTTCTTACCCTTGCTTCCACTGACTAGATGTCATTCCCTTTCCTAATGCTGGTAGTTGCATTAATTTTGAGCTGTGTTCTAGCATTTGTTATGGCTGTGCTAAGAACGTGGCACACAAGATGGCCAGAATACACTGAACCGTTGCAGGTAAATTGGAATTAGCACCACAGAGCATTCTTAGTCTGTGTTCTCACTTGGTTAAAAAAATTCACTGTCAATAACTTCACCTAGTTCTGGTTAAACTGATTGGAAAATTGTAGGGTGACGTGAGAAGAAGTGCCAACTTAAAGAACTCGTACTTTAAAATATCCTATCACTGCCTTTGCTTGCACAATTTTATAGAACACAAGTAGTAGTTCCAAACTGAGACCAAATAAACTGAGAATATGTGGTACTACCCACTTGAGGCTTTCCCAACTTCCTGGAAGGGAAAAGGACGTACCCTAACTACATGGTAGCCCATCTTCTGACAGCTGAGAGGACACAGCCTTCCCCTTCAGTAGCCATTCCTGGCTACTGTGTAGCCATACTAGGGTGTCTCTGACCCTGGCTCTTTTCCTGTCTGCTGGAATCCTTTTATCTAGATTCCTGTAGGTCACATTCTTGCTCCTATTCATGTGTCCTGCAAATACAGCTCCCTGTTTCTAAGGGGCTAAGGGCTATAGCAAGCGCACTGGGATACCTGCATGCATCCCAAGCCTTAACACCCTGCTACAGTAGTTACAGTCAGGATCTCATTTTGAGTGTAGGAAGCTGAGAAAATAGCTTAATGACTCCAGCTGCAGCTGAGTTACTACTTTATAAAAGGATACATTTCTTTTAAAAGAATAAAGGCATCTTTCACATTTTCCAAGCAACATAGACTTTTGTACTTCCTGGACAATTTAATTTTCCATTAAATTATAGTAATCTTAACAATTCAAACAGAAGGTTGTACTCTATTTATTAGGAACAAAAAAATGTATAAGAAAAATATTTCAATATCTCTCTAGTAAGTTTGATGTGCTTTTTCAAATAAATTGGTAAGTAAATGGAAAAGGAAACATACTGTGCAAAATTTCCCTTCAAAAGACTTTAAAATGTACAGTAATTACGCCTAGTCATATATCCATCCATCAGCGCAGCTACTGAACTAAAGAAATAGTGTACTATAACTGATTAATTTGAATCTTTAAAGTTTCAGCCTTCTAAAATGACATTGTAGTCGTTAATCACTTTTGTAAGTTATTTGTCAAATGATTGTAAGTAATAAATCCAGACAAAAGGGGAAAAACTTTCTGCTTTTTCAGCTGATGTGTGATTGATTTCTGTTCTAACAATTAAGTGTTTATTAAGCAGTACATAGATAACTTTAATTTCCATGTACTAAGATGGGACATAGTGGTGTCAAAACCTTAACCTTTTTAATATGTTAGTGTCCAAAAACTCTTGGAAGAGAGTCATCAAGAAAACCACTTTTTGTTTTCTCTCTGAGGCCATATCTTCTCTAGTTTTTCATCAGAAATCAGTCTTCAGAGCTCTTTGAAATATAAATAATCTTTCAATTTTCACTGTTCAAGTCCCTTTCCCAAGTTATCTGTCTTGCCTAGAAGAAGCAAAACTTCCTCTTTAGCTGTAGAAAATTCCCCAAGGGCTGAGACCATCTGGTCCTTCAGCTTATTGAACTGTTTCTGTGCTAGCTGACTTGGGCTCGGGCTGCGGGACTGTTTCATTGCTGTGTAGACTTCTGGGCCCGGGCCTGGAAGTCTACACTGTAGTGACACAGCTCCACAGTCACAGCCTCACGAGCCCGAGTTGGCTGGCATGGGCCAGCCATGGGTTTTCGTTGCAATGTAGATATACCCTTAGACCGAGGCTAATTAAAGTGAAATCTATGAAAAGGAGAAAATCATAGAGCTGCACCCTAATTCTCTATCAAAACTGATGCAAATCCTCATATATTAAGTCATTGTTTGTATGTTTTCTTGTTTTCATTTAGTGTTTTGTAAAGCACAGAAATAGCTGAAAGTGCAAATTAATGGGATTATTCCCACAAAATTGATTGAATTTGATCTCAACCTCAAGAGATCACTGATGTATCTGGAAGCTTTATAGTGCAAGACCTTCTCCCAACTGATTGCTGATAATACTAATATTTAGCAGTTATAATATTGCTGTAGCTGCTCAATGCACTGTTCAAAAACTAATGAATTAGCTCTCACAATACTTCTGTGAGGTTAGTGGGTACATATTATTTAATTACTTTTTTTACAAATGGGGAAATGGAGACAGAGACACACAGCAAGCCAGTGGCAATCCCCAAATTAAAACTCTGCGCCTTCTGACTCCCAACTCTTTCCCTCCAAGGAAAGACATTTTAGTGAGAAAATATCTATTGGGAAATGGTGTCCACTACCTAAAAAACAAGTATCAAATTTGAAAAATTCTGGTGTTAGCAACATAGGCCCTGCTTCTTCTCCTCTCATTTACCATGGAGCCAAAATCAAGACATCAGTGACATGTGGGTCCACTACCATGGAACATCTTGCAAGGTCAGAGCCATGGTATGTTAACTTGTCTTCAATCAGATTAATAAATTTAACAGAATATGACATATTATAATGCTGATGAATGGAACTGGACAAAAACCGGAATTTCCATCCCACTGGAAATTCCAATATTTCAACATTTTGTTTTTGTCACAAATCAGGACAAACAACTGAAGTATCAAAATTTTTATGGAACAAAACATTCTAAAAAACTTTGAGTTGAGAAAGGCAAAATGTTTGAATTTTGCATTTTCAGTCGAAACTAAATGTTCCAATATTCCTGAATCAAAAGGTTTCATTTCAGTTTGTGGAAGTGACCCAAAACACTTTGTTCCAAGTCAATTCAACATTAAACTGAATTTCCCTATTGAGTAACATTGCCTCATGGGTTTTGTAGTTTGTACTCTCTTTTTCCCCATTCTCCTCTAGGGCTGAGCTCCCAGGCCAGACTACATCTCCCATGATGCACCACATCACTTAGCAGGAGACAGGATTGTTGAACTGACCGGAAATGTTTAATTTTCAGTTAATTCAACATTAAAATACATTTCCCTATTGTGGTACATTGTCTCACTGTAGTTTCCAGGCCTGATGACCCCAGTCTCTCTTATGAACTCAACTTCTCAACTGCAGTAGATCTCTCAGGATGCAATGCAATCTCTCCCATGAAGCATCACACCACTTAGTCATTTATTTTGATGCTGTTTGAGCTGACAAGAAATGAAATATTTTGTTTGTTTTCCCAATTTAAAAAAATTGAAAAACTTCAGCAAAATCAAATTTTCCTATGGAATATAACATGAATGAATATAAACAGATGAATATAACATGATTGGATCCAGCACCCATTGAAGGCAATCTGAGTCTTTCCATTGACTTCAATGGGAGTTGGATTGAGTTCATTAGATTTTCTTTCAGAAGTTGATTGCAAAGATGTATCAGAATTATAAAGTTATTCTAGGTCCATGAGCCTTTTCAACTCTGAAATGAATAGGGTCAGCTTAGCCGTTCAGGATTCCAAGTGCTTCTGAAAAGGATACAGTCAGGGAAGATGGCACATCACCATTCCTCTCTGTCCAGCATCACAGTTCATAAGTCCAAAAAGAAGAGGAGGAATGTAAACATGCTAAGAAAAAGAAAAATCACTTCAAAGGAAACAAAAGTCCTCCTATTCCTGTGACTCATCTCCACTCTCAGTGGAAGAAGAAGAGCTTTCTCAATATGAACACACGGAATCAGAGTCAGAATCCCAGGAGAGGTTTGCCCTGCTTGGAAAATTTTTGAAACCATGGTCAGAGTCATCACAGACGTTTCTAGCATACAAATAAGCAAAAGAAGATCGAATGCTTATATTCACTGTTCCCTTTCCAAAGAAATCTATAAATTCAAATGGTAAACCCCTTGCTTTTATATATAAATATGTACATACAAACTTATCTTGTATATTTCAGAATTATGCACACTCACACATATCTTTCAGTACACTCTACAACATGTGTGTTGTTTTTTTTAATTTGACATATGGTGTATTTCAATTAAACATATGCATCTTTTGCTCTATTGGCAGAGTCAGTTGGGTGGCAGGAGGGGATTGGTCTATCCTCTGTTTGGTCTTCTCATTTAAGAAACTGAAATCTCAGCTTGGTCCTAGATGAAGTATAATAATGTTGGTCCTGTTATTGTTCAAAAAGAGTGTTAATAGTTAATTTAAAAATAATACCGTGGGCCTCATTAACATTAAATATAATGTATAAAATCAGGAGCATAGCATTGACATGGATATTAAAATATGAGAACATGCATCTTGATAATGAAATGAAGAGAATGTAATAGAACTGTCTCAATAGAAATAATTACAGCTCTCCAGAACAAGAGCTTCTATTTGCAGACAGTGAACATTACTAGTCCTGACCAAGTCAAATCATAAAAGTTTATTAGGTTTTTTTAAATGCATGAAGGCTTTAATATAACTGAATGACAAGCATGCTTTTTGAATGTAGGTGACCATATGACTGAGGTACTGTATCACTCTGTCAGTACCTGGGATAAGGGGTACTTAGATACCAAGGAAATAGGGACCTTAGAAACACCTAAGATACGTGGTTTCAGTGTAGTAGCCGTGTTAGTCTGTGTCAGCAAAACGAAAATAAGAAAGAAAAACTTGTAGCACCTTAGAGACTAACAAATTTATTTCAGCATAAGCTTTCGTGGGTTAGTACCGATGTACTAACCCACGAAAGCTTATGCTGAAATAAATTTGTTAGTCTCTAAGGTGCTACAAGTTTTTCTTTCTTATTTTCGTTTTTAAGATATGTGGCTATCCCTAACAGGTATTTGTCCAACCCACAACTGCATCACATCATTGACTCAGATTTAATTTGTGATCCTTTTCCATAGTGTTACCACCTAGACAATAATTCTCCATTTTGTAATTGTGCATTTGATTTTTTTCCTTCTGAAGCAAAGCACTTTGCACTTGTCTTTATTGAATTTTATCCTGTTGATTTCAGACCAATTCTCCAATTTCTCAAGGTCATTTTGAATTCTAGTCCTGTCCTCCAAAGTGCTTGCAACATCTACCAACTTGGAGTCGACCATAAATTTTACAAGCATACTCTTCACTCCATTATCCAAGTCATTAATGAAAATATTTAATAGTATCAAACCCAGGACAGACCCCTACAGGACCCAATAGCTACACCCTCCCATTTTGCTACTGAACCATTGATAACTACTCTGTGAGTACTGCTTTTCAACCAGTGGTGCACCCCCATTATAGTAAATTCATCTAGACCTTATTTCCCTAGTTTGCTTATGAGACTGCCATGTGAGAATGTCAAAAGCCTTACTAAAATCAGGATATATCACATCTACTACTTCCCCCTATCCACTAGGCCAGTAACCCTGTCAAAGAAGGAAATTAGGTTGGTTTGGCAAGATTCTTTCTTGGCAAACCCATGCTGGCTATCCCTTATCACCCTATTATCCTCTAGATGCTTACTCATGGATTGTTTAATAATAATTTAATTTAATAGTTTAATTTAATGATTTGTTTGATTATCTTTCCAGGTATCAAAGTTAGGCTAACTGATCTATAATTCCCTGGGTCCCCGTTGTTCCTGTTTTTAAAGATAGGTACTATGTTTGCCCTTCTCCAGTCCTCTGAGACCTCACCTGTCTTCCATGAGTTCTTGGAGATAATGGTTCCTGGGCAACTTAAATATATCTCCACTCCATCTTTAGTAGCAAAACCAAAGACGATCTCAATTTTTAAATAATACGGTATTGTTACTGTTATTATTTTTATATCATTAGCACCTTCTGACCAGAAGAATAAATAACTTACAAGATACCGTGTATCCTTTTGAGTCGGCTTTCATGTGACCAGTAGTAAGTGGTGAGTGCGTAAAGGAATACCAAAATTAAATAATGTAGAGTGTGTTAATATTGCTCAGACTGATTCTGTTTGGGAATATCTGTGTTCATTTATTTTTATGTATGCATCCTAATCAGAAACTCAAAGATAGTCTTGGTGCTATCAAATGAAGATTTTTTTCCATGTTTAGAAACATTAGCAATTTTCAAAATACACATGCTGCTTGTGGCTGGGTGTCGCTATGCAGACTGTTGCAACAATCACTTTCTCATTCAAGTTGTACATAAAGCCCTCTGTATGACCTTATCGCAGATGCCTGTTATCTCTGTTGTGCCTGCTTGGGCATAATTATTCACTCTGTTAGTGACAAGAGTTGAATGTGAATTTGTCATCTAAAGCTTGATAGAAGGATTTTGCATTCTTTGTATTTTAAACAGGATGCCTTTGTAACATTACATTTATGTTTGAAGGGTATAATTATTAGTTCATATTAAACATGTTAGAATAATACTAAAACATTTGTATTAATCACAGCATAAATAAGACAGTGCTGGATCCTATGTTGTCAGTAAGAAGTTACTGAAATAATATTTAATAGAGGGCTGCACGTGTACACAATCTCCACAAAAATGCATAAAGAACCCCAAGATCACTAGATATAAGGGACTTATGATAAAGATATTTTCAGTAAAGAGATGAATATACAAATGTAATTCACTGTGTATTGATTATGTTATTAAAGTGGAGATTACTTGTATCACATCCTCAGTTGGTGTAAATCAGTATAGCACCACAGACTTCAATGGAGCTCACCATTTTACCCCAGCTAAGGATGCAGACTTAAGGATTTAAATCACACTAATATCTTTACAAAAGACCCTTCTTATTTAACCCCTTCTAAGAGATTCCCCCAAAGAATTCCTAACCATGTTGCGTCTGATTCTTCTTTCTCTTACATGTTTCATATAAGTACAACTTCAGTGAGTTACTCCAAACTTTAAAGCCGAGTAAGAGAGCAAAACTGGGCATAGAATAATTCTTCTTTACCTCTATCACAAGACTGTGTGTGTCAAAAGAACCAAATTGTGTTGGTCCCCTCAATGGTCACTTAAAGTGTTGTTCTTGAGGTCAAATTGGGCCCTCTCTTATATTTGTGAAAGCCCGTTGTCTTCAAATAGCCTTCATTGGGTGTTTCTTCAGGTGTAATTTCTTGGACCTTAATAACAATTCTGTTGATGCAGACAAAGGAACAGAATCTAATGCATGCACTCTCTCTCTGCTGTATTGGCTGTGCGGCGCTAAAGGAGGTGCCATTTTTTGCTCACTGATTTGTCAGAGTGGAACTCTTTTTTTTTTTTTTTTTTTTTTTAAATATATTTCACTGTCAATATGAATACAGCAAGAATAATTATGCTGTTCAGAGTAACTGGAGATAAGAAACTCTAATGCCAGAGAACACTGGAATGGACATTATTGTCGACTCAGATCCTTCTCCCAGTGAAGTCAATGTCAGAGACAATAAATTTCAATTTAAATAGGACCGATAATAAAAGTGAACAATGTAATGACCTTGAGACCTACCTAAGGTAAACTATTTCTAGTCTAAGGTAAACTATTGCTATTGCACAGTATGTGTTTGTTGCATTATTACCAAATTAAGTAATCATCAATATCCATTATACACTGGCATCTTTATATGTAAGGATTGAAAGATACCAGAAAATTACTGTGGAGTTCTCTATACTGCATCAGACTACTATTTAACAGGCTTGATATTAGTCATGAGTTTGTATGTGTTTTTGTAAGTGAGGACTGTGATATGATAGGGAGTAGAAAATGGGAGACAGAACTACTCATGTTTGTTTTGAAAAGTTTTAGCTTCATGTGATTCTTACAAGGCCATGTCAGTCATTAAATGGGTAACATCACTCAGTGAGGTCTGATAAAGTAGTTCTATTTCCAATATACTCGTCTGGCTGTCCTTCTTATGGATAACAAAAGAGAGAGAAAGATTTAGACTCGCTAGAATACAAAACAAGTGTTTTCCCTATTGGATTTTAGAGAATCTTTTGTTACAATACCAATAATGATGTTAACACAAAAGACATACATCTGGCCACCCCAAGAGCTTCTATCCTAATTATTATTATTAAAAACCTGTACAAAAAGCACCCAAATGCATTGGAAGTTGGCAACATTGCAAATCACAGCTATGTTGACTGTTTAGAAGTGAAACATATTATTACAAAGGAGATTGACAGTTAACTTGATTCTCCCATGCTAAGCCTTATTAAGCATTCCATCTTAATAGTACAGACTTAATTAACTGGAATCATAGTTACATCACCTTCAATGGTGGGTATAATTGATGTGTGCTGAAGAGAATCTAATAAGCTCAACCTTCACTCTTTTGTATGACTAGTTCAGATCTTAAATGAATACTATAATTATCACCTTACTGAAGGTTTAAACTAGTTCAGTTTTCAAAAGAATGAATTGGGAAAGTCAAAACTTTTTGCTCATACCTACTGTACTTGTACCAGAGAGAGAGAGAGTAGATACAGGTAAAAAGTTTTCTTTTATCTTTGTACCAGTATATAAGATATTACTAGTTTGAGCAGGTATCCCCTTTATCTTTAACAGGAAATATCAGTAAAAAGTTAGAAGAAACATTTTAACTGCCCTCACACTTTATGGCTATATTCTGATCTCAGTTACACCAGCATAAATTCAGAGTTACTCAACTGATTTAAATCCTTCCCATGGTTTCTTCACTGTGTGTTTGTGCTTGTTTTGTGAGAAGCGATGTGATCATGTAGCATCTACACCTGCATAATTATAGCCCACACATTGTAATCATGGCCATGAACCATATGTGTGCCACGCTGACACAGCTGTGATATGTGCATGTCATGCACACCAGGCACCACTGAGAGAACAGTCTGAGAACTGCATTCTCAATAGAGTTGGCGTACATCATTTCCTCACTCTATTCCCCCTTCAGGCCTTGTGTCATACTATATGCATGTGCTATGGGCACCGGTGGGGCTGCAAATGGAAGCTACTTCTTCAAGGCAGCCTCTGTTATTCCATTTGTGGGCTGTACCCTCCTCTGGTACCACTGAACTTCAAGAACATTCTGTAAAGACATGCCATCTTGAAGCACCAAATGTTGGAGCCAAGATCGCGTTGTCAATAGAACCACAGGGGGATGTAGGAAGACTCTTCCAGTTGCCTATAAAAAAAAAAAACTAGGCTGATTTGTGTTGCTGGAACAGTAAAAAACAACCTAACGGTGCCAAGGATCTGGCCTAAAATGTACGTAACACTAAAAGAGTCCTCTTAACAGTTCAAAGAGTGATACTCCCATTGAGTGTGGTAGGGTCCTGTAACCAAACAGTGTTCCACATAAAGCTTCATTCTAGACCATTAGCTCTCAGATGGCATAGAGACACCATTTTGTGCTTGATGTCATTGTTACTGAGATGGTGTTTCATTTCTGGTAGAGGTCAATTGCATTCCATTGTCAATTGCCAATTTCTTAGGAAAACCCTCTCGAGCAAAGAGTTAATCACTATTTCAGTGGTAACCTTTCCAGTGAATGTAACTTCCAGCCAGATTGAATGATAGTCTATCACTACTATTGCAAATCTTTGCATAACAGGCTGATCTTCAAATGGTCCCATTAGGTTGAGAGCCAGTTTCTTCCACGGACAGTTGTGATATTCAGATGGTGAGAAGAATGCTAAAGGTTTTCTTTGATTTGTCACTAGCAGCACAAGCCATGCAATTCTTGATTATTTCCTCAACCTTCTTGTCCATCCTTGGCCATCAAAAGTGTTGTTGCAGTCAGCTTTTGATTAAACTCACCCCAAGATGTCCTTCATGTGTCAGGTGGATCAGTCATTCTCTCAGAAATATAGGCACAATAAGATGGTCAATTCTTAAGAGCCATTCCATTAGGCTGCCTGGTGAGAATGATGGGAAAAACCTATTCTGATTAATCAACTGATTCAATTATATCTGCTTTGCATAGTTTCAGAATCTCCTCCTTGAGTGGTTGTATCCGTGCAATTGGTACATTTCACACTTTATGCTGTACAAGCACCATGTTGGTTTTTAGCTGGACCTTGTGCTTGAAATTTTTTGCAACACCTGTGTTATTGGTGAAAACTTCTGGTAAGTCAAAGACAATTTGGCTCTAATAGCATGTTAAGATCACTTTGAGTTCATCCTAAAATAGAAACTCCCTTGGGTTACATAGACCTTTCCCTTGGCATTATGGCCTTCGTACTTTAGAGTAGCTGTAAAATAACCATTGATGTGGATGGGAGATCCTCCTTACCCTCCAGGGTATATGTCTGGAGAGCCCAAATTAGGTTGGGAGATGGTAAATAGAATGGTGTAGGGTTGGTTAGGAATTACAGTGTAAGGCAAACCAGAATCTACTAACATCCTCATCTCATGGCCGTTGACTCTCACATGGCAGTATGGAGTGGTGTGGTGATCTCCTGTTGTGCTCAGAACACCACTAAGATTCAGCTCACCATCATCCTCATCTGTGAGAACTCCAGATACAACATTGACAGCATACTCTCAGACTTTAGCAAAATGTCCTTTTTTGTTTCATTTCCTGCATACTGATTTCTTGGCAGGTCACTCTTGAAAATCTGTCTTGTGACCTGAGTCACTGCATCTGTAGCATTGGTAGCAGTGGCGTGTGTGAGAGGGTAGGCTCAGGAGTTTTGTGGGTTGAAGTCTTGTATTGGACTGCATTATTAACTTCTGCAGGTTGAAAGACATCTGGTGTTGCAGGTGTTTCACTAAGCATAGTAGATGGTGCTTTCCACTTGTTGGGCGGTTTCTATAGTTTTCTCTATGGTAAGGTCTTTATCATTAGGAGTCATTCATAAATCTTGGAACCAGTCATCTTCATGACAATTTAATCTCTGATCACTTCATCTGTGAAACTGGCAAATTCGCTGTTTGCACTCTACTCCTTTAATGCAGCTATGTAATGGTCAATGGGCTCATGAGATATCTGAGCTTGAAAATAGACCTTGAAGCATTCAGCAACATTTAGTAGAGGACTAAAATGATCATCCAAGCCTTAGCGAGCAGCATCATATGGACTTGAATCTTGCCGTAAGTCAGGTAAAAGGAGGAAGATTCTTGAACATTTGTTGCCCTTCAAGACGGAGACAATAAAGATGAATGTACTATAAGGTGGATAGAAATCTGGCTAGATCATTGGACTCAACAGATAGTGATCAATGGCTCCATGTCTAGTTGGCAGCCGGTATCAAGGGTCGGTCCTGGGGCCGGTTTTGTTCAATATCTTCATTAATGATTTGGAGGATGGTGTGGATTGCACCCTCAGCAAGTTTGCAGATGACACTAAACTGGGAGGAGTAGTAGATACCCTGAAGGGTAGGGATAGGATACAGAGGGACCTAGACAAATTAGAGGATTGGGTCAAAAGAAATCTGATGAAGTTCAACAAGGACAAGTGCAGAGTCCTTCACTTAGGAAGGAAGAATCCCATGCACTGCTACAGACTAGGGACTGAGTGGCTAGTCAGCAGTTCTGCAGAAAAGGACCTAGAAGTTACAGTGGAGGAGAAGCTGGATATGAGTCAACTGTGTGCCTTTGCTGCCAAGAAGGCTAACGGTATTTTGGGCTGTATACTTGGAGCATTGCCAGCAGATCAAGGGACGTGATCATTCCCCTCTGTTCGGCATTGGAGAAGCCTCATCTGGAATACTGTGTCCAGTTTTGGGCCCCACACTACAAGAAGTATGTGGAAAAATTGGAAAGAGTCCAGCGGAGGGCAGCAAAAATGATTAGGGGGCTGGAGCACATACCTAAAAGGAGATGCTGAAGGAACTGGGATTATTTAGTCTGGGGAAGAGAAGAATGAGGGGGAATTTGATAGCTGCTTTCAACTACCTGAAAGGGGGTTCCAAAGAGGATGGCTCTAGACTGTTCTCAATGGTAGCAGATAACAGAACAAGGAGTAATGGTCTCAAGTTGCAGTGGG
The DNA here is from genome assembly GCA_033296515.1 of Macrochelys suwanniensis. Lineage (NCBI taxonomy): Eukaryota > Metazoa > Chordata > Testudines > Chelydridae > Macrochelys > Macrochelys suwanniensis. The sequence continues at coordinate 114,933,536 of CM065778.1, read as the reverse complement.
GGAGGTGTAGATTGGATATTAGGAAAAACTTTTTCACTAGGAGTGTGGTGAAGCACTGGAATGGGTTACCTAGGGACGTGGTGGAATCTCCTTCCTTAGAGGTTTTTAAGGTCAGGCTTGACAAAGCCCTGGCTGGTATGATTTAGTAGGGGATTGGTCCTGCTTTGAGCAGGGGGTTGGACTAGACCTCCTGAGGTCCCTTCCAACCCTGATATTCTATGATTCTATGATTCTAAGCAATAAGGCTTTCTGGTTTTCTGGAATGTAAGTAGAAGTTCTTCTTTGAGTAGATGGAGCCATGTATACTACTTCAAGTAATGGTATCTATATAAATTCCAGATGTGGGTGCGCATGCGCCAGAGCTGGAACTGTTTGTAGTAGTGTCTGTTGACCCACACATGCGTTGACTGTGTGGTGCATCCGAGGCTTTAAAAGGCTGTGAGGGTCGATGCTGTTCCAGTTCCCTCTTACCGCTGCATGACCAAAGTTAGCACCTCTTGTTCCTTACTACTCTTAATTTTTCTAAGTGAAAGTCTCTGCTTTCTGCCATTTGTACATACTTTTTGTCAGTTATATATAGTTCCGGTAGTTGTTAGGTCTCCCTCAATTGGACTTCCCCTTGTGGAGTTCTCCCCCCACCTTTCCGGGGACTATGCCCTGGCAAGCCGGCTTCAAAAGCTGTGCTTCATGCCTGTGCGCCTTCTCTGTAAGTGATGAGCACCAATGTTTTCTGTATTGTCTCGGAGAGGCTCACATTGTCACCTGTTGTGCCATTTACTATTTATTCCTGCCTCAGACTCAGGAAACTAGAGAACTTTGCCTCTGCAAACATCTGAAAAAAATACCCCTTATGCGTTGCAGGGGTGGATGTATGATATCAAACTTTACTAATGTTACACTTTTAGGTATAGAGAAGCTGTTACTGGACCATAACTAAAGCTTGAATATTCTGGGCCTTAGGCAGTTGCAGCCTGGGGAGGAAATCCAGAGTTGGTGGAGAAAGGAGGAGATTTGTATTTGGGAATGGCTGCTTATGAGGCATGGCTCCTTTAAGAAACCAGGAAGTGGAGCCACGAGGAGGGGCCCCACTGGAGGGTAATGAGGAAGAGAAGCCTAGAGGGGGTTACTGGTAAGATCCCTGGAATAAGGTTTGGTCTTGTTTGAATTTACACCTGAGTGGTCTTCATGTTATTGGGATACCACAGGAGACATTTTTTTAACAAGTTGATTTTGTGTTTTAAATAGGAGTTATTTGGAATACTAGGGCCAGTCTCAGAGAGATGGATTAGGAGTGAGGAGATGTGGGCACAGGCATGTGATTACTGCCATGCTGTGGACTGATCAGATGTGCTTCTGTAACTATAAGTGGGATCCTCGTGACTCCCCATTTTGTTGCTGTGGCTGGTTAGAAGATAAGGGCCACATATTGCAAGCTGCATCCATTGCCAAGAGCTGCCTGTATCCTTCATGGACTTGCACAGTGCTCTTCCCTCAGCTATTAACGCAGTTGACTTGACAGTCTATGTAGATGCAATCACAATATATATGCTTCCATGATATGTGATATATTGATTTATATTACAGGAGCACCCACGTGCCTGATTCAGCAGCGGGGCCACATTGTGCTAGGCAATGTACTGATATGTAAGTAGACATGGTTTGAACTGCTTACAATCTACCTAAGGACAAAATATAACTAGTGCCCCGCTCAGACTGTATCAATCCCTTTGCACCCCTTATAAAGTTTGTTAAAAGCTCCAAAGTCCTTACAAGTATTAGAAGGATTACTGGGGGCACACCAGCCATCCCACCCTATGGACGCCATGTTTGTGGGGCCTTTAAGAATCCAAGGAGCTTAGTGGTTAGGTTTGTGTGGGAAAGCAGAGCCTGCAACCTTAACTTCACCTCAATTAAGTTTCTTTGTATTGAAATATATGTATATTATATTTATTTATATATATATATATATATATATATATGCATATTCTATTAAAATAGATCATCCTTGGCTATATACATTTGCTCCTGCGAATAGTTCATGCAGAATTGTGCAGGACTGCTGCACTTTACTTGGAGTAATGGCACTTTTGCTGAAGTATTTTTAAGGGAAGGAAAAACAACAAACATTACTTGTAGATGCAGAGAAAAATCTTGTAACATACCCTTTAGTTTCCTGGCAAGCTAGCAGAGTGACTAAGTGGTACTCTGGCCACAGACAGATCTTCCTCAGAGTTCTTCCAATCCTGGTTGTTCTACTCACTCTTCCAATGTGTTAAAAATGTTGATTTGAACAAAAACCCTGTAGGTAAGGTTTACTGTTCTTTTAACAGAATATGGCTGGCTGTGCGTAGGGATTGTTTATTGAACAGTCAGCAATATGGAAAGGACATTACTGATTACTCTGAGGCACCTTTAACAATATCAAGTAATATTTACACTGAGAAAAATACATATCGATAGAGGCTCTGGAAAATGGAGATTATAAATTCTACTCACTCTTATACCCCTCGCCACGGTATCTGAGCACCTTCCAGAGGTGCTTTGAGAAGAGAGAAAGGACACAAGTCCTTACCTATAAATCTGTAAGCTGCAGCAGCATTGGAATTGTACAGTTTTAACTAAGCAGAGAGTACCTCAAAACAATTTGTTATTAAAGAATTCTAGTGTTCTGTGTACAAGACAGCATTGGGACTTTGGAGAAAACTGGTTTCTAATCTCATGTAAGCCACTTGCTCAATGTGTGACCTTAGGCAAATCATTTAACTTTCTTTTGCCTCAGTTAACCCAGCTGGAACTGTGCAAAAAGCTGGACTTCAGTGGAAAACAGATCTCATATCTGCACTGAACTTTTGTGTGTCAATAAATTAGAAAATGAGAAAACTGCAATGGCAGAATCTTGAGAGATTTGTGAAAGCCATTCCATTACTAGTGGAAATTATTAGTACTTTCACTGCTGCATAGTAAAAATGCTGTCAAAATGTGTTGGACTAATATCCCCCTGGACTTGCAGCAGACTGCGTGACCTGATACATGAGTGTCAATACCCTGAAATAAATGGACCTGCACATGACAGACATGTTGCATCCAAGGAGCTAATGCTATTGTGCTGTTGGTCATCTTGTGTGGTATGCCACAGAGGAGAACTTTGAATAGCTTCATTTGTGAACACAGACAATGAATAAGGAAAATATATTTTCATTTCTACTGGGCTCTTGAAGGTGAACACCTACCAAAAATATATATAAAATTCAAAAAAAACCTTAATGACACCAGAGGCAGTACAGATTTGAAATGAAACTTACTCCCAATCCCAAATGTACAGTAGATATTCATTTATAGTGTATTCTCTGAGTTCAATAATTGCAGGAAATAAATTGATTTCAAATGGCACAATCTCTTTTGTGCCAAGGTTAAATATGTTAAAGCAGCATGATAACTGCAATAGTCTTCATGTTTTATCTTAGTTCATTATTTATAACTAACTTGCTAAATTAATAGCTTCTTAGTTTTGAAATAATTTGTTTGCTGTCATGGCATTTTATAGGTGAAAACTGGAATGAATAATTTGATTCTCTGGTTCTTCACTGTGGTTTGCTGGTGATTGTGACATACTGGCATGCAATCCAAACCAGTGAGGTACTGTATGACCCCTGCCCTGCTACCTTGGGTGCCTTACAATGGCTTGCTGCAATAGTTCCCACCTTGGTCACTCACAAATATCCCTACATTTTGCAAGCCATACTCTGTGTGTGTCTGTGTGTAACTAAAACCTGCCAGCCAAACTTGGGTTACACTCTGGCTTTTACCAGCCTTGGTTACTTCTGCAGGGTGACCCCAGTACACTCTGAGTCCCAGATTTCTCCCCCAGAAATGTACTTCCTGTACTGCCCAGCCCTTGTCTAGACAGTACAAATATATTAAATCCGTTATTCCTGTAAGGGAATAATATACACTAGCTTTGTTACCTCAAATAGAGTTGTCCAGACACTTTAACTTAAACACACTGGATTAGATAAAACAATAAAACAAGTTTACTAACTACAACGATAGAGGTTTTAAATGAGTACAAGGAGTGAGGCATAAGAGTCAGAAATGGTTACAAAGAAATAAAGATAAAAAGGCTTTCTAGTGCCTATCATAACAGACTATATTAGATTCATAGCAAAATTTCTTACCACATGAATCCAACAGCATTACTGACCAAATTTTCAGGTCTGGGCCCCTCCCCCAGAGTCCAACCGCTGTTTCCTTTATCATCTCAGATGCAGAGAATGAGAAGAGAGAGGGGGGTGTCTTGGGGCATTTGCCCCTACTTTTTATAATTTCAGTCCCTCTTTGAAATGTATTTCCAGTTGAGAATCAAGAGGCGGGTCTGGTGCAGGACCTCATGTCATTTCTATGATAACATGCAGATCTTTGTCCCTGCCCCCTTTCTTGCCAAAGAATAGCCACTTGATAAGTGAGGGCCCATCAGCTTTGTTGACAGCTGGCTGGGGTGTTACATTGTCCTTTGTCTTTGAGAAACTGGTTTAGCCACTTCCCAGACTTGAAACCACTTCAATCATGATTTCAGCTTATGTTCATAATTTTACACATAATGTTGCTACATACATTTTACCATGACATTACTGATCAGCAAGTTATTGAGTTTTCAAATGATACCTCACAAAGCATACCTTGTACAAAGATTATTACAATAATGTAGTATGTGACCACATGGGTACATTCTGGCACAGTGGCTATGGTGAGTTCTTGCTATGTCTGGTAGCAAGATTAGTAGGTTTTATTTGTATAGTGCTTTTGTGAAGCTAGTTGTTAATTCTGTATAGTGGATATCTCAGAGTGACATGCTCTAAATTAAGATGTATGAAATACACAAAGTGCTTTCAGAAGCAAATATTTTGTGATTTCTATTTTTAATTATCTTGTAAATAGAATTTTTGCCAGAAGCAATTGCCTGCCTGTTCTAGTAGACCAGGAAATAGGGAAAGGGGAAACGTAAGCTAAAGTATTTAAATGTTGATATCCTAAGAAAGTAATTTTTGGTTGCTGTGTGAGGTATGGTTCACCTAAGTTTCAGACATCTAAAAATAAGGTCATCAGAAATAATATCAGATAGTTATGTGATAACATTTTTATCAGTATTTAGCTCCAGAGAAGACAGATCACAAGGAAAGGACCAAATTGTTGTGTTTATCTTTAATTAATCATTCAAACAGTCCTCTTCTAATATGGCAGCTTTTATAACAGTCACCTTTTTAAATGGAAGAACTTTTCTTTCTCTAACTTGGCTTTTTAAAATGTGAAATGTTTTGGATCAGATAGATGTTTGCTTCAACATATAATAAAACACCCTGTTTTTTCCTTAGAAATGGATCAAACATATTTTACACCTTTTGGACATATTCATTTTTCAAGCAACTTCAAAATATTGCCTTTTACTCTGGTAGACTATAAGTAGTTTGTGTTGAGTTACAGTACATTGGAAATGGTTATCTATAGTCAAGAAGAATAACTGTCCTGGTTACCAATATATAAAACTCTTGTTCAGAAGAGGTAACTAGGAACTGGGCATTTTGTACCAGCAGATCCTATATTTTCACTTGCTGTTATCTCATGAATCTTCTGCAAACAATATTGAAAAAGGAGACTATTTGACAGCTTCACAATTGTATATTCATTATTTTAATGTAATGTCAGCAATCATTCAACTGAAATGTGTAAAGGTTTATCAAAATGAAATTTCTCAAACCTGAAGTATCACATACAGTGCTAACTGCTAACAAAGCACAATTCAAATGTGATGATGACCTCTGTGTATTATATACAAAGACTTCCATTGCACTCATGGATTATGGGGAAAGACATTGCAGATTGTATGACTTTCATTCTGTGTCTCACTATAATAAAAAGGCTGGACAATGAGTAGGTTCAAACTGCTCAGTCCTGTTTCACTTAGTCACATAGCTATACTTTAATGCTACAGTATTAATCTCAACAGTTCTCTTTAACACAGACATGTTTGTCTGACATAGCCTTAAAATCTTGATAATTTTACCTTGAATTAATACAAAGATTTTCTCAGTATTCCCTGTACTTAATATAAAGAATACTTAAGGGAATACTGCAAACACTGAGGTAAAATTATTTAGTTAACTACTGCAAAGGTCCTCAAACTTTCTCAGAGGGTGGATCACATTTTTGTAAAAAGGCTATTTCATGGATACACTTACCGTCCTATTTGGAATCACACATCTCTGCTTCCATTTGTGGTCTCTAGAGCTGGTCAGAAAGGTTTATTTTCACAGAAATATTATATTTTTAGTCAAAAACACAAAACCTGAACATGTTCAAGTTTTGGATACAAAAGATGGGTTTTCAATTTTCTGATGGAAAAAATTATAAGTTTTGGAAGAAAGCAGGTACTTTCCACAAACTTTTGTTTAATCAACAAACCAAATTTCAGTCACCAAACTGTTTTGACAGAAAATTTTTGACCAACCCTGGTGACCATGCAGCATCCATGAGGCACTCTGAATTGGAATTCTTCCTGTGCCATCAGATGTCACATAGTGCAGTGGTTCTCAACCAGTGTTACACATACCTCTGGGGGTATGCAGTGATCTTCCAGGGGGTACATCAACTCATCTAGATATTTCCCTAGTTTTACAATAGGCTACCTAAAAAGCACTAGCAAAGTCAGTACAAACTAAAATTTCCTACAGACAATGGCTTGTTTATACTGCTCTATATAGTATACACTGAAATATAAGTACAATATTTATATTCCAATTGATTTATTTTATAATTATATGGTATAAATGACAAAGTATGCAATTTTTAAGTAATAGTGTACTGTGACACTTTTGTATTTTTATGTCTGATTTTGTAAGCAAGTAGCTTTTAAATGAGATGAACTTGTGAGGTACACAAGACAAATCAGACTCCTGAAAGAGGTAGAGTGGTGGTTTGGAAAGGTTGAGAGCCACTGGCATGAACAAGGCTCTGCCATCCCTGTCTATCCTGAGATGCTCTTTGCATGTCCTCTATGTTGTTAAGTTCCATACATTTTCCTTTTCTAAGCACTGTTCAATGGAGGAATTCTTTGGGTTAGATCCTTTTGCTTGTTCATCCAGTTGCCCAATGGCATGCTTGCCATGACAGAGTCTCTGGCTTCATCCTTAACATAGCTCCCAGATATTTCTATCTTCTTTTCTGAATAACTTTAGAGAGATGGAATAGTTAAGCTCTGACAAAATCTTAGCATATCTTATAAATTTATTCCATTTAATACCTAGCATTTTTCAAAGATATTGATATGTTTGTCTGTACTTTTGGTGGCTTTCTGTCCGTGGGTTAAGATGGAAATAACATTTGACTTAAAGATTTGTAGTTTGGTCTTTTAATTGTAGATTTTTTTGATGACTAAATCTTGTTTAAGCTGGTGAATGCAGCTGCCTCTTTGCCAATTCGTGACATTATTTCCTTCCGGATATCCTCATTGGCATAAATGTTACTGACAAGATATGTGAATTGACTCAATTCTTCACCTTCTAAGGTAATGCCTGAGCTGGAAATTGGTGGGGTTCCATTAAATTTATTTTTTCAGAACTGATTATTAACCCCATCTTTTTTGTGATGATGGACAGTCTTTCTCACCTACTACAGTTTAAAAACCTGTGATCTAAGCCAATTGACAAGAGTGGCCACTGTTCTTCATAATATCATGTGAAGAGTAATTGAGTAATATACAAATACATATTTCCAGCACAAATTTTTATATATTTATATAAAGATTGCACATAATTAGGGATTCTCCTTTACCGATCTATTATTTACAAGAAAAAACAAATTTGCCTCTATCTGCAATTAAATACTGAGTGAAATTCACTGAAGTAAGACATAATGTCACAAGAGCCCAGAGGAAAATATTGGTTCATCAGCAAAATTAAACAATAGAAAAAAGAGGCTGTCCTTTTGTTCCAGAACCTCATATCAGTGACTAGATGGAAATCCTTTAAAGAATAGCTTTGATTTTAATGCATGGGAAGAATGGCCCCAATGTGATGTGCAATCAAATCCAACTTTCTAATCAAAGATTCAATTAATGATTTTGACAAGATAAGAACTGAAAATGTAGGGAGTGCACAGTTAATCTTAGGCAGACATGCTCATGAATAAACAAAGATTTAAGAAAATATCCGTCATATTAGCAACATTAATACCATGAATATAAAAAAAAATTTTTTAAACTTTAGGGAATTCTAATTCTCTTTATGATTAGTATATTGTTTGTATTTAAAGGCATTGTATAACTTGAGTGTAGCTTCTGAAACAAAAGTTTTTATGTGCTATATTTTACCTTATGACTATTATTACCTATTACAATAACTAGTAAACCAAGGACCTGTTCCTGCAAATGCTTGCAAAGTAATCTGTACTTAGACAAGCAGTCCTAGAATAATTTGCATAAAGTAAGATTTCAGGATGAAACTTTAAGGTTGCAAAATGCACACAGTACGTAGTGTTGGTACAAATGAAAGATGTATTGCACCAGAACTGTACATATTCTCAGGGCAGTGAAAGCTCCCATGCTCTTGCAAAGAACTAAGAGACTATTACAAACCTCTTCACTATTTGCAGCCAGAGCTACCTTGTCATGATGTATATTCATTAAAACCTTAGGATGTTTTTAGTTAGCTATAATAATTTATTAATCAACTAAATCACATTAAAACAAGTAAATCTTAACATATAGTCTTTGCTCCAGGTCATTTTTATTTTTCTATTTCTGTGCATACACACACACTGAGGCTAGAAAAATAATTTGAAATATGCTATTGTACAATATGAAGACATTACAATTTGAGTAATGGTACTGCATCTGTAAGATTTTTGAAGTGGTGACCGTCTCTTAATTTTCTGCAAATTGTCTAGAATGCTTCTGATATTTAGTGTCTTTTTAATTAGAATGAAGATGATAAATGTGTTGCGCGCTGTTAGTTACTATACTGGGAATTGGCCATGTATTTTTCCATCAGGAGATTTGTAAGGTCCTGATACAGCTGAGTGCCTGCTACTTCTGTTGACTAGTTGAGGGTGCTAAGCACTTTGCATTGTGAAGGCATAAAAATTACTGAAGTGTTTTCTTGAGTTACATAGCAAACTGTCTGCTCATTCTGACATATCCCTTCTCCCCCTTTCTTCATAAGAAGCATGTTCCTCCCCTTTCTAGGCTCTTTTCTGTCAGTGGGAGTTATAAGTCTGAATGTTGTGAAAGTTCCAAAGCATTTTCAGTTGCTTTTGAAAAGAATTTGTAATTTTATAAAGCTTACATTTCCCTCTAATTTGTACCACAGAGCGATAACTATACAGTTGTAAGAGCCTTTGTGTTCTAAGTTTGTAGAACTTGTCTGTTCTTTATTTTGTGGCTGATTTCAGACTAAAGCTTATAGAAAATAAAGTTAAAATCCTTTAATGAGGTTATGACTGCATACTGCTTCAGATGGAGACTGAGAGAGCTCTCAAGGTCATCAGATTATCTGACAAACCCAAACCCGAGCAAAAGCTTCTTGAATGTCTCAGTTTGACCCATGCCCTTATTCCATCCCTTAAAGGATGTTCCTCAGGTTATTTTGTGAGAGCTCACAAAGGAGTTCCATGCACTTAAATCTCAGCAATATGCCTTTCTAATAGTCTTTGATTGTAAACATGTGCAGTGTTTTCTTTTCAGGAATCTTCATGTCACACTCTCTGCTTAATCAATCTAAATACTGTGATTTACTTATTTTTATCTCCCTGTGAGTAGTGTTGTCAAAGTTGTTCCAATAATTAATTAAGGCAATATATATTTTCTTATAAAACATGTACTTTGTATAAATTCTTAGTTAAAAAGGATGTGCTTTTAAATATTTTTAATTCTACCCATCTAACCATATTCTGGCTTGGCAATTATAGCCTGATAATATATTCTGGCCAGTTTGTAAGCACAGATGCCATATGCCCTTTACAATGGATCACAATTTTTGCACTGTGAAAAGGATGGACATCAGAGTGGAAATATAATTGAGATATTTTTTAGGAATAGGTAGTTAGATAAGTGTGGGGGAAATGTCAAGATTTTGAAAAGGAGGTTTACAGCTAAGACAGTAAATGGTGAGGAAGAAGGTTATACTTAATATTAAATACCTAGTGGTGATATACATTAGAGAAGGTCTGTGCTAAGAAGATAGAGCTCTTGAGAGGCAGTGCGCATTAAGTGGTTGATTATTCCTGGGAATAAAGATGGAGAAGCAAAGCTTGAGGGAATAAGATCAAGGGATAAGTTAATCTTTTTTTGCTGAAGAGATTTCTTTTAGGGGCACATTTAAATTATCTGTGCCTCTGATACATCACAAAACATACATTTGCATATGCAAATATGACGTTTGCACGAGGAGTAGATGCTTTATGGGTACAGTTAAGATCCTATAACTTAAAAATGTGCTCCAGAAGGCCAAATCCTGTCCTCCTGCATGGCACAATTTTGTTGCTGAGTAGAAGGCTGCAGAATGGCCATACTGAGACCTCTGCACTCCTTGCTCCCTACAGAGCAATTCTCTGTTGTGTTTTTTCGGTTCTGGGTTTTTTGTTTTGGGGCAGTAAGGAGGAGTTACTGAGATGGGGGCATGGTCATTGGGTCTGTGACTACATGGATCTACTGTCCCAAATTCCTGCTTAGAGTAGTTCATAGCAGCTGTGGCTCCCACTGCCTACGGACTGTAGTAATGGCTGCAGAGCATCTGCTCTGATGCGCCACACCCTGGGTGAAGAATTTGCTTTGCTTCAGTCTGCACTGCATGAAGTTAATTTACATGATTTTTGCATAACCATCCAGGATTTGGTCCTAAATGGTTATCCAAATACAAAATTCTTCATTTTCTATGAAGATGCTGTTGTTTTTATGATTTAATGAACAGAAAAGCTGGGCAATGTCCATGTACCCACTTTAAACAACTTATTGAGTTATATCGATGGTTGGTTTTTCCACTAGTGTCTTTTTCAGTGTAAACGTCTGTTTTGTAAAGTCACAAAGGAACAGTCTCAAAATAAAGTAAACTAAGCAGAGGAATCCTAGGGTTGATATGATGTTTTATTTAATCTTCCTGAAATTGGCATGTGTTCTTGGGGTGGTGAAAAACTGAATATTTAATTTTATCATAATAATCCACATTCATCTGTGATAACCTGCTTTGAAGGGTTTCCGAAGAATCACTAAGAAATTTTCATACTAGAATTTCATTCAGATTATCTTTAACACATTTGTTTTTTAACCTAGTTAAAGCCTCTTTGGGAAAATGTAACATAAAATAGATTAATGTGAAAAAGTATGGCAAGTAAAATCCCTAACATACATCAGATATTGTGGATATTCTAAATGGCTGAGACACTCTTCTGTTTCTTATGTGCTTTTCGAATGCACAGCTATTTTCTCTTATAACACTGTTGACAAGTGAGTTGAAGCCGCAGTTAGGTAACAAGAAGTGAACATTAGTAAACAGAGTGAGGAAAGGATGAGAGACAATGGACTAGAGCCTCACAAAGTTCTAGAATTGAGCAGATTCCATGCAAATTCATAATCATCCAGCCTCTTGATGTCTGGCTGAGTATGATCATATGAAAACTATCTGAGACTTTTTTATACAATGGTGCATGAATAAGGTGGTTTGTTAATATACAGCAGACTACACTCAACATTTTAAAAGTCCATCGACCTAATAGAAATGGTGCAGGGTCCAATGGCAAGTCAGCTTGTAACAGTATGGTGATCTTGGAATGAACAGCTGTCCAGAATGTTTTAACAACAGAACAATTCCACCACGTGTGCAACAGTACAACTTCACCATGTGTGCACATAGCTACTGTTTATGCCACAGCCTTTCCAACATCTAGCAGAATTAGTCTTTTCCAGCTGCCTTTCTAGGATCACAATGGAAAACCAGGCCTCCTGAATGCTAACTGTAACTTTAGTAGCCAGTGTTTCAAGGTCAACAGCATCATCTATTTTAGCATCAAATGAGTCATTCAGTTTCCTTCCAGAATTACCCACTGTGCCTTTAGTAATTGTTAAAATATCTATAGACAAGGAAAGCTCAGTGCCCACATCTCTCCCATCTCCAGTGATTGGCATCTTATCTGTCATTTGTGTTCTAATTTGTTGCTGTTTTCTTACTGGTTTTCCTATGTCTGATTGGCTGGTCCCTCCAAAAAAAAAAAAAGTATAAGGATATTTATAGCATTCACCCGACTCCAGCAGGTCTAGCATCAGAACAAAATAAGAGAGAGCTGAGTGGGAGCATGGGAGGCCCATCCATCTAGCTACTCCACTCTGCCAATGTGACCTGCTCTGGGAAGAACTACGTACTGAGACTAAGGGTTTCTCTACAATACACATACTACAGCAACACAGTTATGGAACTGTAGCTGTGCCACTATAGTGCCGTAGTGTAGACACTTGCTACAGTGATGGAAGAGGGTTTTCCATCTCTCTAGTTAATCCAACCCCTTGAGAGGGGTTAGCTAGGTTGGTAAAAAAAATTCTTTCTTTGACCTAGCAGTGTCTATTCTGGGGTTTAGGTCAGCTTAATTATGTGTGTCAGATTTTTTCACACTCTTGAGCACGATAAGTTTTAGGTATAGACTAGGCGTATAGAGGTCAGGAGCAGAAGTGAAAACCAACAAATACATGAAGAAGCTTGTTCTACGTCTCTTTGTTGCTGCTGCTTTTGGTCTCTCCCATGGTGGGTTGTATGGGGAGATACAGCAGAGAGAAAATAGCTGACACACAGGTCCCTACTGCTGTTTGTCTGTGTGGTGGATTGGAAAAGAAAATGGAGGAAATGGTATCTCCAGTTTTCAGATGGCTGATACTAATACTGATCCTTAAGTATTACCTGTATGTCTGAGTGCAGAATTTGGCCCATTGTGTGCAAGTTTACTCATTGTGATTTAATCCAATGCAAGACCTTATCAGACTATGATGCTTGGAAACAGTAGAACTGAGATAAAGGAGCTGTGATGCTTTAACTAGGAATAAGAAGGGAGGATGGTCTTGTGGACTGGGACTCAGGAGTTCTGGGATTTATTCCTGGCCGTGCCACAAACTTGCTATGTGACTGTGAGCAAATCATTTAACCTCTCCATGCCTCAGTTCTGCATTCTGTAAAATTAAGGGATAATAATTCTTAACTCCCTTGTGAAACTATATTAAATATTTATATAGCACTTTAAGATCTTCTGCTATAGAAATGGAAAGCATTTGTATTATTTATCATTCATTTTCTTGTGTTGAGGGAGTTCACATTAATGTTAAATACTTGTTACATTCATTTGTTAAAATAATTAAGTATATCATGAAATTGGGCAAAACAATGTGTTAATAGCGGTTAAAGTAGTGTGAGTGAAATAAATTAAACCTAAATTAAACCTCTTCTTAAAAACTTGACAATCTTGCCTTAATTAAATAACTTTATCTCAGAATTTACAGTCCTACCTAAACTTTCCTATATTTACTAGACAGGAGAACTAGAATGATCCAAATAAGGAGGTAAACCTGTTCTCAAAGGCAACTGACAAGCTTATAAGGATAACCACTGTATAATGCATTTAATATTTCTGTGGTAGCATTCTTTGTCAGATCAGTATTCCTTTGTCACATCAGAGACTTTTTCATGCTATATTTATGCTAAATGTGTCCCCAGCTGATGTTCATGAAGTTACTCCAAAGATGGATTTGGCCTGTTCTTTTTTGTCTTATATGAATTCTGTTACCTGAGATTGTTATGTTCAGGTACTGAGAGATGACTGGGTGTGAATTGTTTTGCATTAGTTTAACCTAGTGTGAAGTTAAGCATGAGGCTGAAAGTTATATGCTCTTCAACATAAGGAGGTGTGAATTGAAAGAATATGTTTCACAAAGGGGTGTATTGTTAAGATTATTTTATTCTCCTTTGAGAATTGTCTCTACAGATTCCAATTCTGGAATGCGTTCACCCACAGCACCACTGGGTCTGAATCTTCTGGAAAGTAGTGGTTACGGGGGGGCCTTTTGCTCTTGTATGTCCGCTACCCACCCACATACACACACACCCCCCCACACACACACACACTTTCTCTCTCTCTCTCTCAAATGATCTAGGGTTTCCGTTCCTTTAATAAGAAATTTTAGTTGTAAAGTAGAAACAAAGTGAGTTAATAATTTCTTGTTTTTTTAAAGCTGGGCATGACTATGGGTCCTATCCATGTGGGTCCTATCCCATTGTTGTCTCTGTTCCCTCATCTTCTGCTATGACTGGCCTTCCATCTATGGTGTTGAGATTTCCAATTTTGTGTAAATGTCAATCCCAGAAGCTTTGTGCCTCTTGTAAGCAAAAATGCATCATCTTATGTGCACATACATTGCAGCACAATGAGAATCTAATACTGATTGGCACATGTGGGCATTATTACAATATAAGTATTAAATATTGATGATAGATATTGTGACTGACTAGTATGCCCACTACTTTCAGACTGAGGCTGTGCTCTTTGTTGGCTAGTTTCGCCCGCAGGGTCTGACATGACAGGGATATTGCCTCCACTATTTAATTGTAACTTCTGAAGGAAACACTAATAGGGGAGCCTATATCAGAGCCTATATTTAAAGGGCAGCCAGTGCATGCTTTTATTTAGCACTTCTCACTGGTTGCATCTATTCGATCTGATTCCCAGTTTGGTAGGGCAGACCTGCAGTCTTTATTTAAATAGGACTCCTGGCACCCACCTGCTCAGTGTGAAGATCTTTTACGGTTCCATCAAGGCTGCTCAATGAAGGACAAGTACTTCAGATTTTGAACAAGGAGCAGCCAATACCAATGTAATAGTCCTTTCCTTTGGCTTGCTTATGGCTCTGTTGAGTCTTTTAAAAAATGCTTATCTGTGGCAGCTGCACACTGTGGATAATTTGAATTGTATGTCCACCTTTACTTGAATGACTGGTTCATCAGAGCCCATACTCCTCAAAGAAGACTTTCCTACGTTCTTTATTCAATTAGTAATCTTTAGCCCTATTCCTCCTACGGGGTCATACTGCTTATTAATCTCACAGAGTGGTGTTCTGCGGATGCAATTTTTGAAGGAGAAAGAAAGGTTAACTCAAAGAAACCAGTTCTTTATGTATATTGCTTCTGCAGGTTCTCCACTTCTTCCAAACGCTAAGTTGGATCTTTGAATGAATGAGTTAGTGGTTGGGAACTGATAGTGTTGGATCCACAGTCTTTCTAATATCCCTGAGTCTGAAAGAATGTTCAGTTCTATGAGGGGTCATGTGTTACCCCCAGTGATTTGCTTTCTATACAGCAATAAGTGAGTGAGTCCCAGAGTTTAGATCTGTAGCAATATACTTGACAAATCACACTTACCATTAAGTAACACCATCTATATTGTGCCAAATCCTGATGGGTGACCATAAATCCAAGGGATGTTTTAGGTGTTCATCCTCTCTCAAGATTTATCCCATTGTGAAATAAAGTTGAGGTCCTCTAGGTCAGACTAGTGAATATAATATAGCAAAAATTCACCACTTGAAACTAATGAAATTCCAACCTCTGAGTTTTGCTTTGTAAAAGTCAAAGCTCAGGACTGACATTAGCTAATCAGATCAACCAAATTCACCTACCTTTTTTAATTCTCTAATAACATTTTTGAAAACCGCATAATTCAGCAAATGTAATGTTGTCTGTATGACACAAATGCAGCATATTCCATTTGGCTGAATTACCATGAATGCTCTTACTGGGAGTAATTGTTCAAAGTAACAATGAAAAACCAAACCAAATTGACATAGCAATTGCACAACACTGCACTTTTTGTTCAGGAGCATACAATCCTTCCCTGAAAGCGGAATCAAAGGCAGATAAAAACAGAGACAAACATAAGGCATCATAGTTTATTAACTCCACTTATCCTATGGCAGCAATCTTGCATAACATTGTTAACAGGCTTATAAAATGTGCTATGAAAGGGTGCCTCATTCTGTTAAACTTCTATATCTTAAATGCCATGTACTCCAGTGGAAGAATTTACCTAACATGCAATTAAATGATTTTTTTTTCTGGTAACCAAAAATAGGTAATAGTCTGGCTATATCCTAATAATTTTATCCCATTTCCCCTCCCAACCTTCCACGGTTAGGCACACACTGATATAGCTTCTAATAACTGAGTAGAGGTCCTGGAAATTCCCTTTCCTAATATTAGAGCCTATTGATTTTGGCACATTTCCAGAGGGTGCTGTTATATGGAAGAAAGAATCCTCTAGCTGACATCACTGCGAACTCATTTGTAAAATTGCCTTGTGAACTGGTGAAAGCTTGGGTCAAGAAAGAATTCCTCTACCCCATCCTGTAGGCACCTAGAGGTTTTTCCACCTTTCAAAAGCTTATTGAAAGAGAATCATCCAATATGTGCTTTGTGAAAAAGACAAAGACCTCTCCTTAGTGCTCTCTGTTGACTATAGCAAATCACTGTGGGGATAAATCCAAAGGAAAACATGCTGTGTATCATGATCACATTCCCCTTTTCCTGCTTTCTTTCTACTGGCTCTCCATAGGGGTCAATTGATTCTATTTTTTTTGTAAAAACCCTTAGTAGTGTGAATCCTCGCTTCAGTCAAAACCATCTCCTTTTGCTTTGTCTTTCTATTCTTGTCTGCTCAGATCAGATCCCTTCCCCTCTTACATCACCATTGTGGCAAATACAGCAATTGCTTAAATGCAAAGTATTAGTAGGGAAAGTATGCATGTATGGTTTAGTGTAGAGTTTTATCTGTTTTCAGAAATGTTAAACTCAATTTTTTTCTTTGTATTTAATCTCCTACCATCTTGTCTGTTTCAGCTGGAAATATAGGAGTATTTACTACTTTATATTGAATTTGGTGCAGGGTCCCAACTCCCAAGAGCCTTGGGATGAGGTGGAGTGGGAAGTACGCTTACGAATCAACAATGTCTAGCTTTACATTTCTTAGATGTGGTTCAGTTACAATAAAATCATTGCACATTATCAAAACTGACATTAACTAAAAGATACACTGTAACTCTTTTACAAAACAAAAAACCCTAAACACCTTCCTAATCTCACAGATAGGCCTTATTATTTTTATTAATATTATTATTTCTCTTCCAAGACCTTTTATTCCTATAGTTAACATAATGTAATGCTACAAATAGATTTTTAATTGCTAGATACCTGTCAAGTATGAAATGTTGTTCTGCACTAACCCCCATATGTCAGCTAGGTCTGATAGTATGAGAACTGACTCAGAACGTGGCTGTTTCACATCCTACATGTCATGCAAATATTCTTTGGTTTCATTCCACAGTGGTTTGTATCTCTCTAATTTTGGATCATTGATTGAAAGAGCTCAAACTCTCAACATGAAGCTCACTCTAAACTACTGGGTTTCACCTGATTTTTGCATCATAGCCATTAATTTGCCATGATTTAATGTAACAACATACCTCATCCCAAGATCATGGAAAGCTAGGTCTCTGAACTCTCCAGTCTATCCCTGCCTCAGAAAGATTTATGTCTCTCTGAATCAGCTTAACCTCTACATATATGTAACAGAAAACATCTGTCTTTTTTAAAAGGCTTCTACTATTAATTTTGGAACATATATTCCAATTTCTGATTAAATAACTATATTTCTCCGATTGGAAGAAGATCAGATTAGATGGACATTTTGAATTTGATTTATCCTCCACTTTCTTTTCATATTTTTCTTGGGCATTAAAAGAACTTAATACCATGTTCATACAAAATAAACAAATATATTCCTTATCAATTTTTGGAAGAGAAGCACTGGAAGCTCTGTCAGAAAGCAGAAGATATATTTTTCAGCTGTATTAAAAGATAAATTTTATCAGAGGGCTGGCTCAGTTTATTTTAATTGCTACAAAATCCTCTGGCTTTTCATCTGTCTCTCGCCTAAAACCAATAAACATTCAATTATGTCTCAAGTGATGGATAGACTTAAAGCAGAAACCTCTCTTTGGGAATATCAACATCACCATACCTGTGACCATCAAGAGATTTATTTCTTTCAAAGATCTTTAGAGAAAATGGTTTTACAAACTGTGTGAACTCCAAATACTTTTATACTAAATTATCTCTGAACATGTCAGTAGCACGTGTTCTCATTGACTAGGTCTGTGGAAAAGTTGAAATGTTGAGTAGCTGGTTTTGAATTCCTGTGTCACAGTTCAGGGCAAATGAACCTCTATTTCCCCTCAGTGGCCAAGCAAAGCATCCACTTGCAGACTTCCAGCTCCCTAACTATTGCCTTTCTTGGGTGAAGACCTATGTCTCACTTCCTTCTGACTGGGGTATGTGCAGGCTGCAGTTTCCTGCCTTCACTGTGTTATTCCCAGCAGGGACAGGTTACCCAAGCACACCTGGTTACTTCCTGTTCAGAGAATAATAAGAGAATTATAACAGTTATAAGTATCATACAGTTCTTTCTACTTCATTCTTAAAAAACCACTACAGAGAAAACATATTAAAAACAATAAAAGAACCAACATGCATGCTAATAAATTTACCAGAGTTCACCTAATCCTACATGCACCATGTCAAATGCAGACCTTGAAATCCTCATCCAAGGGGATTCCATGTGGTTATAAGTTCATCACAGCTTCAGTTCAGAACAAATACACTCATAACATGTTAGTCTATCCTTTATGCAGGTCAGGGGTGTTTGAACTATTGTTTCCAGGAGCAGGTAATTAATAAACCGTGGATTTTTCTCCCCAGGACATAGCTTCAAAAGAGTAGACTCAAGTAGGTCTTTTGCATTTCATAGGTATTTCCTATGAAATTCACTTCACAGATATTGTTCCAAAAAGTCCTTTGAAGTTCCTGATACCTTCCAGAGATTGCATTAGTCAGTCTCTTAGAGAAGGTACATATGTACAATTCTGCGATCATACATACACAATTGCATTTTTCATACAATGAATCCCAAAGATGATAAACTTAATTCAATAAAATTCATTCAAAATATTGCAGTATAGTGTCAGTCTGTCACACCCATGTTCAAGAAAGGCACGTGGATATTCTTACACATGAAACACACACTGGGTGAAATGCTGGCCCCAGTGAAGTCATTGGTAAAACTTCTATCGACCCCAATGGGACCAGGATTTCAGTCATTGTCTTCTATACTTGGTTTAGTAAAAATGATCAAAATAGTATGTTACTAGAGTTAGGGTAGGTCCACACTACCTGCCCAATTTGGCGGGTAGAGATCGATCTTCTGGGATCGATTTATCGCGTCTCATCTGGACGCGATAAATCGATCCCAGAAGCGCTCCCCGTTGACTGTGGAACTCCTGCTCGGCGAGAGGAGGAAGCACTGTCGACGGGGGAGCCTGCCTGCGCCACGTGGACCCACAGTAAGTAAACTTAGTTTGATCTAGGAAACGTCGACTTCAGCTACGCTATTCTCGTAGCTGAAGTTGCGTTTCCTAGATCGATCCCCCGCCCCAGTGTAGACCAGCCCTACATAAATATATATTTAGGAGATGAAAGTAACTTTAGAAATTTTAGCCCAAGAGATAATTTTCTCCCAAAGCTGTAAAAAAGGCTTAATATGAACCTCCCCAATCACAGTACCCTAACTACTGAAATTATATAATAAATGTCAGACTTACAACAACAGCCAATTAACTGTGGCCGAGACATTTAAAGTGAAGTTCTATTCTAAAAATTGTGAGGTTCCATTGTAAAGTTTCATATTTGCCTTTTAGTGATTTTTGCCTATTAGATTTGCTCATTTCACAAGTAAAACAATTTTTTTCTAGAACTCAGTCCTGCAAATTTTAGCTCAGTTTGAAAGTTATGCAATTTATCCACATTCTAATCAGCTCCTCTGCTGACTGCTGTAAAGAATAGAGACCCAGGCATGGGCGGTCAGGCCTAGTGGTTAGAGTCAGGCTCCTGGAACCAGAGCCAGATGCCAAGCCAAGAGTCAGAGCCAGATCAGCAGGGACCTGGAGCAAGGCAGGAAAGCAGGAACCGGGAACAGGCAGGGCTCAGGAGTCAGACAAGTAGGTGGGGTGCATAATAACAGCCAGTCATGGCTCAGACAATTTCCTGTGTCTTTCTGGTTTAAATAGAGCTTTCCAGCCAGTTGGTGGGGCAGGATGTCTCCCCCAATCAGGAGCTCTGTTGGGTGGGGTCCTTTTGTAAGCCAGAGCTTCATTGGCCTCCTTCTCCAGGGGGTTAGGTGAGCTGCTGAGTGGCAGCTGTGATCTGAGCACCATCTGGGGACCTGCAGGCCTCACTTTGAGACCTGCGATCCCTCACACAAAGCCTCTTAGAAGTGAACCAATTAAACTTACAAAATAAGTTCTTTAGGTGACTGGGAAGAAAATAAAACCTGTTCACGTGAAATATATTGGCACCTACTTAGTCTCTGCATGATCTTATGAACTTGTCCTGTCCTGACTCAATTCTTCTTGCTTGCCCTAGTCCTCATATATGTTAGCTATTCCTTAGATTGTAAGCCCTTTGGCACAGGGGCCAGTCTAATCTGTTCTCTAAGGTGCTAATTGCATGTTTTAGTGCTGTACCAGTAATTCATAATAATAATCATACTAAAAACTATGATCCTTCCTTTTTGAGCATCATCACCAGCTGTCAGAACTGGAAAAGGGGGGAAAGTTTTCCACAGAAATCTGCCATTTTACACTGAAAGTTTTGAAATTTTTCAGCTAGCAAATGAGGCCATTACTGACACTTGTGCCTTCAGTGGATTTGTGCAGGTGTGACTGATTGGAACACAGTGAACAATTCTGTTGATGATACACAAGGAAGAATGGAATCTAGTTCACTCTGCCTTAACTATTAGATCTGGGTTAAGAATAAAAATCAGTAAAAATGTCATGCTGTCACTGAAGTAAGCAAATACATCTCAGAATATACATAGGGAGCAGATCTGTTGAGTAAGACAGTGCCATTCTGAAATCAATGGGAGTTTGTTATTAATTCATTGGGAGCAGGAGCAGGCCCTTGGTCATTTAGGATAAGAGGCCCTTGAGAAGTTGTTCTGGAAATATAAAGCTTGTCTGGAAGGTTAAAATGTTTTTATAACCTTTTTGGTCAAAAGCAGAAGAGAGACACTGGGGCAGTAGGTAGTATAAATTGTCATGGCTCCACAGACTTCAATGGAACTATGACAGTTTATGCCAACAGAGAATCTGCCTCTCTGTAGCTTGAGCATTCAGTGTTTGGATGCAGCTTATCAGCCTCACTGGAGCAAACATTTACTAGCGATACACATTTTCTCATTTTAAATTTGCGCATTTGTTAGAGAAATTTATTTCCACAGGGTATATGCAGCTAAGTGATCATTATTGTTAACGCTCCCTCATACCCAATGAAAAGGATAAATGTTATACCACCAAATCCAAAATTATACTCTGCAACTCTTCCTGAGTTACCTGTTTGTGAAACTTGGCGGAAATCCAGTTGTATAATCTAACTAAAGCCTATGATACATTTTTAAACAGGAAAGCCAGTTATTGCAAAGGATACTCTGTGCATGCCTTGTACACACAGGACCATACATTTCTTTGACATTTATTCCAGAAAGATTGTTAACTAGTATTAGCTATCTTATGCCTAAATTTCAACAGGGCAGTATTTCATAGCTAACAATCTCATCCCCCAAATTTCAGGCTGGGAAATCCATGTTGTATGTATGTAGCCTAGTTAGCTTTATAGCCAACTGTTTTATTCTCTGAATTGTTTCTAAACAGGTCTGTAGGGTTGATGGAAAAGAAAGGGTACACTCCACAACACCTGGCAAAATTATTGAAATAAGCATCATAGAATTACTGAGATTATATTAAATGTTTACATGAATACCTTTAGAAGGATTATTATGGAAGTTAGTTTAAGTAGAAAATAATGAAAGAAGATAAAAATATTCTTCACATAGATTTTGAGTGTAGAAAAATGGCACGACGTATAATTTTGAGAAAGAGTATATCATTATATAATTAAAGACAGCATCATAATATATATTTATTGCAAGGCATAATTTAAGTTGTGTGGTTATTTCTTTACTACTGAGCACTTAACCATGTGATCTTAACATTTTCCTAAAGTTCTTTTTTGATGAAGTATAGATACAGGCCTGCTTTTCAGTGGTGCTGCGTACCTACGGCCCCCAGTGACCTCATTTGCAATTATGGGTCCTCTATACCACTGTAAATGAGGCCCACAGCTTTCATAAAGTAGTATTTTGCTATGACATTTCCTTTCCTTTTAAAAAAATAAATAAATAAAGGGCTTAAGAATACTAATACATTTGAGCAATTCAAGGTATGAAGTTGAATAGACAGGCAGTTATAATTTTGCAGCTACGTCTGTCATGCTTTCACATTTCATATTTGAAAAATGAGATTACTAAGTGTGCTGAGAGGGGTAAATGAGAAGTGTTAAGTAGTTCTTCCTCTAATGCCTAGATTATGAACATTTACTTAAATGTTTTAATGCAGTTCATTTTTCCCTTGATATATTTGACCCTCTTTGTCAAAGTAACCCTATTTAGTATCTTTGCCAGTTCTGTAAAAGTTTTCCTTATCCTGCCCACATAAGTAATCTCTACCAGCATTCTGCCTGTTTTCACTCCCAATGTTCCTTTTCTGTATGTCCTGCTTTCATAAGTTAAATGAATTGGAGTATCTGCTAGTCCAGGCATCGGCAACCTTTGGCACATGGCTCGCCAGGGTAAGCCCCCTGGCGGGGCGGGCCAGTTTGTTTACCTGCCACGTCTGCCGGTTCGACTGATCGTGGCTCCCACTGGCCGCGGTTCACTGTCCCCAGCCAATGGGGGCTGCGGTAAGCGCCTGCCAGCACATCCCCCGGCCCGCGCCGCTTCCTGCAGCCCCCATTGGCCAGGGACGGCGAACCACGTCCATTAGGAGCCACAATTGGCCAAACTGGCAGATGCAGCAAGTAAACAAACCAGCCTGGCCCACCAGGGGGCTTACCCTGGCGAGCCGCGTGCCAAAGGTTTCCAATGCCCGTGTTAGTCTCTTATCATATCTGAAAAACAAAGTCAAGGATGGAATACTTATTCTTTGGAGATTCTCATTTTGAGCAGCAGAGTATTATATCCTCTTAAACAGACATTTCATTAAACTTGTAATCAATTTAATAATACTCTCTGTGTCTTAGAAGATTTGCTGTTATTTTGCCTACATTTGGGTATGAGGCTTTTTAGAGCTCGGACGTACTCATGTTTACACTGGCTGTTGCTGCTCAGTCTTTTTTCAATCTGTGGCTATGGCCTAACAATTTCAGCTTCAGTTTTCTATAGTCCATCATTCCCTGCAGCACATTTATTTGATGATGATCTCTGTAAGATAACAGAATATGGAGCTAGGTCCATGGGTTGCATTGAAATAGTAGCATCCTACAATATGGTGGGGATGTTAAAGGAGTAATCACAACTGTATTTGTCATCATGTGAATAGCGGAAGCAGGCTATGAACTACATGGGATAATAGAAGCATAAAGAGTCCCGTGGCACCTTATAGACGAACAGACGTATTGGAGCATAAGCTTTCGTGGGTGAATACCCACTTCTTCAGATGGGATAATAGTGACTGTGCATTTGAACATAGGGCCAAATTCTGACATCTTTACTGACAGTTAAGGACTTTACATTATGAGTAGTAAGGTAATATTCAGCATAATTAAGGGCATAGACTGGAAACAAATCTGTTGGACATTCCCTTGTATTGGAACCCATATAAAGAAAAGGACAAAGATGATGCGTAGGATTATTACTGCTGTTGATATTGAAATTGAATGCAGGAATACCCATTTTCAGACTAATTTTTACTGTTCACATCTCTCCACCTTAAACAATTGCGCACTTCTCTTAGGAACAGGCTGTTCATTATGTACTTATTTGTTTATCTGAAACACAAAGCTTGAACTGGAATAATTGGTTCTGTCAGCCAAGTCTTATAAATATCTTATTTGATTATCTGCACAACAAAAATGTTGTTTCCTTCCTGTGAGTGGAATTGAAATCTCAGCCAACATTTCTCTTTGTAGATATCTGAGAAGAGGTTAAATTGGTCAGGAGAAAATAAACATTCCTGACTTTCTCTTTCATTGATTTGATCCAATCTGAAAGTCCAAGCAAGAGATCCAATCAAAACTCCTTTCTGTTTTTGCATCTTTGGATAAGTCATATGGATTACTGCCATTACATTGCTGGGGATGAAGTAAAGCTTCACAATTCAAAATAATTCTTGTGTGCCATATTTATTAGATTAAAATAAAAGCACAAAACCAAAACCTTTAGTTAAAAATATTTAATTATGTGCTTTTAAAGCACACTGGACTGTAGCACTAGAAATGAAGCACTCAGTTTATCTACAGCTGGTCTCCAGCACTGAAAGATTCCAAGATATTTCTGTTAATGTATTTATAGCTTGAGATGAAGTGCCCACCTCTAGATAAAAAGGGTAGTCCAAGTCTCTGCAGACATAGACTGTCTACAAACATGCCATGTTAAGGTATTTTTTGTTGTATGGTTGTACTAGGAATAGTACTGAGACAGTAGCACACTGCAAGTCTCTCTGGCGCCTCTGCCCACAGGGGAGGCTCAAGAGAATGCGGACCGCAGAAACTAATGCAAAGCTGTCCCGCTAAGAGAGGTACTATTGGTAAGACTGAAATTTTAGCTTTATTTTCCATTACCAGTTATATAAACTAGTTGTTGTTTTTTCTGTTGAGAGACAAATGACTGATTCTACCTTGTTTGTATTGGTACAAATTAGGCATAACTCAATGAAGTTACACCATCGTGGATCTGGAATAAGGAAATCAGTACTAAGGCCAGAGATTCTAATTAATCTGGTCTAAAATAGCTTCTGAACCAACTTCACTCTACCAGCACTCATTTCATCCAACACCTGTTTCAGCCGCCCACCTCAAGCTGCAAATGCCTGCAGTTCTGACTTGCTAAAGAACACCACACCCCATATTGGTTTCTGCAAATGGCCTTATAGGAGGCCTGGAAATTGGCTTCGGTGCGGAATGTTTGCAGATATGTACTGGAATATTAAGTTTGAACATAACTGATTTTCCTGTCTTGCTATTTTAATTTTCTTTTCTCATTTCAAGACCGCAATCTGTGAGGCCTGTTTTTGAGCTGCTAGATTCAATAAATCATGTGGAAAAATGTTTCTTTTGACTGACATTGTCTATAGTCTTCTAAAATGCCCTGAGAGAGTATCCGTTAGCTGTTTTTAGCAATGTTACTCTTTAACTGCATTTGTAATCTCAGGAATCAAACCCAGCCTCAGAGTAAACTCATGCATGTCTGCCTAGGCTACCACTTGATTTTCCTCTATTCTTTGTTTTTTTTAATGGTCTTATTCTGTAGCTAAATATAGGACAGAGTACATATTGACAACACTGTTAAATATCAGTAACCCACTTCTGTTATTTCTCCTTCTCCACCATCCTTTTCTCCCTCAATCCCCTTTACCTTCTGTCTGGACTTGGGGAGTTGAAGTTCCAGGTTTCCATCTCTCCTCTACCTTGAATTCCACCTCTTCTGGTTTTATATTTAAGCACTGTGCACTCTCATTTGTGAAGATCAAAGCACTATATAGCAATCCATTTCTTTCCCCCCCCCCCCTTCCATGTAGTGTTCTTGTCAGTTCAGTTTAGTGTAACCTTAAAGAAGGGTTTGATTTCAGCTTATGCTTCATTTCACATTACCTGTCACTAATAAAAATGTGTCCACGGTGATCCAGGACTAAATGCTTTTTTTGTGCTACTGCCTTCCTTAGTCTTCCTAGATTTCATTTATTTTTCTAACTTTATCCTCTGGCAAGTGCTCCAAGTAAAGAAAAGTAATATGAAATTATAAGCAATAATATGCACTCATCAGAAGTTTTAGTGTGGATAAAATATATGTTGTGCTGAGGGGTTAGGCTTTGATAGCCTTCAGTCACCGATTACAACTGCTCACAAACAGCATCTGCTCCTATAATGTCTCTGTTTTCTTTTTTTGTTGTGTATTTTAACTTCTGTGATGCTACTGGTCCTGTCAGACTCCAAAACAGGAGCACCTCGATTGCTATCTTAAACATGAGATGAAAAGTGGTCCTATAATGACCTGAATCATGGCATTATCTTACCAGAACACTGAGTGAGGAGTTGGAGATATAGTATTAATATGTGGAGACTTGAATACATACAGTTACTCCTTCCATTAATAATTTTGGAAGCTACTGTCCAATTCTCCAACCTAAGAATTGCTCCTTGATTTTTTTGTTATGGTTTCCTTTATGAAAATAAGTTATTTTATTTCCTGTGATTAGATTGCATTTTAAAAAATTGTAATAGACTGTTGATTTCTCCTGTCATTTTTTCAGTATGTTCCAGCCCTTTGTTCCAGCCCCCTGTGCTGATATTACATTTGAGCGAAATCAGCTGGGTTTTGTATTCTGGAGGTGGGATTTTGTTCAGTTTGTTTTTCTCTTTTTTCAAAATTGACAAATCCCCAGCAAACAGATTTGGGATGTCGCTGCATTATATATTTACATACTGGCAATTAAAACCATCCATTTCCGATTATATTCAGTGATCAACAGGGTTTGAAGAGTGCTGGACTGCTACTTCATACAGATAACCAGACATTCATCTTACTGCAACTTCACTAAAGAATATAAAGATGATATGCCGGAAACAATCATTGTTCCCCCTCTCCTTCATTAGCTCATCTGTGGCAAGGGGCAAGGTTAGCTGCCTTCTCTTTACAGGGGAACTTCAGAGTTACAAACACCAGAGTTACGAACTGACCAGTCAACCACACACCTCATTTGGAACTGGAAGAACGCAATCAGGAAGCAGCAGAGACGCACACAGAAAGCAAATACAGTACAGTACTGTGTTATACATAAACTAAAAAAAAAGGGAACGCAGAATTTTTATTCTGCAAAGTAGCTTCAAAGCTGTATTAAGTCAATGTTCAGTTGTAAACTTTTGAAACAACAATCATAACATTTTGTTCAGAGTTACGAACAACCTCCATTCCCGAGATGTTCGTAACTCTGAGGTTCTACCGTTTTTGCAAATTGTTTAAGATATGAGAAGTTTGGTAGAAATCCCATTATTGGATTACAAGTGAAATACATCAGATTAAGTGAAAAAAAGCCCATTTTAGAATTTCCACTACAGGAACTAACAAGTTTTAGATTTATTTTTTTTTTTAACCTATACTGTAGCTGTTGCCTGGTAATGCTTCAGATGAACATGGATTGCAAATTCCTCCCTCACTGGGTGAGTTTGGGTACACACTAGCCATGCTTTCCAATGTAATCAACACACAATGATTCAAACCTCGACTTACAAAATAGTTAAATAAGATGATTTTAAAATTAATTTGTTCATACAAACTCTGCTATGAACAATATACA
This sequence comes from Macrochelys suwanniensis, assembly GCA_033296515.1. Classification (NCBI taxonomy): domain Eukaryota; kingdom Metazoa; phylum Chordata; order Testudines; family Chelydridae; genus Macrochelys; species Macrochelys suwanniensis. The sequence goes on along the minus strand of CM065778.1, from coordinate 114,906,004 downwards.
GTTCTCTTATGTTTTCCATGTGCAATGTGTAACCAATCATATGCTTTGTTTTAAAGACTTAGATTGAGGAGAGTGGTAAAATACATTACAATAAAAGAAATGTCTCTATGAAAAAGTGCAGTAACTTCTTGTGTCATATTCTGCATCACATCATCTTTGCCAAATGGTACTTAATCCTGCAGAAAGCCAACTCCTAGACAATTAAAAATGCAGTGCAATGAAAGCAATTGCATAGCTATATATACCACATTATCAATTATTCTTTCTAGGCTAAACAAGGGCTCTGAAGAGAATACATTTGTACAGTGCTAAGTATAGCAATCAGTGACTTGGTATTTGATGGTAGCATATAAGAAGTTAGAGTGCTTTTAAATACCCATCAGTGATCAGAATACCCATCACCCTCAAGATGTTGTCCCAGGATATGTAAATGCCTCTCAACTACTACATTGCCAAGACTATTTAAGGATCATCATCTTGACCACATCTTAATTAGTGATGCAACTCTTGGGAAGAAAATCTTCTTCTAGTTTGAGTTCAATTTACTACCTTTGAATAGGAAGCAGATGTTAAGAATTTTCCCCTGGGATCCAACAGGGAAAGCACAGCAAAAATTAGATTCATGACCACTTTATTTTAAAAAGACATTTATGTGGCAATAAAGAATCTAAACCCGCAAGTCTGGCAATTTGATGATGGAATTTGGACATGTTTTGCTGACCTGGCTTTGTCTAATATAAAAGTTATTTTGTGAGCTTATTTGTCTGATTTTTATAGTTATCTGCAACTTAATCTTAATATTTTTATATTTTTGTTTTACATAGGGCTTCATAATGTATATTATATTAATTATAAAGACAATCAAGCAATGTGCCTTTCTTGTGTAACTTATACAAAAGTGTTTCTATGCATCATGAGTCAGGCCCTCAATCAAAATGTGCTGGGTGATATGTAAATCCAAAAAAGAGGCAAAGATTGACTAGAAAAGCTTTTCATTGTAAATGAGCATGTTAGTTCACTTCATGAACACACAGCTCAGAAAAGTTTCAAAAGAGCTAAATTTGCAACTTTCATGTCTGCAACTTAGAACAAACTACTGTGAATCAAAGCCCTCGGTATGCATTTCATGTTTTCCACAAGGTACTTTCAGAAACAGTTTTTGGATATAGACTGAGGAATTTTTATATGCTTTTGACCAGAATATGGGAACTGTGTAGGATTATCCCAACATTCATTCTGGGTCTAGATTCTCCACTGCTTTGAATTTTGTATAGTCCTTTACATTTAAAAAAAAAAAAGTAGATGTTAAACCCTACTTTTGGTGCAAGTAGAACATACCTCTCAGGATATGTCTGTACTATGAGCTAGGGATGTAACTCCCCTTCTCATGTATGTATATTTGCATTAGCGCTGGTCGAGCTAGTGCAAGTATAAATAGTATTGTAGTTGCTGTAGCAATGGAAGTAGCAGCAGAGACATCGCTGAGCTGTGCTGGGTAAATACTTGCCTGAAACTGGTGGGTATATGCTTGGCACGGTTAAGCTGTACCTCCGCTGCCACTATATTGCTACCATAGCTACACTGATGTTTATACTTACACTAGCTTGATGAGAGCTAGTACAAGTATCTGAATACGAGCAGAGGAATGGCATCTTTAGCTCATAGGGTAGACACAGCCTCAAATAAACTTTTTTAAGGACCATCTCTTATTTTAGTCCCAAATGCACATTGGTTCCACACAAAATGGGTGTCCTCAGCACTTTTATTGTAGAAAAGTATTTACAGTAGAAATACAGAATCATGAAACAGGTTGTGGAAATAATTATTGATGCTACAGAAATAAGTCCTGCACCCTTTTAAGTTTTCTGCATGAATAATGTCTTTGTCTCTCTTGTTTGGGATCTTTGTCATATATTATATCCTGCATTTAGGAGGTATCAACTAGAGAATTCTGCTTTAGTAGTGGCACAGGTGCCCATCACCCATCTTGCATAGGTGTAAATGACAATGTAATGTTATTTGCATGGTATTTGGGAAATTAACCACTTCCATCTGCAAGTAAGAGCCAGGAGCAGATTGGCTCTAGTTGCAGACTGTGGGAGAAGATCTCACAAAAAAGAAAAGTATTTTTTTAAGTATTCTCTGTACTTTATTACAGTCCACAATAAAGGATTGGATTTTCCTTTCACTGCTTACAAAGGGTCAAATTCTACCTCTTCCTCCATGTCCCATCTACAGCACATGAAGAGGGGGAAGGCCACAGACACACACTTGTATGTGCTCAGTCTGTGCCACTGTACAGGCAGGATGAGGCCAATAAAGAGGCATGCTGTTTATTCAGGTTTTGTGGTGGGTGGGAGACGAGTTAGGCAAATGCATTTTTTCTTCAAAAAAGCAAGAAGTAAAACCAAAAGACCCAGAAACTATTTTTTAACTATGCAGATAGTCAGACGCCACTCAGATGGCTGTGAATTACAGTATTTTTCTTTTTATACACCAAGCATTATTATTTTGAAATAGATGAACTTATTTCTTTTAATATCAAACCCACTTAGAGACCAAGGGTTCATAGGTTCTGCTTGAATTGGCATGTTGTTGTATTTCTGATGTGCTCAGGGGAGACAATGAAATAAGGAGCAAGAGAGAGAAAATGAAAGGATGAAAAATAGAACAGATCAGCAGATTGAAAGCCAAATTCAGTGAATGAAATCCTGGCCATGTTAAAACTCCTTCTGATTTTGGTAAGGGCAGGGTTTTACCCAGAATCAGTGGGAAAGGGAGCAGAGAGGAGATCTGAAGAAAAAATCTAATGGAAAACACAGATAAAGTATATATGTGCTATTAAAAATAGCCCACATGCTAGCCTAAGTCATTTTTGTTTGTTTTTATAGGCTGGCATGGGGGTGGGGTTGATTTATTAGGCATAGGAGTTCATCTCACTTTTTACTGGCAGGCCGGGGGGAATACCTGGTAGTGTGACTCCAATGGAGCCATACTGCCAGGAATCCAGGGCAGTTGAGGGTGCTACAGGCTACAGCGAGTGCAAAGTAACAGATCATCTCTTTGGATGATTCTCGCCTTTCCTCTAACTTGAATTACCCCATGGGTTTAAATTATAGGGACAGAAAGGTTCCCAAACTTATCTGGGAAGCCTGTGAAATGAAGCCCTCTAGGGCAGGGATGGTCCATTTTCTATTCCTGCAAAGACTTATGCATGTGCTTAACTTTACACATATTGAACTTGACTGACATCAATGGGGCTAGTCACATTGGATAAAGCTAATCATATGCATAATTCATTGCAGGAATAGGGCCTTAGTTTGTACATCTAGCACAATGGGGTCCCAATTGCAATTGGGCTGGTAGGGCTTACCACAATATAAATGTTTATTATTATTATTATTTATTAACAATAATAAATGAAATATTTTTGCAGTTGTATTACATCTTCAATGTTTGCTGATCTCCAGTTCCATAAGGTTTGCCCTTTTTTGTATTCAAATGTGAAAACACAGACATATACAAAGCACAAACGTAACAAAGTAGAATATAAAATGGAAGCCTTGTCTTGGGGGCCTGTTGTCATCTCAGCTGTAATAAAGCTTTATCCTCACTGTCAGAATTACCCATTGTTGACAATGGCTGTCACCAGCAGGTGCGGTTGAATCAGCACTGAACATGATTTAACAGCAAACATAACCAAGAGAACACACGGTGTTAAGTACCATGTCAGAAACCATGGTTACGACTTGAGCTGAGTAGGTTAAGACCCTGACTAGAAGGTCCACATTTAACTCACTAGACCTGTGGTTTACAAACTTCTGCATTTGAGACCCTCTTACATTGGCCCCTTGTCAAACACTTTTATTAATGTCAGTCAACCCCTACTCCATCTCACTCTCTTGGCTGTTCCACCCCCACTAGTGCTGATGTAATGGCCTGGCTGTGGCTGTGCCTTTCTTCAGAGTTTATTTTTCCTTCTGCAAAGTGATTTGAGTAATATTGACCAGAATAACTTGTAGCTTTTGTTCCTGATGTCCAGGCACAAGAGGGTGCATGTGGAAGCAGGCGTGCTAGAACAATTTGTATAGTGGGTATCTTGAGAGCCATTGAACCAACTGTAAACCCTGTATATAATGGAAACCACTTCAGGCCAGGGGTGTGGCAGCACCCCTATTTCCAGCACCTATGTGCAGAAGTGAACTTCAGCTGCTAACATAATATTGTCTCTCTCCTCTGGATCCTGTAGAAGTCTTGTGGAGGACAAAGCCTAAGGTAGGATGGGGTGGAGACTGGACTGGACTGTCTGAGGAAAGGAGTAGCTGGACTGGAACCTGGGTGAATGCACTTTGTCCCTCATTTTGGCCATGTGGAGCTTGGGTCAAGCTGTATTACCTGTGTTTGCAGCGCCCTTACCCCTGGGGTCCCAAAGCCATCAGCACTCTGGGGAAATACCTGGTAGTGTGACTCCAGTGTTATGTTGCCAGGAACAAAGGCAATAGGGGTGCTGCAGGCTAGAGCCAATGTAGAGTAACGGCTTCTCTGTGGATGGTGCTGGCCTTCTGATGTGGGTGTCCCTCAGTCTCTCCTTTTGAAGCTGTTGCACTCTGGATAAATAATGAAAGTGTCGCTGGAGTAGGGGGACTGGATACTGGTTCTCCCACTGCCTGAGTGAGCTCTAACCCCTGAGCTACAGAGTCATTCTTATGTTTGTGCTCTCTCCCTTTGTCCCAAGCGACAACCTAGTTATTTATCCAGAGTGTATTGGCTTCCACTGGAGAGATTGAGGGCCCTACCCCATCCCATAGCTCAATGGCTAGAGCAATCATTTTAGAGGTGGCAGACCCCCATTCAAATCCCTTCTTCCCCTCAGATGAAGGGGGATTTAAACCAGAGGTCTCCCACATCCCAGGTGAGTACCCTGACCACTAGTCTAAAAGTGATGAGGGAGCTCCTCCTCCTTCTCCTTGTTTTTCCCTCCTCCCCTCCCCTCAGTTCTTGCTAAAACAGCATAGGCACCTAACTCGTGAAGAAGGTTCACGGCTCAGAATCACCAACCTCATTATCTCTAGCCTGACTCTTCCCTGCATACTGGTATCTGCCCCTGGACATTTCCACTGCTTGCATCCGACAAAGTGGGTATTCACCCACGAAAGCTTATGCTCCAATACCTCTGTTAGTCTATAAGATGCCACAGGACCCTTTGTCGCTTCAACTGAGCTAGGTTCCTCCCTGCAGTTTGGACTTAGGCATCTATCTCCATGAGTGGGGTAGGGCTTAGCGCACACATCCCTCTGGTTGACATCACCCACTGGCTAGCTTAGGTGGCTCAATGCCTAGCCTAGTGGCTTTTGTGAATCATATTCAAAGGCAACTGTCTTTCCCATTCATTTTATAGGAGTCTAGGTGCCTAACTCAGGCTTTGCGAATCACAGTGATTTTTCTAGGCACCTAAACGTTAGGCACTGTGATGCTCAGCATCACAATGCCTAACTCCTTTTGTCCATCCAGGCCTTAGTTAGTAAGCTCTTCAAGGCAGAGAATGTGTCTTTAATGTTCTGTAAAGCAAAATGGAAATATATAGTGCAATATAAATGTTTTATAATAATAAGTATGATTGATTAATGTATGTTTTCCAGATACTTTGATATTACAGATTTATGTTTGAGATCAATAATTTATTTATCAAAAAATTCTGGTCAGAAGAGTGCTTGTTTACATTGTTTGCTCTCTCTCTCTCTCTCTCTCTCTCTCTCTCTCTTTCTTGCACACATGCACACACATACACACTCTTACCTGAAAACAAGTTGGGGATGGAGAAAAAATAGCTCTTTCTTTCACATGCTGTGCGAATATAATATATATTTGATGTCTTTCTGTGAAAGATCTTTTGTTTTTATTTTGCTCCTTTGTTAATCGGAACAAAACTTTGATGCTATTTAAATGCAGTTATACAAACCATCAACAGCAAGAAGATTTAAAGCTAAAGTTGTGCTTAACTTCTGGTGTTTTACCAGTTTTGTTTCATAATTGCATGTCACAGTGTCACACTTTTCCAGGGGAGTGCAAGCCTAAATTGTGTATTGTCTGATTTTGTTAGGATTTTCCCTCATTAAGTAAACATTATGTATATGTGTTCTTAAACTCTGAATTTCTTTCATTTTTTTAAAAGGTAGCTTTAAAAGGAAATTTATATTTAGTAGGAGTGTTTTTCCTGAATGGATAATGAAATACCGCCTGCTTGGAGGAAAGGGTGTATAATGCTTTAAAACATAATCAGATGATGATAAATATTAGTGTATAATATATTAGACCATTGAGAACAGTGCTGTCTTTTCTGCCTGGCTTGCCCTAAATTATTTATTTGGTTATGCAAGCCCTACTCCTCAGTTCAGTGGCTAATTTGCAGATGTGTTGAAACACAAAGGATTCATAATACCTAACTTTATAGTTTCATTGCTTCAAGAACCTTAGGACTTGAAATGCAGTTGTAAACATTGGGGTTGCTATATTTTACTTCATTTATTATGTGACTGAATTGCAAAAATAATGCTAAATGGAAAAGCTTAATATGTATGGGGGCACAATAGATCAAGAATTTCTTGTAGCTTTACCACATTAAATAATCTTGGATAGATATTGGGTCAAGAATTTCACTGGCCCTCAGCTATAGTTTGAACAGGGAGATTTCTGTTTACCTTTAATTTCTGACAAAAGTCACTGCTGATATTTGAAGACCAAAGTCATATGGAAGGGATAAACGTGTATTGATCTTAAATATTTTCAGTTTAGTAATTTTATTTATTTGTCCTTAAACCATGGTTTTACCTCAGGGTAAGACTGAATTTGTTGACTTAAATCTTTTTTAGAAATGGTCTGCACAAATTCAAACTGATGCTGTATGTGGGAGACAGCTGGTTGTCATGGTAACTGTAGTGCAGTTTTTAATTCCACTTGGTGAGTAATGCTAACACAATGATGCTGAATAGACATGGCTTAGCAAGTACAAGTATCTTGCATTTTCCATGTCAAGGTACAAAAGAAAAAAGAACAAAAACAGATACCCCAGAGCACATCATTTTGGTTTATTGTTAATGAACATTTTCATTGAAAATCTAACCAGTACCCAAGGTAATCCAGAAAATTAGTGTTGAATAAGGTTCTTTCAAGAGCCTTAACATGGTTGTAAAATACAGAGATGAGATATAAAATATTTATAATCTAATTAGTCTTGTTATTTTGAATATGTTTGTCAATGTATTTTTAGTATGTACTATAGAAAGAATGTAGTAGCATCATCATTTTGAGTAGCAGAAGAGCATAAAGAACTCAATCAATTTTTATTGTGTTCAGTTTTTGTTTTTACATCTGTCGGGGAAGGAGACCTCAATCTATGATATTTCATTTCATCAAAATTAAGCCATTTATTTAATGCAAACTGTAGGAAAGGCATTGTTTTCATTTGCTTTGCAGATGCTATATGTTTCATGGAAGTGCAGCACCACACGTCTGTAGTTGGTTTTTTTAGGAGCTATGTCAAAATTGACTGGTTTCCTTCCGATCCAAGTCAAGTCTAGTTTCATCTAACCGCAACAATCATCATCACGGATATTTTTTTTTCCTGCTAGGTTATACTGTAGACTTGCAGAGCCAGAAAGGAAGAAAGCAATAGTTTAGTCATTTGTTTACTCTGTGCCCTTGTCAGGAGCATTTTGTGATCACCTTAGGTGTGTAGTTTCCAAGACCAGTTGCTGAGGTAGACAATTTAGGACTCTGCCAAACTTTCTCAAATCTACTGTCTTTCAGCTAATAATGCAAGTTATTAATTTTGTACGCAGAGTGAGCCCTTCAGTTGGCATCAGAGACCCAATTTTTTTCTTTATTGATTCCCCCCCCACACACACACACACACACCCCATGCTTTCTCAGCTCTTGGCTCTTAAATAATTGATTCCTCCACTCAGGTCCTCATACCAACATCTTGTAATAGTAGTGAGAATACAAAAATGCATGCGCCGAGCTTACCAAAGCACTCCCGTTCTTTTCGGACACTAATGTTGAAAGTAAAGTTAGAGACTCCAGAAGAGGATGTAACACACAGGGCAAATGTGAACATATTACAGTTTTGTGATAGAAAATGAATAAAAAAAGATATATCAATTTACTGGGAGACTGGAAGTGATTTAGTAAGGATGACAAAATGCTGCCTTTTTTTAAAAAAAATTAAAGATTAGTGAGATTTAGCAGTGGAAGCCCTTGAGTAAATCTGAACTATACACAATGTTGATGTGTCTGACTGGTAAAATGAAGCTCGTTAGTCTAAAGGCCTTTGGTACAAATTTGTGAACACATTAAATATACTTTTGCCAGAAAATTTGACCTTTACTGAAAGGAATTAGAAAATCAGTAGAGCAAGATGGGAGGACCAAAAATATTCAAGTTATAGCAAATGCTTATATATAATAATGTAAAACAATTCTTTTTTTCTGATTAAATTGCAAATTTGCTCCTAATATACAAGATTCAAAAATAAGTACTGCATGGTGTATAAACTGCTATTTTTTATTAATGCTTTTCTCTGAAGGATAAGGGCCCTGCAGCATTAGTATGTGAAAACATTAATTCATAAGCAAGGGAAAAAACTAGAAGACAAGTGCTTTCCATCCACTTCTGGAATACTGTAATTACTTAACCTTATATTATCACTCACAAGTCAATCTACCACCCACAAGAATGAAGAGGAAGATTACACAATATTCTTCTTCTTCCCTTTTTACGGATCTAGAAAGTGGGAAAGAGAGGTTGGGATTCACACAAGGCCATACAGCAAGTCTGTGGCAGGAGCTGCTGTTTCACAGTCTTTCTTCTCATGCTGTCCCTCAAGTATCTAACTACCCTCTCCTCACTTTAAGTTATCAGTTTTCACATGATGAGTATTTGTGGTGAAAACTGATGAAGTCTGTGATTTTCAAATTTGACCCAGGATGAAATGTCACCAGCTTTTAATGGTATTTGAGAAAAAGGTGAATGTTCAAGATTTTGTCTCAGTTGGAAATTTACCATTTTTCATAACTTTTGCAAAATAAAATGCTACTTTGCCATTATCCTTTTATTTTTGAAAAAATAATGGGGTAAAATTTGCAATAGCACTGATATGATTTAGAAACCTGAGTCCCATTTTCAAAAGTCATTTAGGATCCTAAATCACTTAGACGCTTTTAGAAATTTTATCCGAGATGTCTTTTGTTTTCCCCCCAAAATACTGTCAATTGAAAGCACCTTGTGAAGTGGCAACACAGCGTGAGAAAAGCAATATTAAGACCTTGCATATGTGGCCTCAGGCTGTTTGTCATTGCCTTTGTTGGTAGTGATAGCAAATGTTCTTTGATGTTTAGATACCTCTGTGGTTAGAGCCTTAGAAAAACCTTAGCTAGATTGATTCAGGGTGAGGAATGGCTTCCATTTTGTCAATCATCTCCATCAATGCTTGTGCATCCAGCCTAGTTAACCTAGACTGACTAACAATTTATGATCAGATATTCTGGACTTCAAATGAACGATCTTGAACTGTGAGGGATTTTGTGGCTCGGAATGTCTTTCTTAGAATCATAGAATCATAGAATCTCAGGGTTGGAAGGGACCTCAGGAGGTCATCTAGTCCAACCCCCTGCTCAAAGCAGGACCAAACCCAACTAAATCATCCCAGCCAGGGCTTTGTCAAGCCTGACCTTAAAAACCTCTAAGGAAGGAGATTCCACCACCTCCCTAGGTAGCCCATTCCAGTGCTTCACCACCCTACTAGTGAAAAAGTTTTTCCTAATATCCAACCTAAACCTCCCCCTCTGCAACTTGAGACCATTACTCCTTGTTCTGTCATCTTCTACCACTGAGAACAGTCTAGATCCATCCTCTTTGGAACCCCCTTTTAGGTAGTTGAAAGCAGCTATCAAATCCCCCCTCATTCTTCTCTTCTGCAGGCTAAACAATCCCAGTTCCCTCAGCCTCTCCTCATAAGTCATGTGCTCCAGCCCCCTAATCATTTTTGTTGCCCTCCGTTGGACTCTTTCCAATTTATCCACATCCTTCTTGTAGCGTGGGGCCCAAAACTGGACACAGTACTCCAAATGAGGCCTCACCAGTGCCGAATAGAGGGGAATAATCACGTCCCTCGATCTGCTGGAAATGCCCCTACTTATACAGCCCAAAATGCCGTTAGCCTTCTTGGCAACAAGGGCACACTGTTGACTCATATTCAGCTTTTCGTCCACCGTAACCCCTAGGTCCTTTTCTGCAGAACTGCTGCCCAGCCATTCGGTCCCTAGTCTGTAGCAGTGCATGGGATTCTTCTGTCCTAAGTGCAGGACTCTGCACTTGTCCTTGTTGAACCTCATCAGATTTCTTTTGGCCCAATCCTCTAATTTGTCTAGGTCCCTCTGTATCCTGTCCCTACCCTCCAGCGTATCAACCACTCCTCCCAGTTTAGTGTCATCTGCAAACTTGCTAAGGGTGCAGTCCACACCATCCTCCAGATCGTTGATGAAGATATTGAACAAAACCGGCCCCAGCACCGACCCTTGGGGCACTCCACTTGATACCGGCTGCCAACTAGACATGGAGCCATTGATCACTACCCGTTGAGCACGACCATCCAGCCAGTTTTCTATCCACCTTACCGTCCATTCATCCAGCCCATAATTCCTTAACTTGCTGGCAAGAACACTGTTCTTCTTTGAATCAAGCATCTGACACCATAGATTCTGACATACAGCACAGTCAGAATGTACTACCACGTGAAGGGTTCACTCCTCACTGTTCACATGGTTCCGGCAGTAGTTTATTCATCCAGGCTTCCCTGTGATTCTAAATTTCGCGGGCAAAAATAACTTCTTTACAAAAGACCTGAAACAACAGGATCAACACAAGTGTCACTAAAGGCTGATTCTAACAATGGGGACCCCCAAGTATATCTTTGTCTTCTAGGATGATACTAAGTGTCCTCTACATTGTTCAAAAATTAATAAGGATCTCATCTGAATTTATTAAAAAACATTGATCTTATCAGGGTCAGCCCAAGACTGAATGGTGTCCCGGGTGAGGAGTGTCTTTAGTGCCCCTCCCCCCACATTTGTTAAATTTTTGAATACTTTATTTTTTATTGAATTTGTAGCCCATTTCATGACTCTGATGCACGATTTATATGCCTTATTTATCCCTGTTATGTAAGACGGTAAATTTGCATGCTAGGATCTGTAAATCTGTATTTATTCATGCCATAGATAAGCAAATAAAAAAATTGTTTCCTCTAAGCTTATAGAAACATTTGGATTTTAAGAATAACTGAAATGTACTAACATCAAGAAATTGCACTGTGCACCAGGTAAATCTGCAAATTCCTTAGTAATAGGACTTCCATCATTTACGCTTCGCTCTTCAATTTCTTCTGCACCAGGACGATCACTACTGCCTAAAGTCCATTCTATGTTGTTCTGTTTCAAATATTTTCCCACCAAATTTGCTTCTTGCTGCAAACTAGATTGCAATTGAGCTTTTCATTTCCTATACTGAGCTCCTGAAGGCTTCTTTGGGGGCATCTTGTCTTTTCTACAGAGGAAAACAGACAGTATTAGGGAGAGCAAAATTCTATGTTCTGCAGTCTTAGAAAGTAATCAAACATTACATGTTAAGCATGGCAAAAGAAGTAACAGTATTTATTTTATATTGTTGCTTAGATAGGGGTTTGATAGCTATCTCTAGCCACTTCACTTTGTTCTTGTATCTCACTGACTGACTGATGCCTGGCCCGTTATACACACATGAGGTGATGGCTGACAACATTCAAGGAAAATGTAGTTCTCAGAAAGTCTGGAAGGTTCCTTGAGATTCTACCAAGGCCCAGAACATTGTAGGAGGTTAGTGAAAAATGAATTCACATACAGAATACCTGAAACATTTTACTTCAAACATTCAATTTTCCCTTTTGTCACTAACAACCAAAATAGCACCCTGAGCCTGGTGCCCTCCAAGCCCAGCACTCCAGGCGGTTGCCTGGGTCACCTGCCCCTAAATTTGTCCCTGTATCTTATGGACTGGTGCATAGCTAAGCATCCTCTTCTCTACCACATCACCCTCAAGCCTTCAAAAAGCTAGAGTAAGGAAAAGGCTCACATCATCCTAATATTTCCAACCTGGGCTCAGCAGTGCTGGTGATTGGAACCTGTAGTCATAGCCTTGGAACCTCTGTATCACTTACCAGTATAGCATCTCCAGATCCCTTGTCCCAAGCCCAAAGCTAGGTCCTTTGCCCAGGCCTGTGTCCAGTTCATGTAGACCTTTAGCATGGCATTCTGCTAGACTTAGGGCAGGTCTACTTTGGAAGCGCTGTAGCATGTATGGTGAAGATGCTTTATGCTGATGGGCGAGTGCTCTCCCATCGACGTAAGTACTCCATCTCTGTGAGAGGCAGAAGCTATGTTAGTAGGAGAGCATCTCTGGCTGAGACAGCACTGGTGTGGACAGCAATTAGGTCACTGTAACTTTTGGTGCTCGGGGGGGGTGTCTTTTTCACATCTCTGAGCGATGTAAGTTACATCGACTTAAGCGGTAGTGTAGACAAGCCCTTAGGCTTTTATGATGAAATCCTGGCCCAAATGAATCAATTGCAAAACTCCTGTTGCCTTCAATAGGATCAGAATTTCCCCCTTAGTGTTCACAATAGATCCAACTGGCTCTTCAAAAAAATGTCATGGGAGTACTACGAAAAGACACATGCTGTGAAATAAAGGTGGTTTACAATATGGGCATCCAGCAAGAACAGAGTCTCTATCTTCCTCCATTACCAATGTCTTGGACAGCATGTTTTCTCTGAAAAGTCAGATCTAGAACTTGCCACTATTAAAGTCCACTCATCAACTATATCATCATATAACCCACAGTCCAATGGTCTTCTCTTTTTGTTCACCCAATGTGAAGACATTTCGTAAGGATTTGGTCTCCATCTACCTTCCAGTGTGAGAATACCCACCTTTGTGACATTTGAATTTAATTAACAAGCTAATGAAGCCTTTTGACCCAAGGGCAATTCTCTCTATTGCTTATTCCTTCAAGTTACATTCTAGAAGCTATCAGATCAGCTGTGTTAAGTGTGATCCAGAGAGGAGACTGCTATGTATCACCTTTGGGAATTCAAAAAAGAGAGACAGACCGATATCAGTCTTGGGGACAGGGAGACGGTATTGGTTCAAGGGGAAGGGACAGGAACAGGGAAAAGAATAATATGTGACACGCCCCATTGGGGATGGTTGTGCCCCTTCATAGTGTGAGGGTGGCAGGGTTGTTGTTTCTTGGAGTACAGCAAAAGATGGGAGTGGGTCTGCATATTGCTCTTAGCATAGAAGCACAGCTTAATATTAGCCTCACTGCTTCTCCCTTTACAGATCCCCTTCTTACCACATGAAGAGGGAGCTGAAGTGCCTTTACAACCCTTGACAATCTCACACCCTTCTGTGGCAGTGCATGCAGCTTGGGGAATACTGATTTAATACTATCTGTGAATTGTTCAAAATCAAATTTAAAATATGAAGAATGATGGGTGGAGTTTTTATGATATGGAACTTCCCCAACCCACTTCCAGAAAAAAACAAAGATAACTGGAATTGCTGTCACTGACTGTATCAAATGAGGTTTTTTATGTTCTTCCTTAAACAAAAAGTAGCAATTTCTCAATAGCCATTGGGTAGTAATATCAGTATCTCATTTCAGTAATCAACACCCTGTTATTCACATGAAATAATTAAGAATGCTAAAAATCATGTAATACAGTGTACTGAAGTCTTGGTATGTTATTTATATTTTTCAGTCGCAACATTCTAATGACAAACTTCATGAAGGAGCTCTGTGAATTTTGTTTTGCATTGCATTGCCTCTCATGTTCCTTGATGAACTTTATATTTATCTAATTAGTGTGAATACAGTTCTGTGAAATTTAGAATCTTAATAACTAATATACTTAAAGAGCTGTAATATTCAGTCATTTAAATTATTATCTCACTAAGGTCCTTTGTAACTTGTAATATTGTGAAAGTTGTGGATTCTGCTATATTAGGCTTCCACCACGATTTTGACAGCAGGACCTCCGTCCGTTCCAGGGCTGATAGCAGGATCCCCTGCTGTCAGCCCCGGTGGCCACTCTCAGCCCTGGATCCCTGTTGTCAGCTCTGAGTGGCCATCAGTGTGGGCCCCCACTCTCAACCCCGGGTGGCTGACAGAGGAAAGTCATGGAAACGTAATAATGGACTTTATTACTGCAAATAAGATCCATTATTCATTTTCCTCAATTTTCCATGGCTTGTTCTCAATTTAGCTGCAATTTTTTGACAATCATCCTGCAGTTCAAGTTTAGGGCCTTATATGTCACCTAATGGCTGAATCTGTTTGCATCAGATTCAGTAAGCAGATGTATCTAAATTGTGTAAGACTTCAGTACTAGTTTGACTGGTGCCTTCTTATATGTACTGCATACTACCCAAATTCAAATACAATTTGCAATACAGTCTAAAATGTTTTTTTCTTGTACATATCATAAGCATCCTCTTTTAACCCAAATATTTTGATCTTAATGCTGTAAAACCTTTGGGTGTCACTTTATTATTTTTGGGTGGCGGAAGTAATAAGGTGTCAAGGTTGATAAAAAGTACTTCTTCCTGGTTTTACTGAGAATCTTCTGCGTCTGTGTCAGTAAGCTATGAATCCGAGTGGAAAATAAAAACTAAAAGCTTATGAGGCACGTGTATTGACAGGGTTTAACTAGTTGTAAATGGAAATCAAATATGTTTATGTGCAAAAAAAAATAATCTGTTAATATACTGGAGCTGGAATTCACATGATTCCTTGTTGAAAACCTGCAGTGCTCATCCATAATTCAACTCCGTGGATGATGAGTCATAGGGGCTATTGGCTGAGTGGCTATTGGGTCTATTTGTGATTCTTATCTCCGATGTCCCATGATGCTAGACCTGCAAAACATGGAATGTGGCTGAATGAGCCATCCAGACAGCTCCACTGATGATATTTATTTACTCGTCTGTTTCTTTATTTTGATTTGTTTATCCAACAGATGCCCATCCTATCCTCTGAGTGCCCTTGTAACAATTAATGTTACAGTCCCATCGATATCATAATAATAAATAGTCTCATCATTCCACCATAAAATCTTCACTCCCAACGTGCCTTAGATGGCAAATAACATTCCCTATAAAATAGAAATACATCCCCACACCTCAGGCAGCGTTCACCCAACATATCTGGGAGAAAATGTATCATTCCCAGAGTTTAACAAATACAGACCACAGGGGGCCAAAGGGGAAATAGATTCTAGACTGATGGAGCTTTCTGGAGCACACACTGCCAGCTGTTACCTTCCATTATGGAAAGAGAGCTCCAGTGAGAGCATCTCTGCTACTCTCTGCAGAAGCAAACAATAACAGGGATATTATGTCGTCTCAGGTAACTATGTCCCAGACGTTTAAAAGATAAAAAACAGTGCCTTCAGTTCTACTTGGAAACTCATAGGCAGTCAGCACAGCTCCAGAATACCAGTGACATGCATTCTCAGTGTGAAACTCCACTCAGTATATAAGTGTAGAGAGAATTTCTTTCTTTCTTTCTTATTAAAATCAAGTACATTTGCACCAGCACTGAAACAAGAGAGATCTGGAATCTCATGTGGTTTCAGGGTTGGGGTTTTTTTGCATAGCGTTTCCTGTATTTATTTACTGTAGATTCCACACTTTCATTGTACCCTATGGCATATCCATGTCTGGCCAGAATGGAACTTCTTGGACTCCAGTCTTACATTTCTCAGTACATAGGCGGATGTGAATTGTGTTTAGTATTTCCAACCTCATGCTATGCAGTATTATTACATAATGTCTGTAGCGCACAATAATCCTGTCATATACAGCAATTACATCTCTATAGTCTCAATAAATATTTATTCTTGGAGGTACCCAGCTTTTTCTCACTGTCTGACTAGTTGTAGGGTTAGGTCATTTTATATTTGTCATTTAATTGACAAAAAATTAAGCTTTATTTTATTGCCAATTGTTCCTGTACCATTCTGAACTTGTGTTCAAGCAGCATTCTAAGTGGAGGATTTGACTGTGACAAATCAGGAACTAATTTTCTTGGCTATGACTCTGTAAAGTTTCCTTGCTTGGGGGTCTTTCTATTTGTACAACTAGCTCTACTTTTCTTAGGTCCCGTCAAACTTTGTCACCAAGTTTATAACTAACTACATTCTATTCAAATTGTCATTTGCTTCTGTTTGATTTAAAGTTCCTTTAATTGGCATGTTGAAGAACATTACAAAGGCTCTCATTGTTTGTTAATTATTTTTGCCCCAAATCAACAACTCAACATTTATTTCTGCCCAATCTAGAACCACAAGGATCTGGGATGTGAAACCTCAATCTGTCTCATGTGCTGAGACAACCCCAATATCTACAGACAAGGGGAATTGAAAGTGCAGAGTTTGCACTTTTTATATCAAGTCAGTTTGCCTAAACCCTTGGCATGCATCCCAAACTGAAAATACTCTTTTATTTTGAAGTCTTGATATGACCTCCTCAGCAATTTTTGTGGTGCAGAAGTCTCATTTTAGGTCCTTGTTTTCATCTTTTGGATATTTTCTATTTGTTTATAAATCCTCTGTTTGAGTTTACTGTGGGGACCATGCAATTAGCTCAGTCCGTTGGGGTCTGTATTTGTTCAATAACACCTGATATTACCATCCAGTCAAGTTCAGTTTTTACTTTCTCTCTTACTGCTAATGCAACTTTATGTGGTGCATGTATTTCTGGCAGCACACTCAGATCTCTATCAGTATGATGTATTATATCCTTAATGCATCCCAATCCATTAGACAGTCATCAAATTCTTTAATGTTTGGAAGCACTGCACCTACTTTCTATATTTCTTTGCCAGCTTCTCTTTCAGATTGTGGGATTGAGGTGGCTACATTTGTTTCATTTTTGCCAGAGATTGTTTTCTTCTGACCTCAAATTCAGGTGCAAATTTTTAAGTTAGGGAAATTAACAGTTGGAACAGCTCATCTAGGGATGTGGTGGATTCCCAATTGCTTGAAGAATAATTTAAATCAAGCAACGTTGAAGCACTTAAAAATCAGGAAATGCAAAAGTTACGGTTGTATGGGCAGCCTTATATCTTTCCTTTTGTGTGTTTGAATTATCTGTCACACAATTTCTAACTATATGAGCACATGCTGTTTCTCAAATAGTGTAATATAATATCATAAAATACATCCTCAGATACGTGTTTGTCTTCTTGTAGTGCTGTGTACTACTCTGTGTTTACAGCACAAACAGGGCTCTGTGAAATCCATTTATATTCAAGATGCATAATGAAAAAGACAGTGGCTCTTGCAGGTTTCTGCCTCAATCATTCCTCACCATACATGCTGCAATTACCAAGGTTGCAGAACATAGTTTTATGATATTATATTGTAATATTTGAAAAATAGTGTGTGACAGCCCTGGCCTCATTCACTGCCCTCCTTACAAGATGTATGCAGCCGGAGGGAAGGGCTTCTGTTGTGTCATGACTCACTACAGCTGATGGAGCACTCCAGCTACAATGGAACAAGATCCTCATATTCTTGCAGCACCATATAGTAATGGTAACAGCAAGGACAGCACTAGAAGGATTTGTATACCTGATCATCCAATGGATGTCACTCCAGCATACGGCAAGCAGGTAAATACGTTAATAACAAACCTCTGATAATTGGTGCTTAGTCTCCTTACAACCTTCCAATTCCATTCAGCTAGAGCAGGACAATCAGCGAGGAATGCTGAAAACAGGAGCAGGCCTCTTTAAAGAAATATAGGTCATGAAAATAGAGGGCAACCAGGAAGAGGGTTACTATATCACAAAGGCCCCTTAAGCAATGTCTTCTCTAAACACTTAAAAACTCCTTGTGAATGCTAGCATCAATTATAAGGAAGTGTGCTCCAGACCAGAGTAAAATTGCCTGGGGGAAGAAATTCACTTTAAATCTTTCACTTTTTCCCTTAAACATTTTTAATAAGAGTCACACATGCATAAGCTACAAAAAATGTCAAGATTCAGTAGCTCTCAATATTTTGAGAATCATTCACTTTATGGTATGAGAAATTTTAAACTTTTTGATAGGCAAAGTGGGTGATGACTGAAGAAAAACTCTGTGTAGCTCAAAAGCTTGGCTCTTTCACCAACAGAAGTCAATCCAATAAAAGATATTACCTCACCCACCTGGTCTCTTTAATATCCTGGGACCAAGACGGCTACAACAACAGTGCAGACAAACTTGTTAATTTCAGAATTGTTCTCTTGGATTCTTATGTCCCTTGTTAGAGTTTTCTGGAGTTGGCTGGTAACTGGAATTCCTATTCTGTGGGAAATTCCAAAATAAAATTCTTAAATAAAACAAAATTGAAATGTCAAAAATTTCCACAAAATGGGAATTCTGAAACTTTGTTTAGAAAAATTCAAAATGGCATTTTTTTCATCCTTTATCTAAATGTTTCCGAGGCTCCCTGGAGTCCCAACAGCATGTCAGTGAAGGAGCCAAGCAGCTCAGGGAGCTGGGCTCACAGGGCTTCTAGACTGATGAGGAGGCTGGGAGCCTTGGGTCCAGGACAGTCCACCTGGCAGGCTGTGCAAGGAGCCCTGGATTTCGAAAAGCCATGAGCCGGGGCTTGCAGGCTCTTAGCTCTTCTGGTGGTCTGCTGAGGAGCCAGGCAGGTGAGCTGGCAAGAAACCAGGTGGGTTTTGTAACATTCCTGGCAGGCAGAGTTCTATCAGAATTTCATTGAAGTCGACACATTCCCATGGAACATTTTGATTTCAACCAATCAGTGTTTCCATTGGAAAAACATTGTGTTGAACTAGTTCCAATCTCTCTAGTATTTCCCCTTTTGAAGGGTGTGTCCAGTCTGAATACAGTCGTGAGAAATGGAATGCAAACAACCCTGCTGTCATGACTGGATTACCTACATGGTTATTTTGCAAAACCCCACCAAGTGCGTAAATCCTAATGGTTAAATAAACTGCACAAGCTGGCAGCTTTTCCTGCCTTTCCCTGAGCAAATTCCAGGTGTCATTTCTGAATCTGCACATCATTGTGAAGCTGCAGTTCCCTTGCTAGACACCAGATGGCATTTTTAGGGCAGTGTTATAATTGCTGTCATAACCGTGGAGCTCCTTCTCATAATGCTGTTAGCTAAATTTTGTAAAGTGCCACACATATGCAGTTTCATACTATAGTGATCAAATAAAATTTGTAACGGGAAATATCTTCATTTAAACCATAATAACAATTTTTATGTATAGTACAGCAATTGGCACTTGATTCATTCAGTCATAAGTCTCCCCAGATATTAATATTATCAATAATAATAAAACTGTTTTTCTATAAAGCTGTTTAGCTGTAGCTCTCAAAATGTCTTATAAAGGAAAGTGAATATCATTATTGCATTTTGCTAGTGGGGAAACTGAGGGAGAGAGGTGACGTAACTTGCCTGCACTTACACAGAATGTTAACGGCAGAGCCAAGGATAGAGGTCAAGTCTTTCAGCTAGGCCCGTGCTTTATCCACGAGACCCTGCTGCTTCCTCTGTTGCAGAAGAGAGAGTTCTAGTGTACAGTATACCTTCCCCATATGAGTAATGCTGTTGAAAAAAATTTTTTCACTTAGCTAAGATTTAAAGATTATTCACAAATATTTGTTCATATTTTTAAACAGCAATGTGAATGTGTAGGCACTCCCATTGTGTGTGTGTTCCATGAATATTCTAGCAGATGAGTTTATTGGCAGGAATGTGTGCTGAAACAGCCAGTTTTAATCTATCATTGCAGAATATCCATGGAAAGCAAATGTTGAATGCATAATCATGAGTATTTGCTCTTTGGAGATGTGTAAATCTAATCAGAGAACAAAACAAACCAAAAAAACCACATGCCCCATATATCCACTCAAAACAACTTTTATTTGAAATATTAAATGCTCAAAGTGAAATGTTCATGAATGAAGTACAGATCAAGAATTATTCAGAGATTTTTTTGGTAGATAATTTCAATAGCTATATTTTTGAAAATTGCTATCTGTTTGTAGGCAATTTTTGTAAAGAGCAGAAGACAAAATTCAGCAATGAAGTGTCTTGTTACAGAGCTCTACTAATGAAGAAAAAATTTCAGTTGTCTGTAATTAATCCTACAGAGACAAGGTGTGGGGGTGGTCTCTCACCAATAGAGGTTGGTCCAATAAAAGATATTACCTCACCCAGCCTTTCTAATATCCTGAGACCAACACTGCTACAATTACACTGCATACAACAATATAATTAGTCTTGTCTTTTATTATCTGATTGACTCACCATTCTGTAGTGTTATGCACATCAGACAAGTGTAGGTATTTCCACAAATCATTTGTAATCCATGGACAGCATTCCAAGTCTGATTGGCTTAGATCATGGCTTCTCAATATGGGGATTCTGAGCAAGCTCAAGGGCATTATTACCACTTTCCTTTATACCTAGTTGGGAAAGAGGGATCTATGACTTTTTTTTCTCTCTGTAACATGGAGTCACAGTATGGAAGAGCTTGAGAATCACACTGGCTTAATAGTTTTCTATCTGAGTAAATACTCTATAAAACCCCTTGTGTTCATCCAGCTTATTCACGGCTGCTTTTGTCAAGCTATGGTACATCATTATTTATCCCAATGCTTTTAGGAGTCAGTCTCATTAACATAATCTTATTCAAGAGCTGCTAGCTTTCTCCTTTTTATGTACTAAATAATTTGTGTAATTTAGTGCTTTTGTTGCTTCCAGCACACAGTAATAATAATAAAAGAACAATATAAATAAATTATAACCTCGCTCACGCTCATATGCAACCCAAGAAAAGTCCTCAATAGGTACTTACTGAATTTTGATGAATGGACCTAGTAAAAATCCTTACTTCTAGTTGTTGAAAACTGTTTTGTGGCTAAGGTGATGTCATCAGAGGTTCATATTTTCACAGCTACTGTATGATATCATAACTGTGAAATATGACTTTTTTTAAAAAGCACGAGGGAATAATCCATGAGAAATTTTACAGCTTTATAATCAATGGGACTGCAGTATAAAAATTATCTGAAGTTGAGTGCATGATGATTGACTGAGTTACTGCTAATGTCACAATTCCAGCATCCTAACAACGACTACTTCCTCAGCTGTTTTAAAATCTAATGGTGAGGTTAAAAATATCTACAAGATTCTCTCCTGTTGTTTTTTGTTCCGTTTTTCCAAAATGTCTTTAATCTAACAAATGGTATCTTCCAGATAAGAAAATGCCATCCAGTCCAAAAGGACTTTAATGTGATTTTTAAGCACTTTTGTCATGTTAAAATCTTGATACGCTTCCAGAATGTGCACTGCAACAGAGAAGAATTGTGAATAAGCCTATACCCACTCATCTAAGAGTTCTGATGACATCACAGGCCACTCAAGCTTTGCTCTCATGCTTATGATGTCACAAGAAGCCTGTTACATTATTGTAGCCTTTCAGCTCACTCACCTAAGTAGCATTATGTATCTATCACACATGTATCCTTCCCAGCACGTATACATACATTAATGGCATGTTTGTCTGCATGATTGGGAAGATGATTCTTTTTTAATTTTCGAAGAGGTATTGCACATGTGCTATGAGTAAATTGTGTGATAATCTATGCAAATTGTGTGCACAGAAGCTGTACTTTGCCTTTGGGAGAATGTAAATTACTCAGAACATTTTTCAATTTGTTTGTTTTTAAATAAATAGACTTTTTATATAAATAGACTCAGGCCAATCTCTTGTCCTGTTTATTTACCCTCTGCTCCCCATTTGTTTTTTCTTGTACGTATCTCAGTGCTTACTGATAAGGTTGCCTCTTGTGCAGGAGGAAGAGGAATGAATGATGAAAAAATCAGCATAACATTCATTTTGGTGTGTTTATATGCATTTTGTAAGTGAAGTCTCTACTCGCATAATGGTGTATAACACATTCAGAAGTCAAAGCCATTATCGTAATCTGACAGTCTTTGTATTCACTTCATACTAACATTGCTTTCTTCTGGTACATTGGTACTTTGAGATATTTATAATGCTAGATTTACTAAAACACAGAGTTGGATGAATAATTTTCTTTATGTGAAGAAAGAATGAAATACTACTCATACGATATATTTACTACGCTGCATTTTTTCTGTTTAGAGTTCTCCACTGATATAATTTTTGTATTAATAAAATTATACCAGTACTCTTTAAGTACCCTTTCAGAGAAATATTTTAATGTAAATTGTCTGATTCTGTTTTAAGTGAAGGAGAAAACCTGGTAGAGGTTGTCTCTTTAAATCAGATCTGCAGTCTTGATGGACCCTCTAGCAGGCATGGTAAGAACCATTTGCACCTCTGCAGCAGGGAGCTTGACCATATAGGCTCACACATTCAATCAAAACAGTTTTCCCTTTTAATATGCGCTGTACCAATCCTATTCCCATGGTTACCGCTCCTGCTTCTTTGGTTGCTTCTAGTCTGTTGGAAAAGGGAGGCAGCATACATTTCTTGTACAGGAGTTTAAAACATACTGAAAGCAACCCTGTTGCGATTTGCATTTTAAATTTTTCTTTTTTCCTCTCATTGTACAGAATGCTGTAGCAGTAGCTTCAGTTCATTTGCCACAGTCTGTCTTCTCTCAGTCTTCAGCCTTGCAATCTGTTGATAACTCCACTTGCAAGCTACAGTTTATTGTCTTTCGGAATGGAAAACTCTTTCCTAGCACGGGAAACTCATCAAATCTTGCAGATGACGGGAAACGTAGGATGGTTACCACACCGGCTGTCTTTGCTAAAATAGGTGAGGAGTGGTATTCATTATTTCTTTTAATCTGAAAGCTACAGTATACTTGATTATGAAGAGACTGGAGCAGCAGAGTCCACAGTATGCTGAGAGGCTGGGGTCTGTCTGTTTCTTTAACATGAGTGTTTGGATTTATTCATATCTGTATCGTTTTATTCAAATTAATGTCTCCATAGGAGAAGTGTAATTATTGTAGCAACAGAATTAAAATTAGGTTTTACAATTTATTTATGTTGTTGTGACAGAAGCTTATATCTCAAACCAAGGTGAAATAGAAAAGAACCTTGTTTTAATCTATGCAAAGAAAACTGCAATACCATCACTGAATACCATATTCAGATAAATATTAAGATTGGGGGATTAATGCCCTGTTGCATGTATCTTAATATTCACTAAAATACTTTTTGGTATAAAGGACTTAAAGCAGGTGTTGCTAGATACTTTTGTCTCAATGTGATGAATCTTACAGAACTGTGACTAATTATATTAATTAGTCACCCTGGCAATTTTAATAGTTTTATTTTATTCTGAATAGTATTCACATTTCCATTTGCTTTTAAAACAATGTTTTAATGTAACTTTAAAAGTGCAAAATTGCCTTAGCTATTAATCATACTAAGGGACAACTCTTTTTTTCAGTTACATAAGGGAATAGTATAACATGTGTCTTAATTTAAGACTTACACAACAAATCCAGCTTTATTAATGATGATCAGATCAATCGGACACCTCAACAGGCTGAAATAGTCATTCAGATTAATTTAAACTGTAGTAAACTTTTCTGTATTTGCTTTTAATTCACACAGAGAGAAATATGTGGCTATTGCTTCATTTTCCATAGTTCAGTAGGTTTTTGAATCTGTGAATATACGGCATTCAGTGGTAAAGGATTTTCCACTCTATTTCTCTGATTCAGTTTGTTGCTTTTGCAGATGGATGCAGTTTCGGAAACCTCACCACCCCTCTTACTATAGGTTTGAGACACTTTGCACGGGGTATAGACCCCATTGCAGCCTTTTGGGATTTTGACCTTCTAGATGGACATGGAGGCTGGTGTGGAGAAGGGTGCCACATAATTAGCTCTGCAGGCAATATTACCACCATTCAGAGTACACACTTCAGTAACTTTGCAGTGCTAATGGTGAGTATATGACTTAGCAAGTATATCTATAAATATTTGTCTATATATACACAGATGTATTCCTCTTATATGAAACTGAGGTTTCATTTCTCATGATGTTTTATACAATACAACCTTAAAGAAAAGTAAATTGTTTAACTGCTAATAAGTGAATAAACCTGGTGGTCATCTCAGCCTAATATCTAGAGAGAGGCCCAATTGTAAATGACATTTAAGTCAATCTTGTCAGATGAAAGTTCCATCAAGGAATGATCAGTATGTGAAGGTTATAAATTACAGGAGAAGGTTTTTTCAATGTATACTCATTTGTGCTTTTACATCAATTTATCTCAGAAAGCTCATCTGCTTTTGTTCCTGCCTCACACTGTGTTGATCATACTAATTAGTTTCAGGCATACCGCAATGTTGAATCATTTAATAAATGGAAGTGAATAACATCTCATGCTCTTTTAAACAAGCACTTTTTTGTCCTTGATGGTGTTTTGGGAACTTTGGTGTGTATACTGATGATAATATTCTTTTTGCTAAATTGCTGTTCGTGAAGAACAATATTTCTGTGCAATGCTAACACATCAGGCTGCTTTGGTCTGTTCTCAGTCACACTTGCAGTTCACACTGCAGTTATTTAACTACCATGCTTAACAGAAAGTTACCTTAATGAAAACAAAAGGCACACGTATGCAATAATAAATAGCTTCTTGGCTGAGAGAAAGGAAAGTAAACAAAAAAATGTAAGGTTGCTGATTGAAGAACATGTTGACAATCTTTTACATCATTAAAAGGGGTCATTGTGAGCTGATTGTAAATAGATTAGTCACTTGTATATGCCTAATATTGAATTTTTCCTAAATGCTGGTGCATTTGTATATGGTTGGTACTGCTTGGAAACGTTTCTGAAAGGTTTATAGTTGAGTAAATAATGCATTGTGTGTATTTGTAAAGGACAGCAAACATAGACGACAGGAATTGAGAAGACGTGTGCAGAGAATACCAATCTGCTGCTGTCAGATGGAGCATAGATGTCAGCCAATCATTGCACGAAGCTGTGACAATGAGTAGTTAAATGCGGAATTATCGTCTACTTTATAAGAACTGATTTCCCTCAGAGTTATTTGTATCATTCACACATACCTGAATGGCTCAGAATTTAGCATCCTGTTGCTGAAGATCAGATGGTGTCAAACATGTCTCATCTTTTTATAGCTCATATGGACTTATTTTTTCTGGACTTTTGTGTTTTTTTCCAAGTAGGAAACATAATTTTGCTCTGAAGAGGTTTTTATAAATATGTTAAAGAAAACACCTGTTGACTTTGCAGGTACCACACCCAAAATGGCTGTCTCTTTCTAGAACTGTTTCAGTTCAAGTTATCATATTTAAAGTTTGCTTAGTTATTAAGTGGCTACTAATCATTTACTCACAAGCAACTCATTTGCTTGTTTTGTTTACAAAAATCATATACTAATTTAAAGATTGACTAATTTATTTTTATTTTAGACATTTGTATCAAATTTTTCCATGTTTATATCATGTGGTAAAGTGTAACATGGTGGGTTTTCTAGGACTTTATATGTTTAATTTGTTATTTTGATTTAGGCTTTTTGTTTTGTTTCATTACTCCATCTTTTCTTTCCCTATATATGGATCTCCTTTTTGATCTGTGCAAAGCATCATCAAAATAAAATCTTTCACATCCTACTTTGCCTTAATAGTTGGTACAGCTCTAAATAATGTAATATGGCACCTGTTCTGTGTTTCTCAATTGCTGTTAAGAAAAGAAATGATGTTTTTTGCAATGTTTATCCAGACATGTTTTCCAAGATCTTCCAGAAGAACCAATGGAAAACTTTAGCAGCATAATTAAGTACATTAGTAGTTGTAAATGTTAGTGTCTTATTTGTTAATGTGGCATTTGGGGGCATAAAATGAGAGGTTTGTTGAGTTTGATTTAGATTAAGAGTTTCTAGGTGTTTTGTTGTCCATATCAGAACAGTGAAGCATTATTCTAATGATTTACTAAGTTATAATAAAATAAATAGCCTCATCTAACCGGATCAACTGGGTACCTAATGTATTTTACCCTAACAGTAAATTAAAAATAGGTAGCATGTTATTTGTGACCCAGTAGAATGGGATGCTATGTATTGGTATAGGATTTTTTTTTAAAAAACCAACGGTACAATCCAAAAATACGTAGACCAATACAAATTAATAAAGCACTATTATGGTGTGGGCCAATATCAGTGAATTGAACTAATACAACTAAACTGAAGTGAAGCAATAAAGTTACAGTGATCCTGAAGATCTCCATTACTATCAGAATAATGTATACCCTGCTGTGGAACAAGATGAAGTAAATGCCTCAATTAATCCAGCTGTGCATTGTACTGCTAGCACAGCACATGTTCAGATTCATCATAGCTATTATGTATTTGACAGGGAGACTTTTTGGAATATTAAAAGAGGACCATCGAGTTATTTCTCTAGAGTTGCTGCTATCTATGACCACAAAGTGTTAAAATCTAGGTTTAGTGGAGGCCTTCTGAAAGATTGTTTAATACGGTTTTCGTTTAGTAAATATAATTTGAGAGTTTTCCCCATAATAATTACCTATGAGTGATGTATTTATGTAGGTATTTATGTTTAGCTGTTTTTCTCTTTGTGGTATTGTTCAAGTGATATACATTTGAAAGTTTCAGTGCTTGAATTGGGAGTGAGATACAAGGGGGTATAATGTACCCTCACCTCACACTGTTTTTGCTTGGGCAAGTGGCTAGAAGTGAAAGCATAACATCAAGATTTTTGCATACAATTATTTTCCCTGATCAGTTGCTGAAAAGTGTGGTCTAGTGGTTAGAACTGAAGACTGTGAGACAGTTTCCTTGAGTTTTATTCCTGTGTCGGCCATTGATTTTCTCCATGAGTTTGGTTAAATCACCTTAACTTTTCCTGTTCTCAGTTTATCTGTGTACAAAAAGGGTATAGTAATACTTAGTTTTTCACTTAGGTGTTGTTGAGCTTTATTATTTACTCTATGCAAAGCACTTTTAGATCTTCAGATAAATATAAAAATGCACCTAGATAAAGCAAACTGTTCTGATTTATTGTAGCATTATAAATGTATATATTCTAAAGCCTTAGTATACCTAATTACTAAAGTTTGTTTTCTAACCAGCAGAAGCTTTTAATAAGTCTAGACAAATATGAGTGCATCACTTATGAAATGAGTGTTATATTAATATTTTAATTTCTGCAAGAACAGCATTTATTTTTTTTAGTAGTGTAGTTTCCTGCAATCATAGCACATAGCTCAAAGAACTGTAACTCTTAATGACATAAAGCGAGAACCTCTCAAATCTGTGATTAAATCTTTGTCATATATTTTCCTTTGTTTTTCTTTTTTCTTAGAACAGAGTCACAATTTAATGGGGATGAAAGTTATTGTAATTGTGTACAGTGCATTCCTTTCCCTATCAGATTGTTTTTGTCCATAATAATTTCCACACATTTACTAAATAAATAGAAGTGAAATTCCCCAATTTGCCTAAACAGTATGCTTCTAAATGACGAGAAAATTGATTAATAAATGCTGTTAGGATTCCTTCTTCTTCTTTTTAATTAATTTTTGCCAAACAAATGAGAAGTCTGAAATTATAGTTTCCTATATTTTATCACAGTAAAACAGAACTTAGTGTGTCTAGTTTTTTAAAATAATTTAAATGATTGTTAATTTTCTTGATATGAACGTCAATAATTCTCCTTTGATCAGGCGAGTGGCGTAGTCAGGGACATCTGTTTGGTTCTTGATAACTCGGGATGGCCAGGCCAATTTCACAATAATAGAGCCAATCTGAATCTTTGCTCAACATAAACCTTGGAACAACTCTGAACTCTCTTTTGGGGGAAACTGGCAGAGTTTTCCACACACCCTTTGCCTCTCCTGATTCTGACCAGTATGAGAAGAACATAAGAACAGCCATACTCGGTCAGACCAATTGTCTATCTAGCCCAGTATCGTGTCATCCGACAGTGGCCAATGCCAGATGCTTCAGAGGGAATGAAGAGAACAGATAATCATCAAGTGATCCAGCCCCTGTCGCCCGTTCCCTGCATCTGGCAAACAGAGGCTAGCCTAGGGACACTTCAGAGCATGGTTTGGCATCCCTGCCCACCCTGGTTAATAGCCATTGATGGATCTATCCTCCATGAACGTATCTTGTCCTTTTTTGAACCCTGTTATAGTCTTGGCCTTCACAACATCCTCTGGCAAAGAGTTCCACAGGTTGACTGTGCGTTGTGTGAAGAAATACTTCCTTTTGTTTGTTTTAAACCTGCTGCCTATTAATTTCATTTGGTGACCCTTAGTTCTTGTGTTATGAGAAGGAGTAAATAACACTTCCTTATTTACTTTCTCCACACCAGTCATGATTTTATAGACCTCTATCATATCCCCCCTTAGCAGGGCCGGTGCAAGGAAGTTTCGCGCCCTAGGCGAAACTTCCTTGCACCAGCCCTGTGCCCCCCCCCCCACCGCCATGCTGCCCCCCGTAATGCCGTCCCCCCACCAGCAGGCGCTCAGCCCACCACCTACCACCCGCGGGCACTGAGCGGGAAGCCGGTGGCAGGGGGGTGGCTCGCCGCGGCTGCCCCCCAGCTCCCTGCTCAGGCTGGCAGGGAGCTGGCAGGGATGCCCCCTCCTCCTCCGCCGCCGAAGCCACCCCAGCTTACCTGCGGGAGGTCCCTTCCGCCGAAGTCGTGGGACCAGCGGACCTCCCGCAGACAAGCGGCTTCGGCGGCAGGGCGAAGGTGCTGCTAATAATACCCTCCTCCGAAACCGCTTCCGCTTGCCTGCAGGAGGTCTGCGGCTTCGGCGGAGGGTATTATTAGCAGCACTTCCACCCTGCCGCCAAAGCTGCAGAACCAGCGGACCTCCCGCAAGCAAGCGGCTTCAGCGGAAGGGTGGAAGTGCTGCTAATACCCTCCGCCGAAGCTGTGGACCTCCCGCAGGCAAGCGGAAGCGGTTTCGGTGGAGGGTATTATTAGCAGCACCTTCGCCCTGCCGCCGAAGCCACTTGTCTGCGGGAGGTCCGCTGGTCCCGTGGCTTCGGCGGAAGGGACCCCCGCAGGTAAGCTGGGGCGGCTTCGGCGGCGGGGGAGGACGGGATGCCCCTGCCACCAGTGCACCCCGTTACAGCCCTTCCGCGGTGAGCCACCCTCCCGGCTCAGCTGCAGAGCCAGGAGGGCGGGAGGCAGCCACGGCCAGCCGCCCCCCGGCTCCTGGCACCCTAGGCAACCGCCTAGGGTTGCCTAGTGGGCACGCCGGCCCTGTCCCTTAGTCATTTCTTTTCCTAGCTGAAAAGTCCCAGTCTTATTAATCTCTCCTCATATGGTAGCTGTTCCATACCCCTAATCATTTTTGTTGCCCTTTTCTGTACCTTTTCTAATTCCAACATATCTTTTTTAAGATGGGACAATCAGATCTGCACGCAGTATTCAAGATGTGGGCATATCATGGATTTATATAGAGACAATGTGATATTTTCTGTCTTCTTATCTATGCCTTTCTTAATGTTTCCCAACATTCTGTTAGCTTCTTTAACTGCCACTGCACAGTGAGTGGATGTTTTCAGAGAACTATTCACAATGACTCCAAGATCTCTTTCTTAAGTGGTAACAGCTAATTTAGACCTCATCGTTTTATATGTATAGTTAGGGTTATGTTTTCCAATGTGCATTACTTTGCATTTATCAACATTGAATTTCATTTGCCAAAAGTTTCATAATGTTATAAGGGAGGGTACTCTCACAATATTTTCATCTTGAGTGAAAGCAGGAAGTGCCAGAAATTTCATGAAGCCTATTCACGTGATCCGGTTTTGTGAACAAATAAAGTTCAGATTGTAAAAATAAGGGTCAACTAAAGTTCTAGAACTTGAGATTCTTCTCCAAACTCATCTCAACCTCTGAACCTTTTGAGATTAACTCATGACTGTAGTGATTATTTTAGGGATGTTATTTAGAAGGATAATGTAATTTGGGTGTATCAGACTTTTCTTCAGAGAAAAGAGGGCTTTCTAGTATGAAATGGAAGGCGAAGGGAGCTGTTGGGTGCTCTGCATTGTTGAAAATCAGACTCCTTTTAAGAGGGAATCAGGAGTAGAATTTCCAAAAGTTCATAAGTGACTTAGGAACACAAATCCTATTGACTTAAAATTGCACTTGTGCGCCTATGTCACTTAGCTATTTAAGAAAATCCTATCCTTACAAGGATAACATCGGGCACTTGTTTTTTAAAAGCTTAAGCCAATTATATTTATATATTTTTCTTCAATCGTAGTACTTTCTCTGACTTTGAATCCTACAAAAAAATAAGTTCAGAATTTACCGATATAAATACCAGGATTACGAAAATTTACCTCTTCTAAAGCGCACTATCTTGTTTGTTAACTCATATATTTTAGTGAACGAACACAGACAGTGTTGCGTCTACCTGGTTTCTAGAGCAAAATAACTTCTCCTTTCTCAGTGTTTGCTGTTGGATATCTCTGGACTATCGTTATATAATTTATCAACACTTCTTTGTACTTTTATATCACCCTCTAAGCCATCTTTATGGATTTATTTGCTTTAGACAACTTATTTTCGTATGGGTTCCAAAGGGAAAGTGGTGAAAACTCTTTTTGTGGTGAAACTTTTTTTTAAAAAAAATTGTGTAGTGGGATGAATCAGATGCTGTAATAAGTCTTTTCCATCTCTAGTTTCTATGGGCCTGATTGTCTACTGCCTTCCATATGGTGCAGCCATTTACACCTGTGATAAGTGAGCTTGACACCTTTACTATTAGAGGGAGTAAGTGGAGGTTTCTGATTATGGCAGCATTTTAAAGGCTGTATAATTCTAGATGGTGGTTCCTTTGTCAAAATGCTCAACTGCATATACATTTTTCCCTTAGATATTTCCTGCCAGTTTTTAATATTATCGTTCTTTGAATCATCTCCAGGAAATAAAATCAAAACAGCCTTGTTTCAATGTAATGTACAATTATACTACTTTGCATAAGGCATGAAAAAAATTAACTTTATCTTCTCATGCTGTCTCTCCCAGAAGATCACTCAGGGTGGTTGACAGATCAGTAAGTTTTAATTATCATTAAAAAACCAGACAAGCTACATTTATCATGTATTTGTAATGAAATCAGTTTTCAGTGTTCGGAACACTAAAAAAGGATATTCTACAGTGGCAATAATACATTATGCTACTTTTATTTAGAATTTCACTCCTTAGCAGACTTGGTGTACAAGATCAGAAAAGAGATAAAGATAAAACTTGGAAATAGGTTTAAAAGGCTGATTGTCTATGACTCTTCTGGGGGCAAAAATAGCTATATTCCTGCAAGACATATGGCATTTGCTTGCATGTAAACGCTCAAGTGTAAAAGGATTGGTAGAATCCTGCATCTACACTATTAGATATGATTAAAGGCTAGCTCTTTAATATGTGAAATGATGCCATGTCAGTTAAATCCTTTTAAGTTTGATATACTATATATATCTTAATGCAGTACATTGAGGGGGTTTTTATTCCTGTTTTCAACTCTGTTAGTTTTTTATACTTTTTTTTTTTTTTCAACAATAGGTTACAGCAATATCAGAAAGGTGCTTTCTTCTCTTGTTACTTGTTTAAATAATTGTATTACTATTATTATACCAGGTATGGTAGCTATTGTATACATTTCTGGAAGTGTAAAGGGCCTCAAAACAAAATTCTAACCATGATTTTGGTATTTATACACCATAAATGTGACTACATTAGTGAGAGCTAGAAGCTGATACTATGTTATCTTTTTCAGCAAAGCACTTCTAGTTTTATTATATGTATATTATAGTAGTAGCATAGATGTCTGTCCCACACCCAAGTCCCATTTTGCTAGGCACTGTATGTTTGTAGTGAATGATAGTCCCTGCTTGAAAGAGCTTACAATCTAAAAGATAAGCCATAACTGGTGGATGATACAAACAGGTGTGTTGGAGAATAGGATGTTGTTTTGTTTTATTATTATTTTGCATTAGATATATTTTTATAGCACTAGGAGCCCCAGTCAACAAAAAACAAAACACAGAACAAAAAAAACCATTCCTGCCCCAGAGAGCTTACAATCTAAGGGTATGTCTACACTATGAGAGTAGTTCGATTTTTCTTAAACCGAACTTGTGAAACCGATATTACAAAGTCGAGTGTGCGAATCCACACCAAGGACATTAATTCGAGTTTGTGAGTCCACAGTAACGGGGCAAGCGTTGACATTGCAAGCAGTGCACTGTGGGTAGCTATCCCACATTTCCCGCAGTCCCCGCTGCCCATTGGAATTCTGGGTGTAGCCCCCAGTACCTTCTGGGGCCAAAAATGTGTCGAGGGTGGTTTTGGGTGAATGTCGTCATTCGACCCACACTCCCGCCCTCCCTCTGTGAAAGCGCCGGCGGGCAATTAATTCGCACCCTTTTCTGGAGATTGACAGCGCGGACGCCACAGGACAGCAAGCATGGAGACCTCCTCAATTATCGCTGCTGTTCTGTCCGTTGTCAACACCTCATGCCTTATCGTCCACCTTTTCCAGAGGCAGATGCTGAGAAATAGGGCAAGGAGGCAACGGAAGCTCCGAGAGGACATGAACGCTGAGAGGGGCACAGACCTCTCGCAAAGCACGGGACCCCGGCCCGTAGACATCATGGTGGCAATGGGTCACGTTGATCCTGTGGAACGGCGATTCTGGGCAAGGGAAACAAGCACTGACTGGTGGGACCGCATAGTGCTGCAGGTCTGGGATGAATCCCAGTGGCTGCAAAACTTTCGGATGCGTAAGGGCACTTTCCTGGAACTTTGTGAGTTGCTGTCCCCCGCCCTGAAGCGCCAGGACACCCGAATGAGAGCTGCCCTGACTATCCAGAAGCGAGTGGCCATAGCCCTGTGGAAGCTTGCAACACCTGACAGCTACCAGTCAGTCGCGAATCAATTTGGAGTGGGCAAGTCTACCTTGGGGGTTGCTGTGATGCAAGTTGCCCATGCAATCATTGACCTGCTGCTCTCAAAGGTAGTGACCCTTGGAGACGTGCAGGTGATCATAGATGGCTTTTCTGCTATGGGATTCCCAAACAGCGGCGGGGCTATTGATGGGACACACATCCCTATCCTGGGACCGGACCACCAGGGCAGCCAGTACATTAACCGTAAGGGCTATTTTTCTATGGTGCTGCAAGCACTAGTGGACCATAAAGGACGTTTTACCAACATCAGCGTCGGATGGCCGGGCAAGGTTCATGACACTCGTGTTTTCAAAAACTCTGGTCTGTTTAGACGGCTGCAGGAGGGTATTTACTTCCCGGACCGCAAAATAAGTGTTGGGGATGTGGAGATGCCTATAGTGATCCTCGGGGACCCAGCCTAACCGCTAATGCCCTGGCTCATGAAGCCATACACAGGAGCCCTGGACACTGAAAAGGAGCTCTTCAACTACCGGCTGAGCAAGTGCAGAATGGTGGTGGAATGTGCTTTTGGGCGTCTCAAAGGGAGATGGAGAAGCTTACTTACTCGCTCCGATCTCAGCCAAACAAATATCCCCATTGTGATTGCAGCGTGCTGTGTGCTCCACAATCTCTGTGAGAGCAAGGGGGAGACGTTTATGGCGAGGTGGGAGGTTGAGGCAAATCGCCTGGCTGCTGATTACGCACAGCCGGACACCCGGGCGATTAGAAGATCCCAGCGGGACGCGCTGCGCATCCAGGAAGCTTTGAAAGCTAGCTTCCAGACTGACCAGGGTAACCAGTGACTGTTACGCTTGTTTAAACAGAAGCTGAACCTGCCCCCGTTTCTTTACCCAGTTAATGTTGCCTATCCTCTCCAATTACCAACCCTCTTCCCCCCTTCATTCATCGCTTTAAAAGTATAATAAAGGAAACATTGTTTATTAAAACCGTCTTCTTTATTAATGATTTCTCGGTTAAGGGTTTAACCTGGGACGCCAACTGCGGTTGGGGAGCGGGTAGAGTGATGGAAAGGATGCTTCCAAACTCGGGGAATGACAGGCTCCTGCTCCCAGAGCAGTCCGCAGTGGTGGACTGCTTGTTTCAACGGAGCCTGCAACCCCTCCTGTTCGCAACTCTGTGAGGGGTGGCCTGTGTGACGTTTTGGCCGTGGATTGCGGCCACAGATCCCCTGCTGCGTGGATCTGTCATGCAGGCTATTGCCGGCCGCAAAAGATCTGCAGCCACCTCCCCCACCAGAAAGTCACAGAGCCCCCCCCCATAGAGAACATGAAAACCCCCTCCCAGAATGACAAGTGTGCCTAGTGAATGCAATGTGAGTGTGACTTTCTGTTGAACCTTTCCCCCTGTCTCTATCCTGGTACAGGCGCCTGTCGTCTCAAATTACAAACCTCCTTACCCCCTCCCCCCAAATCAAACCATCCTGTGAAAGAAAGTCAAGGAAACAGCACTTTACAGAACAAAAATTTTTATTAAGGGGAGCATAGTTTTGAGATGAAACTTGGACGGGGACTGGGGTGGGGTGCGGTTGGAGGGAAGGAAAGGACCCATCTAAATTTTTGGGAATGAGAGCCTTCTGCTACGGGAGCAGTCCGCAGGGGTGGAGTGATTATTTCCACGGCTCCCTCATTAGTCCCAGCAGCGTTTGAGTCGCCTGCTGGTCTTCCTGCCTCCTCGCGAGCTTCAGCCCTCTGCTCCCATTCGCTGACTGCTCGCTCGGACCTTGAGACGTCCTCTCTCCGCTGTGCCGCCTCATTTCGGGAACAGACCATCAGTTTGGAAAACATGTCATCCCGGGTTCTTTTTTTGCACTGCCTGATCAGCGCAAGCCTCTGGGAGGGTGATCCACGGGTAGGGCGGGAGACACTCGCAGCTGTGGGATGGGAGAAAGGGAGTGAATTCCTCAGAAAGATACATTTTCCCGAACAATGCCTATACTCTTTCCCTGTGAATAAGACCATGCACACTACCTATCACATGTGCACTCAGTACAAGGTCGAATATTATGTCTTTATACTGAGTGCCTGGGGTCCTGGTGTACAGATCACACAAGCGGGGCTGGACACTGGAAATCGGCTCTCTGGAGACCATGGTAAGCCGTTGCCTTTGGACTGCTGAGAGCTTACTTCACAGCGGTGCTGTACTCCCATGTTTCAAGCACAGTTCCTAGCAGTGGCCAGTTCCTGCTGCTGCCAAAACCGCTCATCTACAACAGCTCGCCTACCCGCCACCCCCTCAACGCGCGGCCGTTCCCGGAAAATGTCCCTGCCCGTGAACCGCTCTGTTTGAACGGCTTGCCTACCCTTTCCCCCCCTCCGCGTGGCCGGTCCCGGGAAATGTACGTGCCCGCGAACCGCTCTGTTTGAACGGCTCGCCTACCCTTTCCCCCCCTCCGCGTGGCCGGTCCCGGGAACTCTCCCTGCCTGCACACCGCTAAGCTTCAACGGTTAGCCTCCCAGCTCCCGCCCCCCCGCGTGGCTGGAAACTGCCGGGTGTCGGTCTTTAAAGGAAAAATCAAGAAGTCACTATACTAAAAAAACCACTAATTCAAACCAGGGCACCATGACTGATATCACTCTGATGAGGATTACGGAGACAGACAAAGACCGTATGCTGCGTGAATGCTAGCAAACCCCGGGGCCGTATGCCGCCATGCTATGCAAGGCAATGATACCAGAGTATCTGCAGCTTGCATGGCGCGGAAAAGTATCCTACCATGGAGGAGACAATAAGGCCGCTCCCCTTGGGAACCTGATGCAAAAGCTTTCACTGTACCTCCAGGAGAGCTTCGCGGAGATCTCCAATGGGGATTTCTCCTCTATCCCCATACATATTGACAGACTTTTCAAGTAGTTGCACTGGAAACGACTCAAAACTAAAGCGCCTATGGCAAATTAAGCGATAAAAACACATTGCTAACACACCATGCCTATGCTATTCCAAATAAATGTTTAAAACACTGACCTGCTGATCCTTCGCCTGGTTCCTGGTCCGGGATGCTGCCTTGGGAGGGTTCGTAGGGGATCTCAGTGAGGGTGATGAACAGATCCTGGCTGTCGGGGAAATCAGCAGTGAAAGCGCTGTCGACTGCCTCGTCCTCCTCCTCCTCTCCTTCCTCTTCTTCACCGTCCGCAAAAACCTCAGACGACGTGGCCGTAGATAAGACCCCGTCGTCGGAGTCCACGGACACTGGTGGTGTAGTGGTGGCAGCACCACTGAGCATAGCATGCAGTGCCTCGTAAAAATGGCATGTGTGTGGCTGCGATCCGGAGCGTCCGTTGGACTCTTTGGTCTTCTGGTACTCCTGTCGCAGCTCCTTGATTTTCACGCGGCACTGCGTTGCATCCCAGATGTATCCTCTCTCCGACATTGCCTTGGATATTTTCTCATAAATTTTCGCATTCCGCCTTTTGGATCGCAGCTCCGAAAGCACGGACTCATCGCCCCACACAGCGATCAGGTCCAAGACTTCCCGATCAGTGCAAGCTGGTGCTCTCTTCCTAGTCTGCGATGGCATGGTCACCACGGCTGCAGAGCTCTGCATCGTTGCCAGTGCTGCTGAGCTCGCCACGATGTCCAAACAGGAAATGAGATTCAAACTGGCCAGACAGGAAAAGGAATTCAAATTTTCCCGGGGCTTTTCCTGAGTGGCAGGTCAGAGCATCCGAGCTCGGATTGCTGTCCAGAGCATCCACTGAGTGGTGCACTGTGAGATAGCTCCCGGAGCTATTAGCGTCGAATTCCGTCCGCAGTAACACGAATTCGACATGGCCATGTCGAATTTAGCGCTTCTCCCCTCATCGGGGATGAGTACAGAAATTGAATTAAAGAGCCATTTATGTCGAAATAAATAGCTTCATAATGTGGACGGGTGCAGGGTAAAATCGAGTTAACGCTGCTGAATGCAACATAAAGTCCTAGTGTAGACCAGGCCTAAGTATAAGACAAGAGGAAACCGACAGATATAGAAAGACAGGGGAGTACAAGAAAACAATGAAACAATATTGGTTAACATGATAGTCTATGATCTCAGCACACCAGCAGCCTAGCTGTGATCAAGATTTTATAGGCCTCACAGGAAAGGAGAGTTTTAAGGATGGTTTTGAAGGAGAATAATGAGTTAGTATTAAGTGTGTTCTAGCACACATAGGCACTGACTCCGTGGGTGCTCTGGGGCTGGAGCACCCACGGGGAAAAATCGGTGCGTGCTCTGCACCCACCAGCAGCCAAGCTCCCCCCTCCTCACCCCCTTCTCCCCCCCCAGCGCGCCGCGTCCCCGCTCCTCCCTGTCCCTCCCAGCACTTCCCGCCACACACACCCCCCATCGCCTAACAGCTGTCTGGTGGCACTTAGGACTTTCTGGGAGGGAGGGGGAGGAGCGGGGACATGGCACGCTCAGGGGAGGTGGAGAAGAGGCAGGGCAGGGGCGGGGACTTGGGAGAAGGGGGTTGAATGAGGGTGGGGCTGGGGTGGGAAAAAGTGGGGTGGGGCAGGGACTTTGGGAAAAGGGTGGAATGGGGGTGGGGCGAGCGCGGTGCAGGGGTGGGTTCAGGGGCAGGTGGGATGTCGAGCACCCACTGGGCAGAGGGGAAGTCGGTTCCTATGCTAGCACAGACTGTGTGCACAATTCTTAGCCAATCACGTTTTTTTTTAATTCTTTCAATATTAAGAATTAATTTAAAGTAAGAAGTTCACTATAAATGGGATTTATATTTTAAATAAGTACAGAAGGATAGGCCTCTAGACCTAGAAAATTGCCAGACCAAACGTAGGAGCCTCCCCCATGGAGGAATTCTTCCACTGACCTAGCGGTGTTTACACTTGGGCTTATGTTGGCTAACTGCATCTCTCTGGAGGGGGCAGTGTGTGAATTTTTCACAGTTCTGAGTGTGGTAGCTAGGTTGATCTAAGTCAGGGGTAGGCAACCTATGGCATGCGTGCCAAACGCGGCACGCGAGCTGGTTTTCAGTGGCAGTCACACTGCCCGGGTCTGGCCACTGGTCTGGGGGGGCTCTGCATTTTAATTTAATTTTAAATGAAGCTTCTTAAACATTTTAAAAACTGTATTTACTTTACATACAACAATAGTTTAGTTATATATTAAAGACTTATAGAAAGAGACCTTCTAAAAATGTTAAAATGTATTACTGGCATGCGAAACCTTAAATTAGAGTGAATACATGAAGACTCAGCACACCGCTTCTGAAAGTTTGCCGACCCCGATCTAAGTTTTAGGTGTAAACCAAGCCAAGATGTGATTAGAGTTCCACTTAGTCATCAGCATTAGAGTCCTGGTTTTCTCAGCAAAGGACACCGAATACTCTCTTTCATTCAAGTCAACAAGTGGGTTGACTCTCTTTACAGGGCAAAAATTAGAACCAACAAATAAGAAAAAATCCTTTTAATGAATCTTAATACTTGATGAATCCTCAGCTTAACAGTTAAGAAGGATTTATAAGTCATTGTAGTTTATGAAATTTTCAGAATTTTCATTTTTGTCCTTACGTGCTTGTTACCCCCAAATATCTCCATATTCACCTGCAGAGATTCCAGTTTTTCCCATATGTCTCTACATATTGTTTTAACTGTAAACAACAACAACAACAACAACAAAAAACTAAAATGTGCCTATTGGAGCTTTTAGGTGACTTCAGTTCTCCAGTCCCGCTAGTTTTCCTGAGTGTTACCACACAGGTTTCATTTTATTAAGAGTACTGGGAAATTGGTAATGAGTTTCTTCCATCCTTTAACTGACAAATATAAAAGGCTACACTTTTTAAAACTGCAGATCCAGAGGTCATGCACATTTGCATATTTATATTTGCATGCACAGTTCATGTAACTGTGTTTGAAAACCAACTTCAGCAAATTGCAATGTACATTAGCTCAGGTGATGATTTGTATGCACAATTGTAGAAGTTGCTTGCAAAAATGTAGGTGCACAAACAGATGCGCATTTTAGTATGTCCTAATGGGACATCTATTGGTTTTTTCAAGTTCTACCCAGAGTGGCCAGAGACACCTCCTCCTCCTCCTTTATAACAAAGGCTATATTTGCCTTTCAATCCTTTTTACATGCTGAAGTGGCTTCTCCTGTTATCTCCAATAGTCTCAGTTGTATTTGGGACCTTATGCCAGGCATAACCAGGGTGAGCATCCACAGGTTGGTATAGGAATCTGATATGGTTGAGTCTACCGAAGTATGTCCTTTGTCAGTATTCTCACTTCTCACTGACATGCTGTTTCCATGAATAACTGTGACCATAGGCGCCGACTCCATGGGTGCTCCGGGGCTGGAGCACGCACGGGGGAAAATTGTTGGGTGCTCAGCACCCACTGGCAGCTCCCCGCCAGCCACCACCCCCGCCCCCGCCGCCGCGCGCCCAACTCACCTCTCCGCCTCCCGAGGCTCTGCCGAACGCTATGCGGCAGCGGCCAGCCGCTTTTCTTGGCTCCCTCCAGCTGGTCGGCGGCACCTTGGGGGAGGGGTATGGTGAGGAGGCGGAGATGGAGCCAGGCCCTCTGTCTCTGCCTCCTCCCCATACCCCTCCCCCGAGGCGCCGCCGACCAGCTGGAGAGAGCCAGGAAAAGCGGCTGCCGCATAGCGTTCGGCGGAGCCTTGGAGAGGTGAGCTGGGCGCGGGGCGGGGCTGGCGGGGAGCTGCTGGGCCCGGTGGGTGCTCTGCTGTTTCTCTCTCCCCTCCCCCCCAGCTTGCAAGCCGGGGGGGGGTGCAGCGGGCCCGGGGGAGAAGGCGGGGGCGGGGGCACAAGCACCTACCGGCGCCGATGAAAGTTCGCGCCTATGACTGTGACAACACCTCCAGCATCCCTAAAAACAACTCTTGCACCTAGGTTTTGCCCTTAGATGTAACTGTTTAACTGACATCAACAGAAGCT
Organism: Macrochelys suwanniensis; assembly: GCA_033296515.1. Taxonomy (NCBI): domain Eukaryota; kingdom Metazoa; phylum Chordata; order Testudines; family Chelydridae; genus Macrochelys; species Macrochelys suwanniensis. The sequence continues at coordinate 114,865,991 of CM065778.1, read as the reverse complement.
ATGCACGTGTGCATCAAAGGTGGCATTTGACCCTTTTATGGAAAGACATTCTACTCCAGTCTATTGGCCCACATGGACTTATGCTGATTTACAGCAGCTGAGGATCAGACTCCTGTAGTATCTTAACAACAAATCTTCTCAGTTAGCTATCTTGGGTCTCTTGTCACATTTCTGTTTCCTTAAGAAGAAATGAATAAGTTGGAAGTAGAATATGTGCCATCTAGAGACCTTCATGGTAAATAGGTATCTTGTACTCACTATCATCGTAAAAGAGATGCAGATAGCACAGACATTACTGATATCTGTTTACTGTGGAATTTTGCACATTTTTCTTTCTGGATTATATTTTTAATCAAGACAGACTTGCCTGTGTAAGAAAGTTAATTTCCCCCTGAGAAGTATATGCAGAAGAGTGGAGAACAGTTTGATGCATTTGTAAATTCATGAACTTTATGCTGATAAATTCATCATCTTACTTTCCTGTTCCAAAATGCAGCATGTGAAAATCTAGAGGGGGTTAATTGGGAATGATGGGAGTATTGCAGTGAAGTCTTAGATTCTCACCTCTTAAAATGCTAATATTATTTTCGTTCCTTGGCAGGATTTGAAGACAGTGCTCTCCTTTCCCCAGTACCCAGGGGAGTTCCTGCACCCTGTGGTATATGCATGTACTGCAGTCATGTTATTATGCCTGTTTGCATCCATTATCACTTACATTGTGCATCACAGGTAAGAATTCAATACAGAAGCAAACATACATTCATGTTAGAGTGGTCAGCATTAAACTGAAGCAGTCCTTATTTGTCTTTTCTTTGTACAAAGATAAAACGCTTACATGGTTTAAATGGTTTAGTTACTTCTAGATACTAAAATGTATTGTATAACGTAGTCAAAAAAAGAATGGAAAATGGTGCTTCATAAGTAAAAATGTATACAAAGTCAAATAATCTGTTTTGTTTATACTAAACCAGGGGTTCTCAAACTGGGGGTCAGGACCCCTCAGGGGGTCGCGAGGTTATTACATGGGGGGTCGCGAGCTGTCAGCCTCCACCCCAAACCCCGCTTTGCCTCCAGCATTTATAATGGTGTTAAATATATAAACAAGTGTTTTTAATTGATAGGGGGAGGGTCGCACTCAGAGGCTTGCTATGTGAAAGGGGTCACCAGTACAGTAGTTTGAGAACCACTGTACTAAGCTCTGTGAGAGAAAAGGGAAATTGAACTTTGCCCTCAAAAACATTTATAGTGAATCTTTCTACATGTGACAACACATACCAAAACAAGCTCTTCTAACCAGTAACTTATGGGTAATATGTCCTTCTTGACTCCATTTGGAAAAATTATCCATTCAAATATTGGTTTCACGCAGAAACAAAATTTAAGGACTAGAAAACTAGAAATCCATAAAATATTATGATGGGCTTGTTCCCAATCTGTAGCTTCCCCTAAAAAGAAGCAGATGTGTGACTAGAGATGGCCTTATATTGTTCCTAAAATTTCTTATATTCTTTATAATTTGACACTGCAATATAAAGCTCTGTGATATAAGGCCACCTTTGATATCAGACTACTGGATGCTAGCTTCCAGTTCCACGACAGCCCCTTGGAAAGATACAGTAATTGTATTGGAATCAGATAACCTTTTTACAAAGGGATTGATAAATATCTTATAAGAATGGTGTTTTCTTGCTTTTAAATCTGTTTGGTTTTAGAAATTTTGTGATTTCATTTATATGAATGAGATTTTTAAGTGTGTGTGTGTGTGTGTGTGTGTGTGTGTGTGTACATACATAGTAGTTAAGTCATTAGCTACTTAAAAGAGCAGGAATGTATTTTACTGGATAAGCTGATAAACATTAATTAAGAATGTATTTAATGTAATGAATTTTGATCTTCAACTTATATGTAATCATTCAGAGTTGTCATAGTTAGACTATTGCATATTTGACATCTGGCAGAAAACCTTATAAATACATATATCACTCTTCATTATGGGCCTGTTTAAAAAGCCCATAGAAGTCAGTAAAAAACAATTTTAAAACCTCCTATTGACATCAACGGGCTTTAAAATAGACCCTCTATGCTGCAGGTAGTCTAGTAGTCAAGAATCTGAGGGCTAGTCTACACTTACCGGCTGGATCGGAGGCGTCGGATCGATCTTCAGGGTTTGATTTATCGCGTCTTGTCTAGACACGATAAATCGAACCAGGAAGTGCTCCCCCGTCGATGCTGGTAATCCAGCTCACCGCGAGGAATAAGCGCTGTCGACGGGGGAGCCTGCGCGCCGCGTGTGGACCACAGGTAAGTTCGAACTAAGAGACTTCAGCTACGTTATTAACGTAGCTGAAGTTGCATATCTTAGTTCGACGGGGGGGTTAGTGTAGACCAGCCCTGAGAGTTTGAAATCTATATGTCAAATATATTTTTTGAAAAAATATAAGAATGCATTTTAAGATTTTTATAATAAAGATGTGAATTGAAAAAATATGTTAATTTTAAACAGCACAATCCGAATCAGTAGAAAAGGATGGCACATGCTTCTCAACTTCTGTTTCCATACTGCTCTTACTTTTGCTGTCTTTGCTGGTGGAATCAATCGCATAAAATACCCAATTATATGTCAAGCCGTAAGTACCTTTGTTACCTTATTTTAAAAAGAAAAGAGCCCCTGAAATTATACATGTTGACTTAATACTGATGGTGTTCTCTCTTATCAAAGATTCTATATTTTGTCAGACATACATACCAGAATTAGTAATCACTATGAGGATTGTGGCTAATGTGCAGCAGTGGGAGTCAGGAACTCTGGATTATATTTCCATCTGTGCCACTGAGTTGCTGTGTGAATTTGGGCAAATATATTAACTTCTCCGTGCCTCAGTTTCCCTATCCAAAACCAAAATGGAGTTAATACTAATTCTCTTCTTTACCGGAGTGTTGGGGGATATGATTTATTCATGTTTGTAATGCCCTTTGAGATCTTCAGATTAGAGGGACAAAGTTAGAAGTATTACTATTGTGGTTGCTTACCATGAGAATATCATACTAACCTACCTGTTTCAGCTTTGTAATGTAGGCCCTTTATGCCCACTGTGTAATCACTGAATATATTTTAGCAACTTAATGTTTATAATATAATGATGTCTTTTAAGTTCAGCGCAGGCTTTGGAGGCAATGCTCATATTTCTATTTGTCCCCGAAAAAGGGCTTGTGTGTTAGGGAGCCTCACTGAGCTTCCTGGTATGCAGATGTGGGTGTTGTATGGGCTGCACGATCCCCACCTCCTCCTCATGTGAAACCTCTTATATGGGGAGCGACAAAGGGTCCTGTAGCACCTTATAGACTAACAGAGGTATTGAAGCATAAGCTTTCGTGGGTGAATACCCAGTCTCTGTGCTCTCCTGGATACAGGGAATGAGATTGTGATTGGTCCTTTGGCAGGAGAGGAAGGGAAGAAGGCTGCTTCAGGCCTCCCCTCTCAGCAAAACCTCACAAAGACCAGTTAAAATCCAGCCTTGTATTTCTAATATTTTTTTCTGAAATTCTTTACAACAGATGCCCCTGTTCTCATGAATGATATTGTTGCTGACCTTTGCTAAAGAATTTCATTAAGCAAAAATATCTGTGAATGCAACACTCAGCTTTTACCTAATGGTATTAGCACTGAGCCCTCTAATATGAGATGTGTATTCTCCTTTACTTAAACCCAGCCCGTTGAAAATGAATGTGTGGATGATCTCTTTCTATTACTCATGATGGAACTGAGTCTGCACAGTCTAGCCACAGTACTAATATATTAGAAGTTCTGTTCTAACATTTAATTCAAAAGTGAGCAGAGCTTCATGGGTTTTTAGCGGTCAAGAGGATAAAAAAACATCACCAGTAATAAATCTTACTTGAGAACAGTGACCTAACGTGCCTGCTTGCCTTTTTTAGCTAATTTATAAATTATTCTTTGCCCACTCTTTTAATTAAAAAAATATTTCTTCGTTCATGAATTATAATATTTCTGCTACTAACAAGGAGAATCAAAAAGTGTTGCAATTGTTCTTCTCATGACTGCTCAGCAGGCTTACTAAAAATAGCAGCACGTTAAACTGCCCCTCTGTATTTCCTAATAAAATTTTACTTTATAAATAAATTCTAATTGAGATGCAATCTCTTGGTTAGAATAGTGACCCAGGGAAGGAATAGACAGTAAGTTACACATCTTCCTTTGAATTATTCCTGTCTGAGGAAAGCAAACAAGACACAACATTCTCCCCATTTTTATAATGGATTCAATGTCACTGCGTGGTTGTAAATAAAGGCAGTATTTGGCCCATAGTTAATACAGTTAGTGCTTAATGTATTTTGAGGTTTTTAAATATAATCCAATTAAAAATGGTAAAATATTTAGGATCTGTGTAATATATCAATGAGGATTTGCAAGACTGTTCTTGCTAAAGTAATACTTTCTACTTACATAATACGTTCATTGAAAGATGTCAAAGCCCTTTATGAACAGAAATAACCTCAGAACACTCAAGTGAGTTTGTTACTACTATATCCATTGCACAGGTGGATTAACCAAGGCACAGAGAGGTTAAATGAAAGTCACATTACAAGGCCACAAGGAGAATCCAGAAATTGACTCACGTTCTCTTGTTCTAATCACAAGACAACAGTTCCATGCTAGAATTCTCCTGTTCTTCACAACTTAAAATGCTAACACTGTTTGAATCATGTCCTTTACATTTTATACATTTAGATATTTTTAATATGAGTACAGGAATTTATATAATACAGCTCCCGTAACCAATTTTAGGAATTCTGTTTTTAATTTTCTGTAACCTGTTCTGAAAGTTGAACATTTACATTTGTATGACTTTCAACAGACAGCACCTATAATTATTATAAGCTTCTCTGATGCAATAAACACTTAGTTGTAGAATACGCCTTACATGACATTATTTTATACGACATGGTTGTCTATTTCATTATTCTGAGATAAATCTCTCTTAATATCTAGCCAATTGCATGGTAATTAATCTCTAAATTCTAGCAAATCTAAATGTCATTTACAATTTTTTTTATCTGTAGTTTGAAAGTTTATAGGACAGCCATGGCCATGTAATTACATGGTCACAAATGACCATCTGTTGTTACAATTTTTGCCTGGTTATTTACCTCAGATTGCACAGTAAAAATGATAATGAAAAATAGATTTTGTTAAATGAGTTATTAATAATTCTGTTATGAGTAATACATAACATGAGTACAGGGGACAGGACTAAATGACCTCTCGAGGTCCCTTCCAGTCCTATGATTCTATGATAAACTACAGGAATTTTTTCATAAAATGCAGTGCATATGGTAGTTATTTCCTCTCATGGTATTAGGCCAAATCCTGAGCCATTGTAAAGCACAGTCACACTGTGCAGCTAGAGAAATCTAAACAGGTCCTGAGACCCCACACACATGCCCCCCAAGGCACCTGCATTAGGGTTACTCACCGATATAAGACCATGCCCTGTCTATGGACAGTGTCAGCACCGTACTCCACCTAGGGTCCAGGGATGACACAAAGCTCACTGAGCATGCATGCTGCTTCTCTGATTCCCTGAGAGGAGCTGATTGACAGCAGGGGAGATCGAATGGACTGAACAACCCATGAAGGGGATTTTTCAGCTGATACCACAGGCTGAACATACTGTCCATTCGCAGCCCTAGTTTCACACCACCACCCTTACTAACCTCCTTGCCTGCCAACATACACATGTAAAAAAGTCATACAGAGCCCCCAGTCCTGGTACCTGTCTCCTCTTGTGACAGCAGGGTATTATTGCTGCAGCAGCGTTGAAGTAACCTGTAAGGGGCCAGCTCTGGAAGGAAGGGGGACTTGCAGATGGTTTCTCAGGGTGTCTGGGAGCTCATTTATATGATGATACCCAATAGCCTCTCAAGCAGCTCCACACAAGGCCCTCTGGAGTGGGTGCACACAATGAGTACAGCCATCTCAAAATCAGTCAGTCCAGGGCAAAACCTGTTTAAATAGCCATATTTGGCTCTGGTGTCCCTCAGGTCAGGACTGTGTAAGCAGGAATGAGGATTCGTTGATCCTTTTTTAAAATTCTTGCAAGCACAACTGGACCTGGGCAGAAAGAAAAGAACACGGGTACAGAACTATCTGATCTTCTTTCAGATAGGATGTATCTGAAGAGGATGTTAACATAACATTGCTTGTTAATCATACATTTTGTAAAGATGCTGTTTCAAATGATTTATCTCAAAGAAGCATTAAAACAAGTTAACATATATTCCGTAGGGGATACAGTTACAGTACCTTCAGTATCTCTCCCTGCTTTACAAATGCAAACATAAATGCATCCCTGGAACAAAGCAAAGGACAGAGGGAAGTCTGCACTGTTGTTTTATAGTGCAGGGCTTGGTAGAAAATTCCAAATGCAGCCTTTTCTGATGGAGAAAACCTGGAGTCATTGCTCTGAGTGTTGTGGAGTGAATCTTCTAGCTTTCTCACCATACTCAGCGCCACACCCCCAGCACTTTCTTTTGCACATGACATAACCTCATTACAACTCTTTCACCTAAGTGAGATAATAAAGTGAATTCCCTTAATGCGCTACCTCATTAGCCAACAGGTGTCTTTGCAGAATATTTGAGTTTAACCATTGCTCTACCCCAGAATTAAGTGTCTCACAATGATCCCAGTTTAGGGAGAAAGAGTTAATGATATGAACAAGGGCTGTTTTCTTCACTAGGCCCAGTGGCGTACCCAGGTTTAGAGCACAAGGGGAGCGGAGCTAAAAAGAGGTGCCGGGAGCAAAAAAAATGCTCCACTCTGGCTGCAGCATAGGAGCAAAAGGCATCGGGAGCAAAAAAAAGGCACCAGGAGCAAAAAAAAAAACCAAAAACCTTCGCTCTGGCTGCAACGTAGGCGCAAAAGAGCACAAAAAAGGCACCGCTTCTGCTCAGTGGGGGAGCGGCCGCTCCCCCTGCTCCCCCCCGGCTACGCTACTGACTAGGCCACTAATGCAGGTTTTTATATCCTTGAATGTCAAGTAGTTGAACTAAAGAAAAACAATTACTTCCCTCTATGGTACAGTATTTATTTTAATCTGAATTCCAAATGTCAAAAAATTCCTTTCAGACATGAAAATCCCATTCAAATAGTTTCCCTCATTTTGCTACCTATTAGATGCTCATTATTTGTTATTTGTAAAGAGAGGAAGGATGGTCCACTGATTAGAGTGCTGGCCTGGAACTTGAGAGATCTGAATTCAGCATTCTAATCTACCCCGGTCTTGCTGTGTATCTTGAGAATGTTTCTCTGACCCTGATCCACAAATGGATTTAAGCATTGCAACGTTATGCATAACTTTTAGGCACCTAGAAAATCATAGCCTGAGTTGGGCACCTAGGTTCCCTATGCAATGAGTGGGGAGAGACAGGCACCTTAAAATGCAATCCACAATGCCAGCATGCTAGGTGGGGAGCCCCCTAAAATAGCCAGAGAGAGATGCAGGTCATCGGATGAGATGGGTGTGTCCTAACCCCATCCCCTCTGAGATATGTGCTTAAATCCAGGCAGCAGGGAATCGCCTATCTCTGCCAGTGATCTGTTTCTCAGGGGTGTGTTTTAGGCTATAGAGTCATTCTCACTCTTTCTCTGGCCCAATTAATATTTAATTATTCAATTATTTAATTGAAGTGGAACAATTTCAGTAGAAAAGATTGAAAGAGAGAGACCCACATCAGTATATCCCATAGTCCAGTGGTAAGAGCACTCACCTGGGAGGTGACAGATCCATCTTCAAATCCCTGTTCCTTATCAGTCAGAGTGGGGACTTGAACCCATGATCTCCCACATCCTGGGTGAGTGCTCTACGCATTAGTCTAAAGGTTATAAGGAAGGGCTCTCCCCCAACCCTGTTTCGGGTAGATCTAGGTAGCCTCTGAGGCTGCCTATTGGATTGGACTCCACATCTTTAGTCAGAGGAGTGCCGCTCTTCCCCCAGTTATTGAGCACACTAGAACTTAGGCAGGATATAAGCATCTGGGCACCCAGAAATGAAGCAGTAGTGCTCTTGCCCAGAGGCAGTAACACAGATGCTTAGGGAATTTGTAATGCAAAAACATAGGCACCAAGTGAATGTAGGTGCCTACAGGGTGAGGCAGCAGCCAAGTGGACGTTTTGGGGATCATTGGGGGTTATATACCCAAATACCTTTGTAGATCTGGGCCTCTGGGCTTAAGTTTACCATCTGTAAAATGAGGATAATAGTTCTTCCCTACCTTGCAGCGGTGTTTGGAGAGTAATTACATTACAGATTGGAAAGCACTCCGCTACTATGGTGATGGCGACCATATAAGTACCGAAAATAGATTAATCAACTCCTTCATTTCACTGAAATCAATTCCCCAGCTCTCCAGGGCTTCAGGGAGTATGTGTAGCCACAACCAAATAGAAGCAAGTGAATTAAAGGCAATCGTCTCCAGAACATGTCTGCCATTTTAAAAAAGAAAAATTGACAACAAGAAAGAAATGTAAGTTAAGGCTGTCCAAGGGAGCATTAGGCACATGTATCGTATAGGTTTACCCAAGTATTTGTTCTGGTAATCAGTGAGACTAGTCATTACTATAGCAACTGTAACATCACATGGTTCTTAAGCTACCTCTAAGACACTGAACAACTTTTTAAAGGAGGACATAAATACAACTTCTTCTCAAAATTTTTGCTTTTAAAAAGTGTAATAAGCTTTTCAGTTAAACAATGTATGTTCCATTGATACAGTTCCAAGAACACAAAAACCTTGAAAAAACTGAGACCATGCAATAATTATGGAAAAATGAGGATTTTTGCTTTAGCGATTGCAGTTATTAGACAACATAAGAAATGTTGGCTATAACATATGTAGACGGTCCTGGCTGGTCTCCCTGTAGCTTTCGGTGAAAACACACACAGGCCTGTCAGCACAAAACTCTTGTAATAAAACATCACTACTCTAATATCCCCAATTTTCATTGTATTTAAACTACTTAATTTTTAATCTATTTGTTTGTTTGGATTTTTATATGGCGTCTGTCCATGTGTCCTGGGCCCAAATCCAATAACACAATATACACAAATAAACCCAAACCCCACTCAGCACCTTAAACATGTTATCCATTAGGACTTTCGGTACCCACCACGTACATTTGAACTCCCATATTCTGGATCTGGATCTGAGTGAGGGTATCCTTACAAACACTTGACATATTCCAAAACGAGGTGTGACAAACACGTCTGTTCTATTGAATACATATTTCACATGAAAATAATCTGTCCTCTAATCCAGTGTTTATGGAGTGAAGTAAAGCACAAACAGACAATCAGGCTAGATTATGACAATAGTACCTTCTGGCTTTAGAATCTATGAAGAAAAACTGCATTGTTGCACTCTGACTTGAATATAGAAGCCGAATGCATTCACCCAATCTGCACTGACCATATTTTATGAATGCCTGCATATATGTCTGGCTAAATAAGAAGTCTGGAGCCACCATCATCCTTCAAATTTACCAGCCATTCAGGGCCTGAAAACATGTTCTCTATTAAAGGCAGGAAATACCAATAGGTTTTTTAATAGGCTTAGTATTTAAAAGGTTGCACAATAGCTAATAGTATTTATAGTCTCTCTTCCTTGTTAGCATGTTTTATCTGATGTTACTGAAGGGACTAATCTCTGAAAGTTGGGCATTGTATAAAGAAAAGTCATGTGGGTAGGGAGTGACACAGAAATTCTATTCTGGCTCCTTTTCTCTTGCTTCTTTGATAGTGCAGTGAAATGGTTGCTATTAATATTTTATTGTACTCTTTTATTAGGATCCACATTCATTTATATTGTTGGTCATATCTGTTGGTACATCAATAGGGAATGGAATTTTATCATCCCATATGTTGTCTGAACTTCACACATTTGTACATACTGACACCAGACTCATCCCTCATGCTCATGCATTTGTTAAACCCTTGATATATTTTCTGAATAATCATACAATGCACAGCCTCAGCCTGACACTGAAATAACTAGAACAATGTTATTAATTTAGTCCTTCGTATTTTTCTGATTCTTCCTTCTCATTCCCTCCCGCCTTGGATTCATACTAGTACTCACTGTATCCCTGCAAAACTCTTCTGCAAGCTGCACATGAAATAAACCCAGACAGCACTAGCCACTGAACTGGCAACATCTGCCAGGTGATGGTGCATAGATGTCTCATTCGCTTTTTTCTGCTTCTCTCACCTCAAGCGACAGCCACTGTGAAGTCCATACTCTCCCCTGTCTAATGTGTCAGACAAGCCCAGGAAAAAGAAAATAATTCTAACAGTCTTTATCTTGATTAATATTTGCTGTGCATATACATAAATATTATAATGTATTATTAAACCTAAACAAATTTCATGTTTTTCTCTTTCTAGCAATTATTTTGTTTCAACTAAAGCAAAAATGAAACTCTAGTTTAGATAAATCATTATAATAGATTTGTGTTAGCTTTATTCAGCAATTCTCTGTATTCCTTAAAAATTTATGGGCTTTCCAATTATAGCAATATTTTACTTGTCACAGCAAAATGTCAGGGTATTGCTTCAAAAGTAACCTCATTTTATATAATCAGATGGAGACTTAGCTAATATAATAAAGCATTGTAGATTGGATAAAATTTCAATTACTGTTTCCATAGTAATGAATAACAGTTACTAGCATAGTACAGATGTTAGCGTTGGTATTTTTGTTTTACTTTTAATGATATACACAGCACTTTATTGGAAAGATCAGGACAGCCACACTGTTAGGTTTGTACTTCCTTTTTCTTTTATTTCTGTACTAAGTACTGTTTTAAAAGATGCAAATCTTCTTCACCTACTTTTGGCTATGTAAAAAACTAAAATGGCCAGTTTTTTAAGACACCAAAAAAAAAATTTTCTTAGCATGCCTGAAATGCTGGGATCTTATCCTAACCTACTAATGGGTCATTTCGTCAGGTCATACATGGCTGTACCTAGCTGAGAGGGAAATAAGATATACTGCTTCTACAAAACTTACTGAAATTAATGCTGATAGTACAAATTCAGACAAAATGTTTGCCTTTTCATTGACCCCAGACTTTAAATTTGCATTATATGTAGCATAATTAGCAAAGCAGTGGCAGGTTCCATGCCAACAAAACTTAGAGAATCAAGCCAATCTTCCATAAGCTTAAATTTGCACATTCAGTAAGTAGCCACTAATGATGCTCTCAGAAAACACATTTTATGTGTTCTGATTTCATAACATCTTACTGGGTGTCTCAGATATTAGCAATTATAATTTAAACATTAGTTTAAGTAAGAGATGCCACCTGCTTTTTAAATCATTTTAATTCTCTTGCACTGATTAGAAGTAACCAGAGAGATGCAAAAATGTTGTTAAGGCAATCACAAATTCAGTTCATTTAAAATAAAATTATTCTGGTTTACTTGTGCATTTGTACAATAGGCTTATGTTACAAAGTATTTTTGTTTTACTGGCCATTTGCTGATTTCTGTAACTATCACCCTCTTGTTTTAGGTTGGCATAGTATTGCATTATTCAACCCTCTCCACTATGCTATGGATCGGAGTAACTGCAAGGAATATTTATAAGCAAGTCACAAAAAAAGCTCAGCCATGCCAAAATAGTGACCAACCTTCTTATCCAAAACAGCCATTGCTCAGGTATGGACTAATAACATTCAAGGTTGATTTTTTTTATCTGAATTCCTAAGATTTGTTAACAATTCTAAACTTTTAAATAGTCTGTTGCATTATTTGCTGTCATCTTCAGTTGTGAAAACCATAGGTAAGGCCACTGAAAACCTGAATCCCGCAGAGTACTACAGAAACATCAGTTAAATATGTGGAAAAATCTTCCACTTCGCAGCAGTGATTATGGCTAATTCCACTCAAAACACTGAAATGTATAGAAGTTATATACAGCTAGATTCTGATTCCCTCATTTATGCCAGATAGTACCTACCTCCCCAAGGGGTCCTGTTGATTTCCTATTGAGCCAAATACTGTGGCCCACTTGTGGAGTAAGATACTATTCAATGATCAGAAACTGGCCCATAATGACCTTCACTTTCCCCTCATGCCCACAAATCTTACTCATGCTCTTCCTCATTCCATAAAGATACTATGCCAGTCCTCCCGCCGCTCACCTCACCCCACACCAGAGATGATCTGTCACTACCTGAGAGATTGTCAAGATGCTCACTAGAGAAGACCATCTGGAAAGAATTCTTCTGAGTTTACAGCAGCTGTAATTTCAAAAGAATTCTCACCAAGGGGGCATAATTTCATAAGAACTCAGTCCAAAATAGTAAATTCTGTACAAAAACGCCTAGAACAGCATTTTTTACTGAGAACGTAAAATCTGTTATGTGGTCCTGATAAGCCGTGCTGTGTGAACCTGAGCCAGACTGTTGTTATATAGAAATATGCATTGTGCACATGTTCTGTAAAAAGATTTGTGTTTTATAATCCAGACCCCATTGAATGAAATCTTTATTACCGTCATTAGTTCTCTGCTTTTTAAAATATTTTCTTTCCAAAAATTAAATTGATTAACACTTACATAAAATTTGTCTGGTGGAAAGGAGAAGACTCACGCTGAAGGTTGGCTTTGTGTTAGGTATAAGCAAAGGGAAATGTTTTTGTTGAGAGTGAGTGCTAATCCGTGATTTACTATACCATTCTTCACAGATGTGAATTTCAGTAATTCAGTTATTTGCTCATGGCGAAATGAATAATTGTCAATTTTCAAGTACTGTGGTGAGGTTATTAAGGAAGAAAATTGTTTCAGGTTATACAGACCCAGTGTGTTATATGTTCTTCAAATTCAAATCCTGTTAGAGCTGGAAGAAAACAGACAATCAGGTTACTGAAAAGATTACTCTAATTAGAGCCCTTGTTGTGGCAATTGTATGGAGTTCCTCAGCCAGTGAAAATAAATAGTGGGTATTTTAAACTTTGTAATAGAAATTATAGGCCTACTTTTAGCTGTAAGAACACATGTAAATAATTGTTTAATAGCTAACTAAAATGATTTTACAGTTATGATGCTCTGAGTGAGAAAACTATGTCCTAGAGCAGGGGTAGGCAACCTATGGCATGGGTGCCAAAGGTGGCACGCTAGCTGATTTTCAGTGACACTCACACTACCTGGGTCCTGGCCACTGGTCTGGGGGGCTTTCCATTTTAATTTAATTTTAAGTGAAGCTTCCTAAACATTTAAAAAACCTTATTTACTTTACATACATACAATAGTTTAATTATATATTAAAGACTTATAGAAAGAGACTTTCTAAAAACTTTAAAATGTATTACTGGCACACGAAACCTTAAATTAGAGTGAATACATGAAGACTCGGCACACCACTTCTGAAAGGTTGCCGACCCTGTCCTAGAGATTCAACCACTGAAATGTCTGATGTGATTCCATAATGGCTAGTGCTAGTTTCAAAATAATGAAGGATCTATTTCATTTCATGTAGAAAATGGGCATATAATGTGGAAAATTAAAAAATCGTTTAATTCAGAGAATGCCCAAACTCAGAATTAGTAATTGTTGTTCTTTTGGAAAGATGCAGATAATTTCATGGTCATTTTAATTTGGTTATTTTCAATAAAGTTAATATCTAAAGTATTCTGTGTCATGTATCCATAATATTTCCATAACATCCATTTGGTAATGCTTAAATTGTTAGTATATCAATAAGAAACAGGTTTTAACCAGCTAATGTTAATTTTTTGGAACGGAAAACTGACATTGGCTGCTTTGTGTGTATAAAATATTTTCACATAAGTAAAGGATAATGAAATTTTTTCAGGACTGATTTTTTGTAAAAGCAAACAAACATATTACCTCAATTTTGGCACCCATAAATAATTGTGCTCACTTAAGAGAGGCTGAGTTGAGGCCCTTTTACTGTTACATATAAGGGCTGTCATTTGTAAAATGTATATAATATGACCTGCAAAGGCAATTAAAAAAACAGGAGGTAAATTACTATCAGTAATTTTATAGGTCTATTTTGGCTGGTGTATCTGCTTCTATCAAACATGTATATGAGTGCATATCGCATAAACTGCACAGTTTGCTGCTCTCCTACAAACTTTTCTTTCCTCAAAATGAATGTGTAGAATTGACTGGCTTCCCAGTTTGCATATGGATGTTTATAAACCTTCTTAATGTACTCTTGCTAAAGGAGACAAGGACATCTGTTGTGATTCACTGGAGGATTCTACTTCAGGAAATTAAACAATAACTCAGTAGAACAGCATTTACCAAATATTTACCAAGACATTAAAAAAAACCTAATGCATTTTTAAAAGGGCTTGATTCACCTTTTAAAGCAGTTGAAATAGTGGAAAATATTGAATAAATACCAAAGGGCCAAATTTTCAAGATGGAGACTCGACCTCTGTGTGTGAAAAGAAATTTGAGGTTACACATACAATTACTGAATTTATGTGTACAAATAATGAAGAGTCTATCTTGCCACTTGCATGTACATTTACCCATTTGGGCATGCAGTTTTATACACAATAGTGTACACAATTACGGGTATATATTTTTAGCCTAATTGTGCCATTTAAAAAAAAATTGACTCATAAATATACATTTGACCCAGAAAGACATGTTTATTAAATCCAACGATGTAAAAATCAGTGTAGACCTGTTGTGGTTTTAATCAAGTTTTTCTCTTGTCAGTTTTTCAGTAGGTGAGGCTTTGAGATTTTGCAATACCATCTTATTGCTTTTATTGTGACTTGAATTTTATAACTTTTTTCATTCTATTCTTTGTTAAAATGTGACTTGCAAAAAGGTTTCTGCTTTATCACTATAGCATTTGATAATTTTAAAGAATTAAAGTAAATGATAAATAGTATTTGATGTATTTCCTTGTAGGGTTTTTTTTAAAAAAGCACAGATTTCCTCTGCTTTTTGACTGAAGCTATGGGTGTTCAGTTGCCGAAAGAAATGCTGGCCATCTATAGATTATTTTCTTGATATGTATAGGTACAGTGACCAAAACTGAAATGCTTTAGGAGCTTAAAGGACATGCTTATAGAACTAGTACATTTTTACTGAAACTCACTCCTCGTTGGCAAAATTATTTTGACTATAGTGGCTTCTTTTCTGCATAGTTCAATGATTAAATAAAATGCAAGCTCTCATGCCAATAACCATTTAGTGAAAGAAACTCATTAACTCTTAAAATTCTTGCATTTTCCAAACTGCCCTTCAGATGAATGCTTTAGAATGCTTACAAGACATGTATTAAATGAATGCTTCACTGAATTTTGTGCAATTAAATTCTGACCATTAACACTGCAAAAATGAAGTTGTTGCTGTACATGTGTTTATATAAACATAGTTTGTGATGTGCTTCAGAGTAAATGAAACTATATAAATCTATTCGGTCTATGTATGGCATTTGTAAAGTGCCCACCACTGTCCTGAAACATAAGGAGTACTCAGCTGGCAGACTAAACACCAACTCTTTGTCCTCTTCTATTGGTTGGTTCTGGGCTTTGAAATTTGGCATCATCCCACTGTCAGGCATGGA
Source organism: Macrochelys suwanniensis (assembly GCA_033296515.1). Taxonomy (NCBI): domain Eukaryota; kingdom Metazoa; phylum Chordata; order Testudines; family Chelydridae; genus Macrochelys; species Macrochelys suwanniensis. Next base: position 114,850,354 of record CM065778.1, on the reverse strand, counting down.
TGGGATCAGGTTGCACACATGGTGCATACATGGGCTTCAAGTGTAGTCTCTTGGGACTGACAAGTTTAATTTGAACACTGCACAGTATATTTTAGAGAAACATAGGAGGAGTGGGGGGAAATTGATCATTAAACAGCTCTGTTAGAATTATTACATTGTGAATGAGAAGAATATTATTAGATTACTATAAACTGGGTTAGTGTATCTGGAAATATGGGTGTTAACCTGTATAATTATACTGACTTGGCAGACACATATTTATAAATGTATAGAAGGATTGTGTGGCTAGAGACTATTACTAAATTTGTGTCATGTTAGATTAAAATAGAACTAAAATAGGGGAGAGGAATAGCTCAGTGGTTTGAGCATTGGCCTGCTAAACCCAGGGTTGTGAGTTCAATCCTTGAGGGGGCCATTTAGGGATCTGGGGAAAAAATCTGTCAGGGGACAGTACTTGGTCCTGCTCGTGAAGGCAGGGGACTGGACTTGATGACCTTTCAAGGTTCTTCCAGTTCTATGAGATAGGCATATCTCCATATAAATAAAAAATCTTTGTAGTAAAAACGTGCCAAGCAAAGGTGATTGTGTTCCATTCAGCCTTGGTGAATTTTCTGTTTCATTATTCTACCCTGGCCCTGCTTGCAGTGTTCCCATAAGAACTGATAAAAAGAGCTTAAGTGTAAGCAACTAAGAACACTATTACAGTAGCACTTATAAATACAAATGTAAATAGTCCATGGAAATAGTATTTATATGTTTATAAGTACAAGTATAAGTTCAAGTACTTTAAACTCCTGTATTCCCTGCAATTATTTGGTCAATATATGGACTACTACCTAAATAATATAAGTACATAATGGAAAAGAAAGAAAAAGAGCAACAATTAAGTTTTATTCATATAGACGAATAAGCATGGAATAACAATGAGAAAAATCTCTAAATGTAAATAAACGCATAAATTTACTTTCCTGTATATAATATAAGAATATTACATAGAGCAGTGGTCCCCAGCATGGTGCCCGCAGGCGCCATGGCGCCCGCCGTCAGGGTCGGCACCAAGGAAGAGGAGAGGGGCATCCGCCGGAGAAGCGTTGCCACCAAAATGCCACCGAGAAGCGTCACTGCCCGCCACACTCTGATGAAGGGATCAATTTGCTCTTGGCCACAGAAAGGTTGGGGACCACTGACATACATATGTATGTATTATGAACAGCATATCATTCCATGAAGTGGGCATTTTTCTTCAATAACAGCATAATCTCAAACATATCCTGAAGATGGTTCCTTATTTTCAAAAGGATTTGTCCAGTACAACTGATACTCTTGCCCCAGGAGCAGACCTTGGCTCTTTGCTATTAAATTTGAGAAAAAGCATAGCAACTGTTGGATATCATTTCAGTTGATCCAGTTCATGCAATAGGTCATTGAGGAATTGCATCCCAAGAATTCTTAAGTCAGAGTTGGATGCAGATGCCCCCCTAATCATCAAAGCCATAGAAATTAGTGGCAGCTTTGGATATAGTAGCTCAATCTACAGGCTTCAATAAGGTGTCACAACAAACCAGATCTTTAAAAAAAAAAAAAAAAAAAAAGTTCCTCTTCAGTTATTCTCTTGTCCTGATTCTGCAGCCAATGCAATTTAAGAAATAGGTGTGACACAGGAATAACAACCAATGACTTAGTACGTTTGTTATTCAGCACTACATCAAAGGTCAAAATATGCCTGAACCATTCTCTAAGTCCCTCCTTCAAATTATCTACCAAGCAAGAACTGTATTTAGGAGAAAACATGTAAAGTCTGGATTTTAGCACAAACCCAGTAGGCAGAACCACACCATAGAAAGACTTTATGTTCTCCTCCTCCTGTAGTTTGTCAAGTGAAGTGGAAATTGGGGACATCATGTCCAGCTACTCACCTAGGATTCCAGCTCTGGGTTGGAGAATTTTGGCAGGTGGAGATGCTGCATCACAATTTAAATCCTATTACTCATGTCATAAATGTGGGGAAAGCAATCAAATTCTGAATTCCAACACGTAGAGGTAGGTTTGGGAATTGTTTTTCCAAGTGTCATTCACAGTCTCAGCAATCTTTAAACTTTGGTGTGCACTTACCTGCCACACTTCTGAAAAGACGCTTGTATTGAGAGTTTTTGGCAAGAGCCCTAGCAGCATCAGTAGTTCCTACCATGTTGAATGTGTATGGAAAAACAGGTCCTATATGGTGGCAAGTAAAATATACACTAACAGTCAGCAGTATTGCTTGACAAAACTTCATCAGTACTCAGGGCACGGCTACACTTGCAGATGTAGAGCGCTGTGAGTTAAACCAGCCCTCAGAGACCACAGCAGGGAAAGTGATGCAGTGTGTTCACACTGTCAGCTGCAAGTGCACTGGCGTGGCTACATTTGCGGCACTTGCAGTGGCATTGGGAGCGGTGTGTTATGGGCAGCTATCCCTCAGAGCACCTCTTCCCTTCCCATTCTGGCGCTGTGGCTTGTGGGAAGGGGGTTGGGGGTGCAGGGCATTCTAGGTCCTGTCCCAATGCCTCATGATGCATCGCTTCACATCCCAGCAACCCCTATGCTTCCATCCACATTTGGTGCCATCTTTCAACATTGTTTGTATTGCACGCTCTGTCTTCCCTTTTGGTCTGTGGGAATGGATCCGGAACTGCTGAGGAATATGCTGATGGGTCTCGCCAGCATGTCACGAATTGCAGTCGAGTTACTCCTTAAGCTACAAACTGACAGTGAGGAGTCCGAAAATGATGTCAACTCGCATAACACATACAACACGAGATTGCTTGTGGCATTCACGGACATGCTCGCCACAGTGGAACACCACTTTGGGGCTCAGGAAACAAGCACTGAGTAGTGGGATCACATTGTCATGCAAGTTTGAGATGACGAGCAGTGGCTGCACAACTTTTGGATGAGAAAAGCCACTTTCATGGGACTGTGTGAGGAGCTCGCCCCCACCCTGCGGCACAAGGACACGAGATTGAGAGCTGCCCTGACGGTGGTGAAGCGGGTGGCTATTGCAATCTGGAAACTGGCAACTCCAGACAGCTACTGATTGGTCGCTAACCAATTTGGAGTGGGAAAGTCAACCGTTGGAATAATGTTGATGCAAGTTTGCAGGGCCATTAATCACATCCTGCTCAGAAGAACTGTGACTCTGGGTAACGTGCGTGACATTGTGGCTGGCTTTGCACAAATGGGTTTCCCCAACTGCGGAGGGACAATAGATGGGACATATATTCCAATTTTGGCACTAGCCAACCTAGCCTCCAAGTACATAAATTGGAAGGGGGTATTTATTGTTTTCCAGGGGCTTGTGGATCACCGTGGGCGTTTCATTGACATTAACGCAGGCTGATCTGGAAAGGTACATGACGCACGCATCTTTTGGAACACAGGCCTGTTCAGGAAGCTACAGGCCAGGACGTTCTTCCCAGACCAGAAGATAACTCCATTGTGATCCTTGGAGACCCCACTTACCCTTTAATGCTGTGACTCATGAAACCCTACACAGGAAGCCTTGACCGCAGCAAGGAGCGGTTCAACAACAGGCTGAGTCAGTGCACAATGATTGTGGAGTGTGGTTTTGGCAATTTAAAGGGCCGCTGGCACTGTCTGTATGGGAAGCTGGACCTGGCCGATGACAACATACCCATGGTTATATCCCCGTGCTGTACCCTCCATAACATTTGTGACGGGAAGGGTTAAAGCTTCACTCAGGCATGGATCTTGGAGGTGATGGGGGTTGACTGCAGTGGGTAAGGGTCGTAGTTTGCAGGGTTGGGTGGTAAAGCTACAGGTGTTGGAAGCAGCTGGTGGTGATAAGAACCCGGATGTTGGGGAAAGTGGGTTGGCGGTGACATGGGGGCACAAGGAAAAGAGTTTTGGGACAAGGGCTGCGGGAGGGGTGGGGGCAGATGTGCTCCGCCTGCATTGCTATGAGTGCCTGTATAGAGTTCGCTTGTCGCTCCATGATGTTTAGCAGCCGCTCCGTGCTTTAGTGCTGGCGACCCTCCTTTCACTTTCCCACCACTCCTGCACTTTTTTATTTTCATTAAGGGACTGCTGCATGACTTCATGCAGCATGTCTTCTTTGCTTCTTCACGGACGCTTCCTGATTCTTTGGAGTCTTTCGGCCGTTGATAACAAGGATGGTTGGGATCTCAAGGTTGCATCTGTAAAGCCAAAATGCAACATTTAACAGAGGCAGCATTGTTCACATCAGACAGAGCAATGGTTCGGCTGTACTTAAAGACAAGTACAGTGTACACAGTAGCAAAAAGTGCCTGTCCCAAAGCGAGCGCACGTGACCCAAAATGGTGAGTAAGCACAGGGGCAAGGGGGACTGATTGTTTCACAGGTATACTATCCTCTGGGTTTCGATACCTGGGGGAGAGCCAACAGCTGCAGGGGGCCCCTATACTGAACACTGTCCCCACATTTTCCACAGGATGAGTTCATCCTGGAAGATATCTCTCTGCTGAGGGTGACCTGGGAAGCAAGGGAGGGTCTTCTACTACAATGCAGCTTCCGCCCTGGCCCATATGCAGCTTGCCTGTGTGCAGCAATGGTCCCCCTGCCAGTCATGGTACAGTGGCGCAGACATGTTAGCCTTAATGGGACAAGGAGCACAGTAGTTCTGTCAAGGAACCTGTGCAAGCGGATTGCCCAGCTTCTGCATGAGACTTTGAAGAAATCACTGAGGCTGATTACCGTGATGTGAGTGAGCACATCAACACCCTATTCCGCAGTTAGGCATGCAAGCTGCCCTAACCCTTCTTTCTGCAACCCTCCTTGCCTGAAGATCCCACACCGAACAACTACCTTCCTAAAATAAAAGCCACCTACTGGGCACCTCCTCTGCTGTTTGTTCTTCCCCAAGCACAATCCGCTGCAACTGGCTGCCTTCCTCCTGGCTTGAAAACAGCTCCTGGCTGCATGCGTCTAGGGATGCCGGGCTGTCCCCCTCCGTCTCAGCACCCTCGCTCCCACTTTCCTCCTCCTGCCTTGTTTAACTGGGCTCTGAAGTGTCCATGGTGGTCCTCGGAGTGGAGGTGGGGTCTCCCCCAAGTATCACATCCAGCTCTTTGTAGAAACAGCAGGTCATGGACGCAGCACCGGAGCGGCTGTTTGCCTTGTGGGCTTTGCTGTAGGCATTCCACAGCTCCTTCACTCTAACCCTGCACTGTAGTGCATCCCAGTCCTGGCCCCTTTCCATCATATCCCTTGATATCTTCCCAAAGGTATCATAATTCCTACGGCTGGAGTGCAGCTGGGACTGGACAGCTTCCTCCCCCCAAACACTGATGAGGTCCAGCACCTCGCCAGTGCTCCATACTGGGGATCGCCTGGTGCGTGGCGGCATGGTCACCTGAGAGCACTCCACGCTGTGCTGAGCAAACAGGAAGGGGAATTTCAAAAGTCCCAGAGAATTTAAAGGGTGGGTCTGATGCTGGGTCATCTGAGGGCAGGGCATTAGATTTCAAAGTGATGATCAGAGTGGCTATAACAGGCATTGTGGGACACTTCTGGAGGCCGATCAGAGCGCATTAACAGGCCAGGGCGTCCACACTGGCGCTGCGGCATTCCAGTAGGGGTGCAGCAAGCATTATGCTTCTCGTGGAGTTAGGGTGACCAGATGTCCCGATTTTATAGGAACAGTCCTGATTTTGGGATCTTTTCTTGTATAGGCTCTTATTACCCCCCCCCCCCACCCCCACCCCATCCCGATTTTTCACATTTACTGTCTGGTCACCCTACGTGGAGGTGGATTACCAAGGGCCCTCCAGCCACGGAGTCCGGGCACTCTACGTGCCTTGCCAGTGTGGACAGATCAGGAGTTAGGGCACCCGGGGCTACTTTAATGCGCTCTAACTTGCAAGGGTAACCAAGCCCTCATAGGGCTACATATATCGGAATCTGGTGAGTCCACTTCCTTACCAGCATCATCCTCCATTTCTTTACCAGAATCCTCTTCCTTCTGCTTTCCAGCATCATTCCCCAGCATCTGAAAACACCTTGAAGGCTTTAACAAAATTGTTACCATTCATAAGCCACTCCCTTCAACAATTGACAGGGGCAGCATATCACTAATAGCAAAACTGAGAATTAGCTTATCTATTTTTTCTTTGGACACTGGTCCATTGCAGAATGCAAGAAAATAATTAAGACTGCTGGGGAGGGTGTGAGCTCAGTATGTATATTTAGTGGCAGTCCTTCTGTTAATGGTGTGGATTTTAGTTTATTGGGTAGGTAACCTAGAGCACCTAGGATGGGTACCAGTAGTTGAATTTTAAAAATCTGAATAAATAAAATAATGAATAGGGCCAGAGACACACACACACCCTTTGGAAAAACTTGGGAACTGCTGCTTGTGTCATCAAATACCACCCTACTTGCTAAGCAGGCCCAAATTGTTCAATGAATGAGACCATGGAGCTTTGTCATTTTCATTATGCAGTGTACAAAATGCATATCTTCCAAAATGCCCACTGAATACAATAGAGCATCTAGGGATCGCTGCTTCAGACACTGCATTCCTACAGCGAACTTTATGAATGGGCAATATGTCCTTCCTTTGCTACACATCGTATCAAGGTTAGCATTATTGTCATTAAAAATGTACATGTGCAATTTTCTGCAGGTTGTAACTCACCCAAATTAAATCAGTTTTCACCAGAACACTCAGAAGCACTTCTCAGTGAGCACTATTGACCTGCCAAATTTAAATGTTGTTATGGCACTAATTTAAATGTGTGTATTTATAATTTAAGAATAATTAATGGGAAAATGTTCATATTTTCACACTTTCCCAAAAATGACTAAAACATTTAACATAAACTTTTCATTTAAAAAATCACCTTTGGGCACAACACAGGCCTAGAAAACGTCAACTCAGAAATCAAAGTTGAATGTATACTATGAATGATTGGAAACAGTGGGTCAGAATGGAAATGGTTAGGCAATTTTAATTCCAGCTGTCACTCAAACTTTCATACATGAAAATGGTGTGTGTGTGTGTGTGTGTGTGTGTGTGTGTGTGTGTGTGTGTGTGTGTGTAAAATATACACATACAATATTGGCTGACATGAAATAGACTATCAGAAATCATATAATTCATTAGAAAATAGGATTGATCACAAAGAGAAAAGCTAATCTGAAAGCTCATTAAAAGTTACAGTATAACTTTAGATTTTATGTTCCTACATAAATTCCATTGGATTCTTCAGTTTTATCTAAAAGATGAGGCAAAAAGGCTTTCCCCATCATATCATTATCACTCTAAAGTAAATCAACCACAAAACTTACTTAATTTCTAATCAAATCACTACATTACAGATACTCTTTTCCAGAACCCACACTTATGAAATACATTAATATGCATCAGTGCTCCTTTAAACCTTTCGAGGATATAATGCTATCTTTAGTTCTCTCAGGTACTCTAAAGTCAGTCATTGGTATCCAGCTGTATCCATCTAGCACTTAAACTTGTCTACTGCATTTACCTTTTGCAATGAGAGAAGTCTTGCTGAGTGTCAAAGTCTAGAAAATCTCCCCCATCACCCTTTGATATCTGGTAACAAGTCCTTCGCTAAACCTCTGGCCTTGCAGCTCAGTTCTTTTCACGGGTCTTTAAATGATGCCATGGGGGTCAGGTCATTTACTTAACTTCTGGTTCCATAGATTTAGCCCTGCTTGTTTCAGTGTGAATCATATGAAGCAATGGAGCTATGGCTCGAATATTGACAAGCACAATATTTAAGTCATTGGCACAAGTGGGTTTAAAGTTTTACAGCTATATGTTAATATATTTGCCAGGTTGTGACTACCCAGAGAGACTGGATGGAAGTCAAATTGGCTGCAGCTTTTGTTCTATTGGTTTATTTGCTTATTCAATAGTATTTTTTCCTCAGTTTGAACAATGTGCAATAGTAATTACCTCACTGCAGAGATTGTGGGTCATCTAGGGCACATATATCAGGGCTGGGTGCTCTAAGGGTCCACCCTTATAACTGGCAAACCACATCCTTCTTATAGATCAACCCTCCACTCACTGAAAATTATGAATTCTGAAGGCAGCTTCCCTCACCCTGCTGCTGCCCTAGATCCTAGTTTATCAGCAAGGATTACTAGCCAAGGTTTTTTATGTTTTTTGTTTTAAAGGGCCAAATTGGGGGATGAGGTAAATATTGTGTAAGTTGCACATCAGTGAATTGTTGCGAATGGGTATAATTCAGTGGAGTTGGGGAGCAAGTAACAAGAAAAGCAACTAAGAAGTGGTTATGAGATAAAGCAGGATGAGCCTGAATCTAAGTATGCAGAATGATGCACGAATCTCATTTATTTTTACCTTATTAAACCTTCTTTTGTTCTTTTCCTTCTACACCCTTCCTGTTTCACCCTTTACTGTGTAAATTGCATCTGTTTACATGGTGTTTTACAATGACTTCCATACAATTACCTTATACCACCCTGTGGCGCTCCTGAGTTTGGCCGCATGCAGTATGTTTAAGCTACCTCATAAAAACACAAGTGTGTGTTTTTTCTGGACCCTAAGGAAGGCATTAAATGTTTAGAATTCTGGTAACTAAGAGTCGAAGCATGTATAAGCATAAAAAGTGCTCCTTTAACTTTTCAAGAGTCTTATAGTTAGTTCTCTGAGGCACAATAATACCCGTCACTTACCAATATATCTAGTATATTGAGTATATATAATATACTCAAAGTTGCAAGTTCCTTTAGCAAGAGATCTTACTAACCTCAGGGTCTAGGAAATTTCCCATATCAATGTATAGCTCATGGGTGCAAAGTCATCCCTAATGTAATACCAGTCAATGTAATGAAGTTATTTTGGGATGAATTTTGGCCAAGGGTGACAAATCCTCTACTAAATGTCTGGACTTTGCATTTTGGATCCTTTCATAGATGTGTGGATTTTCCAAATGAGTCACATTGTCTTCTCAGCCATGTTCATGTCTTTAGTCCTGCCATCTTCAAGTCAAATCATATGAAGTGGCATAATTCACACCCTGACAGACACAGACTGTACTAGCGGCTCCGAAATGTATGCAGTTAAGTTCTAGTGCATTTTTCATTAGAAATGGATCTTATGAATTCATGTCTCCTAATGTAAAAGAATGATTGAGAGGGAGAGGGGTCACCAGATAAGCATCAGTTACTGCCTATTGTTTTCCTCTTTCTTCTGTGTTCTTAAATATTATTCTCTCTAATTTTCCTTTATGGAAGCCCATTTTCATCCTACAGTGACCATACCAGTCCTCATTTATAAAGCCTCGACTGGTTATCCCAAAGGCTGTCTGCCTTTCACTTCCGAGCTCTCTACAACTTACCTACATGGGAAGGTAAAATCCCATGGGGAGCAAGTCTAAGGGGAAAAACAATTGAAGACAGTTGGCAGTTTTTCAAAGAGACGTTAAGGGCACAAGAGCAAACTATTCCATTGCATAGGAAAGATAGGAAATATGATAAGAGAGCGCTTGGCTTAACCAGGAGATCTTCATTGATCTAAAAATCAAAAAAAGAGTCCCACAAAAAGTGGAAACTAAGTCAAATTACAAAGGATGAATATAAACAAATAACAGAAGTATGGAAGGACAAAACTAGAAAGGCCAAGGCACAAAATGAGTTCAAACTAGCTAGAGACATAAAGGGTAACAAGAAAACATTCTACAAATACATTAAAAACAAGAGGAAGACCAAGGACAGGGTAGGCCCGTTACTCAATGAGGGTGGGGGGACAATAACAGAAAATGTGCTTAATGTGCTTAAAGGTGCTTAATGACTTCTTTGTTTTGGTTGTCACCAAAAAAGGTTGGTGGTGATTGGACATCTAACATAGTGAATGACAGTGAAAATGAGGTAGGATCGGAAGAGGCTAAAATAGGAAAAGAACAAGTTAAAAATTACTTAGACAAATTAGATGTCTTCAAGTCACCAGGGCCTGATGAAATGCATCCTAGAATACTCAAGGAGCTGACTGAGGAGATATCTGAGCCATTAGCGATTATCTTTGAAAAGTCATGGAAGATGGGAGAGATTCCAGAGGACTGGAAAAGGGCAAGTATACTGCCAATCTAAAAAAAGGGAAATAAGGACAACCCAGGGAATTACAGACCAGTCATCTTAACTTCTGTACCTGGAAAGATAATGTAGCAAGAACAAATCGTGTCAAACCAACCTGATAGCGTTCTTTGACAGGGTAACTAGCCTTATGGAAGGGTGGGAAGTGGTAGATGTGGTATATCTTGACTTTTGATACTGTCTCACATGACCTTTTCATAAACAAACTAGGGAAATGCAACCTAGATGGAGCTACTATAAGTTGGGTGCATAAATGGTTGGAAAACCATTCCCAGGGAGTAATTATCAGTGGTTCACAGTCATGCTGGAAGGGCATAACGAGTGGGGTGCTGCAGGAATCAGTTCTATTCAATATCTTCATTAATTATTTAGATAATGGCATAGAGAGTACACTTATAAAGTTTGCAGACGATACCAAGCTGGGAAGGGTTGCAAGTGCTTTGGAGGATAGGATTATAATTCAAAGTGATTTGGACAAACTGGAGAAATGGTCTGAAGTAAATAGGATGAAATTCAAGAAGGACAAATGCAAAGTACTCCACTTAGGAAGAAACAATCACTTGCACACATACAAAATGGGAAATGACTGCCTAGGAAGGAGTACTGCAGAAAGGGATCTGGGGTCATAATGGACCACAAGCTAAATATGAGTCACCAGTGTAACACTGTTGGAAAAAAAGCGAACATCATTCTGGGATGTATTAGCAGGAGTGTTGTAAGCAAGACACAAAAAGTAATTCTTCCGCTTTACTTCTGCTGATTAGGTCTCAACTGGAGTGTTGGGTCCAGTTCTGGGCACCAAATTTCAGGGAAAATGTGGGCAAATTGGAGAAAGTCCAGGGAAGAGCAACAAAAATGATTAAAGATCTAGAAAACATGACCAATGAGGGAAGATTGAAAAAATTGGATTTGTTTAGTTTGGAAAAGAGAAGACTGAGAGGGGACATGATAACAGTTTTCAAGTACATAAAAGGTTGTTACAAGGAGGAGGGAGAAAAATTGTTGTTCTTAGCCTCTGAGGATAGGTCAGGAAGCAGTGGGCCTAAATTACAGCAAAGGAGGGTTAGGCTGGACATTAGGAAAAACATCCTAACTGTCAGGGTGACTAAGCACTGGAATAAGTTGCCTAGGGAGGTTGTGTAATCTACATTATTGGAGATTTTTAAGAGCAGGTTAGACAAACACCTTTCAGGGATGGTCTAGATAATATTTAGTCCTGCCATGAGTGCAGGGGACTGGACTAGATGACCTTTTGAGGTCCCTTCCAGTCCTATGATTCTATAACTCATGGATATTGCAAGTAATAGAGAATGCTACAACTAACAAAGCCCAGAGCAAAACTCTCACGAGCCATAGTCAGGGTGCTCCCCTTGTAGGACCCTTGGTTGTGGAACTCTCTTCCATAAGCAGTCAGGATGAGCTGGAGTCTCACCACCAGGAAAAAGATCTTGGCGTCATCGTGGATAGTTCTCTGAAGACGTCCGTGCAGCAGCAGTCAAAAAAGCAAACAGGATGTTAGGAATCATTAAAAAAGGGATAGAGAATAAGACGGCGAATATCTTATTGCCCTTATACAAATCCATAGTGCGCCCACATCTTGAATACTGCATACAATTGTGGTCTCCTCATCTCAAAAAGGATATGCTGGCATTAGAAAAGGTTCAGAGAACGGCAACTAAAATGATTAGGGGTCTGGAATGGGTCCCAAATGAGGAGAGATTAAAGAGGCTAGGACTTTTTATCTTGAAAAAGAGGAGACTAAGGGGGGATATGATAGAGGTATATAAAATTATGAGTGGTGTGGAGGAAGTGAATAAGGAAAAGTTATTTACTTGTTCTCATAATAGAAGAACTAGGGGCCACCCAATGAAATTAGTGGGCAGCAGGTTTAAAACTAATAAAAGGAAGTTCTTCTTCACACAGTGCACAGTCAACCTGTGGAACTCCTTGCCTGGGGAGACTGTGAAGGCTAGGACTATAACAGGGTTTAAAAGAGAACTGGATAAATTCATGGAGATGAAGTCCATTAATGGCTATTAACCAGGATGGGTAAGGAATGGTGTCCTTAGCCTCTGTTTGTCAGAGGGGGGTGATGGATGGCAGGAGAGAGATCACTTGATCATTACCTGTTAGGTCCACTCACTCTGGGGCACCAGGCATTGGCCGCTGTCGGTGGACAGGATACTGGGCTGGATGGACCTTTAGTCTGACCCAGTACGGCCTTTCTTAAGTTCTTTATGTCTAAATGGAAAGATGTCTCTTTGAGTAAGCTTTCTCGTAGTAATGGTGGATTAGCCCAATGATTTTTTCTCCCAGTGAAAAATCTGTGATGCCTAGGTTCTAGGTGATGGCATATTAAAAATACATTGACAGTAATAATTATTATTTATTGTTACTTAGGTTCAATGTAACAGCCTATTTATGCTAAGCACTGTACATAGGAATACCCTGGAATACAATCAAATATTCACAATTTTCATATATAGATTATATACACTTTTGTTTTGATGTCTAGTTGGGGGGGGGGGGGTTCCAATTTGTAGGCATACTGGTATGTTATTCCTGTATGTTGGCCTGACCATATGTACTCTTTTATTTAGAGGACAACATAGTTTGGACCATTAGCGTGAATTCTAGCATTGGTAGAGTTAGTCTCTGCCACCCAAGTTTGGTACAGCAAGGAATATAACTTATACTGTGGCATTAGTTTCTCATGTTAGCTGTGGAAAATCTTAAAAAGAAGTTAATACTAGAAACTCGTCTCTTTTTCTCCAATAATTGTAATGTATATTTTTAGATCATTTTCAAATTGTGCTGTAATTGGGTTAATTCATTATTGAACAATGGAAACATTAGCAATTCTCATGTGTTCCCAGGCTTGTGCATTGCTTGAATACCAGAAGCCTCTCAGAGGACACAATGCATAATAGCTACTTTCAGACACATTCTCTACATTTCACTAGCCCTTATAGCTCTTGGCTTGAAGCTTAATATGCTTGCCAATAAAGTTCTTTCCAGTTTGCTGAAATACAATATGGCCTTTAACATTTTTGCACTGGCTAAAGCACAGTAGATGAAAATGTATCAAAGAAGGTACAGTACTTTACAAGAAAGGGTTTTTTTTGTGTTGTTACTAATCCATTTATATATTGAAATATGAATTACAGTAGCTAACAACCACCAATATAAATTGAAGAAGAAAATCTGTGCCAGGATACTATATTTGAATCCACTTAGGTATTTTGTTTTGTTATTTTTTGTTAATAATGTACTTACAGAACGTAATCTTTGAACAGTTCCACATTCTTGAAGGCAGCCCTACCAAATTTTTAGCAGCTCTGACAGACAAAGATGATGTGGTTAGTGCCACATTGGTACCACCAAAAATGCTGACTCATGATGGCTGTCTGAGGAAATACCTCCCTCTCCTGTTAAGCAGTGTTGTCATAGGAACATGCAACATAGAGGAAAGATTATATCAGGATGACCAAATCCCAAAATCAGTGATGCTGGGAGGGATTTATAGCCAGAATCTCGGGGAATAAAAAGAGGCTGCTGCACAGGGTGAAAAGGGAAGAAAGAAGGAAAAGAGAGAGGCCTGGTGGTACCAAATAGAGGACAGAGTCCAGCTCTTTGAGTGGATTGATCATGGATGGGAGACAGGATATCAGAAACAAAGATATCTCTAGACTCATCTGAGACTTCAGGAAATGGCCCTGTTATCTGTTGATATTACAAACTACTTAACATGCATGTGGCACATGATCACACATTTTAAAAGCTGGCGTATGTTCTGGTAAAGGGCATTAGAGGTTGGAATACACCCAGGACCATTGTATTGATAGCCAGGGACATAGGATAAAAGCTGAGAAAGTGAAAATGAAAGGTCCCTAGGGCAAAAAGAGAGAGATGGGGGTACAGAACAAGTAAATGGGATAAGTGGCTGCCCCCTCAGAACTGAGAGGATTCATCACAATGTTGCAGTGTCTCCATGATATATTTATATTTTTACAATTATGGTTGTTATAGTAAAACAAAGTATTTTTTACTGCCATGACTTTGAAAGCACAAATGGAGTTCACATCATCTCTAGATACCAGGGGGATGGGCATGTTGGAAATACAAGAGCGGAAGAACCAACTAAAATACCTTACCACACCAATAAATCAATCAATCAATAAATAGAGTAGCAAAAGGAACTTGAAAAGATCAGATCTAAATGTATTCAGCAAATTTATGCCTTTCAATAATAATTTCAGATTCAGTATTTATGATGTATATAATGTGCAATAATAAAAGGAGGTATAATATCATGTCTTTATGAGATGATTGGTAATTTGGCTATACAGTGAGATTTGTGCTCTGTATTAGAAGAACAGTGAATAAACTACTTACTACAGATCTATACAGATGGTTTACAGGTACTTCAAAGAGAAAATTATGTAAGTAAATTCATTACTTGTAAACAAGCTACTTAACTGCTTTGTCAAGTATGTATATCTCTGGGACCCTTTGAGCTATCATTTGGGAATGCAGATGACTTGAAGGAGGGTATTATGGTGTTTAAATGTTGCTTGTAATTATTAGAACTGGGAGCACTGGCTGCTGGGAGTCTGAAAGGACCGGAAGGAGGGAGGAGGGAGTTGAGAGGCTGGGAGATCTGCAGAGGGTGCAGCAGCAGCTTGGTAAAGAGGTTTCCACTTTAAAATAAAGACCTGTTGCAGTTTGTTAGTACCTTGCTTGACTGATACAACAGGTATGCTTTAAAATCTCCCAAATTCTGAAAGCATTCAGTGCTTCTGTACAAACTTTTTAGCAGAGAAAAAAATGAGGCAACACATGGGTGATACATAGTCATTTTACTAAGAAAAAGTTAAAAGGTTAGGCTTAGGATGCTTGTAACACGAAAACTATTAAAGCTGCTATCATGGTTAGAACAGTTGTTAGTCGAATTCTTGCTTCCAAAATGACACAGGTTCAGTGGGATTTCTGCTGTGATTTTATCAGGTTGGATAGACTCGTAACCACAAAGTGCTGCTCTGGAATACTATGATTTGAGTGGATGTTTTCAGTGCTTTTATCACAAATCCACATCTAGATATTTCCTGGAAATTCAGAATTTGTGTGATCTTGGCACATCTCTCTACAGTTTCCAGACTCTGATCTAGTCATATATGTAATTGTAGAAGATAGAGTAAGCTAGATAAAATTACAACTTTAATGTGCTGCTTCAGGCAAAATGTAAAGGGGTAATTGGAAATTTTACAAGTTCTGAAAATCCTTGAAGATAATATATTCAAACTTCAGCAGGAGCTTTGTAGAAAACCCTGTCAGATTTGGAGGCTCTAGATATTTTCTGTGATGAATGCAGTGTTGCATTGGTAGAAACTTGATTATGAAAAGAGTTGTAAGGACAAATGCAAAAGAATACATTTCATATCTTTATATTGCGAATACTGCCGTAATAAAGACAAAGATTTGTGACATACATGATCAACCATTCCTCTCTATAGGGAATAATATTAACTACAGTTACAGAAAAGACCATTTTGACATTCATTGGTGGTGATTAGTACAGATACCATTTATTAAGGAAATTAGAAAATGAATATTGTCTTATTTAAATAAAATATAGGATAAAAATTATTACTTATGAAAACTATGAATATGTGACAGAAGATGGTACAACTCCTTAGCTGGTATGCTATGAATAATGCAGTTCCCAAAAATATATCATCTAATTAGACATTTTCAACTGTGTGTATGTGCAGGGGTATGTGTTCAGGGAAGGAGGGGCTAAACAGTGAAGTGATTAAAGAATTAGTGTGGCAAAATGTGGCTCAAGGAACCAAGTATAACATGTAATTGACAGGCTGCAACATTTCAGAAACATCGAATGCAGTTAGCCAACAGTAAACAATATGTGATTCAGTAATCAATCATAATTGCAATACAGTATAAGCACTATATATTTGTGACAGCATAACATAAACGTACAGAAAGATTATAGCATTTTGGTGGTACATTACAGTTAATTTGTTAAGCGCTTGTGGATTCAAGGTGTTATAAGATACCAAGAGAAATTATTGTATACAATGCAATATATGGAATAAAGGGTTATCTTAAAAATACACTGTCAATCAAAAGAAGTTATCTGTGTGTGTGTGTGTGTGTGTGTGTGTGTGCATTCAATTTCCTTTTCAATAATTGATTTAAACATGCTGTTACATTTCAAAATATTTTGCTTGGCTTTATCAAGAAAAGAAAATAGTACTATTATCAGGAGATATACACTGGAAAGACAATACTCTGAGGCTGTGCCCTAGTGGTATATGTGTATGGCTATAATAGCCTGTGTGACCTGGAGTAACATCAGTATCTTTTAATATGGCCAGTGGACCATTGCGAATAGTACAACTCCCTAGGTGGCACAGTTTAATACACAATTTCTGTATAATACTATGTTTGTCTGTAAGGTGCTACTGTACTTAAATGCCCCAGTTTTTTAATCTGTCCAGTTGGAGTCTGCTGAGAACCCAAGGAGAGTTGGAGGAACAAAGGTGGCTTTATGCCATCAGAGGCTGGTTCAGTTTCCAGCACAAGTTAGGGCGGTCTTAGGGCTGATCTAACTTGTGACAGCTGGTAGTAACCCCCCCCCCAGGAGGTATTTACACCAGCTGGGTATTTCCCCCTTTCCTTTGCCACACCTGTCACCAGCCCTGCCCCCTTTAATGGGGGGACTGAGAGAGGAGGTGTAGAATCAGTTGTGCCAACTCTACACTACTCAGGGATTTCCCAGTGTGGGGAATATCCTCAGCTACTTAGCTAAGGCAGTTTGCAGCCCGGAGGATGTGCCCCAAGGTGAATAGGAGGATAGAGGACAACTAGCATGTAAAATGTTTATTTGCTTCAGCATCTGTTGCCAGTTCAAATGAGTTGGAGGTTTTAGATCAATCCCATGTGGACAGGGGTCACATCACAGTTGGCACTAACTGGCCTGTCTTTGGCAGTCTCTGCCAAGAGACTAAAGTTCAAATGGGCAGAAGTCCTTGGCTACCTTTCAGTCTGTGAAGGTCCTCCATAAAAGGATTAAGCAGATTGGTGAGATGATGTTGAGCAGTTTATGGCGTAGTTTCCTGTGTGATAATCTGCATTGAGAACCGAGTAAATAGAGCATTTCAGTCTGTAAGTGCTGTCAGTTCAGGACATTTCACAAGTAGTAAATACAATTAAAAATTAAAGAACAAGTAAACACACAGAAGATGTCAATTATCATGAGATAGCTACACACTGGTGTCTTGTAATGCATTCAAACCAAAGCATAACTTGCCTATAGTCACCGGAGAAAATTACAGGACTTCATGATTATTAATTACACAATGCAGTGTGTGGTGGTTACTGTTGTAAGTGCTATTGTATTCACGACTGTACTGGCAGGAAGCAAATACTATGCTTAAGGTTGAAATCTATCTTCCAATTTAACATACTTTTATTTGGTTGCTCATAACCTCCTCTGACAAATTCACTTGGGGCTGGAATTTTCTATGCTTAATCTCCCACCAAAAGTGTGTGTATTTGGCTGGCTGGTTTTGGTGTTTTGGGGAAAAGGTTTGAATTAAATTAGCTCAATTGCTTTTGAGTTATGGGAGCTTGTAAAAATACACTTTTCCCCATATGTTCCAGATGGCATTTTTGTACTTGTACATTTTAAGTGGTTAAAGCTAGCAAACGTGTATTTTTTTTATAGTCTTCATTAAAGAATCCAAATGTGATAAATGAATGGGGAGGAGCTCTCTTTTATGGACACCCAGCCAGCCAGTTAGCTATAAAATCTCTGTTAGTAGCTGTTCTTTACTTGCTTTACCTGTAAAGGGTTAAAAAGTTCATAGGTAAAAGGGAGGGAGTGGGCACCTGATCAAAAGAGTCAATGGGAAGGCTAGAACTTTTTAAAATTGGAAAAAAACTTCCCCTTTGTCTGTCTGTGCTGTTCTCCTGGAGAGCAAGGACAGGGCTGGAACTATGCTGTAAAAAGCTTTGAGCCAGGTATGAAAAATCATCAGATTATACCTAGAAACTATTCATTTGAAACTCCAGATATGTAAGTAGATCAAAAAATGTCTAGGAAGACGTGATTAGGTTTATCTCTTTTATTTCTTTATGGCTTGTGGACTCCTCTGTGCTAACCCCCAAATGCTTTTATTTTGCTTGTAGCCATTAAGCTGGACCTCAAGAAAACCATTCTTGATGCTGAATTATTATATTTGCTCTTTTTAAATCTAGCAATAGCCTAAATTCTAGATGTATTTTCTTTCTTTTTGTACAAAATTTACCTTTTTTAAGAACAGGACTGGGTTTTTGTGTCCTAAGAGGTTTGTGCACATATTGTTTAATTAACTGGTCGCAACATCTGATTTCCTTTGTTTTTCTTTCTCAGCTCTTCCCCGGATGGGGGGTGAAAGGGCTTAAGGGTACCCCACAGGAAGAAATTCCCAAGTGCGCCTTCCTGGGTTCCCAAAGGGTTGGTTTTTTTTGCACTTGGGTGGTAGCAGCATCTACCCACCCAAGGTCAGACAGAAGCTGTAACCTTGGCAGTTTAATACCAGCCTGGAGTGGCCAATAGTAATTTTTAGAATCCTTGCGGGCCCCCACCTTCTGTGCTCAAAGTGCCAGAGTGGGGAATCAGCCTTGACACCAAATGTGAAGACATCTGAATTAAAATTGCACCTGTAGTTTTAAAGGTATGAATGTTTAAAGTTGGAATATGCACAAAGCTATGGTAGAGTATTTTAATTTGATTTTCATGACACCCTAAAGGTAAATCCATTTAAAATGCTGGGCAGGCACCAAATCATTTTATATTGCCCTTAAACCAGTAAAGCTGTAAGCAACAAAACCACCTTTAGATAGCTAGGTGCTTAAGACCTTAAAGTGTAAGGTGACTCAGCATTTAAGACTGCTTTTAGTGCATATCTACCTCAAGCGCTTTACATCTAAAGACATCTCAAGCATTTTAGCTTGCTTTTTGCATTTATATTCACTTTTCTTTTAACTCTTAAAAAAAATAGGAAAACTAAATGCTATAACTAAAGTTAATGAAACACTTGCCTTGACAAATGAAGATTTCTTATGCAATATCCAGACTTATAATAGTAAATATTAAAACATAAGTACTGAAAGGATATAAACCCTCATGCTTCGGCTCATAAGCAAACCATTGACCATTGGGTATTAAGAGGAAACCTGGGGGAAGATTACTCCATAACTGACTACAGCCTCCCTTAGAAGCAGCTGATACAGGCCACTGTCTCATTCCGGATACTGGAGTAGATGGGCCTGAACCAATGTGACAGTTCTTGTGTTCTTAACATTAATTCCATGATGTTTTACATAGTATTTTCCTATGTGTTTTTAAATGTTTACGTTAACACTTTAATTTTTATAGTGTTGTGTACCATAAATTATACACCTTAATTTATACATCTTGTGCAACATGATGGAATTAGTTTTTTGAATTTCTCAACCATAATCTCACATTGATTTTACTTACCACATTTATTATACAATGCTATGGGAGTACATTGCACTTTACGAACACATTTAAACAAGTTCCCCATCCGGAGGAGCATACATTGTAATTGGGACAGGCACAATGCAAAGGACTGAAGGGCTAGGAATGAGGGCAAATGAAAGAGCCAGTGAAAAAAGTGGGCGTGAAGAGGCACATGGGGAGAAGGAAGTTTGGCACAGAAAAAAGAAGCTGTTTCAAGTGTAGGGACAGTGTGTAAAAAGGCACAAAACGGAGTGGGCAAAGAAAGCTTTAGAGACAGAGAGAGAAAAAAAAACTGAGAAGGCCTTGGGCTTGAGACAGGGTGCAGGTGGAAACAAAGGCTGACGTGGTCACAGGGAGAACTCTCCACATCCTTGAAGGTCATAGTGACAATATAATGCAGAAAATGAGAGGAAGCGTTGAAGGGGTTTGAGAACGGGATGATGTTAATGGAATACAGAAGAGGTAGAAAATGTTAACTGCAGTAACATAACGGGAAACAGGGAGGGAATTTAGAAATCAGAAATGTCTTCCTTTGCAGAAATCAAGGAAGAGATTATGACTATGATTAACATTTAGATAGTGCTTGGTATCAAAGCACCCTACATACACTAATTATTGAGATAATAAATTATCCCCTTTATTGACAAAAGGGGATAGCCAACTAATTCACTGTATGTGTGGTTTGATGTTAAGAATGTTCGGGAGACCAAATAACCAAGCTCAGCCAAATTTATTATTTGAAGACAGTCCAACACAGTACAGGAAAGAAGGGGTTAATACATCTCCAGTCCTTCCCAGGAAGCAAATTCATGCAGTATGTTCAGTTCATCTTCACAGAAGATGTGCTTCCCAGATGTCCCTTTAAACTAGACATCTTTTATAGGAAGGCTCTTTACAAGTTACAGTACACTGATCATGTCACTTTATGTGTAAGTTTAATTAACCAACTTTGTGCCAGCTTTGCCTTTGATGCCTCCCTATACTTTACCATCTTTTGTTTTAATATTAAATTCCAGATGTTAAGGGGCATGAAGATACTCCCTAGCACAAAATATTCAAAAATCTTACATTATTGACTTATACCACATTATACCTTTGTTTCATAACATTCGCCCAGCTAGTTTTTGCCAACTTTTGTATTTGCTTAAACCAAGTGCTGAACTATACTCGTCCCATGGCATCATGGGATATATGCCTTAGAATAAGTGAGCAAGAATAAATATAGTACAATTTAGCACTGTTATCCAACCCAACACACACATATTACATTAATACCATGTGCATAATACCTGTTAATATGGTGTATGTATAAGTGGGTGACTATAACCTATATGCATTAGCTAACACCTTGTTTGTGGGCTAGGTCCTAGGCTGCAGGGACCCTCATCAATCAGGTAAGAGGAATTTTGGTGGCAGAAAAGGGAAACAGAAAGAGAAATCAGGAGTGCAGTGCTGCCAAGTCTCACCATTTTATCATGAATGTCATGATATTTTGTGTCTTTCTTAAAGCCCCAGCTACTGGAGTCATGTGATTAAATGAGAACATCAATTTCTATTTAAAAATGAAAGTTTCTAGCCCTCATGGTTGGAGAGAAAAGCATGAAAATATGACTTGTATGCACCCTAAAGGCACAGAAACCAAAAGGAAAACAAGAACCAAAATATATTTTTAAATATCTCGTGATTTTTGAGACAATCATGCTTTTTTGGGAGGCCTAACTCCTAGTTTCAGTCTTTAGTGGGCCATGCAAGTCAGTGAATATTGACCTCCTGTTTATGACCTTCTGGAACTCTGGTCTATACCTGGTAACTGGGGCCAGGAAATAGACCATTTTCTTACCAGCACTCTTGTATGTCTCACCTACTTAGAACAGGCAGATCGGGAGCAGGTTGAAAGACTGGACCTCTGCTGGAGCAGGTTCACATGAACTGGACCCTGCAGGTTGGGGCAACAGGGAAGCAGTGAAGAGAGGAGTCTGCAGACCAAGCCATTGAGAGCATAGTGGAGGATAGGAGGGAAAAGAAAGCTAAAAGACCTTGTCTCAATGTAGAGGCTACATCTACACTTGGAGCTGGGAGTGTGATTCCCAGCTTATGTAGACAAACTCACGCTGGTGCTCATTGAGCTAGCGCACTAAAAATAGTAGTGTAGCCCCAGTACCATGGGAAGTGTTGAGAGAATGCATAAGCTATCTGCCCTGACTACAAACCCACCTGCACCCTGTGCATACATAGTCAGGGCAGCTAGACTGTGCTGTGACTGGCCACTGTCTGTGCTAATACGACTATATTACTATTTATAGCACACTAGCTTGCTTAGGGCTAGTGTAACCCACACACCTTCTGGGTGTGGTGTTCTGTCCCATCTGGTGGCACTGAGACCACTTAGAGAGAGCAAAATGAGTCTGCTCTATAGCCTTAGAGGTAGAGGCTCATGCACTAAGTTCCAGAAGTCCCTGGTTCAATCCTGCCCACAGATGACCGGGATCTGTCAGCATTACACTAGGACAAATATGTCTACTCAAGCTGGGAATCACAGTACTAGCTCCAAATGTAGACGTAGTGATAATTAAGAGAAAGGGGATCCAAAGCATCCCTTCCCCAAGAAAAACAGTCCAATTACAGGAATAGAGATTTCCTCCAGAAAGAGGTGGTCAATTGTGTCCCTAAGTGCTTCTGTGGGCCTCTCACTGCTGGTCTTAGGAGCTATCCCCTCAGGCTGCTGAAACAAGGTTCTCTTCCATCTCAGCCCTCAACTGACTGCTTGTAACAGGGGCCAGTGGGCACGTAGAGGTGTTAGAGGCAGGCAGAAGGGGGAAGGTCTTGCACTCAGAGAATGAGGGCAAGGAGGACAGAAATAAAACAAGGAGATGGCAAGTCCCTGCCAGATAGAAAATATTGAAGGGCTGTGGGCATTTTTAAATAAACCAAAAAATGTTCTATGGAAAGTAAATTTATATGGCATATGGAATCTAAAAATAAGCATTTTTGTTAACTGTGTTCTCATTTTCAAAACCCTTTTTTTCCTGCTGGATTCCTACAGCTTTATGGAACTGGTAGGAACCTATATTCTTTTATTATGTAAGCCAACTCTGACAGAGGAGACTTTGAAACTAATGTGTTCCAAATATGCCTGCAGTGTTCAGAAGGCATATTTGTTGTGAGTCTAGTAGAAGCTGGCTGCTGGTCCTCCAGGTATTTTTGTTCAGGTACCACACTGCTGTAGAGCTCTGCAATACAAAACAAAAATTTAGGCCAAGTTCTGCTCTGAGTCAGACAGACACAGACACACGCACACCACTCACTGAAATCATTGGCAGCTACACATGTGTAACCCAGGGAAGTATTTCATCCACATATCTTTTCCCCTTTATTAGTGCCAATAAATAAAAGTAACTACCTGCATATTCCTGTACTTGTTAGTATCAGCAGCACAGTTTAAAATAGTTTGAAATACAAGTAGTCTACCAATTTAACATATCTCACATGCTCCAACAATACTGGTCAATGTCCAGTATACAATTTATGCCCCTACTGGGCCTTCCTTATTTAGGTGGGTAATGCCGTACTTATTGGACTACTATCAGTGGAATCTCTCCAGACTTATACCAGTGCATCTGAGTGGAGATTGGCCCATTTTTTTTCCTTTTGAGATCCAGATCCAGTCATCTGATTGTAAATAGATGTATTGTGCAATAGTAGTTCCACAAGATAATTTGCTAGTACCTGTGATTTTTTTCAACAGTGCCTGCAAAACTGGGTATGCTAAACTGTTGCATACGTTTACCTACAAAGGCTCTGTTGTTTATTCTGAAAGACATTGAAAGTGTAGGAAGTTATAGGCATACAGCAGCAGGTCTCTCTTCTGAGGTGCCTCGATCTGTAGCTATACTTGTTGTATGTAATCATTACAACGGAGTATATAATTTAATTTATCTAATAAATATAGCTTCTGTTTCTGCTCCCAGAATATACAGGAGCAGATTACAATTTCCTCAGGTTTATCTGTTGTCCTAAATTATTTCATGATTTAAAAAAACAAAAATTCCCAACTATTTTAACTTATGAATTGCTTGTGGAAAGTCCTATGAATATTTGATATTGCTTTCTATGTTGGTCATGACAGTCAAACAGGTCACATGATATTGCTTCTGCTCCCTGAGTGGATGGAATGTGCAGGCACTTCCAGCACAAATACCTGTGCAAGCCAAATTTATTTTTCACAAGTGTGTGTGCATATCACTTTGAAATTTGCTTTCTGTGAGCGTTCATGCCAGTAAAAGTCAGTCTCATGAAGAAAAGTGAATGCAAAAAGATCATGAGCCCTGGCCAAAATAAATTTATTTGATTATAAACTAAGCAGCCTAATGAACAGGAAACTGAGCAGAAACGTGCACTTTGAGACTGGCAGCTTTGTTGATGATGGCAATGCTAGTTGTTCATTCCTCTTCTAGCAAATCTCCCATTGACTGGATTATTAGGCCAACATTTTTAGGCAATTTAACCAATTTTTCTTTCTAACCTGATGTGTGTGTCCTCCCCCACACACACACACACACAAAAACTAAAAAAAGGAAAAAGAAAACCAACAACAAAACCACAACACATCAAAACAGTCTTATTCTTTCCCTCCTCTCCTTTATTTCTGAAGTCTTTCATCATTGTTGGTCTGAATGTTGGGGGGTTGGGTGAGGGAAGATTCGTCCTTCAAAAGCTTGTGACTTTCTATAATTTACCCTTTGACTTTTATAGATGATGGGAAAGTTTTGTTTTGGCTTCTGGTTAAAAATCTGGGACAGGAGCCACCAAAAATAGATTTGTGCGTGTGTGTGTGAGTTTTTAAAAGACAGCAGAAAGCCGGAATGCATGAATGTAATTGTATATGTGAAAGGTTTCACGAAGCTCCATTTAGGTATCCAACTTAAACCGACAATAGCAAAAGAATTCAACATTAAAGCTAAAAATCTGGGCTGACACTCCTACCATTGTACCTTTGTTTTTCACTTTTCAGTAGGGTGAGCTAAGGATGAAATGTCAACCTGAATTTTTGCCATTAACTCTAAATCTCATTGGTTTTGTGGATTCAAATCATTACTTGAATACAGTTTGTCTGTGACTTAATAGCATTATAATCCCTAATATCTATCCTTTGTGCATAACTTTAAAAGAGCATGCTTTTATGCTGTCTCTTTATTAGCAGATTGAACTGTGCCCTCTGGAGAAAGCAGAAAAGAAAGAGAGAGATCTCTAAGAAGGAGCCAAAAGTCAGAATTCACCAGGGAGAGCGGTTTCCATCCTGTTTTCATGCTTCGAATATACTACTTTATTGTAGTCAATAGTTAGCAGCTGGGTAAGGGTTTGAGTTGCTGGTTATCTATAGTTATCTTTTAGGGTGATAAATTGTAAGATGTGAAATTGGACCACCACTAAAAAGTGAGACTTTATCCATGAAAACAAACTTAGAAGAGTTGGTTTTTCTTCATGAAAATTGAACAGATGAAACCTCATGAACGTTCTTCACAGTATGAATGAGTTCCCAGTGATGAACAATGCATGTCTGTAGTACTGAATTGTGTGAGTCTAGACTACACTTGTATAGGGCTTGATTGAAGTCAGTGGGACTACTTGCATGAGTCACAGTATGTTTTCATCAGCATGAGTAATGGTTCCACATTTGCGTCTGTATTGTAACAGAGAGGTCCTATAGACAGCACAGATAAAAATAGTCTTTAGATGAAACATTTCCTTTAGTGCAAGAAGTATACAGGCTGTGGGCTACATATTCAGCTGTATGCATTATTTTCTGGGATGAGGGGACGAGTCTCAAAGAAGTTGGTTGTGGTTTCTCACATCTGAGAACAATTCAGCACCAGCCCAGGAATACTTTAATGCACCCTGGGGGCTCCTCAAAGTGCCCTGCTTGTATGGTGACCAGACAGCAAGCGTGAAAAAATCGGGATGGGGGGGTGGTAATAGGAGCATATACAAGAAAGACCCCAAAATTGAGACTGTCCCTATAAAATCGGGACATCTGGTCACCCTACCTGCTTGGCTATAGTCCCTGGGGGCCATTACACCATAGAATAATAGCTAGAGTTTTGCTGACCCCCCTGTAGCCCTGACCTGACCTATATGCTCATAGTTTCAGGGCAGGTGTTATAGATCTGCTTCTGCCAGATCTATGCCAGCTACAGATTTCCCCCATACTCGGAGAATCCCTTCCTGCGGGGGGGATTCAGTGGCTTTCTATACCCCTTGTACTTTCAGATCATCGCAAAGGGTAAGAATGCAGAAAAGAATCTGGCCTGATATGTCTGATAGGTCTGTGATCCACCTGGTGTAATATAAGACCTCTGTCAATTTTGTACAGTGGAAGATTAATATATAACTTCTACATGAGATACCACTGTATATTTATCTGAATTTAGTATGTCAAATACATCAGTCCCCTGAATAGTGTGTAGTTCCAATTTACATTGTCATATAAAAGTACAATAAGAGTAGAACTAAAGAGACTTTCTCTCTGCATTAAACCAGAGGACAGCAGATAAGGAGGGATAACTGGCATGATTTAAAGGATAACAAGAATCAAACAAGAAAGATATGAAAAAACCCTAAGTGAGAATATGGAAGAAAGATATAAAACTCACTTCTCCTACATACCTATAAATTATGAGTTCATAAATAAAAGGAATAAAGAAAAGTTAAGCAACACACTTTCTGGATTTCTGAGTGAACTCACCTAGCTGGTTTGTCTTTTACCCTGTAAGCAGGGACAATCTTTAACTTTGTGTCTAATACAGCAGCACCAATGCCTCTGTCATCGCCTAACAAATAATAAAATCATATAATAAAGTTTATAGCACTAAATGATTTAAGTCTGTAGCCCTTGTGGTTCCATTTAAATTATCGCTTGGTATATAATGATATGGGAAATGAGTTACAGTGGTCACCATTTAAAAAGTCACCTTTCGACAAATGTTACCATGTAGATATCTTTTATTGTAAGAGTAGAGGAAGACTGGTAATTTTAGTGAGGTAACCATTGGAAAACACCACTTTTTGATGGTGACCACATAAATTTAGATATATGAGAGTATATAGCTGCTTTCTATAATACAAGATGTTGCCTGTTCAGTTTGAACTAAAGCTACTGACTCTGAACAAAATGTAAGTTATCTCCCAATGCTATCTGTTGTTGGCATTGTGAAGCAGTGTAATAGAGTACAATTAACACAATATGTGCATATGTACTCACCACTAAGTAAATAAATCATTCCACAATAAAACTAAAGAGAACTAGGCTGGTAGGGTGATACATTGTACTGGAACTGCTATGGGACTTGCACTGTGAGTCTGTAGCCACCAGAATGTCTTTCCCAAATCACACACTGTATAGAGTTACTGGAGCCTCTCAAAGACTGTTGCTGGAGGTGGAGGGAACATAACACTCTGGATTTCATTGCACTTCCTCTTAGTACAAGAAGTGGGCTGCTAGGACCTGATGTTCTGAATCTTTATACATATAACATCTATCCTGTAAGGGATTCGCCATTAGGAATTGAATCACAATTCAAAGATCATTCCAGAGAATAACTTTAAAATAATGTGTACAGATATTTATAAAGACTGGTATTTGCACAGTGCAAATGAAACTGAAATGAGCTATTATTATTTCATTTACAGTAGAAAATTATATAAGAGGGTCACAGAAATACCTTCTCTCTCACCCATCCGTTTTCATTTTTTTGTTTGTTTTGTTTTGTTTTTGGCGAGTTAACATTCAGTTCTGCTAGGGCTAAAACACTCATCTTAAATCTTGTTACAGGGCTTCTCATCTCCTTATTATTAGTTCCTTTATGTGGTTCAATTTCACTTTGAGTTTTCTGGTTCGTTCAAACCTGAAACTCAAGAGCTACAAACCAATCTGAAGCAAAGGTCCTGAATATTGAAGCCACTGAGTTTTACACAGGCCTAATAAAAACGTATTTCCCATATAATGTAATGTACATTTACTGTATAATGTGCACATAACAATGTATGTAATATACCTAAATTATTCATGACTTAAGTATTCAATGTAGCCAACCTTGTGGTAAGAGAAATGCCTCATTACTTAACTGTTGATCAACCCATCTTGCAGCAATTTATCAGTATTGCAATCTTAATTATCCAAGATCCCTTCTTTGCAAAGGTTTCAGAAGTCTTTAAAAGACTTTATAAACCCATGTTTGTACAATAATACATAGATCTCAATAGGAAGTTATGTATTTTCAATAAATGTTTGTTTTTTTAAAAAAACACATCAAGCTGACAAAAGCCAGTCAATTCTAAGTGGACTCTTACCTAAGTGCCTGTGTTATGAGTAGTACTTTACAAAACTCTCTGATCAATGTGAGATCAAAGCCTGGTCTGACAAATACCATGAGAGATGGAGGAGATTTATGTTGGTAAAGTGGAAAAGATTCAAAGTAGAGCCACAAGAATTATTAAAGACGTGGAAAATATGCCTCACGTTGATAGACTCAGGGAGTTCCATTTGTTTAGCTTAACAAAGAGAAGATAAAGGGGTGACTTGACCCGTGTTTATAAGTATCTACATGGGGAATAAAAATTTGATAATGGGCTCCTCAGTTTGGCAGACAAAGGTATAATAAGATACTATCTTCATGGACTGGAAGTTGAAGCTAGACAAATTAAAACTGGAAATATGGTGCAATTTTTAACTGAGAGTATTTAACCATTGGGATAACTTACCAAGGGCTGTGGTAGATTTTCCATCACTGAAAATTTTTAAATCAAGATGTGATGCTTTTCTAAAAGATGTGCTCTAGTTCAAATAGGAATTAATTAAGGGAAATCCTTTGACTTGTATTATATAGGAGGTTGGACTAGTTGATCATAGTGGTCCCTTCTGGCCTTGTAAGCTATGAAGCTTTGAATTTATTCACTTTTTCCAGTTTTGACACCACATGTACACACCCTAAATGTAGCATTTTGTATGGAGGGGAATTTATGCCATAGTGCAATCACTGTATCGTGCGTTATATTCTTTACAGGCTAGACAATAAATGTTTTTGACCACTGGATGCCATTGTTGTTCCACAGTAAAGCCATCAAAATACATTCATCTGGATTTGTATATTTGAGTATTAAATAATGACTTGGTCCACTCGTTACTTAGTACATGTAAAGAAGGAAGCTCATAAAAGAATGTCCTGTTTTAAACACTGAAGCTGGCTTAAAGTCTATAGTAATGAATTGCAGGAAAACACGCAATGATGTTGGCATTATAAGTGTATCTATAAAGAGCATTTACACCTAATGCTTCACCATGAGAGACTGAAAATGATAAAGTGCATTTGACATAACTTTAAAATAGCACCTAATTTACCAGGTCAAGTAGTGTACCATTTACATTATCGGTAATCAAGATGCGGTTTTGGCTTTCTGCTGTATTCTTTATAGGTGTGTCTATCTAATCACAAGTAGCATTTCATATCTGGACCTCCCACTTCAGATATTATCTCTGTATCTTCCAACTAGGGCTGGTTAGAAAATGGAATTTCTGTTCCACAGAAGACTTTGACATTTCAAAGTTTGTTTTTTCCAAAGCAAACCAAAAAGCTGAATTTTCAAAATTTCTCGTAGTACAGAAATGTTGAAAACTTTCAATTAATAAATTCTAAACATTTTGTTCTGATAATCAAAACACTGTATTAGAAAAAACATGTATATTAAATGCAATGTATATATAATGTAATAAAATCAATGTTATATAGAAGTTGATACAAAATGAATGGTTTTGTCATTATTTGAATGGAATAGTTAAACATTATTTAAATGAAACACGAAAGTCTAAATAAAACATTTTGACTTTCCCATCGACAATTTTGTTGAAATTAACATGTCCTCATGAAATGGTTAGAGGAAAATGCATTTTCTTACAGAGAATTGTTCCATCAAAGATTTTTGAACTTCCAGCCTTCCTATACTGTAAGGAAATTCCTCAAACTAGGATACTCTGTTCTCTCATTTCAGTCCTGAGCTTGAGATGTTTGCTCAGCCAATATTAGTGGACAGATTAAAATGGAGAGTGGAAATAAAAGGGGGGAAATAAAACTGATAAAATATGGAACATTTCCACATTTAAGTCCTATAGATACCTTGACAATAGTAATTTTTTTCTATGACTTCGTGTGGCCTTCGGCAAGTCATTTAGACCAAATTATTCACTAATTTTGAGTGCTTCAATGATTAGATGGCTGAGTTGAGGCAGCTAGGACCTTATTTTTCAGAGGTGCTGAACATCTGCATTCTTATTGACATCATCTGGAGTTTTTAGTGCTTAGTGCCTCTGAAAATCATGTCCTCGGTGTTTCAAGTGGGCACTTTTTTGACCCTCACACCCTCAAGTCTACCCCCTGCCAAATTTCAAGTTCCTACTGCTAACCATGAAAGCATTAGAGCCCTTCCAAATAGACTGGAAACATTTTTAGAATGGGGAACTGATAGGCAACCTAAATATAGGGGTCGAGACTGCTTTCTGTATGGTGCACTGAATGTGGACTTTAGAAGACTTTATTATCTCTTTTATTTCTTTCACATATTAAGCCATTCTTTTCAGGAGAATGTTTCATTTGTTCTGTACAGTGCAGGCTGGCTTTGTCCATGACAAAAGCAGACAGCTAGTAAGCTTCAACAGCTGTGGTTTTGATGATATCCATGGAGCATTTCTATAAAGGCTCTTCAATTTTGAATTGCCTTCTGGGTTTGTGACTGAATTTCTCAATTAGACCAACTAGACTTAATACAATGATGATATTTTTATTTGTTTGGTTTACTTCCTGTCTTAAACAGTGCTATTCTCTCATTTTGCCTGAGGATACATCTTGCTATAGCTGTGTGTGATTAGATTTGTAGATACATGAAGTTTAAAATAAATCTGAATACCTAAATAGATGGGAGGAAAGAGTAAATTGTGATTAGAAAATAATTGTAGAAAAAAGATGGAGTAGCCTGACATACTAACTGTATTTAAGTTTGATGATGTAGCAACTATGCTTTAATAATATTTTAAAGATTTGTTTCTTAGTATCTTGTGAATTATGCCCACAGAAATAGTAGGTATGTTTTAACCTTTTAACAGTCCCTGGAAATATCTCCATATACATGCACATATAGTATAATCATATATTTTGTCTGGTGTATAAAAAAGTCTTCATTCATAGATATGCATATGATATGCACAACAAATCCAGTAAAAGTGACAAAATATACCATTTCACTTTAAACTTGACTTCATAATATAGAGCTTGGTTGGAAATAGGAATATATAGTGACAGATAGCTCAAAAATGTTTTACATTATGGTCAGAGAGCATATAATTTTAAAATAGTTGTGACAGGTTAATCTCCATAATATTTACCATTTGTTGACCATTATGCAAAAGAAGCCAGCTGATGCATTTCAGTTGATTTTACATACAGTATGTGTAAGACTGTAATTTTTGTTTTAATTGAAAATGGCCCATCTTTTATGGAGAAAATGGCAAATTTCTTTGGGCAACATTAAATTTCCTAATTTACATTATTTTATTGGCCAGTATCAATCAAACAAGCCTTCATAAGGTGCTAAAAATGTTTTGGTATCTGAAAAAGGTTAAAAATAATTTCCAAGTGCTTCTTAGCTTGTTGGAGCTGTACTTGCCTAATAGTATTTTTTCCAAAAGGCACTATTGCTAATCTGAATCATTCAGGAATCATGACTTTGGCCAAAAATCATGAGATTTAATAATAATAAATTTGAGGTTCCTTTGATTTGTCTTCTGTTTTTTGAGCCACTAGGATGCCCATTTTCCAGCTTTTCTCCACAACCACCAGTGTTTGAAACTTTTATTTTTTAATGAAAACTGAGATTCTCACATAATCATCTGACTCCAAGAACTGGGGTTAAGAAAAACATCAAATATCACAAGACTTGTAATCAAATTTTGGGAGTTGGAACACTGATAGCAAACTAGGATGGAAAGTCAGGTCTCCTTTCTCTGAATGACTTGAGATATTTTCCACTCTCCCACTTCTCAGTGATTTAATTCTTTCTGGCTGCTGGAACAAGGAGCCTGCCCTTCAGGCTAGACTATTGATTGCAGTAAGAGAGGAGGGAAAAGAAGAGTCATGAACGTAGGAGAAGGGAATAGAATAGAAGTGGATCTCCTATCTCCTGAGCCTCCTGTGTGTTGTCTTCCATTCTTCCTCTGTTGTTTTCAGAGTTTTAATTTATAGGCTCCGCTGAGGGAGCCTAAGAACAGACCATCTGGCTCCACCAGTAAAGTCTGTAACTCAATTAGATTCCTTGCTCAGTCACTTCTAGATCTCTCCAGCTTCCCTCTATGCATGTGTAGTAGGAGAAAAGTGGCAGAAAGTTAAATTTCATTTGTTTCTCAGAGACTTTACATTTTTGTCATGGCAAATGAACAGTTCCACACATTTGCTTTGAAATCCATGATTCAAATAATGGAGTCTTAAGTTTGTGGTATAACTCGTGGTGTATTTATTGTCCAGATATTTATTTTTAATATAATAGGTTGAATCTATGCTGCCATCTTTCATATTGTAAGGAAAAAACCCCAACAGTGAATAAAATACGGCAGAAAGAATTGTACAAATGCTTCTTCTTATACAAGCGGGGAAAGGTGTTTTAAGGTGTGTGCATTCAATTTTAAATAAGAGAATTCCTACAGAAGATAGAATTCTGCCAAATAAACAAAATGTTATTTAATGGCCAAAATAAACAAACAGCGCTGTAGCATGGGAGATAAACTTTAGTACTAATCTGGGAACTACACTGATGCTCCCCCAATGACATACAGGATTAGAGTAAATTCCTTTTAGAAACTATTATTTCATATTTCAGTTGTAGGGGAACACAAAGTGGGAACCACTGTCAAGAGCTTTCATACTTGATCAAAAAAGTACAACACATTTCCCTTTGGTGATAGTTTGATTTGGTTCCTTTGGCAGACGTAGTGCAATTTACATCAAGCAGAACCAGATAAATCTATATTTTCTATTTAAAATGCAAGCTGATTCTATTGACAGCTATAAAACATTGATACTAATCTAATGTGAACCATGTATTAAACATGGCAGAATATAAGGTCATAGAACTTATTATGATTCTTTGTATGCTTTATTTTCCATTCAGCTTTTTGTATGATATAAAATGGCATTGTCCTAAATAGGCAGTTATCAGAATGTGTTGCCTAGATGAGGGTTGATAGGTTAATGGTTCTTTTCTCCTCACTGAAAGGCAGAAGGACATCTTGATGGTAATTGACTTTCTAAAGGTGTATTCTGTGATGCCTGGCAATGCAGTTGTGTTTGATTCAGCAGACTGGAGCTGCAATAGAATTTTAGATAACAGCTCTACACTGATGTAGTCAAATGCCCGGAAGAAGGAGGAAGCAATGAATTGCTTACGGCAAGAGTATCAGCCATTTTACTGCTAGAAATTAACATTTTAAATGGCATTGACAAGCTTGTTATGATTCCTAAGGAGAAGATGACAGTGAAAATGCATATGGGCGGGGGTGGGGTAAGGCTCAAATGTGAATATTTTGGCAGAAAGAGGTATTTATTTACATTATGTAATTCTTCTCAAAGGATTAACACAATCATTTTTTCTCTGTAATTTGAATCCTCATTTTGCATTCCTTTAGTTTTTTCCTTTGCTTAAAAAAATATGATTTTTGTGCATTTACTTTCCTTTTATTTTACAGATCACAAATAGGCTGTAGAAATATTTTATGTACTTATTTCAGCACAACTAGTTCTTTACTCATTTTTGCTACGTAGTTATTATTCATTAAGCATGAGTTGCTACCCTCGTTCTGGGCCAGATTCTGCCCGACCCTTACATGAGGAGAGCTTTCCCCACTTACATGGTCCCAGTAAGGACCACATAGGTTGCAGTCCCCATTCTTAGGATCTGCTTTAGCCCTTGTGTTTTGGGCAGTGTGGGGACTCATAGAGCCCATAAGGGGCTGGGGAAGAGACAGGGCCATGACTTCGCCCTCCCTGTGCACAGGCCAACAAAGCTGACTTGCACCATGGGGTTGTAGCATGTAAGTTGCACCCCCACAGAAGGCCCTAGTAGCAAGGGAGCAACTTATGCATTCCTGGAAACTCCAGGAAAGGAACCTCCTGCCACACTTCTGGGGCAGTGCAGTTTCACTCTCTCCAAGAAGTAATTGAGTCCCTTATGTGCAAATGCAACTTCTTCTATATCTTTTCCTCCCAATTTTTTTTTTCTTTAAGGTATTTGAAGTTATTCATTTAATGCTATTCTTGTGAACAAATTTTCTGGGCCTGATTCCCTTTTCTGTCTCAAACTCTGCTGTGGGGGCACTGGCAATAGAAAGTTTATTGAGACAAGGGCAGTTTGCTGCTGCATTAGGTGCCTATAAATTCCTTTCCACCTGCAAAAAGTCATAACAGACTCTGTATGGGGCACTGAGCTTAACCAGGGAGGCTGGGTATGTGTGGATTCAGCACATCAGGCCACTTGCACTGGGTGGGCCAATGGCAGAAGCTAAAGCTGCACTCCCTAAAGTGAATTCCCCAAACCAGTGTAGGGAGATGCATTTGAAATTATACCACCCTGCACTGGCAAGAGTAAACCTATTGCTCTGCAGTTTAGCTTCAAAACCATTCTATTCTCCATATCTTTGGTCTGCAGTTGTGAAATACTATTGCCATTAAAAATGTTTTGGTAGCAAGATGATATTTATTCAGTTTGAAAATACTAAAAAGAACTTGTCAGCACAGAAATCTTGCTAGTTTGATAGAACAGAATATAGGCAGTAGGTTTACTCAGAAAACTTGGGCAAGCTTAGGGGTATTAGCTTCTTCTTTTTCCCACAAGAATTTTGAAACCTTGGAACACTCTAAATCGATTATTTTACAGCATTTTATTACTTAACAGCAGTATAACTTCTGTCATTTAGGAGCCTGATTCAAATGAATACTAAAAATTTTACAGCAAGCTGATGCAATTCTGGCTTATCGGTACTTGAGGGAAAAAGTGTATTTTTGAAGTGAAATGAGTACCTTAAAAATCTGTATATATTAAGCTAAAATATTAATCTGGCACTTGTTCCTTTAAAACTGAGTGTAGCTTGGATGACTCTCAATGACAGTGAAGCAAAAGTGTGTAGTTTTGTCCCACACCAAAATCTGATGACTCTCAATATCAGTTTTCAGGTTTCCACTTCCTCCTTGCCTGGACTTTGGTGGAGAGACAACTTCTTATTCCTGTATGGCCCTTCCCTTAGCTTTTCTATGGCTTAGGTTTATATCTGTGCTGTAATGGGCCCTGAGTTAACCCCTTTCCTGCCATAAAGATAGGTATGATAGGCAGAGCTAACCTATAGTTAAGGTTGCCTCATCCTTTCTGTTGCTTATAACTGTTTTCAGTCGCTTATAACTTTGCTAGACTTTAACCATTCAAGTTCATGGGCGATTCAGGAATGGGGGTGAGGGATTTGTACTGAAGGAGGAGGTTGTTTATAGGAGACCTGCCTCATTTGCTGTAGAAATCGGAAGGTGAATATCTATTGCAGATACTGGGATAGGCGGCCATATGGTTGCTCAGAACTAAAGGCCCACCACCTTAACCAAGAGGGATGAACCACAAAGCCCAGATAACAAAGATTACAGGGGACAAAGACTGAAAAAACAGGGGCAGGAAACCTGCACTGCACTCTCAAAAGACAAGTCTGGGAACTTAAATTCATGATTCTGCTGGACACTAAAAATCATAGACTGAACAGAGACACTAATTTCTGGCTTATTACAACAATCTGTAACCCACTAACCCCCTCTTTTTGTCCTATGGCTGAAGAGGTGTTAATGTGCCACTCTACCTTGAATGGTCCCTTAGAACAGGTGTTCTCAACCTTTTCTTTTCTGAGCCCTTTCTCCCCCCCCCCCCCCCCAACCTGCTATAAAAACTCCATCGCCCACTTGTGCCACAATGGCTGGTTTCCTGCATATAAAATCCGGGGCTAGCATTAGGGGATAGCAAGCAAGGAAATTGCCTGGGGCCCCATACCACAGGGGCCCCAGCGAAGCTACTTTGCTCAGGTTTTGGCTTTAGCCCCAGGTGTTGGAGCTCAGGGCCCCAGGTTTCAGCCCCATGCGGTGGGGCTTCGGCTTTCTGCCCTAGACCCTAGCGAGTCTAACATTGGCCTTGCTTGGTGGACCCCCTGAAACCTGCTCACAGCCCCCTTAGGGGCCCCGGACCTCTGGTTGAGAACCACTGTCTTAGAATATGTGCTAACTACTTATGCTAAACAATCTGTTCCACCTTGCATTTTGCTGTGAGGCTGGGAGTACCTTTCCCAGACCTGAAGAGCTCTGTGTGGCTCGAAAGCTTTTCTCTCTCACCAACAGAAGTTGGTCCAATAAAAGATATTCCCTCATTCGCCTTGTTTCTCTGAAGGGGATGTTAGTAATTCTGTATTTAGTTCAGGGTATGAAAGGTGTGTGGTAAATAAGATCTCAAGCCACACATTCAATGAGGAAGATTTTTTAAAAATAGTTATCCATTTAGTGCGCACTATCCAGCTTGTGCACTGAATGAGGCGTGGTCCTGTTGCAAAAGATAGTATGTGATCAAATAATTAAACACAGTATCATGGTGTATTCACACAACGGAAGCATATTAAGTTATTCATCCAGTTAATTCTGGCATTTCTTAACTTTGAGTGCTTGACTTTGCAACCTTTTTAGCGTAGCTTGTTGTATGTAATCCTCACATGTACACCCTTCCTTCTCTAGAGAAAAAAAAAAAACCTTAAGAGTTAAAACTAATGGGCATTTCCCCTTAGCAAAGCCAACAAAACAAAATTAATTTGGAGCTTGTAGGCCAAGACATTTTGGGGACCTGGCAATCCAAAAATTAGATATTTTTAAAAGTGAAGGGCAGCTCCATTTTCAAAACTCCCTGACTTCTAAAACTCCTTTTCTGATTTTTACCATATTTCCTGGGAAAACTCTGTCATGAGATGAGTTGCAGGATGCAAAATTTCAGGGAGATTGATTTATTTTGGGAGGAGTATAAAAATCAAGCTCATAACCATGGAGCAGCTACCACAGCTCCATTATCTATCTATTCTATCTATCACTCATCAGTATGACATCTGAGTAGCTCAAAAGCTTCTGAGCATTATTGAGTGTTCTCATGAAGATGTTAAAATTAAATCCAACGTAATTTATAAAACAATTAGATGCTCCTCTCCTCCCCGCTCCCCCAAAAAAACCAAAGGAAAAACATCTCTGTTCTCTTCTTTTCTTAGGCCCTGGTTCTATAAGCAGCCTCCAGATAGGTAGGCCCTGCACCCCCATAGAGTGCCATTGATGTCAATGGGCTCAATAGATGTAGAGCTTCACTTCAAGAGCTTCCTTGGTCTCACACTGGAAAACATTTATTTGTCTGTCTTCATGAAGATGTGCAGCATTGATGTAGCCGTGTTGGTCCCAGGATATTGGAGAGAGAGGGGGAGAGAGAGCTTGTCTCTTTCACCAATGGAAGTTGTTCCTATAAAAGGCATGACCTCACCCATCTTGTCTCTCTTCACAAAGATGCACATTTTTGGAGGGTGGAGAGAGTGAAAGGAAGGAAGGGGATCAGTGTTTCACTGTTGTTTTTATATTCCAAAAATGTGCCTATCTATAGCTCTAAGTGCATATAGAAATAACTTTAAAATATGTACAGTGTGTGTTCCAAAACAGGAGTGTGGGCGTTTTTAATATTTCTGTACATAGCATTTTTTCAGACCCTAACTCAGACTGATGGCAAGGAGGTGACCCAATGCTAACAACAATGTGCAAATACTAAAAAGCATTCCTCGGGGACTGCTGAAGACATTGCTTGGCAATTGCCTTTATGTGTAGAATTACCCCCTGGATTAAATTCCCTTTAAAACAATTCTAAAATATTACATAAATAAACAGTGTGTCAAGATCAGTTTTTATCTATAAACCCCTTATTTCTTCTCTGTAGTTTTCTTTGAGTCTCAAGCCATTTCCTGTGTGTGTGTGTGTGTGTGTGTGTGTGTGTGTGTGTGTGTGTGTGTGTGTGTGTGTGTGTGTGTAGCCATTTCTTGTGTGCACGTGCATCATTCCCACTCCAAACCCCACACATTAGCCTACTCCACAGTGATGTCAGGGCTGGTTTCACCCACTAGCATGGCTTTTCTATCTTATTACCTCCTGGTGCATTTCACTGCTGATAGCATACGTTATCAGCTTTAACTTGCATGAGCTCCGAAATAGCCACACTAGTTGGTGAAACTAGCTCTGATTTCTGATGTTACTGGATGTTTTCCTGTGGAGACAGAGAGAGCACTTATGCATGGGAATGATAAAGACAAGAAAAATAACTCCTAATCAGCTGCACAACTCCATCTTCACCAGGCCACAGATATGGAACCAGGACTCTCATGGGTTCATATGGGTCTGAAATTGGCCTTTATCAAACTGCAGGATACGTTGCAAGGGCCATTTATTTTCCCTGTCTGCAAAGGACTGGGAAGACTGATGGGAGATTAAAAAGACCTTACATATGTTTTCAGCTGATGGGTTATTATATATGTGCATTATTCAACAGAAGGTGTTAGAGGATTTGTCTATTTTTATAAAGTGTGTGTGTGTGTGTCCATCCGTCCACTGGAGCAAAGGATAGGTTCTCCTTCAAATGGAAGGAGTGTATGATTCAAGTAAATAAATGTATGCAGATGTCAAATGAGAAGCCTTATTTCTAGCTAGCAGTCTGCATTCCTGCAGCTGATACAACTGCTGAGTTTGTATGCATCCAACAAGGTCACAATCTGAACAGTAAGCACCTTCACCTGTTGTTTGAAGTTTAGGCAAGCGGATGTCATGTATCCATCTCTTAACAGTTAGCCCATATCTCTGCCCATTTTTAAATAATGCTAAGATGTTATGGCATCATCTATTCCATAGATCAGACACTTCAGATAAATCTGGTGATGAGTCAGTGTGCACATTGTAAATAAAAAGTAGAACCAGTAAAACAAAGGAGAAATAAAAATTCAAAGTGGAGGCACTGGTTTGGCTGTAAACCTTTTATGCAAACTGGCTTAGGCCAGGCTTAGTTAAAGAGAGTGAAGCACAAATAGAACTGGATTGTAAAAAATTGAGTGGCTTGTATGCAAAGGTGGAGAAGGTCATTAGAAAGTGAAAAGCCAAAGGGCACAGAGCCGGGCTGTGAAACTCAGATGTACCTAGAGGGAGATAAGGTAAATTTAGGGGAGTATATAAATGGTAAGGGAAACTGTGAAGAAGCGAATGAAAAAAGATTGATGATATTAAAAAAATAAAAAAGTAAACATGAGACGAGAATGTGATGGAGAGAGGTGTGTATGTTTATGGGGAATAATTGCAGTTCACACCACAAAACTGGATGCTGTACTGGATTGTGTATGTGTGTCATTGGGCAAGAATATTCCCCCTGATTTTTCCTGCTCTATAGATGAAAGTAATTGAAAATCTGTTGAAATAGCAGAAAATATGCTGCAGGGAGAGGCAGGGGCGGCTCTATGATTTTTGCCGCCCCAAGCACTGCAG
Organism: Macrochelys suwanniensis; assembly: GCA_033296515.1. Classification (NCBI taxonomy): domain Eukaryota; kingdom Metazoa; phylum Chordata; order Testudines; family Chelydridae; genus Macrochelys; species Macrochelys suwanniensis. Next base: position 114,811,030 of record CM065778.1, on the reverse strand, counting down.
TCAGGCAGCCTTCGGCGGCACTCCTGCGGACGGTCCCTGATGACGTGGATTCGGCTGCGTTTCTGCGGGAGGTCTGCCGGTCCCGCACCGTCAGCGTCCCCGCCGCCAAATTACCGCCAAATCCACAGGAGCGGCAGACCACCCGCAGAAAAGCCACCGAAGGCTGCCTGACTGCCGCCCTCACAACAACCGTCATGCTGCCCCCCGCTGGTGCCTGGAGCCGGCCCTGGGGAGAGGAGCTGAACCTGATCAGTACTCTCCTTGCTCTGATCTCAGAGGAAACTCCCCGCACCCCTGACAAAATTCTGTATGTTTGGGCTCCATCGATTGTGGGGAGGGGTGGGAAGCTGCTGCTTGTGACATTCCCTGGCAATCCAGGAAGAAAATACAAATAGAAGCTAGTATTAACACTGTCAGTCTTAACTCACACGGGTTCCATCTACATGCTGTCAAACCCTTTCAGGGAGTAATGGCCAGATATGAGCAGGGACACCCGGCCATCAACAAGCCCCAGGAGTAGCACAGAGCTGCCCAGCCCTCCTTGTGAATCGTCAGTCCTGCTTCTAAGATCCAGGAGATGTCTGAGTTTAATGAAGGGTGATGCCCTTGTTGACTCCAAGAGGAAGCAAATCCCATTTCTTGTAAACTCCTTGATGTGGAAACTGTTTCCTGGATGGCATGTCGTGACCCATTCCCTTCATTTTACTCTAACAGGGTGGAAAGATAGTCTTGTGTTTAAAGCACAGGACTGGGAATCAAGAGGTCTGGTTCTGAGAGAGACTTTCTGTGTGACCTTGGACAAACCACATTATCTCTCTTTGCTAGTTTTCTCATCGGTATGACAAGGTTAATAATGCTTATCGACCACACAGGGGGTTTGTGAGGTTAAATCAATTACTGTTATAAAGCACTTTAATTCCCTCAGATGAAAGGTGCTCTATAAGTACTAAGTGTTACTAATTGTTATCAACCTTTTCCTCACTTTTTTATTCATTATTGTGGTTTTTCTTTCCTCTGCATTGTGAATTCTGTTCTTGGCTGCTGCTTAGAAATTACTTGCATTTATACATTTTCTCCTTTTAATAACAAAATATTGCATAACCGCTAGAGATTGGGGAAAAAACCTATTATGTCACATAGTCCAATCTCCTAACAAATTGTCCCCAGCAGTATTTCCTCCAGTGCCTTGTCTAGTCATTTTAAATGACTCAAATAATGAGCTTTCATCCACTTCTTCTCTTGGCAGACTCTTCTAATATTTCATTGACCACATTAAAAATGGTCTAAATTTCCTAAACTACTAGTTATATTCCTCTGGACCATCCTGAACAATGCCTCTTCCTCTTTGTTCAATCTTCAGATACTTATTGTTTGTTCACTAATATAATATTTACAGCACTCATAGTGTTCTAGTCCCTATACAGATAAACAAGAATACATGATTCCTGCCCCAAAGTGCATATAACCTAGCTCTTATACTTTAACTCCCATTTCTCCATATTTTGTCTTCATTTTGCTTTGTGCCATTCATCTGCTACCCAGTTTCATTTCTCAGCCACATATTTTCTGGGGAGTTATTTCCTGTTCCTGAGGAGGCCTGATACCATAGTTGAAGAATCATTTGTACATAGTATCATTTCTAGCCTGTGATTTTAAAAAAAAAATTAGCAATGAGACAGGGCAGGCACTGTGCTGTGATGGATATCAGTACAGTGCACCTCAGGTGTATTGAAAGCATTTGACTTCACCTTATATCACTTCTAGAATGTATTTTCCTACCTTTAGTAACGAGACAGGACAGACATTTGGCTGGATATTGCCACATTTCTGGAGCATCATGTAGGTAACTGCTTCCAGAGCATCTGAGAATTACCAGCATACAGCATGGCATAGTGCCCTGTGTGATATTGACATGATATATTTCTTTTGAAAACCTAAAATAGATGAATATTTTAGAGTGTTCAAAGACATACAATAGAAGTGTTTATAGGGTTTAAGGATATACAATGTGTGTGAGTGTACATTCAATATAGAAGAAATGTGTGTCTAGATAGAAAGTGAGATTATAGTAATGTAATCTAGTGACATTTATGTGACTATTCTACTTAAGATTGAAATGTGATTTCCTATACAGATTTGTACATTCCTATTTTTGTGTTTCTTATAATTTTCTCAGACAAATTGGTCTGAAATTTTTCATGCTTTGTTTCTACCCAGAGTCATTTTTTAAAACATTTCTGAAAACTTCATTCATCCAGGTTTGAGTTGTGTGTGTAAAAAAGATAGGACAAATGTAGTGTAATTAATGTATCTGCCCAGATCACAAAAGGATTGCATAATCATAAAGTAGCAATGGCTGAATGGATTTTGTCTGGACTTGCTTATTCTGTAGCACTCATTGAGATCGAGTAGAGCCAAGTTTGAAGGAAATGTGCTTAAGGTATAAAAGCTGAAAGATTTTTCAAGCGTATGTGGGGTAATTTTCTGGTGGGTTTCTTTGCTTTTTTTTACAGCTTGGAACCCTAGGGAAAAGTGTGCTATAAGCTTTGCTGTGCGATCTTTCTGTTTATAAAGTGACCTCTAATTTTGGGCCTGGGAACCAAAAAAATCTGGATTAAAACCCTGATTCTGATTAGCAGGAGTGATCTTGGGGCAGTCACTTCCACTCACTGTATCTCTGTTTCACCGAACTGCCCAAGCACCATTTTACAATGACTGTGAGATTATTTAATGTTTTAACAGGGCTTTGGAAAATATAGGGACCAGATTCTGATCTCAGATCAGAACCTCACACAATAATGTGTTGTATAAGAAAGAGGTTCCCCTTTTGTTTGGAGGAGCAGAAAGTACTGGGTGGGGAAGAAAAAATATCCCTTCCTATAATTTAACTCTACTGCCTTCCACAGTTGAGAGGTGATAGAAGAGAAAGGAATTGTTTCTGCAGAGAGAAAAGCTGGTTTAAATAGGAGATGAGAGAAGGTGTACACAGAGAGCAACAACAGAGCTTACAGGGTCTGCAGGAATGTGTAGTGTCCCTGTAGCCACAGGTTCAAAGCTAAGCAGGGTTATCTCAGCCCTTCATCCTAAAGGTAGATAAAGTGAGTTCACCAGTGCTTACTGTGTGGATTTTTCAGACAACACTCTACAAACTAAAGTTTTCTGTGTGAATATTAAAGAGCCTAACACTGTAAAATTTGAGTTTTCTCCTTCGGCCACTGAACAAAACTCCTTTCCACCATAACTATTCTACAGTCTCCTGTGCACCAGTTGGCTGCTGCTCTTTATCTCAGAGGTCACCGCAGTTCAGTGCTGCATTATATGCATAATTTGCTGTTTGCTTTGGAAGGGAAGGTGCTATGCAAATCTAAAATAATATTACAATACACTGTGCTGAATTTGAACATAATAAAACAGGATGGCTGCTTCAAAGGGACATCTCCTAGGAATCTGATTTAGCCTAATGATAGTGAATGGTAATGACTGCTGCTTAACTGGCACAATATTAGTATTAATTCCCCTTATTGGGATTAATTTGGTTCCAAGTAAAGTGGTGTTTAACCAGTTAAATGGGTGTGAAATTATGTGTTCCGATATTTTTATACAAGTTACCAAAGAAAGATATTAAAATGTATATTTTGCTAGATTTTTGTGAGGCCTTGTTCAGGGGTTTGCTACACGGATGCAGTTGCAGGATGAGGGCACTATATTGTTAGTGGGTGTGCTGTCCCACCACCCTTCACTGGTGAGGAGCAGTAGGCAGAGGGAGATTTTATCATCCTGATTGCCATACCTTAGTGGGAAGGGGCCTCATCACAGTTGGCAGGGCGTCCCTGTGTGAAGGGCAAGCTCTGCCCAATGGACCACCTCTTTTCTCCTCCATTTCAGAGTTGTCAGCTAGGAAACAGTTTTTGTGACCCCAGAACCTCTGTAGGACAGAAGCTGCTGAGAAAATTTAGGTTGGATATAGACCATAAACAGCTGACTTGGCTGTACTTTCTGAATTTATAGTGCATATATGTATGTAAAGCAAAAACATTTAAGTAGAAGGAATAATAACTTATTATTTGAGATGTTGTAATTAATTTGCAAACTGGACACCATCAACTTCGGCCTGAATAATGACTGGGAGTGGATGGGTCATTACAAAAACAAATTTCCCTCTGCTGATACTCATATCTTCTTGTCAACTGTTTCAAATGGGCCACCTTGATTACATTGGCCTCATTAGCACTACAACAGTGATTTCCACCCCTTCTTGTCAACTGTTGAGAATAGCCCACTTCCACCTTAATTGAATTGGCTAGTTAGCACTGATGCCTGACTTGGTAAGGCAACTCCCATCTTTTCATATGCTGTGTATTTATACCTCTCTACTGTATTTTCCCTCCATGCATCTGATGAAGCAGGTTTTAGCCCACGAAAGCTTATGCCCTAATAAATTTGTTAGTCTCTAAGGTGCCACAAGGACTCCTCGTTGTTTTTTCTCGTTACTGAGGTGGTTTTTTGAGTGTAATTATACATATTGAAACTACAAGTCAAGAGATTGTGAGGAAATTCTGAAATGGATCGATGTAAACATTAGCCCTCCGCCGTTGCTTCATATAGGGCTTTCAGGGTTTTCAAAACTATTTTATTTTCTTGATTTTCTGATCTTATGTCTCTGATATTTAATGTTTCAGGCTATATTGTGCATTGTTATCTTTTTACAAAACATCAAGAAAGAAAAACTGTTTAAAAAACAATTCTAGCAATTGCAAACCAAGAAAATTAAAATATCAATTGTTATCTCTTGACAGATTTTATCTAATTAGTGGAGGTGTTCCTTTTATTATATGTGGGATTACAGCAGCGACCAACATCAATAATTATGGAATTGAAGGCAATGCACCATAGTAAGTATATAGCATTATAATAAAATACTCTCAGAAATAAGTAATATGTCTCTGTCAGATGCTGATAAATGTTGCTGTCTTCATAAGGGACAGAAACATAAAAGTTTAAGATAAAATTCCATATTTGCTTGCATGGAATAATGGCTGTGAAAAATCATTGTCTCACTTTGGGGTGTGATGCTTGGCTCACTTACCATCAGTTTTATACCAGTTTGACTCCACTGATATCAGTGGAGTTGCATTTCATTTACACCAGCATAAATGAGAAGAGAATCAGACCTGTTGTTTCTACATTCACTATAATTGTGTATCGTTGCATGTATTGTATAAAAAGGACTACACTAGCCAGTCAGAAACAACAAAATCTTGATTACGCCTCTAACTACTGTTTGATTTACCATGTATTCTCCTATTCAGACCAGGGCAACCTGACTATAACTGGCTCTGCTTGGGTTTGTGCAGGGTGAGGAGTGACAGCTCAACATGACCTTCCCTACTTCTTGCACACTTGTGCAATGGACAGTCACAATGCTCATTGTCTGACTCTCATCAGAGCAACCCTAACGGGGGCAATGATGAAAGGACACCCCCATGTACACCAGCTGGTATAATTGGAATAAGTACCACACTTCACTAAGCTGACCAGAAACCCCCTCTTGCATACACCTGTCTGGTGCCTAGATGTTGTCCCTCCACATTTTGCTTAGTATCATTATGGCTGCTACAAAATACCTAATGCATAGCATTTTTTTAAAGGGCGCTATCGACACTTTTAGCCCCCAACCTTAAAAGGAGATAAAAACTATTCTTCATAAATGAAGAATCGTTAATGTAATTTCAACAAAATTATAAAAAAAAAAACCTGTCTATATTTTTTCCCTTAAAAAGCATTCTTGGGTTTTCAGCAATCCAGAAACATCCCATCAATATTATCTTGCAGTTATGACCCAAGCATCTAGTACCTAGTCTGACCAAGGTGGCTGTACAGCTGTCACATGTTGGTGCTTCAGCCACCTTAACTACATTATTTGTTCTTGTTTCGAGGGGGTGCCAAAGGAGACCCCCATTAGGCTTTTACCAGAAGAGCTGAACAGGAAGTGGTTTAGAATAGCAATTGATTCTGATTGCGTGGGGATGATTCATCATGTCAATGATCGGTGCTCTAATGGAATTTTCAGTCCATTGGGTCAATACAGGGGTACTGATTCTTGGAAAGGCTTCAGTTTCAATGAATGCTATGGTCCTTTGAAAACGCTTCTTGATACGTCTCAAAGCAACCATGGAATGAGTAGAAATAGGGTTGTCTGGAAACAAAGTGAAAGGTATAATAATTAAATATTTGACCTTTCAAAATCATTTTCAGAGAATTAAATTGTAAAACCTAACAATAAATTAGTAGAGACCCTAGGCAACTTTATCTGCTTAGCCTGGTACCTCCTCAGATCATCCCTGTCACATATTCAAAACATATTTATTCAAACATGTACAATTAGACAATCACTTATAATCAACAATATATTAAAGACTTGATTATTTATGTTCATAAATCTGTGAGACATTTTTTATTCTGGCACAATTACAGAGGTTGTACTTCTTTAATCACTTTAATCACAGACAATCAATACCAGATATCACAATCTGTGCAGAAAATGGAAAGCAGGTGAGAGATGGTTATAACATTTTCTAGGAAAGATACAAATTGAACATTAGCACAGTGGGTTATGTGTCTGATTCAATTTAATAATGTTAACACACAAAAATGTAGATACAGTAACTTCAACATGTTTTTTATGTAACTGAGGAACTGATTTTTGAAGTGATCCATGATGAGATTCTACATGAAACAACAACATCCTGAGACAATGTTCTACTGGGGAATATTCTGGTTTTCACTTTGAATCAAATGTGCAACATTGGAATTTATTTAATGTATGCACATATATCAGTGCTTTACACTTATCAAATGAAAAGTAGGTGTTAACCTGTTTTCCTATGACCCTGGGAGTAAAATCACCTTGGTCTTTTGTCAGAAGGGCATAATACTTAAACCCTGAGGTGCTTATGAAATAAATAATAAATTGTGTGCATTTGTTAAAGATCAGAGTCCAGAATAAAAAATGTAAATGTAATAATCAACTGTAAATGCTACCCAAGCTGACCAAAACACACCAGGCTGAATTTTGTTAGATGAGGGGGTTCTGAACCCAGAAAGTATGACCACTCATATTACTAAATGGTCGAGGGGATTCTGACTACATGAGAGTGTGCTGAGAGGGAGTCCTGACATGGAAAAGTTTCAGAACCATTGTATTAGATGGACCACATCCAATATTGGGGACTTCTGTTCTCCTGTAAAGAATCATGCATACCCCTGGCTGTAAATGACTAACCCTATTTTTTATTAGTGGACTGTGAATAAGTATTGTATTGTAAATAAAGTATCATGCCGCTTTCCTTTCCCTAAGGGCCCATTGTTGACATGCATAACATTTTCTGCTTTATGGAGCCCACATCAAATAGTCTAAGTTACCTATCACTCTGAATGCCATATGTAGATAGTGAACTCTGGAGAATGACTTTGGGAAGGCAATGAACCTTGTCTACCTCCCAGTAGGAGAGTGGGCCCTTCTTGTTCTTCTTCCTTGCATCAAATTGGGTCCACTCTGAATTCTCTCCCTCCAAAGTGCTCTGTTTAATGCCATATCCCCTATCATACCACATGATAATGTCTTCTTTTATAACATCCCACCACTTTTTCTTGGGTCAGCCTCTTCGGCTTTTTCCTTCAGTCTTGATCTACTGGACTCTCTTACCCATGTAGCTGTCAGGACTGTGCTTTACATGACCAAACCCTCTGAGCCTGCATTCCCTCATTTTTCCATTAGACTGTTACTTTGAGCTTGTCTCTAACAAACATATTCCTCATGTGGTCTTTCTTGCTTATACCACTCATCCACCTCAACATTTGCATTTCTGTAGAAATGATCATTTGCTCATGGTGGGCTCCTCCCTGGCTTAAATGTCAATGGGCCTTAGGAGAGACTGTGAAAGGGTCGGTGCAGGTTTAAGAGAGCTCTTATGTTTCAGAAATGGGACTCAGTCAAAGAGAAATAGAAGAGTGTCGTCAGGGGGAGAAGGTTATCCCAAATAGCAATCATATTGGGGAACAGAAAAGGATTTCATCCTTTCTCCACCCCCCAGCTAGCATGTGTTGCTGTTTTGTTTGAAATAAATGGAAAAGGAACACCGTCCTGTTATCTTTTCTCCACTACTTGAATGATTACAGCGCTAGGGTTGAAGTAACTCCTGCTGCCTCATGGCCCCAGTGTAAAGGACCAGGGGCATAAGTGGTCTGGCCTTGTGGTCACAACTGAGCTGGTGTCCGCAAGTCAAGGACAGCCACAAGGTGGTAGTCAGCGAGCAGGAATCAAAGTAATTGCTAGAACTGGGATCAATAGGCAAGAGTCAGAGTCAGGCTGGGGTCAGAGGCTGGATATCAGAGACCGTTACCAGGTGAGAATCAGGAAGACAGAGTCAGGGTAAGTCAGATGGGGTTGGAGACTGGAGGTCAGAAAGCAAGGTGAGGTCTAGAGTCATAGCTCTGGTCTACACTGGGGAGGGCGGGGGGGATCGACCTAAGATACGCAACTTCAGCTACAAGAATAGCGTAGCTGAAGTTGACGTATCTTAGGTCGACTTACCTCACGTCCTCACAGCGTGGGGTCGACTGCCACTGCTTCCCCGTCGCCTCCGCTTCTGCCTCTCGCCATGGTGGAGTACAGGTGTTGACGGCAGAGCAATCGAGGATCAATTTATTGCATCTACACTACACGCGATAAATCGATCCCCGATAGATCGATCACTACCTGCTGATCCGGTGGGTAGTGTAGACATACCCTTAAGTCATAGTGTAACCCACACACTTTCTGGGTGTGGTGTTCTGTCCCATCTAGTGGCACTGAGAACAATTAATGAGTCTGCTCTACAGCCTTAGAAAACAGCCAGTTGGCTTTTAACTCATGCTCTAAAGGCTCATGCACTAAGCTCCAGAGGTCCCCGGTTCAATCCCACCCACCGACGACCGGGGTCTGTCAGCGTTACAATAGCAGATCAGAAGTCTGTGTGGTTGTCCAGACAACTTCCTGGGCCACATTCCAGGGTTAAATCATGAGCAGGGGCCAATCAGAAAGCTGCAGAGTGGTGTCAATCTGAACCCTTTGGGTGGCATTTCCTGCAGTGCCTAATCTCCACAAAGCTCCATTTGTCCCCAGGACAGTTCTGCTCAGTTTACAGCCAGTTTATGTGACCAGATGAGGCATTTGCAGCCTATACTGCCATGCAGATTGCCTTTAGGATTTTAGCCTTATGTAGTGGATATTCTGAAAGTACATACGGTTGTGTTGTTTACAGTGTGGCCAGATATTGTCCCATGCTACAACTATTTTGCACTGCCTGAGCAACAGTGTCCATAAAGATTCCTTAAAAGGCTGCTCAAACTTAACAAGCTAGCCCTAGCAACCAAAACGGGGGGAGCTCAAAGGTGATATGCAGCCACCTTTATCTTCCAACTACTGGGTCCAGTGAACTGTGCTTAGTGCAGGATCTGATGATCAGAGCTTATGTATGGCTGGGAATGTGGCTCTCTCCTTTCCCTTACATCCTGTTTATTTTGCTGTAGCTTTTTATCTCTCCCCTACCAAAAGGAAAACTGAAAAGTGTAATGATACAAATAGGTGAATCCTATTCATTTGCATTTCACATGCAGTACCTGCAATGAAGACCTAATATCTTCATTGGGCCTTTCAGATATTTATTTAGGCTGGGATCTTTAAAAGAGCCTGCAGGAATCTGGTGGCTAATTGTCCTTACATTTCAATTGGATTTGGGTGCCTAACTCACTTAACCTCCTTGGAAAACTCCAGCCTTAATATACTACATTAGAATGTATTAGTTCCTTTAAAAATAAAAAAAAGTAGTCAGTAAATCCAGAGTCCAAAGTATCTCAATCTAAATATGTTTTTAATGGGACTGAGGGTGATGACTCAGAATAATGAACCTTAATTATCATATTTCCCCCCCCCCATTGCTAACATTTAATAGTTTCCTTGACATTAATGGGAGCTCTCCATACACATCAAGGGGATATCATGCTGTTAAGGCAAAACCAATGTATTTTACATATGAGAAGTTATTGTCCATTCTGTCAAATTTGGATTTAAAAATTAATTTGACTTTCACTTTTTTGTTTGTTTGCAGTTGTTGGATGGCTTGGGAACCTAGCCTTGGTGCATTTTATGGGCCAGTAGCATTCATTGTGCTAGTCACCTGCGTTTACTTTCTCTGCACATACGTGCAATTGAAGCGTCATCCAGAACGCAAGTATGAATTAAAAGAAAGGACAGAAGATCAGCAGAGGTTGGCAAGTACTGAAGTGGGCCATAGTCATATTACAGACTCTGGGTCAATTTCCCAGACAACATGCTCCATGATTTCTTCTTCTTTGTTGGAAAATGAGCACTCATTTAAGGCTCAGCTTCGAGCTGCGGCATTCACTTTGTTCTTGTTTACTGCCACTTGGACCTTTGGAGCACTTGCTGTATCTCAAGGACATTTCTTGGATATGATATTTAGCTGCCTCTATGGAGCATTTTGTGTGACCTTGGGGCTTTTCATCCTCATCCATCACTGTGCAAAGCGAGATGATGTATGGCATTGCTGGTGGTCCTGTTGCCCATCTAGAAGAAGCACATATTCTGTACAAGTTAATGTCCGCCCAAAGGTTAATGTCAATGGGGACTCGCAGGTTCATGCACCTTGTCTTCAAGAGTCACCATGTCCTAACAAATCAGCTGTTTTTAATCATCCAGCTGCTAATCACTGCAAGCTTACTAATCTACAGGCTGTTCAAAACCATGTTAACTGCCTTTCACCAGTTACACCATGTTGTGCAAAAATGCATTGTGATCAACTTTTGGATGATGAAGCTCATATACATGTGCATGACGAGGGAACTTTCAGGCCCAACATGCACGTTCACAGATGTCTGAAAAGCAGAACTAAACCACGTTACTTCAGTCGACATAGATCTGCAGGAGAAAGAGAATATGCCTATCACATTCCTTCGAGCATTGATGGCAGCATCCACAGTTCACATACGGACAGTCCACACAGTACGCATGATAGTCAGTCGGGGCACAGACGGGCTTGCTGTGCGAAAAGTGATGCATATCCTACTATCAACCAGCCTGAAAGTAGCGATGCAAGTACTGTAATATACAGTTGTGCTAAAATCCCAGAAAGTGACACTGTGCACCATACAGCTCATTTTGAGATGCATCCACAGACACAATCATTGCCATTTAATACAACTAATCACAATGGAATTCTCAAGGGAAATGTGCATGAAGCCATGATATACAGTTCAGATAGTACAGGAAATATCAAAACTGGTCCTTGGAAGAATGAAACTACTGTGTAGTTCATCGGCCACTATATTGTCTTTTTCAACTCAGATCATCTTCAGTTTTGTTTTTATTCTAAACTGAATAAGATTACATGTTTGTGTAGCACATCAGCAAATTGTACAGGTTTTCCACCTTTATTTCTGTTTTCTGAATGAGTGACTAAAAGAGAGAAGTAGCGGCAGTGTTTTAAAAGTGAAGTTATTTTTAAAAGAATGTTAGAAAATTGTTCTGGGAGAGAATTTGAAACTGAAACTGAATATAAGAGGCAATATCCTTTTGTTACAAAGAACTGTATTTCTTTAGAAATACATCACTTTTAATTCATGATTTGGGTGTTTTTTTTAATTCTACGGTAACTTCAGACTCTTTTATATACACATATCCGCATCTTTTACTTATTTATTTTTGTAGCAAAATATTATTACTGTTTCATGGATTTTAATCAGAAGTTACAATAGTAGAAATGAGGAGCAGGATTTTATAAAATTACTGATACAGCTTTTTAGCCCTACAAAGTGATACTGCCTCTAAAGAGCTTCTGTAGCATATGGCTTGTAAAATCATGTAATGTACAGTCTCTGTTATGTCTCTTTTCTTGTTGGAGAGAAGTACTAGGTAATGTCTGTTACATCTGTGGTGCTGTATTGGTTGTATTTTGCATGACATATGTCAGGATATACCATTTGCTGTGTTCTAGTGTTACATGTGTAAAAACAAGTATTGTAAAAGGCTGTGGAAACCCTGTTGGTATTAATCTAGAGCATTATGAATCTACAAAAATCACTACTGCACTAGTTTAAGTGGCACAATCCTTTGTATAAGGTTATATGATAGCTTTGATAAGGGTCCACTCTAATGTCTTTACAGAGCATGCACTACTCATTGTATGTGACACTGTGCAGTGTAATAGCAATTGTCTCAACAAGTTTTACACTTCTTTGTAAAGTATGCCTTTTGAACAAATCTGTAAGCTGTTTCACAATAACCTTTCAAAATCTGTTTAGATAGAGCAGTTTTATCATTAACTCTTTGAGGACTACTGTCATTTTCTTAAAAATAGCTTACTCTAGTTCAGAGAGACTGTATATACTATATTGTCTATTTAATCATATGAACAATGTAGTCCAGAGTTGTCAGGAAAGTGAACGTTTAATCATTTTCCAGAAACATAGCTTTCCAGATAGTAATTTATTAATTTCACATCTTATGTGAAAGCCACTTTCCCTCCCAGCAAATTTCAGATTGTCTTTATCCTTTAATGCAAATTTGACCTTCAAAAGCAGTTACTTGTGTTCATTAATTCCGCTCAACCATAGGGCATTTTAGGGTCAGTAACATTCTCTGTTAACAAGGCTTTTGGCAAGTAATTCTTTGTCCATGAACATCTGTACACAAAGCATCAACTCACAGGACAGATCTGAATTATAATTATCCTTATGTGAAATGAAACTGCTTTTTAAAATAAGAAGGCTGCAAAGTAAGAATGAGTTACATAATGTGAATAGAAACATATAGCTGGAAGAAAAATGTCTGCAATGAAAGGAGAGAAGTGGTTCCATAAATAAAAAGACAAAGCACAATGTTGTACGGCCATTGGAACAAGTCCGTCATATCCTAACACAGGCTTGGGTAACTGATACATTGCTATAGAGAACAGAACAAATAATAAAAGCCCCTTGATGGAGCATCAATTTACAATGTATATTTTGCAGAAATACTTACATGTTTCAACCCATCATTTGTCTGTTAGCTGCAGTTTATTAGTCCCTACTCTTTCTTTAAAAAATTATGTAGAAATACATTTCCTAACAGTGTACATATAGGTGACAATTATAATTGTTGCAGTGTTATAAAAGTGCATAAGTCAGATGAATGTGTTCTGCAGTGTTGCAGGTGGGAATTAGTACTCAAAGGGTTAATGCTCAGTATCTGAGTGCAAGAAATCTTGTTTTTCTGTATTTTTGTAAATTTGAAATATATATTGTAAACTACAGCAGTGTAATGTACCCATTTCGTATTATGTGTGTCTTTAAAAGGTGAGCAGGAAGAATGCACTAGTTGGTTGTTGAGTTTTAAACCAGTATACAACCTTTTCTTGACTGCTTCTTTAAATGATGGGGGGAATTTAAAAAAACCTATGCTTTATTATGTATATGCTGTATGTGCTTGAACTGTCTCAAAACTAAAATACAGTATTTTCATTGTTTGCATAATGCAATCTTTTCTGTTTAATTATTTTCATTTTAATATTATTTTATTTTCATTTCACATAGACAGTGAGCCCTAAGCAAGCATAGACATAATGCTAAATACCACTTCTCTGTATCTCAGCAGTATGTATCTATTCTGTAATAGATGAATCCTAGAGGGTCTATAGACCATTATGCAAAATATCCCACATACATGGCCAGGTGAAATATTCACTTTGCTAGAACACACTCAGTGAGGTTCTTTATTCAGCTTGTGTTTCTGTCACCCATGTTGTTTTGTCCGAGAGGCTTGTGTATGATCTCCATAATGGCTTTCAAAGAAGTAAAAGAGGTGCTGCTTTCCACAGAATATCTTATGTGATAAAACTCTCTGGAAAATTAACGTTAAATATGAAAACACCTTTCTTATTGTGTTAAAATATTAATTTAGTAATTATTTTGGGGCTAATTTGGAAAAGATGTGTTATGCAATAATCTGTTTGCATATTATTTTTTCAGAAATATATAACTACAGAGTAGGAGAACATGATATTAAATAAATTAAAAAATGTTTTATAACATCAGATTTGACCAAAATTCTTTCTGTGCTTTTGACGTTTTTTTCCAAGATAAATGGGATCATTTCATTGTTGTTGTTTTTTTTTGTCATTTAGAGTCAGTGAATCATTGACTTTACCTGATTTCTTGTGACATAAAATAAAGTCAGTGAAATACGTATAGTATACCAGATATATTGTACTAACAAATTCCCTCCTGGACATGCACATGTAACCGATCTGAATACTAACATTAGTTTTAGTTGTGCATGAATAGCACAAAAGTGGCAGAACAGATTTTTGTAGGTTTCAGAGTAGTAGCCGTGTTAGTCTGTGTCAGCAAAAAGAAAAGGAATACTTGTGGCACCTTAGAGACTAACAAATTTATTTCAGCATAAGCTTTCGTGGACTACAGTCTGCTTCGTTGGATGCATAGAATGGAACATACAGTAGGAATATTTATACATTCAGAGAAACATGAAAGGTGGAAGTAACCATACCAACTGTAAAAGGCTAATTAATTGAAAGGAACTTTTATCAGCAGGGGAAAAAAACTTTTGAAGTGATAATCAAGATGGCCCATTACGGACAGTTGACACAAAGGTGTTAAGGGTAATTAACTAGGATACTCAACTAGGGGAAATAGATTCAATTTTTATAGATCACTTCCTGGCCTGAGACAAAGCATGAGAAATTTCAGCCCCAATGGTAATTTTCTGAGAATGATACAGGCAATTGACAATAGGGGGTTAAAATTAAAGTTCTGTCTTACTCTTAACTGTTGGCGATAGAATACTGGACTAGATGGACCATGGGTCAAATCCAGTGTGGCAATTACTGTTTCCGATGTAACTCCCATGATGATATAATCCAAGAAATCATAAACTTTTAAAAAATTATCTGCCTGGCAGATAACTTGAGGGTTGGTAATTCACATTTATACTGAACTCTAAATAAAGGTAATTAACAGGGATAAATTTATTACTCCAGTTTCTTATGATAGATGCATTCTTAACTCTGTGTATGTACACAGCTTCCAGTTTTATTTAGTTCAGTTTTGGGTAGCCCAAAGTGGCTTTCTTTTAAGACATGCAGTTTTGCATGAGGAATTCCTGCTTACCCTCATATAAAGAAATTCAGTATGGAAATAAATGATGAATGTTTGAAAATTATGCCTGGGGCATGTGTGCTGTTCCCAGGTGTTCACACAGTCATTCTCACCCTTGAGTCTAAGCAACTTTCACTTCGAGACTCAGGAACAAATCCTGGTCCGGGAGCATCCAGAGCCCAGATGGAGCCAAACAGTCTAGTAGAGCTATGTGACCAGAGAAGCATAAGTATATCATGAGGGAAATACCCCCTGAGGTTCAGCCACAATGCTACTCAATGGTTGACACCCTTTGAGCTGTACCCTGGGATGGAGTCCATAATGCTGTGCTTCCTGAGCACCTGAGGATGTTGTTGTGGAGGTCCTGTTAGTGCTCAGTGCTTCTTTATCTCCACCGTGCAGAATGTTCCTTCCTTCAGAGAATCAGTGGGGGAGTCTGGATAAGTCTAAGCAGATTTTGAAAACAGAATGGGGTTTTTTTGACCGAAAAGGCCTGGCCCACTCAAAAGTTCCAGAATGAGATGTCACCAGGAGCATGTTGGTGTGCATTATAGAGAAGAATTACTTCACCTTGGAGATTGGAAGATGGAGAAGGGCATAATCCCCTATGATTCTTCAAAGACAGCTGCACTCTTATCAAGGTATAAGTGTCTGTGTGTGTGTATGTATGTGTATGTAACATATAGAGATACATTTTGGTCCCCTCTTCTCTCCCTTCTCTATACCTTCTCTGCAAAAATTACTGCACCTCCAAGTGAAAGGGAGTCAATTCACCTCCACCTTCCCACACAACCTGAATGTCCTCAGGATTGGTCTGGTCCAAGCAGACAGCATAAATGAAATAGAAGTGCTAACGCTGCTTTTACTGCTGTCTGATGGGAAAGGTCAGGATTTGGTCTTCAAGCTTCTGCAATTTCTAGAGCTGTCCACCCTCCCTGATAAATTTCATGCCTTAAGGCTATGCAGCATGCCAAGTCAGAGAGATAGGTTTGTTTTAAATGCATGCCTCCTGCCAAGCCAAAGGGGCTACTCTTCCAGCTACTACCTGTTTTGGGGGGGTTGTTTTGATATATTTCTAAGGGTACCTATCACTGTGGCATCTATCACCTAAGACTCTTGGGCTCTGGGTAGGCAGAAACCCGACTTCTTTCATTGGCTGGTCATTATAACTGTCGTAGCTCCTCCTCCACTCCTGCAGTACATTGTCTGGCTGTCTGGCAGGTAGAGGACAAGTCATCTGGCTCAGCATCTGGCTCCATCCACTTACCCCCTGAGACTAAGCAATACCTGAAGGATGCAGCTGGAAAAGGGAAGAACGAACCTTTGGGGGCTACTTTGGGAGAAAAAGAGAAGATGGTAATCTCAGGTTTGTGACATACTCATTCCTATCACAATGCACTCATTCATTACCCATCTTTTATCCTATTATAGGTGGAGCTGGTAGCACTATTTATTAAGATTGCCTCACGCTTCCTGTTACAAGAGCCCATTTTCGGTCACTTGTAACTTTGCCATGTTAACCATTTTGGCTGACGTTTTCCATGATCTGCCTCAGCCTGAATTTATTTGGAAAATTTCATCCAAAACCCACTCAGCCATTACCACAAATAAGGCTAGGGAAAAATATATTGTTTTTTGCCCATGGTAAACAATTCTGGTGATCTTTTCGCTGAATGGCTCTGCTTCGCCCTTGCTTTGGAGCAAAGAGTTGAAATTTGGCAGGAGGATGGCCTTTGTGTCAAGGAAATGCCTTTTACCAATTACCATCCCCGTGAATCTGCCCAAATTTGGTCAAGTCTTTGAAAAATAGCAGGTCACACATTTTCAACACCTTCAGTTTTAGCAAATGAATTCTCCAAAAATTCCATTCTCATTGAGCACACCACAGCCTCTCACAGTTTCAAGCACTGCATATGTGTCATCCCCACAGAGTGACTGAGCATGCTCCAGCCCAGGGCTATGGGTGCTCAGGAGCACTTTCCATGTAATGGCTCCTCCAGCTGCTCTGGCCTGGGATGGGGCCAGGCACCAGAACTGAGAGCAGGGAGCCTGTCTTTTATGTGCTCTCAATGACCTTCTTGTTGGCGCCCATGCAGCATAGAAGAGGAAGCTGTCCTATTCAAATGCAGAGTGGACAAAGGCTGAACTAGAGGGAGGGAAAGGAGTAGAGTGCGACAAGGAATCTGGTGAGACTAGGACTGGAGGGGGAGAAACTGTGACTGTCACTGGCTGGGAAAGGAGACTGAGACTGGAAGGTAGTAGAGGCAGGGACTGGAAGCTGGTGGTTGGTGGTGTGGAGGCTGGATTCATTGGGCAAGGATACTGGCAATAGGGGCCAACATGGTGAGGGGAGGCTGGGATTGGTTGGGCAAGGAGACTGGGACTGGGAGTTAGTGAGGGAAATGGGGTGGAGATTGGGAGCAAGTTAGCTCAGGTGGGGAACACTGAGATCGGCCAAGGAACTGGGAAAAGGGGAGAGTCTGGGACTGACTAGAAAAGGAGATTGGGACTAGGAAGTAGTCAGGGGGCTGTGGGGAGGGAACAACAACTCTGACAAGGAGCTGGAGTGCTGAGGGAGAACTGGCACTGGCTGTCCAAACAGCCTGGTACAAGGAACCAGGGAGAAAGGAGCGTGTAGCAAAGAGCCAGCACTGGAGAGAGACTGAGATTGGATAATGAACTTCGGGAGGACACTAGAAGTGGGATCCAGTGATCAGGGAGGGGAAAGAGATGTGATGGGGAGCTGTGAGTGGGGACCTGGGACTGGCTGGGCAAGGACTGACTTGGGAGTGCGTCTGGGGAGGGGGGGGCGGAAACTGGGACTTGGACAGTGAGCTGGGGGGGGAGACTAAGACTGGCTAGGCAAGGAGACAGGGATATGAAGCCTGAAGAGTGGAGACTGGGATTTTGTATCTTTCTATTTAATTCTGTTTTCTCTCTCTCATGTTCCCCCATATGCTGCTCTGGCTAGGAAACTGCACCCAGCTGCTTTGTTCCTGATGTAGACACTAAAACATCACTTTAGGAAAGAAGCTAGGCTCCATCCCCCACTCAGGCACAATGCTGACTTCAGCACTGACTTAACAGTGCTGGTCTTTGTACTGATAGGATTACATCGCAGTGCAGAGCTGCATGCAACAATGTGTAACAGAATAACCCTTTCCTAGTCTGAGCAGGTATTCCCTTTACATAGAACAGGAATACCACCAGTACTGGTAATATCTTACTGCTAACAAAATTCTGACATTTTAAACTGCATCCACTGTTCAATTTGCCAGGTAAAAATGCATTGTGATCAACTTTTGGATGATGAAGCTCATACATGTGCATGACGAGGGAACTTTCAGGCCCAACATTCACAGATGTCAGATATTAGGAATGGCAATATACAAAAACCTGTAGGAGAACACTTCAGTCTCCCTGGACACACAATAGCAGATTTAAAGGTAGCCATCCTGCAGCAAAAAAAACTTCAGGACCAGACTTCAAAGAGAAACTGCTGAGCTTCAGTTCATTTGCAAATTTGACACCATCAGCTCAGGATAAAACAAAGACTGTGAATGGCTAGCCAACTACAAAAGCAGTTTCTCCTTCCTTGGTGTTCACACCTCAGCTGCTAAAAGAGGGCCTCATCCTCCCTGATTGAACTAACCTCGTTATCTCTAGCCTCACTCTTCCTTCCCTGCATATTTATACCTGCTTCTGGACATTTCCACTGCATGCATCTGACGAAGTAGGTATTCACCCATGAAAGCTTATGCTCCAATACATCTGTTAGTCTATAAGGTGCCACAGGACTCTTTGTCACTTCGACAGATCCAGACTAACACGGCTACCCCTCTGATACTTAGGATATCTGCAGTATACTGAGACTGCAATCTTTACCTATGCTGTAGGGAACTTCTAGTGCTTCCCCTTTAACGTTTCAAATTCAGTCTCACAAATATTCCTGGTCCCCTGTAGGTCTTCTGAAGGCACCTCAATGTGTCAGGGTGATGTCGCTCATACCTTTATGCTCAACAGGCAGCGAGATAAAAAGAGGAAGCTTGGGTTTTGGTTCCAAGTATTTTGCATGCATTTTATCTCCCTTTAGTTCTCCCCTCCCTTCCTTAAGTCACTCCTATGAAATCTCCCCAGAGCACTTTATCCTTGAGCAGAGACTCAGTCCTAATAACTATGTAAAGTAGAGACGTTATTTCAGTGCACTTCATTTCTTTTGAGTAGAGAGGAAAAAAAACCCTCTGCAAAGCAGCTCTTTGAGATACACACGTTGTTGAAGGTGAAATGTCTGAGGTGGTTTTAGATGGCGGTAGTGAGCACTGTGGGGCCGAGATTAGAGCTGATCTTTCTTTTCTTTACTCTGGAAGCAGCTTTTCTAGTCTTGCAGGGCTCATTCGAGACAAAAACCATCCAGAGTCTTCTGAGATGCACAGACCAGGAAAGCTAGATGATCCTGCCTATTCAGCAGAAAAGATGCCTTGCTGCAGATGACAAAACACAAAACCCCCAGCTCTGCAGCAGTAGGTTATGGAGTTGCCTGGAGGGATAAAATGTCATGTAAATGAACTTGCTGCCTCCTGGATTCTGCTAGTAAATCTACTTTTCATATCTTTTTCCCCACTCAGGCCATATCTACATTTTGGCTGCCACAAGTTACATTGGCATAAAGCTGCTGCAGTTAGTATATCACTTGTGCACATGAATACTTAGCTCCTTGCATCAGTGCTGCGTGTACTCATCAAAAGTGCTTGTGTTGATGTACAATATAGTGCACCAGGGGTAGGCATCCCAGTGTGCAACTCTCCACTGCCCAGCACACTGTCTTTTTTGGGGAGGAGTGGGGTTGGAGGAGTTGGTAATGCATGGTTGGGCAGAAACAAGTCACACAGGAGTGACTGGGAGCAAGGGGTCAAGTTCCAGCATGCAACTTTCTCCATCCCCTAATATCACCATATCCCATCATTTTAGCACCTTTTTTAAAAATCCCATAAAACCACACAGCCCTCCTCACTGTCCACCATCTCTGGCAGAAGTGTGGAAGTAGTTAACACGGGACCATTCAAGATGAAGTGGCCAGTTAACACCTCTCCAATTGCAGTGGGGGAAAGGAGAAAAAAAGCTGGGGTGGAGGGATGGTTAGTGGGTTTGGATTGTTGTAATAAGCCATAAACCCATTCTCTTTTATCAGTTCATGGTTTTTAGTGTCTAGCAAAGTTATGAACTTAAGCTCACACACTCATCTTTTGAAGATGTGCAGGTTTCCTTTGAGGATGAAGACTGACAGATCAGAAATAGAGTGATCGTTTTGTGAAAAGTGTTCACCCACAGGTGGTGATACAGTTTTTGTCTTTTATCATTTTTTGTGGGGGTTCATTTGAGTGGTTAGCAATTGTCTCATCTCACCTACGTAGTTGTTATTAGGTCATTTAGCACACTGGATGAGGTATATTACATATTGTGATAGGCATGTTTAGTACCCAAGGATCTCGAAAGGTGTAGCGGGGGAGGAGGGTGCGCAGGGGAAGGGTGGTGATCCGGGCAGTTTCTTGTATGTAGCTGTCTGTAGGATTCCATTACTGAAGCTGATCACTGTGTCCCGGAAATTGATCCTAGTGTGGGAGTGTCCTAGAGAGAGTTTAATGGATAGGTGGTGAGTTTACTTGACAAGGTCATCTGTCCAGCTGATGAAAATATCACTGATGTATCTCTGCTATATCATTGGTTGCATGATGCATTTATCCAAAAATTCTTTCTCATGGTGGCTTATGAAGACATTGGCCATACTAGTACCCATGGCTGTTCCTATGGCTTGAACAAAACATTTGTTGTGGAATGTTAAATTGTTATGGGTGAGGATGAAATGGATGAGTTTGGAGATGTGTTTGGGGTGGATGGCTGAGTGTTGTCCATTTTCTTGTAGATATTTGAGGCAGGCGGCGATGCCATCCATTGTGAGAGATGTTGCCATTATGGATGTCACTTCCCTATACACGAACACCCCTCACAATGATAGCATCAGCGCCTGCCTCAAATATTTATAAGATAATGCACAACATGCAGATATCCACCCCACCAGCAATAAACACTTTGTTCAAACCATTGAATAGCCATGGGTACTCATATGGCTTCCCAATATGCCAACCTCACGATCAAGTAAAAGATATTACCTCACAGATCTTTTATTTGATTGTGACCTCCATCAAACTGGCATTTTATGAATGAACATCTCAAATAATTCTTTGTTAGCTAAACAGTACCATTTTCACACCTGGGATTATGGGTATTATTGACAAGATCTATTTTCTCCCACAATTTGCCATTCATTAGGGGAAAAGTGAAATATTATTTTGACACTGAGTTGCAACCATCTGTGCCCCTGCATCACAACATTTTTTTAATGTTCTATTTCAGCTGTTACAGCTGGCCTCAAAAGAGATTAAAATCTGGCAAAAAGAGTACAAATATTTAACTATGAACAGAACATATTATTTGTATGTTAATGGCACAGTGTTTGCTCTCTAGGTTTTTAACAGCTGCATATAATGACACAATCTTTTGCACACACTAATTTTCATAAAATATGTAACATGGTTATTAAGTAGCAAAACAAATGCTACAATTTGAGGGTTGCTGAGTAATTTTAATATTTTTCTTGTTTTTGCAAAGACCACACATTGCCACTGCATGGACCTGCAGTATAAGGTAGATACTATATTAATGCATCCAATATAATGATGCTTTTTATGGCATTTGCAAAAACATTGATTTGATTTCTGTTAATCTGAATCTATTCTCACAATGTTGAGTTAACAGTTCCATTTTAGTCATTTTGTACAGAAATATCTGGTATGTAATACCAACAGCAATACCCTTCAGGCAAGAGTGAGGAATTGGCTTTCAGATGACTTATTTCAGAGAGAGACAATAAGATTACTAAATTGAGGTGCAGCTGATATCAGTGCCCAAAACCACTCCTAAGCTGCTTTGCAGTCTATGTGATGAAAGGTCACCTTGCTTTGCTTTTGTTTTGGTTTGTTTTTGTAAATGATGGAAAAACGAGAGGCAAAATTCAATAGTGTAATAGGCCTCATAGAAGGGTCTGTCAATGAGACATTTTGATGCCAGTCCGTTATTAAAGAGGTCTTTAGAATATATTCTATCTAATTTTCCATTCAGTGCTAATGAATATTGGACACATTGTCTGGACATGTGATTTTTCTACAGACTAAAGCTAAATATGAGACTCAATAATACAATAAAAACATCCATGTGGATTCTGAACTTAAAAACATTACAGAAATAAAAGTGGTCAGAGTATTTCTAAATACAGATACTATACTGATGTAGTTGAGTTGGCATAGCTATATTCTGTCGGTATAGTTAAGTTGATGGAAGCCCTCTTCTGTCGATGTAGCTGTGTCTACACTGGGGGTGATGTTGGCATAACTACATTGGTCAGGGGTATGTTTTTTGCACACCTTTGACCAATGTATCTCAGCCAATAGAACTTTTCAGTGAAAACCAGGCTTCAATCTACTGGGTGAGCAGCTTGAGAAAGAAAAATAACTTCTGTGCTCAGTTCTTCTGTACTATCAGAGTACTGTTATCCTAGGAAAGTTAGCAATGCATTCAGCATTATCCCAGTTCCCAGGCAATGTCTAAGCATTCTACTCAATAAGGAATTATTTATTAAAGTGAGTCTTTTCAGACTTATTTAAACAACACACTGTATTTAAGAGATTATATTCTACTGCATTGTTTGAAATTATAGAAACTGTCATATGAACTTGAGGGGCTCATTTGGTCCTTTTGGTACAAATGTGAGTTCTTTGTAACTGAGAATTGCTGAAGTTAATGTTAAGGGGACTCATTTATTAGAAGATTTCTTCATCACCATCATCAATTTCTAATTCAAGGGATTGTTGAGAATGGATTGGTATTCACTGCTGTCAGCTGAAAGGTGCATTTAATGGAATTTTCCGGGGCTCTGAGATAGAAAGAAGAATGGATTGCTTTATTTCTATGGAACAACAGAGACTTTAGAAATCTAATAATATAATTCCTAACATTTCAGTAATTGTACCACAATCCTCCCTCCTCCCTACCAGCCCCCCCCCCCGCCCCCACACACACAACAGTCCTGCAGTAGGTACAGTTAAACTACAGTTTCCTGTTACACAATGAGCACCAGTTAGTGGTTGAAATGCAGCAAAATCTGGTAAGTAATTTCTGAAACAAGAACTAGACTCCATTAGACTTGGTTTGTTAGTGCCTTGGGGAACTCAGGGTTCTCAAAATCCAACTCTGAAGAAAATACTGGCTGCCAGCCTTCTCAGTAAAGGCGAATAATGGCAGGCCAAGGTACCTGCCCCACATAAAACAAAGGCGCGGACGTCACTTCCTGCCTTTCTCTTAGACGTGGATTCTGGCAGGCACACGTGCGGCCTGGCGAGTAATTTTTGCTTTTACTGCTGCCTTGTGCTAGGCTGCGTTACCATGAGCTTGCCCCTGAACCCCAAGCCCTTCCTGAACGGGCTGATGGGGAAGCCGGTGATGATGAAGCTGAAGTGAGGAATGGAGCACAAGGGCTACCTGGTGTCTGTCGACGGCTACATGAACATGCAGCTTGCAAACACAGAAGAATACAAAGATGGTGCATTGTCAGGACGCCTTGGCCCAGGGCTACACTAGGGGAGGGGGTCGATCTACGATACGCAACTTCAGCTACGGGAATAGCGTAGCTGAAGTCGGCGTATCGTAATCGGCTTACCTGGCGATGAGGACGGCGGCGAGTCGATCGCTGCAGCTCCCCCGTCGACTCCGCTTCCGCCTTTCGATGCGGTGGATTGCCGGCGCCGACGGGGAGTGCGATCGGGGATCGCGATCGGGGATCGATTAATAGCGTCTTAACGAGACGCGAAAAATCGATCCCCGATAGATCGATTGCTACCCGCCGATCCGGGTGAAGTTTTGATAAGATACAACAACGTCCTGTACATCAGAGGAGTAGGAGAAGAAGATGGAGAAATGAGAAAATAAGTTTGTATATTTCTGGAAAATATCAGTTTCTCACAACTTAAAAAAAAAAAAAAAAGGACAGCAGCTCATTGAATTCAATGGGAGCTGAGGTTGCTTTGCACCTCACAGGAAGTGTTCAGACCTTTGCAGGATGAGTACCTATGTTTTGATAGAATAAATCCAACAGAGCCCCAGGTCAAGTCTCTGAGAAGTTGCTGTCTGGATGAAAGGGTACTGTCATGCTGCCTAGAGTGGCTCCTGACAGAGTGCCAGCCTGAGGGCTGATACCACAAACTGGTGGTCTATCCTTAGATTTCACCAATCAATAACAAATGTAAACTCTTACATCACTGTAAGTCACATGGAGTCACGGACAGTTCCCTTGGGCACTCCAATCTATCTAGCCACCCCGGCAAGCTGGACTTTGTGTGATTTTTGATATGTGACCATTTATCACTATGTTCAGGTTGCTTCTAGTCCCAAGAGACCAGTCACTTACCCCAGATTAATTTGTACCTTAGATCTCACTCCAAAGATGATAACTGTAGCCAATCCTGTAATAAATTAACTAAGGGTTTATTAACTGGGGAAAAATATGAGTTATTTACAGGTAATAGCAAACAAGCATATATACACAAATGAGCTTCAGTCTGTGATTCAAAAGTTGACAGAAATGAAGTGATCTATCTGCACTGAATGTCTTTTTAGGGCTTAGCCTAGGTCGACCCTGGATATCACTGCTTTTTGTTTCTTAGCTCTAGCTAAGAGTCCTTGTAAGAGTCCAAACAGCAAAGAGATGAAAAATCTTAGTTAGCTATTTTTTATTTCTCTCTTCCAGCATTCAAACTGATGGGACAAGGCCTTCTGCATGTTTTTCCCCATGGGTGGATGGTGCAATTAACAAAACTGTTGTCCTATGATGGCCCACTTAATTTTGATAGTCCTCCCAGTAGGGTGACCAGAAGCAAATGTGAAAAATCAGGACGGGGGTAGGGTGTAATAGGTGCCTATATAAGAAAAAGTCCCAAATATTGGGACTGCCCCTATAAAATCAGGACATCTGGTCACCCTACCTCTGGGGTAGGCAAGGGGGAGCCACCCTTCCTGTCTGAGTTCACGAGTTCAGAGCAGGCATTTTTAGAATTATAAAACAAACTCATATTTTACCGTGTAGCATGTAAATCAGACATTACATGAGGTTAATGCATGCAGCAACTTACAAGCATTTTATAGAGTCTAAGCATTAAACACATCCTTACAAATCTAACACCTATTTTGAACAATATCAGCATATAGGTGAGCTGGTCTGGTTTCCAGCTATGAATTTGTCAGCTCAGCTGATGCCTACAGACTTGGCAAGACCTGGCACCTGATTTACCAGAGTCAAAAGTACATAACCCTAATAGCTTGACAATATTGTGCACCATCAAATGGAGCTAAAATGAAAGGAAGCCCTTCCCTGTGCAAAGAGGGGTAATTTCTAAAACAGATCTAAACTATTCTAAAGTCAAAGGCAAAACAGTACAAATGAGATTTCCCTGCCTCTTCTTTTTCTGTCATGACTAGAAGTAAGTCAACATAGCAGATTTTAATCATTAAGAAGCAAAGCCAGATCTGTCTCTCTGAACAAAATATTGCCAGCCATAACAGTATCTCTCTCTCTCTTTAATCCCATAAACCCAATTCAGGAATACACTGAACAGGGTCTTAAATCCATCCCCTATTCAGGAAAGCACTTAAAGCCCCTTCAAATGCCACAAAAGTAACTTCAGTTAGATTTCAGCACATACTTAAAGTTAAACACATGCTTAAGTACTTTCCTGACTATGAATGCTGTCTTCAATCAGACCTTAATTTTGAAAAGCTAGTAACGTGACACATTTTTCCTAGGGTTGCCAATGATTAAGGCATGGCGGGGAGATGGGCTGTGGATTGGGAAGGTTATTTTTGAGTTATGTTCTGTGTGTTATGATGAGTGTGCACTTTGTTCATTCAGAGATGAGTCAGCATGTCACCATCGCTGAGAGTCTAGATGTAAGGTGGGTATGATATCCAGCCCCATGCTAGTCACAACTCTGAAGCTAAAGTCCTTTATCGGAGCAGTGAGAAAACGCATTCAGTTTAGGAATCAGATTTGGGCTCTAAGGCAGTCAAACGAGCAGCTCAGCCAAGGCTCTGGGGGAGGAAAGTAAATGCTGGCCTGAAAAATTATGAAATATAAATAACAAAAACACTTCATGGTGGATAAACATCACATATGAGCATATGCTGAATGGCATGTGAAAAATACACCCTATAAAAGCAAAAGGATACGTTTCCCTAAGGCAAAGCCATTTGTGACCGTTTGAAACCTATCTTGTCTTTCACAAGACTCTGAAATACCTGTAAATGCTATCTTTGCTCACAAACACTCATTGCATTAGTGCTGCCAGGACAGAGGGACATGGTTGTCCAGCCTCTTTAGTCAGCAGCTTTTAGTTTTATTTTTCAGTAAATATCAACCTACATTGCCAGTGTAAAAACTGAAGGCTCACTAGGGTTGATAGTAATGCAAATTTTATAACTGAACTGAGATATCAGCTAAAGACTGACTTGTTTACAGTTCTTCTAGGTTCTGCAAAGCCATCATTTCACTGTAAAAGAGCTTTCCACAGCAATCTGCAGACTTTGCAAACATACCCTGCAAGATGTTTTGGGGGGAAATAATGTTTTAGCTGCTGTTATTCTAATGGGAGTCCCTGCAGTGTTACCTAACCTACAATCATTGCTCCGGTTAATATTTCAGAGGCAGAAGTTTCTTCTCAGTGAAAACAATAGTATTTTGACAAACTGTAACGAGTGCTGTGCCTGAGGCATTGCAGATTAGGAATCCCACTGAAGTCACAGCAGCTGTGGCTGAGTAAGGACTGCAGGACTATAGGATACTATACACAGAGTGAGACCTTTCTCAACTTGAAAATATTGTATTTTACCAAAACCAGAAGAATACTTTTAAATACTGTAAACTTGAAAGGGGTCCAGTTACAGAAATTAAGACTTTACAGACAGTTTTATTTTAATTAAATTCCTGGGGTGCGAGGAAGAGTTCTGTGACTGATATGAGATACTGTACATGGAAAACGTACAACTCTCATTTGCTTACGAAAGGTCTGACACTGCAAGTAAAACTCCCGTGGACTTCTCTGTCTGTGAAATGTCCTCCAGGTTGACTTCAGTGAGAGACTTGACTGTATAAGGATTCCAGGAGCTTCATCTTGGACTTTTTAGGTTGCATATATGCATATACAAATATCCTTTTTGCAAGATTGGGATACTATTCTGTATTATTTAAATGTGTAGAAGGTGCCTTCACGCTGATTGCAGCACATTAAAACAAATGGAACTATGGTAAAACAATTTTGAGGGTCTGATGCAAATCTTCACACTCGTGGAAAGTCACATTTAAGGATAAAATCTGTGCTGATGCTCAGTCCTTAACCCTGGCCAAGACAGTACATGAGATGGTATTTAAACAAAATAAATCAGTTTGAGTAAATGACAGTGTCACATGAATGTTTCTGGTTTCTTTATTAAGGTTCTCTTTTGATGATAAGATTCTCATAAGAATGGATGCAGATTATTGACTATTTGGAGTAACACCAAGCACAAACAGCCACAAAAGTACATGCACAATTATTGGGCTCCAGGCAGCAGTAATGATCATTTTTTCAACACCGCATAAATCTACCTAGTCAAAATCTAAATAAATCTAAAAAGTCAGCATGGATTTTTAAACAAATATTTGACTATTTTTGCTTTGGGAAGTATGGGGAGATTATAAACACTACTTTAACCTAATTTTATTTGGTTTAATGTACTTTGTTGTTCCATGGGGTTCTTTAAACATTTCTGTTTATGCAAAAAAAAATGTAAAACCAATTTTCCAACTACATGACAGTTGATAACTGATTTGGAATTTTTAAAACAGATTATTTACTCTGTAGTATAAATCAAACAATTCTGATTCTCATGCATAGTAAATATATAATAATAGCCATTTTAATTAACAGTTTCTTAGGGCTAGATCTTGGTCCCTGCTAGGACTGCTTTGTTCCACTCCAGTGGCACAGAGTAGCCTTAGTACTTATTCTAATTCTAGCCCTGGCAAAACTCTCTGAATAATAAGCAGAGAAACCTGAATAAGGATGGTCAGATTTGTCTGATTCATTCTCTACCAAAACAGTATTTCTTGTTTCACTGTCTGCACAGAGAACAGTAAATCCTCCCAGTGTTATTCTCACCATCATTTACAGCTTCTCTTTACATGACTTCCAATTCTTCTCTTTTGCCTGTTTGTTTAAACAAATAAAATAAAATAAAAATTCTACTCCCATGTCAATTTTCCAGTTTTCCTATGCAAAATTATCAACCTAGCAACTTGTCTGCAGCACAGCACTTAGTGCCTACTCTTTCTCCCATTGATGTCATAAAGAGTTTCGTCACTGACTTCTGTCAGATCAAAAGGCACTCCCTAACCCTAGCACACCTACAGGTAGTATATAGATGTATCTCACAACCTACTTGTAGTACATAGAAATGTAGAAGCTGTATATGAAAAAGCCCTAAAGCCCTGTTTACTCATCTAGCCCAGCACCCTGCCACTGCAGGATTGTGTCCTATGGCTAAAGACCTGGGTCCTAAGTGGCACCTTAGACCTAAATTATGCAGTAAGGACCCTGGAACTATGTAGTATTATCCTTCCTCAATCCTCCTACTGCCTTCCCTACCTCCAGTTCTATCCGGTACAATCAGCACACTATCCCTTGAGTTAATTCATTTGCTATTAAATTCAGTTTATTTTACTCTGCCCCTAAATGATCAGTGTGCTACAAACAGTTGTACAACACTACATAAGTGCAGTATAGAGGCTGTTGAAGGAAAGCTGTAGGTTTTGACAGCTGGGATAGCAGATATTTAGGGCTTTTGGCATCCAGGAAGCATGGGATTGTAATGAAAACTGCGATTCTGGAGCACAATTATCTGGCAATTTCCCAAAAAATGGGGAATTAAGTGGCCATGTATGTAGCCACATAACTGCATTTTAGACATTATTGAGTGCAGGTGCCAGTGATCCTTGAGGCATTGAAGTGTCCTAGGATTCATTAGTATAAACCAGGCCTGCACAACTCGTAAAGTGTCAAGGGCCAAATTACTCCAAAGAAAAAAGCTGAGGGCCGAAACACTCCCCCCCCACCAGCACCGCCCGCACCGCGGAAACAACCCCTCCTTCCCCAGCGCTGGGGTGTGGAAACCTGTAGAGGGGGAAAGAAACAGCGCGCATAGGGTGACCAGATCACAGCAGTGAAATAGGATCCACCCCCTCCCCGCTCGGCCCCACCATCACACTGCTCTTCACCCCCCAGGGGTCACTATATTACTGCACACAACAGTCAATCAATGCAGTTGTAGATAAATCTCTGCATTATGCATTTTTGTATAACTTTTATATGACTTTGTATTGAACCTTGGTAATATGTTATAGCGGGCCCCTAAGGTAGTATAATTAAGGTAAAAGAAAAATGTCTTTTTGCTAGAAGTAGAATAAGATCTTCCCCCCACTTTGTATTCAATTGCCCTGTTGAATAAATGCGGTGTGAATGAGGAAGGCGTGGAAGGCAGGCACCTCCAGACAGCTGCAACCCTTGCCTACTCACCGCCCCCGCAGACCGCACAGTGAGTCCACCTACTCACCCCTGCGCGGGCCGCACAGTGAGCCCACACGGGCCGCATGCGTCCCCCGGGCCGCATGTTGTGCAAGCCTGGTATAAACAATGCAATACAAGAAAACCCCGTCTACTATGTTATATGGCAAGGACTATAAACTTTAATGGACTCTACCTGGATTAGCTCTGCTATTAGAGGCCGTCAGGTAGTGGTAGAGATGGGCAAACCAATTTAGGCAAAATAATAACCTAACCACTCTTTCCAGGTACAAGCTTGGTACTTCTTTATCCCAGTGCAAGTTCTTTGGTATGCAACTTGGTGACCTTATAACCTCCTCTCTTGAAAAATCATGTAGGTATGGGAAAGGTTCCCATTCCTCCTGGATGCCAAAAGGTTTCTGGTTACCTCCACCCCTTTTGGCAGGTCTTCCCTGGTCCAGGATTGGGAACTTCTGCCATGGCGTCATTCACTCTCTCTGCACCATTGGGGTTTTCCAGTATTTATACCCCGAGAGTGCACCACACTTCTCAAACCCCAGGGCTAACTGCCAGCTCCCAACTGGGCTGTCCTGCTCTGAGAGCCCACCTTCATATTCCAAAAGCCAGGCCTTCAGAATTCATTGGGAAAGCTTCAAAACTAAGAAACTGATGGCTGGAGAGAAAAGTTATATTTCTTGGACACCCACCAGTAACTCATCAGTGAAAGCTGCCCTCCACCAACAGAACCTTTTGTGCTGTGTTTTGAAAGGTTGTTTTCTGCTATGCACATAAAATGGATTCAGTATGTGTGACCTTAAGGGATCATCTATGACAGTATATGAGGTACGGGCTCTGCATTGCTGTGGCATGCCAAATGGAAGACAAAATAATTTTTTCAACTTTGGGATCTTAAATCTTACTTTGTCATTTGGTAGGGATTTATTTGCCAAGAAATTCTAATCCAGGTTGTGTTGATAGCGAAACTAAAAAGAGATGCCTTTTCTAAGTTGCCCCAGCTGAATAGTAAGATATAATTTAATATGCAGAAACATCTGTTTCATGAAACTACAGGGAGGGTTGTAGGTGTGCTTTTATTGATGCCTTAGTAGTGATGTGATCAATGGTATTTTGTTAAGTGCAAAGTGGTAGAGAAGAAAAATTAACATTATGAGCTCAACCTCTCTCTCTCTCCCCTCCTCCCCCTTCTTGCTTTAAATCTAATTTAATAGTCTGGCTACTAAAGGAAAAAGAGAGATCCCTTTCCTGGTGCCCTGGATTTGCAGATTTTTTTTTCTTTTTATTTGTTTCCTGGATGTGAATTCGGACATGCCGAAACAGTGTTTTGGCAGAACCATTTTCAATACTTGGTTTAAATGACAAAGACCAGAAGGGGAATGTAATAACAACATGGGTCACAGGACTGCTGCTAAGAGGCAGTGGAACTTTATGTCCTGGTCTCAGTTACCTGATCTGGGTCAAGATTACTAAGGTCAATGG
Organism: Macrochelys suwanniensis; assembly: GCA_033296515.1. Taxonomy (NCBI): domain Eukaryota; kingdom Metazoa; phylum Chordata; order Testudines; family Chelydridae; genus Macrochelys; species Macrochelys suwanniensis. Next base: position 114,779,624 of record CM065778.1, on the reverse strand, counting down.
CCCTGTATTATGACAGAGGTCAGTATCCACTAGCACCACTGGTTACTGTTACAGGGAATAATGTACGAGGGTGAGGAGTGTGGTAAGTAAAATACCCAACAAAATTGTATATTCATTTGTTCCTATTTAATCATTTTGTAAATGGGCCAATGTTTGGCAGTCTTTCATCTACTAGGATCGTCTCTGTAAGTCACCCAAACCCTCTCTTGCTGCTTGTTGCTATTCTGCAGTAGGTTGCTGCCATTTCTGTCTTCATCTCCCCTTTATCCAGTAACTAAGGGCTTGTCTATGCTTAAAACATTACAGCTGTGCCACGGCAGTTGCGCTGCTATAGCATTTCTATGTAGACACTACCTATGCTGATGGAAGGAGTTCTCTCATCAGTGTAGGTAGTCCACCTCCCCAAGAGGCAGTAACTAGATTGATGGAAGAATTCTTCCATCAACCTAACACTGTCCACACGAGGACTTGGGGATTTTTCACACCCCTGACTGATGTAGTTAAACGAATCTTATTTTATAGCGTAGACCAAGGCTCAGTAAGAAAAATCCAGGAAGTAGTTAATAATAAAGGAAATCAGTGCTGCAACCCTAATGCAGGCAAAACTCCGATTGTCTGCAATGGTGGCATGTCTTTGCAAGGACTGAAGTATTGGGTTCACTGGTGAAAAGTTAACCCTGTCATAAATGATCTGGAAAAAGGGGTAAAGGGTGAGGTGGCAAAATTTGCAGATGATACAAAACTACTCAAGATAGTTAAGTCCCAGGCAGACTGTGAAGAGCTACAAAAGGATCTCTCAAAACTGGGTGACTGGGCAACAAAATGGCTGATGAAATTCAATGTTGATCAATGCAAAGTAATGCACATTGGAAAACATAATCCCAACTATATATATAAAATGATGGAGTCTAAATTAGCTGTTACTACTCAAGAAAGAGATCTTGGAGTCATTGTGATAGTTCTCTGAAAACATCCACTCAATGTGCAGCAGCAGTCAAAAAAGTGAACAGAATGTTGGGAATCATTAAAAAAGGAATAGATAATAAGACAGAAAATATCATATTACCTCTATATAAATCCATCATACGCCCACATCTTGAATACTGAGTGCAGATGTGATCGCCCCATCTCAAAAAAAATATGTTGGAATTGGAAAAAGTACAGAAAAGGGCAACAAAAACGATTGGGGTATGGAATGGCTGCCATATGAGGAGAGATTAATAAGACTGGGACTTTTCAGCTTGGAAAAGAGACAGCTAAGGGGGGATATGATAGAGGTCTATAAAATTATGACTAGTGTGGTGAAAGTAAATAAGGAAGTGTTATTTACTCCTTCTCATAACACAAGTAAGGGTCACCAAATGAAATTAATAGGCAGCAGGTTTAAAACAAAGAAAAGGAAGTATTTTTTCATACAATGCACAGTTAACCTGTGGAACTTCTTGACAGATGATGGTGTGAAGACTATAACGGGGTTCAAAAAAGAACTAGATAATTTCATGGAGGATAGGTCCATCAATGGCTATTAGCCAGGATGGGCAAGGATGGTGTCCCTAGCCTCTGTTTGCCAGAAATGTGAATGGATGACAAAGAATGGATCATTTGATAATTACTTGTTCTGTTCATTCCCTCCGGGACACCTGGCATTGGCCACTGTTGGAAGACAGGACACTGGGCTAGATGAACCTGAGCAGAAGCGGCACCTTTAAAAATTTTTGGCGCCTTTTAAAAGGGGGAGCTGAGCTAAAAAAAGGTACCTCCCCTTGTACTCACCCAGCGGCGCTCCAGCTGTTTGGCGGCACTTCGGCAGCAGGTCCTTCACTTGCTCCGGTCTTCAGCGGCGGGTACCACCAAAGACCCAGAGCGAGTGAAGGGACGGGACCCGCCACCGAAGTGCCGCACCGAACAGCTGGAGCACCACCAGGTGAGTACAAGGGGAGGCGCCTTTTTTTAGCTCCGCTCCCCCTGTACTCTGCACCTGGCTATGCCACTGGGTCTGACCCAGTATTCCCATTCTTATGTTCTGCAGTAGAGAGTTGAAGGATTATTAGTCATTTGTAACACTGGAAGGTCACATTCATGCACAAAAAGTTCAAACTTTTGACAGGAGGCTTCAGAACATGGTGGGCAGAGTTTAGAACAAAAGTGGCTTTACGGGGTTGGCTGAAAGGGTCTAGTGTAGCAGCCAGGAGGCTGGGTCATATAGAAAGTTGAGTGAATTTCAAGAATGACACTGTACTGCTGGCTCACAGAGACTTGGTTACATGTGAGGAAGATCTTGTTCCTAAAGCTGCTATAGTTACCCTAAGTTCCTCTTGCACTTATCTTTTCTAGATGTCAGTCTAGAGAAACAGGCTGGACAAGTTTGATTCAAATGGGTCAGTTATAACTGATGTCTGGGATCACCCATGCTAAGGACTCTACGTAAGAAAAAAGAATTTTCTTATGACACTAACAGAGTGCTTTTGTTTCTCCCACTTTCCTCAACATGCACAGGCTCACCCCTGACAACTCAGAGGCAAAAACAGGATGAAGAAATGTTTTGGAAGGACCGGCTAATGATTTGCTTATTTCACCCAAAAGAGTTTAAGTAATGGCATAACTTTAATCCTTCAGCACTGTAAATAATTTCCCCAAGAATGTCAAGTGAGATAAATTGTACAGGGAACCAGATACACTGGACAAAAATATGGATACCAGAAGGAGAGAGATTTTCTAACTTGTTAATACTTTAAACTTGATCCATACCATTAAGTGGGAGATTTATTCTGTAGTTTTCCTACTGGTATAATAAATAGAGTTGGTCAAAACTTGTCATAAAAAAAAATCCTAATAAAAAGTGACTTTGACAAAATGGAAGATTTTGCCCAAAAAAGGGCATTTTTTTGGTACTAGGGTTTTCAATGAAAACTCAACAAGTTTAGAAGAAAAATTTTCATTTTCACTGAAATTTTTCACAGAAAAAATATCATTTTCATGCAGCTCTACTTCTGAAAGATATGGGGCACTCCTCTCTCACTGAAGTTTGTGATTATTATAAGAGCATTTTTGTAGAGCATAAAAGAAGTTTTGCATCAAGAAATACATTCTTCTATGAATAATTAAATCTCTGGTTGATTGAAGGTAAATTTGGGCCACTGTGTCGGTGCGATGGTGCCCCCCTTTAGCCAGGGAGAGCGTTGTACCTGAGTCCACTCAGTCTGGTGGGCCTGTCCATCAATTCCTGGTGCCAAGGGGGATCTGAAATCCCCCTCTGTTCTTAAGTCCCTTAGGGGGTTGGTACATAAAGCCAGCCCCACCCACTCCACTGGGTTCCAGTTCAGTTCAATAACATTATTGTTCCTCATATTTTCAAAGATCTTAGGGAAGCTCCAAATTTAGCTTATTATGGGCCTAATATTCAGAGATTCTGAGCAAAACCAACTCCAGATGAAGTCAATAGGCATTGTATGTGCTGAACCCCTCTGAAAATCAAGCCCTCTGTTTTCCAGCATTAAAAGAGGCCTCCATTCTGTTGGTCCATGTTTCTTAAAGGTGAGCAGAGTCCTTGCTGGAGTGACACATAATATAAATGCTATGGTCCAATTATCCTTACTGACGCAGAAAGTGCAAATTGTCCTTATTGCTTCCTTAAATTACAAACCCAGGATGTTTTTTTTTTATAATCAGAGGAGTAAAAGAAATAATGTAAAACAAATTTTGGGAATGAAATATAGAAACTTTCACTAAATGGCACCTGTCCCGTAGTCGTCCCCCCCCCACCCCGCCCCCCAAAAAAGCATAACCAAATTCTGCTTACTCTTCCTTTAACACTGTGTGCTGTACAGTTAAAAAATAGTCATCAGGCTGTTCCAAATATCTTGTGGATAACAGCATTTCCTCTGAGGCTCAGAGCATTTTATGATTAATCTTAGCAAACTGTGAACTCCTTGTACAGACCAATTGTTACTTCCTGAGAACAGCAATTTATAATGGCATGTGAACTCATTGCAATCTAAATTCTAGTTTCTTCATCATCCAAACGATCAAATGGCTTGATAAAGACTTGGTTTGTAGAACTTCCAGACAGTTTCTCTTGGGCATTCCGGCTGTTTTGGGCAGTTCTGTCAACACTAGTTGCAGTATACAAAGCCAGGACATCTGTTATAATTTGAACACACAGTCTGAAAGAACATATTTCTTGGGGAGAAAATTACAGCTTGGATTTTCTTACTTGCAATTTGTCTTTTATTTTTCAATGAGATTGGGAGAACTTTTGATACTAGGGTGGGGACTCAGAAAAAGACTGATGGTGATAAACAGCTGAACATGAGTTCCCAATGCAATGCTGTGGCCCAAAAGGCTAATAAGATCTTTGGCTGTATAAACGGGTATATCAAATAGGGAAAAGGGAGGGTTATTGTTGCTTCCTTTTGACCCAAGACGCTAGTCAAATTTCGAGGGCCTGCAGATGTTCCAGTTGCAAGTAGAAATTGATGGAGTCTGGAGTTTTTTTATGCAGTTTTGTTTATTTACAAAGAAAGTACGAAGTCCTGCTCCTTTGAATGCAGAAGGAACCAAGGATAAAAGGAACAGTTTCATAGGGTATGTCTACACTTAAAATGATACAGCAGCACAACTGCAGTGCTGCAGCTGTGCTGCTGGAGCAATTCTATGTAGTGTGATACAGGAGGGCCAGGGAGCAGCAGTAGTAGAGTGTGAGAAGGGAAATATATAAGCCTTAGGCTAATTAAGGCGTGGTTCCCTGGAGACTAGGGAGGGTGGCTACAGGTTAATTGGAGCACCTGCAGTCAATTAAGGCCTCTCAGGAACCTAATAAAACCCCCTGCTTCAGGCAGACAGGGGAGGAGGAGGAAGGAGTTGAAGCAGAGTGGTTTGGTGGTGGAGCAGAGAGCAGTTTGGAGGAAAGCAGAGGAGAGTTTGGAGAAGTGCTGTGGCGGGCTAAGAAGACCAAGACCCTAGGTAAAGGGACACCTGGCTTGTGCAGAGGGAAGGCAGGAAGCCCCACAAGCAGGAGAAGGAAGGAGCCCAGGGGAAAGTATCACTAGTACAAGTGGTTTACCACTAACCTAGGGCCCCTGGGCTGGGACCCGGAGTAGAGGGCGGGCCTGGGTCCCTCCCTCTCCATTCCCCTTCTCTTGGATACTAGTGGGACAGCTGATACCCCAGTTCAGGGGCAAGAAATGGCACCCTGAAAACCCCCCACAAGAAGAGAAAGTGCGGGACCCTTATAGTAGTGCCAGCAATTTGCCACAGTAGATACTCACTATAGTGACAGGAAGGGCTCTCCCGTCACTGTAGTTAATCCACCTCTGTGAGAGGTGATAGGTCAATGGAAGCATTCTTCCATCAAACTAGCACTGTCTACACCAGGGGTTAGGTTGGCATGGCTATGTCTCTCAGGCATGTGGATTTTCATTTTCAGGTGTCAGGGTTCCCTCCCCACTCTAAACTCTAGGGTAAAGACGTGGGGGCCCTCATGAAGAGCCCCTAAGCTTATTTTTACCAGCTTAGGTTAAAACCTCCAAGGTACAAAATTCCCTGCACCCTGAGAAATGCTTCTTCCACTGCCACCATCAAGTGCTCTAAACAGGAATCCAGGAAAGGAAACCACTTGAAGTTTATCTTTCCCCCCAAAATACCCTCTCAAGCCCATACCCCCCTGTCCTGGGAAGCTTGAGAATAATCTCCTAACCAATTGGTTACACAGTGATCTAAAAACCCACCCCCTGGGTTTTTAAAAACCATAGCAAACAGTCAGCTTCTTAAAAGAAGGATTTTATTAAAACAAAGAAGGTAACATCAGCTCTGTAAAATCAGGATGGTAACTATTTTACAGGATACTCAATTTCCAAACTCAGAGGGATTCCCCCCTCTGGACAAACCCTTAAAGTTACAGGGAAAAAAAGGAATAATCCCTCCCTCCAACACAGGGAACACACACCAAGCAAAATGAACAGAAATCTACTCGCTATGCTGACTAGACTTACTTTAGAAAAGTGAGGATTTGATGAAAAGATGACGGATTCCTTTTTACTCCAAGATCACTCCGTGTCTGACAAAAAGCCACACACAAAGCTTTCCCCCTCCCAAGATTTGAAAGTATCTTGTCCCCTTATTGGTCAAATGCCAGCCAGGTCAGGTGTCAGTCTGGCTACCTGCATTTCTTAACCCTTTACTGGTAAGAGGATTTTATCAGCATCAGACCCTCTCCCCTTTCCCTTTTATATTTATGACATCAGGTTTCACAGTTAACACTCCATTAAGATGAATCGGAGCAAGTCACTCCTCTCTCAGAGCTGTTTTTCCAGTCTGCCTGTATGCTCAGCAGCTATAAGTGCATCAGTTATGTTTTGGATCAATTCCATTTTCAAGATTATCTTCACAACAATAAGGACTTGAGACTTTTTAAAATGAAAGCTTAGATACCGGAGCATAATTAAGCAGCAGTTTCCAAATATCAGGAATTACATGGGTGATTATCTGGCCATATAATAATTATGTCATGCATTAAGCCATGATGATTTATTACTACTCATTGCATAGAATTATATTTGTAAATGTTAAATATACAAAGACACTAGTGGCCAGATTTTCAGAAGGGCAGATTCTCAGAATCCTGTACAAAAACGAGGGTGCATTTCTGTGCCCAGTTTGCACATTCCAGTCATTGTGTGTGTAGACTGGATACTTCAATATGCAAGTGGGCTTGTAGAAACCTACCTGGGCACTTGCATGCATAAATATTTGTATTGTATGCACAGTTGTTATCCCTGAACAAATTAAACACACATTTTACATGAGGCCCGGAGCCTCTCTTCTTTATAAAATCTGGACCTTCAAAAGATATTGTATATATGGCAATTGTTAATACTATTTTGCAGATGTTTGAATATTGAGCATTTTTATTTTTCATACACATTATATCCCTCCCCACTATATCTTTATATGTAAATACACACACTCACTGTGTTGTTTTTTTTTAATAAACATTCTGAGCTCCGCTGTGTCAGTATTTTTGCTCTTACATCTATTTCTGACCTTCATGGTAGTCAATGGGATTGTTTCTTTTTGCTAATTTTATGGTGTTCAGGGAGAAGAAAAAAGAAAAAAAATCTAAATTATTCCACTTCATACTTTTCAAAGGCAAAAATTCTGTCCTCGGTTAAAGCCTGTGTTTTAAATCAGGCAGGATTTGGCTCTTAGTGTATTTTGTCAACATAATTCCTTTTTAACTTTTATTCTTTTCGGAGGGGATCTGGAACAAATATATGCTGATGTACATTTGAAATTCTTCTAATCAAAATAAACACATCTAACATTTGATCTTGCACTTGAGACATTACATTTTTTGAGTTTGCAAACTTTTTTTTGCCAAAATTAAATGTTTCAGCCCATTAGTTGCTCACTTCAGTTTGACCCAGCTTTAACTGGATTGAAAATTATGCTAATGAGCCGGATGGGAAATGGCCTTCAGTAGAATGAGCGATTTGATGATCTCCACTAAATTACTGTAGGACAATGGACACATTAGAGAGATTTATTTCTTTTGCCTTAGAAAAGACTCGAGGCTAGATGCTAATAATTTTTTTAAAAATGGAACTGACTGTTGTTCCTACTTGAGATCTTTCATCTAACTATGTTGCTAAAACATGTGAAAGGAGTTCTTCCTGGGCACAAAGGTTACTCGCCATACTGATTTATATCATATACACATCTTTATGTAAAGGAGGGGATGGGGGCTCTGGTTGGGGGTGTGGGCTCAGGGTGGGGCCAGAAATGAAGAGTTCAGGGTGCATTAGGGGGCTCCGCGCTGGGGCGGGGGAGTACGGTGCGGGGGGGTGAGGGCTCCATCTGGGGGTGCAGGCTCTGGGATTGGGCTGGGGATGAGGAGTTTGGGGTACAGGAGGGTACTTCAGGCTGGGATCGAGGGGTTCAGAGGGCAGGAGGGGGATCAGGGCTGTGGCAGGGGGTTAGGGCATGGGGAGAGCTCAGGGGTGTAAACTCCACGCAGCGCTTACCCTAAGCAGCTCCTGGAAGCAGCAGCCATGTCCCCACTCTGGCTCCCACACAGAGCTGCAGCCAGGCGGCTCTGTGCACTGCCCCGTCGGCAGGTGCCGCCCCTGCAGCTCCTGGCCAATTGGAGCTGCAGGGGCAATGCGTGGGGCGGGAGCAGCATGCAGAGTGGAGCCCCCTGGCTGTCCCTACACATAGAAGCCGTAGCGGGACCATGCCAATGCTTCTGGGAGCAGCATGGAGAAGCCCCTGACCCTGCTCCCTGGCTGGAGCACCGTAGCGCCAGAGCAGGGCAAGCGCCAGACCCCGCTCCGCAGCGGGAGCTCGAGGTCTGGCTTAAAACAGCTGGTGGGCTGGATCCGGCCCACAGACCTTAGTTTGCCCACCCCTGCTGTAGGAGAACTTGCACATTAGATTTTCATTTCAAAATCTCCTTTGGAAAATTAAATTTTAGATCCATCTTTCTAACCCATCTAATCCATCTCTTATTCTGACCCTGCCAGAGCTGCAAATGTCTCTGTGCAACAACAGTACTTGGCCAGGAACCCTCCTGCTGCCTCATGGTGGTACAGACTCCTTAGGCTTCCAGCCTGCTCGTGATCCAGTTCTTCTTCAAACCTTGTTCCAGCCTGGCATTCGCTTCCTGACACCCCAGACCCTTGGACTGACTCCCACCAGCTTTGACCTTTGGCCTGCATCTGGACTCCAGCTATGATCCTGATTTGGTTTGTCTATGGACGCTGACCCACAGCTTGTTCCTGACCTCAGTTTCAGTGCTGCCCTTGGCCTGAGCCTGACTCTACAGCCAGCTTTGACCCTTGTACCTGTTTTTGACTATGGATCAAACCATCAGGCCTTACATCAACTGTCACAGAACACAACTAGACAGCACAATGATTAAAATGCTGGTGCCCTAGGCAGCTCCCCTACCACCGATGAAGCCACACCAATTGATAGCAATAGTGGGAAATGTTAGGAGGAAAGTCTAGTGTGGACAACGCTCCAAGTGACTTTACCCCAAAATACTCCCAACAGGCTCCTAGTAACAATCTCCCAACAAACAGATTTGCAGTAACACCCTCCCTCCACAGAAAGTTCCCAGTAACTGAATATGCCTCCCTGTCCTCCGCTGACATGCTCAGCACAACTCCCAGTGACACTTAAAGACCTTACATTTGGGATTTATGTGTGGAGATTAGTATCAATGTCGGCAAGATTGTTCCTGAATTAAAGCGTAATGCATCTGAAGCCATCCCTTGATGGAATGTTTTTCTATTCAGGACCCACATGTGTTCCCGTCATTGGCATTCATACCCAGCAGAGTGTCTGACATTGCCGTCAACAAATAATTGGGGATGATGGGGAGGGGAGGAAAGGGACTCACTCTTGAGAGGGGCAACTACACTTACCCAGATTCATCTGGACCATTACAAAGAGTTTCGTTCGGTTGAGATCAGGGTTGAGCTGATAGGAAAGAAAGGGGAATGCAGTTCTGCGTAAATAAAATCAATACATTAGTATAATCTGGTGATAGGATAGAAGGGATGGGATATTCCCCTTATTTGAGCACTGGGATTGAGCAGGTGCGTGAACTGGTTCTTATCTGGTTCATGCTACCATTGCTTGTAGCTATAATATTATGGAATAATCTTCTAAGAAAAGTGGTAGAAGCCCCATCCCTGGAGATATTTGTAAAGGAGAATGGACAAAGCATTCAAAAATGTCTGATAGGGACAATCCTGCACTGGCAGGGGGATAGACTAGAGGACCCCTCAACAGGTCTTTTCCTCGCTCTTGAAAGTCTGTGTCTATATCAACTAAGAACTTTTGAAATCTTTATTGTTACATTGTCTTTATTTGCTTTTTTCTTAACTACATTTTCCACATGTGAATCACAATGTAGTGCTTTGGTGCATTCAGCCAGAACAGTTAGGGCTAATTTGTCCCTCTCCTATGGGCTCATACATCCACACATTAATAGGAGTCATGAATTGGTGAAGAAAAATCAAGTTACCCCATACTGTGTCTTGGTTAACTTAACAATTCAAGAAACTAACACCACATTTCTAACTTGCCTATAGCCAAGTTTTATAGGCACAGTATCACTTTTTTTCAGGAATGAACTCTTTTTCTAATTTGGATTTTTTTTAAAATTCTGGAATGTTTGGGTTTCAGATTTTTATTTTTGAAAAATTAAAGCTCTTGCTGCTGGTATTTTGGTTGAAAATATTTCAAAGGAATTTAAAAAAAATAATCAAGTGGAAGTTACAAAAAACGTGAGCACATTTTCCTTAGATTCCACATTTTTATTCAGAAAACCATAAATCTGACCAGGATATTTTTCAAGCACAGTAGCTTTCACTCCTCCTAATTCCAGCAGATGTTTAGACCAGTGTTTCTTCATTCTCAGGACCACTTCATACCAAAGAGATCCTCCCACAGACCTACCTTCTGCCATTTTATAGAAACAACAGTTGTAAACTTCTGTGGTTTTTCCTCTGAGCCATGTTGTCCCACAATGCTGCCTTGGAGATTTAATTGTGAGAGTGCATTTCTTTTCTGGGTGCTCTACTCTCACTGTGACACTCTGCTATATTCAGGAGGCAGCCATTTTTCAGCTTTCTATGTTATGTAGCATTTCAAGTTACACAGCTGTTCAATATTTAGCAAAGCACTTGAGAGGAGTCAGGTTGGTTGGAGAGAAGGCACTCCACTTGATTAATGGCATGACTACCAGGAGCAATCTGACTCTGTAAATGTCTAATTTACAGAAGATAATGCTCAGAGGCATGATGCAGGTATTAGCATAGTTATCTCCACAGAAACATGCATTTACATTATTTGCATTGCCACTTCCATGCTAGTGGTAACATTATACCCATCTTTTTTTTCTAACCAGAAGGCTATATGAGATCTATATACTTATTTAAGCAATTATATAGCTTAACTTACATTTATTTTTTTCCTTAATTTTCACATTTTTATGTTAGAAAATGGTGAATGATGCATTTCTTTTTAATAGATTATTAATTTTTACTTGTAACTTATCTCAAGCTCTATTTAGATGTATATTAAATTAAAAATGCAGAAACAACATTTCAAAGAAATTAAATAAAACTACGTTAGATGTGCAGGACACACAAGGGAAAAAATATCAAAATGTGCATATAAAACTAAGGATGTATTATCTGTAGGTGAACTGATTGTTTCCAGTCACCATGTCTTTCCAGATTTTAGAGCTAGTAGACTTCATTCTCACCCACCCAGTTTTTATTCATAGATTAGAAGAAAACAAGCTTTCCTGCTTTTCAACTCCCAAGAGGTGTACTTAACTTTGAATAAACTAGCCATCAAAGTGAACTAGCTGAATAAAGTGAAATGAAGAAACTACTACATCAAAAGCTGGTTTAACACTTCAATAAATTCGGGGTCCAGATTCTTAGCCAGTGATTTCCACCAGTTCAGTGGTCTGATTATCTTTAAAATTTGGCAGCAAACACATACTGCTTAATGTTATTTTTATATTTAATTTAAATGACTTTTATAGACTATAGCAAGTTTAGGCCTTAGTGTAGGTTGTCAATTTCAAAATTAATTTTAAACCATTTTTTTTTAAATCTGTATTAAATTTAATTTTTTTTTAAATCTGATTTTTAATAAAGTGACTTTTTAAGTTTTCTTTTTTAACTTTTTTCTTCACCTGATCAGCAACCACAATGAGTAATTGAGGGTGCCATCTCCCCTCCTATGGATGAAGGTAATGCTCTGTGACACTAATGCATCTGCTTTTTCAGACAATAACCCTCCAAAGTTGTTCCTTTCAGACTTCATTCAGTTTGTATGTTTATACTTTTCATGGAAAATATATAGATATTCTAACTTCTTTCTCTTGGATGAGATTAAGGAAAGTATATATTTTCATTTATAAACAAGCTTAGATTCATTTTTTAATAACAATCAATGAGGTCAAAGCAGTATATCCAAACAGAGATATTTTAGTTGTGCAGAATAATTAAGTAGACTTTTCCCCATTATAAATTATTCCTGATATATACAAACCCTTTTTTTTAAGGCATTACATTATTCAATATGTTTTTCTTGTAACATTTTGATAAGAGGTTAGAAAGTGCTCAATGTTTCTATTTTTGGGAATTTCATAATGAAGTAAAAGAGCAGGATGGGCTGGCAAAAATAATCAAGAGTCTCTCTTTTTTTATTATTTTTTATGGGTTCTAATATTGACATCTAAACTGTAACCTAGTGTTGAAAGAGCTATTCTGATATGAGCCCATGTAGTTGGAGAGGGAGGAGGAGTAAAGAGTTATTCAAGGAGATGTTGACTTTTCAGTTATGCAACATTAGAATGCCTAAGTTTTGTGTCACCTGCCAAATGTCTTTTGAAACAAAAACAAGCACCAAGTCCTTAAATGTATTAACATAATCTTATATTAGCAGGGGCCGTGGAAGATTGTGCAGTCTTTTCTCACCAAGGTGGGTCTTGCTAGTTCTCCCTTTGTCACACGGGGTTATATACTGTAAAGTGCTCCGCATGATGCTATGCATTGAAACCACTCAGAAACTGAAGCCAGTGCAGAATGCTGCAGCCCTGTGTAAGTGGATTTTCATGTTGGCACTCTATTAAGATATTTATTGTGAATAGTAAATTACGTAGGTGCTCCCAGAACATTGGTGCAGGCACTTATTTATGAATCTCAATGAATAAATAACTACTGGAACATCTAGTAACTGTTTATACATCTGCACATACGTTTAATCTATGCCTCTGCAACACTGAGCCTGGGGAAGTGGCCTGTGTACAGATTTGAATGTATCCAAGGGAATGCATTTTGCATGGTAAAGATTAAGAAAGACACCAGAGGAGCTACTGTGTAATGTAAACAGACAGAGCAAAAGGGCTACATGATAGTCCAGGGAGAGAAAGAGAGAGAGACCTGTCAGACAAGATGTAAAGGTGGAGCAGTCACAGAATTTTGGATTGTGTTTAACTCTATTGGTACCATGGCAGGTGAAGCTTGAGGGCTTACACAGCTCTACTTCTGTTTTACTGCAGTGTGCAACCATGGTTATGATATTATACTAGCTTTTGTTAATAAAAGTACTGTTCGCATGACCATAAAGGTAGCCTTTCTAGTAGTATATACTTTACATACATATGCAATCCGGATTAAAGTAGAAAAACGAAAAAACTGGGGGAGGGAGGAAGGAAATAGGATGTGTATTATGTCTTTATATCAACCATCTTTTCCAGAAGACAGAGATTAAAAATTCATTAAAAGGGTGTATTATAAATTGCACTCTGTTTCTGTGCTGGCCTCTATTTCACAAGCTACATTTAAAGATTTTCCTGCTGAGAAATACTCCTGCAGAGGGCATGTTAATGAAATATGTTTTGGATTTCTTGATCTTGTGTGTAGCTGATACCCTTGCTGATCTTTATCAAACTATGATAGGAAACTGGCAAGTGGGCTGCCGAAAGGGAGATGAAAGAGCACTACAGAGACTGCAGAGTATGGTAGCTGCAATCTAATCCCAGCCACAATTATATTGTTGTTTTATTTATTATTTGTTATGTGCGGAGGTGTGCCTAGCACTTTGCAAGACAAAACAAAAGATACTATCTGTACCCTGAATGCATTTTGCTATGAAGCACACACACTGCAGCTGTGCCTTTTGGAAAAGCAGAAAGAGGCTGTCTCTTGTTTCTGTGTAGCATAAGCACTTCAGAATCAAGGAGAAACTTCCAGAATTTCAGTGATGTTACCTGGAAGACAGATGACTTACTTTATAGGGCTGGGTGAAGATTTTCTGTCAGTACTGTTTGACAGAGAACTGGATTTTCAATTAAACAATTTTTTGCAAAAAGCGTCCTCTTTCCATGGAAAATTTTGACTTGTAGCAGGCGCTATGGGTGAGTATGCTTCCCCCAGTGCTCTGGAGATTAATTTCTTCTTCTGCTCTATGCAGCTACAGACTACCTCAGCTCTGGCACTGCATTTTTTCTTCCTCTTCTTCACTATCTGTAATTCTTAGAGCCATAATTAGGGCCCTACCAAATTCAGTCCATTTTGGTCAATTTCACAGTCATAAGATTTTAAAAAATCATAAATTTCATGATTTTACCTATTAAAATCTGAAAATTCATGGTGTTGTAATTTTAGGAGTCTTGACCAATAAAGGAGTTGTGGGCGGGGGAGGGGTTGCAAGATTATTGTAGGGGGGGTTGCAGTACCGCTACCCTTACTTCTGTGCTGCTGCTGGCAGTGGCACTGTCTTCGGAGCTGGGCAGCTGGAGAATGGTGGCTGCTGGCCAGGAGCCCAACTCTGCAGAGCCCTCGCCAGCAGCAGCACAGAAATAAGGATGGCACGGTATGGTATTGCTACCCTTACTTCTGTGCTGCTGCCTGCAGAACTGGGCCCTCAGTCAGCAGCCAACACTATCCAGCCGCCCAGCTCTGAAGGCAGCAGCGCAGAAATAAGAGTGGCATGGTATGGTGTTGCCATCCTTACTTCTGTGCTGTTTCTGGCAGGGCGCCGCCTTCAGAGCTGGTTGCCGGAATAATGGCCGCCACTCTCCAGCAGCCCAGATCTGAAGACAGCGCAGAAATAATGGTGGGAATACTGTGAACCCCCCTAAAATAACCTTGTAACCCCTGTGCAACTCCCTTTTGGGTCAGGCCCCTCAATTTGAGAAACACTGGTCTCTCCTGTGAAATCTATATAGTATAGGGTAAAAGCACAGAAAAGACCAGATTTTAGGGGGGGAGACCAGATTTCACGGTCCGTGACACATTTTTCATGGCTGTGAATTTGGTAAGGACCTAACCATAATAGAGCCTTTAAAGTCCTGATTTTCGCCTTCTATCCAGGCTTGTTTTTTAACTAAACTGTGAGTTTAATTTAAGTAATCTTCCCACAAATGGGCCAAATAGAGTAGGCCTTAAAAGCAGGACATTTTATTACTCTAATGCCAGGTACAGGTCCTAAAAGGAGAGCCCTTCATGACTCTAAAGAGTACCAGACTCTAATCCAGGGTATTTTATGGCCCTCTGTTGTGCCTGCCCTATCTGATGATGAGTGACTATTTTTCAAAAGCCGTGATTACTCCACAGTACAGCTGAGAGTATATTGGTATTTATTTAGTATGCAAACAGGTCTCTGGTGAATCAGATGTTCATAAAACAATTATGGACTCAGGAGTGCCAGAAGCTCCATAGAAGTGGAGGGTAGGGGTAGGGAGTGCACTGGTGCCCAAATCATGGCCCCGCCCTTTCCATGAGGCCACGACCTCTCTCCATCCCTTCCCCCAAGGCCCCACCTCCCACTCACTCCTTTCCTCCCACTTCCCCCAGTCGCTTACCCTTAAGGCAGGTAAAAAGTAGAAAGGCATAGCCCTCCCACTTTTAAAAGTGATGGGGCCATTGCCCCCCAGACCTCCTTGTTATGGCAGCCCTGACTGGACTCTTTCCTAAATACTGAATACCTCCATACACCATCTTTCTGCTAGAATAGAAATCAATAGAATCATATTGATTCCCCTCTGTTTTGAGGTTTTGCACAAATGAAGGTACTGGGGTAATAAGAAAGCTAGATGTTATGTGCCATCTTAAATTCTCCTCTTGACATGTCTCAATAGAATATTTATATTAGTATGAGTACTATAGTACTTTTAGTATTAATAAACCATTTACAGAGCTAATTGATAAAAGCCAACAAGCTCATCAGCCTAACAGCTTCTCTAGTCAAGTGCCTCATTCTTTTGTCCCATTGGTTATTTTCCAACTGGAACCACTGTTGTACTTGATTGTCTTGTTTCTGTTTCTTCTTGAAATTAAGCCAGGCTGAAATGCTACATATCTCTCCAGAATGTTAAACTTTCTTTCAGAATGAAATTATTAGTAACAGTATCCTGCTCAAGGATACTCAGAATACTGACATGCATCTGAACTTATCCCGATACTTGTTCCTAAATGGAACTTTACCTTGAGAACATGCTTTAGTTTTGCTTTACAGTCAAGGAAAGACTTGATGTTGTGGGGCATGGCTGCTAAATCTCTGTGATGGGGTGTATAAACCGCACACTGGAAATGAAGGGGTTAAAGAGCAACTCTGAACCCAGATGACCCCACCCATCCCGACCTCCAGAGCGTGTTCCTGATGGAGATGGTGCTTAAAAAGGAGCCAGAAGTTCAGAAAGGGCCTAACCAGGCAGTGAGAGAGACCCATTCTGAGAGCTCCTGAAGAAGAGTGTTGCAAAAGCCTTTCCCAGTGGAGAAAGAGCCTGGTAGCTGAGTCCAGAGGGACTCAGTTACTTTTTTTTTCTTTAGTACCTTGTGTGAGACTTTGGTAGGGGAGGGAGTGGTAGAAAGTGGCCCAGGGAGGAAGCCTTAAGGCACTCCTGGGTCCTAGACATTGTTGCCTCTTACAGGGTCCTGGGATGGAGACTGGTGGAGTGGGAGCCCAGATGCTCCTACTAACCACCCTTGTTATAAAGAGCATGAAAACCCTAATTTCCACATACCCCCACCCTTTGAAGAAGCGTAAACGTGAGGGTAAACTTTGGAAACTCTGTGCCAGGGAGTAGATACCCTCAAGGTTGATAGATGGATGGAGGGGCCCCCACAATCATGTGAGTGGGATACCCAATATCTTCCTTGAGACTCAGTTACCCCGGAGAGGGATAAGGCTAATTGGTGACCTAACTGGAAGGTTGAGTCAACACCTACCAAAAGGCAGACCACCATGGGGTAGGACAGTATCCCAAGAGACATTGGAGGAGGGATGGTTGGAGACCTAGAGTCCTAACCACTAGCTGATACCTCTAGTAAACATCACACTTTCCAAGGGGATGACATTAGGGATGAAAGAAGACAAGTCTGTATTATTTCCTAAATTGACATATATCTTTCCTTTTGATGTTTTTAAATACTTAGAAAAATGCTTTCTGGAGTGCAACTGCCCTTGAGGGTGAACAAAAATACTGACAACTTCACCAACTTGTGTAGGCTGACACCAAAAATTCTCTTTGAAGTGAACAGATATTTCATAAAGGGTATGTCTATCCAGAAGGAACCTGAGAACTATTCATAATCCACCCACCGTCAACTGATAATTTCAGTACAGGAAATCACTTAAAGCCACTAAGATTAACAGTGAGGCATGAACAATGCTCTGGAATTAATCTTCTGTTAGCCCTTGAAAATGCTTTTGGGACAAGTCTGACTCCTTTTCATTTAAAGGGATCATGAACCTTTCACCCCTTCCATGAAAATTGCATTTTTTTCCCCATCACTGCTACTTATTTTTGCTTTGTACATCACTCACCAGACTTCTGGGTTAGCTGCAGCCTTTCTCTAAAGTTTGCAAAGAAATCCTTGCCAGATCACACCACCAATCAAATTTTCCCCACACTTCCATACTTGGCTATGCCACAGATGTTGCTCGTTGTTCTGAAAACCGCAACTGCCTTGAAAACAAGTTGTGCTGCTGAACCTGATCCTGGGTGTAATCCAGGTCGAACTAAAATAAATGGAAAGATTTCCATTTATGACTTCAGTGGGAGTTGGCGTTGGCCTGGGATATCTTATAGATCCAAAGCGCAGCAGACTTGCTAATTGATTAGCACTTTACCCCTCATAGCTCCATTGATTTCATGTGAGTGAAGGTGTCATGTTAGGACCCTGCACAAATTATGTACATTCAAAGGGTTAATAAGAGGATGATGCCATGATAGGTATGAGAACCAAAGTGCTCTTTAAAACATAATCTTTCTCCCAAGAACATCTTACTGAGTCTTTCTTACCAATAAAAAGAACAGGAGTACTTGTGGCACGATAGAGACTATCAAATTTATTTCAGCATAAACTTTCGTAGGCTATAGCCCACTTCATCGGATGCATAGCTGAAATAAATGTGTTAGTCTCTAAGGTGTCACAAGTACTCCTGTTCTTTTTACAGATACAGACTAACACAGCTGCTACTCTAAAACCTTTCTTACCAATGGCTCAGTCAAAGTAACGTGTAATAACAGTCCTGGGAAATGTAAAGTAACTGTCTTTTATTCAGTTTGTTGTTTAAACCAAAGACTTTTAGGCTGCAGCTTTCAAAGGCGTTTAAGGGAGTTAGGTGCCCAATTTCCATTTAAATTCAATGGGATTTGGGCACCTAGCAGTCTAAGGCTACATCCACACTACCCGCCCGATTCGGCGGGTAGCGATCGATGTTCTGGGATCGATTTATCGCGTCTCGTCTAGATGCGATAAATCGATCCCAGAAGCGCTCCCCATCGACACCGGAACTCCAGCTCCACGCGAGGAGTAAGCGGAGTCGACGGGGGAGCCTGCCTGCTGCCGTGTGGACCGCGGTAAGTACTTTTAAAAATCGATCTAAGATATTCGACTTCAGCTACGTTATTCACGTAGCTGAAGTTGCGTATCTTAGATCGACCCCCCCTCCCCCATAGTGTGGACCAGGCCTAAGGGTATGTCCACACTGTAATCGGGGTGTGTGATTGCAGCATATGTAGACATACCGGAGCTCACTTTAGTTTAGCTAGCTTGGGTACCAATAGCATTGAGGTGATGGCAGCATAGTCTTTGGCACAGGCTAGCTGCCCAAGTGCTTACCCAGGGGCCCAGGCAGGCTTATACAGCCTGCACTGAAGCCCATGCTGCTGCGGCTTTGTGGCTATTGGTAATTGAGACGCTAGCTTAAAATTAGCTTGGGTAGGTCTACATATGCTGTAGTCACCTCTGACTGCAGTGTACATGTACCCTTACTCTCTTAAGAAAACCATTGATCTTAAAATAATTTATATACATTTTTAAGTGATCAATGTTGCTATAATTGTAACTAGCAGTATCACATAGACAATGACACTGTGTTCACTAATCATGGGTGGACTTTCTTTTCAGCGTGCCTCCAGAAGCCCAGGTTTTAGCCTTGTTTCTATTTTTTTGTATAAATAACAGGTAAAGTTATACACCACAGCTTTATAGGTCTTTTTTTTTCTTTTTCAAGAATCCCTAATGCTCCATGTATGATGTTAAATCAGACTGGTGAATGGGTTTCAAAAAATTCATCACTTATTATTCAGCACAGATTTGGTTTGGGGATTTTGTTTGTTTGTTTTGTTTAGTTTAGTTACATGTATTAATAGGATTGCCATGTTCTACCATGTATCATACAGGGCAGTATCACTGTATGCTGTATTAACTCTATTAACTGTAATACACTGTATTAACGTGTATGCTGTACGTTAATCTTATTGCTTATGATGACTCCTTGTGATGAATTATACTATTTGGTGGGCAGAGAGTATAATCAATAGACTGCAAATCAGTATTTTAAACCCACCGTTGGGTAGCAAAAAACCTCTTCTACAAAAATGCCCTAGTTTAGTCTCACTAGTGTATGAAATGAGGTACAACTTGTGATGAATAGGCAGTATCTGCACTGTAGAGGGTGGAACCTGGAGCTGCTCTTCCCCAGAGGAAGTTCTAGGTTCCAATGCACTTCGCTTTACATGCCTAAGATGATATGAATACCCTTATTCCCGCAGCATCTCTCCTGGAGGCATAGCAAGAACTACATACTTAAGACAACAGAATAAATAATGGAAAACATGGCCCTTTCACATTGACTTGATGCTCTTTTTAATTTGTATGTATGGTGCCCTGTAACTGTGGTCCTGTGGCCCTTAGGTCACAACTTACCCCACCGCAGGTCTTAGCAGGTATGCCTCTCTCTGAGGTCTGGTATAGTGGGACTTTGGCCCTCCAGCCAAAGTGCCCTTCAGTGCTACCCTCCTGGAGCACTGGGTTTCAAAGGTAATCAGGAACAAAATCAAACTAAAAAGCAGGGTTGTCCCATGAACCTTCAGTGGCTGCCCACCTTCTATTCAGGGACGGTCTTTCAGAGTATGTGTATGCTGCAAATAAACAGCTGTGGCTGGTCTGTGTCAGCTGGCTTGGGATGTGGGGCTGTAAAATTGTGTTGTAGATGTTTGGGCTTGGTCTGCAGCCCAAGCTCTGGGATGCTGCAGGGGTGGCGGGGGGGAGCATCTCAGAGCCCGGTCTCCAGCCTACACTGCATTTTTTTTACAGTCCTGAAGCTTGAGCCTTGCAAGCCCGAGGCAGCTGATGCAGACCAGTCAGAGCTGTTTAATTGTAGCATAAACATACCCTCAGACAGCCTGTGCTCCTGCAAATTCCCTCCCTCCCTCGCTGGTTGTCCCTTCTTGGAGGGCTAATCTAGCTGCTAAGTGAGCTGCATCTCAGGGCTGCACTCTGGCTTCTCTCCTATCCCAAGTCAGTACCTCCCCTTAGCTCTGCTCTTCACAACTGACATTGGCTGCAGATATAGTGGGGTGGGGTCAACTGGTTTTCCTTAGCCAGTGAAGAACCTATCAGTCTCTCTAATCTCCTGGTTGCCAGTGTGGGGCCTCTCTGCCCCATCACATGCCCTGATACCATTGTGATGGCACAATAAAAATACCTAGATCCTTAGATTATAAGGCCAGAAGGGACCACTGTAGTCATTCAGCCTGACCTCCTGTACAACACAGGCCATAGGACTCCCTGGAATTAATTCCTGTTTGAACTAGAGCATATCTTTTAGAAAAAACATCCAATCTTGATTTTAAAACGTCCAGTGATGGAAAATCTACCACAACCCTTGGTAAATTGTTCCAGTGGTTAATTACCCTTGCTGTTAAAAATGTGCTCCTTATTTCTAGTTGGAATTTGTCCAGGTAACTTCTTTTGCAGCAAAATTAATCTGAATTGCAATAAAATGACAAAATAAGTAACCTAAAAGTGACTTAAATTTACTTACATTGTAATCTTTTCAGTTCAGGAGTGTCTTTTTGTTGTTTGTACAGTACCTTGCACAATGAAACTGATTCTTGGCTGGGGCCCTACCTGCTACTACAATACAAATAAATAAGGTAACTTATGGCAGTGACACTTATTAATGGTTTTTGAATGATGAAATAAAATCATGAGCCACACAGGCTATGATTACTGTGCCTTTGAAACCCATTAACATTGAATATCACATGAAAAGCAAAAAGGTCCCTGCTGAGAAAACACTTGAGCAGGTAAGTAAATAAGTAGGCCCAGGCAGAGAAGGAAGCACCAGACACAGACAAAGAAGCACTTGTAGCATGACTCTCAGAGAGAACCTAAAGTGTGTGTTTTGGGGCACAGTGTTGGCTGAAAGAGGCTTGGAACTGTGAACAAAGAAACTGCCTCCTGCTTGATTCTTACTGTGTTCAGGAAAACAAGACTTTGTTTATTTTTTTGTAAATAAACAGGATTGCAGCAAAGAAATACCTGAATCCATCATCAGGTTTTTTTTTTATCCTCGTGGAAACAACCCACAAGACCCCAAAATATTGGCTAACTGCTTGGGTCAAAAAGGAGTAACAAAGCATTAAGATCAGTGACAAATTTGAAAGGAAACTCAGTGAGTAGTGAACCTTGAAAAAAGCCTTCATGAGTTTTGTAAAGATCATTTTTTAGTGATGGCTAAACCTCTTGCTTAGAGGCAGACTGACTGATGGTATGTATTTATATTAAAGCCTCATATGAGACTATTGCTATGCTTCCCCAATCCTGCTCTTATATGCTAATATTTGGGATTGTTCAAAGAAAGGCTCTGTTAAATAGATGCATTAAGTTAAGCACTGAACAGCTAGCATGACATTGTTAAATTATCTATCTTTATAAATCTAATGTGTCTTTTAAGATAGACGTGTGGATTAAAGTTTTGTTGATATTAAGAGTCATCAGATTACATTCTAGGGAATAACAGCCAAACATCTTGCATTCTGATTATCCAGATAAGCATTAGCTGAATCCTGAGGCTGGTGGGAAGAAATGAATGAGTGAAACTTACTTATCTTCCCAGGTTCCAGTTATGATATTTGAACCACCACTTTATCTCAGAGGGAGATATCTTTAACTTGCAGCTGTGGCTCCATAGCAGATTTGCTGGTGGAGGGTGTCTACTGGATGTGCTGAGTCATTGCATCCCAAGGAGCCCTGGCCAGGACCTCCTCTTGGCAAATACTACCCGTCCTCACTTTTTTTTTATTGCAATGGGGGGAAATGCACCCAAAGGCCTTTCTTGGGTCAGTTTTACCCTGCTCCACCTCCTTCATCATGATGGTTTCAGTGATAGTAAAACCTGACAGACATAAAGGTAATACTTTCTTGTTCCTATTTGGGATGATGAGCCTCTTACCATTATTAATGTTGCTTGTTTGTCTCTTTCATAAAGATAAGAGTGGTTGTTAATCTTAGAGATTGTGTGCAGCAAACAGTGTACTTTGGAGACACCACTCTTTAAAAAACATTTGAAGGCTAATTCATAAGGTTCAATTTGGCCCTCAGTTACACCACTGTAAATCCAAAGAAGCCAATAGTTTAGGTTCTCACCTGGTATAAATCAGCTTAGTTTCATTGGTTTCAGTGGAGCTACAACAATAAGATAAGACAATAAGAGCTGAAGATATGGCCCATGAAAATGAGTTAATTTTGGTGTTAATGAGAGCAGAGGTTGGCTGTCAGACATGGGCTGGGCCCATAGAGATGTCATCACATACAGTGGCCCTGCTAAAGGACATCTATCCTGACCTGAAATGTTCTAGTCCACTCCTGGATCCCTTCTGTGCAGACCAATAGTCATGTAGTGATTTTGTGACATATGAAAGGGGATGAGAATGAGACCTCCAAACTTATTTATAATGCAGCTTAGTACTTTGATCGCTTTTCTATATTTGAAGACCTAAAGAAGGTAGGTAAACATTATCCGTTTTACAGGTGGGGTAACTGATAATCATGGTCTTTTGACTACCAGCTCCAAGCTTGATGCACTACAACCTAGCTGCTTAATGTGCACTGGGGACTTAGGATCTGGTCCTACTCCCATTGAAGTCAATGACAAAACTCCTATTGACTTCAGTAAGGCAGGATCAAGCTCATAGTGAACATGTAAAATCAGGTTCCTAGAAAAGAATGTGATTGCTCTGCTCCACTATTTATGTGGATTTTGCCAGGAAACTGCTAGACAACCACTCTGAAATTGAGACTGATGTACCATATGCCTTCTTGTTCTAGTCTTCTGGATCTTATCTGATTCTACTTAGGCTTACATTTTCTCTTCTGTATCTCAGTTTTTATTGATTATTCCTTATGATTGCTCAAGTCATAATTTGACTCTCCGAAAATGTTTGCTGATATATTAGGATACTGACCTTTTCTATGTGTTAAATGTAGCTTGTCTGGCTTTTTTGATATTCACAAGAATTTAATATTGTTATACTGAAAGGTAGTAGTGACTGCATCAATCACAAGACTCTTTGAGATTGGCTATGAATACACATTTCAGTTAACATAACTGTCTGGATAAGTTAATCACAAGCCCCTCGCTTATGATAAAAGGGGTTGTGAACCGACCCAAGAGTTTTGGACTGAATGAGTGGAGGGTGGACTTTGCTGGGGCACAGAACACACAGAACAAGGGCACAGAACATACAGAACAAGGGAGACTCAGGACCAAAGTGAGAGAGCCAAGCTGCAGCCTGTACATGTGGTGTGACCCCGGAGAAGCCTAGAGAGAGGTGTGAGTCAAGAGTGCAGGCTGAAGCTGTAAGCTAAGAACCTGCACTTTTTGGTTTTGGTCCCTCCTACATTCAGAGGAACAGGACCTTGTACATTCCTTATAAATAAACAAGGTTGCATCAAGGAAAACACGAGACTCCATCGTCCAGTTTCTGGAACGTCACCAGAATCCTGAATTTTGACTAGCTGCTTGGGTCAAAAAGGGCAACAATATTTTTATCTATAACTCACCTAGTACTATTTTTCCAGTTGCTTAGTGAATACACAACATAGACAGCACGTGGTGTGTGGCTCTGTAATGTCTCCCTGCTATGGAGCAATGCTTCACATGCTTCAGTGGAGTTGGAGTAGGGCAAGGGCCACAATGAGCCACTGATTAAAACCATGACATCTACAGCCCATGCACTTCAGCAGCAGCCATGTTGCTCTGAATGCCTTGGGGTGAAGCAGATAGGATTCCATCCTCCCTAATTCTGTGGTTCTAGCCTATAGAAAACCTGTATACCTAGACTTTGAACAGAGGGAATTTGAACAGAATAGCTGTGGAGTAAGATATTCTGAATAGCTGTTCGGAATCATTCTCAGTGTGTCCCATGCAGCTATTCTATTCCTGAATACAAATTACTTTTTCCCAGAATAATTTGTGTGCTCTCAAAGTGCACTAATTATTCAAAAGTTACTTTTATTCTGAAATGGAGTGCCCTCACAGGGAGGTATAGCTTATTTTGAAATAGCTGTTTGGGTCAATTTGTCCTTGTAGACAAGCCAAGGATTATGGAAATGTTTGCCCTATATTCATATTCTTATTTCAGTAAGACGTTATTTCCCTCACACTTCTCAAGCAACATTTTAGCATAGAACCTTGCTGTATGGCTTTGATTATATGTCAAGTGCCTTTGCTCCTTTTTTAAAGTGAAAATTTGTACTAAGTGCTGTAGTTTATGAATAAAAATTATTTCACAGTCTCCGAAACAACTGATGTAAACTCTGATTGTAACTTTTTGAAGAGCAGAAAGAAAGTAATAAAATACACATGTATTAAGGCTGATGTGGCAAATTTATAACCAGATAAAGTGTAGTTTTGTAAGGAATAAAACGCACATTTTTCATAACCTTGAAGATGTCAGAAGGTTTTTAGAAGCAAATTTATCACCATATCAAGCAGCAGCCAGTACAGAAGAGGACAGCCTATTAGGTGATAAAGCAAAAAAAAGAACTCCATTATATGAGATGTCTAAAATCTTTCCTATAGATTTGACATGGTGGAGAATCTGATTGGAATTTGATTGACTTTTTTATCTTATTTGAGCTTTAAAACTTTAAGTATAAAAAGAACATTTGATTAAATTCATGGAAAGTTGCCAACTCTCTATTTCATATTCCACATCAGTGAATAAAATTATTGATGGATAATATGTAATTTGTTGGTGTATATCAGGAAACTCATGCATGTTTTCTCTACTTATATACATGATTCATTGAATAAATTCATTTTCTTTATTTAATAAGACAATGAAGAGAAAAATAGAGGACTGAATACAAATAGACAAAAGGAGCTATAGTATTTGCAGGGTAATATTTCTATTTTCTAGCTTTTGAACAGCAGTGATTGATGTAATTATGCAAAATTGATATAAAAATGTGATAGAAGACTACAATGAAACAAGAGAGCATGCTAACTGATTCAAAATAACTTCTCCAAAATAGAAGCATGATGAATAATGTGTCCAAAACATAAGCATGGAATACCTTAGAGGTTGCTGAAATCAATTTGCAAATAAAGAACAACTCATCCATCTTTTCTCTTTAGTAAGAAGAAACAGAATGTACACTGTACCTTTATTAGATACTTCTAAAACTGCTCTATAGCAACAAACTTTAAGAAAAGTTTTGTCTCTCAAATCAATTCTAAATTACCAGCACTGCAGTGTGTACCGTAAACTTTATGGTTTGGGAGGTTGTATTAACAATAATGTTTCACGGGGCTTTTGTATGTATGACATTTTGGTTGTTTATAACTATTGCAGTAATCAACTTTTATTCACTTTGATTAAACCATAAACTGGAGACAATGACTTAGACTAACTTAACACCTAAACTGTTAAGTATCCTTGCAATTCCTATTCTATACAAACATCTGTGGATAATATATTTCAAACCTCAATAATTGTAAGTTGTAGCTGAGATACTTCAGGCAGCTCTAAGCTGCTTTTCATAGAACATATTTTTCTTATTGGTGATGCCAAGGTTTCATGGGTAATGGGTGATGCTTTGACTCAGCTGAATGTATAACAAACGAGAGCTGGAGCTGAGCTGTTAAGTTTGAAATTGTTCAGATTCAAGGGTTTGGTTCTGAAGATGGGGGACTGCTGTAAAGTTTGGATGCCAAGCTGAATCCAGTTCCAACATCTCCAAAGCTTGAGGTTGGTAAAAATCTGAGGGTTTTTAGCCCATATTTTTTAAAAATACAGTATTCTAACAAGTGAGAAGGTGACGCATTGTGCTACCAGCCCATTCTAAAAAACCCCCCACAATAATAACATATAATCCATAATGATACTTTGCCTTGCTTTAGCATATTTACAGCCATAGATTTTTAGTGCTGTGAAAAGGTTGGGGAGCATTTTCATAACATTTTACAACTGAGGCACAGAGTGCATGACTTGCCCAAGATTACATCGCAATTCAAAGGTACAGTTCCTAATAGAATGACTCTGTTCAGTTCACAAGACAACAACCTGGAGTAGGGTGACCATACATCCCATTTTGGCCAGAACAGTCCCTTTTTTAAGCCCTGTCCCAGCCATCCCAACTTTTGGCAGTTGGCAAGAGCAAATGGGACAAATGTCCACTTTTATCAAAAAAGTAGGGTGTGGTGCAGAGGAACGCTGTGTGGCGGGGAAGGCATGGTTTGAGCAACAGCCTCAAGCAGGGGGCTAGCGGCTGGGGCCAGCCCTCTCGGGGGGGGGGGGGACAACTGCAGGTGGCTGAAGGGAGAGCTTGGGCCAGCCCCACGCGGTGTCCTGTTTTTCCTTTTGGAAATATGATCACCCTAAAAGGGGGTCTCTTGTAACCACACTAAAAAGTGAGACAGGTGAAGTGAGACCCAATAAAACTAGGTGAGAAATGGCTTTCCCCTCCCACAAACATTTTAAAAATGCTGTTCCACAACAGGATGAAAGTGGTGTGTTTTTTTGGATGGAAGAGGGAGAGGGGGGGTTAGATGACAGTGTCTACCTGCCAATAGCCTGCTGGTGAGGTTACTCACCTAGGCAGTAGAAGATCCAGGTTCAAGTCCCTGTTCTAGCTGAATCAGGTCTTCTATATTCTAAGTTACCACCATCATCATGAGACTATTCTGGGGTAGAAGTCACTCTCTCTGGTTTTTTTTTTTTTAAACCAGAAATTCCATCCTGGACATGAGAAACATTCTTGTTTCCTGGGGGGGAAAAAATCAGTTTCAATCACCACTTTTTGATTTAAAAAAGGTGAAAAAAAAACCTTTGTCAACAAATTTTTGACTCTTTCTAATCCTCAGCCTACTCCACACAGTGGTAAAGTTTAAATAATGTTCTGCCCTGAATAACAACGTTCAGAGGAGGTATATTGAGAATCCACCCTTTCCGCCAACCCACAAGACTATTTTAAGCCAGGGTTGCATTGTGGGAACAGCCATCCCAAAAGTTTATCACCGATGTGGGGGTAAAGTGGCTCTAGTAAAGTGAGGTGTGGCCTACACTATCTGAAAAATGCCCAAGACCAGTTGCAGTCCTGCACCTACTCCTGCCCGTCAAGGGGTTTACACAGATATAATTTAGATTAGATTGGAACTGAGTAAACACCTCAGTCAATGATACATTAAGAATAGAATCCAGCTCCCTCTCTCATAATTTATTTGGTTTTGCAGAACTAAAAAGAGTAAAAAAGCAGTAAACATATTTTAATTACTAAAATAAGCATAAATGGTTCATTATTAGATAACCACTTTTCAGGGCTGAACAATACTCATTGAAAGCCTAATGGGAAAAAAAACAAATGACAAAGGATTCCTTTTAAAAAACATGGACGTTCTAGTGGCAGCCTTTTCAGCTGTTCTTGTGTCATAGGGACAAAGGGTCCTGTGGCACCTTATAGACTAACAGAGGTATTGGAGCATAAGCTTTTGTGGGTGAATACCCACTTCACCCATGAAAGCTTATGCTCCAATAGCTCTGTTAGTCTATAAGGTGCCACAGGACCCTTTGTCGCTTCTACAGATCCAGACTAACAGGGCTACCCCTCTGATACTTGTGTCATAGTATCTTGTGTGACTCTGTGCTGCAATAACATAAAACTGCATCACTGAAAGCACAGACTCATTTCATATGCGGATGTAGACTAGGCAGGGTGTATCATTACTGAAGTACAGATTAGGGCCCTATGTCTCCAGTCACTCCAGGTTCAATGTCTCTTGGGATACTGTCCCACCTCATGGTGGGCTGCCTTTTGGTTAGGTCACCAGTTAGCCTTATACCTCTCTGGGATAACAGAATTTTAAGGAAAATATTGGGTTCCCCACTCTCATGATTGTGGGGGACCTGCCATCCATCCATCAACCCCAAGGGTGTCTAATCCCAGCCGCAGAGTTTCCAAAGTCTATCCTCATGTCGCTTGCCCAAAGGGTGAGGGGAAGTGGGAGATGAGGGTTTTCATGCACTTCATAACAAGGGTGCGTGATAGGGGAGTCTGGGATCTCTCACTGTTTTGTAATATACAAAGCAATAAATGGCTACTGAGAATGATTAATGGCCAAAGCAAAGCTAAGACATTTCATTGATTGCAAAAACCATTTCTTGCAAGTATACAAAAGCAATAGAGATTATTGCTATTATAAAACAAATGAGAAATCAAAAATGAGAAAACAAGAAAAAGGCATCTTTTACTTCTCTTTGGAGGGTGGCAAAGTGCTTTGGACTCTTTCTTGGACTTTCCAGTGACATACACCTTGGAGGTGTAACTAGGATCAATGACTCAGCAGACACAGCTTTAAATACTGATTACGTGATGAAAGGCAGATACTGTTCAATGGTGAGACTTTAAGGTGAATTGCTGATGTGGAATAGAAGTGATATGACTGGACAATGATTGTTTCATGTGCTGATACAGTTTAATTTTCCTGGCTGAAATTCTTTGCTTGTTGCATACTCCATATTGATTAAGTGAGTGTATTTGCTAGGTCTATGTCTGAAGCTCAGATACACTTAGCAGAGCTGAGGAGGATTAGGATAGCAATCTGGCTTTAGGCGTCAATACCCCAATCCTAGACCAGTCTGCTCCCCGGGCCAAGTTAATGGGATTCTCCAAATGTGGCCAGTGCCCAAATTATTGCAGCCAGGGATCACTAAGGCGCAGAGATGCCTCTGCCATGCTTTCTTACCCACTGTGTTTGCCCCAGGAGGGGATGATTTAGGCATCACTACAGTGGCTCTGTGACACCTGAAGTTCTCCTTATACCAGGGGAAGCCTCCCGGTGGGCAGCTTTGCATTGATAAAGCCACCTTGAAATTGCTCCCACCTTACAAAGGCTGCTCCAGCAGTCAGGAGTTAGGAGCATGTAGCAGTTCCTTGATGGTGCCCCTTTTTTCTTCGGCTGTTCTCCTACATGAGTATAGGAGCCACTTCACTGACTCTATGCCACTCAGATTCTCTCAGGTCAGGGGAATCTCCAGGTAGGCTGGTGTAAAAGCACTACAGGAGCAACACAATACAGAACTAATGGCCCAGTGAATTTGATCATATATTTTTGGATCTTAAAATGTGGCTGGCCTTACATGGGTGTGAAAGGGGGAGAAATGGTAAAAGGAGCCTTCCCCCCTGTCATGTGAAAATAGTGACTTCCTATGATTCTTTAATGCTTCTGTGAACTATATGGGAGGTATTAAATTTATGGCTGTTATATGGCTGAAGGCCCAGTGTGGTGGCGCATGCCTGTAATCCCAGCTGCTTGGAAGGCTGCAGTTGAAGGATCGCTCAGGAGTTCTAGGCTGCTGTGTGCTATGTCAATCGGGTGTCCAGTACTACTGACAGCTTGGCCAGCAGGTAGTTGGAGGACTGGCTAGAACAACACATCTCACATGTTGTGATCAGTGCTCTCTCAGTGAGAGGTGATAGACTGATCAATGACAGTGATATAGATGTCTGTGGGTTTGATTTTTATTGTGTTGCTGGCTAAGATTAGCTAATGGTTAAATCAGTTAAATTAGTCTTAGTTAGCCATGTATCTGCAGGAACCAAAGTCAATGGCTGTAGAGAACTCCAGTGGCCAGTATTCAAACAGACAATGTATGTGTGTGGAATCAGAAGTCTAGTTGATCTCATGGGGGCTGGGGACAAGTCTGAGCTTGAAACTTCAGGGGCCTTTAGGCAGGAAATCTTAAAGAGCTTGAAAGTGGTTAAAAGCTGACCATCTGTGACACAAGACACACAGTCTGCAAAAAGCAGCAGGCTGTAAGGTCCCCAGGAGTACAGGGGTAGGGGCTATTGAGGTAAGTTGGGCATACCCAGAGGTGAAAGTAAGCCGGTCCAGTACGGTGTAACGGCAAGAGCCAGTACGCCGTGCTGGACCGGACCAGCTTCCCCAGGCTGGTGATTTAAAGGGCCTGGGGCTCCTGGCAGCGGCCAGAGCCCCGGGCCCTTCAAATTGCCACCAGACCCTCGCTGCCAGAGCCCCTGGGTGGCGGAGGCGGCTCAGGCGGTGATTTAAAGGGTCCATGGCTCCGCTGCCCCGGGCCCTTTAAATCACCACCCGAGCCCCACTGTCAGCAGGGCCAGCTCCAGGCACCAGCCAATCAAGCACGTGCTAGGGGCGGCACCTTAGGGGCGGCCAATCTTGGGCCGGCGCTCAGGTTTTTTGTTGTTGTTTTTTTACACTTCGGTGGGATGGGGTGGCGCTCGGTGGGGGGAGTTGTTTCGGCGGGGCACTCGGGGGGGGTTGTTTCGGCGGGGCACTCGGGGGGGGTTGTTTCGGCGGGGCGCTCGGGGGGGGTTGTTTCGGCGGGGCGCTTGGGGGGGTTGTTTTGGCAGTGTGCTTGGGGGGGTTGTTTCAGCGGGGCAGCACTCGGGGGGGGTTGGGTTTTTTTGTTTCGGCAGGGCAGCGCTCAGTTTTTGGTTGTTTTTGCTTGGGGCGGCAAAAAAGTTAGAGCCGGCCCTGGCTGCCGGAGCCCTGGGGTAACGGCAGCGGGGCTCCGGTGGAGATTTAAAGAGCCAGAGGCTCCCAGCTGCCGCTACTACAGCAGAGCCTGGGCCCTTTAAATCTCTGCCAGAGCCATGAGCCTGGGGTAGCGGCAGCAGCCGGGAGCCCCCGGGGCTCTGTCGGGAATTTAAAGGGCACAGGGATCCGCTGTGGTAGTGGCAGCTGGAGCCCTGGGCCCTTTAAATCTTCCCCGAGCCCCAAGGCTCCCAGCCGCCTCTGCAGCTGGTAGCTCCGGGGGTGATTTAAAGGGCCTGGGGCTTCCAGCCGCTGCAACCGCAGTCGGAGCCCCAGGCCCTTTAAAACTTGATTTAAAGGGCCCGGGGTTTTAAAGGCCCCCGCCTCTTCTGGTTAAGGCCACGCCCCATGCTCAGGAATCCGGCGTACCGGCTTGGTGGGATTCATGTTAAATGGGAGCTAGGTGCATGAATACCTTTGTGAATTTCACCCATTGTCCCTATATTTATTTTGGCTTTTTTTTCTATGTAGGCCCCTGCCTAGGACATTCCCCAGTCCTAATTTTTCCCACCTGCCTGCTACAGACTTAAAGAAACAATATATCTTTTCTCCTTTTTTCCATTATATAAAACAAACTTTAGCAAGAATTAATATTTAACACCACATTATAGGTCCAGATGAGTCCCTGGCTTCTACAGATCTGGGCAACTTCTAGCTTTAAGGAGGCTTTTATCCAGCTAACTCATTTGGATTATCAAATTCCTAAGGCATAGACTGTGATTCAGTAGGTTTTATGGGGTCTGGAATGGTTGTAGTTTTATCCAAGAGATAATTGCCATTGCCTAATTAATGACAAATATCTGAAACACAATGTCTCCTCTGTGCAGCTGATAACCTCCCCTGCCAGAAGGGAGAACTGCACATTTCCCTCCTGCTGCAAGGATAAGGGTTTTGCCTCTTCTCTATATTTGCTTGTTTTATTTATACATTATACACGGCTAAATTCTCTCCCTTGCTTTTTTCCCTATGATGTGTCACTCTAGCAGCACAGTGGGGTCAGCACTGATCTCATCTCCTCACTGGAGGGGAGTCCCCAGTGGCATAGAGCATAGGCGTATAACTGATGCATCCATTACCAAATTATCAATGTGCCAATATAAAATGAAGACTTGCATTCAGTTTATAAAAGACTCTGCTCTTCACCACTTGCAAGGCCAACTGATTTTTTAGGGGGGTGGGGAGGATAGTTGCCCGTTGACTAAAGGTCTCTGCAGAACGGTTGTTTTTTTGTATCATACCCTGAAAATGATCAGGCTCATTCTAATCATCTCTGGAAAAGAGTCGCTCAGTCTAGGATCTTCTGCTGAGAACATTCTGACACCTGCTTCTGAGAATTTCACACTGGGCTCCAGCAGCCATTGAGCTTTCACTGATAGCAGTGGCATTGAGAGAGCACAGATGGAGAATCAATCTCTGAAATAGCCATGTACTTATGGGGCCTTAAAGATTAGAGCCAGGCATTGCATTGTAATCAGTAACAAATGGAGATTCAATGGAATGTGGAGAGCACCCATTTGGCATGAACTCAACATTTTTTCCTTACTCAAAGAGGTGAGCTGTTGCATATTGCACAAGCTGGAATTTCTCTACATCTTTCAGCTTTAGTTTCAGGTAGGGGGAGTTACATGAAGCACAGTGGATAAGTCCTCACTGGAAAGAAATGAGCATAATATCCTGGGAAGCAGAAGGTGGGAGACATCATATCTTGTCTCTGTTGCTAGCAGGTTATGTGCTACCTGTGTCCTAGTTGCCTGTCTTCATGTTTCACTGGGCATAGTTTTCTAGTTGTCATCTTAACATATGCACAACATGCCTCAGGTGGCACATGACCAGTATTCATCACCAAATTTGGTCCACTGGTTGGATCATTAGCTTCCCCAGCTCGGGCCAGGTACTGGTGGGGAGTGCAATGTGAATGCTGATGCCCCCCAATTTGCTAATGAACTATGGGCATCTGTGCTCTTGGGGAGAAGTGGATTGGAAGAGGATTGGGAGATTTATATCAATTGTTGAGGACACCAGATAATTGCATAGTTCCACCAGACTATCCATTCATTGGTCTTGTAGCAGAAGGGCATTCTAGCAGCTCACCAACTTCATGAGCCTTGGGATAAACCAATGCAATTCATTGGTTCATTCTCACATGGGTGGGGAAGCCTTTGGTTTACCAGTCTTTATGTGATTGTGCTCTAATTGTAGTGACACCATAAATCTCCATAGAAAATATTTTGAGGAAATAGTTTAATGTGTGAGATATATAAGTGTTTTCAAAATAACTACTGTGCCTGCACATCAGTTACTTTTGCTTTTTAAAATTGAGCTTTAAGAAGCAGACAAATTACTGTGTGATGCCATTTTGACGGCAGGCCAGTTACTATCCTGTTAGCATATTTTACAATGTGAAATTGCCAAGGGTATCTTATTACACAAAAGCATGCTGTTTTAAAATATTCAGGTGCATCCTTTTTTCAATGCTCTCAAGTGAACACTACTAGAATGGATTATAAAGGCAAAGGAATTTATATGTGATCTTATAAAGCTCCAATTACAAACTAATTGAGACAGGATGGTTTGGTGGGTGATTTGGTGGATAAGGCACTAGACTGGGATTCAAGATACAAGTTCAATTCCCATTTCAGTCACAGAATTCCTGTATGACCTTGCAAGTTACTTGATCTTGTAGTGCTTCTTTTCCCTATCAGTAAAATGCAAAGAGTGACACTTCCCTGCCTCACAAGGCTGTTCTGAAGATAAATCCATAAATACTGGGGAGGCATTCAGATACTATGGTGATGGAGGCCATATAAGAACCCAAGAAAATAGAAGTTATGGATCTCTTTAAAAAGCAAAAGATATTAACCAGACTTATGACAAGCAGGGTGGTCTAGTGGACTTAGTGGGAGAGAGAACCAGGGACTCCTGAGTACCAAACTTAGCTCTGCCAAGGACTTGCTTTCTGGACTCAGGCAAATCACTTCTCCTCTCTAGGACTAATTTTCCACTGGAGTAAAGGGGACTGTACACGTGTTTTGAATTCCCATTGGTAGATTACTTGATTATCTGTACACAAACAGACTATTGTGCTGGCTCTGTGTATTTGCAACTGAGGCATCAAGCATCCTCCTCCCAATCACAATCTTGTCTCAACAGGGCCTCGCCTGAGGCAGCACCAATGTCAAGTGGGATTTTGCCTTCTATTTCAGCAGTTACTTGATCAGGTCCATGCTCTTGTACTACTTCAGTGATAGAGTCTTCAACACCTCACCCCTCAGGTGGGGGCATGTTTGTAGAATAGTCTTCTTCATACTATGTGAGGAAGGTAATCACGAACAGAATTTTCCAATGCTTTTCAGAAAATCCCAGTCCATTGAGGCTAGCACAGCCTCAGTTCACCAACCCTTTCAGACCAACAAATAGATGGGTATATACAATTAGTAACAATAATGGGGTAGGTTTAAAAATTCTAGTGTCCTTAACTCTGAATTCGGTGGCAGAATGCTAATGTACAGCAACACACTATTTACCTTTTTCTATAATGCATTTTCATTGCTGCCATATAGGCAGCTGCAGTCAGCTATTAGCAGAATGCTTTCCCTTGTCTTAAAGGCTATAATTGCTATAAAGGAGCAGTAGTTTCATAGACAGCAACTGTATTAGAGCACATGGAATTAGAAAAAGCTCTGATTAATAAAAGCAAACAGTGTGAATAGGGTATAAATAGTACAAACACATGCAATGACTAGTTATTTACACTGACCCCCCCGCCCCCCTTCCTTGGAATCTGTGGTATCGCCCAAACTAAATTAAAATGAGAACTTTCAGACAAACCGCCAGTAAAGAAAGCTTTTAAAAATAGAATGCATCATCTAATGCTGTAACAAATATGTGCTTTTACCTACTGCTGATGCTCCTAAATTTTAATAGTCAATTATAATTATGTAATCTATAAAGAATAACAACCAAACAGCTATAATTAAAAAAAAAAGTTTGTAATTTACATGAAATACATAACTAGTGACACAATATGCCATAAAAGTGATATATCAGATTTCCATCCTCCAGCTATTTATGTTCAGGTTATATTTTGGAGATAATTTGTCATCTTCCACCAGTGCATTCTGAATGGCTAGGGCAGTCTCTTAACTTTTGACAGTGTTCTGCAAGTCCAGGCATTTGAAAGGATGAAGATGTGAGCCCCATGATGACTAAATCAAAAAAGCTTAATGAAGTAATGGTAAACAGAATGGCTTCTTTTTGAATTTGCAGATCATGAATAATACCCAAAGGGGGGGAAAAGTTTGAAAATCAGTTTCTCCATTTACTTATCACTAGCGTAGTTCAAGGTCCTGGGTTGTTGGTTTTTTTAGGTGAGGGAGGGGGAGAAAGAGTGGGGGTTCCCTACACTACGTAATGGTGCAATCACTAATGCCTAAAACACTGCAGAGGATTCCTGTGACAGAATGTAAGGGTATGCAACACATAGGGCTGTATGGTTCTTCTTTTGATCCTACTTGTTACTAAGGGCTATTTTCCCCTGGGAAAACATTATGTGCTCTTAACCTATGTAGCTAACTCAAGGTAAAATCCTCATGAAGACAAGGCACGTTGTAGTTTTCACAGGAGTTAGCAGGTTGAGTTAAAGACTGTGGAGGAGCCAAGCTTACTCTTTAACCTGGACTATATGATGAGATAACTCCCTCAAGTGAGTTCTCACTATAAAAACACTACAACCTGCCTTGTCTTCACTAGGATTTCACCTTGAGTGGGTTAATTGCAGGGCCGGCTCTAGGCACCAGCGAAGGAAGCAGGGAAGCCTGGGGCGGCAAATGTGAAGGGGCGGCACTTGTGCTACTCTTGGGGCGGCATGCCGGCGGGTTTTTTTTCGGTGGCAGGGCTGCGGCAGGTCCTACAGCGCTTCCTCTTCGGCGGCACAGCTGTGACAGGTTCTGCGTTGTTTCCTCTTCCTCGGCTTGGCTGGGGCAGTTTCTACATTGTTTCCTCTTCGGCAGCAGCTTTTTTTTTTTTTCTTCACTGCTTGGGGCAGCAGAAAAGCTAGAGCCGGCCCTGGTTAATTCAAACTGAGAATGCACCTTCTTGCCTAGGGAAGATAAACCCTAAGAGCCATGTGACACACTTTCACAGGTGAAACAGTGGGAGAAGCCAAAAATAAAAAAAAATAAAAATGTGCAACTAATAAGTACGGTAACTTGTGCTGCAGCATGTCACCAAACCACTTTGTTGCAGATTGAAGTGTGTATGTCATTTTCTAAGATTAAAATCAAGATAATCTGCACCAGTGACATGCATCCAAGGAAGACTTTGGTCCAGTTCCTCAGCCTTGGAGCAGAGCAAAGGAGACTTAAAGTTGCCTCAAGCAAGGAATGGGGCATGAGAGACCAAGACATAAAGCTGCATATCTGGGGCTTTCTGTCACCCACTCCCCACCTAGGACATAAAGCCCAGAAGCTGCAGGGTAGGGATGGTAGGGCCATCTTCCCAGCCTAAAGGGAGGAGCCACTGAGCCCAGGGCTCAAATGAGGTTGGGGGACAACTAATGAAAAACAGAGACAGGAGTGAGGTCATAGGGTTAAAATCAGGGAGCTAAAGGGGGAAACTGAGCAGAGAACCATCTGCATCCAGGGAGCTAGTGGACACATTCCAGAGGAACTCGACCCAAATATGTAACCTGAGGGAGAAGCGGAAATAGGTCCCACAGTCACAGAGCACCTCCCCCTCCAGCATCCTCCTCCTGGTATGATGGATGGCTGCCTTGGCCAACATCAGGATCCGGTGATGTAGATCAGGAGGTGCAGGGCCGGCTCTACCTTTTTTGCCGCCCCAAGCAGCGAAGCGAAAAAAAAAGAAAAAGCGGCCGCCAAAGAAGAGAGAATAAAAAACCTGCCGCCGAAGTGCCGCCGACGAAGGAAAAATAAAAAAGCTGCTGCCGACGAAGGAAAGATAAAAAAGCTGCTGCCGAAGTGCCACCGACGAAGGAAAGATAAAAATGCTGCCGCCGAAGAAGGAAAGATAAAAAAGCTGCCGCCAAAGTGCCACTGAAGAAGGAAAAAAAACCCCAACAACCCCGGAGTGCCGCCCGAAGAACGGCCGAAGTGCCGCCCCTTCTGATTTGCCACCCTAGGCACCAGCTTCCTTAACTGGTGCCTAGAGCCAGCCCTGGGGAGGTGCAGGGAAAAGTGCAGCCAGAACCTAAGGAGAAGGTTCTGGAGCAGCCGGGAAAGGGGCTGCAACCTGGTGCACTCAATGTAAATGTGCACCAGAGTCTCCCTTATGCTGCAAGAGGGGCAAGTGTCAGGGGAGGGAAGCTGAACCACTTCAGGTACATGCCCCTACTCATGGGCCCAGGAAGGAGCCACCAACTAAGGTCCTTGGTGGGCCATGGGATCAGAGCAGAATACAGACTGTCCCATCAGGGTGCAAATCATGTAGCTGAGAAGACAGCCCACCATCTAAAGAGAGCATTTAGAATTTTCCTGAGACAGAGTGGGTTGTTCTTTTAAGGGAAGTAGGGCCTTGGGGTCATCCTACCCCCCTGTCCAGTGGGGTGTCCCTTTTAAGATTTGGTAACCCAGCAGTCTAGAAAAATGAAAAGCAGACACTGGAAGAGAGGAAGCAGTTCTGGAAGAATAGTCTGAGCTCTCCTGGCCATTACCTCTGTTTAGTGTAGACATCTCTCTCTTTCTCTTCTAATTGGGATAGCTTCAGCCTGAATAGTTCCCTGCCTTCACTGTGTTATTCCCAGCAAAGGACGGGGTCCCTAAGCAAGCTTCTCTTCAGAACTTCATAACAGAGTAATTGCCCACCATTATAAGGTACAACACAGCACTTCCTATGCAAGCCTATTTTATTATTAAAGTAAAAGTGCTACAGAGAAAACATTAAAAACAATAGAAGAACCTACATGTATGCTAAAGAGCTTACCAGAGATCAACCCACCCCTAACATGGGTTCTGGCAGGTGCAGTCCTTCAAAACTGCTCCTGGAGTTTACTTGTGGTTTCACATTCATCACTGCTTCAGCTCAGACCAAGAACACAGTCTTATGGGGCCTCAGTAAGCCAAGTCCTTCCAACACTTCCCTAAGGATGGGGGCCCTCCATGGACCAGAGGTCCTGTCCATTTGCTGGATCAAGAAGAAGGCAGGGAAGTGTTCAGCCTGGTGATACTCGGGTCAGAAGGGAGAGAGATGTGGGTCTCCACCCAGAGAGATGGTAGCCAGGGGAAGATGGAGAGTGGGTGCCCTTGCTGTATCATAGAGGAACAGTATTGATACAGTTGCCCTGAACTGTGACATGGGTCTTCAATGGATGTGTCTCATTAAAGTACAGAGCTACTCTAAAAAGAGACTAACAATGACACCTTGACTCTCAATTAGTCTGGAACAGAGTGAACATATGGAATAAATATTTCCACTTCATGAGGTTGAATGCTTTCTCAGCAGCTAAAGATAGTGTCACTACTGGATTATGTTATCCATTTGACACGTAAGTAATATTATGTGGGCAGTATCAGTACCAAATTGGTTCTTAATAAATCCAGCCCAGTGCTCAGACCTTACATACAGAACAACTAACTTATTCCAAATGGATAGCCAGAACCTTTGGCAATTCTTCTGAGGCAGCATTGGTCAGTGAAATTAAAATTTGTTGAACTGGTCTGGGCCTGGATTTTCTAATAAGCCTATCCAAAGTCAGTGAAATTCTATCTACCTTCATCAGAGCTGAATTTGGATATTAAATTTAGTGGGACTACTCCCAGAACTAAGGGCTGCAGGATCAGACTTCTGTGTCTTGATTTTCCCCCCCTTTTCTGTAAAATGAGGATAACAACACTTCATGGAAGTGTGAGGATTCATTAGTTAACATTAGAACAACACTTTACAAAATGTAAACTGTCCACCTTTACCTGTAAGGGTAGTTAAACATAGAAAATCACAGATAATCAGGATTATTTCAAACTGTGCCAAGTTAAATGAGGGAAATTTGTGTAAGTTTTTAAATCTAATTCAAATAAATCACAAATCATTTGTAATGGGAGTGTAGAAACTGCCTTAATATTGATCCAAAGTGAGGAATTCTTCCTCCAAATGAGAACTGGTACAACTTACAATTGGTTGGGTTATTTGCTTAACAATCACTTTAGACAATCCAAATAATGTAAGTGGAGGATTCCACACATATAAAGAACTTGTTACATGACAACAGAAGTAACCTTTTTTGGAGTACAATCTTCTATGCGCCTGACTTTCTCAAGGTTCCTGATTTTTATCTCGTTGCTGCACTCCAATAGCTGTTTGTGTGGATTGTCCAACACTTCTCTTATTTGGCTCTGTTTTTACAACCTGTGCAAGTCAGAGCAAGGGAATCTAGAGGCAGCACAGGCGAACAAAGGCTGCCTGCCCTTCTGCACAGCAGCTTTAAGTCAGGAAGATTCCCCAGTTCTTAGTACTCCGGGTGCAGAACTGTAATAGTGTGGTGAGGAGAGGAGTGAAATCACAGCAGAAAGCAGGCTTCCAATAATCATGAGAAGGGGAAGTGAGAGATAAAACAGAACCCATAAGAAAGCATCCTTCTTTCCACCTTTTAAAGCTTAAATGGACACTATGAGGTCAATTTATATGTTATGTAGGAAGATTTACTAACATTTCTATGATTCCCCATTACCACTATCTTAGGGCATTTCTACATAAGCATTTACTGCCCACCAAAGTGGGGTGTAAATCCAAGTGCTTGTGTAGACGTGCCCAAAGCTACTGAGGTAGCCCCCATTACTATAGTTCTGTGATGCTTCCTGGGTTGTGAGGCACCTCGCAGTGCCCGCCCTTAATGTGAGGAAGTCTTGTCCTACCTGCCATGAATCAGCGCCCTACCTCCACAGGCAACATAAGCACTCCCCTCTCAACCTACCTGGGTCTGATGTCTCTCTGCAAGTTAGCAATAGGTACACTCCCACCACTAAGCCCCCCCAGAGCTTCCCCTCAAGTGTCCAGTCTCTGCCCTGTTCCAATGAACACTCTCACTATTCACAGATTCACTGCTCCCAAAGGATAATACACCCCATCTTATCGGTTACACCTCAGATCACTGCACGTCATAACACACAGCACTTAGACATAACTGTATAGTGGTAAAAAAGTAAAAGTTTATTTAACATACAGTTTCAAGTGATAGCAAGTACAAATATTGGAAACAAATGGTTACTTATAAAATCATAACATGCATTCTGGAGCCTAGACTTGTTAGTTACTGTCATGCCTCATAGGACAAAGCTCACTACAAATCCTTCCAGCATATTACAGCCAGGTTTGGCTGTGATCTTCCATTCATGATGTAAAAGTCATAAGGTACAATGAACCCCCATTAACAACCAGCAGCTATGGCAACCAGAGGCCACTAGGGGGAAGTAGATGCCTCGCCTACGCAAGACCCTAAATTTTTACAGTCGCCCTTCGCTTTACACAGAAAGAGCTGTCCCAGCAGAAATCACTGTCCCAGACCAGTTTTTACTGACCAGATAGCAAACATCCGAGGTCTGGCAACCACCAATCAAATGTTAACACGACCAGGGCTTTGTCTAAGTGTGTATAAAAGACCTGTAATTTCTGTGTAAATTAGAGTCCTGTACCAAGGTACCGACTCTCCTTTTTTCTGCAGAATAAAGTAACCCTCTTTCCTTATCCCTGTCTGGCTGTTATTGGCTCTCAGCTAGGTAAACCCGATATTTCGGTAACAGTTTTTGGCGACCACGAAGGGACCTCGTAGCTCAGACATTGGACTCCGGACGGCTGCGGCGAACTAGGAACGGTGCCAATGGGGTGCTTAGCCCCTCTTTCTGACTTCACCGCAGCCCCTGGGGTTCGTGCTCCGATAAGGTGAGTCCTAATAGAATTAAAAAACACTATCTGTTCTGGTTCTGGTTCTGTTCTGGTTAACTGGTTAATATTTTCTGTCTCATACACTTGGGTGTTGGGTGTGTGGGCAGGACTAAGCCTATCATTCATAATTCCTCAAAGTAAAAGCCATAGCGTGCAATAAAGCGCTAAGGTCAAATTGAGATCCTTCAGTCCCGTCCCCTGTAGCAGACTCTCCTTTTTTCTGCAGAATAAAATAACCCTCTTTCCTTATCCCTGTCTGGCTGTTATTGGCTCTCAGCTAGGTAAACCCGATATTTCGGTAACATGAGACAAGCCACGCTGTCAGCTTACCTCCTCAGTGGAAAAAATTCAGGGTGTCTCCCTGCACCCCATTTATACTCCCCAAATCTATTCTTTACCATAAATAGGAGCCCCTGGCTGCTTGTTTTTTCCTGTGTGCTTTCTTGTCAATTTCATAATCTCTTGATTAGCATTTGGCTCAGTCTGTACAGTGGCCTCCATTGTGAAGCAGACACTTCACAATAAACCCATGACCACCCAGATGGAGAAAAGCATCTCTTTTCCTTTGCTTGCCAGGAGCATGTTTATCACCTTCTGCTGACCTGCCTTAACTCACAAAACTTGAGAACACAATTTTCAGTTCAGATACATAATTCCTTAAACATTATCCAAAAATACATTTCACAATTATCGTGGTAAGTGGGATGTTGACTCTTGGTAGAGATCTCACATGCTACCCTTTAGTGAATTATTATGCATATATCTGACCCAAGGGATCCCTATAAAACTCTAAGCACCCAATCTGCCAGTTGGCATCAAAAGGTCCCTGGGTCACAAGTACCTGTACACCACAATCTGTAATGTATTTAGCCTCACAACACCTGTGAGGTTGGGCAGTCCTCTTATGCCCATTTCACAGACAGGGAACTGAGGCACAAAGAGGCTAACACACACAGGAAGTCTGTAGCATAACAGGGATTTGAACCCAGCTGTGCAACTTGCAGCCTAGTGTCCCAACCACTTTCTCTCAAGGTGAGGGGTCCCTGCTGGTAGATCAAATTGCAGCAGGGTGTGTGCATGCAGGGGGATGGGGCAAAATTAAACTAAGTTTAATTTAATGTCCAAGTGGAGTGAAAGCAACCAGAAAATGTTATCGATGTTAAGGCCCTGATCCCGCAATCCTTTCCCAGATGGCAGATCCCTGCACTTGCCTGGAGCCCCACTGAAGTCACTAGGGCTCCAGGGTCCACGTCCATGAAACTCATTGCAGGACAGGAGCGTTAGGTTTGATTGATAACATTCAGTTTCCATCGTCAATAGCAGGGGTGGCGGTTTGGGGAAGCGCTGGCAAAGGGTCAGTCTGCCAATGCATGCCGCAGGCTTCGCTCTCCGAGCCCGGCAGAGCAGACACAGGCCAACCCTCGCGCATCCATCAGCCTACGCGCTGACAGCCACCCCGAGCCACGCCGCTCTCCGGCGGGTGCAGCGGGAGCACTGCGGCGGCGGCGCGGCTGGCAGCGGGGCCAGCAGGGGCGGCAAGTTGCTGCCTGAAGTTTGCTCCGCGTTAGTGGGGAGAGGCTGGGAAGGGGGGGGTTAAAGCCGGGGGGGGGGCACCTGGCTGCGCCGGGAGGGCGCTAGGGCTCAGTGACCCAGGCCGGAGCGAGCGGGCCGAGGCCCCCTGCAGTGGTGGAGCTGGGGAAGGAGGCGGAGGCTGTCGCTGCCTGGGGGAGCTGCAGTCCGGCCTGCGTTGCTCAGGCAAGGCGCGGCGGCCGTGCCCGTTACTATGGGATCGCTGCCTTAGCGGAGCGGGGGCGGAGGCACGGCGGTGCCCCCGGGCGGGGATTGCAGCGCGCGGCACTCCCGGCAGTGGGAGCGGGAAGCGAGCAGGGTGAGGCAGGAGGGGCGGAGGGCTCGAGGCGCCTGTGTGCCGCCCTGGGGGGCGAGGGCCGGGCTACAGCCCGGGGCCGCTCCGGAGGCACGAGCAGGCGCTGGGAATGAGCCGCAGAGGGCTGGGCTTGGAGCACGCAGCCGGGCTGCTGGGGTGAAGACTTCGCCTGCCACTTCCTCCCCAGGCGGCATGGAGGCTGTGGAAGCCGCAGTGGCTGGGTTTCCCGAGGAGGAGGAGGTGGGTTGCTATGACTTCGAGCCGCTGCCGACGCTGCTGGAGGATGAGGTGAGTGTGCCAACGTGCAGCCTCCCCGCCCTTGGCAAGAGCACGCGCCCGTCCCTGGAGAGCTCCGGCTACTGCGTGCACCTGTGGGCGAGACCGACCCTTGCCAGCAGCAAACCGTGGCCCCAGCGCTGCAGTTGCTGGAGTAGCTTCTCTGGGTGAACTTGTTTCGTGTCAGCAACTCCGCGGCTAGTTCTCCGGTCGCTGTGCTGCTCGCCTGCGCTTCCCGGCCTGCCCGTCCCTGCGTTCGGTTGTTCACAGCGGTGTGTGTGCTGTGCGAACTGGGGGACAGCGGGGAGAGTGTTGACTTAATGGGGGACTAACCGCGGACTGGCCAGTCAAAGGGGTATCAATCAGCTTCCACAGACCCGATCATCTTAGTTCACTTGTAGGGAACGAACCGGATTCTCCTACCATTTAAAAGCTGTGGGGACAAATTGCTTTTACTCTTCAAAGCAGGAAGTTATAAAGGAAATGTTCTGAACTATCTTCTTCCTGCAAAACTGTAGTATGCAAACATCTCTGGGTAAGGATTTATGATTAGCAGCTCTCAAAAGTCTTGGAAGTCGTATTACATAGGAACTAGAGAAATATATTTAGGGGCCATACAAAGAAGCATTTTTCATGTCAATAAGATTATCTTGCTCCTTCTTCCTAATAATCCCAGAAACCTGTATTCCTAATGGATTTACTTCCTCACACCCTACTTCTTGATACCCCATACTCATCAATATGATTTAACTGTTGTATCATAATTATTGTCAAGTCTGCAGACTAACGTCACAAATGTTGGACTATGACTTCATTGTAGC
Organism: Macrochelys suwanniensis; assembly: GCA_033296515.1. NCBI lineage: Eukaryota > Metazoa > Chordata > Testudines > Chelydridae > Macrochelys > Macrochelys suwanniensis. The sequence goes on along the minus strand of CM065778.1, from coordinate 114,735,845 downwards.
ATTTAATAACAATGACTCTTAATCAGACAAAATCACATAAATCTCCTTCAGTAATAAGCAAACATTTTTTTTCTTCTGTAAAAGCTTTGTTGTTGCCATGTAAACGGCCTTTAACAGGCAGCTGGAAAGGCTGCTAAATCTGTTTATACTGTTTTTTGTTTACATTAGTCATTAGTTGTGCTAAACAAACATGTAAAGGTGGAACTGATTCTAGTTCTGAGTTGTTTTGTCATACATAGTTCTACTCTTGCATTATTGATCTCTTCCTTCATAACTTAAGGAAGATTTGGAAAGTGTTGCTTGCCTGATTGGCTAGCATTTGGGTAACATGGACCAGAAATATTTTAACTAGTAGTTTAGTGATGGATACATTTCATATATTGGGTTCAGTTGTTAAATAGCACTTTCTCTTTCTTCTTACATCTCTGTCAATTTCAAGGGTAGAATACATCAAATTGTAACAGTGAAGGGGGAGTAGCCTAAACCATAGAGAAAGCTCTTAGCAATGCAAATAATAAATAATTTGGAGGAGAGACTGGCTGCAGTTCTTTTCACAAACTCAAGTAGGATCAGGTAATACATTTGTGGACATTGTCTGGTGACCTCTGTTTCCTTGAGCCTGTCACATGGTGGAAAAGATTTGGCACAATCATTTTTGCTCTCAAGAGAGTTGAGCGTGAATCCAAATCCTTTAGCAATTTGGAAACCAATCTGGGATACCTTTTTATTCCTCAGACTGAACAAGATTGTCTGCTGCTGGTGTATGAATCATGATTCAATAAGTTTTCCATGACTACCCTTTGGAAGATCTCCCAGACTGCTCTCAGGATATTAAGGGTGCTTACTGACACAATTATAGCATTCTTAGGAATATTCAAGAAGAGTGATTACAAGTTGGAGACCTAAAAGTGTGGGTGGTGGAGGGGAAAACAACTTCTTAATCTCTTAAAGCGCTATAGAAGAGCTAGGTATTTATTAAATGGAGCTTGACTGCCATTCCTGGCAAGCTCGTAAAAGTCCCCATTTGAGTAGACATTTCTCAAAACAAGAATATAGAGTATCTTTTTTGCTGTCCTGTTTGTCTAGGAATATTCTATTAATTCCTCTCTGCTCACTCTGTCAGATGCCTCTTTATATTTAAAATGCTGTCTTTCACATGTAAGTGTCTTATGGTATAGTTTACTGGTAGCAAACATCCAGGTTGGTTCTGGACCACAAAGCATGTGCAGAGTCTGCAGAATCTAAGTTTTCATTTATCTCCCTCAAAGGGTTTCTAACCTCCTGATAAAGATCTTCCAGATATGATCTATGTGATAACACAAGCAATGAGTCTACAGATGACCATAAGAAATGGCACTAAGAGTCTGAGCTCTCCTTGACCCTTTCATTTAATTGAGATGTTAACTTGAAAGCCCGATGAACCTTGAACTTGAAGGAAAGATTTTTCAAAAATGCCTAAGAGATCTAGGAACACAAATCCCACTAAAATCAATGGGGACAAGTGCACCTAAATCCCTTAAACTTTTAGAAAATCTCTTCAAGATTTAGCATTAACTGTTTGATTACTGATCCTTTTAAGAGAAGGGAGCGTGGGGGTGGAAGAGGACCCCAATAATTTGGAATTGGGAGTTGTTACAGAAAGGAAGATGCTGAATGAGGAAGTGGAAGAGACAGACTGGGAAGGAGAAGAGAGAGGAGAATCAGAAGACCAAAATGGTGGTGCTTCTAACTTTGGGAATACTTTTCCCATTAAGTGATGCTGAATGCAATGATAAGGAAGTAACAAATATTAAGGACTATGTTAAGAAATTTGCCTTTACTCCATCCCAAAAGAAAAACAAACAAAAATCAATTGTTAGATATTTGTAAAATATATGTTCTGTAACCCGAAACACTTTGCTAGCTTTTTATAGCTAAATTCAGTTCTAAATATCTGGAATTTTGAAGGTCTGAGAAATGTCAACTACTTATTAGAGCTTTGAGAAAATTGCTAGTATGGTCTTTTCCTGACTAAATTGTAATCAGTATGTATCTAGCTTGAAATTTTGCCCAAATTGTTTCATTTTTTAAAGTTGCTTGGGAAAGGCAAATATGTTTCTTGTGTTTAGTGCCCTTATCTTGGGGTCCTTATGTTGTGTAGGATTGTCAGTTTTGATTGGACATATTCCTGGAGGTTTCATCACATGACACAATCTTTAATTAAAGATTAATCTTTAATTTCTGGAGATTCCAGGACAATCCTGGAGGGTTGGCAACAGTAATTGTTGTGTGATAATACAGTTATTAGGCATGGCACTTCTAACTGTAATCTTTGTATCCAAGCAGCTTCCTGAAGCATACAGTCATAGAAGTTAGAAATTGAAAGAGCCTGTCAGATCTTCCAGTGCATCGTCCTGCCAATGTAAAGTTATTCTTTAGTCTAAACTAGACTGAACAAAGCAATACTAACTTCTAAATGTCTCCAAGAGAGCATTCGCCACGTTTCTTGGAATTCCCACACAGAGCCTAATAAATAGCATAGCTGTGAAGACAGCCCTAAGCTGTAAGTCATATGTTACCTTGACCATTAGGGAGCACTGGATAAACAAAAACTTGGGGCAACCATCAGGCACCTGGAAGCTGTTTACCTAAAATTTTGACTTACGTCCTTTCCTCTCCCCGCCCCCCCCCCCCCCCAAAAAAAGGCCATAACATGTGTTGCACTACCTGAGGCTCACAAAGCAGTTACAAACACTAATTAAACTTTGCAACCGCCCCTTTCAGGAGACAGGTGGGAGAAACTGAGGCAAAAAGAGCTTAAAGTGACTTCCCCAAGGTCACACAGGAAACTTGTGGCAGAGTCGGAAAATTAATCCAAATCTCCTATGACCCAGTCCCTGTGCCTTTACCTCAAGACTGTCCTTTCATTTTAGTGTGGTGCAGGAGTGTCTCAATTTAAATATATCACAAAAATACCTGTTTTCTGATGTTAATGTGAAATCTTTGCACAGGTTGACTGTTTCCCCAAGGGCACTTTTTGTGCTGAAAGTGCTTTACATTAAATACTTGGGGGATAGGAGTGGGAGGTTAAATTCTCTGTCCTAGGAAGTCTGAGAACTTGCTGGAATCACATCAGGTTGTGTATTGTAGATGTAGCCAATTGTGTCAAATGTCAAGTAATGTCATCAAATGCAGAGTAATTTCTGAATTCGTGTCTTGGCAGGAGAATGTGTCCCTTGCTGATATTCTGTCACTGCGGGATAGCTGTCTTACCGAGCAAGATATCTGGGCAATTTGCCTAGAGTGTAGCCATTCTCTGAAGAGCATCTCCCATTCAGCAATCTTCCAGACACTGTGCATTACTCCTGACACTTTGGCTTTTAACACCAATGGCAATGTGTGCTTCATGGAACAGCTCAGTGGTAAGTATTTATGCTTCTAGGCAATTTGTTAAAAAGTATGCAAAGTCACGCTGAGAGCATGTAACAAAACATTATACTCTTCAAACTTTTACGTAGATTTAATTAGACTGCAAAGCAGAATTTCTTGATAAATGGATGAATAGCGGTCCATATGAAACTAAATTAGATTCAGGAGCACTGTACATTCACTAGTTATACTAATATTGAATAAAGGTTTCCGATTGAATTTAGTAAGATCTTGGATCCACTTGTTTTCACAGATTTTTTCCACGTGAATCTGTTGCACTTACATTTTAAACATAGTAAATTATGGACTTGTGCAGACATGTGTTTGCATGTCTGCAAGTATGGGCAAAGCATAATCATAGAATATCAGGGTTGGAAGGGACCTTAGGAGGTCATCTAGTCCAACCCCCTGCTCAAAGCAGGACCAATCCCCAATTTTTGCCCCAGATCTTTAAGTGGCCCCCTCAAGGATTGAACTCTCAGCCCTGGGTTTAGCAGGCCAATGCTCAAACCACTGAGCTATTCCTCCCCCTCGATGGTGCTGCTTCTCTCACCATTTAAAATATGTCAATGAAATTACAAGTATGGCTAAAGAAGATGGGTATTTGGCTGTAGATCTAGCAGTACAATGGATGTGACCTGATAAAGCTTTCCCAGAATGGAGGATTGAGTGCTGTCTGCATGTGGCGGAATGTAAGATCTTTATGTATCTTTGAAAACATGAGAATGCTGGCATTCACAAAAGGACTTCTGATTTCATTGTGAATGAAAGTCTATTATTGGATAAGATGAAATCAGCAAAAATCTCAAGAGCCTTAGTCTCTCACATTGCAAGAAATGACAGCTAAGAAAATTGCACTAGAGAATGAGAAAGAAGGAACCTAGTGCCAAGCTGTAGAAGCCTCAGAGGTCAGTTCCGTGGAATACCTATTCTCTTTAGGCTTTTTATTATGTCTTTTAAACTTAATTTATTTTTAAAACAATGTCAGAATAACTACATCTGTCTCTTTGCTTCCAGATTGCATTAAATGAGCCTGTGTGTTTGAGAGCCATAATTTTGGTCCAACTGTTGAAATGAAACTATATCAGGTTAAAAATCATAGTTTTAAATCAAATGTCCGTACTTGAGATGTCATAAAATATGACATAAAGCTGAAAGTATATTTTAAGATGTATTCATTATTTGTTTGTATTTCTCAGCTTGAACAACTTCCAAGCAGATTTGACAGATTTGTGTTTGTTTTTAAGTTTAATACATTTTCAGATTTCCATGTACTAATCCTGTACTGCCATATTTGGTTTAACAGTGCAGGGGAAATTGGTTTTATGTTAAAAGAATTGTTTGTATTATAACTTCAGTTTTGTAAAAGTTCATTCTTACAAAATCTAAATCTTGGATCAAATTTGACCTGATGTTTCTTAAAGAAACATACAGGAACCTCACTAAAGGAGAATATGTCTAGTGGACAAAAGTTCTTTGTACTGCCAACATTAAGATCTTGGGAAAAGAAAGGAAGTGCTCACAAGAGATTAAAAAATCTAAGCTCAGTTCCTGGTTGTTAGCGATCAGTTAACTTTGGCCATATGCAAATACTCAGTGTATGGGTTTTTAGTGAAGCAAATTATGTGCATGGATACAATTCATATTATTGGAAAGTCTTGATTAGGATGTTTCAAAATTCAATTCTAGTTAAAGAAATATTGCCTGTGTCTAGGAGAACTCTGAGAAACTTCATAATGGAAGAAGTTGGTATGCAGATGCATATTTTTAATGATTTTTTTTCCACACTCTTCTCTGTGCTTCTCCCACTTTGTCTCTATTTTTTTGTCCTATTACAACTCAGTCAAAATCAAGCAACACTTTTTTTTTTACTATCTTGTCATTTCTGGAACGTCGTCACAGTCATATTTAATCTGCTAGAAGAGGTGACTGTCTATCTCTTTTAAATAAGAGGAAATGACTTGTAAGCAATTCAGGTTGTTGCAGCATGCCTTTCCTTTCCTTCTAAAGGAATGATACTGTGGGCTCCATGCAACAGTGGCTGCAGATTGCCCATTCTCCTTTGGAGAGCTTCATGATTTGAAAAAGTATAAACTATAGGATTACCAAATCTAAAATAATACTCCTCTGTGACCCTCAAATGCTCCGAGACTGGTGGGGGAGGAGAAGGAGAAAGAAAGAGAGTAATAGAAAGAATGGAAGCTGGTTCCTGCAGAAAGCCACAGTATTTTGTAAACTAGTTAAAAGGATTTTGTGACCAAAGGTAACATCAGCCTGTGCAGCCAGAGCTAGCTGGTGATGATGAATAAATATATGTGAACCAGACCACTTAACAGCTTTAGAGCACAAGAGCCAATGCTTCAGCGCTCTACCCAAGATCTAAGATGACAAATTTAGTATTTACTTCTGTAATAGAGGAGTTTCGTGTGTCTGTTGCTCACTACAAAAGCGATTTTCCCTCTGTTGGTATTGACACCTACTCATCAATTATTGGGTGTGGACCACATCCACCCTGATTGAATTGGCCCTGTCAACACTGGTTCTCCACTTGTAAGGTAACGCCCTTCTCTTCATGTGTCAGTATATCGATACAATGCATCTGTAATTTTCACTCCATGCATCTAAAGAAGTGGTTTTTTACCCACGAAAGCTTATGCCCAAATAAATCTGTTAGTCTTTAAGGTGCCACTGGACTTCTCGTTGTTTTTGTGGATACAGACTAACATGGCTACCCCTCTGATACTTGTCAGCTTAAGTGTTCCATATAGGGATCCTACTGAATCCCAGGCTGTGTTTTGGTAGTGTAATAGCCCTTGTAGGAAGAATGCATTTTTCCAATTGAAGGCTTTCTTCCTGGATGTAAAACTTATATCCAACTACCTATGCTTTTGTTTCATATTAGAGTAGTCTACTTGGAGATGCACTAGAAGGCCATCCATAAGCTTCAGCTTGTGTAGACTGCTTGTTTCACAGTGTTTTGCACAGGGCATGAATGAAATCAGCACTTCATGATCTGCACTGATGAATACAGCACAGCTACTAGATGCATATTAATTTTCTGGTGCAATTAAAGGTGATGGTTGCTTTGTTCCCCAGCAGCTTAGATCAGCTAAGGTGCCCAAGCTATCACCTAGATCTAAACAGCTGGAGGCAGAAAGAGCTCTTAAAATTCTTTGGCTCTGGAATTGTTTTCCCCTGCCTCCCACTGCTCTGATAGAACTTCAGCTTGACATATTGGACTCCTGTTCACCCAGATGTTTGCCTGAAAGGATGGGTTGGAGAAAGAGATTTTTGGGGTGAGGATTTGTAGCTTTTAACATCTGTCTGATTTGAAGCCTTCATTTGACATTGGATCTGGGGTGTTAAATGTGTTATATATGTGATTAACTCTAAGAGCATTTTGTTTAAAGATTAACAATTCTTCCCTTCTAATGGAAATAACCCAGCCCTTGTAGCCAGATCTCTCAGGCAAATGGAGCAACACCACCAAAACCCCACCATAGTTATACCCCCAATGGCTGAGTTGCCAAATAGGCATTAATACAGCATCATGCAGCATCGCTGCTGAAATAGTCTACTTACAAGCTGTGGTCCAGGCCCAACTCCTCTAATGAAAAGCTTCTCTCCTGGTCTTTCCGTATGGATTTGGCTTGGATAGTGAAGTGAGCAGCTATGTCGGCTTGCTGGTTGGAGAGGCCCACAAGGGCATCCGTCATATTTGTGGTGTGAGGAGGTCAGCAATCAACTGTGTTGCGTACCTTGGAGATGGAGATTTGGTTCTTCCTCATCTCAGAAGATGTTAGTTACAGGTGGTGGCTGTGGAGACTTATCTACATGTGCTCGTTCTGTAACTTCTAAAAAGTAATGGACAGAAGGCAAACTCCTATAAGCTTTTATTAGCTGGCCTTGGGAAATCTCTCTCCTTTGGTTACTGGCTGGGAGTTTTGATTCAGAGATTCCAAGTCCAGAAGGGACCATTGTGATCATGTAGTCTGACCTCCTGTATAACACGAGCCATAGAACTTCCTCAAAATAATTTCTAGAGCACATCTTTTAGAAAAATATCCAATCTTGATTTAAAAATTGTTGGTGTTGGAGAAACCCCACCACAGTCCTTGACAAATTGTTCTAATGGTTGTGTCCTCAAAAATTTGCACCTTATTGTCAGTTTGAATTTGTCTAACTTCAGCTTCCAGCCATAGGTTTGTGTTATACCTTTCTCTTCTAGACTGAAGGTGCATTATTAAATATTTGTTTCCCATGCAGGTACTTACAGTATAGTCAAGTTATCTCTTATCTTTCTCTTTGTTAAGCTAAATAGATTGAGCTCTTTGAGTCTTTCACTATAAGGCAGTGGTCCCCAAACTGTGGGGTGCGCTAGTGGGGCACGGAGGAATCTTTGGGGGGATGCTGCGGGGCCTGGGTCAGCCCCCATTGTGGGCGGGGAGGGAGTGCCATCCAGCCCCACCCCCAGCTCCACTCCGTCCCTGCCCCTAGCCACAGCTTCTGGCCTCGGTTCCTGACCCCGGCCCCAGCTCCCGACTCCGCTCCCAGCTCCACTCCTGACTGCAGCCCTAGCTGCAGCTCCGTTCCCAGCTCCTACCCCCAGCCGCAACCCCAGCCTTGTCCTCCGGCTCTGTTCCTGGCTCCGGCTGCAGCTCTGGCCTCAGCTCCCAGCCCCAGCTGCAGCCCCGGCCTGAAAACTTTCAGGTTCCCAGAAGAAAGTGGATTTAAAATATTAAGTTGGTAGTTTGGTGTCTCAAATGGTGGTTGTCTCTTTCTCTGAATTTAATCTTTTTGTTCCTTAGTGGGGAGAGTGATAGGTTGCTTGTTCAGGATGGTTAGAGGGGTACAGAAAGGCATACTTCCATATGTAATCATTAAAGGCTCCTTTGGTAAGAGTTAATAGTTCCCTTACAGCACTGGAACCATCAGCTCTGTACAGAGTTGTCTTTGTAGCTTGGAGGTGTGAGAACCAACAGGCTTGTCAATTATGTAGATTTCATTTTGTAACATCAAACTGTCAAGACGTGCTATATGCATATATAATTGTCAATTTTTTAATCTGGTGTTCTTTTTTTTTATAGATGATCCAGAAGGTGCCTTTGTCCCACCAGAATTTGATATCACTGGTAACACATTTGAGGCAAGTAACAGATAAAGATACAGATCTTGTTGGTATTCTTGGTGTTTTTACAATGCTGAATGCTTATAGTTTTTCTTCAGCATACAGTTTTAATGTTTGTATTTAATACTCATGAATGGGTATACTGTTTTAGGAACGCAGACTATGTATATGTGTATTAAATGGAAATTTCTAGGGAAGTAAAATTGTATGTTTATAACAATTTTCTATATAAACAATTCTTCACTAACTGAAAATATGAAAACCCTTTTTTTTGCAAGAACAATATATTGGTCTGCCTTAAACCACAGCTGATCTGAATTGTTTTATGTATCCTTCATTGGTTACATTTGTTTGTTCAGAGACTAGCCATGAATTTTTATGACTAAATATAACATTTGTTTGCTATCTTCTTCAATAAAATAATTCATGGCGGGACAATCAACAATTTTATCTTTGGCTTAATGAAGAAACAAATGGATATCTATTGCCTTGCAATCCACAAATGCTCTACATTGTTAAATTAAATTAGTGGTAAATTGTTTACACTAATTCATTAGTCTCCCAAATCAGCCATCCCATTGCAGTATTACAAGAATGTTTGTTTTTGTTACTGTCTATTGAAATTCCTGGATACACTATTTAATGTTTTTTGGCTTGTATTTTAGATAATACCTAAATTGGTTTAATGGGCAGCATGTTTTGTTGTCAGTCAGGATACAAGGGAATCTATTTTGTTTCCACATAATCTAATACAAATAACTTTATTTTGATGCTTGCTTATCTTTTGTATAATCAGGTTTATAATTATCTCTTGTTCAGCAAATGTTGTTGTTTTTTTAAATGTCTGGCAATTAAGCTCTACAAATATGAGGATGAAAAAGAAATAGAAAAATTATAGACTATGGTATAATACAGTTCTGCAAGCTTTAGGGACATGAGTTCCTCTTCATCTCTACCCACCACCATGAACACTTGGCAATCATTACAATTACATAGGCAATCAGAGCTCGAATGGCTTGACAGTCTATACTTCCAGTTTTTGGCACACGCTGTGTTAGGAGGGCAGTGATAATGTTCTTTATATTCTGACTTGTTTTGGGAGAGCAAGATATAGTTGGTGGCTATTTCTTCCTGAGAGGCACTGAAACTTTAGATTGATGTCCCTGCAGCTCCTTCAGGTAAGGAGGGATAAATATTTTCTCTACTTCTTATGCCCAGATAGGCTTCCTACATCTAATCAAGTCTTACTCAAGTCTTGCATTCTCATTCCAACTCTTTGAGGTCTACGTCCCTTTTTCCTTTCCTACGCAAGCCTGTCTTCTCTCTGAGTCCAAAGGCCTTTTCCTCTGGTGAGCTTGGTCTTGTGTGCCATGTGTAAGCCTCTGGCCAGTAGTTTGGAAGTCAAAGATTTTGAGCTTTTCTGGCCCAGAAGTGCTCCAGAATGCTTCCCTGCTGCCAGGGAGTCTAGGAAGTCTCTCAACCAATGTTCCCTCTAATTTTTGACAGGCCGTGTGCGCAAAAAATGTCTTCTATGCAAATTGTTGTGCTTCTGTGCAAATTTTTGTGCGCGCGGTGTTTCGCCGTGTGCGCGGGGTTTAGGATCTGTGCGCATGCACACAGCTTAGAGGGAACAGTGCTCTCAGCCCTTGAGATGTGAGACTCATCACAGCTAGAGCTATGAGATGTGAGACTCATCACAGCTAGAGCTATTAGCTAGAGCTACCGGGACCGGATGGCATTCACCCAAGAGTTCTGAAAGAACTCAAATGTGAAATTGCGGAACTATTAACTAGGGTTTGTAACCTGTCTTTTAAATCGGCTTCTGTACCCAATGACTGGAAGATAGCTAATGTAACGCCAATATTTAAAAAGGGCTCTAGAGGTGATCCCGGCAATTACAGACCGGTAAGTCTAACATCCGTACCGGGCAAATTAGTTGAAACAATAATAAAGAATAAAATTGTCAGGCACATAGAAGAACATAAATTGTTGGGCAAAAGTCAACATGGTTTCTGTAAAGGGAAATCATGCCTTACTAATCTATTAGAGTTCTTTGAAGGGGTCAACAAACATGTGGACAAGGGCGATCCAGTAGACATAGTGTACTTAGATTTCCAGAAAGCCTTTGACAAAGTCCCTCACCAAAGGCTCTTGCGTAAATTAAGTTGCCATGGGATAAGAGGGAAGATCCTTTCATGGATTGAGACCTGGTTAAAAAACCGGGAACAAAGGGTAGGAATAAATGGTAAATTTTCACAATGGAGAGGGGTAACTAGTGGTGTTCCCCAAGGGTCAGTCCTAGGACCAATCCTATTCAACTTATTCATAAATGATTTGGAAGAAGGGGTAAACAGTGAGGTGGCAAAGTTTGCAGATGATACTAAGCTGCTCAAGATAGTTAACACCAAAGCAGACTCTGAAGAACTACAAAAAGATCTCACAAAACTAAATGATTGGGCAATAAAATGGCAAATGAAATTTAATGTGGATAAATGTGAAGTAATGCACATTGGAAAAAATAACCCCAACTATACATACAATATGATGGGGGCTAATTTAGCTACAACTAATCAGGAAAAAGATCTTGGAGTCATCGTGGATAGTTCTCTAAAGATGTCCATGCAGTGTGCAGCGGCAGTCAAAAAAGCAAACGGGATGTTAGGAATCATTAAAAAAGGGGTAGAGAATAAGACGGAGAATATCTTACTACCCCTATACAAATCCATCGTGCGCCCACATCTTGAATACTGCGTACAATTGTGGTCTCCTCATCTCAAAAAGGATATACTGGCATTAGAAAAGGTTCAGAGAAGGGCAACTAAAATGATTGGGGGTCTGGAACGGGTCCCATATGAGGAGAGATTAAAGAGGCTAGGACTTTTTAGCTTGCAAAAGAGGAGACTAAGGGGGGATATGATTGAGGTATATACAATTATGAGTGGTGTGGAGGAAGTGAATAAGGAAAAGTTATTTACTTGTTCTCATAATAAAAGAACTGGGGGCCACCCAATGTAATTAGTGGGCAGCAGGTTTAAAACAAATAAAAGGAAGTTCTTTTTCACACAGCGCACAGTCAGCCTGTGGAACTCCTTGCCTGAGGAGGCTGTGAAGGCTAGGACTATAACAGGGTTTAAAAGAGAACTGGATAAATTCATGGAGGTTAAGTCCATTAATGGCTATTAGCCAGAATGGGTAAGGAATGGTGTCCTTAGCCTCTGTTTGTCAGAGGGGGGTGATGGATGGCAGGAGAGAGATCACTTGATCATTACCTGTTAGGTCCACTCACTCCGGGTCACCTGGCATTGGCCACTGTCGGTAGAGAGGATACTGGGCTGGATGGACCTTTGGTCTGACCCAGTACGGCCTTTCTTATGTTCTTATTAGGAGAGTTTCTAAGTTCTGAAAATCAAATATTAGAGGCAACTTTGGGATTTGAGAATTGGAGGAGGAGTACTTGTCCTAAAAGACCTCAACTCTTAGTTTGTTTTAAAGTTTTAGATGAGGTGCAAGCCATTTTTTCCCCCAAACTGGTTTATCCATGTCTACTAAAAATCCCATAATGTCTAGTTTTATTGTTGTTTAACTCTTCTGTTGTGGCAGTGCTTAGAGATTTTTGTTATGTTGGATCCACTGTGTAGTGGGGGGGTAACTGTAAAGAGATGGCGAGAAAGAGAGAGAGGAAAAACAGTTAAATAGACAGGAGTTCTCTTTCTTTGTTACAAAATTAGAAATTTAAGCAGAGCTCTTATCATCCTGAGTCTTCAGAGGGACAAACTGATGCTCAGTTCTCTGTACTGTACATTCAGAATCATGATGCTTTAAGTGAAACTGAACACTTTCACTCTGTATATCTACCTCATGTATACACAGCTGTATACTATAGATGCTCTCTTACAAGGGTCATCACTGCAGTGCAATGGTATTTGAGAGAACACCATTTCCCCCAGTATACTTGGATTAGGAAAGGTATCTATATTTAAGTTATGCAAATGTTGACTTTTTAATTGTTTTGGCTCTGACATCAATACATAAATTATGGATATTTAACAGGTACCCCAGGCCTAAAGACCTACCCCAAAAATGTCAAACATATTTTACAAGGACACTACTCTGGTTCCAGTGGACGGTGGCATTTCTGGAAAACAAAGTATCAAGTGCACACTATTATAAAAGAGGCTGAGAAATAAACTAATTTTAAGGCACTTATTACTTACATTTATTGTTTATATTCCTGATCTGGTCTTTTGCTGTCTTTCAATATTTGCCTGCTTTTATATTAAAAAATGCAGGTTTACTCAGCACAGTAAAAAAGACAGTTTAGATTCTATATTGAGACACATTTCTCTTCTCTAAATCAAAAGTTTGACCAACTGTACATTTTCCCAGCTCCCCCTTTCTTCCCTCAACCCCACCCTTCCATTGTATTACAGTTTGTTAGCATGGTGATCAGTGAATTTTGACTGATAAGAGAGGCACAAGGGAAATAGTTGAGTGTTACTGGGTGTTCTTCAGTAGATTTGTTTCCATCACCAACTCAGTACAATAGTTCAAAGAAGTTTTTCTTGCCTATATTCAGTTTTCAGAAACTTTCAGCCCCTTTGGTTGAAAGATTCCACTTTTCTCAGGTATAAAAGAGCCCTGGCCTCTTGTATCTGGCCTGTAATGGATGCCAAAAAGGCTTTCTGTCCTTGCTTATATCTTCCAAAGTTCAATGACCTTGCTTCAGGACACAGGAAGGTTTTCTGCAGCTGTGACTCCCATCCCCTGCCAAGAGTCTTAAGTGGCCATCCTCCATTCTAGTTAGCCTGATGGCTTTGTCTGCCTTGCATGTAACTGTATCTTCGTTCTCTCTGCCTACCAACCAGGCTGGTCAGACAAGCAAATACATATTCCTTTATCTAGGGCAGATTGATCTTATACATTGCTTGCCAAATGCATTTTAAGAACGTAATTCTAGCACATATTTGCAACTCATCATATACACCATGCAATGATTTTTGGGACCAGAGAGTTTCCAGTTTGCATATGATACCATACATGACTCCTTTTAGATACAGATTATGACAACAGTGAGTTGGGTGTAGTGAGTATGTCAGGCCTGACAAAAGTTGCTGACAGAGTAATGAACCATCAATGGGCCTCTGTCATGTCCACCCTGCAACCCCCATAACCATTGAAAGTGTGAAGAAGCTTTGTCTTGTTACTTCCCTGTCCTCTCCAAAGCCACCTCCTTGACTGCTGTGAAATGGAGGATATCTCTTTCCTCCCAAGCTGTGTGTGTGCACGTGGTGAGAGCACTGAGAGGAAGAGGGAGAAGTTATTTTGCCTGTTCCGTGGAACACTTTTTCTGATAGGAGGTAGAACAAGGAATTTTTCTGATACTCTACCCCTCCTACAGTTCCTTGTGGGGTCTCTTCCACAGTGGTTAAATGCAGTACGCTTCCTGCTGAGGTTCCTCCAGCAGTAACAGGAAATTCACATGATCCTTGGTAGTTGATTGCTGTCCAGAAAATCTTGAATAATATAAGTGAAACTGATCAATCTTGTTAAATTCATTCCGCTGCTTGGCAAAGAGAGGTATTGTAGCTGTTTGTCTCCATTCTCCACAGTTCAGTTCCCTGTATTTTATTCAGAGTTGTCTGCTTCCCTCCCTGACAAAATAACTTGCAACTTTTATTTTGGTTCGCTATAATGGCTCTGCAATGATAAGGAAGAGGGAGTTAGATTCTGTTCATGCATAAGATTATTAACAAAGTTCCCGGAACCAACTCTTCTTACTAACATATTCTGTCATTGCTTTGAATTGGTTTTGCACAGATGTAACTGAGGGCAGAATACAAGGCCATAAAAATAACAGATTTGTAATAAAGTACATCTTGGTCTTTCAGTTCCCAAGTTGAGATTGTAGGGTGTTGAATTCAGATTTTCAAACTGGCCTTTAAGCATACTACATGGTAGTTTACTGTATATGTCTAAATGTGAGATTTGGCTGTTAAGTGACTCATGTTTAAATATTGGGCTATTCATGTTTATTAGTCTGTATCTTTTCTTTTTGCAGAGAAATGCCATCAAAAGGCAGAAAACTGCATGATCAAATTTTCGTAACCCTTTTTGACAGCCTTAGTCTATTGGGAGAGCTCTTTCTGTGCAGAAGTAGTTCTGTTTGTGCAGAGAGGTCTAGAAATTAGTTTATCTTGGTTATCTATTGACTGGAAGAGACTGAGCCTTGTCCTGGGTCTGAGAAGTTCTCAAGCTTTGTTTTAATGTGCAGCTTCCATCTGTTTGGTGAACCATATATGAGGGTAACACCTTGGAGCTTGACTCAATGGACACTTAAGGAAATATGGGAAATGTAGTTGTAGTTTTAAAATCAAATTTTCATAGAAAAGGACAATTATATTATGTATCTGGGATGAGAGACGTATTGCCATCTCTCTCTTCATATCCAATGATTAAATGTAAGGTTGCAATCCTTGATGCTGTGTATGTTCTAAAATATTTATCTTGAGGGTTTTATTTATAGTGTGGCAGGGAATGTGAGGGGATAGGTGGGGAGGATTTATTAATACACTTGCTTAAAATAGAACACTAATCTTAAGGTAGGTTCCACAAATAAACTTGTCCATATTATTCATTTTTCTTTTATCATTTTAGTGGTGTGTCGCCTACACAAAAGAATTCAGGTTTTATTAAATCAAGCTTGAAATAGGCAATTTGTCAGCACAGATACATTTAACCTTTCCCTGTTTCAGGGTTGTCTTTGTACCACTTGGAGCTTGGGGTGATTTTTTTTTTATTGATAAATATTTGGATTTTCTTAGTATTTTTTGTAAATAGATCTAATTTTAACTTTTCCTTGCACAATAAAAAATCTAATTCAGGTATGAATTTGAGAGGTAACATATTCCCTGCTCAACAGCTGTATAACTGCTTTCTAGATCCCATTCTTACTATGTCGATTGGGAACAAATTGTGTTAGTTAATTGATAAGAGTTTCACACTATAAGAGTCACCTTGCAAGTAGAGAGGAAGTATTCTGGGTAATTATTGATACATCTAAAGAAGTAGATGTGAAGCTCACAATTTCAGAGTGAGTTTAAAAGCTTCTTGCATTCAAATTTTAAAATTAGATTTCTATTTTTTCCTGTCTGGTCTTTTAGGCATCCAGATGTTTTATTGTAATGCTATTCCCAGCAGTGTCTTAATTACTCCTTGGATTACTCTTTCAAATCCTTAGCAGAGAAATCAATTGGGACCTTAATCATCAAAATGTAAGGTGTGTACACAGTTCTTGCTGGCTAGAAGGGTACTGTCCGAATGGTGGCATAGGTAGCTTTTTCTACACTTTGGCCCCAAATGTGCAAATACACGAGTGAGTAACTTTACATATCTCAATAGTCCCATTAAGTCAGTGCATCTAGTTAGTAGCATATGTAAAGTTATTCAAGCTTAAGTATTTGCAGGCTGAAGACGTCTTTTGTGTGTGTATACCCTTCACAAGAGGGTTTTTAAGTGAAGTGAATGCTTTGAAAAGTGACTAATAGCAGTGCCCTGAGCCTGCGGGGAGCTATGCACAAATTTTGACCTGTAACAGTTGGGGGTTTTTTCAGTCCTCTGTCTCTCCTAAGCAAAAACTGTCAAACACACTGAATTGTGTGGTGGCTTTTATGTGTGCTAATGGCAATTGTAGAATGGCATCAAACTAATATTCATTTTGACTTGAGGCAGGATTAGAACTCTAGTTGCTGGAGATGAAAGGCTGGCAGATTTACCATAAGCTAAGATAAGGGCGTTTAGTGGATATGCCCCGCCAGTAAACCAAAATACATGGGTTATAGTTTGAAAGATTACTTTTTTTTTTTTTTTTGGTAAGTAGTAAGACATGTCAGTCTCCCAATAAATGAAAAAAGTGAACTGACTTTGGGTTTGACCTTTCAGCCAGCTGTCAATATGGCTTCCATTTTTATGGGTGCAGTTTTGACCCCACAGTAGCTGTTTTACTAATTCACTACTGGCACTATATTAGTAGTTAGTTTGTGACTTTCAGGCCCAAACTATGAAGAAATCTGTGTGATATGTAGTGTTATAACTTTTGGTGACATTTTAGTGTACCGCACCTGTTAGTCTTTAGGAGTTTTCTCATCAATGAGGTCAGCTGCCATTTTGTGAGGCAGAGTTGATTCAGTACGTTAAAGGAGACACACACTCTGCTCTGTAATGGAGGTTTACTTTTCTTCTTGGTTTTATTTCCATAATGTAAAGTTACTCATTAGAACAGAAGATACATAGTGGCTCTTTATGCCTGGAAAGCATAAGTCTATCTATTAATATTTTTTGTCAATAATTCATTCAGTGCACCAAAATGCAAGTACAATTACTGGCTGGTTTAAAAAATATGTACATCTCTGAAAATCTGGCAGTAGTTCTCAAAATAACTCTTGTGTGCCCTCAGTGAGAGGAAGAGGTCAGGGAGACCAGGGGACCCGGTACGTCACAGTTCCAACATCCTTGGTCTGTCCATGATCCTCTTCCCACCACTCCATGTTCTGCTATGTGACGTGCTTCCTGTGAAACTTCAGTCCAGACTGCTGGTGTCTGAGCTATAAAGAGGTCCCTCTTGAAATATTTATTACCTTTCTCCCTCATTGTTTCTGCTACCAAGAGAGCTTTTGTACCCCATTTGCCCCTAAGAGAATGTGGCAGTCTGTGTGATTATTGTAGGGACTTAGTGGAATAATGATGGGCACCCACAGTTATTAATGTTTGCAAAACTGTTTTTTTCTTTTTAAATCCTATTGCTATTGTTCATGCATGACTCTTAATGTTAATGGGGAAAGATCTGCCTCACTGAACAGAATAGCCTTCTGAAATGTGACAACCATTTTGTATAATTGAGTCGGCTTAAAATGAAAGTGTGTATAGACTAGCCTGGATCTTATAAATCAAGACACACATGTCTGCCACTTTATTGTACTCCAGGTGGAAAATCTGAATAAGGTGTCTTGGAAAAGAGTTGGTACAGAAACATCTTAGTTTTCAATTGTAGATACCACTTTCTGTCCTTCCATATCAATCTATCCACTGCATCCAATCTTGTTCTTCTTCCCCTGCCCAAGGTTGCCAACTTTGTCATATTTAAAAACCAGACACTCCAACAGTGCTGCCTCTTCCCTTCTTAGGTCCCTGCACCCTGTTCGCTCCTCTTTCCCTCCTTCCCCCCGTCACTCGCTGCTTTCCCCTTCTTTCCCCCCAGGTCGGGAGGGACTCATCTGTGGAGCCAGGGCTTTGAGACGCAGCTGACTGATGCAGGTAGGAGGTGGCCCTGGCTGAATAGGGGCTGGTGCAGGTGGTGACCCGGCGCTTCCACCACCTGCAGTAACTGGACTTTGAGTGTCTGATCAGTACATCTGACTGGACGCAGTCCGGTCCCCTTTTCAACCAGACGTTTCAGTTGAAAACCGGGCACCTGGCCACCCTGCCCCTGCCTCCAGACTTATTTCGATTTTTTTGTTATACTTTTGGCTTTCAGATAAAGTTACTGAAATTAGAGAAATCTTTAAAAATAGACCGCTTTGTAAATGTATAGGACAATAGAAGTATTAATAGTGAAAAGTGTCAGAACCTTTTATAAGGCCTTAAAACCAAAGGATCTTGACTCATCAGCTATGATATTGAGTGAATCAGCGGGGACTACTTAGACTGGGGGCAATTGAAACACAACAGTGTTGTATGCCTAGAGATCATGGTAATTCAGAAATATATACAATATGTATTCTATAACTTGTCAGTTAAACTAGGTTGTCTCATTTCTCCTTATTTTGTTCCAGCTTGGTTTTTAGACTGTAATGTCTGCAAAGAGTTACTAATGTTGTGCAATGCAAATTGATTGCTTGACATTTCACACAAGAACAAGTTAAGACTTGCAAGCTTTCACTTAGATGTTAGGCCAATAAAAAAGTCAATCTGAGTAGTGAAATAAATTGCCTGTAAATTTCAACCACAAGTGGATTATTTGATTACTCCCGGGCTGTAATTCCATTTTCTTCCCCCTGCAGAAATATTTTTTGAGTAAATAGCTTTCAAATACTTTTTGGACACTTTAGCTTTTTGCAAACAAATTAAATCTGAATAATTACCAGAGAAAGTTTTTAAATAAAACAAACACAACCCTGAATATAGGTATACAATTATCCTACAGTTTGTTTCAGCAATTCAATAACTAGAAAGTAGTTTGTGAGTATTCTACTGTTTAGCATTTTTATTTGCAGACTAATTTTCTATCACATCTAAGGTGCAAAATATATGATTTTTTTTTAATTCATAATACAATATTTCAAAGTAATTTCATTTTGCTTATGCAGGAAACCATTTGTTCTCTCTGTTATGAAACAAGACTTAAAAATAATGGGCCTATTACATTATGTATGATGCTGAGGGACTCTCCTGCAAGAAAATATGCTAGGGCGTTATATGCCTTCCATACTAGTTCTGGGTCCTATTTCTGATCTCAGTTACACCAGTAAATTCCCAAATGGATGGAATTTGTCTGGATTATGCTGGCGTAATTGAGAATAGAATCTGAAATCTGACCTCCTGTATGTTTAACTGTTGCATAATCCTTCAATATTCATAATCTAGTTCCACTGCAATAATATTGGGAGGAAGTGTGGTTTTGTGGTTAGAGGAAGGGAGTGGTGTCAGGACTCTGGGGTTCTTGGTGCAACTTATTGGGTTCAATATAAGGGAAACTGGGTTAAATTCTAAGGCCTATGTTTATACAAAAGGTCAGACTAGGTGATCTAATAGTCCCTGTCAGCCTTAAAAATCTATGAATTTTTTTCTGAGCATGATCACAGGTGTTTCAGCTTTGTTTTAGAAAGCCTTGTAAATCACATGACAGATGAAATATGCATAGAGTTCTTTGGATATTCATTGCCATCTGACCTTGGTTTGCATAAGGATCCTACGTTTATAACTAAGGCTACAATTTAGTCACGGGTATTTTTAGTAAAAGTCACGGACAGGTCATGGGCAGCAAACAAAAATTCACAGCCCTTCACCTGTCCATGACTTTTACTATATACCCCTGACTAAAACTTGGCTGGGGCTGCCCGGGGCGCGGCGGTGGCGCGTGGCCTGGGAGGACCCCCACTGGGGGTGGGGGTTGACAGGGCCAGCAGGTTCCCTACCTGGCTCTGCGCCTCCCCCTTCCCCCCAGCAGCAGAGTTTGGGTGTGGGAGGGGGGTGGGGGCACAGGATGGGGTGAGGCAGGCTCTGGGCAGCGCTTATCTGGGGGGCTTCCCAGAAGCAGTGACATCCCCCTCGCTCAGCTGCTAGGTGGAGGCGTGGCCAGGCAGCTGTGCGCGCTGCCTCCACCTGCAGGCGCTGCTCCTGCAGCTCCCATTGTCCACGGTTCCCAGCCAATGGGACCTGTGAAGCAAGCGCTCTGGGCGGAGGCAGCGCGCGGAGCTTCCTGGCCACACCTCCACCTAGCAGCTGAGTGAGGGGGATGTTGACACTTCCGGGGAGCCCCTCAGGTAAGCGCTGCCCAGAGCCTGCCTCACCCCATCATGTGCCCCAACCCTCTACCCCCTGTCACACCCAAAACAAACAAAAAAAACAACTTCTGATCCACTTTCTGTATCTTATTACTCATGGGTAGCCGGAAACCTTTGCTTATGCACTCACTGTTAATTCCGATATGACCCATTCTTCAAATTTGAAATCTGAAACACAATTGAACTTCAATGAAATCTCAAGTATCAGAGGGGTAGCCGTGTTAGTCTGGATCTGTAGAAGCGACAATGAAATCTCAGTACAGAATGCAAATAGCTAATTCATAATTGGAATACATGAATAAAGATACTAAATGCGTATGTGGTCACTAGGGTGACCAGATGAGAAGACCCGAAAATCGGGACTTCCCACCCGAAGCTGTTGAGAGAGAAAAAAAAAAACGGAAGAGCCTCTTCCGCCCGAACTTGTTGAGCAAAAAAAAAAGAAACGGAAGAAGACCGGAAATCGGGACAAAAGGCGTCCCGACCGACCATCGTTCGGGACGTGGGACAAATGATCAATAATCGGGACGGTCCTGATTTTATCGGGACATCTGGTCACCCTAGCGGTCATCATCCAGAGCTTCCTTGTTGGCTTTTCCCATATTGTCTCTTAAATCTGCAAATAAGAGTGGCTATAGAAGCCTATTTAGTTATCTCTGTCGAGTAACACAACAGATCCTTTGTCATGCTCTGTATTTACACATTCTAACTCCAAGGTTTGCTTCCTCTCTTGCTCTTCAATTCATAAATTCTAAGGCCAGAAGGGACTATTATGATCCTCTGGTCTAACTTCCTACATAACACAGGCCATAAAATTTCAGCCACTAATTCCTGAATCAAAGGCAGTAACTTGTGGTTGAACAGGGGGAGATCTTTTAGGAATACACCCAATCTTGATATAGACACTTGAAATGATGGAGAATGAACCATATCCTTTGGTGAGTTGTTCCAATCGTTAATTATCCTAACAGTTTAAAAATGTGCACCTTATTTGAAGTTTGAATTTTTCTAAATTAAATTTCCAGCCTTTGGATCTTGTTATGCCATTTTCTGTTCGTCCTCTAGTATCCAAAATCTTCTCATTAGGTGGCTACTTAGATTATGATTGTCACCTCGTAAACTTTTTGCTGATAAGCTAAATAGATTGAACTCATTAAGTCTCTCACTATAAGGCATGTTTTCCAGCATTTGACCCAAATCATTTATGTACCTCTCCTCTGAACATGCTCCAATTTCTCTTTTTATTAAAAAAAAATAAAGTGGACACCAGAACAGGACGCAGTACAGTATTTCGATAATGGTCTTAACAGTGCTGTACACAGAAGTAATATCACCTTCGTTTTTGAATTTCCCTTGTTTATACATTCGTCCAAGGATCATGTTAGCCCTTCTAGTCACAGCATTGCGTTGAGAGCTGATGTTCATTTAGTTATCTACTGTGGCCCCAAGTCCTTCTCAAGTTGCTTGTTTCCAGAATACAGTCTACCATCGTGTAGGTATGGCCTGTGTTCTTTGTTCTTAGGTATGCAAACTTGTCTTTGGCTGTATTAAACCATAGTTGATTTGTGCCCAGCTTGCTAAAGGATCCAGATCACTCAATATTTGTGAATTGTCCTCTTCATTATTCTTCTCCTCCAGTGTGTTTTATTTTTAAAATAAGATGTCTGTCCAAAGCTCTGGGTGCCATAACACAATTAATTATACAACACAATGAAGTTTCAGAAGAATTAAAATCATTCTACCATGAATTCAGACAGATACACACCTACAGATACTTCATTCCATGCCTTCGCTGTTATGGGACTTTCAGCTCTCTCTAAAAACCCAGTTGAATGGATCTTTGCAGTGTGCCCAGAAGGTCACCAGATCCAGGCTATTGTGAATCAAGGTCTCAGAGCCCCCACAGAGAAATTCCTACCAGCTGCCCCCTTTCTTTTATAGTGAGGGGGACCCAGATTGGGTACCCCTGCTGGGTGCAGCTGTGGCAGGAAAGAGACATGGCCTTCAACCAGCCTTCCTAAAGAACCATGTAGAGTTTTATAGATCATAACCAGCATCTTAAACTCCAGCTGAAGACCAACAGGCAGCCAATGCAGATCCCAGAGCACTGGTGTCACACGCCCCCCTCAATAATCAAGCTGCTACTTTCTGTTCCAGGCTCAGTGTCTGATTTCAAAGTACAGTCCAATGGAGAGTGAATTGCAGTAGTCAAATATTAGAAGTGATATATGCCTGTCAGACTGCAGCTGGGGATCTAAAATAACCCCTACATTGTAAACTTGGAGACACCCAGTTCCCAATGGGATCCAAACCCCAAATAAATCCATTGTACTCATACAGGGTAAACTCATAAATTTTCTGCCCTCTATAACACTGATAGAGAGATATGCACAGCTGTTTGCTCCCCCAGGTATTAATCACTTACTCTGGGTTTACTAATTAACAAAAGTGATTTTATTAAGTATAAAAAGTAGGATTTAAGTGGTTTCAGGTAATAACAGACAACAAAGTAAGTCACCAAACAAATTAAAGCAAAAACACGCAAGCGTAAGCCTAATACATTAAGAAACTAATTTGTGGTAAAATCTCACCCTCAGCGATGTTCCAATAAACTTCTTTCACAGACTAGACTCTTTCCTAGTCTGGGCTTAATCCTTTCCCCTGGTACAGGCCTTGTTAGTTCCAGCAAGCATCTCAGGTGAAAAGGAGGGGCTTTCTCATGACTGGGACCCCCCTTTGTTCTGTTCCTCCCCCTTTTATAGCTTTGGCACAAGGCAGGAATCTTTTGTTTGTCTGGGTCCCCACCCCACCTTCTAAATGGAAAAGTACTAGGTTTAAGATGGATTCCAGTTCAGATGACATGATCGCATGTCACTGTAAGACCTCCTTCTTCATTACCTAGGAGCTGGCCGACACCTACACAGGAAGGCTTGCAGGTAAACAAACCCATTCACAGTTTGTTGATTCTGAAGCACCCTTAATGGCTTCCACTTAATGTGTTTACATCAGTAATACAAGTTTATATCTTATTCTCCTAACTCCAGACATTAAAATAATACACGCAAACAAATAGGATGAACACACTCAGTAGATTATAACCTTTGTAATGATACCTTACAGAAGACCTTTTGCATAAAGCTTATTCCAGTTACATAATATTCACACTCACTAGCATATTTCCATAAAACATATGGAGTGCAACGTCACACCAGGACCCTAGGGCCCTGGACCGGGACCTGGTGGAGAAAGGTGAATCTGATTCCCCCTACCCTGGCTGCCCCACCACCGGGACAGCTGACGCCCGGAGGAGAGAACTTAGCAGTTACGTGGACTTGAGCCACTAGGCCATACTGCCCGGAACCACAGGACAGTCCCACTGACTGGCCGTTAGACCATACTTCCCTGAGCTGCAGGGCCGCCGCATAGACATGGGCCTCTAGCGCTGCCCTGAGCGGAAGGACAGCCTTACTGATTCTGGCCATTGGCCCATACTGCTCTGAGCTGCAGGGCAACCACCTAGATCCAGGTCACTTGGGCTACCAAAGAGCCATTTTGATAACCTCCACAGTCCAAGACCCTGTAACGGGTTGTACCTACCCTGTGACATGCACTAATGTATGGAGATTCCATTGAGTCTGATTAGATTGTACTCAAGGTTGGAGGCCATTGGTAAGATGGTACCCCATAGGCTTTAGCTCCCTAATTATCACCATGCAGTTTCCATTTCTTCTCTTCTAAATTCGTTGTGGGTGGCCATATTTATAAATTCCTTTTCTTGTAGAATTTGTTGCGGTTCTAATAAAAGTTTGCTTGCGGGGAGGAGCAGGGCAGTAGAGACAACTGGTGGAGCAACGACCAGGACATGCTAAAAGTGTCTGGATAAGGCAGGCCAACTGGTGAAACAGACCCCCTGCCTGATAGACATGGAGATGATTTTGAAATGGCTGTTGGAGAGACAGCAACACTAGACCCAGCTGCTATAACAAATTGTCTCACAGCTGCAGCTCCAGGTGGCGTAACAGCAGGAGCAGTAGTAGCAAATGGTGCAGGAACTGGCCACCCAACCTCAGGTGCAGCAAGAGCACTTGGTGGCACTGCTATGGCCAACTACATTGCCTTTCCTCACCCCGATGGTGCCAGAGGTGGGGAACAGTTTGGCAGAGCTCCTCATTCGTCTCACTAAGATGAGACCCAGTGACAACCCCGAAGAGTTCCTCATGACATTCGAATGGGTTGCCATGCCTGCCCCGTGGCTGCCAGAACACTGGGCTACCCTCTTGGCACCATATTTAACTGGCTTGGTCCAGACCGCCTACCGGAATCATAAGGCATTGGAATACAGCAATGTGAAGGCTGGCATCCTGGACCAGGCTGGCATCAGTCATCTGCTGTGAACAGTACCTGCCCAGGGCTAGGCCAGCGTCTCTGGGACTACTGCTGGCGATGGCTGGAACCAGAAAAGCTGTCTGGGATCCAAGTGGTGGAGACGGTGGCATTGGAGCAATTTACCCAGATCCTACCTGGTGTGGGAAAGGAATGGATGCAAGCCGTGCAGCCCTGAGCAGAAGAATAGCCTTACTGACTCTGGCCAGTGGGCCTTACTGCCCTGAGCTGCAAGGCTGCCACCTAAATTCAGGCCACATGGGCCACCAAATCGTCATTTTGATAACCCCCACAATCCGATAACCTGTGACAGAGTGTACCTACCCCAAGACATGCATTAATGTACAGATATTCCATTGAGTCTGATTAGATGGTACTCATGGTTGGAGGCCATACGTAAGATGGTACCCCATAGGCTTTAGCTCCCTAAATATCACCATGCAGTTTGCATTTCTTCTCTTCTAAATTTGTTGTGGGTGGCCATATTTCTAAGCTCCCTTGTAGAATTTTGTGGAAACAATGTTTATAGAGCATTTTTAACGCTGTCTCATATCCTTCCTTCTCCCTTATTCCCACCCTATTTATTTATTGGTATTTCAATAGTGCCTAAAGCCCCAATAGTGATTGGGGGCCCTATTGTATTAGAAGCCATACAAACACATAGTAAAAGTTGGTCCCTGCCTCAAAGAACTTACATACAAACTTCAGACAAGCTGCAACAAGTGAGTCTGACATGCAAAAGGATCTAATACATCTCTTTCAACTCTAGGTTTCATCAATCAGATGTTATAGAAATTTTCTTTTTGAGACTAGGATTTTATCTCACTTTCCTAGAAGAGCTGAAGTGTCTGAGTGGCTGCTAATCTATTTTCAGTACCAAGAGTTACTGTTCAAAGCTGAAGCAGTGACCGAAGTGTCGTATGTCTAATTGCCATTCCATGTTGCCACCATTGGCTGGGCACAATTTAATACAGGGTTTTGAGACTTGCAAAGCAATTCCTACTGCAGGCAGTCTATATTGAGGTTTTTGTTAAAATAATAAATGCATGATGACTAGTAGATTAAGATTTCTCAGTGTCCTGTGATATAGGATATGTGATCAATGTTTCACATACTTATGGTGATGTAAATCTGATGTCGCTTCGCTTACTTGCATTCACAAATATTTTTTTCATGAACAGCTTCAAAAAGCTGTTGAATGGTCATTTTCAAGAAATGTGTCACAGAAGAGCTGAAACTCCATGGATCAACTGGAAGTTGATTTAATTTGCTTAAAAGTTTGCTGGACATCTGATTAAACTCTGAAAGTCCACATCCTGACTATTTTAATCTTCTAGTGATATGCCATTGGATAATACGTAGCATGCATAGTCCATATAAGTCCATATTTCCAAATGACATTTTGCACACCTACTGTGTTTTTGTTTGTTAATTCAACCTCAGATATAATCTCTCTCTAAAACAACAGGCAGTCTTTCCCCATGTGTAACTGAATAGGGCTATGTCATGTCCCGAAAAGGAAACAGTGCACAGATGTTTAGTTATTGTGACAATGCTGTTATGGTACTCCTCATTTCATGTCATCTTAAGCAGGTAGTGAGTTTACTAAATGCTAATGTCCATACTCATTCTGAGTAGAAGTTAGTGACATACCCTTTTATATCTATTTTAATCTCTGAACCAAATAACTAGTCTTCAGAAAAGAGTAAGAAATGTACCATATTCATTTCCTATAATAATTGTTTCAATGTTCATAAATCAGTCTCTGCATTTACCTATAAAATTTTTGTTAAGAAAATTCTTCAGTGAAAGTTCTTAAAGCCAGTAAACTCCCAAAGTATAAACTAGGGGCCTAAATTTGCCTAAGAAACCTCAAATCTGCTGTCCATATCCTTTATAAGAGTGGTTCTTATAAACTTGGGAAAACTCCATCAAGTGGATGGTTGCAAAAATGCATTTTATTACCATTTTACCCCAGATCTATTTCCAAAAAGAAGGGGTACACTTAACATGTGTGAGTGGCAGACTGCCATATGTACTCTGACAAAATAGACGCTAGGTTTTAGATCCTTCCTTTGCAAACCAAGTAGCACCTTTAAAGATATTTTATAAATACAAATGGAACATACCAACATTTCAGAGAGCTGCTAATATCTCAAACTTATGAAAAAACTTTACAGTGGAATTCTGTGAAAGGGGGTGTGATGCACAATACATGTAATTCATTTAAACTAAATACCAAATATAGAGTAGTGTAGTATTAAGGTTTTATTGACAATTTTGCATTTGGAACAATGGATGCCTTGTTAAGGACCCAACAACCCACTATTCTTCAATTAAAGTGTCAGAGTTCACAATAAACATCTGAAGTCCCCAGTAAGGCCTTCACCAAATCAGGGAAAATCAAACTTGATGCTTCTAGGGTGAAACATGAGATTGTTTATAAAGAATGAAGGAGGGTAGGAGGACAGTTCTAATTGGTGGATTTTTAAATCCTTTGCAGATCACCTCTTAAACCTGCAGCGTAGTGCTTGACTGATGATTGCTTACCACAACCTGTGGCCCAGGGTAACTTATTTCTGGGGGCAGAGGGGAAAGGGTGGTCTCACACTTGTGGGTCAACACTTTTGTGGATAAAAACGAGGAGTCTGATGGCACCTTAAAGACTAACAGATTTATTTGGGCATAAGCTTTCGTGGGTAAAAAACCCACTTCTTCAGATGCATGGAAGAAGTGGGTTTTTTACACATGAAAGCTTATGCCCAAATAAATCTGTTAGTCTTTAAGGTGCCACCGGACTCCTCATTGTTTTCGTGGATACAGACTAACACGGCTATCCCTCTGATACTTTTGTGGATGGTTGTTCTTAAACCAATCGGTCCTGGAGCATGGGCAGAGTACAGGTGATATGGCTGAAGATGTAAGTTAAATGCAGTTTCATTTGCCTCTGCAACTTAATTCCTGGATGATATCACTTCTACAGGTGTGGTACAATACATGTTTTCACTTCCCTTGCAATTTTCTTATGAAGGTCATTTTTATAGACTGTATATTAGCATTCGTCAGATGTAGCTGCCTATTCCTTGTTCGGTGTTCGAATTCTATGAATGCGAACACATACATAGACACAGCAGTATGGGTTAAATGCAGTGGCTGCAACTTCATTTAACTAACCATTAAATTAATTTACAGTCACAGCACCCCAGTGCATAACTACCTAACTGGACGCTTCCAGTATAGATTTCAAGCAGAGGTGTCAAGAAACCCAAATTTGGAAAAAGGTCTTATTCCCTCCTTGATGCATTTCTTTATCGTCTTTACCTCTGGATAGCTAAAGTGTCTACCCTGTTTCTTGTGTGAGATAGGAATTTTAAGAGAAGAGTCTC
This sequence comes from Macrochelys suwanniensis, assembly GCA_033296515.1. Lineage (NCBI taxonomy): Eukaryota > Metazoa > Chordata > Testudines > Chelydridae > Macrochelys > Macrochelys suwanniensis. Next base: position 114,707,982 of record CM065778.1, on the reverse strand, counting down.
AAATTGCACAAGACAGAGTGGCACCCACATTGTTCTAAATTAATGCCCAAACAAATGCCTTTGAAAAATCCCTACCTGGAGTTAAGTGCCCCAGATTGACTCACGTTAACCACAGGAAACGCACCATAATTTGCAACAATTAAAACTGATGTTTTGAAAACCAGACTCCTATGGGGGTGGGAAGCAGCACAGCTGTGTCAATTATAATATGTGGGGGGGAAATCCCTTTCTGACCCCCTGAAAGGGTGGTTGGCCCAGCCCTGCCACTAGAGGACATGCAGCACACTTATCTAAAGGGAGGAAGAGGGAAAACCATCTAAAGAGATGGAGCCAAAAGGGTGCCAAACACTGGCCATCCACATCCAGAAGGTGCCCTATATGCCCTCTAAAGGGGACAGGGGAAGCCAATTAGTGGTATCTGTGAACCCGGCAAGGATGAGTTGGTGGAGCTGAGACTGAGGGCCTCCCCCTACATCCACCCTGTGCTTCCCCTTTCTCATTCCCACCACATCCCCACCAGACACAGGAGAGGCTTCAGGTGGGGAAAAAAGCCACAAGAATATCTTCACTTTGTACCTACTACAGCAAACTTGAAAGGAAACACTGTAATTGAAAAGTAATGTCCTTGGCCAGTGTTTTTTTTTTTTAGTGTTCAGTTTACTACTGAAAATATTTTCTTTATTAAGGGCAAATTTTTTACACAGTCAACCTCTTCCTCGTTCTTGATCCTGAAGTGGAATCTTGTGGGTATGTCAGTCTGCTTCTATGGACACCGATATGGTATAACACTTGTGGGTTTTTTTTACTTGAATGTAACCTGTGCATTCATTTCTCTACAAAAGACATACTTGATCACTTCCCCAAGGACTTTATGTTCTAAATTAGACAGACAATCTAGTGCATTGTGTATTTAAATTTCATTAATAGGGAATGATCTAGGCTCCTCTCCAATTAACTTGGTTGCTATGCTGAAAGTCTCTGTAATTTAAGTGTGGGGGGAGAGGGTTCTCGGCGCTTTCCGAGAGGTCTTTGCTTATGTGTTTATTCAGCTAAACAGCTAATCCAAAGAAGCAAACCTTTTGGGCAGTGTGGGTTGAGGACTTGGAGTAAATAATTTGTCCTTCCATAGTTGTAGCTCTGAAATAAGCTTTTTTAAAATAACATACTGAGTGCCACAGATTCAGGTAACTTTCAGAATATTGTTACTATTGTATCTTATTTATTATTTACAGGATGAATAAGTAGATACCCAAGTTATTCCCACACGTGCTCTCCATATCAAGCTTTTCCCTAACGACTGCTGCATTATTGAGCCTTAAAACTTAAATAAATTGTTAGAACCATACTAAATTAATTCCATTCCAGGATCTCTTGAAATGTGTTGAGCAAAATATGTTGTTGTGTTAAAATAGACTTTCACCAGGTAGAGGAACTAAAAATGCCATTTGGGGTTTTTGTTATTTTTTAATCTTGCTTCATAGAATTTTTTCATTGGTTGTCCCAGTTGCTAGTGCTTCCTGAATGATAGGGCTTCCTGCCTCACACCCATTAGTATCAGTTTCTCTAATATTCTGACACTGTCACTCTAAAGTGAGTGTAATTTGCTTTTATTGATATTCAGTAATTACACAATTAAATATATTGTCAAAGTCTATTGAATGTAAATACGCTTATGTTAAAGATTTTCCAAATTTTGGAGCATAACTAAGCTGTTCTTGCAAAACTGTTAATTTTGAGGAAGGCCATACTGAGACATACTTTATGGAACACAATGGTGCAGTGTGTTACAATTATTTGGTATTCATGCATACAGAAATGTATAGAATAACTTTTTTATACTTGTGATTATTTACTGGGTATTAATCTGCCATTGCGTATTGAATGTTCAGCATATCCAAAAAAGCCCAGTCTATTGCTATGTTCCAAACATAACAATATAAAAAGGTGAAGGATTTGCCTCAGTATTTTCTTGTTCCTTTTTGGTGGTGATTGTTCAGTTTTGGGTGTTCTGTTTTCCAAAGAGAAACATAAAATAATTTTTACTTTCAGAAATTAAATATCCAACCTCAAAGTAAAGGAATAAGTTTTACGGCTTGATATATCTTATGCTGTTCACTGGTTTGTAATTCAGTCTACAAAACTGGCTATAAAACCAAATTCGAGGCTAGTAGAAAAAAACCTTTCTTCAGTGGAAAAAAATGTGCTTTACAGCTGAAAGTTCTAGTACACAAACAACAAGGCTACAAGTTCAAGCAGAGTTAGTGACCTGGACTCTGTCTGCTTCAGAAGACTGTTCCTTGTTTCTTTTACAGCTATTTTACCTTCTAAGAATGCTACTAAGAGCCTGATCCTATAAACATTTACTAAAGGGCATAGCACGTATACTGGGGGTAGTCCTATCAGTGTTAGTGTGGGATTCATCCCCGTGTTTGGAAGTGTAGTACTGGTATGGCTGGGAGACTACCGAGATTTCAGAAATGATTGCTCCCATCATCTTGCTATTCATGTTTTAGGCACCCAGACTTCTTGTTTGTGTAGCTTTTTACCAGTGATGTCAGTGTTTCCCATCTTATCACAGGGATTCAACCAGACTATCAATGATCCTTAGTACACATTGTGCTTTTTCTTGGTTACCTAGCACTAACCTTAGTCTGTGCTAACTTTAGTTAAGTGGCAGAAGGAGAGTGAATCGAGCCAGTCCTTTGTGTTTAGCTGCAGTTAAAACAAGCCCTCCATGCAAAACTGTAAATATTTTCTACTATTCTTATCTAGACTTATGTCTGAGACTTTCAAAACATGTTGTTTTAGGTTGACGTTATTCTCATCCACTTAATTGTGCAATGCTGGATTCAGGAAAAAAAAGCGTAATGTTTCTAGGTTTGATGGAAAAGATAGCTAATTGAGACCATCTTCTGCAAAACAGTTGAGTAAATTCTAAGGAATGTTCAGTTCTCTTAGATCAGATCATATGCAATTCACTGATCTAACTTTGTCACAACTATGATGTTTGCTTAACAAAAGGGATGGTACCTCTCCGTTAAGCAAACAGATCAAGCCCTGTCCATATAAGTCTGCAGCCCTTATGCAAAGTCAGGTAAGCAGTCCTCTGGTTTTGTACTTCCATGAGTTTGGCTGGAGGAGCCAGGCCTGTTCTAGCTGAACTACCTTGGCTCAGGTTTGACTCTGCCTCCTGTTAGAGTAGCTCCGTCCTTCCTTACCTAAAATCAAGGCAATTCTGCCATTTAGGAAGATCAGACAAATGGCTTGGCCTAGAGGACTGGATGAATTATTAAACATGGTTAACTCCGTCAAAACAAGGCAGTTAGAATGACACGCTCCTAGTCTAGCTTCACTGTACAATGTACACTTGGTCATGCTTTTTAACCCGTGAGGGCAATATTCAGCACCAGCAAATGCCTGTCTACATAACTTCCTCTTCCAAAGGTACACTCACATTCAATTGTGTACTTGGTTAGAAATGTTACTATATTAGAATAGTATGCTCTAAATAGAATTTGAAAATACAATCTAAACCAAATCTGCAAGTGCTGGCCTACTGTTTTGGTTCTTTTTTTTCATTTTAACTAGAAAAATTAAAAGGTTTCTCTTATCTGGATTATATGACAAATTTAATACTTTCAAGTCAGATTTTCAAAAGTACTCCACATTGGCCTAACTCTACTGTTACTGAAATCAATGGAATTTTACCATTGACTGAAGTAGGAGCAGGATTAGGCCAAAACTGAACACTTTTCAAAATCCTACTCTAAAATTCTCATGAGACCAAAAAATGAGGATATCACATGGATGTTGTATGGCCTGTGTCCATTTACCTGAGGTCAGTTACACCTTTTACTACATTACCAAGGCTTGTGTCAGAAATCAAACTTGGGCACCATAAAATCTTCCCATAGTCTTTTGTCTTGCTAGGTTTCGTACACATAGGAGGGTAGAAAGCTTTTGTATACAAAATGTATCTGATATAAACTTGAATCTTAAACATTAGAGGTCATAAAAGAAAAGCTTATAAGCATGCAACCTGATATTTCTTTTTATTTATGTTATAAACATGCTCTTCCATAATATTGCTAAAAATAATGGTTTAACTTTTGGACACTGTAAAAATAACACTAAAGTATGGTTTTCACTTTCAGCTTCTGCTAGGATAGAAGTTATCCACATAAAATGAATAGGGATATGGCTTGTTTGCTTAATGGTGAATTGATAAGTGTGGCAAATTGCCGGCACTACTATGATGGGTCCCGCACTTTCTCTTCTTGTGGGGGGGTTTCAGGGTGCCATTTCTTGCCCCTGAACTGGGGTAACAGCTATCCTACTAGTGTCCCAGGGAAGGGGAGTGGAGAGGGAGGGACCCAGGCCCGCCCTCTACTCCGGGTCCCAGCCCAGGGGCCCTATGATAGCAGGTGAACCACTTGTACCAGTGATTCTTTCCCCTGGGCTACTTCCCTCTCCTGACCTTCAGCTTGTGGGGCTTCCTGCCTTCCCTCTGCACAAGCCAGGTGTCCCTTTACCTAGGATCTTGGTCGTCTTAGCCCGCTGCAGCACTTCTCAAAACACTCCTCCGCTTTCCTTCGAACTGCTCTTTGTTCCACCACCAATCCACTCTGCTTCACTCCTCCAAACTGCTCTCTGCTCCACCACCAAACCACTCTGATTCAGCTCCTCCAAACTGCTCTCTGCTCCACCACCAAACCACTCTGCTCCAACTCCTCCTCACTCTGCTCCAGCTCCTCCTCTGGCTGATTGAAGCAGGGGGATTTTATCAGGTGACTGGCTTCAGGTGCTCTAATTGGTTTCAGGTGCTTTTAATTAATCTACAGGGAATAAGGCTTCTCCTCATCCTAGATCACTCTCCTGCTGCCTTGTGGCCATGCTGTATCACATAAGATATTAAATAACTTTTATTTTAAACTTCATGCAGGCACATATCTATTCTTTGGGTGCGACACTGAAAGCAACAATTGAGTATGTGACAGAGCTTGAGATGGAATCAGAGTTTGGGCAGGATCTACAGACTCTGCTGGAACAAATGCAAGAAGAAAATCCTGAAGATAGGCCAGATATTGAGGTAAAGTATCCAGCTATGATTTTTTAAAATTGTTAGTAAGCTAACATTTTCCTTACATGTGTATAAAACATAGAAGATCTTTTTTAATTTCATATGTCCATGTTACATAATTGACCTGAAGTGTCTTCTGAGTTAGAAAAATTCTTTCATTTCCTTCATCTCCAAAGTCTTGGATATAAATGTAGAGAAGAGAGGAGAAATTACTTGATGGTGATTGTAGTTCCCAGAAGGTTGTACACGTAAGATGTGGATCCAGAGTCTCCCATATGCACTATCGCTTGAGACTTATGATTAGTTTCTTGAGACATCTACTTTTGAAAACGTTAGAAATAAGTAAGAAAAGAGAGTATTATACTACAAAGGAACCCATATTGTGGCTCTCAAATGTGACTTTGAGCGTATACAAGAGGGGGATGAAAGAATCAGGCTTAGGGTCATTCTACTTCTGGGCATTTCTGGAGCATTCTTTACTGATAAGGACCAAATAAATAAACCTGTGTTTTATTACTGATGAATTTTTCTGTAATTATACAGCTGTTTTGGCAAACTGTCTCTGGTTAGATGCCTTTTTAACATTCTAAGTGTTTATTTTACCATATTTGTTCTTATTTTGTCAGTTTCAAATTGTTTACCAAAGCAATTCATAGATGTGGCTCTCAACCTTTCCAGACAACTGTACCCCTTTCAGGAGTCTGGTTTGTGTACCCCCAAGTTTCACCTCACTTAAAAACTACTTGCTTACAAAATCAGACATAAAAATACAGAAGTGTCACAGCACACTATTACTGAAAAATTGCTTACTTTCTCATTTATACCATATAATTATAAAATAAATCAATTGGAATATAAATATCGTACTTACATTTCAGTATATAGTATATAGAGCAGTATAAACAAGTAATTGTCTGTTGGAAATTTTAGTTTGTACTGACTTTGCTAGTGCTTTTTATGTATGCTATTGTGAAACTACACAAATGTCTAGATGAGCTGATGTACCTTCTGGAAGGACCTCTGTGTACCTCTAGGGGTAAATGTACCCCTAGTTGAGAACCACTTGTGTATAGGATTTTGCAAAGTGATGTATTCAAAGAATCTGTATTTTAAGTATTGGTTCCCTTACTCTTTACTGTTTGACTTTCATGCATAGTTTTGCTTTAATTTGTGTTTATATTCATTTTCCATTATGTAGTCCAAGAATACCAGGAGGTTTATAACTTGATTTTTCTTTGCCAGTGGGTCTCAACTTGTTCAGTATGAAAAGGCTTTACCTTTTCTGCCTGAGGTCAAGAAACTGCAATCAGTCCTTTGGACAGATTCTTTCTCTCATTCTGCCTTTATGATGTTCACTTGCCATGAAGATAGTGGAAAGCACCTGCAATTCCCCTGCTGGGGATCATCCAGTCATGGGACATTCCCCGTGGGCAAAAAGCTGGCATGGCCAGCTCCTACATCTCTTTTCCCATACCCACGATGCAGGCAGGGAAGTGATTGGAGCATATATTGTGCTCATAGCTATCCCCAGATGACATATGGCCCCTAGGAGACTGTTGCCAACTGGTACAACTTAGACCAGGGGTGACCAACCTGTAGGGTGACCAGATGTCCCGATTTTTCATCTTTTGTCCCGCGTCCCAACCCATGCTCGGTCAGGACACCTTTTGTCCCGATTTCCGGTCTTCTTCGGGGGTTTTTTTTCATCTTTTTTTGTGCTCAACAACTTTGGGTGGGAAGTCCCGATTTTCGGGTCTTCTCATCTGGTCACCCTACCAACCTGTGGCTCTAGAGCCGCATGCGGCTCTTCATAAGTTAATATGCGGCTCCTTGCATAGGCACTGACTCTAGGGCTGGAGCTATAGATGCTAACTTTCCAATGTGCCGGGGAGTGCTCAGTGCTCAACCCCTGCTCTGCCCCAGGCCCTACCCCCACCCCACCCGTTCCCCTGAGCTTGCCATGCCCTCACTCCCCCCCCCCCCCCCCCGCATGAGCCTCCTGCGCACCGCGTAACAGCTGATCGCGGCGGTCGGAAGGTGTGGGGAGGGAGCAGGAGGCACTGATTGGTGGGGCTACCCTTGGGCAGGAGGCGCTGCAGGTTGGAGTGTGGGAAGCTGATGGGGGGCTGCTGACATATTAGTGTGGCTCTTTGGAAATGTACATTGGTAAATTCTGGCTCCTTCTCAAGCTCGGGTTGGCCGCCCCTGACTTAGACCATTCCCCAGACTGCTCAATGATGGCCTGGTGCAGAGAATCAAAGAGCTGTAACTGATTGGTTGTTCTCAGCTTCTCCTCTTTCTGGGCTGTTCTGAGTGGCTGCATGGGGTATGGAATCCAGTCCTTTGCAGGTACTCCCCTAGGTTCAGGCTGGCTGGTGGAAGCCTCCGCTACTTGTCCTGTCCAGTCTGGCATATAAGCAAACAGTGGTTCTTTGACAGGTGTCCCTGTGGGTGCTCCACTGTAGGTGTCGGTACGCCCCTGAGTCGTTGTTTGGAGATTTTTACAGCAGTACCCGTATCGGCCGCGCATGCGCGTCGCCTGCCTCGCATACCAGTCTTGTCTTAATAGTGCGCATGCTTGGTCAAACTCCTCAGTTCCTACTTTACTGTCCCCGGCCAGAGTCGGACCTATAGCAGACTCGTTAAAACTTTTTCTGTTACCCATTCTACATCCTTTTTCCCCTTAGTTTAGCACTCTAGTTACTAGATAAGTTCATCCCTTTAAAAATAAATTTAAAAAAAATTAGTTCCCGCTTGTTCCTCTCAGTCTCCAGCTGACGCGAATATGCCTGGCTCCCCAGGATTTAAGCAGTGCAGTACGTGCAGGGACACCATCCTTATCTCGGATGGTCACTCCCAGTGTATAAAATGCCTGAGGGAGTCCCACATTCCTCTATAATGTGCCCATTGTTCCAAATTAAAATCCAGGGCACGTAAAGACAGAGAACGTCAACTGAAAATGATTCTTATACAGAAGTCATTCAAACCTGCTTCTGACCCACGTACAGGCTCCTCAGTGAACTGCAGCCCTCCTGCCTCCAAAAAGAACAAAAAAAGAAAATGCCTGCCTCACCCAGAAGGGAAACATTGCAAGCAGAAAGGTTGCTGAGCAGGTCTATTTCTTCTATGCAGACCTTCCCCTGGCTCAGCACCTTTGATGCGCCGGTTCCCCTGGCATCGCGCTAATCCCGCCTGTGGCTGCGGTGACAGCGCAAGCTCCCGGTGCCGAGGCTTCAGGCTTCCAGTTGCCTGCCTCTCTCATGGCACCGTCCAGCACCGCAATGGACATGGTGCCAGCACAGATCACCTTGCTGGAACAGACGCGGGCTGCGCTTACCTCCCCGGCACCTCCGACCTCAGCGCATGCATTGAGAACATCGGTGCCGAAAGACCCTCCAGTGCTGCAGGCGCTCCTAACGGAGGGTTTATCTCACACAGGCTCTTTGGCACTGGAGTTCACTCATTCATTTGACCTACAGGTGTCACCTAACCTACCATCACCTCTACTTGACACCTATTTTTCTCCGGACATTCGCATGCGGTCCAGACAGCTGTCTCCAGCTGTATCTCACTTTTCTAGTGATGAGGAAGCCATAGTGCAGGGAGACTTTTCACCATACCAGTTCTCCCAGTCACAGACCCAAATCAGCACTGGTCACAGAAAATCTAGGTCATCTTTCATCAATCCTGGTATACAAACCCGTGGATGGTATACAAACTCATGGTATACAAACCCGTGGATGGCACCACCTAGGCCCTTCCCCAGTCAGTGGCAATACTGGGGTTCATGGGCACCATATAAGCAATTCCAGTGTGATCGACGAGATGCCAAAAATAGGAGCAAAGCCACCTCGCTACCACCAGTGCATACGGCTACGAATGAGACACAACAACAAGCTGTTACTCCACACTTCGATGAACACACTACACATGCTTCCCCAACCCTTGTGGAGCCCGTATCCACGCAGGATGAGGCTAGACTGCCTCCCCCACCAACACTGTTGAATGATTTCTTAAAATTTCAAGACCTCTTCAAAAGAGTCACCAACAAGTTGAGGATTAATCTGGAGGAAGCTTCTGAAAACTAAGATGAATTGACTGACATCCTGCAACCTTCCTCCACATCCAAGATTGCCTTACCTGTAAATTCAGCCATTATGGATCCTGCCAAAACCATATGGCAGACACTGGCTACTAGCACACCTACGTGTAAGCGAGCTGACCAGAAATATTTTATTCCTTCCAAAGGGTCTGAGTTCCTTTTTACTCACCCAGTGCCAAACTCATTGGTAGTAGAGGCAGCTAACCAAAAGAACCAACACCAGTTTCCCAGGATTACCCCAACTTATAAAGACAGTAAAAGGCTGAACCTGCTTGGTTGTAACGTGTATGCTTCGTCCACATTACAATTCCGAATATCTAATTATGCGGCCATTCTGGCAAAATATGACCACAAAAATTATGAGAAACTCATGGACTTTATTGATGACATTCCAGAGGGCAAAAAAAATCAGTTTAAAGCCATAGTCTCTGAGGGACAAATCATCTCCCGTACCACACTACAAACTGCGCTTGATGTTGCTAATACAGCTGCGAGGTCCACTGCTACAGCAGTCGTGATCTGTCGAGCTTCATGGCTTTCATCGTCGTCTTTTCCTCACGAGGTTCAGAATATCATCGAAGATCTCCCTTTTGATGGTGAAAAACTATTTGCCAGTAACACCAACTCTGCACTTCACTCCATGAAGGACTCGAGAGTGACTTAATGGTCTCTCGGTATCCAAACCCCTGCAAATAGGAGGAGACAATATAGATACCAACCTTGTCAACATCCACGCTACCCAACATATACTTAACCAACCCATTCTCGACCTCAGATGCCTCAATAAATTCGTTAAATAAAATTTAAAAAATAAAATAAAAAAAATACAAAATGGTGACTCTTGCAACCATAATTCCAGCACTGGAGCAGGGAGATTGGTTTTCAGCCCTTGACCTGCAGGATGCTTATGTTCCTGTGACCATACATCCTGCCCACAGATGTTTTATTCGCTTTGTTCTGGGCTCACAACCCTACCAGTACAGGGTCCTACCTTTCAGCCTCTCGACTGCGCCTCGTGTCTTTTCCATATTCCTTGCAGTTGTATCAGCTCAACTCAGAGGCAGGGAATCATAATTTTTACTTACCTCAACAACTGCCTTTTCAAAGCCAGGACCCTCCAAGAAACCATTCAGTCCACACAAGGGACAGTCCAGTGTTTCCACGCTCTTGGCCTGCGAATGAACAAAGAAAATCTACGCTCACTCCCACTCAACAACTGGAGTTCATAGGAGCACATTTCGACTCACACAAAAGAATAGCATCTCCCCCACTCCACCTTTTTAACACCATCAACCTTTTCGTTCCCAAGCTGTGCAGCAGTCCACAAGTGGCTGCACGAGCTTGCCTACAACTCCGAGGCCACATGGCCTCTTGCCCTTTTGTAGTCAGGAATGCTCACCTTTTCGTGAGGTGTTTCCAAAGCTGAATGTCCACTGTCTACAGACCAAATGTTCCTGGTCTGAACAAACGTTTATACATACCTCCCAGAGTCAAGGACTCCCTCCACTGGTGGACATTTCCTCACAACCTTTGCTCCAGGATCCCCTTTCTACAGGATGTCCCGTCGGTTGTCATAACTACAGACCATCCCTTACAGGATAGAGAGTACACATGCCCCAATACACTGCCCAGGGGCTTTCGTCTCCTGCTGAGACGTCCCTTCACATCAATGTCTAGAACTCTGAGTGATACGCAATGCCTGCCTCCAATTTCTCCCCTTCATACAAAACCAACATGTCAGGATAATGACCGACAACATTGCCTGCATGTTCTATGTAAACGGGCAGGGATGGGGCACGATCCCACTCCCTTTGTACAGAAGCGATGAAATGATGGAACTGGTGTCTCATACACAATGTCTGAATATCAACTGCATACTTACCTGGCTCTGTCAATACCACCGTGACGACCTCAGCAGAAGATTTCCCATAGACCACGAATGGGAACTAAATGAGGATATAGTACTAGACATATTCCACACATGGGGATACCCAACCACAGATCTTTTTGCAACTGTAGCAAACAAGAAATGCCCAAGATTTTGTTGCAGAGCGGGACTAGACAAACACTCCTCAGGGGATGTGTTCATGTTCCCATGGAACACCGACCTAATGTGTGCATTTCCCTGATACCACCCATACACAAATTATTGATAAAAATACGAACAGACCAAGCCAGGGTCATAATGATAGCCCCACATGGCCCAGACAGGCCTGGTACCCTTTCCTTACCAAGATGTCGCTTTCTGCACCCATCCCACTACTCCTCCGCCTGATTCTCTTGTCCCAACAACACGGTCTACTACTCCACCCCAATTTAACTATGTTACACCTCAAGGTTTGGCTCCTTCATGGGTCTCTCATGCCGAGCAAACTTGCTCGGAGCAGGTTCGAAATGTACTCCTTCATAGCACAACAAATTCTGCATGCACCACCTGCCTTCATAACTGGACAAGATTTACACACTGGTGGGCTGTCACAGAAACCGCTCCTTTTTTCCATGCCTCTCCCACTAATCCTCGACTATCTGTTAGAGATTAAACTCTCTGCACTCTCCCTGAGTCCCATCAAAGTCCATTTGGCCGCAAGTACAATGTTCCATAATGCCATCGACGATAGGACTATCTTTGCTCACCCCATTATTAAGCGATTCCTTAAGGGACCCCAAAGCTTGTACTCAGACATCAAACAGCCTAATCCACCTTGGGACCTTCCCTTAGTCTTAACATGCCTAACCCAAAAACCATTTGAACCATTAGCCCACGTTCCCTCCTACATCTCTCTATGAAAACTGCATTTCTGGTAGCAATTGCCTCTGCGAGATGCACAGGAGAAATTTGCAGCACTCGTGGCAGATCCGCCATACACCATATTTTTTAAGACTAAGTCACCCTACGCTTACACCCCGAAATTCTACCAAAGGCGCACTCATCTTTCCACGTCAGTGAGCCTTTCCATCTCCCTACCTTTTCCAAAACCACATGCGAATTCCTTTGAATCTATTATGCACACTGGATGTTCGCAGAGCTTTGTCCTTCTACTTTGACAGGACTGAAATCTTTAGGCATGCCGACAAGCTATTCGTCCCCATTGCAGAACGCTCTAAGGGCTCATTTATCTCTAACCACAGACTTTCCAACTGAATCTCGAGTTGCATTTGTCTCTGTTATCAACTACAGAACGTGACTCCTCCTACTTTTATCAGGACTCACTCCACCAGATCCATGACAGCCTCCGTGGCCTTTCTACATAACGGCCCCCTTAAGGACATTTCCAGAGCTGCCATTTGGACATTTGAAAATGTTTGCAAAACATTATGCTCTTACACAGATACCCATCACCAATACACGTGTGGGCAGAGCTGTTCTGTCTACTGCATTCCTTCCAGATCCAAAGTCCCTACCTCCTTGAGAGGTACTGCTTTTCAGTCACCTACAGTGGAGCACCCACAGGGACACCTCTCGAAGAAGAAGAAGAGGAGGTTACTCACCTGTGCAATAACTGACATTCTTCAAGATGAGTGTCCCTGTGGGTGCTCCAGTCCCCACCCCCCTCCCCTCTACTTCGGAGCTGGGGCGGCCTCCATTGTAGAGAAGGAACTGAGGAGTTTGACCACGCATGCTGTCAGGGTTCCCTCCCCACTCTAAACTCTAGGGTAAAGACGTGGGGACCCGCATTAAGAACCCCTAAGCTTATTTTTACCAGCTTAGGTTAAAACCCCCAAGGTACAAAATTCCCTGCACCCTGAGAAAAGCTTCTTTCGCTGCCAAATGTCTAACAGGAATCCAGGAAAGGAATCACTTGAACTTCCCTCCCCCCCAAACTACCCCCTCAAGCCGTACACCCCCTTTCCTGGGAAGCTTGAGAACAATCTCCCAACCAGTTGGTTACACAGTGATCTAAAAACCCACCCCCTGGGTTTTAACACCATAGAAAACAGCTTCTTAAAAGAAGGAGTTTATTAAAAATAAGGTAAAATCATCTCTGTAAAATCAGGATGGTAACTATTTTACAGGGCACTTAATTTCCAAACTCAGAGAGATTTCCCCCTCTGGACAAAACCTTAAAGTTACAGAAAACCATGAATAACCCCCCCCCCCCCCTTTCTAACACAGGGAATACACCAAGCAAAATTAAACAGAAATCTATTCGCTATACTATCTAAACTTACTTCAGAAAAGGGAGGTTTGATTTTCTGTAGGTTCCTTCTGTCTTCCAAGATCACTCTCTCTCAGACAAAGCCACACACCCAGCTTTCCCCCTCCCAAGATTTGAAAGTATCTTGTCCCCTCATTGGTCAGATGCCAGCCAGGTCAGGTGTCAGTCTGGCTACCTGCATTGCTTAACCCTTTACTGGTAAGAGGATTTTATAGCACTGCATCAGATCCTCTCCCCCTTCCCTTTATATTTATGACACATGCGCACTATTAAGACAAGACTGGTAGGTGAGGCAGGCTCCGCGCATGCACGACCGATACGGGTACTGCTGTAAAAAATCTACGAACAACAGTGCAGGAGCGCAACGACACCTATAGTGGAGCACCCACAGAGACACTCATCTCGAAGAACTTCAGTTACTCCACAGGTGAGTAACCTCCTCATCAACCAGAGCCACTTTCTTCCCTGCTGGTGTAACGCAGCAGGTGATCAAAAGGAGAGTCAAAGCAGCTGCTCAAAGCCCTTCTGGCACACATCATCACTGTTCCTGGGACTGATAGCAGTGGCATGCAGTTGGGAAGGTAGTGCCCCCACCTCCTCCCCTTAGTGACAGCCAATTTGTAATTAAATAAAAACTTTCATATGAACACAGGCCACAATTTGGAGCCATTATAAAATAGTATACTTATTTTCATTTTGAACATGCAGAGTAAATTATTTATAGAAATTAAATTTTAAAATAGTTATCTTTACCAGTCATTCCTAATATTTCCTATATCTAAAAATGTGATATGTAACTTTAAACGTGACATTAAGTAATGCTATAGTAGCCCATGCTAGAAATAAATTTATGTATAGTAACAATGTAATATACATACAATATATTGCAAAATGTCGGTCCTGTATACTAGTATCATGTTAGAAAAGTCCAATGTGCTATGCATGATAACATGATCATTTTAAACCAAAAACTTGGAAAATTTATTTACCTTAAATAACCAGTAAATGTTTTAACTTTAATTGTCTATAGAGTATCATATCATTATGTGAAGAAAAATTGAAGTTTGCTTCCTCAAGTAATATTTGTCGAAGTCTATCTGCTGTTGGAAGAAGGGTGCTTTCAATAGAATCATTTGGTACTTTTCAAGGTAAACTTAATGTATTTCAGATTAAAATAATATATTTCAGAAAGTCCTAACACATGAATAGTGAAATCAAAGAACATGATCTGGAAGTGTTATATTCTATCGCTGTACTCATTTTCTGTTGTTTAGAAAGAAAATATAACCTATTTGATAACACCTGGATCAAAATATATGTGGATTCTCTTTTATTAGGAAAAAGCCAAACATTCAGTGACAATAATAAACTTACACTGAATAATTTTCCATTCTGACTTATCATGACTCTCTCTAAAATTTTGTCCTTTCTGATAAAAATGACATGCTCAGAGAATCTTGTTTCTATAATGTACTTTACTTTAAAATGAGCTATGGGGACAAAAAAACTGCAAAAGCATAAAAGAAAAGTCTTAGGAAAGATGAAAGCTTTAAACACATTTTTAATGTGAACATCTGTTTTTGCATCTAGACAGCTGTGATAACATGTGGAACGGAAAAGTGTATCAGAGAAGTATGGGATTTAAATTATACACCAATGACAAAAACAGCATAGATGGTGATTCCTCTACAGTGGAAGACATGACAGCAAGCTATCACAGAGACTCTTCTGTAGCCAATGTGGCCTTGAATGCAAGAGAATGTGGTTTAAAGGAAATGCGAATTGATCTGGATAATGAAAGATCTCAACATTTACAACTTGCAACTCAAGTTAGAAAGAGCAAAGAAGAGGACAAGAATGTAATATATGATGAACGATTTGCTAACATTGCTTTGGAGACAAAACCATTTACTAATGACAGAGAGAGAGATACTTTTAAGAAAAGTTGTTTGAGAAAAATGAAAACTTTTCCAAAGCTACCACTTGAAGTTACAGACACAAATAATGTTTTCACATCTCTAACAAACAGTGGACTACTGGCTCGTAAAAAACAATCACTAACACATGAATCAGTACCTCTAGACAATAATCAGGTTGCTGCTTCAGAGGGAAAACGTAATCCATTCAATGTTAATAATCCACCAAGAATAAAACCAAAGAATTACCAGGTCTCTGATCTTCATTTAGATGCATCTTGTGTGTGTACGCAGGTCTCTGGCATTAGTGTAGAGGAATATATGCCATCCTTTAATGGTAAAAAGAAAGCTTCTCTTTCATGTAATCATATAGAAGAATGTTCCCATGCTACCTCTGAGACTCGACATATCACTAATACATTAAAAAACCCAGATCAGTCAGCTGCTGGAGCAGAAGTGGTAAACAACTATACGGCACTGGAAGACTGTATTGAAACTTCTCAAGGATCAAATGAAAATTGTTTATCACATTTTAATAAGATGGCTTTAGTGTTATCAACAAAAACCAATAAGAATGGATATGGGTCAAGCCTAATTAGTTCTCCAGAATTACTCACTGGTGTGATGAGTACAAACAATAATGAAAATCACGGTGGAAGCAGAGAATCAGAAGTCAAAAGTAATGAGCAGGTAGTAAAAACAAAATCTTCATTATATAGTTGCTGTAGTCATTTATGTGGAGAGGAAATGTCTTGAATACCATGTGTTATCCACGTCTTTCCCCAAATTAACATAGCTATATAGAGTAGAACCTCACTAATCTGCATGCTTTACAATTCACATCATGAATTTGGTCTGTCCCCTTTTCTCACCAAAGATTTATAAGTAAGGCCTGAAGAAAGTTGTCCTGATTGCTAAGCCTTTATCATTTTAACATTTTTTCAGGCTGTGCTTGTGTATGCTCACTAGTACATTATGAAGTGGCAGCATATAATTTAAATTAAACTCCATTTGTCAGGATAAAGCACAAAGTGTATTTTGATTAATTAGCTTTGGGTGTTTGCTTTGGGGGGGAGAGTGGTTTTTTAGGTGGTTCATATATTTTGCTGATTCACAAAATTCACTAAGTTGTAGTGGACCTTCCAGGCATTAATGAGAATTAGAGTACATGGGTGAGCTCCTGGCTTTATTGAAATCTCTGACAAACATGCCATTGACTTCAGTAGGGCCAAGATTTCACTCCTTTTTGTCTTTTAAAGCCACATACGTATTTAAGTTTATTTCAGAACTGTATAAATATTCTGTATTCATCTTCCAGTCTAAAAGGCTCTTCTTTATATGTGCTACGTTACATTTCATAATATGCATGTATTATATGTGTACATAATTGCATTATGATACATTGACCAAGAATGTTTTGCTTCTATGAACAACCAAATAAAAGGGTGGGTGGGTGTTGGGGGGAGAGTTGATTCCATCAATGTACTCTACTGGACAGTTGGTTCAACATTGCCTCCTCCCCCTCAAAGTTCTCAGGGTGGACAAGTTTGGTCTCTGACTAGATGGTTTTCTCTTGTGTCACACTTGAACAGTCATGAGAATCCATGGAATAGGAGAATTTGTGAATACCTACTCCGGTTGTTTAAGCTTCTCAAATTATGCTGTGACTTGTACAGAGTGAGCATCATGAATGTTCAGTTCTCATGCTTGATTTGCATAATTTTGCCTAGGCTTGGGGGGTTTCTTTTAAAAATAAATACATACAATTCTTCTCTAAAGGAAAGATTGATCAACCTGCCTTCCATAACAGAGTGTCAGATGCATATCAGGTCTCAGCTCTGAGGTATCTACCCCCTCAGCCTGAATAGTAGAAAATAACAGATATCTAACTGAAGAGCTTGTGATGCAGGTAGGCTCCTGAATTATCAAAAAGGAACTCCATCTTGGAGATTTTATACCCTCACTCCCATCCCTACCCCCACATTGTTCCTGCCTATCAGGATCACAGTGCAAGCTCCATAGGGTTCAGTTTGCAGGGAGTTCTTCTGACTATAAACATGGTGTCCCCTGTGTTCTATTCAAACCCCATGGATTTTCATTTTCTTGGACTCTTGGATAAGATCTGTTTGTTGCAGGTAATTATTTCAATTTCTTCTGATCTTCTGTTATCACCCATTTATTCTACACACCCTTTGGGGGATGGGGAAAATCGGATCAAAAATCAATTTTGTATCTTTTTTTCCATGATGAAGTGATTATCAGCTCCTCTGATGAGTTTCCATTTGCCTACTTTATTTCATAGTCACATTTGTGTATGTGTGTGAATATATAGCCTGCTCATTCTGGACACAAATTTAATAAGTGTTCATTACTTTTCACCTCCTGTCTTCTGGGTGATGAGTAGAATCTTTCCCCCCTCGAATTCAGTGACACAACTCTCATTAACTCTCATGGGGTAAGGATTTCACCCTGGATGTTGCTCCAGTTATTCTAATCCTCAAAGGGTAGTAAATATGATCTGAGAGGAATTTACAGACACCAAGCTTGTGACAAAGAAAGCCACAGATCATAGAGATGTACTGTCAATAGAAGGAAGGGTTCTACTGACTCAGGTTCTCAACTTCCTGTTCTACGTAAAACTTCAGGCTCCGACACACAAACACTTAATGCTCAAAATCCAGACGCTCTCCTAGGTCTTTGTCTAACATAGGGTCTAGAAGAAATTCTACTATTTAAGGAGAGGGCCATTTAAACCCACCAAATTATCTCTCAGCAAGTTCTAGGCTTTTTTCCAAACGATGTTGACAAAGGCATTGCCATCTGGTCTCTAAGGCATTGTGGCACTGCTCTGGTGACCCTTAAAGGGAACCATTGACGACAACCTCTGTCCAAACAGTTCCTTAAAGTTCTAGAGTTAAGCTGCCTTCTTAAGCAGATGTTTTCCCACCTACAGACTAAATGCAGAGTTGAGGGCTCTTTGTAAATCCTCCTTTTGAAAGAAGTTCTTTTAAAGTTTCTAGCAACTGTCTTTTTGTGTCTAATAGCAAATGATTTTTCTCCTCTGGTTTCTGGCACATGGTAGCCTTTGCCTACAGGCTCTCCTCCCCATTTTTAAAAAACTCTGTTCTTACAGAGTTGCCTGAAGTTCTGTGACATCCTCTGTGCACAAGTGCCACACCCAATTTCCCCAGTGTCAGTATTCTTATGTCCTTTTTTCAGCGGGGCCAAAAGAAACTTCCAGGTTTCTATACAACATTTTTGTCTTGGTATTGAACACAAAATTTGAGTCTGAATGTTTTTTCATTTACCGCAAGGGAACAAAGAGAGGGTGTAACTCCACTAAGAATGTACTTTGCCACCTTTTTCTCCTGAATGTGTAATGCTTATGTGAACAGATGTGCTAAGCTACTGTGTACTAGGCATTATATAATAGATATGCATATGTCTTCAAATGCAATTTTCAGCAGAACTGTTCCAGCATCTCCAAGTATTCTCGAATTAGAATGCTATATAAGTCCCATCTAGTTAGTGATTAACCTTGTCCACTCTGGAGAATAGACAGGGTTTTTTTCTTATCTGTCAGTAGTATTTCTCCAGAGGACAACATCTGTCTGTCTAATATCCTAACCCTGCTTCCTATGTGATTTACGGCCAATTGGCAGTACTAAAAATGCTCACTTGCTATTGTCCTGCTTCTCCAATGTATCTTGTCAGGGCACTTAGTGATAGCTTGCTGTTCCATAAATAAACATTTATCACTTCAAGGTTGAGTGGGGATCCTTTATTTCTCTAACCAGTTTCATTCCAATCAGGTGTCTCTCATATCTGTGCTTTTAAGTATTTTTTTATACAAATATTAAGGCTTTCACACCAGAGAGCCACCAACAGGAACCTGGAGGTAGACTATTTTGGTGTTCAAACATCTGTGTTCTGTTGGTCACTCATATCTAGTCAAGTGTGACAGAAGTGAAAACCCACCTAGGTAGAGAATGACATTGACCATTGGTGAAATATCATTTACAGGTAAGAAAAATTGTGTATTCCCAGAATGGTGCTCCCTAGGAGAGGGCTAATGTGTTACTTATTGCCTCATTATGGCTGTTTATAAGATGCCAGTATATGTTCGCATAATATACTACTATTCTTGGCATAAAAGGCAGGCATAGTTCAGATATTTATTATTCCCAGATGTTTGGGTGTGTAAAACTGGTATCAACAATAAGAATATCACTAAACAATTTTACTTTAGTTCTTTACCAACATCATTCTCATTAGTAGCCAGAAGAGGCATACAATACATACTAATGAATTTTCACATTAAAGTGAAAAGTCATGAATGCCTACAATATATATTAATCTACAGTAAAAGCTGTTTTATCGGGCACTTCACCAACCGGAAAGCTCTATAAACTGGCATTTCTGATCTTCATTGAAATGCTGGTTTATAGTCTGGTTGGCACAGGGCCAGCAGGGGGTTGGGGCGCGGGAGCGGGTGTGGACCGCGGGCTCTGGGAGGGAGTTTGTGTGCAGGAGGGGGCTTGGGGCGCAGGAGGGAGTGCTGGATCTGGGGGCCACTCACCTCGGGCAGCTCCCCGCAAGTGGCGACCTGTCCCGGCTGCTCCTAGGCAGAGGCGCAGCAGGCGGCTTTGCACACTCTCTCTCCCCTCCGCCCCGAGTGCTGGCTGCACAGGTCCCATTGGCTGGGAACCCCAACCAATGGGAGTTGCAGGGGCTGCGCTTGTGGGCGTAGGCAGTGTGCAGAGCTGCCTGCCGCGCCTCCGCCTGGAAGCAGCCGGGACAGGTCGCCACTTGCAGGGAGCCTCCAGAAGTGAGCGCCCCCTCGATCCGGCACCCTGTACCCCCTCCTACACTCCAACCCACTGCCCCGAGCCCCCTCCCACACCCAAACTCTCTCCCAGAGCCCGTGTTCCACACCCCCTCCGGCGCCCCAGCCCTGCACCCCCCTCCCACACCCAAACTCCCTAACTCTTAGTTAACCAGCATTTTTTTACTTAGCGGCCCTCTCTTTACCCAACATGCTGGATAAAACAACTTCTACTGTACCTTCATATTTCTCATCAAAGCTACTCTAATTAAGAAATTTTTTTCTTAAAAACTGGGCTTGTAAACCATTTCTAATATTAAAAGGATACATTTCCAAAAAATTGATACAATTTGAGAATTTCAGAAATAAATACTGGAAATGAGAATTTTGCACACTTATGCATATAAGTATAATGCAGTATGAAAGAAGTGGGATGTTGGATAAAGTTGATATCAGCAGCCTAGAGGATTCAATAGTCCTGCATGCTCTGAATACAGCCTTCTTGCATTGCTGGAAGTCTCTAGTGCTATTTCTGAAAAGCTTAAATAGGCTTTTAAACTTTTTTTTTTTAACTGTCCCACTGAATTCAGTGGAACATAAGCATGAGCGTAAAGTTAAACACATGCTTACATTATTTGGGGAATTGGGGTCTTGAGTAAAAAAGTTGCCTCATAGCCATAACTAAGGAAAGTGGCACTGTTTATCAAGCAAACTTAATTTAATTGGACTCGGTGCAATTATTTCGCTCAAACAAGAGTATTGAGTATTTTCTGATAATATACATAGTGCTCATACTTAATAATTTGCACAAGGAGTAGGGAGAATAAAGCCCTTATAGTGGACTCTGGCGGGGCCTTCCTTTTCTTTCCTGTTTCCCCTCTCTCCATAATGACAACATTTAGGCATTGCATACCATCTGGAATAAAAGTAATCTTGACCTAGCAGTATCTGGATAACAACCACCCAGAAGGAGTAATAGCAATATAGGTAGAAACCAAGATAACCTCATTATGGAACTACAGGATCCTCTATAGCCAGTAAAACTAATACTTCTAAATAACTAGAGTACTTATTTCAGCCCTCTCTCCAAAACTAAGATCTAGGACACTTGCCAGGGAAGTGTCACTCAAAAGCATACCAATTAAATAAAATTAAGTAACCTGTAACTTGCCTACATCTTTTCTTTTCTTTCCCCATCCCTCCCACTTCTATTTTTTTCTTATTCTCCCCCTGGGCTTATCTGATTCACTCAGTCACAGATAATTGTGGTATTTCTCTTGTCTGGTATTTACTTTGTTACATCCTTTTCTTTGCTACCTTTCTCTGAAACAGCATTTCCATTCCTATGATTCTTGTCACCTCTTCATCCATTCTGTTGTCCACCATTGCTTGCATTCTCTCTCCTGTGGTAAGCCTTTCCCCTTTGCTACCCTTCTTAAATTCTCTCAACTTTCCTGCTCCAGTCAATATTCCTTTCTTTCCTTCCTCCTTCTCTTTCTCCCTGCATGTAATGAGAAAGTACAGGATGTCTCTTTCTGCTCCCCTACTAACTTGTGTGTTTTATATTTACTCTCCACATCACTGGAGCCTTAAGGGTGGATGCTATTGCTGAAGATGAACATGGGGGACTGGGCCATCTTCCTCCTTCCCTTGCCAGTTATTCATTAGCTCCTCGCTGTGGTCAGAAGCACTTGATATATGGAGCAGAGGAAGCAGTCAGGTGAACAAAAGGAGGAGAGGTAGCATCGGCTTTCTGTGCAGCAACTTTGAGTTCCTTTAGGGGCAGCAGACTGCAAGTATCAGTGAGGAAGGTTTCCTCTCTGCCCTAGCAGCTGCTCTGATGTAGAACAGAGTAGCACGGCCTCAGAGGGAAATGTGGGGAAGTTGGCATCACAGTATTTGTCGACTTGACAGACACTCTGACACCAAGCAGCACTCCCAGACTGTCTGAGTTTCTCCAACTCTGGCAGCTTTATCCCATGGCTGAATTTGAAATGTTAACACCTGTTTTAGTTTTAAAGCCTCTCTCCAGGAGGAGGTCATAGGCACAGCTCAGAGACATGTCAGAAGTATCATTGTATGGAGAGGGGAACAAAAATGGTAGCTGTAAGGGACATCAAAAATCCTTCATACCAAATGTTGACCACTTTTCAAGTGAGGGTCCTACAGCTCAGTTAGTGTCTTGTTTTTGCTGTCTGGCGAACTTGGAGAAGTTCGCTCCTTTTTAAATTATTTTTAAAGAGTCGTGTTTTTATGCAGCTGACTCCTCTTAACTATTTAAATAGCTTTCATCAGCTTTTTTTTTTTTTAAACAAGATCAAGCAACAGAATTGTGGATGAGTTCTGTATGTGTCAGGCTCAAGAGTACTGGTGATGGCAAAATTTGAAAATGAAACTTAACCTGATCAGGTTGGATCACTTTTACCTGTAGTGAAGTTAGTTATGCTTTTTTTTGTGCAACATGCTACACACAGTGTTTGGTAGAGAGAATCTAACACATGAAAATGCATGTTAAGAGCAGACTACAAAACCATAGCACTTTAAAAAGTTATTTGTTGACTGTACATCTTAACAGTGAATACAAAGTTTATACCGTTACCTTTTAAACATCCCTTTAAAAAGTGATTAGGCCAAAGTGTTTACCTACCTTGATGGCTGCCTTATGGTGAAAGTCAGTGTACCTGCAGGATTCCAGGTATGAATATAATGTGGCTCCTTCCCCTTTTCCCCCAAGGCTACTGATCCTTGGTCTGATGATAATGTTTGTTTGTTTTTAGCATGCGTGACTTGCATCAAACTGTTGTGACTGCAAGTAGTAAACCTCTGTTATAGTCATGAAACTCCAAAGTAAATATTCATAAATTATAGTCTAGGAAGTACCATCCCCCATGAAGAATCGTAAATATTCTCTTGCATTTGTACAATAACATTTCTTTATACTAGGATGATGGCCAAGTGTAAACATCTAGCTTGATAAACAAGCTACAACTTTTAGTGATACAACATGCCACTAGTATAAATTAAATTGTCAACAATTATTAAAAACAAAATAATGTTTTTACTTCAAAATAATTCTGACATTTCTGTTGTCAGTGTTGTGTAACTTGTTTCACAGAAGTACAAGAAACTTTGATGAAATCTTTAAGGTAAGACCTATAATGCTGCTGTCAAAATAGATCAGGATTTCTGCTCTTTGTAGAGTAGGCAGTAGAGCCCTGCACGGAACTATTCTTTAACCCCGTTCCTGCTATTATGTCAGTGGTCCTGTGGGACCCACAGGATCCCAGTCTTGCTGCAGGGCTTCTACGCTAGTCTCATGCAGGGCTCTGCTAAGCAGTGTCCCTTTAATTATTTCTGTCATGCTGCAAAGAATATTTGTATTGTGATAAGCAAGAAGATTTCAAACAGATCAGCTCTCCAGACATACTTTTTTCCCCTTCCCGTGAAAGCTAATTTGAATTACAAGTTGTTCTGTGTATTTCAGAAGTTTAGAATCAGTTCATCTTGTTGTTGTGCAAAGATTTTTCTACAGGAAGTTAATGGTGACATTTATTAACAATAACTGGAATAAAATGCCTAAGCCCAATGCCTTTAAAATGTGTGCATTTAGTTTAAGGTACTTTTTATGAAAACATCAGCAGACATTTTATTTTTAGAAATGTATTGTCTCATAACTTTTTTTTCTCCAATTTTATTTTCAGTGGGTCTCTCTGAAACTTCTTTTGTCTCGGTATGGTAAGCCATTGAAAGACTATGAACTCTGGGCCTTATGTCATGAATGCTTATTTACTCTACAGACTTACATAGATTATCCAGGTAGTGCCTTCGTGGCTTCTAAATACTCTATATGTATATTCACTTGCATAGATTATTGTTGAATATATATCACAATTTTTCACTGTATATACCTATTTAAATGGTTCTTCTGCAACTCAAATAAAACCTGAAATTTAAAAATACTGTGGTTAACTTCAGTTATAGAGGCTGTGATTTTAAATTTTTAGTATACTTGGAGTTAAGTTTCATGCATTTCATGGGAAGAATGTCTCTTTTTTTTACTGAACTTTTGGTATGTCTGAGATTAATTTCCCTGGGTAGAGTCTGTGCTGTGTCTTTAACAAGCCCATGGGAACCTCTGTAAGTTCCAGCAGCCTCCTGGGATTTCATAGTGTTCAGGATCTGAACAGAACTGTGTGCTGAGGCCATTCCCCCCACCATGCCCCCATTCCCGGGGATCTGAAACTGCGGGAATCTTCCCACAGCTGGAACCTGAGCATTTAAGGCCCCTTTTTACTGCTGTGCCCTCTGGCATTAAGAGGCTGCAGTGGTGGTGAGGATTTCATGTCTGTCCTGAATTTTAGTAGGAATCTTGAACATGTTTGATCCAGCTTACGCTAATGATAAACCTGAAGAAGCTCTAATATAAAGAGTTTTGGTTTTTTTCTTTGCTTTTCTGTTTGTTTAAAAATTCTGCCTAAGGATATTGGTTAAATCAGTAGTGAATTAATATAAACAAATTACTAGTAAAATACAATAATTCATAGAATTTTTTAGGATTGCATTGATTCAGCCATTTTTATCTTTTTATAGTATAAAAATATTACAAAGAAAATTAGCTATAAAAGTAGATTTTTGTGCACTTTAAGCTATGCTGTTCCTAAACTTTAGCTATGCTGCTCTTGGTGGTTTCAGCACCATGGTGCATGCCCCTAATGTTTGGAAAGACTCCAAATTACTGCATATAATGGTCCAGATTCTAATGTAATATGCCTAGCAAACCTCTGCTACTGCGCATATACATGTATCCAGAGCAGCTGAGTTTCAACATACCGATGCAATCTGAGATCTGAACTTTGTCTAGCATTTAAAAAGTAAAAACTGTTTAAATAAATATTAAGGTTGTGACACAAACCAGTAAATGGGAGGGTATCCTCTCTAGCATCTTCATTTTTTGGTCTTCTGCCTTTCGGTGTGGAACTATTGAACTAAATATTGTTCTTCAATTTAGAACCAGTCTGATAAGGGCGGGGGGGGGGGGGGGGTTTATGTACACTCATTAGAGAACAGCTTTAGGTTCCATTTGCTACTTAATGAAAAACTCCTTATCTTATTGATTTTTTTTGAATACCCCCTTCCCAGCACAATCTTAAGAATGATTCATTTTACCCATTCTTGAGTCTTTTTAAAATGTATATTTTTTTTAACCTCCTTTGTCTTAATTATGACAGTGAAAGACTGATAAAGTGAGGAATGATGACTATTTAAATGGCAATAGGAATCTGTCTGGCTTGATTAACTGTTCATTTCCAGACTTTTTAAAAAATAGATTTCTGTAATTAAATTAATTTTAACCAAATCTTCCCCCCACCCCCCTTCAAATTTTGGAATGGTTTTTAATTTCAAATGAAGCTTATCAGATATATGCCAGACAGTACATTAAATCATTATGTGAAAATCTATACAGTAAATAGTACTTGCACAGTGTACTCCATTTTGGTGTTAGTAGTAATGAGGGAGTTAGGTATATTAGATTTCTATACATATTATATGCCCCTTCCTCAGGTTATCTATTTTGATGTTAACCTGCCTGACTGCCAGAAGTTCAAAAGAGGCTATTGAGGGAGAAACAGCAGGAAATGAAACAGTGACACAGATAAGAGCTCTTTGACGAAATGATGGATGGTCTTTCAATGGAGATGAAACTACCTGACTTGCTCCATCCAGGCTAGAATGGTTTACTGTTCCCAAGGGTGACGGGTGGGATGAAAGACAGTGTATCTAAGGCCCTGTCTACACTACCACTTATGTCGCTCAGGGGTGTGAAAAAAACACTCCCTTGAGTGACCTAAGTATCGCCGGCATAAGTGGTAGTGTGCACGGTGCTATGTCGGCAGGAGAGAGCTACCACCGACCTAGCTACCAGCTCTTGTTGGGGTGGTTTAATTATGTCGATGGGAGAACTCTCTCCTGTCAGCATAGAGCGACTACAGGAGAGATCTTACAGCAGTGCAGCTGCATCAGTCCAGCTGTGCTGCTCTAAGGTCTCTTGTGTAGACATAGCCTAAATCTCAAAGACCCTTGAAAAGGGAGGTATTTTGGATATCTAGGGGAGACACCGAGGGTGCCAGTAAAAGCTGACAAATTGACAGACACATGCTGTGAGAAAGCCAGGCTGTTTTCTCCCTGCCAGGAATGGAGTTAGCTGGGCTGAGGGGAACTTACAATGATCAATACCCATGTGTGTTGGCCTCTTGTTGTTTTTATTCTTTTCTCTCTATGTTTTTTACCTTTGGTGAGAGAATAAATAAAGATTTGTTTTGAAGACGCTGTTTGTGTCACTGCACACGTGTCACAGGCCTCTGAAGGGAAACTCTTACAGCTGCCAAAACAGTTGGGGCTGTGTCAACACAGTGGAGAACCAGCGGGGCTGCAGCCCAGAGATCCAGTACGAATGGTTGGTCTGTGTGGTTCCATCCAAAGTTAGGTGCCGAAAGCCAGACGTGTCATCTAAGGTGTGCACTCGAGGAGCACAGTTTGCCCTGTAGCCATGACAGTTACATAGAAGAAGAATGAACTTTTGTCGGCATGTGCAGGCCCACCTAAATTTGCAGCTTAGTTGCTTAACTTGACTTAGGGCTGGTCCACACTAGGGGGGGGTCGATCTAAGATACGCAACTTCAGCTACATGAATAACGTAGCTGAAGTCGAATATCTTAGATCGATTTTAAAAGGTACTTACCGCTGGTCCACACGGCAGCAGGCAGGCTCCCCCATCGACTCCACTTACTCCTCGTGCGGAGCTGGAGTTCCGGAGTCAACGGGGAGCGGTTCTGGGATCGATTTATCGCGTCTACCCGCCGAATCGGGCTGGTAGTGTGGATGTAGCCTTAGTCCTGAACTGCAGTGGAAGAAAGCTGTGTTGCTGGTTGAAAATAAATGCTAGGTCATAGGTGCTCACAATTATTAAAATACATACCTTAGAACTTGCCATGTAAATAGCCTAAGGCCATGATCCCACAAGCTACTTCACATTTGTAGACCCCCATTGACTGCAGTGGAGACTTGCATGGGGGTGGAGTTGCCCACGCAGCAGCTTGCAGGATTGGGGGCCGAGTTAACAAAGAGAGATCTGTCTGGACCACTGTGATACAATAAATAGCATATGTATAAAGTACCATATGTGATTGTGACACCAAAGTAATAAAGTCTGTGTTGTAATTCAGACAAGGAAAGAGTGAATTTGCACACACAGCTGGAAAAGGACATTGCTAACCTGGAAATAACATTTCCATATGAAAATGGTGAACCAGTAACCCATAAGGTTACTATAACTGAAATAAATTACAACAAAAAGTGTGTTTTTCGCCTGTAGCTTCAATTTGTTTACTTTGACAGCCCATTCAGTATAATCGATTTCACTGGTTCGTTGGTCAGTTTCACTTCTTGTTTCTTGCATGAGAGTGATGACATCACTTACATACTGCTCTAGGGCTGCTTGTATGGCTCTTCTTGTAGTCCTGCAAGAGGGTATTTAGCACCAGAGCAGAAGTCAATCTGAAACAAAAGAAACTGCAGGCAGGTGTTTTCATAGGGAGAGAGAGCAATAGTGAACTGTTTGTTTGATAGGGACCTTCTTGAGTTTAACCGAAAGACTTCTTCTAAACATACGTGATTCTGCTATCTTACTAATACAGTAAAAGTTATGTTTTCTGGCACTTTATAAACTGGAAAACTCTACAAACCAGCATTTCGGGGTACCAGATCTGGGCAGCGCTCACCTCGTCGACTCCCCACAAGCAGTGATATGTCCCTGCCACTCCTAGGCAGAGGCGTGGCCAGGCGGCTCTGTGTACTGCCTCCGCTCCAGGCACTGCCCGTGCAGCTCCCATAGGCCGCGGTCCCTGGTCAATGGGAGCTGCGGAGCCAGCGGGTGGGGCAGGGTAGTGCGCAGAGCCGCCTGGCTGTGCCTCCACCTAGAAGCAGCAGGGACATGTTGCCGCTTGCAGGGAGCTGCCTGAGGTCAGAGTCACCTGGATCTGACACCCCAAAATCCCTCCCACACCCCAACCTCCTGCCCTGAGCCCCCGCCCGCACCCAAACTGCCTCCCAGATCCCGTGCCCCGCATCCCCTCCCATGCCCCAGCCCTGAGCCCCCTGAGTTATCCGGAATTTTTGCCTAACTGGCAACCCTCATTCCCGCAACATGCTGGATAACACGTCTTTTACTGTACTTTAAAAAAAATAATTTAATGACACACTGTATACAGGATACACTTGTTATAAAATTGATTTTTAATTATGTTTAAAAAATCAGTATCTCTTTTAATTTTAATACTTCCTGCCTTTCCCAATGCTGTCCTATGTGTAGGCTGCCCTTCTTGAGCATATTTATAAGGCCATCTTTTCCTCCTTCAGATTCCTTCTCAAACCCACTTTCCAAATAATTAGCTAACTAAGAATGATTGAGGTAGCTCAAGTGCATTTAAAACCCCCTCTAAATGTATGTATTTTGAACCTGACCCTACACTGGGATCTGGTACTATGGATCCCTGTGTGACGGGTTGGGATCACAGAGACCTGCTTGGTGCTGCCACCTGGTGTGCCAAGGCTACTTCTGCCCCTGCTTCCAGGCCTTTTCCAGCTTGGGACTCCCGAATCCTGTCTGTTTTGAGCCAGATTCCACTGATCTGCTACAAACACAGACCCAGGTCCGAACCAAGTCCACTAACAACTGTAAGGCTCCTGGAAGCGCTCTTGCCTTTGACACCCAGGTGCCCATCTCCCAAAGAGGTTCACACCCTTAATAAATCCGTTTTACCCTGTATAAAGCTTATACAGGGCAAACTTATAAATAGTTCGCCTTCTATTTCAAAGATAGAAAGATATGCACAGCTGTTTGCCCCCCTAGGTACCAACTCGCACTCCAGGCAACTTAATAAGTAAAAAGTGATTTTAATAAGTACAGAAAGTAGGATTTAAGTGATTCCAAGTAGTGACAGACAGAACAAAGTGAATTACTAAATAAAATAAAATAGAACACGCAGTTCTATGTCTAATCACCCTGTGTACAGATAAAAACCACACCAGGTCCAGTAAACAGGCTATCTTCCTCTTAGCCTGGGTCCAGCAATCACTCACCCCCCTATTGTCTTTGTCCTTTGTTCAGTCTCTTTCAGGTGTGTCCTTGGGGGATGGAGAGTCTCTCTCTTTAGCCAGCTGAAGACAAAATGGAAGGGTCTCCCCGGGGCTTTTATAGTCTTTTTCCCCTCCCTGTGTAACATCATGTTACCATGGAGTTTTGGGATCACATGGGCAAGTCACATGTCCATGCACCCCTCGGTAACCAGCCCAACCAGTTGCATTCCTGACCAGGCCCCGATGTGGACTGGGGTCTGCAACTTCTTTTGTCTGTTAAGTGCTTGTACTTAACTTGCACATTCTTTCCTCCAGACCTGGTCCCATGCTCTTACAAAGGCTATGCATAAAACCAGCAAATATAAAACCAATATTCATAACTTCAACTACAACAATGATACATGCATACAAACAGGAGGAATAGATTCAGTAGGTCATAACTTTCACAGAGATATATTACATGGCACATGTAGCATAAAACATATTCCAGTTACATCATGTATACATTTATAAGCCTCTCCCCATAAAGCTTTATGGAGTACACCGTCACACCTTGTATGCACATTGAGTCCTTTATTGGGACTTCGATTATTTCCTTTCATCTTATCCTTTATATGGGCTTAGGCCCAGATCTTATGATTGGATACATGCAGGAAGACCCTTCCACTCTTGCAGAGACCTACTGACTTCAGTGATGCTCCAGGGTTGTCCTGCTGGATCCAGTTGGAGGTTCAGGGCCTTAAAATCTAAACTCGTTGGGGCAAGGACAACATCTTGTGTTTTTGTAAAGCACTGTACCTCCTAGAAAAAAAGACTTGGCTGATTGGGGAAGCAGCCCCGGCTGGAGCCACGCCCCAATCAGGCCACAGCTGGGCCTATAAAAGGGCTGTGAGCCAGGGGCTGAGTGAGTCTCTCTCTCTCTCGTTTTGGAGAGAGATGGACATAGCTGCCTGAAGGAGCAAAGGGTACCGTTGACAGAGCAGTGCTGGGGAAGGGCCAGGCTGAGCTGGGGAGCGCCGGGGGGAGGGCGGCAAGCCCAGCCGCGGCTCCGCTCTCCCGCGGCTCCGCTCTCCTGGCTCCGCCGCAGTATGTTTTTAAAAAAAAAAAAAACCACACCCAAGCACCGCCCCCCCCGAAGGTGCTGTCCCAAGCACGTGCTTGGTAGGCTGGTGCCTGGAGCCGGCCCTGATTATACTGCAGTCTGCTTCAGTGAGCAGGGGCTAGATGATGACTCGCAGTAGCCACTGAGGCAAGGTGGGGATAGAGCAGGGGTGAGCAAACTTTTTGGCCCGAGGGCCACATCGGGATGCAAAACTGTATGGAGGGCCAGGTAGGGAAGGCTGTGCCTCCCCAAACAGCCTGGCCCCACCCCCTATTGGATCCCCACCCCCTGACTGCCCCCTCAGAACCGCCGACCCATCCAACCCCCGTCCCGTTCCTTGTCCCCTGACTGCCCCTTCAGAGACCTCTCCACCCCTAACCACCCCCCTGGGACCTCACCCCCATCTAAGCCCCCCTGCTCCTTGTCCCCTGACAGCCCCCTCCTGAGACCCCCCCAGCCTACAGGACTCCCATGCCTATCCAACCGCCCCCTGCTCCCTGTCCCTGACTGCCCCCCGGGACTCCCTGCCCCTTATCCAACCCCCCGGCCCTAGCCCCCTTACCACAGCCGCGTGGCCTGCCGGAGCTAGACATGAGGCCCCTCAGGAGCGCGCAGCCCTGCCCCCTTACCATGCCGCTCAGAGCGGCAGGAGCTCGCAGCCCCGCCACTGCAGCGCTGCCCAGGAGCAGCGGGCCAGAGTGCTGGCAGCGCGGCATGCTGAGGCTGCGGGGGCACGGGGACAGCGGGGAGAAGAGCGGGGGACCCTCCCCGGCCGGGAGCTCAGGGGTTGGGCAGGATGGGCCTGCGGGTCATAGTTCCCGCCCCTGGGATAGAGGGTTGGGCGTTCCCCTGGGAGGGGAGACCCAGATTGTGGGTTACTTCTGAGGGCAGAACCCAGAGGTAAAGAGGCACTGAGGTCTCGGAGGGACACAGGGCCAGTGGCAGGCGAGACACTGGCCAAGAGGAGGTGCTCCGTATGCTGGAGAGCTAATTCCCAAGATGACCAGCAGGAGGCGCCGCACCGGTCATCATGATTCGCTACAAGCACCTAACACAATGAGGTCCTAGTCCTGATGGTGCTTCTGGACACT
Source organism: Macrochelys suwanniensis (assembly GCA_033296515.1). Classification (NCBI taxonomy): domain Eukaryota; kingdom Metazoa; phylum Chordata; order Testudines; family Chelydridae; genus Macrochelys; species Macrochelys suwanniensis. The sequence continues at coordinate 114,676,574 of CM065778.1, read as the reverse complement.
GCCTCAGTTGATATAATAAGTAATGGCCCCCCACTCCAGGAAAGCATCCCTCTTCAGGACAGTACCAAAGGATGTGATTTATATCCTATTGAAGACAATGGGACTTAAGCATGTACTTACAGTTAAGCACAGTTTAAGTGCTCTCCTGAATTGAGGCCAATATTAATTTCCTCGCTGTACTGTCTTAACCTGCTTTTTGTGGATTTGTTGTTAACTAAAGAAGGATTTTTTCACATTTTTCTCAGAACATATTCAAACTTCTCTCTTTTTTTATAATTTATACCATGTAAATGTATTGCCCTACTACTTTTTTCATAGGAAAGGGGTTTATTTGATGCTTGCCCACTGAGACAGAACCACATTAATCAGATGGCTTATCATATCAAAGCACATTAAGTCAGTCCGTGCTTTTAAAATATGTAATAGAGAGTCTTACTCATCTGTTTTGCATGGTTGAGTTTTTATAAAATGATCTTACATTCTTAATGTTAAATACAGGAAAATTAGGTTCTTGATATTTTACCTCAGTTAAAATATTTATACAACTCCAGTATTTTCTTAAACAGAATAGGGCTGAGGGTCTGAGCCAGCGAATGCTTATGCAAGTGAGAATCTTCTTCAATGAGCCTACTTAGGTAAGTAAAGCTACTTGTGCACAAGTGTTTGCAGAATTGGGCTCTAAATCTTAACATTCTTAGAGGAGTCCTGGATCTGGCTTGCTGCCAAACATGCCTTCAATTCCTTTCCAGATAATGGCCCTTCTAGCTCTGTGTTCAGTCTCCTTGACAATATTGCCTCTGCAATTATTGTCAGTAGTCCCAGTTAATTTCACTTTAGAGGGACCTTAGTTGAGCATTTGTTACATTTAATCTTCACTGTATTGTCACTTCAAGGTTTTGGGGGGGAAAATTCTTAGGTTAGTAATTTCATACCTTCATGTTTACCTTGTGAGGAGACTAGGGCAGATCCAGCCAGAGCTGCTACTTTTGTTCTCGTCTGACATCACTCTTCGGCACCACATGAAAAGAGAAGTTGCATACAGTTTGTGATGTTATTACGAAATTCTTTCTATTCCTAAAGGTCCAACTTTGTCTTGCTTTCTTGTTTTTATTCTGCAGTAATAGGACGTCTTTACCTGCAGGTCTGGGTAATTTTATCTTCTTACTTTTAATTAGCCAGTTTGTGTCTCAACTTTAGTTTTTATTTAACTATATCACACACAAACTTAATCTGTTACATCACTCATGAGACTGTTAATATTAAATATTTTTCAAACAAATTCAGTCGTAATTATTCATGTTAGAATTCATTCTTCAAAGGATGCACTTGGTATAGCTATGATTCTCTTGTGACCTATTTTGCAGTGTTTTTATGTTTGGACTGTGTGCTGATTGACTGCCACGGAAATGTTCTCTTTGCTGCTCCAAAAGATGAAGGTAAAATAGTAATAAAAGCTATTTTTCTTCCTTGTTGTGAAAGAGAGGAAAGCAAATATGTTACCTCTTTGGTTTTGGTTTCTCTCTTTTTTTTAGGATGTTATGATACATTTTATCTGGCTCCTGAAATTGAAGAAGTGGATTTTGTTACTGAGAAGGTAATGTCATGATTTGAGGCATGTCTGTGAGTCTCTTACATCTGATAGTTATTCATTTTATTTAGAGGGGGGAAAGACTGCTGCATACTTCAGCCTCAAGCCTCACTGAACAGCAGAAGGCTAAATATTTTCAAGATTCAATGAGTACATCTATCATCCATCAAATGTTTGATGTTGCTCTCATGAATAAAATGGTTGCTTCTTATGAAGCGCTTCTCATTTTTCCCAAGTATTGAAGTGTGAACCCAAAAATCTATTTTCAAATGCGCTTCCATTAACTTTGATTGCTTTTAATCCGCTTACAATGGAAATAGCACTGGAGGCTACAGCATTCTAAATTATTCATTTGATGCAGAAACAAGCACTTCAAAGCTTGGGCTTCAGCCTAGAGTCTCTGTGTGAGTAATCTATCGGCAGAACTGTGCTGGTATAATTATACTGCTGTCGTTATACTCCACGTGTGGACATTTACTCCAGAATAAGTGTCCAGGTGGGGAGTTATATCAGTAAAATGACAGTAGTATAATTATACCAGCATAGTTCTGCTGATAAATTTCTCCATGTAAAAAAGTCCAAAGGAAATCTCAACCCAAAGGTGATGATAGTAATGAAGAGCACTATGAACGCTACTTATTATCTTCATAACAGTTGCAAACAAGTAAGTACTGTATTTTCTGTGAGATTGGTCATCATCTTGTGTGCTTCCACCACAATCACAGGTTCAGCCAATGTTGAGCACAAGATATGGCTTGGTCTGTAGCCCTGGCGAGATCTTTGATGGTGTGCAGTTCCTCTAGGAGCCAGCAGATGAATAGATGTTCCATGGTTAATTTTTCACTTCAGTCACATGTTTTCTGGGTTGTTGGAATAGCCCCACTTCCGCGTATTGACTTTTGACTGATCAATTCTTGTTCTGAGGCGATTTAAACATCTCCAAGTCGACCAATCCTTGTCCGCGCCTGTGGGAAGTCGTTTAGCAACATTGATGTGCATTTTGACATCCCTGATGAGTATTTTGAGCCCTGTGCACTACCTTTTCCAGTCATGTAGCTGTCAGTGATTTTGTTTTATAAGCAGTTCTGTTACAGCTAGGAAGTTTTTTCCGTGACTTCAGGTGGATAACTGCTGCAGAGTGGCCCTACAGCAGAAGTCCGGTATCTTCAACCTGTGACAATTGTACCATTTTGATTGTTACCACTCTCCTAATATCTGATGGAGTGATTCTGGCAAGCACATAGAGGCTGTTCATGTTTTTTGGTTTTAGACTCTTGTGATGTTGTGGCAGCTTGTGACACTGTACCTCGGGGGAACACCGTACACCCCCATGTTCATCCTTGTAAAATGATTGCGAGGTATCCAGTGCGAAGTCTGTCATGTCGGGTGTCTTCGGAAGGCTCATAATGCACTAAGCATTGTTGTTACAGTAATGTTATAGATTATAATTTCATGTATGTAGTTATGAGGCTGAAAATGTATCCTCATAGCTTAAAATAAGCCCAGGCAAAACCTCTCCAGGAGCACAGAGGCACTTCACACCTCATCAGGGCAGGTATGGGAGAAACCCAGCCCAGCCTCCCAGAAACAAAGGACGCTGGTCTAGGCAGCAACAAAAGAATCTGTCGGCTTCTCGAGTGAGTCACCCCCCTTCCTTAGGCCAGTTTGGGACTGTGATGAGGTAATGCTTACCTGACTCTGAAGAGGGTGGAGGGAAGCAAAGCCAAGAGGGAAGAAAGAATATGATAAAAGAGAGAGACATTTGCCATGCTCTCTCGCTTCCACCTACATCTACAGACACCACCACACCAAGTATCAGTTACACTATAGCCTTATTTGACACTCTCACTGTTAATCACTGATGATCACCCATGTTTTGTCATGTTTGAGGTTATGTGGGTTAGCAACCGTGAATTGTTTGCATGGCAGTTTGTAACCAGACATGATGGAAATGCCACCAATGTCTACAGTCAGGATTTCAATGTCATTGGTGAGATAGGTAAATAAGTAGCACTGTGGTATTCCTCTGTGAGGTAAGTAAGCACATGGGGATAGGTGTAAGAAACAGACATGCACACATAAGAAGTCAATGGCAAGAAACTCAAGTGTTCATAGGCCATTCCCAGTCCCATGCACTTATTAGATTATGACCTATTGTTTTAAAGTGCAGGTCTACTCTGAAAAGTGATTGTAAAAACAGCTCAGTGGATTTGTTTTATTGTTTTCAATAATAATTGTTATCTGAGCTCATGGTTTACAGATAAAATGTGTGTCTCTAACTGTAATACTGCACACTCTTACCTGGCTCTGAGAATCAAAATTACTTCCTTCCATATTATGCATCAACAGTAATAAAAGGTGATGCAGTTCAAATTATGCTTTCACTGACACCTGTGCAAACCCATTACCTTCAATTCTGATGTGCAAGATGGCATAGAATCTGCAGTTCATACTGTTTTGTGTCTACCATTCTAAGAGAAGTAAAATATATAATTTTATCATTAGTCAGCATATATGACTGATACCCAACAAATCTGTTCTGTGTGTATAAGAAAATGCTATGTTTACACTGGCACTTTTCAGAATAGACCTGCATTCTGAGGATGAAAAATATATGTCTTGCAATCTAAAGGAAAAACTGGTTTTCAATTCTACTTCAAGTCAATTTTGACTTGCTGTGGATTTGGCTGTGAGTAGAAAAGCTTTTTTTGTCTGTCAGTCACTGGTTCCTCTTAAATTGAGTAGCATTTGCCCAAGACACAGATTTCTTCATAGGCCTGAGAGCTGATGCTGTGGTTTGAACTGAACACGAAAATGGCAGTTTTAGCCTAAACTGGAAATTTTAAGCATCCCAAGGCCTGCAATTTTTTAATTGATTTTTAGATTGTTTGAAATTAACTATGTAATATGTATAAAAGTTTTAAAATTGGAGAGAGACCAGTGTGTCTAACAAACTCCAGATTGTGGTGTTATTGTCTCAGTATTCACACAGCTATTTCACTGATAGAAATGTAGGGCTCATTATCGTTTTCCACCTTGTTCGTTGATCACAAAATACCTCTCTTTAGGGACATGGAAAATGCAACTCCTGCAATCTCAAATGCAGAGAGGCTTTGTTTGAACTGGTGTGGGGGAAAAGGATAGTGACTCCTTTTATAGGTAGTCCCTTTTCTCAGGAGCTGGGGGCAGAGGGTACAGCCAGGGGTGAGGAGGCATCACCTGAGCAGGAGAGAGAACCAGTGAGTCCTGTGCATGCGTGGGAGGGAATATAAACTCTGTCCCTCCACCCTGAGCCCTCTTTCATGAGTGATATGGAGGATGTCTTATCAGCTTTGGTATGTGTATGTAATATAACAGATGCTTATTACCTTGATATCAGTGTATCTGTGTTCCTAGCCTTATTGTAAGGGTAGCTTCTTGACATGTTCCCTTGTGGATACTGATTTTCCCCCATTCAGTACATTTCCTTATTTCAGCAGCTAGCTTAAAAAAAATATCTAAAAGGACAATGCTTTCTTCATCCATGAATCCTAGGCATAACTCTGTGTTTTTTAAATAATCTATACTACTTTTGTAACTTGCTTCTTTTTTTAGACCATTTCCAGTATTTCCAAGAACTTCTGCTCTAAAGAGAAGGCTTGTTATTTTCCTTTAGATCCAGTATCCCTGTATCTTAAGGATGTTGATTTTCTCAGTGCTTATAGTTAAGTCATCCTGGAAGCAGATAAACTCTTTATTAGAACAGTTCAGGACAAAATGGAAACATTTTCCCACTTCCCTGAGATGCCAGGAAATGTTGACTCTAACTGCAAAACTTAGGTCTTGCCCAGGTAGACCTGACCTAGCTTGTACATGTTGTGTCTTTAACAGTTGTGACTACAGTTTGAGAATGTGGGCAATCTAATGCCAGTCAAAGTAATTGTGCTAGTTAGTGTCCAGTAAAAAAACCTTTGAAAGTCTGTCGTGGGTTGAATGGTCATTTTAGTAAATACATGAACTCTTAGGGTGAAATCCTGGTCCTGTTGAAATCCATGGCAAAACATTAACGACTAGGTTAAGGTATAAAATTCTGCTCCTTTAGTATTGTCAGAGTTCTAACACTAGCAAGGTAGGTATATTCTGCTAAGTGAGCAGAATTTGGCTCTCTGTTTTAAAATATTAACATACTTTAACCAAAAATGGAAATCATTTTAGGTCTTTTTAAGGTTCCTCACTGTGGCAACTTCAAGTGGTCTAACTGCAGTTAGCACAATTCCTAGAACAAATTTTCAGTACTTAGATTTAATTAGAAAAACTATCATCTCTGTAAAGGTAGGATTCATAATGGAAGGCTGTAATAGTTTCTGACAATCAACTTGCTGAATTATAGCAACCTGTTCTTAAGTAAGTTGCTACTGGCAATGTTTTGGGGCAGGATCCCAAAGCCTGCAATTAATTTAGAATTATTTTTATATGAAAGACCTGCTACAAAATAGTGAGAACATAATGGTTTTCCCCCCTGAATCCTCTTGCATATATTAAGAGGAAAGTAAGGCACCTAATGAGTGTTGACCCTGGCTTGGAAAACCAGCTGCTATTCTTATGCATAACAGCTACTTCCTGCGATATGCTGGGATGTACAACAGCATATTTGAGGGCAGGATGGATGCAGTCCGTTCTTTGGAAGTTTGTGTTTCTTTACGGCTGCCCTTGCCCCTACATTATATATTTGCTTTTTCAACAGGTCTGTATTTACTGTGTTGCTGCAATTTTGTGGACAGCAGCAAAATACAATTATCCACCTGATCACAAACTAGTGTTGCCAAGGAAACTAAAGACTCTTCTTCTGGATATGGCAAAAAGAAACTCTGAAGAAAGGCCTTCTTTAGCTGATGCAATTAAGGTGACTTGATGAAGCAGTTTTATAATATTAGGTGTTCAGTCATAGCTAGAAACCTATTTAATAATGAATTTGAATATCAAAATATTAATTTTTGGTTATGGTCTGATAGCTCATTAAATGGTAACCAATCACTTTTCTGGTTTTGTGCTTTAATGGTGCCCTTTACAGTTAATGGGTGTGTTTTAATCAATATTGAAGTTGTCAATCAGAGAGTTGGAACAAGTTAATAAGACTTCCTAAATTGGATTTTTTTTTTAAATTGAATACTTTATCTTGACAGTGCTCCTCTATTATGTATCTTAATTGAGTGGAAATTTGTCTTAATTCAAAATGTTTAATATTTTTAGATATGCAGTAGTTATCTACTTGAACAAAGTATAAACAGCAAAAAGATTCTGGCATTTTTGAGTAAATCTGCCTTCAAGGTAAGAGTGATTTTTTTTTTAATATATTACATTTTTCCAATTATCTCCGTACAACGTGTTCCAGTAAGATTTTTTTGTGCTGGCTGTGTAATTCTTTTGTTCTTTCAATTATGTAAATTCTTGTAAATGATTAGGTGGTTACTCCTGTGGGGACATCATTACTATAAAAGTATTTGGGTATTGCTGAGAGTGAATATTTTTCATTCTATGTAGGAATATAAAATAGATATGAAAATAGTATTCTGTTTTTAGAAAGCTTTGCTGATTTCTAATGCCTGCTTGTAGCTATATATTCTAGCAGCTACATTTAAGTTCACTGTATGTGAATAATTGACTTCCAGATTCTCTAAGTCTTCAAAGCAATGTTGTTAAAATCAGTTCTAAATAGAGCACAGCTTGCCAAGAAGTTTGGTATTCTAATTTAAGGCTAGGACATTGGAGGAGTCTAATGTAGAATCCCTAAAACCCAGTTTAGGAGAGAGCAATTTTTTATGCTTTTGTTGTAGCTGTTGCAATGGAGCAATGAATTTGTATGAAAAACAAAAATTTTGAGCCAGTGAAATACAGCAGTGTGTCAAACTTCAGCAAGAATTATATAAAGCTAAGAATTCAAGGAAAAGAGAGAATGGAGAATCAAATTGTAGGGAACCACGGAAGATTGTGTTACGGCATAGCGTGAGAAAGCGAAAACACCCTCGCTTTCTCAGCGGCCGGTTACTGTAGGTCACGGCCTGCCAGCTGCAGTTTGTTTTGAAGTAGTTAGAGCTGCTTTGTATGGCCTTGAGCCAGGGGGCGGACACGGCCTGTGGAAAGCCCCTGATTACTTATGTATGAGATGCTTTTATATAGTTGTATGAGCCCGGCTCCGCCTTTGGACTCCGCACCAGGCCGAGCTTCGGTGAGCTGGGTTCCCCGCCTCCGTGACAGCAACGCCAGGAGTCCCCGTTGCGGATGTGTCACTTTGCCTTCAATAAAGCCAATAACTCACAGTGTGTGTGGGCCTCGTTCTTGCAGAGCACCCTGGGTAGGCCCGCAGCCTCCCAAGAACCTAACACAAATATAAAGTTTCTCTTCTCTTTTTGGGTGCCTCTCTGCAGAATTAAATTCTCTCCTCTTCCTGTGCATACCAGTACAAGAAACATTTGATTTGAGTACTAAAAGTATTGGAATCAGAAAGCATTTTTAGATGCTTTAAAACTAGTCTAGGATCTCCATGTCATACGTGTTGTAATCGTGCTCACTCTCTAATATGGTAACCCCCTGTTAAATAGAGAAATCTGGTTACTATATTCTTGTAAATAGCTCTGTGAATGAAAACTCACTATTGTAATGATTGTTTTGTTTCAGATATTTACATGGCAAGGATTTGTAAACTTCTTAGTACTTCCTAAAACCACAAAACAAACACACACAACTCCCTGCAAAATATCTAGTTAGGACCTCAAAATATGGTGATCTACATCAGTCTTCATCTTCAGAATTGTATCTTAGTGAAATAGTTGTAGTTCTGTGTTTGATTATACAGCTTTAGATTAATTTAACTTACAGCTCTATTTTTGCTTTCTATTTAACTCAAATATTCTGAAGTGCCCTCTTAAATATAGATTTTTAACATAAAAAGATAATGAAATATAATCATTAAAATATTGCTCAAATGAATGTTGTAACAAAAAAGCTTATGCCTAAAATATTAAATTATATGTTTGCTATTTGCATACAAATATACCAGTTAACAGATTGCAATTTTCAGTTATTCCATCGCTATTATCAAGAGTGTTAGCATTTTGTACCTAATAATCTTTCTCTGCAAGACTTGACATAGCTCTAAAGCTGCTTATCACTGCAAAGAATTGTAATGTAACAAAATTATTTAACCATTGCTAAAGGCCCTACCCACTTTAAGATATCTGCAGCCTTCCAAGTCATGCAGGATATGGAAGACTGTAAACCTACACCTCTATTCCCCTTCTGTGATCCAACAAGGGCACTCACACTTAGCCTTCCAGCTCCCCAGCTATGGCTTCTTGGGCAGAGACATGCATCTTTCTCCCTTCTGACCAGGGTATTTCCATGCTGCACAGTTCCCTGCCTACACTGCAAAATCCCCAGTAATGCCAACTGCCTCAGCAGGCTTGCTCTGTTTTTCTCCTCGGAGGCTATAAACCGCTTAATAACCCACATTACAGTTCCATGCAGTTCTTTCCAAGCAAGTACATTTATTCTTAGGGTACAGTCATTACAGAGAAAAATATTAAAACCAATAAAAGAACCTACACGAATGCTAATAAGTTTACCCGAGATCACCCCCACTATCACCACAAGGGTTCTGGTCAGTGTCAGTCGTTCCAACCCTTCGCTAAGGACTGGGGTCTCCCCTGTGAAGGAAGATCCTGTCTGTTTTCTGGATAAGAATGAAGGCCCTGAATCAGATTAGACTCAGATTATTTATCCAAGAGTCCTTTCTTTGTCTTCTGGCCTCTAGAGAATCCAGTTTGAACCAGTATATGCAAGCCTATCCAGGTGATGGTGCCTCTCTGGGAGGTAGTACAACCTGAGTGAATTTGCCTAATCACTCCTCTCTGTTTTTAGTTCCTGGAGGGCTGTGGTCTCCCTACCCCATGGAATTACATACAGTTCCTGGCCTACAGTGATACATTTAGTACAGTACACATTAACTAGGATATTATAGCAAATTGCCATATCTGTCATACCGGACCATGTCATAGCCCTGGCCACCAGACAATTTTCTAAGACAAAGCAGGATCTGTCCCATTCTTTCTGGCCAGCACTGAGCATGTATGTGCCCGATACGCTTATCTTGTGTGCAGATTACAAGAAAAATCATTTTAAATCTAAGCCCCATGTAGAATACTCCAGTAACCTACTCTTTCTAGCAGTGGTGTCTTAGGCAATGCTTGGCTTCTATGGCCCAGAAAAGAAAAGATTTATAATGTCCTAAAATTCCTAAATCCTAATAGCCTGCCTCCACAGTCTACTGCAGTCATTGCCCAGAAACTCAAAGGGCTATTGACTTTTCAGACTTTCTTTCTTTGTCACTTATACTCATCCTTTCAGGGAACAGAAAATTACCAACATGACTGTCACAGGGCATGAGTGTGGAATATTGACAATAAATAGAGTTTTCAAACATTCCTTAGTCTTGAATTTGTTTAGATAAAGTGCTCAGTTTGTAGGAGCTTGGTACAAATAATGTTACCAATCACAGGAGTTCTGCAGCCCCTCCACTTTTACTCCTCAACCCCCACACAGTTAGGTCCTCCTTTGGAGATTACAGGTATGCAAAGCAATGAAACACTATATTAAAGATAATTTTAGCAATAACTTGCTGAGGACTGTTGGAGTAAAGTACTTGCATTATTTGTTCAAACTATGGAACTCACCTTTTACTCTTAGGCTTTCAATGAAGAAATAAACTCTTCTCAAGATAATGTTCCTTTTGAGTTTAAAAATAAAAGAAACAAAATGGATGCTTCAGAGTCTAGTCTAGGTAAGTAATCCAGTTGTTACATGGTTATTCCTTTGTTCCAGTGTCAGAATTTACATTATTGCATGAGACTTGCCAAATAAAGTGCAAGAACTGTGGGAAAAATATCTTCCTTTATTTAAACAGATTATTTACTTTGGTTTTGTATTTTACAGGTATTGCTTGTCTTTGACCTAATCCTATTTGTCTTTCCAGGGTTTGTGCCTATTACTAGTGAAAGTAAGCTTATAGCAGTTAAAGGACCAGTGCCTTGTCAGACTTCTTTAAACAGTGAGACATGTACATTGCCTGTTGCATTCACCTCTTCTGCAACTCACTTTAAGCCTATTATACTGCAGCAAAACACAGAGCTAACAAAGTATGTATGTTCTAATACAGCGTAAGTTAATATTGAAACTTCACACTTAAATCTAACATAGGTGTCCTTACAAAATGCTTTGCTTTTTTCAGAGGGGTACACGCATCCGCTCCTGAGCAACTTGATAGATATGTACAAAAAGAAATGAATATGGATAGTAACAACAAATCAGTATTTGTAGATGATATTGAAAACCATGCTGCTGAAGAAGTTGTTGCTGCACCTGAGATACCCAAGCGTGATTTAGACATACAAAACCATTCATCCCAAATACCTTCAAATGAGCAAAATTCAAGCAATATGGTTACATCCACAACTGAATTGCCATCGCCATCTGATTCCTTATGCAATTTACAAGAAAATAACACTTTATCTGCAATTTCTTCAAGCTCCTCAGTTTGTTCTATACCACAGAGGCCGCCTCTCATAAATAACTCCCTTCTCAAACAGGACCCAGAGACAAGAGTATTAACACTTGTACCAATACAGCTAGCTGTATCAGAGCAAATACCAAATAAGCCTCTTGAGTCAAAAATTGCTTATGATTGCTATAATCATTTGCCTGTACTCCTTTCAAGTACAATAGCAAATTATAACATTGATATAAATCTGCAAAATAATTCCTTCCTTTGCCAACTACAGAATTATGAGCCCACTAAGGTACAGACCAAACATGATAAAATGAAAGCCAAAATCTTTAATTTATCGTTGCCTTCAACTAATCAAATTATTCAAACCAGCTATCTAGAAAACAAAGAATGTAATATTGAAGTAGGCAGAAGTTCACCTTTACTAGAACCCACATCACATTCATCAGTGAATCAAAATGCATCTTCTCCCTTCAGTGTAGAAATTTTATCCCAGCAGAGTGGGACAAATGACATTTTATTACAGAAAGCAGTGCATCTTATACAAGAAGAGTTTGCATTTGATGGCTATCTAGAGAATGGAGTTGAAGTTCTTGCTATGGGTATGTATACATTTATCTTTATATATAAATATATTCTTACATAGAAAAAACAATCCTAAATAATCATATTTTATTTTTTTAACAAGGTAACTATATTTTCACCTTAAAGGATCTTAAGTTTGACACTTTCTGTGATGCAGTCTCTGAGAAGTTTTGTGACCTTTATTGGGATGAAAAATTACTGGAGAATCTTTATAAGGTAGTAAGTGGGAAAACGACTCCACAAATAGGGTAAGTGTATACTTCCATTCCTTGTGCTTGAGGTCACATTTAATGCTTTTTCTGGGTCCAAAGTGCACCAGCTTGCCTCATAGTCTATACCTAAAAATGGGAAAGACTATATCCTCTCTCCACTTGTACTTTTACTTGCTTCTTGCCCTTTGCACTATGTAATCTCCCATTTTATGACACTTCATGGCTCTCCCCACATCAGACACATCAACCATCTGTCTGAACAGGGGGAGCTCCTGACTTCCGTTCCAGCTATACATTTGTATGACTCTGTAAATACTCGGATGTAGAGTGGGTAGACTTAAGCTTGAAGTTAAGCACGTGCTTAAGGGTGTTGCTGAAATGTTTCTAACTTAAGCTGTCCTTCATCTCTGCTCTTACATAGCTGCAGAATTTCTGTATAATGCATTGTCCCTAAATACTTTTCCCTGTTTGTGTAAATTGACTTGAATGGCCTGTGGAGTACTCAGTGCTTCTGTTTGAAAGATGCTGTACATCAATTCAATTGTATTGTTCCTACAATGCAACTTGCGCATTTTAGCTCAAACTTTCATTAAGTACAGGGGGAAAAATTGCCTGGCTTCTCCTTCCTGTTTTAGGCACAAGAAATCAATGCAATGTGGTTTAGGTTCCTCTGCACAACCTTCTGTAGTTTACAGGAGATTGTAAACTGAGAAAACATAATATTGATATATACCCTTGTGTAGTATTTCATCTCTGATATTATCTGTCTTATAAACAATTAAACCATTCGTGTTTGTTGCAGCTTGTAGAAGAGACATGTTTGTAAAAAGTCTTTATTGAGGATCACTGCAGGCAGCGTTTAATGCATTCACATTAATAATGTTTTTTTTGCCTCGTGGTAGGGTTTGGGGGTTTTTGTGTTCCATGCCTTTGGACTAGACATTTGATCAGGAAGTTTACATACCTTTATAGCTGGACTCTAGAACCTTGCATTCTTGAAAGACCTTAGTTCTGAAAGGCCTTGGCTCAGAGAGAGATAGGATTTGAAGGCATCCAGAGTTGCTGGTCTGATTGTCTGCTTGGGCTAGGATTTTCAAAGGCACCAAAGGTAGCTATGCACCCAAAAACCATTGAAAATCAGTAGGAATTGCATTCCAAATTCCCATGGTGTCTTTGAAAATCCCAGCCTTGAATGTTGTGGAGGCAGCATACTCATCCATTGTGGGTGGATTCTTGAGGTATCTGAATCAGTCATCCTCAGCATGATGTGTTGATGTGATGTGTAAGGCCTTTGAAAGAGGAAGGAAAACAAAACAAGCATCATCCCCTTCACCCAGTAGAAAAAGATAAGCTCAAATTTTGGACCCTAGTGAAGAACTGCCTACAGCCTCTTCCTAAGATACTGCATTTCCAATAAAAGACCTTCAGCTGCAGAGCATGGCAATTCCAAATTAATGTTTTAGTCACTCCTGTCAGTGATGTTACCTTTTCCAGTACATTTTAGCAGATTTCATAATTGAAATTTATGGTAAGATCCTCCCTTGTGGATAGGGTGATGACATGTCCTAGCTTACTGGAATTTTTCCTATTTCATATAACCATTCTGATATCCTAGTTTTCAATATATTCCTCAGATGATCTCATTTCTGTGCCTCCTATACCTGCTAGGCAGCTGGTCCAACCATTCATTGGCTATGCCTTAGCAGTTCAACAGGAAGCAAAACTGAAATTCTCTCCTAACTGAATTGCTAAAAGGCATGCAGATGATCCCACCAATGTATTAAGTTGCTGTAGAAGACAGACTGGAGCGGGGAAGAGAGTGGGGAGGCAGATGAATAGAGGAAGGCAGAAGAGCAGATAAAAGTGGACCTGCCAAGCCTGTCTTTCAAACCTTGTTGGTGAGACAAAGAGGTGCAGTTTGGAAAAGGAGAGGGAGTAGTAGTGGTACAGTGAGAAAAAGAAATAGTAAGCAAAAGAATAGAATCCTAAGAGGGGATAGAGAATACGCATAGAAGGAAGAAGAAAATATGGTAAGAACTGAAGGTGTGTGTGTTGGAGGTTAAAATTAATAAAAACAGCCACACCTTCAGGGTATAAGGTAGAAAATACTCTGGAGGATGGGAGGCAGAATGTGTGGTTTGGTTTGGTCTGTTTTAACAAAACCATGTTTAGTTCATCTCAGAATCATAGTTATCCTAAATCGGAATGGCTTGGAGTCAGACTGCTGCCCAAAGGATGACACTATGATGGTGATTGAATCCTGAGTGGAGGACTTCATTGAGACAGTTTGCTATTTATTGTAGTACTTTGTTTAAACACAATCTGATGTTCTTGGGATTCTGTTAACCATTGTGCAGCACAATTGGTACTAAGATAATCACTGCACCTTACCCAGTGTATTTTAATGTCCGTAAAGCCTTTTAAGGTCTTCTTTATAAAATAAAACCTAAAAAATACATAGATATATATCATGCAGCAGATACATGTGACAAAGTTCTAGCACACACAGTGGTTTGATCTGTAAGATCTCATTTTTATATTTAAACTTTTCCTTAAATATCAATATTTAAGAATATGAAATGTTAATTGTTCCCTGTCCCATTTTATTTTCAGTGTAACTGAAACAGATGGTTCAAAACATGGCAGCATGTTCCACAGTTTAAAGACATCTGACAGTTTTTTGGTCAGCAGCAAACAGACAGAGGGTGAGAGAAGAACTTGTGCTGTTGCATGTTCGTGTAAGTTGGGACCCCACCAAGGACTACAGCCTGTAGGGATTGGTGTTTATAAAGTGCCTGCAGGACAACACTTGCCTCTGAACTTGTGACAAAGCAAACTACAAAGTATTTGAAAACGTGTTACTATATGGTGACACCCTGCAGGGCCCTTGTCTACAATATCTAGCTTACATCACACCAAATATCATTTAGCGGGTTACCAAATTTAATTTCATTACTTATTGAAGCATGTTATGAATGTTGGAAAAACTCTCAAAGTTCAAATTACTATATGTGCTTATATGCTTGTTCTTTTAATAGGTGTTCTAGTGCTGTGCTTTGAGGGGGGAGGAAATCTGTTACTATGAGTTAGAACAGTTTCACTGAACCAGTTCAACTCAGTGTGTCAAGTTTAGTTCCAAGGAGAGCTGAGAGCCTTAGTAAATGCTTGTAATTCCTTATGGGCTACTGCAGCAATTGAGGGTTAACCGAGAGGTGAACTAACGCTGATTCTTTTCTCAAGTCTCTGATCCTGTTATTGTCTTGTCTGCTCAGCATGGCTTATCAGAATTTAAACGTGTTGTACTGAATAGTAAAATAAGTGGCCTAGCAAGGAACCTTTCAGTTTAAAAACACAAAACAAAAAACCAACCTTTTTACAAGGCAATCTAGGTTTTTTGTGCATAATTTATAACCAGTGCTACCTAATATATCAGACTTAAAATGACCATTTTTTACACTTTTGGTAAAAGGCCACATTCATGAAAATACCAGTTAGAAAGCAAATGTGTAAATTAGGGAGGAATTACAGATGTTGATGATTACATACACTGTGTGTGTGTATCACGTGCCTTCTTTTCTGGGCTGGCCCACAGAGGGTCCTTGGGCTGTGGAGCACCATTTAAAGTATGTGTGGGAGCATACTTCCCTTTCTCAGGTGTCCCCATCAGCAGCCTGACCCCAGTGCCCAATCCCATGAGTCCCTATACTCAGTGGCTCCAGATTTGAGTTAGTGGCATTGTGACTTGGCACCCAGGACCACAGTGGCAGGTCTGAGTGGCACTGCAACACCCCTCTGCCCCATCATGACAGAGGGGCAGATGTGCTAGATTTGAGTCAGTGGTGTTGCGACCAGGTGTATGGGGTTGCAGCACCACTCAGGATTGGCCCAGCCAAAATATGATCAAGCTGTGGCCTGCATGCACCAGAGCCTATGGGCCTATTACTATTGTCAGCTAAGGGAGGTGTCCTCAACTCAGGTGGTTATGGAACTGTTTTCTGGAGTCCAACATCCATTTCTGCAAGTCAGGTGACTGTCTTCAGCACATGGATTCACTGAATTGACTTTTTGAGAGAAAGTTGGCCTGCTTCAGAAGCCACAGCCTCACTCCCACAAACTCCATTCTTCGTGGTCTCAACTTGGGAAACCTCCCAGACTTCAGTACTCCTAAATGTCTGTTCTTCCAAACATGGTGTACAACTGCACACTGTGATTGCAAAGCACCCACAAACTAATCCATTTCCAAACTGTAGTGATTTTCCTGCGTGGCCAAAGGTTGGCTGGGTATGATTTAACAGAATGTTTTAAACTTTGCTTTCAGTCGTCTTTAATGACAAAGATTCAATTATAAGTTCATACTTGCATGGTGTCATAAACACATTAACCCTTCATACTGGCTCAGAATGAATATGTATGCAGGGCCAGGTTTTCATACAGTGCCATTTGGCTCTAAAGCTGGCATATCTGGGCCCTGGAGGATTATTCCAGCATATGTAGGCCCAGGAGACCCTCTGGTGGGCATAGTGCTGACATAAAGGCTCTTATCCCACGTCTCTTCTATGCTGCCCTGTAATAGGGAAGCGACAAAGGGTCCTGTGGCACCTTATAGACTAACAGAGGTATTGAAGCATAAGCTTTCGTGGGTCAACACCCACTTCTTTGGATGCAAGCAGTGGAAATGTCCAGGGGCAGATATAAATGTGCAGGGAAGATTCAGGCTAGAGATAACGAGGTAAGCTTAATCAGGGAGGGTGAGGCCCTCTTCTAGCAGTTGAGGTGTGAACACCAAGGGAGGAGAAACTGCTTTTGTAGTTGGCTAGCCATTCATAGTCTTTGTTTAGTCCTGAGCTGATGGTGTCAAATTTGCAAATGAACTGAAGCTCTACAGTTTCTCTTTGGAGTCTGGTCCTGAAGTTTTTTTGCTGCAGGATGGCTACCTTTAAATCTGCAATTGTGTGTCCAGGGAGGTTGAAGTATTCTCCTACAGGCTTTTGTATATTGCCATTCCTTATATCTGATTTGTGTCCATTTATCCTTTTGCGTAAGGACTGTCCAGTTTGACCGATGTACATAGCAGAGGGGCATTGCTGGCATATTATGGCATATATTACATTGGTGGATGTGCAGGTGAATGAACCAGTGATGGTGTGGCTGATCTGGTTAGGTCCTGTGATGGTGTTCCTGGTGTAGATATATGGGCAAAGTTGGCATCGAGGTTTGTTGCATGGCTTGGTTCCTGAGTTAGAGTTATTATGGGTGCGGTGTGTAGTTGCTGGTGAGAATATGCTTCAGGTTGGCGGGTTGTCTGTTGGCGAGGACTGGCCTGCCTCCCAAGGCCTGTGAAAGTGAGGGGTCGTTGTTCAGGATGGGTTGTAGATCACTGATGATCCGTTGGAGAGGTTTTAGCTGAGGACTGTAAGTGATGGCCAGAGGAGTTCTGTTGGTTTCTTTCTTCGGTTTGTCTTGCAAACCATCGGTCAGTGGTAGCGGTCAGTGGGTTTTCGGTATAGGGTGGTGTTAATGTGACCATCGCTTATTTGCACCGTGGTGTCTAGGAAGTGGACTTCCTAGACACCACGGTGCAAATAAGCGATGGTCACATTAACACCACCCTATACCGAAAACCCACTGACCACTATGCCTACCTACATGCCTCCAGCTTCCATCCCGGACACACCACACGATCCATTGTCTACAGCCAAGCACTGAGGTACAACCGTATTTGCTCCAACCCCTCTGACAGAGACCAACACCTACAAGATCTTCACCAAGCATTCTCAAAACTATGCTACCCACATGAGGAAATAAGAAAACAGATCAACAGGGTCAGACGTGTACCCAGAAGCCTCCTGCTGCAAGACAAACCAAAGAAAGAAACCAACAGAACTCCTCTGGCCATCACTTACAGTGTTGACCCACGAAAGCTTATGCTTCAATACCTCTGTTAGTCTATAAGGTGCCACAGGACCCTTTGTCGCTTCTACAGATCCAGACTAACACGGCTACCCCTCTGATACTTGTAATAGGGAAGAGGAGCATGACCAATCATTGACTGTCATTTCAGTCTCTTGGGGCTATTAACGGCTGTTGTAAGATGGAAAAGGTCCAACACAGGATTGGTCCTGTGTCCAACATCAGTAAGACCTGCTAAGTGCCAAAGTAAGTTTGGTGCCCCAAAGTCCACTTTGTCAACTTGCTCTGTATGTAATTTGGCACTAGCTGAGGACCTGGCCTGCTATGTATGGCCTCTGTGTCTTTTGTAAAGAGCTTTGAGACTTATAGATTAAAAAGCATTATATAAAAGCTAAGCATTTATTTACTAGTGGGTGCATATGTTTATGACCCACATTTACTTTTGTGTGCAGCCTCTATCCCAACCTATATATTTTAGAACTGCTGTACATGTTCAGCATGCATCTTTATTGCATTTTACAGAAACTCTTGAAGTGAGGTTTAATAATTCCACACTTTGACAATATTTTTGACTTTCGGCATTTAAAAGTGTAGGTACATAATGTTAGTCTTATGCCCTTTAAATTTATGGGTCACCTGTTTTTGTCACTCTATTTGCCATCAAAGTGCTAGTACCTTTGGATTACTAAGAAATCTGGTGGTTGTTGTCATGACAACTGACAGTGCCACAGTTACAGGGCATAGGTGGCTTGACAACTGCTTTTCATGTGCCTGGCATTTAAATCTAAATCTAAAAAAATAAACAGAAATTTAGATATGCTCCGATGTTGTATGACTGTTTCTTTGTTCTCTTTAAAAGGGAAAGAGAGACAGGTGGCCTCTGACACCAAGGCAATGCACACTACGGATAGATCATTGGCTGAAATGGACTTGGATGAGCTTCCACTAGATAATTTTGAAAAAGAATTGAGGCTGCAGAAGGTTATATTAAGAACAGAAAAGGGTGAAAGTTGTTTACAAAGTAATGATTGTCTCAGTCCTGACTTCATAGACGAGAATAGAGAACAAGAAGAGGAGACTTCTGAAAATAATTACCCCGTTTCCTCCAGCCCATCTGACTTTCAAAGTTGTAGTCCTGGTTGGAGCCGTGCATTCTACGGGGGTGAATGCTTTAGTTCAGAAGTTCACAATTATGTGAAAAAACTCGGAAAGCAGGAAGCAGATGAGTCACAAAATATAGATTCGAAAAGAGTGGTAAGTACTTTGATTTATGAAAATTCAAGATGTATTGTAATGCTTATTGATAAAGGTAGGATATTTAACAATAAAAACCAGGAGGTGATGGTCCTCTTTTTCCTCAAAATGTTAAATTAGCATACAATCCTTTATCCAAGTAAGCTTGATACATACAACACAAGATTAAAGCATTTTACAACATAAGATTAAATTAAATTGATAATCAGATATGGTAGTTCATTACTTTTCCAGATAAATGGTATATTTCAGTTTCAAAATAAAATTTTGTATAAACTGACAAATGTAGCTTGATATAACTATATGCCAAGTAAAAGAAAGGTAGACAAATCACATTATTCTTCTCTCTTCCTCACCATTAACATGAGTGGTCTCTTTGTTCCAACTTTTACAAATTTCTTAAGGAAAAGCTGAATAATTTTGTATTGATGAAATCTGATTGGTTAATATATTTAAAATACACTTATTTGAACCTATGATATGCTGATTTTTAATGACTAGCATATTTATAAATTTGCATATAACAAGCTTCAGCATATAATCAACACATCCTGCCCAAAGCAGTGGTAGGGGTAGGACATGGAGTGGTAGAAACCTTTGGCAATAGTGGCTGGAGGGGAATAGCTTGATGTCTGTCTGGGAGTAGCTTGATGAGTGGCTGAGGGGAAAAGCTGGGTGGGTGCTGAGGTGCCTGGAGTTGCTGGGGGGTAGTTACCTGTGCCTGGGATTAGCTGCTTGGGTGTGGGCAGGTGAGGTGGTTGTTGCTGGGGGTTAGGTGGCTGGTGGGACGACTGGGGAGTAGGTGGTTGCTGCCAAGCAAGTACAAGCAACGCTCCTTTATACTTTGTCATTTCGTACCCATTTACATCACTTGTTTGTCACTGTTGGTGGTTTGGGTTTGTTTGTTTTTTGTGGGGGGCGGGGGTGGTCTTGAGACTTTGTAGGTAATTTCACCTGCTTACAGCAGGTCTGAATTGGGCCTAAGTGTCTTGAGTCATTAATGTCCACTCATTGGTAGACCCTGGATCTCCGTTTGGTTATACAAGAATCTACTGTTCTCTTTGAGACAAGGAAAAAGAAATTGTAAAGATTTATAGGTTTCAGGTATAAGTGTAGTATAGTGTGGCTCTCTACCCTTGCCATATAGGTTATCAACATAATGAAATTGCATTGGCCCATTTAAGTTTTTGCCTTTTGTTGATTCTTATCTTGTAATCCAAAATGCTGCATTATTATACAAAATAGCTTGGTCATTTAAAGGGAGTTGTACTGGGGAGGAGGGACGTAAATTAGATGCCACACTGAAAGCTCTGACCCTGAGAGCAGGGATGCCTTTAATATGGAATGGTTTACATGGTCTTTGTGTTAACACAGGCTTCCCTGGATGTCTTGCACCTTAGTTTTAGGAGTAGCATCCCTGATACCTAGGGTTCAGGGCTTGTCTTCACTGTAAAGTTAACTCAAGTTTTAACTTGAGTTTTTGGCCTTAACCCAAGTTCCTTCCGTACCAAAAGATCATAATTCAGCTGTCATGGTGCTTTTAACTCAAGTTGGCTGGTCCCTACGAGGTATAGGCTAAAGCTCGAGTCAGCGTACGTAACTCATCAGCGGCTGACACAACCGTAAGAACATAAGAATGGCCATACTGGGTCAGACCAAAGGTCCATCCAGCCCAGTATCCTGACAGTGGCCAATGCCAGGTGCCCCAGAGGGAGTGAACCTAACAGGTAATGATCAAGTGATCTCTCTCCTGCCATCCATCACCACCCTCTGACAAACAGAGGCTAGGGACACCATTCCTTACCCATCCTGGCTAGTAGCTAATACCATTCTGTAGTGTGGATGCAAGCTAGCTCTGCTTGAATCCTGCTGCTCCTTCATTGCTTTCCCACAATGCCTTCATGTGCCCAGAAAGGACCAGACTAGTTCTCCCACACACAATTCCTGGGAAAGAATTGACAGAGAAACTTTGCTTATTGCAGCACAAAACCATGGGATATGCCCCCAGAAGTCTTAATGACAGGAGTGATTGAGGTACCATTGTTGATAGAGCAGCTTGAGTGTTATTTTGCTGTGTGACCACTCTCGCTTGAGAGGAGTAATATTGAATATAGACAATTCTAGTAAACTCATCAGTGAAGACATACTCTGTGGTCTGAAAATGGGTCTACCTGTCTAGAAAGTGCTATTAATCATGCTATCTGATTTATCTTTGTTCCTGTCCACCGTGAACAATCTATTAGATTTGTCAATATATTTCTAAATAAATATAATGAAGTGCAACGAAGTAATCAGAAATAACAGATATAGACCCTTTTGCGTCCAAGTAATTAGTTTAAATACCACTTGGTCCACTCTCATTGATGGTTTGGTGTATGTAAAACAAATAATAATCTCATTCCAGTTCATTGCAATTGACACCTATGTTTTCAGTCTTGGCAGGGAGTTTAAAGATTGGATGAGTATGAAGGTTCAATTGTCCTTCTTTCCCCTCATGTCAAGGTACAGGTACGTTGGTGAAGCAGCATGAGAAACTTGACCTACGATTGTTGTGTGTTGAAAAAGAAAACAAACTTCTTCAGGGCTGTCAATCTAGCAATTTGGGCATATAATTCTGTTTGGGCATAGAATTATATGTGGTCAGTTAAATACTGCTTGGGCATATCAGGTACAAAAAGAAGAAGAAAAGGATTACATAATATCCATTGCTCAAAGGACTACTTCCTGACTGCAAACTTGTAAGGCGTTTTCTTGAGTATCTCCAGTGATTTTTTAATTCCCCCCACCCCTACCCTACCCTACATCTGCTTTTTTTTTTCCTGAGATTTTGTCGATTATTAAGTGATTTATATATATATAATATATATATATATATATATATATATATATATAAAAAATAAAAACTTGCTGGAGTACAATATAAATGAAGCAAGGTTTAAAGTAATTTTGAGTGTGTCCGTTTTGATTTTACTTGGAAAATTAGTGCATATTAATGTATGTTGCTGCCGTTTGCACTACCTACATAACTGGTAGACTTACCCAGACACCTTCTAACTTGCATTTTCCTTATAATGTATGTGGCAACATTTATCATGAGTTAGAAAAGAATATGGGAGGAAGAAGTTAGTTTTGTGAGATATCCTTACAGAGAGTGATACTTTGGTGTCTAAGCCATGCTTTTTTAAACTCTGTTATACTCCATGTATATTGTGAAAAATATAACAAACAAAATGTATCGAGTGTAGGTACAGTTGAAAGCTAAGCAAATGCATCGGGAATGCACATGCTTACCTCACTGAGGGATCTGTGCATTACATTAATACTTATATTAATTATAAGTAGCTTCAAAAGTCTTTCTGGACAGAAGTGAGCCTGATTCCGACTCTGTTGCTCTGTTGACTCAGTGGAGTTACATGCATGTCCAGCTGGTGCAAATGAGATCTGAATTGGGAACTATTATATGTTTGGGCCATGTCTACACTACCAACTTTGCTTGATGGAAGTTACGTTGGCGTAAAGTTCGTATATTGCTTGTACACAGGCATGCTCGGCGGCTTGCGTCGGTGCTTTGTGTACTCACCAGGTATGCTTGTGCCAATTCAAAGTGCAGTGTCCCGTGGGTAGGTATCTGTGTGTGCCAGGCACCACCCTCTGTCACAATGAGTTTTGGGGAATTTTTGCAATGTGTCCAGGGTAGAAATGAGCTGCACAGGGAACTCTGGGAGCTGAGTGTCAAGTTCCCATCAAGCAACTTTCTCTATCCCATAATGCCATCCCTATCTCATAATTTTCACACCTTCTTAAAAATCCCCCAAACCACATGGCTTTTCTACACTAGCTTTGTAGTGTAGACTAGATCTAAATGTATAAGCAGGGGTAAGATAATGAATTACAGATAATAGGAACAGTATATTACAATGAAAGTCCTGTAGAATATCTAAAGTCAATTTGTAAATAATTTTTTAAAAATTAAACTCAATGTGGACTTTTCCAAATAAGGAATAATGTAACGTGATGTGTTGTGATAGATACAGGGTCAAATTCAGTTCTAATGTACGTTCTATTAACTTCTTGTACAGTATAAATACCATTTGAATGCATTGCTAAAGAAAAATCCATTTTCTAAGTAATGCATATATATTTTAAGACAATACATCCTGCCAGATAATATTTATGTACAGAAGATCTCTAATATGTTTTTAAAAGTATAGAATCTTAGATTAATTATTAAAAAGACTCTGTTTGAATCTTTGATGTCTTGCTACTTTTTCTATTTTTTAAATGTTTTGTTATTAATACACAACAGGATATTGGATTAAAGCCTCAAGCAGCTTTCAGTCTAGTGCCTTTTTTCCCCTTAATGCCATGCTGTAGTGTGCCAGCAGAATGATTGATTGTTGCTGTTGCATTGACTTTCTGTAAAGCCTGTCATCTTCCAAAGGTTGCAAAATAAGGACCTAAAAAGTTGGCTCTAAATAGAAAATTATTAATTTAAATCTTTAAAATTTGCTACAGTATAGAGAGGGCTCTTTCCTAAAATGATGACTTTCCATGTACTCTCTGAGGGTACGTCTATACTACAGAATTAGGTCGAATTTATAGAAGTCGATATTTTAAAACCCGAATTTATGGAATCGATTGTGTGTGTCCCCACTAAAGAGCGTTAAGACCATGAGGTCGATTGACTGTGTCCACAGTAGCGGGGCTAGCATCGACTTTCGGAGCATTGCATTGCGGGTAGCTATCCCACAGTTCCCGCAGTCTCCGCCGCCCATTGGAATTCTGGGTTGCGATCCCAAAGCCTGATGGGGCAGAAAACATTGTCGCTGGTGGTTCTGGGTACATGTCATCCCTCCCTCCCTCCATGAAGGCAATCTTTTTCGCGCCTTTTTTCCGGGGTTTCCGTGTTTGCTACGGAAGCCTGCTCAGCTCACAATTACCGTACATCTCCAGCGTACGCCTGGACATTAGGTCTAGTGGGGATTCAGTCACACTATAATACGGGCAGAGGGATAGCTCAGCGTTCTGAGCGTTGGCCCGCTAAACCCGGGGTTGCGAGTTCAATCCTTGAGGGGGCCATTCCGCCTGAGGCTGGTAGTCGCGGGACTACACAGCAGAAGCTCCTTGCCTTCTCGCAGCAGATTGTACAATATGATAGGTATTCGTGTGCTCCTGGCCGGCGGCCTATGGTGTGGCTGGCCGGGGGCGCTTGGACATAAATGGGAGTGACCAGAGTGACTCTGGTCATTCTCTTTTTTACGTTTTGTTTAAGGGAGATTCAGTACTGCCTGGAACACGGGCGGAGGGATAGCTCAGCGGTCTGAGCGTTGGCCCGCTAAACCCGGGGTTGCGAGTTCAATCCTTGAGGGGGCCAGGAGATGATGATGGATATCAAGCATATTGTACCATCTGCAGCTAGAAGGAAATGAGCCTAACCCTTGCTCCCCCCTCCCTCCGTGAAAGCAACTGAGGGGGGAGCAAAAAATCCTTTCGCGCCTTTTTTCATATGGGCGCCATATTGCTGACTCCATTGTTATCCACCCGCTGCTTCTGCTGCCACTCTGCTGTCCTGCAAACAGCATACCAGGGAAAGCATGGAGCACGATCAGATCACCGCGGCTGTTCTCGCCGTTATGAACACCACGCGCATTGTCCAGGAGTATATGGAGAACGAGAACCAGGAGCTGCTACAGCAGGCGAGGAGGTGACAGCAGCGCCCTGAGGACAGTGATGAGGACATGGACACAGACCTCTCTCAAAAAAGGCCCCCCCGCAAGGTGGACATCATGGTGTTAATGGGGCTTGTTGATACAGTGGAACGCCGATTCTGGGCCCGGGAAACAAGCACAGACTGGTGGGACCACATAGTGCTGCAGGTCTGGGATGAATCCCAGTGGCTGCGAAACTTTTGCATGCGTAAGGGCACTTTCATGTAACTTTGTGAGTTGCTTTCCCCTGCCCTGAAGCGCAAGAACACCAAGATGAGAGCAGCCCTCACAGTACAGAAGCGACTGGCGATAGCCCTGTGGAAGCTTGCAACGCCAGACAGCTACCGGTCAGTCGCGAATCAATTCGGAGTGGGAAAATCTACAGTGGGGGCTGTTGTGATGGAAGTAGCCAGGGCGATCACCAAGCTGCTGGTACCAAGGGTTGTGAGTCTGGGAAATGTGCAGCTCATACTGGATGCCTTTGCAGCAATGGGGTTCCCGAACTGTGGTGGGGCGATAGACGGAACCCATATCCCTATCTTGGCACCAGACCACCAAGCCAGCGAGTACATAAACCGAAAGGGTTACTTTTCAATAGTGCTGCAAGCACTGGTGGATCACAAGGGACATTTCACCAACATCAACGTGGGATGGCCGGGAAAGGTACATGACGCTCGCATCTTCAGGAACTCTGGTCTGTTTCGGCTGCTGCAGCAAGGGACTTTCTTCCCAGACCAGAAAATAACCATTGGGGATGTTGAGATGCCTATAGTTATCCTTGGGGACCCAGCCTACCCCTTAATGCCATGGCTCATGAAGCCATACACAGGTAGCCTGGACAGTAGTCAGGACCTTTTCAACTATAGGCTGAGCAAGTGCAGAATGGTGGTGGAATGTGCATTTGGGCGTTTAAAAGCTCGCTGGCGAAGTTTATTGACTAGGTTAGATCTCAGTGAAAACAATATTCCCATTATTATTACTGCTTGCTGTGCGCTCCACAATATCTGTGAGAGTAAGGGGGAGACGTTTATGGTGGGGTGGGAGGTTGAGGCAAATCGCCTGGCCACTGGTTATGCGCAGCCAGACACCAGGGCTATTACAAGAGTACAGCAGGGTGCGTTGCGCATCAGGGAAGCTTTGAAAACCAGTTTAATGAATGGCCAGGATGCTGTGTGAAAGTTCTGTTTTTCCCCTGTAATGAAAAGCCCCGCCCCTTCATTCACTCTACTTCCCTTTACCCAAACCGCCCTGCCCTCCCCCCCTCGATCACCGCTCGCAGAGGAAATAAAGTCATTGTTGCTTAAAAATCATGCATTCTTTATTAATTCGTAAAACAAAGAGGGGGAACTATGGGGCTAACTGCCACAGTCTCCCGGGATAGCTGGTGGAGGAAGGGAAGCACCAGGATGGGTGGTGGAGGAGGGGATGAGGGAAGGACAAGGACACACAGCACTTTAAAACTTATTGAATGCCAGCCCTTTCTTGCTTGGACTGTTCTCTTGACTTGAGTGGTTGGGTGCACGGAGGCCGCCCAAACGCGTTCTTGGGCGTCTCGGGGATGAGGTTATGGGACTCGGGAAGGAGGGCTGTTGGTTACACAGGGGCTGTAGCGGCGGTCTGGGCTCAGGCGGCCTTTCCTGAACCCTACGCCTTTCCTCAGCCATAAGCCAGAGGATTTCCATTTGATCCTCCAGTAGCCTCAGAATTGCATCCTGCCTTCTCTCTGCACGCTGACGCCACCTACTCTCTTCATCCCGCCGCTGTCTCTCTTCATCCCGCCAGTCATTGTCTTCAGCACGCCACCTGTCTGCGCGATCAAATTCTGCCTTCCTGGACTCCGACAGTGTCTGCCTCCACGCATTCTGCTGGGCAGCTTCAGTGTGGGAGGATTCCATGAGTTCTGAGAACATATCGTCTCGATTCCTTTTTTTTTTACTTCTAATTTTCGCTAGCCTCTGGGACGGTGATGAAAGGGGTGGCGTTGAAACATTTGCAGCTGCGGGAGGAAACAAACGGGAGAGGAGTAGTTTAAAAGACACATATTGGAGAACAATGCTCCAAACATTACATATCACATATGCATTTGGTCCAAGGTTGCACTTTGCCTGTTATATTGAGGGTCTGCCGGTTTGGTGTGAGAGATCACACAAGCAGGTCCGGCGGGCAACAGAATTCGGCTTGCAGGCAGCCATGGTAAGCCACAGTCTATAGGCTTCTTTAACCTTCATAACATATGGGAATGTTTTCAAACAGCAACCCCCTCATTTCCCATAACAAACAGCCTTTCGGCTGGCAATTTAAAACTGGTTGGCAACTGAAAAGGGAGGGGCGGTGGTTTTCGGGTTAACGTGCAGCGCGAACCTAATCGACACCCCCACACACACACAGACACACATCCAAGATGTTCGCTGTTCCCCCTCCCCCCACCGCGTGGGTCACAGCGGGGAAGATTTCCGTTCAGCCACAGGCAAACAGCCCAGCAGGGACAGAGCCCCTCTGAATACCCCCTTAATAAAATTCCCCTATTTCAACCAGGTGACCATGAATGATATCACTCTTCTGAGGATAACACAGACAGATAAAGAACGGATGTTGCTTGAATGCCAGCAAACACCGGGACCATACGCCGCCATGCTTTGCAAAGCAATGATTCCAGACTACGTGCTACTGGCCTGGCGTGGTAGAGTGTGTTACCACGGAGCACAGGATAAGGCTGCCCTCCCCAGAAACCTTTTGCACAGGCTTTGGGAGTACATCCAGGAGATCTTTCTGGAGATGTCCCCGGAGGATTTCTGCTCCATCCCCAAACATGTTAACAGACTTTTCCAGTAGCTGTAGCTGTACTGGCCGCGAATTGATCATTAAACACGCTTGCTTATAAAACATGTATTAATTAACAGAGGTACACTCACCAGAGGCACCAGAGGTCCCTTCTCCTGCATCGAGCACGCCTTGGGTGGGTTCGTAGGGTACTGGCTCCAGGGTGACAAAGAGTTCCTGGCAGTCGGGGAAAAGGGCTTCTCCACTTCCTTGCTGTGTCTGGGCGCTATTTTCAGCATCATTATCATCATCATGCTCCTCTGTGGTTTCTGATGATCCACATACGGAGTCATACCACATGGGTGGGTCAGTGCTGGCTGCACCTCCTAGAATGGCATGCAGCTCATCATAGAAGCGGCATGTCTGGGGCTCTGACCCAGAGCGTTTGTTTGCATCTCTGGTTTTTTGGTAGGCTTGCCTGAGCTCCTTAATTTTCACGCGGCACTGTTGCGCGTCCCTGTTGTAGCCTCTGTCCTGCATGCCCTTGGAGACTTTGGCATATGTATTGGCGTTTCTTCTTTTGGACCGTAGCTCTGCTAGCACGGTTTCGTCTCCCCATACAGCGATCAGATCGCGTACTTCACCATCGGTCCATGCTGGAGCTCGTCTTCGGTTCTGGGACTCCATCATGGTCACCTCTGCTGATGAGATCTGCGCTCACCTGCAGCTCACCACGCTGGCCAAACAGGAAATGAAAATCAAAAGTTCGCGGGGCTTTTCCTGTCTACCTGGGCGGAGCATTGGAGCTCAGACTGCTGTCCAGAGCGGTCAAATGTTGCACTGTGGGATAGATCCAGGAGGCCAATACCGTCGAATTGCGTCCTCACTAAGCCTACATCGATTCGGCAATATCGCTTTAAGCGCTAATCCCCTCGTTGGGGGTGGAGTGGCGAGATCGATTTTAAGAGCCCTAGAAGTCGATGTTAAGGGCTTCGTCGTGTGGACGGGTGCACGGATCAATCGAAATAACGCTAATAAATTCGACCTAAACTCGTAGTGTAGACCAGGGCTGGGAAACATCAATGTCAGAAAATTAACCATTAGATTCCTTGTAGATAAAGTTTCTGAAACTGCTACAGAGTTTTAGTTTTATATATGTAAAATATTAAATTAGACTTCCTCAGTTTCTTTTTAATTTTTTTGTGAGTTATATTAGTATTCTGGAGTGTGTGATACTTAGCCCTGAATCCGTCAATTGCAAATGTGTAAAGATATCCAACACTTACATCTCCTATCCTTTACCTTTTATTAACAGACAGGAGACAGATAATGTAACAAAAGCAATTGTGTAATAACGTAGTTATTGTGGTCAGTGTGGATTTTGCTGTTAACTTAAAATCCAGAGGTTTGTGCCTGCTTCTTAACAGTCTGCCCTGTTAGGAGCAGGATTGGGGTTAAATTCTTCATTTTAATTCCATCTATAGTACCATTTTATTTCAGCACAGCAAAAAACTGTATTTGTATCATCTGAAAATTTTAGGACCAGATCCTTTGATTTAAACATTGGTGTAAATTACACATCATGGGGACATTGTTTAGGCAGTAGGTGTAAGTGGGGGAAATGTAGTGCAATTTGGCATTAAGCATGTGTGCAAAATGGGTGTAATTACTAGAGATAAGCTAAAATGCTGGAAGTGTGGTGTTCCCTCCTCACCCCCTGTGGGAGCTTGCCCCAGCCCTGCTGCATGCCCCGAACATTCATTTTGCCCCCCAGAGGGGCGCGCCTCACAGTTTGAGAACCATTGTGTTACCATGAGTTAACTATTTATGCTAAATAATCTGTTCTGTGCTGTGACACTTCGAATCCCTTTCCTAGACCTGAAGAACTGCTCTGTGAAGTTTGAAGGCTTGTCTCTTTCATCAACAGAAGTTGGTCCAATAAAAAATATTACCTTGGCCACCTTGTTTCTCTATAAATCTAAATACTAAGATGAGTGAACTTGTGTGCCTAGTATTAAATGAGGATATTGATATGATATAAGCATCACAGAAACTTGGTGGATGATCAGTAATGGGACACAGTAATACCAGGATACAAAATATATGGGAATGACAGAGTAGGTCATGCTGGTCGGGGAGTGGCACTGTATGTGAAAGAAAACTTAGAGTGAAATATAGTAAAAATCTTAAATGAATCAAACTGTACCATAGACTCTCCGTGGGTAGACATTTGATGCTTGAATAATAAGAGCATAGCAGTCAGAATATACTACTGACTAGTTGACCAGGATGGTGATTGTGAAATTCTCAAGGAGATTAGAGAGGCTACAAAAATAGAAAATCCAGTGATAATGGTGGATTTCAACTGTCCCCCTCTTGACTGGGTCGGTGTCCCCTCAGGATGGGATTGAAAGAGGAAATTTCTAGACACTATTAATTACTGCTTCTTGGAGCAGCTAGTCCTGGAACCCACAAGGGGAGAGGCAATTCTTGATTTATTCCTAAATGGAGCACAGGATCTGGTCCAAGAGGTGTGAGTATGGATGAACCACGCAGTAACAGCAAACCTAATGTAATTAAATTTAACATCCTGGTGAGGGGGAAATACCAAAGAAACCCACCACAGTAGCACTTAACTTGAAAAGGAGAACTACACAAAAATGAAAACACTTGTTAAATGGAAACTAAAAGGAACAATGTCAAGAGTGGAATGTCTGCAAGCTGCATGGAAACTGTTTTTAAAACACCATAATATTTGCTCAAACTAAATCAGTATCCCAAATTTAAAAAGAAATCAGTAAGAGGACCAAAAAATGCCACTATGACTAAACAGAGTAAAAGAGGTGGTTAGAGGTATAAACAGGGTCTGAATGAGCTCTCCCCTGACGTCTAGTGATGAGCTGTGGGAAAAGATTTCAAGAGCAGACGGTATTTGCATAAACCAACCTACTCTGCCTAGGTGCACAGCAGAGGGAACTGCTCTGCCGAAATGACCAATTTGGCTGGTATTGGTTTACCAGTCACTCTAGTATTTGAATGCAGGGGTAATGGAATGTTGTTATCCTTATTGTACAAGTAAAAGGCAGCAGAACTGATTAAGGGGGTCACCCTCAACTGAACCTCACTCGCTAAGCGGGGTAGGGATGCCAATGCTGGAGGAAGGGAGAGTAGGGACAGGTGTTTGTAACTGGTGGTGAGGGCTCTGCCCAAAGAGTCCTAGAAGCCACTTGACTCTCTCCTTCTCCACTGTTTAAAGATAGAGCTGATTAGACTCAATTGAGAGTCTTTGTTCTGTTAAGTAATCACTAGAGCTGAAATCACCGATAACCAGGTCTAGTTGCTGTATGTGGGAGAGTGCCGCAGTGAAAGAGACTGCCCACTACCTGCCGATATCACTGAGAGCTGGTTTGAGTGATGGAACCTCAGAATGTGACATCTGAGTGAATGGAGGTGTAGCAGCACCAGAGTGAACGGCACCAGGCAGTGGCACCAAAGTGAACAGTGGCAACCTTGAGTCAGTTGCAGAGGCGACAGCAGAGCTCAATGACTCACTTCCGTCCAACCCCCCCACTCCCCGGCAGTGTGATGAACTTACCTCTGAACTCTGGACCTTTGCTGACCAAGTCCAGCAACTGTGAGTGGGGTGCAGTGGAGGGAAAATGCAATAGCAGGTTGAAGGAATATTTATTGGACTTTCATACTGCAAAGTGAGAAACTGAGGCAAAGGACATTGCCCAACATACTCTGGGGTGGGTGTTTGCTTATGGTCACATGCTTTAGAATCATGGTGGTGATGTTTTCTCAAATAAATGCCATGTTCCTTTTTCCTTTTTATTAAGTTTTCTTTTGTTAGACCCCACTCGCAAGCAATGAGCCGGTGAAGTATTGCCTCTTAGAGGTGCCATGGGGTGGTAGTAAATTTTCTCAGATTACTGGGTAGGACCTTGAGACGACTCTGTTTTGTACTGTTCAGAGGAACCCCTAGATATTGAATCCGGCCCTTGTTGCTGCTGGCTCCACCTGGCAGAAGAGTTAAAGGGGGGAAAGACATCCTTTGAAAACTAGAAGTCAAATCCTTATGAGGAAAATAAAAAGGAGCATAAACGTATGCAAGTCAAGTGTAAAAGTATAAGTAGGCAGGCCAAAAAAGAGTTTGAAGAGGAACTAGCAAAAGACTCGAACTAATAGCAAAAATTTTACACACAAACAAGTTGCTCTCAAACAGTCGGGCCACTGGATCATCAAGACGCTAAAGAACACTCAAGGAAGACAAGGCCACTGCAAATGAAGTCTGTGCATCGGTCTTCTCTACAGAAGATGTGAGGGAGATTCCCCCACCTGAGCCATTCTTTTTAGGAGACAAACCTAGATAACTGTCCCAGAGTGAGGTGCCAATAGAGGAGATTTTTGAACAATTCATAGATTAAACAGTGATAAGTCACCAGGACCAAATGGTATTCACCCAAGAGTTCTGAAGGAACTCAAATATGAAATTGCAGAACTACTAACTGTGGTATGTGACCTATCGCTTAATCAGCCTCTGGAGGAGGTAGTGTAATGCCATTTTTTTTAAAGGCTCTAGAGGTGATGCTGGCTATTACAGGCTGATAAACCTAACCAAATTGCTTGAAACTATAGTAACGAACAGAATTATCAGACACACAAATGAACATGATATGGTGGGGAAGAGTCAACACAGCTTTTCTGAAGGGAAATCATGCCTGGCCAATCTATTAGAATTCTTTGAGGGAGTCAACAAGCATGTGGACAACTATATCTAGTTGATATAATGTACTTGAACTTTCAAAAAACCTTTGACAGGGTCCCACACCAGTGGATCTTGAGCAAAGTAAGGAATCATGGCATATCAGGGAAGGTAATCTCATGGATCAGTAACTGGTTAAAGGAAGCAAAGGATAGGAATAAATGGTCAGTTTTCACAATGGGGAGAAGCAAATAGTGGGGTTCCCCCAAGTTTCTGTAGTGAGACCTGTGCTATTCAACATATTCAGAAATGACCTGGGAAAGGTTATGAAGAGTGAGGTAGTAAAATTAGTAGATGATGATACAAAATTACTCAAGATAGCTAAATCCAAAGCTGACTGAAGTGCTACAATGGGATCTCACAAGATAGCATGAATGGGCAACAAAATGGCAGATGAAATTCAGTGTTGATAAATGCAAAGTAATGCACATTAGAAAACATACTCACAGCTATACTTACAAAATAATGGGGTCTGAATTAGCTGTTACTGCTTAAGAAAGAGATCTTGGAATCATCATGGATAACATCTGCTGAAGGTGCAGCAGCGATCAAAAAAGTTAACAATGTTATGAACCATTAGGAAAGGGCTAGATAAGACAAAATATCATAATACCACTGTGTAAATCTGTGGTATGCCCGTCCCTTGAATACTGAATCCAGTTTTGGTTGCCCCATCTCAAAAAAAGATTCATTAAAATTAGAAAAGGTACAGAGAAGGACAACAAAAATGTTTAGGGGTCTGAAACAGCTTCTGTATGAAGAGAGATTAAAACGATTGGGACTGTTCAACTTGGAAAAGAGACTGCTAAAGAGGGATAGGATAGAGGTCTATAAAATCATGAATGATGTGGAGAAAGTGACTAGGGAAGTGTTGTTTACCCCTTCACATACCACAAGAATCAAGGGTTACCCACTGTAATTAATAGGCAGCAGGTTTAAAATAAACATAAGGAAGTACTTCTTCATACAATGCACAGTCAACGTGTGGAACTTGTTGCCTGGGGATCTTGTGAAGGCCAAAAGCATAGCTGGGTTTTAAAAAGTATTGGATAAGTTCATGGAGGATAGGTCCATCAATGGCTATTAGCCAAGATGGTCAGGGACGCAACCCCCATGATCTGGGTATCCCTAGCCTCTGCCAGGGGCTGAGACTGGACAACAGGAGCTGGGTCATTTGATAAGTGCCCTGCTCTATTCATTCCCTTTGAAGTTTCTGGCACTGGCCAATGTTGGAAGACCGGATATAGGGCTAGTTGGACCATTAGTCTGGATTCCAGTATGGCTGTTCTAAAAAGGTCTTGATGAAAAATAGGTGTAAATGTGGAACTGAACAGGTTCTATATCTCGATTTTAACTTGTATATTAGACCCGACTGGATAAAATGTTAGTGCCAGCTAAAATAGTGACAGTGTCATTATCTGTTCTTCATCTGCTTCATTTGAACTGATTGCTATTTATCCCAGTTATTTGTTCAAGATCAGAAGTCTTCTTAAATTATCCAATAGCTTCCAAACATCAAAAGTCAATTTTTATTTTTCTGGACAGTGACTGTGTACTGGTCATTAACTTTCTTTCACTTAGGCACTTGTTTATTTTATTTAATCAGGTAATTTTCAAATTCATAAATTAGCTACATACTTATTTTCCCATTTGTCCATCACTGAATCTGATGAATATGTAGTTATAAATCTTCAGCTAAGTGCACAGGGATTTAGTTGTGTGACTCCTATTAATGCTAATGAGCTAAACCTTTGTACACTTGTCAAAAACATATCCCTTAGTGATAGGATTTTTTGCTCAAACTCAACTTCTAGTAAATCTTTCCCATTAAAAGTAAATCTATTTACCAATCACCTGTTTGATATATTGGCTGTGAACAATGTGTTTGCTGATCCTGCTTGCTCTGCTCAAGGAAGTTCTGTCTAATGCTTTCAGTGAACTTGTCCCATTTAAAATGCTTTCTATTTCATATAACTGGGTCACCAATGATTAGCTTTAGACCCAAGTGCAAAAGCCACTACTTTTAAAAACGGTGGCACACTTCATGCTTTAACATCCTTATTTCCTAATGAATGTCTCAGCAGATCTCCTTTTGTGATTCTCTTTGGCTTGCAAGTTTTAATTTTATGTATCAGATTGTAATTACAGTTTTTCTTTCTGCTATGAATTACTTTTCTCTAGTCTACTAATTGCACTTGTACTGTTCCCACTTTGATCATTAAATGTAGAAATGTGCTCTAACTTTAATATTCTTGTACTTTTCTTATTCTGTGACTTGTTTAGCTGTACCATGCTACTCTGTAACCATAACGCATATAACATATTTTTGAAGTGTCGTGTCACATTTTTAATTTCTTATATGGCCCATAACTGTGATATATGAATATCTTACAGAAAAATCCTGTGGTATTTAATAGGAAATGGTCACTTTTCTATAGGTGTGTTTGGACTCTATTGAACTCTGTTGGTTTAATCCTTATAAAATTCTATAAGACTTTCCCATAAGCATTCTTGACAGACCACTTCTTTTTAGAACAGTCACCTTAATGGACCAGGCCACCCATTTAGTCTTCCCTCTTGGTCTGTAACTCATCTGGGGATGATGCCTACCTTTTCCTCAGGTATGTGAGGTAAGAGCTACTACTGTTGCCTCATTTGCCTTCATTTTTATGGTGGTCAGACTTCACCTTGAGGAGGAGGTACTTGAATGCATGCATACACCACAAAATCAGATTCCCTTCATGATCCAAGTAACGGTCAATAGAATATAGCCAGATTAAGCATCTTTCACACAAATAACATGTAAAAAAATAACAGTAAATAAAAAATGCCGCACTCATCCTATTCTAACATAATAAAAAGTAAACGTTAAGAATCTGAAGAGCTTCTCCTGTCAGCGTAGTTAATCGACCTCTGTGAGAGGCGGTAGCTATGTCTATGGCAGGGGTTCTCAAACTGGGGATCAGGACCCCTCAGGGGGTCATGAGGTTATTACATGGGGGGTCACGAGCTGTCAGCCTCCACCCCAAACCCCACTTTGCCTCCAGCATTTATAATGGTGTTAAATATATAAAAAAGTGTGTGTGTGTGTGTGTGTATATATCTCAGAGGCTTGCTATGTGAAAGTGGTCACCAGTACAAAAGTTTGAGAATCACTGGTTTATGGGACAAGCCCTCCCATTGTCAAAGCTCAATTTACAGCAGGGGTAGGTCAATATAACTTTGTCATTCACGGATGTGGATTTTTCACACCCCTGAGCGATGTAGTTATACTGATGCAAGTTTACAGTGTAGACCTGGCCTTAGTATGGCAGATACTTTTTGTTAAATTTGCAGAGTGCAAAGCCCAACAAAACCTATATAACTCTTCAGGGATTAACAAACATACATAATCTGTATGTATTTTAAATAATGGCTAATAAAGCCCCTGATTCTACTACTTTTCCTCTTACTGCTTTGAATTTCTTCTCAAATACTAGAAGAGGATCATTGCACGCAATGAAAGATAATGAGTCTATTTTTTAAAAAAATATATGAACCTATTTACACTTAGATGTATAAAAATTAAAATTACACCTTTTTTTTTCATTTACAAGACAATTCTAGACAGTGTGGAAAATGTATCTATCGTGTTCTTCCTCATCTTATTCTAAAGTGCTTTCTAGTCTTTCATTATCCCCTGGTAGCATGAAGAATTTCAGCTATCCTTGTAGCTATGCCCTGACAATGTAAGTACAGTTTCAGTAGTTTGATCCCTCTAAGTCAAACTAACATTATCTTCCTGAAGCACATAATGCCCTATTAGAAGAGGTCAAGTGGTTAATAGTGTGTCCTCTGGGGCACATCTTGACTTCAAAACCTTTTGCTTGTGATTTTGAATGGCTCCTGAATTATGTGCTTAAATTCAAATATATTGTCTCAAGAACAGCAGGATTAGTGCACTTGCAACTTAGTGTCACTATCAGAAATCTGAAAAATAATAGCTTGACGGGGTCTCTTGCTTCAAGAAGGACTAGTTAGATTAAAGTAAGGACCATATTCTTTTGTCTATCAAGCACTTTTATTGAATTAAACTATAGTTTGATTTTTTCACCCAAGAAGAATACAAGTTATTGTATTCTTAGAAATGCTGTATCTTACTCGTATGTTATTTTTATTAAATATTTAATTTATGTACTTACAGTAGCATTTCCTCTAAATATACCACTTTTGAAATGTAAGACAGCGTCTCAAAGAAAAACCCACAGTGTCTTAATTGTTTTAGGTTAAACAAGTTATCGTATTTCCTATTCCCCCTTTTAAAAGTAAACTCGCCCTCTCTCTCTCTCTCTCTGATCAGATTGCTACTTTCAATTGTGCTCTTTCACATCACTTCTTAGGAGAATTCAAAGCTATCATTTTTTATTAATAATCTGAGATAGTCCTACCGGCATAATAAGTGAATGTGGTGTTTTTCCAGGAGCCCCCTTTAATATCTCTGTTCAGTAGCGTATCAGTCTAGGACTCTTAATACTGTACTCATTGCTGTAATTGGGCCTGATCCAAAGCCCAGTGAATCCCAAGGAAAGATTTCCCGACTTCAGTAGTGTTTGGATCCAGGCCTGTATTATGGTGAAGTCAGTGAGTGTCTCTCCATTTACTTAAGTGGGATTGGATTGGGTGTTATCTGAGCAGTTTACAAATTTAAAACAAAAAGCATGCAAATACATGGGTCCCACTTCTTGACTGGCAAAGATGAGGTGTGGTGCAGAGCTTGTAGGTGGTGCCACTTTTGCACTTTGCCCAATCCTGCTGCCATTTGGCTTATGTTGGAGGAGCCTTACAGATGCTTTATGTCAGCTGGTAATCATCCAAAAAGAGCCATTATACCAGCAAAGTAACTGCTGGAGCACAGCGGTGATGGAGTTATGTTCCCTTCTCTCTGACATGCTCATTACATGGGGCAGGGTGGAAGTCGGAGTGGTGAGTGTCTTAGAGACAGCTACCCTGCCCAGGAAGGAATCACTATGTAGCCAGTTACTCTGGCTTTAAAGATTTGGCCCATGTTCTTAATCACTGAGCACCTTTTGCATAAAATGTATAGGAAAAAAAGTCATGGTGAAATTAACCACTTCATGCCCGTAGAAATGAAGATCATAAATACATCTAGCACAGGGGTAGGCAAACTTTTTGGCCCAAGGGCCATATCTGGGTATGGAAATTGTATGGTGGGCCATAAATGCTCACGAAATTGGGGGTTGGGGTATGGGAGGGGGTGAAGGCTGCAGCTGGGGGTGTGGGCTCTTTTGGGTTGGGGCCAGAAATGAGGCGTTCAGGGTGCGGAAGAAGGTTCCGGGCTGGGACAGGAGTTTGGGGGCGGGCTCCGGCTGGGGATGCAGGCTCTGGAGTGCAGGAGGGTGCTCTGGGCTGGGACAGAAGGGTTCGGAGGACGGGACAGGGATCAGGGCTGGGGCAGGAGGTTGGGGCGTGGGAGGGGGTCAGGGGTGCAGGCTCTGGGTGACGCTTACCTCAAGCAGCTCCTGGAAGCAGTTCCTGGAAGCAGCGGCACGTCCCGCCTCCGGCTCCTATGCAGAGGCGCAACCAAGTGGCTCTGCGCTGCCCCACAGGCACTCCCCCTGCAGCTCCCATTGGCCAGTTGATGGCCAATGGGAGCTGCGGGGGTGGTGTGGGGAGCCCCCTGGCTGCCCCTCCACATAGGAACTGGAAGGGGGACATGCTGCTGCTTCTGGGAGCCACGCAGAGCCACAGCACACATGGAGCGGGGCAAGCTCTGGACCTCGCTCTCCGGCAGGAGCTCGAGGGCCAGATTAAAACATCTGAAGGGCCGGATGTGGCCCCCAGGCTGTAGTTTGCCCACCCCTGATCAAGCATTACAGCATTTGGATAGTTTTGCTCAGTTTGAGCTATATATCTTGTTTCATTGACCTTCACGGAATTGTGGTAGACTATGGGTGTTCACAATATACCAGTGCGTAAGAAATTAATTTAAAGGATAGTATGTTTATTGTTTGTACACAAGGAAGAATGTAACATCACAAATCATTAGGCAAAAAACTGTGTTGAAGTAGAAACCCTGCACACCTATCTGTAAATACCACTGGGGTGCAGCATCTGACCACTGTAAAATCTTATACACTGATTTTAAGTGAACCACAAATTGAACTTTACTGTCAGATCAAAAACACCTAGGGGCTTTTCAGTAGTATTATATAAGTCCACTATTTTTAAATAATTTGCATGATGCATACAAGTTAATAGATGGAATTATATCTTTGTTTTAAAAATATTCTAAACAACTTGAACAAAACTTAGATCTGGCATAAATGGATTCAACTTCCACTAGTTTTTAATGAGCATTGTTTCTACATATTCTAAGGCTGAGTGCAGCCATCTAATTTTTTTTGTTTTTATTTTATTATTTACTATTTGTATTGCTTTAGGGCCCAAGAGCCCAAGTCAGGAACTAAGACCCCTGCACAAAACAGAGTGCTGTTTAAAACAATAAGACCATCTCTGCTCCAAAAAGCTTACAATCTAAGTATGAGGCAAGAGACAACAAGTGGATACAGACAGACCTGAGTGCAAGTAAACAATATTAGGCCGCATGATAAGCAGTGGTCTTCATGGTTTTTGAATATTCAGTTTTAATTTTACATCAGCCCTCTTTGTACAAAAGTACAAAGAGGCTGGTGTAACTTTCTCTTCTAGCAAAGATATGCGTTACTATTTTTCTTGGTGAATTTCCTATTCCTATCTGTTGGATGTTCTTGCTTTTGTGTTATGTGAACAAACCTTTTTAATTAATATAATCAAACTACTTATCAGAACTGCCCAATAGTATAGTTTAACATTCAAATCAGAATGTTTTCCTTTTTTGATAGGAACTTGAACAAATACTAATGATTGAGACAAAAAATTATAGGAAAACTATAAAATTCTACCAGAAGCTGTTGCAGAAAGAGAGAAGAAACAAAGGTAAAATTACAACTGATATGCTAATAAAGGTATTCACCTGAAGTCATTTCATATGAGTCTCACAACTGCATCAAAATGTGCTTTTGTGATAAATGTATTTTACATCTTAAGGTTCTGAGGTTAAAAGTATGCTGCCCAAATTGAAGGGACAGCTACAAGAAATGAAATCCAAGGTGCAATTTCTTGAATCGGTGAAGAAGTATCTACAGGCAAGTCAGCTTTGATTTCACTTTATTTTTATTTGTTTGTTATACAGGTGGCTATAATAGTGTAACTGGATGCCCAAGTCAGTATATGACATTTAAAAAGTTTTTAAACAAAAGTCATAATTTTATAAAGAACTTTGAAAAATGACTGACTGAAATTCAAGTCTGTTAATTAGTCTTGTTAAAAATAATGGCTTTAAATGTGATTGTGGCTTTAAGTTGAATTGACTTTATTTCCTCCGATTTTTCATTTTCATCATTTTTCAATTATTTCCTTTTGCATTGCTTTGACTCTTCTTCACACAGATCACGTATGCAGAACAGTGGGGAGTGGAATCATGTGCACTTCCGACAGTAGTTAACATTACAAGAACTGACGTGTTGGACGTCAGCCCTTTGGATGAGTCGTCATTGTTCATTTTCTATAATATGAAGAAGCACCAATATAATAATCAAAACAGGTCAAGGATTCTACAAGCTGGGACACCACTTGGGTTAATGGCATATCTATACTCCAGGTATGCTGTATTCTATAAGTCCCTAATTTACAGGGCAGAAAAAAACATAACAATTCAGTTTAAAAATACAGAATTAATAGAAATCTAGCTTCCATAAATGATGATTTTCAGCATTATATAACTACTCCTTTGCTTGTATTAACTTAACAATATGCAGAAATTGTATTTAATTGCAGTTATCAGCATCCAAATGGCAAAAAAGGAAGCCAGGTAATAACAGGCCTGATTGTAGGCCTGAGACCTGATCCAACCCTTCCCTACCATATTAAATCAGCCTTGGGTGATTAGATGGGGACAACATGATTCCTTCCCTGGCACTCTGCCCAGGTTCTTGAACTGAGCACTAGATTTGGGTCTGAGGCCTACTATGAACCTAAAAATTAGATCAACCAAGCTACATGACAGGGCTGTGAAAAATTTTGCACCCTTTATGCCGTAGTTAGGTCGACCCAACCCCCA
Organism: Macrochelys suwanniensis; assembly: GCA_033296515.1. Classification (NCBI taxonomy): domain Eukaryota; kingdom Metazoa; phylum Chordata; order Testudines; family Chelydridae; genus Macrochelys; species Macrochelys suwanniensis. Next base: position 114,636,096 of record CM065778.1, on the reverse strand, counting down.
CTGTAGATGCAGCTAGATTGAATAGCTACTACGTCTTGCAGAGGTGGATTAATTACATTGCCAGAAATACCCCCTCCACTGATGTAAGAAGCATCTATGCTACAGCAGGGTAACTGTGCCAATTTCACTGCTGTAGTGTTTGAACAGATGAACTGTCATGATAGTATGTAAACTCATGCCTTGGCCCCTGAAAACTGTCAGAAGCATCATAGTCTAGTGGATATGGCACTGGATTGGGACTTGAGAAACTGGTTTTCGTTCCCAGTTCTGCCAATTACTTGTTTAGGACTCCTTTTCCCCATCTGTAAAATGAGGATAATAATGCATGTCTCCTTTTGTGAAGTGCTTTTGCGATTTATTGGCAAAAAATGCTAGATAAGAGGTAGGAACTATCACCATCTTCCTCTCCAGCACTGGATGAAGTTATTAATCAGTATGACTATCAATATACTTGCGCATTTCATCAGCTTCTCTCACAGAGTTTACTCCTGGGGGAATTCTGTGCCACTGCGGAATGCAGAATTTTGCAGAATTCCCTGTTTTCCCCGCAGAATTTCTGGCCTTCACTAGGGGCCGCTGGATTCTGCAGAGCCCAGCTCACGGTCACTGGCTGGGCTGGAGGCTGAATGCTTTTTGATCCTCATTCTCCCAAGGAAGGGAGGGGTCCTGGGAGACCCAGCCAGCTCTGGCAAAGGATGAAGAAGGGCAGAGCCTCACCACACCATCTCCCCCAGTGGGATAGTAAAGAAGTTGGAGGGAGTAAAGGTTCTGGGGGTGCTGGTGTCTGGGCTGGGGGCTGCCTCGTGGCTGGGCTTTGTGGGGAGAGGAGTCTGGTGTCTGGGATGGGGGTGCTCTGTGGCTTGGCTCTGGGGGGATGGGCGTGCAGGTGTCTGGGCTCTGGGGGCCCCACACATCCCCCTCCAATACTCCCCCAACTGGAACTGGGCTGTTGTAGGCATTTCTTTAACTCTCATACACATTAAGGTCAGAAGGGACCATTATGATCATCTAGTCTGACCTCTTGCACAACTCAGGCCACAGAATCTCACCCACCCATTCCTGAAATAAACCTCCAACCTATGTCTGAGCTATTGAAGTCCTCAAATCATGGTTTAATAACTTCAAGGTGCAGAGACTCCTCCAGCAAGTGACCCGTGCCCCACGCTGCAGAGGAAGGCGAAAAACCCCCAGGGCCTCTGCCAATCTGACCTGGAGGAAAATTCCCTCCCGACCCCAAATACGGCGATCAGCTGAACCCTGAGCATGTGGGCAAGACTCACCAGCCAAACACCCAGGAAGGAATTATCTGTAGTAACTCAGATTCCACCCCATCTAACATCCCATCACAGGCCATTGGGCATATTTACCGCTGATAGTCAAAGATCAATTAATTGCCCATCATACCATCTCCTCCATAAACTTAGCAAGCTTAGTCTTGAAGCTAGATATGTCTTTTGCCCGCACTGCTTCCCTTGGAAGGCTGTTCCAGAACTTCACTCCTCTGATGGTTAGAAACTTTCATCTAATTCAAGCCTAAACTTCCTGATGGTCAGTTTATATCCATTTGTTCTTGTGTCCACATTGGTACTGAGCTTAAATAATTCCTCTCCCTCCCTGGTATTTATCACACAGATAGAGAGCAATCACATCTCCCCTCAGCCTTCTTTTGGTTAGGCTAAACAAGCCAAGCTCCTTGAGTCTCCTTTCATAAAACAGGTTTTCCATTCCTCGGATCATCCTAGTAGGTCTTCTCTGTACCTGTTCCAGTTTGAATTCATCCTTCTTGAACATGGGAGACCAGAACTGCACACAGTATTCCAGATGAGGCATCACCAGTGCCTTGTATAACAGTACTAACACCTCCTTATCTCTACTGGAAATACCCCACCTGATGCATCCCAAGACCGCATTAGCTTTTTTCACTGCCATATTACATTAGCGGCTCATAGTCATCCTGTGATCAACCAATACTCCGAGGTCCTTCTCCTCCTCCATTACTTCCAATTGATGCGTCCCCAGCATATAACTAAAATTCTTGTTATTAATCCCTAAATGCATGACCTTGCACTTTTCACTATTCAATTTCATCCTATTACTATTACTCCAGTTTACAAGGTCATCCAGATCTTCCTTTATGATATCCCAGTCCTTCTCTGTATTGGCAATATTCTACTCCTGGAGGAATCTTTTTTGCTGTTGTCTGTATTGACATACTTGTTGAATGGGTATTTTGAAATAAATTACCAAAATAATTGAAACTGGAGTGATTATATTGCGTCATATTGACAAATAAAATTTGCAGAATTTTAAAATATTGTGCACAGAATTTTTAATTTTTTGGTGCAGAATTCCACCAGGAGTAAGAGTTTTAGCTGATTTCAGTAGCATTGTCCAGCGTATTGTTTCTAGTGTTTGTTTCTAGCCATGGCACACGTAATACTTTAATGATAAAGGAGCTAAAGTTTTTAATAAAGAAACATGAAGTTCAGGAATTGAAGTTACTGGTTCTTAAATAAAAATATGAAGAATAAGAATATTTCAGTTGTTACTAGATCAGGGTGGAAACTTTCCAGAAGAACAGTTCCATCACAAACTGTTGTTTTGACAGAGGTGAAATGTTCCACAGGAAATTAAAATGTTGATGAGCCCCCTGCAGGATTCCAGTGGAAATCAGTCTGGTTTCTTGCCAGCTCCCCTGCCTGCCTCTCGATCATCCTGACTTCACCAGACAAAAAAGATCAGTACTTTGAACAAGAATATAAGATCTCTCAAGCAGTACTAATTAGAATAGCAGCTGTTTTTAATCATTCTAAAACCACAGAATATATCATATAAAAATTAAATTAAAAAATAGGAATGTGAAAATTGAGATGGTTAATTTGAAAATTTTCTACTTTTGAAAAGTCAAATAGTTTAATGTTCAGAATTCCCATTCCGTGGGAAATTCCAAATTTTATATTTTAATTCCAAAATGGAACTTTTTTTTTTTAACTTCAGAATTTTCCATGGAATGGGAATTCAGACTTTCAACCTGCTCTAGTTGTAACTTTTTTGTTGTTTTGCTTTAATACAAGAAAAACTATATTATTGCTTGTCTGAAGTTTTTTTCTTGTATCCCACAGAAATGCATTTTTAGAAGGTTATGTACAGCAGTTCCTCTACACATTTCGTTATTTCTGCACACAAGAAGAATTGTTGAAATTTCTTCTTGATAGAATCAGCAGCACTTTATCCAGGTACAGTAACTTTCTGTGAACAAAACTGTCAAAGTACTAGAGACTTTTCTCCCCAATGTGAAAGAAGTATTTCTAAAAAGAAGCACCTAATTGAGTTGAATTTTGTTTCTTTTTTTAAAAAAAGATTTTCTTGTGAATAAAGTAATGTCTACACTACAAGCGCTGCAGAGGCACAGACACTTTCTACATTGACACAAGGGTTTTTTCCATCACAATAGTAAAATCCACCCCTTCCAGAGATGGTAGCTAAGTTGATGGAAAAAATCTTCCATCAACCAAGCTGCGTCTGCAGTGTGGGTTAGTTCAACCTAACTGCATTGCACAGGGCACAACCTTTTTCACAGCTTTGAGTGATGTAGGTTGGTCGACTTAAGTGTTTTGGTGTAGACCAGGCATAAGAGTGGAACACAGTGAAAATAGAGTAAGTTTCTGTACTGGACAATATGCTCTCTTCCTACTTCCACTCTGAACTACTATTGACTTCAGTGGGAGTTTTACCTCAATAAGTAGCTGGGTATTGGGATATTTTTATAAATTAAACTTTTGTTCCTCTAGAGGTGTAGATGCAGGAGAAAGGGAGACTTGGTTTTTTGTTTTGTTTAAGTAATACAACTGGCAGTAAATTCTTGCACTTCTCTCTCAACCTCTTTTTAAGATTAGACTAAAATGACAGTTTCAGTGCACTCACTGCCTTTCTCATATTACCAGTGCAAATGGGGATCCCACCTCTCTGCTTATCAAAATATACAACCGGAGTTTCTACATTCTGCAGGCTTGGATTGAAGACTGTTATATTGTAGACTTTGCAATAAAAGCTGATCTTTTGAGCATGCTACAAGACTTTATTTCTTCCAAGGTAACTTCTTGTTATAACTTGTTGTTCTTTTGGTGAAAGCTTTAAGTAAAATGTCAGTTACATAAAATATAGTTATGGTATATAAGCAAACTCTATTATTAGGACCCTTGTCTTTCTGAGTAAAATTAGTGTGAAAAAAATATGCCTAGTGACACTTTTTTGTTATATGGCTGTAAACAAATTCGTGAATTTTCTTATAAATATAAATGCTCTTTACTTCATTATTAATCTTTTGATGAAAATTCCATAGAATTGCCAACTAAAACCTACTTTCCATTTAGATTGCTCCATTAAATGGCTATGGTGAACGTTTGCTGGCTGTGCTTGAAAATGCTACTGACGGGAAACGTGGCAGTGCTTTCCAGTGCTATAACTGGGATGAGTCGAAAGAGGAGGAGGAGGAGAATACAAAATCTTTACACTCATTGTGCAAAAAGCTCTCTGAAGATGTCCCCCAAAAGGCATGTAGTTTCTTTAGCTTACTTTATATAGAAAGCTGTCTTATATATTTCTCTTGCAAAAATAAAGGAATATTGAATTTAACACTTTAGGCCCCAATTCAGCAAAGCTCTTATATATGTGCTTAAGTCCCATTGACTTAAAGCTTAGTGTGTGCTTAAGTGATTTGCTGATTCAGTAATGATTTGCTATAGACATACTAATTTTAGAGGCTGTAAAATGTTTACTTCTGTTCCATTTTGTGTCTCATAATTGCTGAAAGAATATTTTTCCCTAAGAAATTGCTACTATTGTAAATAACCTATTGTGATACTCTGTACCTCGTGGGAACACCCTGCACCCCATGTTCATCCTTATAATATGATTGTGTGGTATCCAATGCATAGTTTGTCATGTCGGGTGTGTTCAGAAGGCTCATGATGCACTGAGCATTGTTGTTATAGTAATGTTATAGGTTGTAATTTCATGTATATAGTTATGAGGCTGAAAATGTGTTCTCATGGCTTAAAACAAGCCCAGGCAAAACTCTCCAGGAGCCCAGGGGGAGTTCACACCTCATTGGGGCATGTATGGGACAAACCCAGCCCAGCCTCACAGAAACAAAGGACGCTGGCCTAGGCAGCAACAAAGGATCTGTTGGACTCTCAAGTGAGTCACCCCCTTTCCCTTGGTCGGTTTGGGACTACGATGAGGCAATGCTCATCTGCCTCTGAAGGGACCAGGTGGGGGGTGGGCAAAGCCAAGAGAGAAGAAATAACATGATAAAGGGAGAGAGAGTTGCCATGCTCTCTCTCTTCCACCACCATCTACAGACACCACCACCAAGCGACTGAAGCGCTGATCAAAGGGGAGAGCCTGGCTGAAGGGCAGCCACCCAGCCTGTGATGAGAAGCATCTAAGTTTGTAAGGGCACTGAAAGTGTTAAGATCAGCTTAGAATGTGTTTTGCTTTTATTTCATTTGACCAAATATGACTTGTTGTGCTCTGACTTATAATCACTTAAAATCTGTCTTTTGTAGTTAATAAATTTGTTTGTTTATTCTACCTGAAGCAGTGCATTTGGTTTGAAGCATGTCAGAGACTCCCCTGGGGATAGCAAGCCTGGTACATATCAATTTCTTTGTTAAATTTACAAACTCATATGAGCTTGCGGCATCCAGTGGGCATAACTGGACACTGCAAAATGGAGGTTCCTAGGGTTGTGTCTGGGACTGGAGATATTGGCTAGTGTCATTCGGTTGCATAATCCAAGCAGTGGCTGGCCAAAAGTGCTCACTCATGTAACTGGGAGCAACTTACATGCTAGAGGCTGTGCATGAACAGCCCAGGAGTGGGGGTTCTCACAGCAGAGCAGGGCAAGGCTGGCTCCCAGAGTCGAGGATTGGAGTGACCTAGCCGAACGCGAGTGCAGATAACACCAAGGGAACGTCACACCTATATAAAAAAGTTTAAAATGAACAGGAGAAAAAGTGCTTTTTGCCTACGGAATTTCAAAACTTTACTGCACCTTCCTCTTACACTACTGACTCTCATAAATCAGAATTAGAAGACATCAGCTGGTACAAAGTAACTTCAGAGTCCTGAGAATCCAATAGACTTTGCTTGAAAAAAAGCATCCTCACAAGAAAGAGTCCAAAGTTCTTCACAGATCAAATGTGCTAGTTGAATAGCAGGATCCCTGTCCCAATGAGCTTACAGAACGTTACTGCCTTTATGAAAAAATCCTATATAATTTAATAGGGGTTAAATCAACAGAGCTCTTGAAATGACTGGAAATGACTCTAGATAGTCTATAGCAGGAGTAGGCAACCTATGGCACGCATGCCAGAGGTGGCACGCGAGCTGAGTTTCAGTGGCACTCACACTGCCCGGGTCCGGCCACTGGTCCGGGGGGCTCTGCATTTTAATTTAATTTTAAATGAAGCTTCTTAAACATTTTAAAAACCTTATTTACTTTACATACAATAATAGTTTAGTTATATATTAAAGACTTATAGAAAGAGACCTTCTAAAAACGTTAAAATGTATTACTGGCATGTGAAACCTTAAATTAGAGTGAATATATGAAGAATTGGCACACCACTTCTGACAGGTTGCCGACCCCTGGTCTATAGCAAAGATGGGGCATGAAGAAGAGAGGAAGGGAGACTTGGATAAAGTAGCAGGAAAAGAAGTGGATTTTCTTTTCTTTTTTTATGTACTCAGAGGAGGAAAAGAAATGGAAATGTACAAGGCTACAGAGCAGGCAGTTATAGTAATCAAGTCATTGCATAACTAGAGGCTGAACTAATATCACAGCAATGAATTTCACGAAGAAGGGACAATAACTCAGGGGGGACACGTGCGCGCACACACACACACAAAGTAGGAGTCTAGGATGAGGGCAAGGATGGGAACTCGGGAACAAGAAAGATAGTGTTGACAGTGACATGGTGAAGGTTTAATGATGCAGTGCCTTTTGAACACAGAGGACATATAGTAGGTCTAAATGTACTCACAGTTTTGGAAAGCTCCATGAAGGTCATTGGAGATGCACAAGGCCTGATTTGGACGTTTTGAGGTGGAGATGTCAGAGGCAGAAATTCATGACTAATTAGTGAGAAGTCTGGGTGCCGGCATAATTTTTAAGTTATCCGTGTAGAGGAGAGAACTCAACCTGTAAGAATATATAGAAGGAGAAAAGGAGGAGGTGAAAGACCGAGTCCTAGTGGGGACACCAACTGTGTGGGAGAGGAAGAAATGACAGGTCCCAAGAGCAAGGCAGAAGCTGAATCCAGCATAGGAAAAAATAAACCTCCATGTGTATTTTATAAACTAATAAAAACTATGTCTATCTTTTTAAGCTACCTAGAAATAAATAAAATGGCTCCATTTATAGGTTTAGTTTTCTAGTTTTTATACCTACGTCATCAAAGTTGTGTACATGCACACTAACAAATTAGGTTTGTTTACATTACTAGCTATTAAATGTCAGAGCAAGCCTAACAGAAATTGGGTATTCTCTCCCCTCTCCACTAAGTAGTTTGTCAGCCTGGACCTCATGGGGCAAGGGACAGAGATTATTATAAAAAAAAATGGAAGTCTAGGGAATGTATTCTCCTTCACCAGTTCTTACAGTGTTATGGTAGCCTGCATCTGGGGCCTTAAATTCATTCAGTTTCTCCTTAAATTAATTAAGTTCAAGAGAAGAATTCTATAGTCTGAAGAGAGGAGAATGATTATTTAATACAAATTAAGGTAATTTAAAATTACATCATGTTAATTTATCACTGGCAACTGTAGCCCTGTATAAGTTGGTCAATCATACGATGCATTTCTTAGAATGTCTCATTTTTATATCCTCAGGCACTCAAGTGGTAGGGTACAAAGATATTTTAGTGAACAAATAGCATGAACATTTCATAGCAGTAATTTAGTGTGAAACTTTTATGGACAAAATGATGTGCTTTATTATGTCTAGCAATAGCTGTATTGGATATACTAGGCATTCTATATTAAACCACTGTAAGTCTTGGAATGATGCAGCAGCGTTCCTTTTTAGATTTTATTTTCTGGGTAAGACTTGCAATGAATTGCCCAATCCAGGGAAACCAGTAAGAAAGATAAATATAAACTATTGAACTGTAGAGAGCACGAAGACATTTTAATGAAATTGACCTTAAGAATTAGCTAGTTTAAATAATGCTCTGATATTTTTTTTCAAAATACAGCTTCATTGAATTCTAGCAGCTTTGTACAGAAGCCTGATTGGCTGGACATGTTATATTAGCCAACCAAAGCAATATGAAGAAACCAATTTAGTGTATCTTTTATGGAACTAATCTTGAAGACAAATTACAAAAGCATTTGGGTTCACCTAGGTCTCTTTTATATAACACTCAGGCCTGGCCTACGCTACAAAGCTTGGTCGATGTGAGCTATCATGTGTTGACCTCGTTGTACATGTGTCTACACTTCTACAGTAACTCCTCACTTAACATTTGTCATAAATATGAAGGGAGTGGGTCTGATGCAGTACTATAAAATCCTCTTCCCAGTAAAGGGTTAAGAAATGCAGGTAACCAGACTGACACCTGACCTGGCTGGCATCTGACCAATAAGGGAACAAGATACTTTCAAATCTTAGGATGGGGGAAGGCTTTGTGTGTGTGTCTTTGTCAGTCAGAGTGATCTTGGAAGACAGAAGGAACCTGCAGAAAATCAAACCTCCCTTTTCTCAAGTAAGTTTAGATAGCATAGCGCATAGATTTCTGTTTAATTTCGGCTTGGTGTATTCCCTGTGTTAGAAGGGGCAAAGCGGGGGGGAGTTATTCATGGTTTTCTGTAACTTTAAGGTTTTGTCCAGAGGGGGAAATCTCTCTGAGTTTGGAAATATAGTGCCCTGTGAAATAGTTACCATCCTGATTTTACAGAGATGATTTTACCTTCTTTATTTTTAATAAAATCCTTCTTTTAAGAAGCTGACTGTTTTCTATGGTGTTAAAACCCAGGGGGTGGGTTTTTAGATCACTGTGTAACCAATTGGTTGGGAGATTATTCTCAAGCTTCCCCAGGAAAGGGGGTGTACGGCTTGAGGGGGTATTTTGGGGGGGAGGGAAGTTCAAGTGATTCCTTTCCTGGATTCCTGTTAGATACTTGATGGTGGCAGCGAGAAGCATTTCTCAGGGTGCAGGGAATTTTGTACCTTGGGGGATTTAACCTAAGCTGGTAAAAATAAGCTTAGGGGCTCTGAATGCGGGTCCCCACGTCTTTACCCTAGAGTTTAGAGTGGGGAGGGAACCCTGACAACATTGTAGTTATGTTCCTGAAAAATGCGACTTTAAGCGAAACGATGTTAAGCGAATTCAATCTCTCCATAAGAATTAATGTAAATGGGGGGGTTAGGTTCCTAGGAATTTTTTTTCACCAGAAAAAAATCAATATATTATATAAATATATACACACACAGTATACATTTTAAACAAACAATTTAATACTGTACATAGAGATGATCGTTGTGAAGCTTAGTTGAGGTGGTGAAGTTAGAGGGTGGGATATTTTCCATGGAATGCCTTACTGTTAAATGATTAACTAGCTTTTGGCTGAGCCCTCAAGGGTTAACACATTGTTGTTAATGTAGCCTCGCATTACAAGGCAGCAGGAATGGAGGGAGGGGAGACAGCAGGGCAGACAGAGACACACACCCTGTGTATGGGAGAGAGAGAAAGATGTGAACTGCCCCTTTAAGTATGCTGACCCCATTCTTAAGTACATTGTCTTTTTAAGTGGATCAGAAAGTTGAGACAGCAACTGCTGCCCCAAGCGCTCTCTATCTCTCTCTCCCTCTCTATTCCAACCCTGCTCTATATGAAGAAGGGGTAAGCGGGGTGCAGGGGGGAGGGGGACACCCTGACATTAGCCCCCCCTTTTCCCCCCTGCACAGCAAGCAGGAGGCTCCCGGGAGCAGCTCCAAGGCAGAGGGCAGGAGCAGCACATAGCAGTTTGGGGAGGGACAGCTGAACTGCTGGCAATTGATAGCCTGATGGGCAGCTGCTTCACAGGGAACTTAGGGGAGCTGGGAGCTGATGGGGGGCTGCTGGTCCACCCTGGTTACAAGCCCCCACCAGCTAGCGCCAATGGGCTGCTCTTCCTGCAATCAGTGGACAAAGCAGGCGGCTGCCAAACGACGTTAGAAGGGAGCATTGCACAACTTTAAACGAGCATGTTCCCTAATTGATCAGCAACGAAACAACGTTAACCAGGACGACTTTAAGTGAGGCGTTACTGTATTTGTCTCTCACCAATGTAAGCACCCCATTACAGCCATGCGGTAACACCATCTCCCCGAGCAATGTTGAGCCGTGGTACACATTTTTGAAATGCCTTTTCCTGATTGCCCAGCAACAGCAACTGCCTAGACGACCATGCCAGATATGCTCCAGCTTGGAGTAGACAGGAGACACTGGATCTCCTGGGACTGCGGGAACAAGAGGCTGTGGAGGCACAGCTTCAGACCAGCCATGGAAACGTGGACATGGCTATGAGCAGATTGCACCGGGAATGCAGAAGGAGTATGACATGGATCAGCAACAGTGCCGCATGAAAGCGAAGGAATATCAGAAGCCAGGGTAGCCAACAATCTGGTGCTAAGCTGCAAACCTACTGCTTTTACAAAGAACTACATACCATGTTTGGCGGAGTCCCCACCACCACCCCGCACGCCACTGTAGATGCCTCCAGTCCTTGCTGTGAATAGTGAGGATGAGGAGGATGGAGGACTTGTGATTGGGCAGTCCAGCTTTACTGCAAGCCAGGACCTGTTTGAGACTCCATCACAGTCCAGTCAACCACGGCAGTCTAGCACGAGTGAACTCAGTGCAGGGGAAGGAACCTTGGGTAAGTGCGTAAATGTATTTCCTATTACAGTGATGTACTGATTGTGCCCCCACTTTAGCAGGACACAGCTATCAACTTTTCATGAATTTACTCATACTAGAAGAGGTAGCGACACAACAGCAAGAGCTAGAGTTATCTGCTTTTCGTTCCCCTGTACAGTTAGGTGGAGGGAGCCATCCAGAGCAGTTTGTTTATGTTTAAAGGAAGGTCCCTTGGCTCTTCCTGAGAGATCTCAATGAAACATTTTCATAGAGACACTCTGCAATACTCTCCTGAAGGTTTCTAGGGATGGTAGCATAGACAATGTGCAACTCGTGCTTTTGAAGAAGCTGGGAATGAATGCCCGAAGCTCCCTAGAAATGGGAGGGGCCACTGGTGCCTGGACTGTGGCCCCGCCCTCTGCTCCACCCTGAGGCCCTGCCCCCACTCAGCCTCTTCCCCCAAGGCCTTGCCAGCTCCTCTCTGCCCTTCCCTGAGGTGCCCCCCTCCACAGCTTGCTCCTTTCTACCCCCTTCTGCCTTAAGGGCAATCAACGGGGGAAGAAGACAGAGAGGAGCTAGCAGTGAGCAGCAGGTCTCAGGGGAAGAGGGTGACGAAGGGCAGGAAGAGGCTGAGCTGGGGCGTGGCCCAGGGAGAAGAGGCTGAGTGAGGGTGTGGCCTCGGGGCGGAGCACGACTGGGGCCACAGTTCGGCTGCTGGTGGCCCCCTCACTTCTTGGGAACTTCCGCCAGCGGCCCTCCAAAGGGAGGTGCACAGCATCTGGCATTTCTTGCCCCGTCTGGGTAGGTTTAGCCTCCCCAAGCCTCTTATACCCACTGCCCATGGATGGTAGCCTTATTTCTTCCTCCGCGATAGGACACCTTCCCACGCCAGTCAGCAATAACTTCAGCAGGCTAGTAGCATACAGGCCTAGGCAGTTTCAGGACAGCAGCTGTGCTCTCTATGCTTTTGTCACCCTCAGGAGTGATATCTCAGCTAAAATCACCACTGCCTGTGGGAAATGGTGCCAGCATTCCATGCCAGTGCCCTTTACTCATGTAACTCATTGTTTCATGCAACCAAGCAATTCCTCCTCATTTCCCTCACCCCTGGAGGGCCATACTCACCATGGCTGGAGTTGAGTGGCACTGTGCACAAGCACTCCCAAGCAGAAGTGTGAATAAACAAGTCTTGTTTAAAACTTACGGGGAGCAAGGAAAAGGAGTTCTGAATCTTAACTTTCGCTTTCTGTTGCTACTATTCTGACAATGCATGTTTTATCTGTAGCTGCTGCTATTGCAGCTTTGAAGGGTGCCCTCTCCGCACCCGCAGAATGCCTGAGCCAGGTAACTAGGAGAAAGAAGGGGACTCTGCATTACATGTTCAGCAAGATCCTGCAAGCCAGTGCTGCATCAGACCATGAGCAGAGGGCTTGGAGGGTGAATATTACAGACTGTCTGAAGAAGGAAAGAGCGGACAGGAGAAAGTCCTAGCAGGAAAAGGAGTGTGAGATGCACCAGAACATAATGGGACTTCTCCAGCAGTAAACAGATGCTGCAGGTTCAGTAATCACAGGCTCACCTCCCTTTGTAGTCCATGGAGAACTCCATTATAGCACCTCCCTACAGCCCCTCTCAACATTCCATGAGGCATCAGGTGCTGGATCCCTACCCCTACCGCTCCACACCAGGGGACATTAAGGACAACCAAAGCTTCACATACGTTGGCCTGTGTGAGCCGAGTTTGCTCTAGGTGTAGCTAAAATGAATATGGATGTTCTTTCCACTTCTTAAGCTCTGTTGCATTAAAAACTTAATAAATTAATGGATCTGCTTTTAACTTGCACAGATGTATTTTTTGTTCAATGTTTTCATTACTTAATAAAATTCTGTTGTTTTGGAAAATAATACATCTTTTTTAGTTCCCAGCATGTGCTGCAGAATGCCTAGCAGTACTGAAAGCACCCATTTACTTGTTGCACAATGTGATACAACTCATAGGATCAGTGACTATCAGTGTAATAACCATAAATGTACATCAAGTACCACAAAATTAACAGGAGCTATATTCATAGATGTATACCACGCACCACACAATTCCTCATAGGCCCCAAAACAGAGAGGCCAAGAAGAACACAGTATACCACAACACATTAGTGCAGATCATTGTTAAAGTGCTCTTTCAAAGCCTCCTTGAGCCATATAACTCCACACTGATCTCTTCTAATAATCCTTGTGTCTGACTGTTCAAACTCAGCAGACAGCCCCTCCACTCTGGCTGCAACTTTTCCCCCTTTGCCTCTCAGATATTATGGAGGGCACAGCAGGCAGCTGTAAATCTTTGGAATTTTTTTTTCCCACTGAGATCCAATCTTGTGAATAAAGAAGGCCAGCGTCCCTTCAATTTACCAAAAGCACATTCAACTGTCATTCTGCAGCTGCCAAGCTAGTAGTTGAATATTTCCTTGGTGCTGTCAAGGTGACCAGCATACAGCTTCATGAGCAAGGGGTAGGCTGGGTCCCACAGAATTGCTATTGGCATTTCAATATCACTAATGGTAATCCACCAGTCAGGAAATAAAGTCCCTGCTTGCAGCTTTCTGAACAGTCAATAAACTTAAAGATGCAAGCATCATGCACCTTCCTTGACCAGCCAACACTGATGTTGGTGAAGTATCCGTGGTGATCCACCAATGCTTGCATAACCAAAGAAAGGTAGCCCTTTCTGTTGATTTATTCTGTGGCATGGTGGTCTGGTGCCAAAATAGAGAACTCCATTGCTGCATTATAGGGAACTCCATTGCTGCATTATATCCTGCACACTTGCATGACAACAGTTCCCAGATGGATTGTCCAACTCCAAAATGATTTCCCACTGACTGGTAGCAATCCAGCATTGCAAGTTGCAAGACAGTGCAATTGCCACTCACTTCTCCACTGTCATGAGGGTTGGGGTGAGCTCAGCACTCCAATCCAGCATTGTGGCTTTGCAGATCTGAAAGTTCTGCAGCCATTGCTCATCATCCAAAGTCTGCATTACAATGAAATCCCACCAGTTAGTAATCGTTTCTCAGACTCAGAATCAGCATTCCACCATCTGCAAATGCTTCATGAACGCCACCAACAACCTTGAACTGGTTTTTGCTGTGTCCCACAGCCCTGTGTCCTCCACAAAATCATCATGTTCCCTGATGATTTGGTGGTTCTTGCAGCTCTGCAAATACTGGAGGCTTGTGAGTCCAGTGCTGTGCAGGCTCTATGCTTCTGTCAAATGGCAGACAGGGAAGAATGCTACATAAGCGCTGGGAGATTTTAAAGGTGTGAAAATTATGGGATATAGATGACATTATGGGATGGAGAAAGTTGCATGCTGGGAAGTTGACCCCTTGCTTCCAGTCACCCTTGGATGACTTGTTTCTGCTCCACCATGCATCACCCAAACTTCCAAAAACTGAGTGCGTTGAACAGTGGCAAGTTGCACTCTGGGATAGCTACTGATGATGTACAGCGTGGTGCACCAACACAAGCACTACTGGTGAGTATTCGCAACGCCGATATAAGGAGGCAAGTATGCCTGCACAGAAGCAATATACTAACTATGGTGGCTTTATGCCAACATAACTTGCATTGGCAAAAGTTTGCAGAGTAGACATTCCCTCAGTAAGTTATATTGAGAAGAGACATAATGTAGGCTTTAGGAAAGTTACAGCTGAATTAAGCTACTTTTTTCTTGTATAGAGCTTTAACTGGAAACTCTCCAAAGGAAACGGCCCTATTACACATCATCAGAAAGAAAGACCATACACAGTTGGGTCAGCTTTACCGAAGCCATGCTATTATAGTTCTACAGAAGGATTCTCTGGCTCTTATGCTAAAGCAAATGGAGGATCTCTCTTAATTGAATATAGTGCACAAGAGCTTTGCTGTCAACTGACTCTGTTACAACAGGTAAAAAGACTGGATTCTATTGAGAATGAAAACAAATCAGTGTAAATGTTTGTGTAGTCACCCTTCTTCCTTCCCTCCATCACCTACCCCCTATGTGTTGATTGCTATTTATTCTGAGGTTCACAACATCTATGGAAAAATAACCCAATTTCCTCCCCAAGTCCCTGCAATGTCTGGAGTCACTAGTATCAGGAGTTCTGATAATTGTTTCTCCTGAGAACCTTAGGGAAGAGAACATAGAGGAAGAAAAAGTATTTCTTGTGATACCTAAAATAATTTCCAGGCCTAATAATCACTATGATTTAAATTTTTGTCTGTGTAGGAAATGTTCCATAAATGCCATCCAGTACACTTCCTAAATTCAAGAGCACTTGGTGTCAAAGATAAATGTACCACTGTACAAAAGTAAGTGGGTTACTTTTCCTATCCCCTCTTCCCTGCTGATGCATTGTTGATTTTTGTATTACATCCTATGTATATGTGGAAAGCGGAAAATGGAGAATCTACATTGTCTTTCCATTATTCCTCATTGTGAATTTTCTTTTTTCATTGAGTTTTATCCTTCAAATAACTTTTATAAAATGAAGTTCAGCAGACCAAAAAATTTTCTTTAGGCCACATTGTCAAGGTGAAATCCAGAGTAGAGCAGGTCAAAAAATATTTGCTGAATACGTTTTTGAAAAATGTTGTGATATTTTTCAGTATATTATGTTGTAATGATATCCATACAGATAGACAGAATTTAATTATTTTTCCATCTTGTAGTACTGATTGAATAATTCATATATATTTGTAAGCATATAGGAATTTTATTGCAGTTTTTAAAGAAAAGTGATTCATGTTTTTATTACTTGCCGAGCTCTAATCCAGAATAAATATTAACATTATCACCAGTTCACACACAATCTTAATTAGCCTTGTTTTGTTTTAATTCATCTTAATTGGTATGTGGATTCATCTAGTTTCTATCTAGTAATTGTTAATTGTGACATCTAGACTCGATTCAACAGAGTCTCTAAGAAAGGGGACACAAAAAGTGGATCTACCATTTAAAATCCAACAAAAATGCCATGTAGCTCCTACTGTGTTGTAGCGCAGACAGGACTCTGTCTTTTAGAATCTCACTTTTTTTGTGTTCATGTTCATATTCCACAAAATAAAAGCTGGACTAACTTTTTGGTGAGTATGGCCTTTTAGCCACTGTTTATGATGTGAGAAAAGCTTTGTTATTGTTAGTCAAACTAAAGAAATTGCTCAAATTGCAAAACTTGTGATTCTTTTTATAAGTAGCCCCATCTGCAGATGTGTACAATGTATGTTGGTATTGGAATTATAAAGTCTGCACAGAGAAGAGAAATTACCATACGATAGAATCCCAGCACATGCCCTTTTAAAATGTATTAATCAAGATTGTAACTAAACAGCATATTATTCATTTAAAAAATTATTAGAATGTTAACATCTTTTCCTTCATGTTTTGCAGCTGTAATGTCTAAATTCCCTATATCTTTGTGTTTCACAGAGTTGTTCCCACTGAATCACTGTCACTTAAAGTCTGTAACCTCTTTCTGCCAAACTGCATACAAGACAAGTACCTCGTACAGCTTTTAAGAAATGCAGACGATATCAGCACCTGGGTTGCTGCTGAAATTGTTACAAGTCATACTTCCAAGGTTTGCTATCATTTTCATTTGGTTATTAAATTAGGAAGTAGTTAGTTAGTTGCTATTGTTTACTGTTTCTATATCGCAAACCTACACAAAGCCTGAAATATGTGTTGGCAACAGTTTGTTGCACTGTTGTTGGCAGATCCACTTAGTGTTTTGGATCTGTTCTGGTGGTGGGGTTAAAGACTTAATAGAAGGTAAGAATTAATTTACCATGAGACAGCAGATGTCTGACTTTCTGCTATTTAAATGGCCTTCTTACCATTGAAAGACTTTCTAACTAGAACTTTGAGAGGCAGGGTGCTGCAGTTCTGCTGCTATTTTAGCTCAAGTAACAAATCCTAAAACAAAATATACTTCTTTTCCCCTCTTCTAATTTAATTTTCTCACATTTCTAGTCTACTTTTAAGGTCAATTGAACTAATACTTTCCTCAAGAGAAAAAATAAAGCTTGATGTTCATAAAACATGAACTCATTTTGTGCATTGGTATATACACTCTGAATGTCTTCATCAGAAATCTCTCCATTAACTTATTAATAAAGCATTTTCTAAATGAATCATGATAAAGTCAACAGAAACCAGTGGTCCCATAACAACTCGTGGTGGGTGTTGGTAACAACTTTTGTATAAAAGTTAGTGGTAACAGCAGAGTTCAAGTTCCCAAACCCTAGGTCTTTATCTGCCAAGCAAATAGCATCACCACTGGCAGTGCAAGAAGTACTTAGGCTGCTCCCGATGCTTTAATGGTCAATTCTGACCAATGTGCTTTCTGACCACAATTGTAGACCTGGAGCTGAATCTGCCCACACAGGTTAAACCAGTGTAATCCAAATTCAAGTGGTAACCATACATTTAGTGAACATCACTGTGTGCACGATTTCTTTTCTTTGTATATTTATATTCTTTTTATATATGCTCCCTGGAGCATAAGTCTCCATAAGTGAGAATCATTAAGATAATATCTTCAGAGAAGAGCCAGGTGCTCATTTGTCAGTTTTCTGAAGCTATCATCTCAGTGAATTACCCCTCACCCTCTTACTTCTGAACAGAATATTTCTGTTCTGTCTTTCAATTGGCTATCATGGGAGTATTTTTACTTCCCACGTGAAGAGAGATAAGCATTGATACCTCAAAAGGGGTAGTGTGTAATGTATCTTAGAACAATAAGTTATTGGAGCTCCATCCAGGTCTGCAAATCCACCCCAAAGTGGTAATCCATAAAAATGGGTACCTTCAAAGAAGAACAATTACAGGTGTGTAATTACCTCATATTCCGCTGTGTTCAGTCAGAATATTTGTGCAATAAAGAACTCTAGTATAATAACTTTATCATGGACTTTTGATAGCTTAATTAACCTTAAGAGAGTACGAAAGGTTTGTCACCAAACCCCCAAATTCGAATTACCTTATAACTGTCGCTGTTGTTTTTGTTTGTTTACTTGTTTGTCTGTCATACTTGTCAGAAACATACAAATTGGAGAGCAGCTTTTGCTGCTTTTGAAAACAAAGCCTTAGATGGGGTAATTTACCAGAATATGGCAGCCATAACATACAGTTCTCTAATCCTTTATCAATTTTGAGTATAGTATTATTCAGTTGTTGTAATTTAGCTAATCAGAATGTAACAGTCAATTTATTTTGCCAACTTTTAAAATGCTGGTTTATACAATTGGTACTACACTTGAACACATTTAGATGAGTGATTTTCATTTAGTCCCTCACTTGTTCCAGTTGTTTCTGTCTTTTCGCCTCCTTAGAATTAATTATGTCTTCCCAACCAATTAAGAGTTTTAGGATCAAGAGTTTTACTGGCAGTAGAGTTGCAATTTGGCCTTTGGACTATGTCCTCAAATGGAAATAAAATGGTCTCCAGCTTCAGTTTCTTCATAGCAATTGGCTTCATGTGATCATTCCCAAACACATTATTTGTGTTAGCTCCAGCAAATTACTATTATTTATTATTTGTATTCCCATAATGCCTAAGAGCCCTTGTCATGGACCAGTATGATGTAGTAGATTTTAATATATAACTTTATTTTTTCCAGTTGCAGGTGAATTTACTATCAAAATTTCTCCTTATAGCAAAATCTTGCTATGAACAAAGAAATTTTGCTACCGCAATGCAAATCTTAAGAGGGCTGGAAAATCTTATAGTACGACAGCTACCAGTAAGTGAGGACTTTTGGACTTTTTTTCCCTGTCTAGCTATTTTGCTTTTAGCAAAAGTAAGTCTGTTCCATTACCAAGATTAATCTGAAAAGATATCAAAGCATTTTATTTACTTTTTTAAGGCTTGGAAAATTTTACCATCAAAAGTGTCTGAAATAATGGAAGAACTCAAGGCTGTTGAGGTACAGTATGAGTCTCTCATGTGAAATACTTATGTGACACTCCATTGGTTCTCTTTGCAGGATTGAAGCCAAAATACAGTTTATACTGTATAAAAAAATTGTTCTTGTTTTTATTGACTTCCACATAAACTTGATTACTTTATAGTTGATTGTTTGGGTTTTTCCACCTGCCAAGACCAAAATGCCAACCTGGGCTCTGAAAGTCAAGTTGCATTTTTTTCTAGCTAGCATCTAATTACCAGAAATTAATATTGTGCAACTAGCACTTAATTAACAATTCTCTTGATGATAGGGCAGAACAGTTCACTCTCCCATAGGTATGTTGATGCTACAGAGGTAACAGAAGTAAAAATTACTAACAATAAGAGCTGGTTAGAATTTTATAATGAAATTTTGTCTAAATTTGGCCTGTTGGAAAACTGTTGGGGTTTTTTGTGTGAAAAGACTTCAGTTTTCTTCAATTTCCTTTTTTCAATATAAAGAAAAATTAGACCATTACAAAACATAACAGGCAAATGCTTTTGAATTTGCCAGAAGCTTCTGCAGAATTCTTTCCTTTTTTCAACCAGATCCATTAACCATTTATTTTCGCTAATAAATCAGCAGCTATGACCAAATGCACACAGGGAGCAAATATTTTGTATGGGAAGGCTGCCATTTTAACAGAGACTTTTCTGACCATAAATCTTTAAGAATACAAAGAGCCCAAATTATCAGACGAACCCAAAAGAAAACTAAATAAATTTATCCTTGTAGTGTGCAAGTTTCTAAGCCAGTGGTGGGCAACCTACGGCCCATCAGGACAAGCCGCTGGCGGGCTGCCAGACCGTTTGTTTACATTTCCATGGCCGCCAGCAGCTCCCAGTGGCCGTGATTCGCCGCTCCCATTGGGAACAACGAACTGTGGCCACTGGGAGCTGCGGGCAGCCATGCAAATGTAAACAAACAGTATGGCGACCCACCAGTGGCTTGCCCTGACGGGCCACAGGTTGCCCACCGCTGCTCTAAGCTCAAGCTGTAGCTGACTGCCAAGGGAGAAAAACGCAAAGGCAGGGACGCTCAATTCAGAGTCTTACCAAATAGCACCTGGGACTATTTAGCCCAAAACAAAGGCCAGTCTACTTACCCACCAGCGGACTCAGTAATACCTCAGTTGTCAGCAGTACCCCAGACTGCTGGTAGTGTTAATAAAATCATCTTGGACATCTTATCTTGCTCCATTATTTAGGCTTTTGATGCAAGGCCTAACCCATTGCCACTTTTTAAAGAAAACACATACCAAAAGTTAAATTATAACACTTTCACTCTAGTATTTTGTAAAACTCTATTTTGAATGACTGAAAACAATGGTGGAGATTTTCAGAGTCAGCTAGGAGATTGGCACCCAGGTCCTGTTAATTTCAAAGGGAATTATATGGCTGTATCCCCTAATGATCTTTGAAAATCTCAAACATCTCTCAGTGACTGTCATAACATTTCATCACTAACTTTTTTATGTACTTGTGAAATTGAGTTTGCTTAGCCCTAAGGTGCATTCTGTGATTCCAGCTATAACATGTTGGTTGTAAATTAGAAATGTTTATTAAGAACTCCATATGGGCTATCTTCTAATTAAAGTAACTTTTGTTCCATACTGCACCTTAATTGAGCTGCCACCAGGTTGATCAAATGCATTATCTCCTTCATCTCTATTTTAATTTCTGTACTGTACATGCAAAAATTACTGTAAACAAAAATGTTTGTTAAAGACATAAAACCGAGGACTACTTTATGAAGCCTGCTCTGACATTTATCATGGGCTTTCCTTGTGTAAATTATACCAGGTGTTTTTAAAAAGTGACAGTTTATGTTTGATGGAAGGAGAGAGATTCAAAACACTCCCTACAATTCCATCAGCCTATGTTCTGGCCATGCATGTCCAACAGCTTGAAACTGGAGGATTTACTATGACAAATGGAGCTCATAAGTGGACTAAACTTAGGTAATTATTTTAATTATACATATGTCACCTATATTGTCTAGTGAGTCATAAGAAGTAACACATCAGTGCACTTTTGGCAGTTTAAAACACTTCAGTCATTTTGACAACTTATTAGAGAGACAAATACTGTACAAATGGATGCCATGTGCCTTTAAATTTCCTTTTAAGGTTTTATTATCAGCACTAAAGCAGACTAATGTTTTTCTCTATTTTCTTTAAAGAAACATTGCAAAAGTTGTGAGCCAGGTTCATGCATTTCAAGAAAATCCCTATACGTTTACTACAGATTTCCAGCTCCAGTCTTACCTCAAACAAAGAATAGCTCATTTTAATGATGCAGACATTTCTGCTTTAGCGGCTGACAACTGTGCCAACTTCCATCAGATACCAGCTGAAAAACATTCCCGAAAAATTCAGGACACATTGCGCAGAATGAAGGCAACATTTCAATAATTGTTTACATTTTACCTGCTTGTTTAATTCTAACTCCAGAGTATAAAACTGTGGATGAAAATGGCTTCGACTTCTGTATCCATTCCCAAGCAAACACTCAAGTGAAAGTAGTTTTAAAACATTAGCTCTAGCTGAAATGGATATATTTCTTATCGCAGAATCATAAAACGCTAGCTAATGAAAAATCTTAGACCTAAGCAACGGGAAAATAGGATGACTAGTCTCTAGTATGAAAGAATAGTCCATAGATGATGTCAGAAGAGAAGTAATATGTAAAGAAGCTAATGTTTCAACTTTCAGTGCTGTTTTGGCCTAAGATAATTCAGATTATAATTGACAAAACATAGATTACATTTTTATGTAAGCACTGTACATTTGTATCCTGTCACTATGTATTTGAATTTATGGATATAGATCCTCTGATAGCCTTACATTTTGATGGGTTTTGCTTTTGTCTGTTTTAAATTATGAATGTCAAAACTACACTCTTGATTTTGAGTGATGGAGAATCTTCCCATTGAACATCAAGTCAGAATAAGTAAAAAAGGAAACACTGCACTGTGTATTTTTAATGCCCTTGAGACAGCCTATCTCCATATAAAACTCAGATTTGAATAAACATTGTGTTGACCTGCTTCTGCCTTTGTGGCCTAATGAAGAGAGTAGTTTTTAAGGCTTGCTTGCTTCATCTTCAGTTGTGATAAGTAATAGTTGTAAAATTTGTATGTGAATATACATGAACATGATTATGCCTTGTGCTGAGGTTACTTTCCTAGTATTGTAATGTTCAAAAGTATAATACAAAATAACTTTGCATCAAATTTGTAACTACATCATGCCAAAAGTTGGTATTTATAATATTTTTGCAGCGAGCTGTGCTTAGAAAACACTCTGACTGGCAATGAAATGTGGTGCTATAGCTAGAAAGTTCCTTTAGGTACTCCAGGCTTATGCAAAATCTCTAAAACGTTAGCTTTATCAACAAGATACAGACAAGTATTTCTGTATTGTTTTCAGAGGGGTGGGGTCTTAATGTTACCAAAAAACAGCTAAAATAAACAAGTAAAATGCATTTCTCAGATCATAAAGTGGTGCTGTCAGAACTGTGTTTCAAAAAGGAGAAGCATCCTGTTGAAATCCCAGGTATTAATTGATTGCCTGGAAATATTCTTGTAGTTGAAGTGTTCTCCTGGTCATGTTGACTGCAATTACATTTACTCTGTATTGTTTAGAAAGACTTAAGATCTTTAGCTACAGAAGAAAATGACTTACTAATAAGAAATTGGGAGATGCACACTTCTATATTGTAAATTGTAACATAAATTTCTAGTGTAACATCCTGTTGCTGCTGAATTTGTAAATATTCAACAGAAAATGCATGTGTATGTGTTAAGTTCTGGTTTGTGTCCAATGTTTAAGAGAGAAAGATCCCAATCCGATGGCAATATATGATCACCAACTTCCTGTTCCACTTTTCCCCAGTCAAACACAAGGTGTACTAATTCTTTCCATTAACTACTACACTTATTTCTTCACACTGTGATGTATTTTCAACACAAGGCCAAATTTGTGCTCTGTTACTGGTGTGACTGACAACAGATCTCTGTCTGTGATCAGGGAGTTTTTGCATAAATCTTTGTCATTAAGAAGCAATTCTGTGAGTCCTGAATCACAACTAAAGAAGTGAAATTTGTTGCTATCTTTTGATTGTGTTCATATAATATATTTGCAACATACAAAGTACTGTAGTTTGAAGTATTCTTACATTACTACAGTATATGAAGAAAGATGGCAATGACAGATGCAGAATTGCCAGACAAATCTTTTTAAAATATATTATCTATCTTATTTTAACCTGTTCTTAATTATCTTTAGTTGTTGGCTTTTTCTCAATCAAAAAGCTGCCATCCACTTAAAAGCTACATCTTGCCAGAGCAAAACAGCAGTCCATAAAGTGATTTAAGCTCCACCAGTGTGAAGGACTCAAACAGTTTAGTTGATGCATTTTTGTACAACCAGCAGTTTGCTATGGTCAGTCAGATTATTGTAAAAAATTTTGTATTTATTTAGCATTTATATTTTTAAAAGATGAAGTGTGCTCTGCACCTGTGTGAGCAAGTTAATATTTCAGTTAAAACCTTTACCTGTACTTATATTGACTACTACGCCAAGGAAATATTGTGCTTGTTCCATGAAAATGACTGATACTATTCAAGCATCGAAAACTCATTTCATATCTTCCATATATTGCTTCAATATATTACACTTTGTATTGCTATAAATGTATAGAATTACTCCTGCAGTACTTTTATATGGTGGAAAGTTATGTTCTTGCCAATCAGATATTAAACTTTTAAATTTTGTATTTAATAAAGATATCATCATCCCAAAATCAGAAATAAAATATTTAATGTAAATAAAAATGGCTGAAAATAATTATTTCACAGGGAAACCGCTCTTTGGGCATTACTATAAGAAAATTGCCTATATGTTGCATGACAGTTTTTTAAATAAAACTGTTTCTAGCCAGGTTTCATTTAGTTGTATTGCTTGTTGTTGACACGAATTCATGACTGATTTGTAGGCTGGAATGAGCTAGTTTTCTTTGTTACGTGGTACAGCTCCCACTGACGTGAACTCGCTGACTTCAATAGAAATTGTACCTGTGTAACTGAAAGCAGAATTTGAACGTCCTGTCCAAGGAATAAGTTCTACACTCCTTACTCAGGCAAAACTCTCATTGAAATCAATGAGAAATTTGCCTAAGGACTATAGGATCTGGTCCTACATTCCCCTCCCAATTCTTGAGGAGTTACACGTGTCCATCCCCACCAAGTGAGATTAAATAAAGCCAAAGCCTTTAAAATTGCAGATTGTCAACTCATTAAAATTCTCTACCATACTTTACATGCTAAGAGAAAGCAATAAATATACTCCTAAAGTTCACAGCATACAACTAATTAATGAATGGCTCTATTACCAAAATATATAGGACCAAATCCCCCCCGTGCTATACAGTCACTTTGTGCTGTGCTACTGGCAGAATCTGGCCCTAAAGCTAAGTTAACTGATGGGCTCCACAAGCTGAAGGGTGATTGTTCCATGATGTAGAGCCAGTGTAGAGGCTTTTACACCACTCCCCCAGCCCTGCTGGTCACATAAAATGGAAAAGGTGTGGCCAGAGGAAAGTGAGAGAGGTCAGGACCTCCCTGCACTATGATGATCCCCGGTTGTGTTTTCAGCCCTTTGTGGCTGTTACATAGGGAATGTCAACATTGCAGAAACATCTATGGCTGGCCTCTGTCAGCTGATTCTGGCTTGTGGGGCTACAGAGCTGTTGAATTAGTGTAGATGGTCCAGCTGGAGCCCAGGCTCTGGAACCCCACGAGTGGGGAGAGTCCCTGAGCCTGACTATCTACACCACAATTACACAGCCCCAGAGCTCCATCAGCCACAGGTGTTTAATTGCATTGTAGACTTGTGCATTCGTTACAGCAGCCTTCAGGCTAGCTGTGTGCTGGTGTAATTCCCTTGATTTCCAGATAGTTACTCCAGACTTACTCCAGTGTAAGTGAGAGGTAGATTAAGCCCCAGAAACCCAGGAACACACTGCATTTGTGCAATAAGAACTGAAAAATAGGACACATTAAATATTGAACCCAAAGTCTGTGTGACCTGAAGCTGTTTAATAAAAACACTAAAAAAACCATTTGAAACCTATGCGGGGGGAAGGAACAGAGAGAGAGAGAGAGTGTGTGATGCAAATGACTTTGTTTTTTCATGGTCAAGAATGCAAATGTGAAAAACTTAAGAAATTCTCAATTAGTTATCTACACGCTACTTAATTCTCACACCAACATCTGCCTTACAATAGTCCTTTCTTTACATGATGACACAACATACACATAGTGATACACAAATCTCTGTTTTACTGGATTTTATTGTATTGCTTGCTAAATAAATAAATGTCACTTTACCCAGTGCTAAGTGATCTTGTAATGAAAGACCATATAAGTACTAATGGGTGAACCTCTTCTATTAAGGGTGGGAGGCTTCATTTAGTTTTGAAGTGATTTCACATTCAGATTAACTCACTCTTGTGTACTGGGTCTTTTGTGGTTCAGCCTAGTCAATCTCCTGTTGGGAGGTCCTGAATCAGAGGGGTTGAAGAGTTTGTCTTCATTCTGGCAACCTCCACCTCATTAAACCTTGACCTCTGTCATCTACAGGAGTTTTCTAGAGAGAGAAAAGTCGGTAAGGGAATATATTTTATTAGACCAACTTCTCACCCACCTTGTCTCTGTAATATCCTGGGATCAACATGGCTACAATGACACTGCATACAACAATGGAGTTTTCTTGAGGCAGGATCTTAGCTTCTCATGCAGTTGTTTTGGGAAAAGGCTATATGCTTTCCAACTGCTGTTGGATGACAGTCCTCGTTTAAAAGCTGCAGTGGGCACTCACCCTGCTGCTGCCCAGTTATGAATCTGGTGTACTTTGTATGACATTCCTGAACTGACACACAAGCACATATGGTAAGTGGGAAACCCTAGAAACATAGGAATAGCATGCAGTATCAGGCCAGTAGTATATCTAATGTAGTACATTGTCTAACTGCTGCACCAATCCCCCTCCCCTCCAAAAAAACAAAAAAAGAAATGTAGGTAAGGCATTAGTAATTTGTCCCCCAAGTATTATAGCGGAACAGGAAATTGAACCCTGTTATCTAAATCTGTCCAGTTCCTTATGCACATGTCTATCCTTTTATTCTAATTTTCCTCTTTCATGTTTTAGTGTTGGTCTTCACTAGTATGAGGGCACCATTCTGTAAGCTAACTTAGTACCAACACAATGAAATGTAGTAAGGAAGCATAGGTTGCAATTCTTGAGCAGGGACAAGGACTGTGAGCCTGAACATTGTACTTTCTGGAAAATGCGTGTGCTCTCGTGGCTTGCCTACATTTAAAATGCTACATGTGTCTCTGCACAGCTTCAGTGTAGACATGATTTACTCCAACGGGAAGGATTTTTCTGTCAGCAATCCACCTCCACAAGAGGCCAAAGGCCAATGGAAGAACTCTTCCTTTGACCTAGTGCTGTCTACATGGGGATTTAGTTTGTCTACCCAGCTCAGGGATATGGATTTTTCACACCCTTGAGCAACTTTGTTATGCTGACCTAATTTTCTAGTGTAGACCAGACCTTAAAGTCCATTGCTAAAAGCCTTCCCAGAATAAATCAATGTAAATTCTTGCAAATAGCATCATTATCAAAGATGTAAACTCTACCCCTGATGCACATGGTCTCCATAACAATGAGAACAGGAATCTTTGCTTTGTCCATCCTATTCAGCTTGATTCTGAGTAAATGTAAAAGTATAGTTGGACTATTTGAATGCTAATAGTAAACACAGCCAATCTAAGGTCCCATCCACCAATAAACAGTGCTGCCCGGTTACAATATAGTAAAAGAATAGCATTGTTTTTGCAGTGGTCTTGGCATTAGACCTTATTTTAATTATTTCCCTCAGTAGAAAGTCCATCATTTTTAACAGTGCTCTCAGTGGATTCCCTGATAGCATATTCTCTACAGTGTAGATGGGACCCAAGAAGCATTCAGCTGCAGTCATTAATGTTTTTAATTTCATTTTCTTCTAACCTTTTCAATGTCAAGGAGGGCTTTTGCTTTGCATTTTTTTCATTGTTGCCTAGAATTGAGACATCATAATTAAAATGTCAGAATAGAAGAGCCGGGGTTGGATCTTTGGGTTCATAGACATTGTGCCCATGCAACAGATGAAATGGGATATGTGGGTCCGTGACCTCTAATCTAAAAACACAACAATTTCCTGTGGATAAAGCATTTGAGCAGAGATGCAGTAGAAAAAAGGGCACATGCATGCAGACAGGATTCTGGAATGGGGTGAGGCCCATGAAAGGAAAAGGGTGATTGAATTTAGGATCTCTGGAGAGAAAATGCTGAATTCCTTATACCTCCTACAACTGGTCAACACAGGGTTAATAACAAACAACCCAGTTATTGAATGCCTTTGTTCAATATTTAGTTCCTCCCCCTATGCTTACAGTTTTTTCTTATTATGAATTTCCTTCAAAATATTCTGTTATACAAGCAGTTGGAAAAGGTGAATTTTTTTGAAGTCCCCTATTCTTGCAGTAGGTAGTGAAGAACTGAATATTTACTAGCCAGTTTCACGACATCCTGCTGTGTGTGGCAATATTTTCTGTATGTGATCATGTATTCTAGTCAGAAGGTGTCACTAGAGAGCCTTGCCTTATAGCTTTCGCAAAACTCTTAAAATGCAACACAGGACAACCCCATAACCAGTATGGAACAAAGTGTCTGACCGTCCCAGTGTCAGGCTAAAATCCCTCAATTAAAAAAGAAAATCTGCTGCTGTCTAATTTTGTTAATTTCCATTTTAAAATGAAAGATTAAATACAATTCTAATCATGGGCACTTTAAAGTTTACAGGGACATGCCACATAATTGCATAGTTAAAACTGTGCAAATTACCTCCCTGCCTATTGCTTTTTTAAAGCACTCATTTCCACAAATCAAGGTGCTGTGCACAATAATGAGACTAGTCAAAATAAGGAGGCAATGAGAACTTTTGGGGGAACACTGGAACAAGATGGCAAACTATAGGTATGGCGTATAGTGGTGCTCATATTTAAGTCACTTCTCACTCCCCATTATAACTTTTTCTCTTAATTTGGCTGTACCTTTCTCAGGCCATGTCTATGGCACACACTTCTGCCAGCAGACCTATATCAGTCAGGATCCCTGACTGACCTGGCTATGCTGGCAAAATTCTTGGTGTAGGTACAGTTATGCCAGCAACAGCCTCACTCCTCCATTGTGTAATGCAAGGGTAATGCTGTTCCTTCAACCACGATTGTCACTGAGGCGCCCCACAGGTGCAGCAATTAGGGTTGCCAACCCTCCAGAATTGTCCTGGTGTCTCCAGGAATTAGAGATTAATCTTATTTAAAGATGTGATAAAACCTCCAAATACATCCAACCAAAATTGGCAACCCTAGGAGCAATCTACCCATACACTAATAAAATGCAGGAATGGGGCCTTAATGTTTACTGGCTTGTGCTGAAATGTGACAGGCTGCGGGCGTGTCAGGGGGCTGGATTTGTCTGACAAAAAGGATCATTATTTTTCCAGTGCTACTTGATTGTAAAATAGTGGGTTGTTTCCCTGTATAAAAAGTACACATCTGCAACAACATTTGTGCCATACACGTGCTATGGAAGTGTTTGTAGCACAAAAGGCTGGCTCCATTATTCACATTACATTTTTTTCACATTCTTTACCAGCCTCTGCAAGCAAATGCTGCCACTTAACTGCCGCTGTAAATTAACTTTTGCTACCTTCCAAATAATATATTCAAAGTGTTTGCAGATAACAGCAGTAAATTTACACCTATTATTAGCAATTTCCTAACACATACTGTAATGCAAAGCAAACATTGCTGGTAGATGCTTTTTGTGCATCTGACTTGAAAGAAAATATATATAGTCTAAGTTTGTTCTTTCTTTTCTCTTCCCACCCTTCTCTCCTTTTTCTTTTAAGAACATTAGACTGGCCATACTGGGTCAGACCAAAGGTCCATCCAGCCCAGTATCCTGTCTGCCAACAGTGGCCAATGCCAGGTGCCTCAGAGGGAGTGAACCTAACAGGTAATCAGGGCCGGCGCTCCCACTGGGTGACCCTAGGCGGTTGCCTAGGGTGCCAGGATTTGGAAGGCGGCGACTCCCAGCGGCGTTTCAGCAGCAATAAAAGCGGCCGCCGAAACGACGCCGAGAACGCAGCTTTCAAGGAGCTGCTGCCGCCGGCAGAGATGAGCTGCTGCCGCGGGCGGGGTGGGGGGGCTGGCCGCCGCGGGCGGGGAGTTAGCTGCCGCGGGGGCGCGGGGAGCCGAGCCTGCGCCTGCTGCGGCCCGCGAGTGGGGAGGCGGTGGGGAGCCCGCCACGGCCCATGGGCGGGGGGGCTGAGCTGAGCCCGCAGTGGCCTGCGGGCGGGCTGGGGAGCTGGCTGCCGCGGGGCGGGCGGGCGCAGGTGTGGTGCAAGGAAGTTTTCCCTAGGGCACAAAACTTCCTTGCACCGGCCCTGCAGGTAATGATCAAGTGATCTCTCTCCTGCCTTCCATCTCCACCCTCTGCCAAACAGAGGCTAGGGACACCATTCCTTACCCATCCTGGCTCTTTTAGATCTAGATATTTCCCCCCTTGTCCCTCACTGGCTGCAGTTGTTTGGTGATTGATTGTTGTTGCATGTTTTTGTTGCTCTCTCTAACACTGAATTCAGTTTACATAATTATTGGTCTCCCTCACTATTCCCTGCTCCCAGACACCCCTTCTTCCCTCATTAAGTATTTTTTCTCTTCACTACAGAAGCCTAGGAGCTCCATGTGTGGTTCCTCTTCAACCATCACTGAACTGCAGGTATCCATGCCTTTCCTTCTCCTGAACCCAAGGTGCCTCTTATGTTCTCTTCAGCCCCTATAATCTAATCTCATTATAGGAGGGAATATCTCATCAGACCTAGAGATTTTGTGGGTCTGAAACCCCCATGCATACCAGACTTTCCTCAGCAGGAGGGGCTATAGGGCTGCAAGAGCAGACTGCCAGAGTTTCAGGTTTTCTATAGCTACTGTGAGATGAGTATAGAGTGACCAGGAGGATCAACAATAGTGAGAAACTTCTGAAAAATGTACCTAGTGCAGACAAGGCAATTGAGCAGGGTTGTAGCAACAAACAGGAGTGTGTAACAAGGTTGAAGGTGACCCACAAACTAAAATAAAATCAGGCTTGTATTCCTTTATACAATATCAAAAAGAGGGGAATAGCAGTGGCTGAAAGGTTTTCTATTCCCTCCCAGAGAAAGGGAAAGAGGGCAAAGATGCTTTAAAATGCATGCACTAGAGTCTCGGGTCTTGAAGACCTTGACACATTATACTGACTGTAGTAGTAGTTAAATGTATGGCATTGCAAGAGACAAAAACCTGAGCACAGTGGAGTTTGTCAGCCTGTTTATAACTTATGGGGTACTCGGAGGGGGGTTAACCCCTATTTAATTCAAATGCCTACAGAACACTTGGATGAAAAGATATCTGTGATAAATTCCAACACTTCTGCGCATTCATTTCAGGTGTGGGTGGTTGCCAGAAATGCCCTTGAGGCTGCCCAAGAGTTTTTTCCCCCCAGCAATTCCAAGTATGGGTAATTTTGACATTGCTCATATCAAAAGGTTAAAAAACCATAACAAAGAAGAAGAAATTAAACCTAACGAACAACAATAACTTTGTTCAGGTTGCCTTGAGACAGGGACTGTGTATGGATAACTCGAATCAGCTTAATTTATTTGTGTGTGTGGACTCTCTTATCAGTTTAAAACTAGTTGTATCAATTTAGCAGGCACCTATGAATTTTACTGAGGCAAGCTAAACCAATATAAGAATGTCCACACACAAAGTTGGACCTCTTTAACTAAATTGGTATAATATCATAACTTTAGTTAAGATGGTACTACTTTGAGCATCGCCCAGGCCTTAGTATGTGTTTGTATAATGCTCAGTTCAATATGGACTTTGGCTACTACTGTAACTAGGGTGACCAGACAGCAAATGTGAAAAATTGGGACGGGGGTGAGGGGTAATAGGAGCCTATATAAGAAAAAGACCCAAAAATCAGGACTGTCCCTATAAAATCGGGACATCCGGTCACCCTAACTGTAACACACAAAAATAATACATGTCAAAGAAGCAAAAAAGGCAGAAATCCAGTGTTTTAAACATTCATTGCAGGTCACCTCTAAGATAAAGCTTCCCTGCTTCAATCTCAATCTTCTACCTCATAAACACATCAATTACACCATTTATTCTGATTTACATAATTTATGTTGCCTCTGAATTTGCCACTGAGAGCAGAGTGCACCCAGGAAAACTGAAAGTGGATGAGCGCAGGGAGAGTGAATGAGTGGGAGATCATTGGAAGAGGGAATAGAAACAGAATATGGTAAGAAAGAGAAAAGAATGGGTGAGAAGTGGGGAACCAGAAGAAAAAATGGAGTGAAGACAAGTGAAAGCAAGAAAGGTGAGAAAAATGAACTAGAACGATAAAAGGAAGGTAAAAACTTGTTTTCATTTCATATGGCTATATGCTAGCCAATGATTTAGGCAGCTCAAGGATAAGATTTATCATTGGGGAGAGAAGAGTCAATAAAATGTTTTAATCTATAGGACCAATGCAATTTAAAACAGCACTGGCTGGTATAGGCCAGCATGGGCACAGGGAGTGATAAATGACCTAAGGTATGCCAGAGCTGGTTGCATGCTCTATGGCTGACTTCCTGTTGCTCAAATGCTAGTTCTAAACTCAAGAAAAATAAAAATTAATACTTTGTTTTATAGTTGAAAGAGGAAAGTTACTTTCGGGGGTGACAAATGTGTCACTAACTGCACAGCTATATTTTTGTGTAATATTCTTTTTTTTAAAGGCAGTTGGGTGAGGAACTAAAGAATATCTTTAATCTTATTCAAGCCACCAGAAGGTTCTATCTTAAGGTATTTTGCTAAATGTAATGTTAGAAGAATTTGTCATGGAAACTTTGACCCTTCAGCAAAGACTAGCAAAACAAAGCAACCAACCACCACCTTGATTTAACATATTAGCTGAAGGAAGACTCTCTTTTTTATCCCTTATAAAAGATGTCAGAGGATGAAAGTGAAATGTGTACTGTCTCATTCAAATTCCTAGTCCATGTCCTCTGAATTGGTGAGAGACCGGGTGGGATTTTTGTGTGTAAGTTTCCCTTTGTAGATACATCTGATGTCACCATCTGGAAACCATTCTAGGTACAACCCAGTTCCTAATGCATGGATGTGCACACAGCAATTAAACCTTGTGTGTATTAGGAAATGGATCCATTTCTGACAATTGTTTTCTCGCTGACTGGTTCCCCCTGAGCCAGCAGTGAAATTGTTTAATTGATAGTCTAGTCTAGACACACAGAAACTAACTCCATTATTTTGACACTGTATGGAAAACAGGTTTGTCCTGGCTGTGTGCTAGCATAGAAGCTCTGTCTGCTCCTGCACCCCAGCCCCAACTACACAACAATAATTCTGTTTAAATACTGTCCTAGCCCAAGCATGTTATAGCTTTTCTTCTTTCTTTGCAGTTTAAACAAAAAAATGCTTGCTACTTTAAACCAAGGAAGTGGTGGATTCTCTGTCTTCAGATCAAGACTGGATATCTTTCTGGAAAATAGGCTTTAGCTAAACCCAAGTTTCTGGGTTCAGTGCAGGAGCAACTGGGTAAAATTTAATGGCCTGTGATATACATGAGATCAGACTAGATCAGTGGTTCTCAACCAGGGGTACGTGTACTCCTAGGGGTACTTAGAGGTCTTCCAGGAGGTACATCAACTCATCTAGTTATTTGCAGGCTACATAAAGGCGAAGTCGGTACAAACTAAAATTTCATAGACAATTTGTTTATACTGCTCTATATATACTATACACTGGTTTATTTTATAATTATATGGTATAAATAAGAAAGTAAGCAATTTTTCAGCAATAATGTGTTGTGACACTTTTGTATTTTTATGTCTGATTTTGTAAGTTTTTAAGTGAGGTAAAATGTAGAGCAGGGGTAGGCAACCTATGGCACACGTGCCAAAGGCGGCACGCGAGCTGATTTTCAGTGGCACTCACACTGCCCAGGTCCTGGCCACTGGTCTGGGGGCTCTGCATTTTAATTTAATTTTAAATTAAGCTTCTTAAACATTTTAAAAATCTTGTTTACTTTACATACAGCAATAGTTTAGTTATATATTATAGACGTATAGAAAGAGACCTTCTAAAAACATTAAAATGTATTACTGGCACATGAAACCTTAAATTAGAGTGAATAAATGAAGACTCGGCACACCACTTCTGAAAGGTTGCCGACCCCTGACATAGAGTATACAAGACAAATCAGACTCTTGAAAGTGGTACAGTAATCTAGAAAGGTTGAGAGCCACTGGACTAGATCTAATGGTCCCTTCTGGCCTTCAACTCTATGTAAAATCATGTTTGAATCAAGGTTCAGCACCACCATGTTGTGTGACGGACACTTGGCAAAATTACCGGACTTAGTGATGGACAGTGGTGGGGGGGCAGGAGCGGGCTCCGGGCTGAGGCAGGGGGTTGGCGTGTGGGAAGGAGTATGGGCTCTGGGAGGAGTTTGGGATGCAGGTGGGTGCTCCCGGCTGGAATTGAGGGGTTTGGAGGGCGGTAGGGGGGTTGGGGCCTGGGACGGGGTCAGGGGTATCTGCTCCGGGTGGCGCTTACCTCAAGCAGCTCCCGGAAGCAGCAGCATGTCCCCCCTCCGGCTCCTACACAGAGGCGCGGCCAAGCGGCTCTGTGCGCTGCCCCGTCCCTGCAGCTTCCATTGGTCATGGTTCCCAGACAACGGGCTGGGAGCCATGGAGAGGGTGCCTACAGAGCCTCCTGGCCACCTCTGCCAGCAACAGCAGGGATGGGGAGCTGCCTGAGGTGAGTGCCCCCACGGATCTCAATTTTTTTACCACGGACAGGTTGCCGTCCCCTGGTTTGAATCCTGGTAAATGACTAAGCGCAAACACACTCCCATGTCAGTTGTTGTATTTACAGCATCCCTGGAGGAAATTTTCACTTAACCACTGATAGCAACACCAAGAACCTCACAATAGAGAGGCCATTGTGGCTGACGACATTTTAAGTACGGTTTTGATTTAGATCCGTTACAGGCACAGTGAGACATTTTAATTGTCATCTCTACATTGCCATTTTGGTTTATTTCCAGAGTTTCCTGGTCTTTCTGTCAGCATTTGGTCTAATGCCCTATGGAAAACTAGCTCTCTTTCTGTTCAGGAGGAGAGATCAAAACAGTGACTGAAGGGGAGGTCACTTCAAAGGCACCTTGTAGCCTTTGGCGACATTTCAATCTTTTCACCCTATTTATTTCCTATGGGGCTAGTCCTCAGAATTAACTGGGGCTGGAGAATGATTCCAGGTCAGAAGCCGCAGCGATTTATTAGCGACCTTCACCCTGCAGCCCCGTGCAGCCAGGCTGCAGGGGGGAGCAGCGATTTGTCCACCCGCGGCCCACCATGCTTTGGTCGTAGCCCGTGTGCGCGCACAGCTCCCGTGGACTTGCAGGGGAGAGGCACAAAAGAAGACGAATTACTTCGCGTTTGGCCTGACCGTGCCCCTTTCTTTGCATCGCGGCAGCTCTGAGAGCAGAGCGGGGCCTCAGGGATTACACGCCGCCGCGGGTGGGCAGCGCTGCTCCCCTCTGCAGCCTGGCTGGTCCCAGTGCCCCCCGGCCCTTTGCAAGGGGAGGTCGCGGTAATGGCGGAGGGAAGGTTTCCCCAGATCCCGAGCGGGCTGGCGTTTCACACTCCGGTCCCGGCTGCGGCTGGGCGGCTCCTTCAAAGCTGCAACCCCGGCGAGATCAAAGAGGTCAGCCTGGCACCTCCGCGGGGCCGGGGGCAGGCCGTGAAGTGCCCTGGGCGGGGCGGGGGCCTGTGGGCTGGGAGATGGGTGCCCATTAGCTAACAAAGGCCGAGGCCGTTGTCCTTGGGGCCGCCACATTATCAACCGATGAGTAGGCGTCCCGGGGGAATCGCCACTGCTAGGGAGCCTCAGGGTAATGGCGTTGGGAAGACAAAGGGGGGCCCGGGGCCCTGTGCTTAGACCGGGGCGGTGTCACCGCAGTTTAACAGCTGCTATCCTCTCAGGAACCCTGCAGCAAGCACCCCCCAGAGGGGGATCTCACCTATAACTGGCCGCCTCTAGCACAGCCGCTGCTTCCAGTCCAGGAGCCCCCAGCCCTCTGAGGCCAGAGAATGGGGCACCCAAGTCCTAGTTATACGCAGCCCATTTATCCCCAGACAAAAGGGCCCTTGGTTTGGCTTTGCATTGTGGATCCCAACCAGTGCCTTTGATCTGCAGGGCTAAACGGAAGTTGGCTGTTAATATGTTTCAGCAGCGGTGGTGCCGACGTCCCGGAGAGAGCTAGGGGCTATTACATGAATCATAGCCATGAAAATGAGCGGCGCATTCATCCCTGTAGGCTTCGGAGACTCACCATGCAGCTTGGAGACGAGCGTAAAGGAGAGACCCAGTCCTGCCCTCATTCGAGGACATGGCAGAACTCCTATTAACTTCCATGGGAGCAGGATCAAGCCCCAAGAATGATTCTGAGTATAAAGATAAGTCAATTGATGGAAAACATCTTGTGTAGCGTCATAAAAGTCACCCGTTAAATGTTCAAAACAGGTTGCACTTGAATGTTGCCAACTGGTGCACACAAAAAGAGCCAAACATCTGCCAAATAGTAAATAAAAATAAAACCAAGGTGACTTAAAAAATAACACGGTATAAGCAACCAGTTCAGCAGGTGGCTGTTAACTGTTGTAATATTCATTATACCTGGAAGTCATCCAAACTATAAATAGGATAAGTAAGCACACTTCCTGTAGGATGTGTATTGCAATGTATTTAATATTCTACCTTTGTTCCAACTGACTAGTTTGTGTCCCTTTGCACACACTGTATTTAACACACAATCTTTTGGCTGAAACAGTTGTTTAATAGATTTAAACTGCATTTATAAATGTAACTGGTGTTTAAATTTGTAAATAAAACAAACCAGATACATCAGTGGATGCAAAAGGTCTGACAGCTGTAACTTTTAATTCCATATAATATACAATACATTGTGTGCTCTCCAACAACTTACCATTGTAATTATTATTTGACAATGGGCAGGTTAAAAAGAAAAAGGTTTGCATATAAAACACATGCAGTGGCTGGAAAATGGAAATATTTCTCTTACTGGGCCATGGATGAAATAGCTTCATGTCCTAACTTGCCCCATTTGTGATCATAGAATCATAGAATCTCAGGGTTGGAAGGGACCTTAGGAGGTCATCTAGTCCAACCCCCTGCTCAAAGCAGGACCAATCCCCAATTTTTGCCCCAGATCCCCAAATGGCCCCCTCAAGGATTGAACTCACAACCCTGGGTTTAGCAGGCCAATGCTCAAACCACTGAGCTATAATCACAAGGTAAATCACACGGTGTGAGGGTGAATCACTCAAAAGGAGAGAGTGAGAAAGAGATTTAAAATTAAGAGTAATGCCAGAAAAAAAATACAACACTTTTTTTTTTAATTTTCAGGTGAATTTAGTCCTAGTGAAAGGTATCCTGCTGACACTCTCAAAGAAAACTAATTATCCCCATGACAGGTACACAATAGACAGTAACAGTCCACGCTTTCCCAACCCTCAATTCCAGAGGTCACCTCTGGTCCACATGAATTAATACAACTTAATGAAGGGACCCAATTTCAATACTATAATTTGTAGCTCGGTCGGCACCTCATATTCTTGTCTGCACTAGCCTCCACCTCTCCTTAAAATTTCCCTACATTCATGCTCTGAGCAGATTTATGTAATACCATGGTTAAATGTTGTCACTAGAACTGGTAGAAAAATAAGTATGTTTTGTGAAAAATGTTAGCAAGATAAGGTGGGTGAGGTAATAGCTTTTATTGGGCCACCTTCTGTTGGTGAGAGAAGGAACAGTTGGTACAATACAAGATCCATCACTCATCCACCTGGGCTCTCTTAACATCCTGGGACCAACATGGCTGCAACAACACTTCATACAACAGTGAAAAATGACATTTTCTGATTTTTTGGATTGAAACATCTCTTAAAACGTTTTTGTTTTTGCTTTTCCCCACTGAAAAAGGGGTTGGAAAGGAAAAGGGGGGATGGTGAGACCTGAAATATGAAGGAGGAAGCTGGGAGAAAGGAGGCAAAGAGAGGGAGAGGGCTGGAAATCAAAAATTTGCAGATGAGAGTGTTTTTTCTTTTAAAGAATAGTTATGTGAAGATATTTGGTTTGTGAAAAAGGCCATTTCTCATTGAACTGGGTTTCAAAGAATTGTGGCCAGCTGTAGCTGACACCCAGTCTCACAATTGCTGTCACAAATTGAGAAATTTAGGTCTGGGGAAAACTAGTGTAGACACATGCTAAAGCCCTGTCTACAACAGAAATGTTTATAAACATCTTTAGTATGTATGTAATAGGGGTGCTGTTGTTGCCTATAGTTGAAGCTGTAATGTAGTCTGGGTCTAAGCATTTTAATAATGTTCCAGTTAGCTTTTCTTAGGAGGCAGGTTCAGTCTAGCTAGTTTTAAATATGGGTTGAGTGGCGATTATGGAAGATGGCAAATGATGCTTATGTAGATCTCTACTTAAGCTAGAACACAGGCCATAGCAATACGAGGCTGCTGTTTGCCCTGAAGGTTTGGTGGAAAACCTCCCACTTCTTCTTTTCTATTTCTTTTTTCGGTCATTTTCACAATAATTTACATTTTCCATTATGCACATCGTGTATCCATTTAATCAAGAAAAATGCTAAATAATTCAACCCTCAGTAGCATAATTGCTATAAAAATGCCCTTGCTACGGTCTGGTATCCACTCCGCTGCCTACATTGTGTTTGATACACCTAGCCAAGCAAGTTTTGTGTTCCCATCTTTGTGGTAACACTGGTAAATTGTAAAGTGAGAGCTGGGGTAAATATTATCCAGGCTGTAAAAAGACGGGGAATCCAAGGCATAGAAAGATTTGAGGAGTAGATTGCAGCATTTGGCCACAGAAGCCACAATCAAGATCTGGCACCAATGCACTAAATGATCTAAAAACATGTTCAAAGACACAGTTTCTTCTCTAGTGAGTTTACAGTTTAAGGAGATAAGTGACCTCGGGATAATGATGCAATCAAATAGAGAAAGCATTTTAAATTTCAAATATATATGTAAATTATGTATATAACATATTAAATAGATAAAATGTCAACGATCCTCATCTAGCCAGCACTGATTGGTACAATTGACATAGGGAAGAGGTGAGTCTTGAGGACTTATTTGAAGTAGAGTGTAGAGACCTTAATGAGAGGTGCAGGATAGGAATTCCTTGCATAAGGAGCAGTGTGGAAGAAAACACAGAGATTTGTGTGAAATGCTGACAAACCAGCAGAGCAGAGTAGGACAGTGTGAACAAGTAGGGAGGGGCAGAGCTGTGAAGGGTCTTAAAAGTCAAGTTTGAACTTCATGCAGTGAGTTAAGTGGAGGGATTCAAAAAGAGGGGTGATGTGCCAGGAGTACTGGGAAAGGAGAATGCTGTTAGCAGCTGTTTTGAATGGACTGGAGGGTGTGCTGTAGATTTCAGGGAGGTTGCAGTAAATAAGATACAAGATGATGAGGGTCTGGGCAGGAGTTATTGAAGATGAACCCTTCCCTTACAGATTTGATTGACGGAGATGGTGGCATTGTCAACAGTGACAAAAATGAGAGGTCCGGAGATGTTAAACTGAAGTGAATGATGAGAAATCCAGCAGGTGTCAGAGTAACAGGCCAAGTTGCAGGATTTAATGTAGAAATCGGAAGTGGAAAGATATGTTGAAGTGAGGATGGCTATTGAAATTGAGCGAACAGATGAGATCAAACAGAAGGAGGGTATAGAAAGAAAAGATCAAGAAGACAAGGACAGTGGGGGAGGGGAGATACAGAGCTCCTGCCCAAGGAGTGTCTGAAGGGAGAGGTAAGAATAGAAGGAGGAGAGAACAGTTTCGGAAGCCAAAGGCGGATAGGGTGTCAAGAAGCTGAATGTGATCAACAATGCGGAAGCATGAGAGAAGTCAAGGCAGATGAGGATGGAATACAAAGCCTGAGATTTAGCCAGAACACTTATTGTCCTTTCATAGTTATATAGTACATATATGAATCTAAAATGAATCATATTACACTGATATGATATGAAAATGAACAAACAGAATAAATCCATAATTACATAAAATATATACATTTTCTATATAATAGAAAATGGGAATCAAGAAGAAGCTGGCCTACTTAAACACTCCAAGTGACATTCAAGGTGGGTGAGGTAATATCTTTTGCTGGGCCATAGTTAGCCCAGTAAAAGTTTCTCACCCACCTTGTCTCTCTAATATCCTGGGATCACCTGCTACACCATCTCTTCCTACATCTGTAATGTATAATCTGACTGATGCTGTTGCAAGTGGTAATCCCAGTGAAGTCAAAAGGAGTCCTGTGCACAAAGAGTGTGTAGAATTGGATTTCATCCCACAGCTAAATACTAATGGCTGTTGTAGCAAGCAAGCACTATGCCCAGCAATAAGATGTGTGTACTGGGCCCACCCAAAAGCCCCAATGCTGCAATTTGTTATGTGTGTGGAAAGATCCCATATTGAAGTCAATAGGGCTCTGTCAGAGTGCAGCAGTCTGACTGCACAGAGTCAAATCCAGGATCAAGGCTTTAGATCCTTTGGGGCAGGGTTTTTTTTCTTATATATCCATAAAGCAGCATGTTCCCCTCCACCCTGTCAAAACAGTCCAAGTAAAACAATGGCTCGTAATTAGCTGTTAAAAATATATACATAGAAAACTTAACAAACTTGATTTCTGGACTTGTAAAATCTCAAACTTAAATTAGACCTGTGGAAATCTTAATTGGCACTCCATTGTCCGCAGAAAGTAGAAATTACCAATTCACTCAAGTATAGTATTCTTAAAATATGAATTGAATAAAGTACATTTCGAAACACCCATTCCTTTTAGAGAAAAGCTCTTTAAATTCCCGATTGTCTTTTGAAGCTTCTGTGAGTTCAAGCAATAAGTGCCATTTACATAGGGATAGGATGTAACAAGTATTGTAAATCACTTCCAACAGATTTCAGAGTAGCAGCCCTGTTAGTCTGTATCCATAAAAAGAACGAGGAGTACCTGTGACACCTTAGAGACTAACAAATTTATTTGAGCATAAGCTTTCGTGGGCTACTTCATCAGATGCATCACTAATCACTAATCTATTGGCAGACATTGTGGAGCCAACCCTAACCGAGCTTTGGAAAATGTGTGAACAACATCTTTTGTGGGGGAGACCTGATGGCAATTAGACGATACTTATCTGGGCCTTTGATGTTTGTTTACATAAACAACATTTTCCTTGGGATTCCCTTTATAAAAGAAGCAACCCAGAGAGAGGCAGTCTCTGACTCTACTGCTCAAAAATCCATCTTCCCCTAGTTTGTGTTGAAAGAGAAGACTGCAGGATGACCAAGGCCCCTTTCTCCATAGAGTGGCTTTCCCAGAGCAGCCAGGGCACCTATGAACCACAGCAAAGGCCCAGCATCTACGCAGAAGGCACTCAGGGCAGGACTTTTGCATCACATGGATTACTCACCCAGCTCGGAAATCCAGTCTGCAGCTCCAGAACAAATCCACAACCGCACCAAACCACAAGCCAATCTGGGAAGAAGGGTGAATGTATAAAGACCCTGGACACCTCTTCTAAGAATGACCCCAGGAGTGAGAAGCTTTTGGATTCTTCCTCCTCTATAGGTGATTATAATTGCGTCTACTATTGTGCTTTAAAGATCATCCCAATAAATGCTTGCCCTTGTTATCTCTTCAGTATTTATAACAGTGAGTGGAGGGAGGAGAATTGTGCATTATTTTTTGCTACGTGTATTGGGACACAAAGGGTGAAATCCTTGCCCCATTTGAGCCCGTGGGAGTTTTGCCCCGGACTTCAGTAGAGTTGGGGTTTGACCCAGGGGATGGTCTAAGTGGCTGGGCATAGGACGGGGGGACTCGGGACTCTTGAGTTCAATTTCCCTGTTTACCACTGGTTCAGGATCTGACAGTGGGCAAGTCATCTGATCTCCCTATGCTAGCCCCCAAGGGGAGTCCTTTGGTTTGACCTTGGTAACACACTTGGAGTGCCTATGGGGCCAGGAGCTATGTGAGTGCAAGGCACTAGCTGAGCCGCAGCTCTGAGAGCGTTGGGTGCCTCCCTTCCATTTAGGAGATAAGAATCGCCCCAGAAAACTGCTGATTTCCATGCCAGGAAAAGCCTTAGTCATCTGCCCGCAGCTGCGTCCTTCAGTGGTGTATAATGGCCGAGGGACGCGTGAGCCCTGCAGCCCCTAGGTCGCCAACCACTGGAGTTCTCTGAGCGGGGCTGACCTGGTTCCTCTCTGTGCCCAGCAGCAGCACCAGCCGCAGCCAAGCGGGCGTGGAGCGCCGCGGAGTCCGGTTCCGACTGGGAGAGCGGCCGCTCAGAGTGCCAGTCCCCCGAGGAGTCCGGCGGCAGGGGCAGCCGCCGTTTGCGCACCGCCTTCAGCGTGGAGCAGATCAGCACCCTGGAGAGCTCCTTCAAGCGCCACAAGTACCTGGGCTCAGCTGAGCGGCGCAAGCTGGCCGCCAAGATGCAGCTGTCCGAAGTGCAGGTGAGCGGACCAGCTGGGTGGCTGGAGGCCGGGGCGGCGGAAGCCGGGGCGGGGCAGCGGAGGCCAGGCCAGGCTCTCTGGGGGCCCCTGGGTGACGCTGTTTCTCCTCCCCACAGATCAAGACCTGGTTCCAGAACCGGCGCATGAAACTGAAGCGGCAGCTGCAGGAGCTGAGGCCAGAGCCCTTCTACAGCCCCATCCCCTTCGGAGCCCGGGGTGGGACTCTGCCCCTGCACTACATCTACCTGGCTCAGCAGCAGCTCCTGGCTCACCTCCCCAAGCAGGAGGCCGTACCCGCCAGCTTCGCCTTCCCAGCACTGCCAGCCTCTGCCCTGAGCCCCGCCAGCACCTACCGGGGGGAGACAGGCTTTTGGCAGGCACCCTGCTTTGTGGGCTACAGAGACTCCAGGGCTTTCTTGCTGCCCATTTGAACCTGCTGGGATGGTCTGTGACCAGAGGTGCAAGTAAGCCGGTCTGCCCCAGTACGGCGGACCGGCTTCCCCAGGTGGCAATTTAAAGGGCTTGGGGCTCCCAGCAGCAGCTGGAGCCCTGGGCCCTTTAAATTGCCACCAGAGCCCTGGGGTAGCAGCAGCAGGGCTCCAAGGGCCATTTAAAGGGCTCGGGCCTCTTTCCTTCCTCCCTCCCTTCTAAATTCAGGATGTCAACTAATCTGCAAGGCCCTGACCCAAGCCCTTCCCTTCCATGAGCCCCAGAATAGGCTCCTATATAGATTTGCAGTCTATGCTGGTTTAATAGTCTCTGCTTGTAGAGCACCTTTTAAGGAAGTGGGTTGAGAGTTTACGAATAATAACCGGGAGAAACTCAATACCCTGCCAAACCAGCCAGCAGTGTTGAACCTTGCAGTGTTCACACAATGCATGAAATCCTGTGATCATGGTAAAATACCCATTGACTTCAATGGACTTGATTGCGGCCAGGATTCCACACTGTATTGAGTTTTAGTGCTGCTGCCTGACCCTGTTACAGAAGCTCCTATACTTGCACTGCTCTGGTTAAAACTGTTACTATTATAGACACTCCATCATGATCCAATTTAAATCACTAGGAGTGAAATCCTGGCTCCATTGAAGTCAATGGCAAAACTCCTACTAAGTTACTTCAGTGGGGCCAGGATTTCACTATAGGAAGTTTGCTACTGACACAAACAGGAACAAGATTGGGCCCTGTGTCTTTAACTACTCCCTGGGTGGCTCTGCTTCTCTATTTTATTTAATTTGACAGCACTAAAATATACTGACCATAGGATTCATTTTCAGATTTATTCATGCATCTAAAATAAGGTGTTAACATTTGGAAAATCAGCTTCCTACATTTAAGCTTCCTACAATAATAATTCTAAGAGATCCATGCAAATTAGGGCCTGCAGCTCTTAGTCACATGAAAAGCAAATAGCTACAGCAGTAGGATTACTCTTGTAACCTTGAGCACGGGCTTTCAGGATCAGGCCAATCACAGTAGTGACTGACCTGGAGGAACTGCTATGTTTTGCAAGATCAGAACAGAATGGAAGACTGATTTACATGAGAGGCCCTGATAATCTGTAGTGGCACAAGTATGGCACGGACAAAGCTACATATGTGTGTGCATAGCAGACGGGCTAGTGCACATTACCCTTTTAATATTTATATACTAGTGCTACATTTTAAATGTATTTTTGTGCTAGTCAGCCAATTATTGGGAAATACCTTTTAAAAGACCCAAAGTGTATAGACAAATTAGATAGGCAATTGGCAATTTTTTTTTTAAAGTATAAAATTTTAACTCCCCACCCCAAAAAACACCCCCCGGCCCCTTGTGATTTCTTTGATACCAAGTACCATGAAAGGGTATGGTATTTGCCTTTTGGTTTGTTTTTGTTTTAACAAATTAACACGCAAGAATAAATAATCCCTAGCTCAACCAAGTGTGCTTAAATGACAATGTTAAACATATAGATGTTCCTGGAAATGTGCCACTGGAAAGCCTTCTGAAAAATAACACCTTACTCACCTGAACTCATCCCACCCAGACTAATCCATATGTACTTTTCTATTTACTATTATCATTGATCCAGCCTTGCAACTTCTTTGTTATCTTAGACTCCTGTCAGTCTGGGGTCCCACCATAATGATATTTGGAAACTGCATAGCATCAATCAGGTGTAAGGTTGCCTACAATAAAATCCAAAGATAAAGTATTGGTTAGTCTGGCTCATTTATATTTTGCTGTGAGATTCACTATTGGGTCTTTTTGTTTGTTTGTTTTTATTTAAATAATACTACTAGCTTAAATAAGAAATTCACACTCAGCAAGGGTCCATTGGCAGCCCATGGAAATCAATGGAAATGGGAGGACAAGGGGGGATGAACTGGAAAGGACTGTTCTAGTTTCATTGACTTCAACTGAGCTATCAAAAGTTACACCAACTGAGGATCTACCCCCAAAGTATTTTGAAAGACTTCCATTGGTTTCAGATCAGGTATCCTACACTGCATCCCTTTAAACTGCTCTGACCCCCTGGTCCATGCATATGGATTTGTTTTGCTTTCTCCCTTGTGTACTCCTGAATAAGCTGGCCTGGTGCTGAGCTAGAATGCATACAAGAGACTGTAAACTTGGTCTTCTGAACAGGGTCCCTAGTATGGAAACGAAATCCATATTTTGATGGGTTTTTTTTAATATGGCTCTTAATATTCTCTGTAATGTTCAACTCAAGGAACATGCCTGCCAACATTTCGGGTTTAAAACTCTATCTTAATATTTGCTTGGGGGGGTCAAAATAGGTGTGCAGGAAAAATAGAGGTTTGTGGGTTTAAATGTTCTTCTGGGCTATAAGAAATAAATTTAGGGTTTGCCTGCTATTAGTGTGACCTTTTTAGAAATCAACAGCAAAATGAGTGGATTTGATTGAGGAAAGTGTTTCGAATGCAACCTAAATTAGTAGTAGATTTAAACATTATTTCTAAAATGCAAACTTGGTCCGCATATGAAGCAGCTACATTGATCAACAGAAGAAAGCCAGTCTTCTGGGATTATGAATGGTACCTCTTCAATGCATGAATGTATTAAGATATCTCTAAGGAAGCCTTCATATGGTAGATACCT
This sequence comes from Macrochelys suwanniensis, assembly GCA_033296515.1. Taxonomy (NCBI): domain Eukaryota; kingdom Metazoa; phylum Chordata; order Testudines; family Chelydridae; genus Macrochelys; species Macrochelys suwanniensis. Next base: position 114,591,294 of record CM065778.1, on the reverse strand, counting down.
TATCATCTCTAAAGAAACCAAATTTTAAGGAGGGTCAAACAGTCAATGTTGATAAAGATACATGTTTACACGAACACCTCTAAATGTATCTGCTTTATTGTGTCTGTTATATACTTCATGGGATTATTGCTATACAGGCAAAGATTGGAGTAACTCACTACAACCCTTACACTATAAAATGGGGCATGGAACAGCTTCAAAATGCCTATTTGGACGGGGTTGGGGGGTTTCTGCTTATCCTACCTGGAAAAAGACTGAAGTTTGAAGGTGTTAGTGAATGGCATAATTCGCCTGTCCCCAAGACCCCCCGCCCCAGTAATTATTTCCCCAGTCTCATCTGAAGGATGGGGAGCTTCCTGGCTGTTGGTCTGACTGGCAGGGAGGAGATAAAACATGGCTGAAAGAAGGGGGAAAAGGGAGACAACCGAAAGAAAAAAAACAGGAGAGGAGAAGGTGATGAAGCAAATATGAGTCAGAAAACCCGAATCGAGAGGGAAAGCGGGCAGCCCGCCCGAAATAGGTAGTGCTGCTATGGGAGGGGGAGGGGAAGACATGAGAGTGGTAATCAGGAAACTCCATCACCAGGGCCCATTGGGGAAGAAGCGACCCCGAGGGGCTCAGATTTCTTATTTTATGAAAATGCCCCCAGGCTGTCTGGCTTCCACAAAACATTTTATGAAGAATGAGGGCTCATGGCATCTCCCCTAGACATTCAAAACCTGGAGCAAACCCTCCTTCCCACAGCAGCTTCTCCCCACCCCCATCTCAGCTCTTTCCCCCACCCCAATTTCACTCCGAAATAGCTGCCCTGCTCACAGCAACTCATGTACTTTGTCCCTAGGATTCCATTTCTGGGGTTTGGCACGGGGCGAGACGCAAAGGAGCCTGCGTTGCGCTATCACTTCCTTCTAGTTGGGCTCTTGTTTAAAACTCTTTATTTCGATAACTGGGCTTAGGACTTTCCATTTCCAAGACAACTGCCCAGTTAGCTATTGCAGTAGCTACTCCTTGCGCGGACCTCGACACGACAATGGCTTCTGAAGAGCAATAAAATAATTGCAAGGGTCGAGCTATTCAGTAACTGTGGAATCTGACTGCCTATAAGGTATTACACTTTGTATGTTATCTTCCTCATCTCCAGCATTTCACATACAGGGCAGTAAAGCTACTTCTTCAAACAGCTCCTTAGCTGCGCCTGAGGCCAGAGATGCTGGAACAATTCCTGTAGTGGGGGTGCTGAGAGCCATTGAACCAAACTGTAAACCCTGTATCTGATGGAAACCACTTGAAGTCAGGGGGTGCGGGAGCACCCCTAGTGCCAGCACCTATGCCTAAGGTCTCATTTTATTGTCTAATGGGCTTTTGACCCTGGTCTTCCTAGGAGGGTTCCTTTAAAAGTAGGCTTGAGTTAGCAAAGCAGGAGAATTTGATCATAGTGCAAATAATCACATAAAATCATATCTGGTTTTATAAGGAACGCACAGTTCTTCACAAACTGATTAGTAGCAACTGCTCATTTCCAGTTTCTCTGCCCCTACCAGGACCTAAGACTATATCATGCAGTAATATAACCCCAAGCGTATTGCCTTGCTACGGGGTGCATAGATACAATTGCATTCCCAGCGTTCTCCCTTCATCAAGAAAATAAGCAGGTTGGGATAACACCACACTGTTCTCGATTTCGTGTGTGTGTGTTGCATGCACGCACATTGTTTGCACTTGTGGAAATTACATCCATTCAGGCAGCTGGAAATATTCATATTTGATAGATACGTTTAAAATTTTAGCTATAAGGGTTAGGCCTGGGTGCGTGAAAATAATGCAGCATAACATTGTGCATTGCAATGATTCCTGAACTGGAGTCCTTTTGTCTTTGGTTTTGGGCGCTGGGGGGTGGGGGTGGGGTAACTACCGTGAAAAAGAAAGGGCAGAAACACCCTGTCACCAGTTTAAAAGGTGCTAATGAGCACTTTGCATAATGACTATTCAACAACCGCCTGAAATCTTCTAGCATTTGGCAACATTAACTAGAAACGGTGGCCCGATTTATGCCAAAATCTGCCTGTATACTGGGTTAAGCTTCCAAGGGTAATATAGCAACTCTGGCATCCACCTGACAAAGACCAGTTGTATCTGGCAACAACTGTTTTAACTAAACATCTGTCGAATACGTGAAACATAACGGTGCAAATACATTTTTGCCAGCTTATTAAGAGTGATTATATGGTATATGTTGCATCTGCAAACATCTGTTTTGGTTTTGCAAGTTTTCTTTTCCACAGTGTTTAATTTTTACTTGTGAGCGGAAGGCTGAAGTTTGATAGTAACACGTTTAATGTGTAGTATACACTGTATAATTCCATCCCCGAAGAACCCAAATCGCTTAATAATTATATACATGTACACTTCGGGCATCCGAAGAAGTGGGTATTCACCCACGAAAGCTTATGCTTCAATACATCTGTTAGTCTATAAGGTGCCACAGGACCCTTTGTCGCTTCTATAGATCCAGACTAACACGGCTACCCCTCTGATACTTGATACATGTATAAGCTTGGGTTGGGACACTGAAGTGCAACTATTTCGAGGATAGAGGGAGATGATCAATTGCTATGCAGCACACTGGACATCAAGTAGACAGCGGAATAAGAGATGCTGATCCAGTGGCAAGCCCTCTCTCCGCAGCAAACTTTGGGTCCGCACTTCCAAGCGGCCAGAGAGAGAGAGAAACTGAGGTCAGGCCTTAATACACAAAAGCATGGACCGATAGCAGCTAAAATGTGGCTGAATTACCCTGCAGAGGAGGGTTGGGTGGGTTTTTCCACCAGCAGATTTGAGTAAGTCCCTTATTTCAACAGCCCCTTTTGTGTCTTTCTTTAATCGCATTTGGGGGTCAGGCACAATGAGCGAGCAGTACTGGAATGTGCTCACCGAGGACAGCGTGATGCCAGCCCTGAGTAAAGTTTTCCCTTTGGACTTTAGAAAGTAACGTATTTGGGGAGGGGAAGCGAGTTTGCTACTTGTTCCTTTCAAAAAGCAGCGCAGCGAAACTGCTATTATTGTTCCACCGTTGGAGAGATTCGATACTATGGAGGAAAAAGCTAGAATGCAAAATCGCTCGAGCAGTGACTTCAAAGTTCCACTGCCCATCATTTCTGCCCCTGCGATGTGGGGGACATGGTTTAATTAGCAAGGCAATAATGTCAGAGATGTCTGCAGCCTGCGCTTGCTTAACCGTCTTTATCCAATTTGGCCAGAGTAGTTTGCCAGGATACTAGAGGTTTGGCCAGGATATTTGGACCCCTGCTGCTCGCAGACTCTGTGGAGCCACTCAAGGGACCTGTTTTCAAACCAGGTGAAGCAATTCCGTGCTGTGTGCTAATCGGGAGAGAGCTCACACTGCAGGGCCATTAGATCTAATTGCTGCCCATTAGCTCTTTCTTTGATAGGCAATTAGATGACAATTAACTTGGAAAAGCCCAGAAGGCTTGGAGTAGAGAAGGGGGAGGAGAGACCTTCAGGTTTCAGTACATGCTCTGTGCAGAGCCTGTTAACTTTTCCTTTCAGCTGCCTACAAACAAGGATTTCTTCTCCTCCCCCCGAAAAAAATGCTGTGCTGTTTGATTTTAATGGACCCAAAAGTAAAATAATTCTGTAATCAAAAAGACAAGTTTCCTCCTTTCCACAAAGATCTAGTTCTAACCCAGGTAATTGATTTATTATCTGTAGTAACTAATGTTTTCACATTTGAACAATATACTGTAAAGGTATCGGAGTTCTTTGGACGCCCCTCAGCCGTTTTGGGGTGTTGTGAAGGATAGACCGTAGGTTAATTACATTTACCTGACTTTATTTGGTCATTCATTTTCGACGAGCTAAATAAGATTTTCAAAATCCGGTTTTAAAATGATCACTCCCACAATTGTGATGTAATTGCCCAAATAGGGAAATCGACATATTGAAACATGCAATCGAATTTTAAAATTGGATTTTTTAAATGGGTGGCATTATAAAGGGGGATATTTTAGAATGATTCAGCCACATCCCCATTATTCTTGCCAGTATTCTGCCTCCAGCTGTAACCAAGGGAGTGAGGGGGCAATGGGCAGGTTAGTGTTCACGGGTACTTCAAATAAAAAGGCATTTGCTCTTAAACAAGTAATCTCGTTGATGACTAATTGACTATCTAATAGCATGTATCAGTACATCAAAGCCTCGCTGAATAAACTTGTTAGCATTTCTAAGGGGGGCAGTGAGCGTTACAAACAGTGATCAATTTTCTTATCAGCCATACTTAAAAGGAAGCTGTCCCTCTGAGCAGATAACGATGTGTGTGCCTAAGCGAAGTATTGGGATTCATTGTCTCCCATGGAAAGTCGGAGAACAATGAAAGCTGAAGGGGCTGAGGACAGTGAGAGTTTCCCCAGTTTGGGTCCCTTTGATCAGCAAACCCGGCCACGTGAGATGCTCCTAGACTCCTGGCGCCTTCCAATGGGGTGGGTATGGTTTGTGCCCCGGGGAAAGGTCTATGCGTGGAAATATAACTGTTTTCTCTCAATAAAACTATTATGTCCTTTCATCAATAGAGTGAATCTTGGTGTGCATTTAAATAACATATATGATCTCATCCAAAATATATACCCGCCTCCAGGTATATCTCATTTAATCAATCCCCTGTCACTTCAGTGGCCTTGGGTATTTGGTGCATTTTAGTCCTTCCTGTTCTCTGCCTGTTGCACACAATAATTTAATCACCTAAGGGCTGTAATACTTTGGCCTAGTTCTGGTTGTTGGTTAGGTGTTGGGGGTCGCTGGGTGACAGTAAGTGGCCTGTGATATACTGGAGGACAGATTAGATGATCTGATGGTCTCTTCCAGCCATGCTTCTAATGAACCCAACAGCAAAGAACCCCTGAGAGCAGCATGAGGCCCAGTTTCTGCTGGGCTGACTCAGCCCTTCAATCCTTGAAAAAGAAAGTATGACAGAGTATGCTGTTTGTGACTTGTCCTTAGGATAGCGCTGCTGTGTGAACAGTAAGGGCTTTCTTGTGACTTTGGATGCCAAAAGGTCACATAGGGTGGGGAGGGTATATGGAGGTCAGCTGCAGTAGCAGCTCCTGGACATATTCTGGTTGCCTCAGACACTGCTACCTGGGGTTCAGTGTACCATGCATCAGCTGTGATCAGACAACTGATGTGCAGAAAAGGAACCAAACAGAGGAACACTTGGTTTATTTCTTTCATTGCATGTGTCCACCATATAATGTTCTTGTGGGAGAACTTACTGGTACCAAGACCCCAAAACTAGGGGTTTGCCCCACAGGTCTTGGTCATAATTTCCCCTCCTGTTGTTGCACTATCTGCCTCATGACTAGTGTCCTCCACACTAGATATGATTGATTTTCTGTTGTGTTATATGTCACTAACTCGGGATGTCATTATCAGGGCCGGCTCTAGGCACCAGCCTGGGAAGCACATGCTTGGAGCGGCATTCAGGTCAATCTTAGGGCAGCAAATTCCGTTTATTTTATTTTTTTGCTTCGGTGCCGCTCCGACCGTTTTTTGTTGGGTTTTTTTTTTTGGGCGGGGGGGGAGGGGTTGTTTTTGCCTGGGGCGACAGAAAAGCCAGAGCCGGCCCTGGTCATTATGGAACCCTAGAAGCTGAAACATATTTTATATTTGTGAGGTATTACACTTTACAAGAGGTAGAGAAGAATTCTGAAGCTGAACTTGGAGGAATAAGTCACTATATCATAAATATTGATAACATGGAAAAATGGTAGGGAAATATTTTTTGTCAATAAGTTATTTACATTTTCTGTGTATGCAAAGGTTATATGAAAGTTATGGGTTCTCTTTTTCGAAAATGAGAATAGTCAAATGTGAGTAGTTTATTTTATATTTATGAATACAAATGGTAAAGTGACAACAAAAATCATGGAATTCAGAAGATGGGTACATCCCATGCCATCCTATTGGCTTTTGTTACAAACAGAGACAATTCTAAGCATAAGGGGACTAAACAATTGCTTAGGACCCGGAGCTGCCCAAGAGGGTTCCCTATTAATTGTTAGTATGTGTTGGGGGGGGGGGGGAATATTCCTGCTTGAGTCTACAATGGGGTGGCACCAGTCTGGTTATAAATTCTATCCCTTGTATGTATTGTAAGCTCCTCAGGACCGAGATCTCACTCCTATTGCACATGTGTACTATTAGTAGTAATGGGACAGGTGGGTGTAGGCCCTCCTCAGCTAAGGTGGTAGAACCACTGAACCCAAGCTACTATTGAATTCTGGGAACAACAAATGAAAAAAAAAGGAGAGGGAATGAGGTCAAAGGTTAATAACAAGGGATCTGGGGGGACACCAAGCAGAGAACCCAAGGTGATGCCCAACGCTCCTCAAAGGCATCTAAGGTGTCAGTGGACACTGCCCAAAGGAACTCTGTCCAGAGGCATGAACGTATAAAGGGGCCAGAAGTCCAGAGTATCCCACATCCAACTTCTTCCTGGTATGATAAATGGCTGACTTGGCCATCCCTAGGAGGAGGTTGATGAGGAGGTCTGCGACTTTGTGGGGCCATGGATATGGTGTGCATAGAGCAGGAGGTGTGAGGTGCAGTAAGAGGTTCTGGAGGACCCAGAAAAGGAGCTGCAGTCTGACATGCTCTATATATTTGTGCTTGAGGATCTCCCTCTGGCTGCAGAAAATACAGGTGTCGGGAGTTCATAAACCATGGCAGGTACATGCCCGTGCTCGCAGCTCCATGAAGGAGCCACCAGCTAATATACCTGGTGGGTCATGGGACCAGAGTGGGGTATCAACTAGCTAACCAGAGTTCCTCATCCTCCTTAGGTAGCAACATGTCCTGCCTCTAGGTGTCAAGGTAGGACATGTGGGTGAGGAAGCATGAGCACAGACAGGCATTTCCTGGGTTTGGTTTGGAGTCAGTCTGGCTGGATGGTTCAGTTAGGGTTACCATATGTCTGGGTTTTCCCGGGCATTGCCTCTTTTTTTGATCCTCCGCCGTCTATCTGGGCAGATTTTTCAAATAACAGGCAATGTCTGAGATTTTTGCAGAGCAGTCATTGCAGCTCAGAAAGAGGACCTGATTGGTCCTCTTCCCGATTGATCCCGCCCTGCATCTGCAGGTGATTGGTCCATTCACCTGCAGTCACAGCTGCCGGATCCCACCCACCCAGGCCCCAGGTCCCAGCCTTAGGGTCGGGAGGTCCTGGGGGGAGGCACTGACTGATGGCTGGCACTGCATCCTGGGTTTGTGCCAGCCACCCTGCCATCATGACAGGGAGAGACACTGCCCCCCACCTCCAGTGAGTACCCCTGCCACAGGTATTCCTTCCAGCACTCCCCAAATACCCCTCCCGGTATGCACATACCCCTCTGGTATCCCCTCCAGCACCCCCAGGGTACCCTTCCCCTCAGTATACACTCATATCTCCAGAACCCTGCAAATACACCCTCCAGCACCCCCAACTGTACCTCCCTCCAGGTCCTCTCCCTCCCTACGCACCCCTCCCCCTGTAGAAATTACCTCTTTTTGGAACCTGAAATATGGTAACCCTGTGTTCAGTCAACTGAAGTTGCATGTCGGGGATAACTGAGGAGGGTTGTGGGGCAGAGGCCTGATGACAAGGTCTGGTGGGCCAGGGAGTTAGAGGCAGAGAGTGACCAGATGTCCCAATTTTATAGGGACAGTCGCAATATTTGGCATTTTGTCCTATATAGGTGCCTATTCCCCTGCCACTCCTCACCCCCCGCCATTCTCATTTTTCACACTTGCTATCTGATCACCCTAGAGAGGCAGGCAGGGAACACCCTCACACAGGACCTCCTGGGGGAAAGCAAGAGAAGCAGGAGGCATGGCTGCCTTCACCTACTGGAACACATGACAGGGGACATGCAGGGTGGACAGCCCCATTCATTGGCTAAGTGCCACAGCGTCCACCCAATCCTTCTGATCATAGTCCAGGAGGTTTCCAACTCTAGTGGTACCAGCCAGGACCAATCACCAGTGCACGAAGGAGCACTCTGCCACCTGCACACCAAGGTGTGGATTGTGTAGCGGGGGCTCTGTGAGGAGGTCCTTCCCCTCGGCTGCTACTGTGGACCCGGTCTCTGAAAGTAGCTTCCAGGGCCTGGTAGAAGACTGACTGCTCAGAGATGTCTTGGGGGAGACCCCTCAGCTGGAAGTAAAAGAGCTGCCGGTTGTATCAGAGGCAGTGGAAGAAAGCATGCACCAGCATGCTCCCTGTGGACTCCCTGCACTGTAAAGCAGTCTCTACAGAGCCTGAAAGTGGAAGGCATGGACCTTGCTGTGGATTCAGTCCAAGTCCTGGCTGACCTCCAGGGGCAGGCTCAGGATCCCTGCGGAGACCCAGTGTGGCCCTGGCCAGAAAAACTCCAGGATCATCTTCTGGAGGCTGGCTGGTGCCAGAGCACTGACAGGACCAGCTTGTTGAGCGTCAGTGCCCTACCCTGAAGGTAAAGGCACCGGAGCAGCCCTGTCTACCTATGCCAGTGGTTCTCAACTGTGGTCCACCGCTTCTTCAGGGAAAGCTCCTGGGGCACCAGGCCAGTTTGTTGACCTGCTGCATCCGCAGGTTCGGCCAGTGGTGGCTCCCATTGGCCGCAGTTCGCCACTCCAGGCCTATGGGGGCTGTGGGACACAGCGCGGGCTGAGGGATGTGCTGTCCGCCATGTCCCGCAGCCTCCATTGGCCTAGAGCAGTGAACCGCGGCCAGTGGGAGCCACGACTGGCCGAACCTGCCAGATGCAGCAGGTCAGCAAACCGGCCCGACGCGCCAGGGGCTTTCCCTGAAGAACTGGTGGACCACAGTTGAGAACCACTGACTTATGCAATTGGTCAGCTGCTCTGGCCTTGAGATCACCCCAATTCTCCAGTGGGGAGGGATCAATGGCAGAAATGTAGACATCCAGACAGAGCACTGGACCCACACCCCACCAGATGGCCCACAGCATCGGTGAGAGGGAGCTAGAGCAAGGGCCACCCATCCCCCACCACCAGGCCAAAGCTCTTGACCCAGTGGACCTGGGCAGAGGAGGCTACCAAATAAATGGCTTAGCAAGTCTCTGCCTTTTCCAGGTGTCCTGGGCCAAGGGTGCCAGAATTGGGGGTCGCCTAGACTTTTCACAGGCCTCCCTGCCCCTCTTCTTCCCCCCAAGGCCCCATTCCCCTGGCCAGGCCGGAAGCTGAAGCCTGGCTGGGGAGCCCGGGGAGCATGGTGCCCTGAGCTGCAGACCCTCCACCTGCCTGGGGTGGGGGGGCCGAAAGCAGCCCCTGGCCCATGTCCCTGTCCCCCAGGCCCTCCACCCAGGGCAGGTGGAGGTTCTGTGGCTCTCCACAGCTGCCCAGCTCTTACTATGTCCAGGCTGTGGCTCCGAGGCCCCGTCCCCTGGCCAGAGCTGGGTCGGGGGAGCTGCAAACCCTCTACCTACTCTGGGAACAGGTAGCGGGAAGCCCTCTGCAAACCCTCTACCTACCCCTGGGAACAGGGGCAGGAACACAGGCTGGGGGCTGCTCTTGTCCTTCCCACCCTGGGCAGGTGGAGGGTCTGTGGCTCCCAGCCCACTCTGGCTTCTGGCTTGGCTGGGGGCAGGGCCTCATATGGAAGGGGCGGAGCCTCAGGTGGAAGAGAGGAGACAGGGCCACAGAGGGGGCGAGGGTCCCTGCTGGCCCACACACTTTTGGGAAAATGAAAATAAGAAAGAAAAACTTGTAGCACCTTAGAGACTAACAAATTTATTTCAGCATAAGCTTTCATGGGTTAGTACCCACTTCATCGGATGCAACTTTTGGGAAGACTCTGCCACCCCTGTCCCGGGCCCTAAGTCGGAAGTAGCACATCTTTAGAATATGCCAACAGAAGTACCCACAAATCCAGCTATCACATGTCTGTAGAACAGTGGTTCTCGACCAAAGGTACGTGTACCTCTGGGGGGTATGCAAAGTTTTCCAAGGGATACATCAACTCATCTAGATATTTGCCTAGTTTTACAACAGGCTACATAAAAAGCACTAGCGAAGTCAATACAAACTAAAATTTCATACAGACAATGACTTGTTTGTACTGCTCTGTATCCTATACACTGAATTGTAAGTACAATATTTATATTCCAATTGATTTATTTTATAATTATATGGTAAAAATGAAAAAGGACAAATCAGTCTCCTGAAAGGGGTACAGTAGTCTGGAAAGGTTGAGAGTAGAGCACTGCTGTAGAGCACCTAGCAACCTAAACAAATAGGGGCTAAAAATGACTCCATTCAACTCAATTAGCCCTCTGCCACAGTTTCACCTGCTTATTGCTGATACAGATGTGAATGGAGATTTGTTTCCTTTTCCAACTTTTATATTCAACTTATCCAGACACAATATCTGACCATGTCTTCCACTGTTGCCAACTCTCTTGGCTAAATCACCAGGTATTTAATGTTTTTCTGAAAGCTTCAAGTGCTAGGATCAGGTTAGTGCTTGAAAATCTCAGATTTCTTTAAAAAAAAAAAAAAAAAAAAAGAGAGAGAGTCTCTAGTCCTCAGAGCTGTTATAGAGACAGGGAGTTAAGTCCCTTCCCCTTTTCAGGTGTTTTGTTCTTTTCTCTCCACTGTGGCCTTGCAGGCATCGTTTGCATTAGCTTGCAATAAGGCTGTGTCCGAACCATTTTTAACATAGTCTGATTTTGTCTGTTGTTAGTAGATAGTATAGTTTTGTAAAGAGATAAGCATCTTTGTTTGTGGAACTGTGATCCACAGTGGCACCTAATTTATATTTAATAGTAATACCAGAGTTTCGAGGTGAAAGCTACATAACCATATCTAGCATCATTTGGCCTTTAAGTGTAGTTAGTCATATACCACAGGCACCATGGGACAAGAAATGTACAAAAATAACATCCACAGAACACTTCAGTAGCGAGCAAGTAAATCCGATCTGTGGGGAGGGAGAGTATGTCTCAGGGTATGTGTGGTCCTAGGTCCTTATTATAGTGTGCATATATGAGAGCATCATAATTCATGCATCTGTAACTGCTGGGAGGGTGGGATCTGGTGAGGGGAAGAAAGAAAATCACTTCAGATTCAAGGTATATTAAAATAGACAAAATTATAACAAAAAAGAAAAAAATGGTGCCAACACTAGCTGGGTGGAGGAGTAGCTGGGGATACTTTTTACATACAAAACAATATTAAAATAATTGAACTATCCAGACATGTCCCAAACATCACCCTGACTCCTTTGTTAAAGCTTTTACTCCTTTCTTTGGCCCCTAGCTGTCTTTGTAGATTGCAAACTCTGCTGAGCACATCTTCCTACACAGCAGGGAGCACAGTTTGGACAGGGCTGTACTATGAAAAACAATCTGCCTGTGAAAGTCTACTATGTGTATTTACTGGATTTATTCAAGGTCATGTAAATTGGATGGAAAGTCTTCATGCTAGAATGTGTCTCAATAACTACACAATGACCATGCGGTCACTTCATGCAGCTGGATCACTAACCCACTCTCTGGAGTGACAGGAGAGTTACTCTCTGGAGTAACGTGGCCTTTAAGCATTACCATGGGCTGTTAGTGTGTTGTAGGGTAAGTATGAAGAAAAACACCACATTTTGGAAGGACTGCCCCTTCTGTCCCCCCTTCTAACAATCTGCTCCAAGGAACTTGTGCGTGTGACAGAAGGGGTGACCGCAGGTGTGCAAGGGCCAGGAAGGCTAGTGCAATGCGGGGGGGGGGGCATCTGCTCTCAGCCCAGGCCTTTTGTGTGGGAGGGGAGGGGGTGCTTGGCGGGGAGACAGGGACTCTAAGATCGGACTCGCCTGCCCTTGCTGGTATTTCTTCTTGCAAGCACCATGTCCCCTAGCCACGGACCCCTCAGTGCAGAGAGTCTTGGAACTGGACAGGGGTCCTCTGCAGCGTTAAAGTGATGAGCACGGGGAGAAAACAAGCCGCCCAGCCCTAGGGTGACCAGACAGCAAATGTGAAAAATCGGGACGGGGGTGAGGGGTAATAGGAGCCTATATAAGAAAAAGACCCACAAATCGGGACTGTCCCTATAAAATCGGGACATCTGGTCACCCTAGCAGTGACCCTTCACACAGGCGGCCCCTCGGGATGTGGAGCCTGTCTGAGCCCACCCTGCCTGGTATGCTTGGCTCAGGGCCCTGCAGGACCTTCGGGAAATCTCCCCCTGGCTCAGTCACACCAAAGGGGGGCCCTGAAACACCCCGGCCCTCGCTGTTTAAACCGGCAGAGACGGGCTCGGCTCCGGGTGTTTCCTAACGCGCAACCCGCAATGGAGCGGACTGAGTCCGCGTTAGAGGTTCCCAGCTGGGGGAGCAGCAGCTGCTCTAACGTCCTCGGGCAGAGGAAACGCGGCGAGCTGGCAGGTGGGAGGAAGCGGCGTGTGAGGCTCGGAGGGAACTAGCTGGAGCCTGTGATAACGTGGGGCGGGGAGGGAGCGCGGAGCGTCCCAAAGGCACAGCTGGGAGCGATCGCAGCGACAGCGCCGTAGACAGGAGTCAGAGGGAGATCAGGGGGGCCGGCCTCAAGCACCCCCTCCCGTCCCGTGGGCTGGGGCGTAGCGGCAAGGAACAGCCCGGGTAACCCCTCCCAGCTAAGGCGGCAGAGCTCAGCACTAACCACTATAACAAGCCCACATCTGGGAGCGGTGGATGAGAACGAAACAGTGGGACGGGCGCCTGGCATGATTCAATCGCGATTGTAGTTAACCTGTTTTCTTATCGCGACGCTGCCCGGGCGTGTCCTGCCAAGGAGTGGGTGTGTGCCATTATCGCGAGTGTGTTTAACCACAATCGTTTAGCTGTCATACAGCAAACAATGGGGGAAGGGGAGGACACAGGGAGCCTTTTAAGCCTACTTCTATCTGGAACTGGAAAATAAATAGAACCCGCCAAAAGTTTCCTTTGTCCCTGTAATTCGCACTGAACAAGAAAGAGGGAAAACAGCATCCTAGGAGCTGCTGCTGCTTTAATTGCACACACACTGGAGCCAGCACCTGCAAGTGAAAGTGCCGACTGAGCACACCATTCCCACGCCAGCTCAGCCAGCACTTCCCAGAAGGTCTCTTTAGAAATTACGTCCATGTGGCCTGATCTTCCGCCGTGTTCAGCCTCTGCAGCTCTCCCGAGCTTCAGTGGGAAACGCGGGTGCTGAGTAAAATTTGTTCCGGAGGCCCCTGCTGCCCTCCTACTTGGGTGTAATGGGCCAGGTTGCAACTTTAGTCCAATCTCCGCGCTTTGGTGGGATTAAGAAAGATTCTTACTTTTACTGTAACGGTTTGCGCTTTAATGGCCCGCTGCATTTATAGTTAGTATAACTCTGTGATACAGATCCGTACAAGTGTATAATATGCTGCAGCTCCCTGTGTTAAGACATCAGTAGCAGATAATTACGGTGAAATTGGAAACAAAGAAAACCAGCCTCACTCACATACCATTGCATTTTCAGTGCAACTTGCCTTTGGGAAAAGAAGGGGAAATTTATGTTTTTCCTTCTGGAAAGAAAGATCAATAATCTAGTTATAGGAAGAAGAAACAAACACACTGCTCATTAGATCAGAGTTTATTGAGTCAAATCCTTCAGTTCTGGTGGGTTTCATCGGGGGCTCAGTGAGTTCACTAGAAGTTTAGCCCGTGTGAGCACCGTAAGAACAGGGCCCTGGTATCAGGATTCAGGGTTAGAGAGGGAATATCTTCTGTTTGCTCTCCCAGTTAGGAACAATCTGAATATATGGTGTCCCGGTGTTTTTTATAGCCGATTCGTTTGTGCTTGCTGTATGTTTTTCCACTGGTTTATCTAAACGCAGAACATGCTTGAAACCTCAGTGATAGGTTTTCTAATAACGTTTATTATACTTAGTGATTAAACCTCTGGGCGGTTCTTAGCATTATCTGCCCCTTGCATCACAAAGGCGAAGCCATGCTTTATAAATAACGTGTAAATTGGGATAGTTTGAAGTTGATGAGGTGTGAGCTTTCTGGTCCTGTATTGCTTTGATCGCTAAACTTCCAGGAGTTGGTGAAAGATTGGCTACGTTTCTGGCTAGACAACTGGCGCCAAATTCAAGCTGAGAGGAGTGCAGGGTTGAATTTGTACCCGTTAAACCAGAAACACAGCAATAATAAGCCAGGAGCTTGGAAATCAAGCCAACCTACGACCTTTACAATGGACTTGGATTTCTTCCGCTCATTAGTTTACAGTAGAAGGGATTCTGATATTGATAGGGAACGTAGACGGGATTCTGATAGGAAATCGATCATGACTTTTATTTACCATTTAGTAACATTGTGTGTCATATGATTGCTAGACTACCCCTCATTCTTCCCTCCAGCCCGAGTCCCCCTACGTCTTTTGCCGACCCGAAAAATACAGTTTGCAGTGTTGTAGCCTGTTGGGCTCTGGATATTGGTATCTCAATCTCTGTACTTTGACCCGTTAAGCCTTTACCCCCAATTGGGGATGTTGCAGATTATGTATTCCTTACGTCATCCAATCCTAAAACCGAACTTCGCTGTCCTTGATAATCTGTACCTTATCCCCCGATAACCAGAAACTTCTATGCTTAAACTCTGTACCGTTCTTTTTATTTTTAACATTATCTTAACAAAATTTTTACTCTTTTATTGGGCCAGCTAGATAAATTGGTCTAATAAAAGATATGACCTCACCCACTTTGCATCTGAAATATATACTGCCAGTCTAAAGAGAACATTTCAAAGGATTACCTGGTAGCTTCATTTAGATGTGTAGGGATTGATGTAAAATCTCTGTTATAACAGAATTCTGAGTTGTGTTAATTGGTGATAAATGTTCTCATACATAGAACCGGAACTTCGCCTGATAAAGATACTAAAACCCTGCTCCATTCACGTCCCTGCCCTAAGGAACTCCTTGATTATGGCTGTAATGAGATGCGGTTGCTAATGCTTGGAGATCTATGCAATTTAAAATATGTCGTATGCGCCTTTTGTGTTAGTCCATCGACGTTTGGAAGGGACATGATTGAACCCCATCGTTCTGCCATTCTCTGGAGTGTAACTGTCTTTAAAAGCCCTTTTGCTGGTCTTTTGTTTGGTGTGGCTGGAACTGTGCATGCCGCCGCTCCCCCCTCCAGGGGAGAATCAGGAGGGGCCTGGAGCAGGTTTGCATTTCAAGGGGGCAGAGACAATCCTGCAGACTCTCTGGAGCCAGGGGCTGCAGACATTTGCCAGACGTGTGAACTCTACTCCTAACTGACAGCTGTTATCTCTTTTCTCTTCCTACTTTGATGTGGCTTCACACTTGCAAACGAGCCCGCGAGGGAGGGCCCCCCTATAAATACATGGAGGCCCCCACCTACCCGCTTGCCCTCCCCTCCAGCCGAGCAGCGCGAGCTAGGCCTGCAGCTCCCCGCTCGTTCAGCCGCCACTCGCCATGGGCGAGGCCGCCTTCTCCGTGGGCTTCCCGGCCCAGCCTGGCAGCGAGGAGCAAAGGCCAGCGGGCAGGCCCCACATCTGCTGCGCGCCTCCTCCGCGGGCCCCCACCTCCTTCAGCCGGAGTCCCCGCCTGGCCAAAGCGAAGCCCAAAGGGGGAGCCGCGGCCGGGGGCCAGCTCCAGCCCAGCAGCCCGCGCCGAGAGGAGCTGGAAGACGCCAAGCCCCAGGAGCTGCCCAACGACCGAGCAAGTCCCGGTAAGTCAGAGGCGAGCCCGGGGGGAGGCGGTGGCTGGTGCTGGAGGGGGGAACTGGGGCTCTGCTCCGGCAGAGAGGAAGAGGCTCCAGCTGGCCGGGGAGGGGGCGGCAGCGGGTGCCGGGGGGGGGGGCGGAGGAAGGGGCTGTTGCCCCGCTGCCCTGGCTGGGGGAGCAGGGAAGGGCTGGCTCGCAAGCCAGGGGGCCGTGGGGCCCGCTCAGGCTGCTTTGCCCCCGCTGGGCACCGGAGCCCTAACCGCCCCCCCCCCCTTTGCAGCTCCCGAGGGCGGCTGGGTGAGTGCGGACGAGTCCTCCGGGTACGAGAGCGAAAGCGCCGCCTCCGGCATCCCCTCGCCGCCCGGGCAGAGCGAGCCCCAGCCGCGCAGGGCGCGGACCGCCTTCACCCCGGAGCAGGTCGGCAAGCTGGAGAAAACCTTCAAGCGGCAGAAGTACGTGGGGGCGCCGGAGAGGAGGAAGCTGGCGGCCGCTCTTCAGCTGTCCGAGATTCAGGTCAGTGCCCGGCCCCAGTCCCCCCGGCACAGAGACCGCCGCATGCGCCGGGCTGGGGAGCTTTGGGCCGCTCGCTGCTCTTGGTCCCGCTGCTCCCCTAGCCACAGGGGCGTGTTCAGAGACGCTGAGCCTCTCCAGCTGCCCCTTGGCTTCAGCCGGGCGCCGCGGTGCCTCAGTTTCCCCGGACGGAACCCACCTCACTGATTCATGCTTGTCCGGGCTCTGCAGGTGTAAAACCGCATGGGCGCTGAGCAGAATGATAACTGGTTATGATTTCTTGCTGCTGATGGGGACTGCTATTCAAATTGCTTCCTAGAAATCACGTCCTTGTTTACAGACCCGGACACTAAACGCAGGGCACGGCATGTTGTCCATTAAAGAAAGTGTAGGATTTACTAGAAGCCCAATCCCACGTTTTCATGCGTCCGAACAGTATCTTTAAACTCTCAAACATTTTACTTAATATTTTTTTAACTTAAAAATACAACCGGGATCTGATGCTGATAAATGTTATTTTATCTGATATATACTTGGATGGAAAACTTAAAGATTTACTAAATAAGGCCCCGATCCTGCAAGCACTTGCTTATGCACTAGTTAACACCGTGAGTCGAATCAGTCGAGGGCTGCTCACAATGGATTTAAGATTTGGGTCCCTAACATGCTCCCCTTGGGGTCAGTGACTTCCCATTGACTGAAATGGAAGCTGGATGAAGCCCCTCATTATTATAGGGGGGAGGGATAGCTCAGTGGTTTGAGCATTGGCCTGCTAAACCCAGGGTTGTGAGTTCAATCCTTGAGGGGGCCATTTAGGGATCTGGGGCAAAAATTGGGGATTGGTCCTGCTTTGAGCAGGGGGTTGGACTAGATAACCTCCTAAGGTCCCTTCCAACCCTGATATTCTATGATTCTATGTCTTTGAAGTAGCTATCTCTGGCAAATGCACACAGTAAATAATAAATTATGAGATTACATAATATGGAAACTTTTCTGCTGATCAGATCTTTAACATTACTTTTTTTTTTTCCTAGGTCAAAACCTGGTTCCAGAATCGCAGGATGAAACTTAAGAGGCAAATACAAGACCACCATCATAGCCTCATATCTTCAGATCCCTTCTATGGCTATAAGCAAGGGATCCCACCAAATATGTTACAGGATTATTCCCACTATCCTAGTCCACAGCAACAAAGACTTCTGCCTTTTACTCCTAATTGTGCTTTACAATTCAACTCTTCCTTTCAAATATATGACTCCCAAAACCCATCATACCCCCTTAGGGCATATGATCTGCCTTTTTTCCACCAACGCTTTCTACCACAATTCTCTGTCCATCCAGTTACACAGAACAAAATGGACAACAAACAATTTAATCCTCTTCAAACATTATAACCAAAGCAAAGTGGAAGATATGAGAGGTATAATATAATAATACACTATATATGATTCAATTGTACATAAAATGTTTGTCTGATGTAGAAGTGTATTTTTAATATAAAGATTCATACCTAAATTAAGTATAACTATTTAATTGAGATTGAATGCTGTTAGGGGCACTCTAGTCCTAATTCTTGGGGTTATGCCCAACCTATGTAATTTGAAGGTTTCTGATCTGAAAGACTATACTATCAGAATCCATCTTCCTTTAGTGTGTGGATGCTTAAAGGATCTTTTGCTATAAATTCCATATTGACAACAGGAGGAGAATTCCACTGGAACTACTGCTGGCACTGGTGAGAACCCTAATGTAGATGTGCTGAAAGCAAATTGTGTACAGGTTTGGCCACACAGCCTTGTCTACACTAGGATTCCCACCATGTAGACAAGGCTATGAGATAAAATTTAATTGTAGAGAGGCACAACCTACCCCTAAAATCCCATACTTGAAAATATTATGCAAACATTTAACATACAGCAAAATCTTATCAATTGTGAAGAAACCATCAATCTGGAAGCATTGTTATAGTAATGTTCATCTAATAGTTTTTCCTGTACATATGCAGCACAGAAACCAGATACGATTAGGTGTCAGGTTTTCCAGTTGTTGGTTGGTAGTAACACTCGGCTTATAATCAGAAAGCTGGCAATATAATGAATCAATGTCTTCTGATGAGGTTATATACACAGAAATACCATTTCAGTTTTTTATATTGTATAACAAGAACGCCCAGTTAGGATTAGTGGCACATTAGATTTAAGACTTTACAAATTGTCTTGTCGTCCTTTCCTGCTCCTGAGTTGGCAGTTATGCAATTTGTGTCTTTTGTGGGTGACTTTTGACCATGTCCACTTTTCCTATTTTCCAAGTGTTTGCTGACCTGCTTTTACAGCCAGCGAAAAGTAAAACTTCTACATTACTTTAACGAGTAAAATAATACCATGTACTTGTCTTGTGACTCAGTACTGCAAGTGCTTCTATAATAGGATTCTGTGTAAATGATGGGGGTGTAGGAGGGAGCAAAGTGCTGGTCAATCAATTGTTTTGTGAACATAAATTACTGCTTTACACTTTCATTGCATCTTCCAACCAAGAACCTCAAAATGTTTTACAAACATAGATCATAGAATAGTTGCACTGATCAATTTACAGCTGATTTATATTGATTTAACTAAATTGGTAATTTACTGAATTAAACTACATTGCTATAAACAACTTCTAAATTAGTGCATGTGCACGCGCACAGTACGGTGACCAGATAGCAAAAGTGAAAAATCCGGATTGGGGGTGGGGGGTAATCAGTGCCTATACAAGAAAATGCCCCAAATATCAGGACTGTCCCTATAAAATCGGGACATCTGGTGACCCTAACCCACAGGCTTTATCAGTTTAACTTACAGGGGAAATGGTGCAACTTTTTGTGTGCAGACAAGCTCGTGAGATAGTAATACAAGTATTTATCTATTTCTCCTATGGGGAAAAATGAGGTATAGATGCTGGGATTTGCTTCCAATTGACTTCAGTGGAAATTGCTGGGTATTTAGCACTCTTGAAAATTAGCCTATTTAGGAACTAAATTGGGATTTAGGAGCATAACATATATTCTTGAAAATCTTTGCCTTAAAGTATGACTAAAATTCCTCTTTAAATGGAATTTAATTTACAAATTTGGCACAAGAATTTGACAGACTATTGACTGTTACATGTAACTTTTTAGTAAACCAGTAATTTTTGTGGAAAAAACACTTAAAAATTGCTCCCCTTTAAAAATGTTGCTCTTAATTTCTTTACTTTTTTTAAGTTCCTTTAATAGCTGTACTTGTTTCCTCCTGAAATAACATTTTGGACTGACTAATCTTGGTTGTATGGAGGAAATTGGAGACAAGAGCCCCCTGCTTCTGTGCTAAGGAATCAGTAGAGCCACAATGAGTGTCTCTGCCTGTAGCATGAAATAGTTTAATCTCCTCAGGCCTGTAATACTTCACTCTAATTCTGGCTGTTGGGCTCGGTGTGGAGCTGGGTTATGTTTAGTTTCCTGTGATAGATAGGAGGGTAGTCTAGTGATCTGGTAGTCCCTTCTGCCCTTAACTCTATGACTACAATGAGCAACGGGTGTAGCTGCAGCACAACTGGAAAGTCTTGTTAAGGTACACGCTACAATAATTGAAATTGTGTTGGTGAGGCATGTTAGACTCTCCTCCTGCCTCCATGCTCTACTGCAGCCAGTTAACATGGCTTTAGATGTTAGATCTTAATAGGGCTTTTCAATTGTTCGAACTAACTTCATTAGAAAACTGGCCCTTTATATTGATTGGCAAAAAGGTGTGTATTTTTAATTCAGTTAAATACAATTGAAAAAGCCCATTGAGGCATGTCCATATACAGCTGCCAAAGTTTCTTTATTGCACACATGAATCAGTGGTTCTGGAACGAGGGGTGCTGCTGTATCCCCTTGCTTAAAGTAGTAAAGACACCAAATATATGGTTTCCATCATCAGCACCTCACTATTAAAAATTGTTCCAGAACCCCTGACATGCATACTTATCCACTTGCGTGGATGCAAAGCACAGTGCAATGGGTAGGAAGCCCAGTGTGACACAAGTGCCTCTGTCCGTGTAGATTGGGCCTTAATAGGGCTTTTTAATTGTGCTTAACATGATTGAAAAACACACCCTTTTGGCCCTTGAGACAAGGCCACTGCATTGCTCCTTTAGCTCTCCAGCCACATTGTATCTGTATCAATGGCTACCCCCAAATATTGCTGCAGGTAGGTATAGGAGCAAAACATTTAATTTCTTGTGCTGATGCCTGAGCACAGAGGCATCAAGCTAACCCTGAACCAATCCTTTTCTCTCCTTCCATTCCCTGAAAGTAAAGACTGCATTTGTTTCTTTGTGCGCATGTGCTTTCTAAGAGGAAAATCATGATTCTAGAGATGTGTTGAATAGTGAGTTTTTCCCTTTGCTGAGGATTCTAAAAAAAATGGGAAGGGAGAATTATAAGGGGAGGAATCAGTTGTGGGTTGACCTAGAATAAAAACTTTTCTAGGTGAATCAAAAGTTTATTTTTTTTTTTAAATAAAATAATTTTGGGTCAAACAAAACACTTAGTTTAAGCTGAACTGAATTTTTTTTATGGCTTTGTATTAAATGTTTTGAAGTTTCCTTCAGTTTTAGTCTTTTTGAACCAAAAATAACATTTAATTTAAAAAGTTGAAAAAAGTCTTGAGGCTTTTTGATTGTTCACAATAAGTGAGGCAAACTGGCATGAATTCACAAAACGTGGTGCTGAATTTGCACTTTTTGCCAAAAACAAAAAATGGGGATAGGAAAGACAGAAACTTTTCGTCTAGTTCTTGTAGTTTTCACAGCTGTTTGTGTATGCAGTTGAGCAACCTTAACTGATAAGAGTAAATAGTTTGTACTTTTCCCATAGGCAAAACAAAAAGGGAAAGGAGTTGTGAGCCATAGGTGGGTGAGACCGCTAAGGGCAGAATGCTGGTACTTTACAGTCATGACCCTGGATGAAAGTTGCACTTTCGTGGCTTCCCTAGGCTGAGGGTATTCATGCAGTAGAGAATCCTTTCATCTCACACTATCCCTACAAACTCCTTATGTGCTACCCTCCCATCCTCTATTTCAGGGACTTTCTGTAAGTCTCCACCCCTTGCTTATGGCAGGTTCTGTGTGTTTGCCATGGTCCCCTCCACCACATGCCAGAGACAGGTTCATGATTTTCCCTCCCATTCTCCCTATCTCCTCCATTCTGGGTCCTTCCTTACCCACCAGCCCAGTTTTTTCCCCTACATGGGTCCCTGCTTCCCTCACCACTTCCACTTTCTCCTCCATTACCTGCTTTGCCCCCTGCCTATCCACTTTCCACCTCCAGGTCTCCAGTCCCCACTGATTCCCTGAAAATCTGCATTCTCTTGCCCCTCTCCCAACCCAGCCAGTCTTCCTTGTAAGTCTCTCAGTCCCCAGGCAGGGAGTGAAGCAGCTGTCACTGATATGTGCAGGGGGGCTGTTAAGCTCCTTTCCCTGCATCACCAATAGTTCTGGGCTGCCCAGACCATTCCTTGAAGTTGATCACATACAGCCTTCCAAAGTTATATTACAAAACAACTGCCATGAAGTTGAGAATAATAAAACAAGTCAAACACTCATGCTGAGTCAGTTTATATTATCACATACACACAGATAAAACTGAGCAACATCCTGAAGTTAACTGGTCTTGACACTTGTAAATTACTGACTATGGAATTTGAGTATTAAAATTAATGTAAATTTTACATTGCTTAGAAATCTTAAATTCACAAGGCAACAAGGAATTATCTCGGATTACACTGCAGAACACATCCCACAGTCCTTATTTAGGAAAGGATCACTGACATAGGAGTTTTGAGTATAAAATTTGGTTCCATGAAATATAAGAAAACAAATTAATTACATGAAACATTTCTGGCTTATTAGTGGTAGCTATTTTACTGAAAATGGGTTAGTTCTGACAGTTTAGCTTTCCAAAAGAATTACAAAGTGCCTCTACCCACAAATGAACTTGTGAAAGCCACAATGGTCCCTGGTCCCATATAGTTCTTTGAACTTCTGTGTTTGCCACTCACAAGCACACACCCTGTTTCAATCAAGTGTTTCCACTACTATATTTTACTGTAATTGTTTTTATAGGAACATTGTCAAATATTCATATTTTGACTAGTGAATTCTGGTAAAGCACTAGTCTTAGAAACTAAAAACACCCTATTGTCCCCTGTGCACTTGTTCAACAATTCCACCACCACACTGCCACACTCTTATGAACGATATGAGCTATTATAATAGAATAATATTTCTGCAACCAGGATTTAGTAGGCAATAGTTGGTTGAGTGACACTGTTCTGCAGAGACAGTTATAACTTATTGAGAGTGTTGGGTTATTACAAATTAATAATCAGCAAAATCATTCCTATATATTCCCACACCATTATTCCCAGAGCTGATTGAGACTTGTTTTCATTGAAGTTTTGATGGCAACATGTCTGGAGTTGGGGGAAGGCAGTAGAATTTTTGCAATGTCAGCCCCTTGCTCTACCATTTGTCAGCCAATTCGAATTAACATTTTGAGCCTGTTCTTGATTGTGTCCCTTTAACAACACTGCTTTAGAGACAGAATAACCAAAAAACGGAAGTTTTTGAAATATTGAACTAATATTTAATGACTATAATAAAAATAAGTTAAATAAGTACTCTTCATGATTTCAGGTAGTTCATTTTAAAAAAGTTCATTTTGCAGCTCAGAGCACTTTTATGCATGTTTAAGAGGGAGGAAGATATGGTTGGAATCTCAGTCGATTATGATCCTGGGTTAGAGAGACTGTTGGAATTGTAGACTGATAAGAAAATCCTGGCGCAGCAGACACTAGCAGGGCTGGGGTTGGCACAACTGGCTGAAGAGGTTGAGTTGGAGCAGAAGGCAGCAGCAAGGCTGGGCTTGGCATAGCTGGGTGAAGGGAACAGGTCACAGCAGCAGCAGAGGAGGCATTGAACTCCATCCCAGGGGGATAATTGAGTGTCTGGATCTCTGGGTAACGATAAGGTAGAAGTAAGCCTGAAAAGAGAGCTTCAACCCTGGCATCTTGGGTCTGCCGTTTGAACTTCATACGACGGTTCTGGAACCAGGTTTTTATCTGAAAAATAGGGGTTATTACTAATTCATTTTGCCAAATAAAGATGTGCACATGGCTCTAGAAGTTTTAGAAATGCATTAAGTATTGGTGATTATTGGCCAAATTCTGCTGTTACAGCTATGTGAAGCTGGAGCAATTTCTCTGACTTCAATGACACTCATACAACAGTCAAAGTTCCCCCAAGGATGCAGTTTCATAGCCAATGTCTACAAGGGAATGATGTGGCCAGATCACCTTTGACTGCCCTAAGCTAATGTAGCAGGTAACCATTTTTCAGCTGAATGAACTGGAGGTGGCCTTTCAGTACGCGATCAAGAGAGACTCAGACCCAGACCTTCAGGATTGTAGCTGAGTGCCTTAACCACTCAGCCACTGAACCTCCTTTATACCACAGTAATGGGGTCCACATAAGTACCAAGAGAGAAATAACAGCATAATTTGGCCCCTATTCTTCAGCAAACTTAATTCAGATGTAATGTGGAAATAAACCAGTTTACTTCAGAGGAAACACCCTGAGAATATTAAATTGTGCAATCTTTGTTAGCCTGGAAATTCAGTTAAGGTCCACTGTAAAATAACAACCAAAATTAGATAGTATGGCAGTGTGCAGGAAGCTTACCCAAACTTTAACTCTGTTCCATGGTCCCCTCTTTCCCTCTCCCATGTTTCTACTATCACATTTCCTAAATTGATCTTTTGTCCCCTCACTACACTATGTTTTTACCATTAAGAGATTTTGGGTTGCAGGAGGTTTGCATTTATAGATAGGGTAGCTGTGTCCAGCAGCACTTGCATTTGGCAGCATATCTTTGGTGATTAGTACATTCATGTTTTTCTCCAGAGCACACTTGAATAATGAAGTGACCAAATGTTTTTAATAGACTATGTTATCCTACATAAAGTCATTAGTTATGTGAATTTGCAAACGTAGGTGGACCTTTGTTTCAATAAGACTTTAATGTGCATTAATTTTAAAATTCAAACTAAAGTTCCTGCATATATTTTGGCATAGACTCAACTTTAAGCACAACTACTCCTGCTGACTTAACTGGGCCTAGAGTAGTCTAGTAAAATGTGTTTGGGGAGTCACTGATCATATAAGCATTCAATGTCATTTGTATGTAGGTTATTTGCTGTTCATATTGGGCCAGAATAGATACAATAACATTGATTTTAGTGGCGCTGTACCCACTGCAAACCAGGAATAAATCTGGCTCATTGTTTAAGTGTTGTCAAATTGATGTAAGAGAACATGGGGTGACCTTAGATATGCATTTCTGTGGTACAAAAAGTGGAATCTTAACTATGGTATTTCCAGCTTCTCTCATGTAATTTGTTTAATTTCCATTGTATCTTGGGGGGGGGGGGAGAGAAATTATCTTGTTTTAAGATATCAGAGGGGTAGCCATGTCAGTCTGGATCTGCAAGAGCGACAAAGAGTCCTGTAGCACCTTATTAACTAACAGATATATTGGAGCATAAGCTTTCGTGGGTGAAGACCAGACAAGTGGGTCTTCGCCCACGAAAGCTTATGCTCCAGTATATCTGTTAGTCTATAAGGTGCTACAGGACTCTGTTGCTTTTGTTTTAAGAGTTATTTTTCACTGTGGTGATATAGGGTTCACCCCATCTCCCATTTAACAAAGTTTGTATCTGAAAATGTTGTTTTTAAAAGTTCAGAATTATCAAGTGTCAGACATGTATTTTTAGCATGATAGTGCAAGCCCCGGTCTGTAGACCCCCGGCTCTGAGATTTGCTGCCATGGGTTTTTTGTTTGGTTTTTTTTGCCATTTAGTCATACCAAAAGGCATTCTTGGTAAGTCCTCAACTCTGCTTTATGTGTTTTAGACACAACAAATCCTTCATCTTGGTGGGGGTTAGACTAGATGCCAATTATGGTCCATTCTAACCCTATGGTTTTATCATTCTATGTGGAGCTCAGAAATTGCAGAGCCTACCACTGTTGTGCAGGGACTCCTAGCTTGCAAGCTGCTGGTCCCTGGACTTTCTCTGCATTCCCTTCTCCTTCCTGCCTGCTGCCCAGCCCCCTCCTGACTCCCTCTCCCTTTCTTACAGAGGAGCTGCCCACTGGTTCCCCATGTGATTTCTTGGCTGTTGCTTTCTCTGTTGTGGCCACCTCATGACAGTAGATGGCCTATGGGCATTGCTGATATCTGTTCATTATAGCTCCGTTAAATCTAAAAACATAACTAGGACTTGAAACTATCAAATTGTGCCCATAGCTAGCCTGTGTAAGTGTGTATTCCTGTCACAGATGCTCATCCTCTGTCCCATTCACTTTTTGTAACATCTTGGCAAATTAGATTCTGATCGTTTCGGGAGAACCTAGCCGCTTGTGCGGTGACTAGCGCGCTGCGCCCCCACCTTATTTAGGATCTGTGGGAATTAATCATATCAGTGTTATGGCGCAAGCATTGACACCATGAGGACTCCATATTACACGTGGCGCTGTATAGGAGACACCTACTCCCAGACAGGATCAGGCGGATTGAATTAAGCTGGGGGAAGGCTGAGGGTGGAATCAATGTAGGGCTAGTACTCGCCTTAACTAGGGCTAGTGGAGCTACAGCCCCGGGACTAGAAAGGGGTTTACAGAAGATACAGGCCCATGATTCTCTCTCGCACACTCTTAGCCTCTGTCCCAATAGGGGGGCGTCTTCGCGTGAATATATTCCCGCCCCCCAGGGAACAGGTGCTCCCCCGTGGAGTCTAATACTGAGCGGCCCCCCCAGTTCCTCCTGGTTTGTCACTCACCTGGGTCTGGGAGAGCTTCAGCACCTTGGACAGCCGCCGCTTCTCGCTGGCCCCAATGTAGCGCTGCTCCCGGAAGCTCCTCTCCAGCTCCTGCAGCTGCGAGGCCGAGAACTTGGTGCGGGGCCGCCCCGCCTGGGTGCAGCCGGCGCTCTCCGAGCCGCTGCCTTCCCCCGCCTCCTTCGGGCTGGACGCGGCGCTGCTTGGGCCAGTTCCCTCCAGCTCCCGCAGGACAGCTGGAACAACGGGAGCAAGGCGTGAGAAGAGAGACCCCCACGCCCCAGAGCAGCCCCACCCGCAGCCAGTAGGGGGCAGCTTCATGCCCCAGCCGGCCCTGGGCACGTGGCGTTACATGCCGATTCAGCTGGCCAGGGGACACTCACATGAGGCCTCCATGTCCCACCAGGGCCCTTCTCCCCACGCCTGTCCTCTACCACGGGGTTCCTAGTGGCCTCACCACCCGCAGGCCGGCTCAGCCCAGCCGGTGGGTGGGAAGGCCAGGGCAGCATCTCTCAGCCAGCTCTGGCATAAGCGTCCACATTCACTGGAGTTTAGGGCTCAGCTTCCTAACAGCTCTCTGCCCCACTGGGGTCCCCCTAGCCTGCCCCCCTTCCATAGACAGACTGCGATTGTCCCCCAGGCTCGGGGACCCTTTTCCTCTGTGGCTGGGACCCACTAGCATCCCGCCCCGATGACTCTCCCTCTTGCCCCACTCCACATGTGGATGGGCAGGGCTGGCACTCACCTTGGTCTCCCGGGCTCCGCCGGGGGCCCTCAGGCGGCCTCTCCCGGCTCCTAGTGCGTGGTCTGGAAAGCACTTGGTTTCCTTTCTCTTGATCGCCGCTGGCACGGGCTCTGGCTGCATTCTTGGGCAGGGACTGATCGCCCCTCGGGGGGTGGTGGTTGGAAGACACCCCGCTTGCAGGTTGGGCTTTCTCATGGCTGCTCTGAGCGAGCCACTCCACCGAGAAAGACCCCTTCTCCATCCTCCGTGCCCTTTGCCCCTTAGATCCCGTCCTCGCCCCAGCAGGACGACTAACCGTCCCCCTGGGTCTCCAAATATTTAAAGCTCCTCCGCGACGTGATTTGAAAAGGCCCCAAAGCATCAAATGAGGCCGAGAACAAAGGATCCCATTGAGACCCTTTAATCTCCCCTTTCAGGTGATTGTTACATCCGACTAATCTCTGAACACAGTTGTTAACAGAACTCAAGGCTACCTGACCTGGCGCCAAGTTCATCTCGGAATCACCCCCCTAATGATACAGCTGGTAATAATTACATCAGGGCCTGCACTTTTGTTTGACTCACTCCAGCAACTGCAGCGTTTGAGCCATTCGAGGATTTTAAATCTTTATCTTCGACGATCAAGAACAAAGATTCAGAACGTGGCTGTTAGAAAAAAGCTCCCAAGACGCTTCCTGATCGCTTGCCACGGAGCTGGAAATACCCCCACTCGTCTGCTCCAGTGCTTGCAAAAGTTCACCAGCCAGTCTAACCAGCAAAGGTAAGGTAATCCTGGCAAAGGGTTAGAGCAAAGCAGACCCACGGGCCTGGGCAGCAGCTAAACTTCATCGGGAAATTAAAGTTGCAATATTCTTCCCATTATGTAGACAGGTTGTCTAAGGCTGTTGGATATACCTGGCCAGAGGGGGATAAAAGCACCAGTGTTTGTTGTTTGAACTAGGCGGTGTGGGGAACGTAGTTTGATGCAGCTTTCTGTATTCTTACTGATCTTAAAGTATGGTTAAATATATGGGAAATAAACCTTACCAATGTCTTACCTACACATTTAAGGCTTGCTCTTGCTTCCAGAGAAATCTATCACAGAAGTCGGATTGACCTTAGTAGTGCAGAGTAAGTTCCTTCATTAACAGGTCAGAAACTATATCACGTTTGTTCCTTTGTTTGGGAGCATGATCTAACTTTTTGATCCTCTACTTGGCAGACAGCGGAGACAATTGCTTTATTGTGATTTTATTTTAGAATTAAACCGGTCAGTGGGGGAATATGTGTCTGGGCCTTGGGCAGAAAAGAAAGGAAACCCTGAGGAAATAGCTGCTGGTTTCGAATCTAACCGTCAATGTCTGAAAGAAAAAACATAAAGAGAAAAGAAACGGGGCTGGTGCATTTCAAAGTAAACAGCCCTAATGTTTTTATAAAGTAGATCAAAGACGATGAGTGTAAACTCTGTTAAAGAGGCAAAGTCTGTTAAGGGATGATTCAGATAAGAGTGAGAAAAGAGGCACTTTTACAGTCTGAAGTGCGTCTGGGACAGCAGAGTCCTTAGCCTCGGCAAATACTAGCTAACACTTTTACAGGTTGTTTCAGTAAACAGTCGCCAACTGTATGAGTTTATACAGCCTAGAGATAATGAACTAGCTTATGTTCTTCCACTCCTCCATGCTGATCTGAACGTGTTTGAGATATGTTAATTCTTAGACTTCAAAGGATTCTTGTCAGCCTGTTATGAACGGTGCTATATTTGCAGTGGGATGGTGAGAGTCAGATAACTCCACCCTCTGAGATGTCTGTTCCCCCTGGCTTTATGCAGTTTCCCAGCAAGGCAATGGATTTCCCCCCATATAATATAATGCGCTTTACATGATCTTGTGCTTAATACATTACAGCATGACATGAGTCAGCAACTTTGAGACCTCTATGTGACTACCCACCCTGAATACATTTCACAGGAAAATCTCTAGTTATTTTTCCATGGTTTAGTAATATGGAGAAAACCCCATCTAATTATTTAATTACCGAATCTGCTTATCTTTCTCATCAGCGCTGCATATTTTGAGGTAATATACATGCTGTGAAAGAAAACAAAAGATAAGCCTTTTATGCATTTTACTAAAATGTTAATTGAGCAAAATGGCTAGGGACTGTAGTTCCATTTTTGTAGCAGCATATTCCTTTCCTATTGCACTGAAACTGCAGGGTGTGGTGATGTATGGTAATTTTATCTCCAGTGCAGACAAGGGTAGGGAAGAACCATTTTATAATAAACTGTTCTACAGAACTAACCATAACCCTCATCTGTAAATAATCCCTAAATGGAAAAGGCCTCAAGGTCTATAAACATATATCTGTATTAGAGCTGGTCAGCAGTTTTTTGTGTTTGTTTAATTTTAATTTAAAACAATATTAATTTTAATGAAACTAGTGTAGACAATTATTCCCATTTTTGACAATATCTCTATAGAATGTTTTAAAAATAAGGAAAAAACTGACTACGGCCAAATAGCATGTTTTTGTTAGTGACAAGGGGTGATCTTAGTCCTAGTGTGATAATATGGAGTAATGGCTATGGGGGAAGGATTCTTATGAGTGATTTGCCCACAAAAGAAATGTTAAAAATATATTTTAAAATAACATAGATCCCAATCCTGTAAGCATTTACACTTGCTTAACTTTACACCTGTGTGTAGTCCCATTCAACTCAATCCACTACTCAGGTGAATAACTGTTTGCAAGGTTAAGACCTTGTGGCTAATTAATCAGAAAACAAAAGATGTACAGAGAATGTAAAATAATTTATAAACTGAAACAAGCTTTGAAAATGTCAGTGGCTGATTAGACAAAATGATATAATCCAATAACAATGCAATCATTTTCTTAATGAAAATCCAACAATCTACTTAGGGTGGGATCCACAAAGGACTCAGGTGCTGCAACTTTTCCTCATAGGTACTCCTGTTGTACTCCTGATAAATTCATTGACTTCAAAATCCTCCCAATTTACACAAGTGTAAGAAAGTCACTTAATTAAAACTGTGCCATTTCTATTGCACTCATATTTCTAAGCACACATGAACCTATACTGCACAATGCCTAGTGCTACTCAAAGCACACATTACTTGTAATGAAATAGAAAATAAAATCTTATCAATATGGTATACTAATATTATCTTTGTTTTGTTGTATGCACACATGGTTGCTGTATAAAATGCATGGTATAACCTTATTATCAGTTTTTTAAAAAATACGTTATTAGTCTGAATACCCAAAATGAATGGTTCCCTTAAGCATTTGGTCTAATATATTTTATCTGTATTGGTTTATATATTTAACAATACAAATGAATCTTGGGGCTTTTTCTGTTTATGTTACAGACTTTGACTCACGGATGAAATAACATTGTTTCAGGCTGATACTATATGAACTTTATTTCTGGTAAGCAAGTCAAAGGAAGCCATAATAATAACTACCACACACAAACTGGAAGGTGGGGGCAGGGAAATCAACCGAATTCACTGTGTCCACTGCTTTGGGGTAAATACTCAAAAACCTAGAACAAGGGAGGAAATATACATCAAATGCTTTGTACATTATAAAAAGGCTTAATTTAAAATACAGAACCAAGCTTAAGGCAAAACTCCACATTTTGAAACCAAAACTACTTTGATGAGGTAACTAATCAGTAAACTGCTAGGAGGCGTTAAGTAGACACCTCATGAAAGGAATCCCGGTTGAAGCAGTCATTGCTACTTTGTGCATTTAACAATTAACAGTTGTCAAGTGCTGTGATGAAACAACGTCTACCTCCAGTATTCAGTATCATCTGTGTATATACATAGACACGTTAACAACAAAATTAAAATAGCACAAACTGAGCAAGTGTGTGTCATGTACACCACTGGCCAGGTGAGCTCCCAGAGGCAATGCAACTGAGAGCTTACTACTGTGATCTAAGGATACCCTTTTAGAATGGAGATCTCATTAAGGTGCTTTGTACTATGTATTGCTCTGCTTCCTTCATGCTATTTCAACTTCTCTTAATGCCTGATATATATTCTGATAGTAGTAAGCATTGGTTTTGGTCATTGCTTTATTGCATCGTTTGGTACAGTTGCTATTTGGGCATTGCTCCTGTTATGGAACATAGTCAAGATCTCAGCTGAACTATAAATTGTGACTATATTGTAACAGGGTCCTCTGAGTTAGATGTATTTGTATCATAGATGGGCCCTCGCCTTGCAGATCATGAGAATGGCATTATGAACCATGTCAGTGTATAGCAAGAATACATTCTACCTTCATAACAATTTTCAAAGGTGGAAATTAATTTAATTTCATTTCACAATTGCAAAATGTGTCCTACAGAAATGAATCAAAGGCCTAATTTTCCATTGCCATCCATCTTGTGTAGTCATTTGGATCACTGTAAAATGCTACTGTCTTGATCTGGTGGTGTTTTACACTATTTTACATTGATATAAATGACTACATAGTTGCAAAGCAATGGGGAATCAGGACCAGAGAGGATTTTTAAGTGGTTAAAATAGAGGAGGCTATGTTTGACCCTTTAAAAATGTACTCCTAGGAGGACTGCTAATACCAGCCAGTTTCTGCCCCTGATTCTTTAATCTCCTACTCTGGTGTAACTTGATGGAGTCAGTGAAAATCAAATCAGTTGAGTAAAATCGAATAAAGAAATCAGTGAAGTTACTCTGGAATGAAATTGGTATAATGAAGTGGAGAATCAGGTCTCCTATCCTAGTTGTGCTACAGTATGCTGTGCAATGTAGGTTAAGTGTACATGGTGAGACATAATGTCTTTATGGAGATAGAAAGAAAAAAAGATGCTTGGGTTGCAGAAGCAGTTCTTTTCTGCAAAATTGCTGTTATTAAGTCTGTGTCTACACTAAAAATGCTTTGCTGGTATAGTTGTTTCGGCAGAACCCCCTAGTGTAGGTACCACATATGCTGACAGAAGGTGTGGGGTTTTTTTTTGTTTTGTTTTTTTACAAAGAGTGTGTGTTCCAGGAAGTGGTGGACAAATAATTCATTATAAATAATTTATGTGATGAATTTTAACTCTGTTTGCAGAGTCTCTCTCAGCAGATCACAGGATTCTTGAATTTATTGATTATTCCAAAACATTTGCAAAAAATTGATTGAAAATAATTCTTGACCTGTAGCAGGGTTAGATAAAACTTGATCCCATCTGAGCCATGTTTACATTATAGGTTCCACTGGAGCTAAACCTGTTGGCATCTACAGGTCCAACAAATCCTAGAGTTGACAAGGCCTACTTTAATTTAGTGGGCATTTTGACTGAATAAGGACAGCAGAATTTGTCCCATGCCATAATTACCATAAATGATAATAGATGTTGAGTGTGTGAGGTCCTGTGTGGAGAAAGCTTGCCCAGAGACAAACTGTTGTCAAACAAACTATAGCACCAGCAAATAGTGTGAACTCTTCCTCCCAACTCAATTTATCTTAATGAGATTAGGACTGTTTTAATGCCGTTGTTCAGCAAGATAGTTTGAGGTCTGGTCTACACTAAGGAGTTAGGTCGACCCAGCTAAGTCACTGAGGGGTATGAAAAATAAACCCCCTGAGTGATGTAGGTAAGCTAACCTAACCCCCTTGTGTAGACAGTGGAAGAATTCTTCTGTCGGCCTAGCCACCGCTTCTCAGGGAGGTGGATTACCTGTGCTGATGGGAAAAGCCCTCCTTTAGGTGTAGTAGTGTGATGTGTCTACACTGAAGTACTAGCTGTGCCACTGTAGCTTTTCAAGTGTAGACAAGCCCTAGAAACAAAATCCAACAGTAATGAGTTACAGAACATTTCACTGTTAATGGGCCATACATGTGTTACTTTTAACAGCATGCCCATTCAGACTGATAGAATGTCAGATCATAGCATGCTATTTGGGAACAATAGAGAGGAGTACTTCTCACATTCCTGGTACATTCCCATAGTTACAGAACTGTGGAGGAGCAAAAGCAGACCATTGGGCATTCATGTCAGGGCCGGCTCTAACCTTTTTGCCATCCCAAGCAAAAAAAAAACAAAACACACACACCCCGAGCACCAGCTCCCCCTCCAGGAAAAAAAAAAAAACGAGCGCTGCCCTGCCGAAACAACCCCCCAAGCCCCGCGCCGCCCTGCCGAAACAACCCCCTGTGCCCTGAGCCCCGCGCCGCCGAAACAATCCCCCCTCCGCCCCCCTCCCCCGAGCCCCACCCCGCCGAAACAACCTCCCCCCTCCCCCAGCCCCACGCCGTCAAGCCGAAACAACTCCCCCTCCCATGAACCCCGCCGAAACAACCCCCCCTCCGCTCCTCCAAGCCCCGCGCCGCCCTGCTGAAACAACCCCCCCCTCCCCTCCCGAGCCCCGCGCCGCCCCGCTGAAACAACCCCCCCCTCCTCTCCTGAGCCCTGCGCCGCCCCGCTGAAACAACCCCCCTCCCCCCCCTCCCGAGCCCCGCCCCACTGAAACAACTCCCCCGAACTCCGCACCGCCGAAGAAAAAACAAAACAAAAACCTCAAGTGCCGCCCCTTGCAAGGTGCCGCCCCAAGCATGTGCTTGGTTGGCTGGTGCCTGGAGCCGGCCCTGCTTCATGTATGCAATAATCAGGAAACAGCTCTCTTGTCTCTAGCCTATATAATTTTTAAAAAATGATGCCAAGAGGACTGGGGATCAGTGTGGGATTGTATTGCTGATGGCCCTGACCTCCATCGAGCCACACAGATCTCAAGTTTGGGACCCTGGATTCCCTGCCACTTTGATGAAAAGCAAACCTGCACTCAAAAAAAGACTTCATTAGAAAACCAGCAGGCTAGATCCTGGCCCTCAATATGGCTGCTTTGCACCAATCTGCTGGTACAAAGCTGCTGCCAAGCTATTTTAGCCAGCTATCTGAATAGGGCTAGCAGCACTTCCTTAGCTGCACACAGGACATGGCCAAGGGAAGGGTGTGTGGCTGTGCTTTTGCAGCCAGATGAAAATTTGAGCATCTCTGGGGCTGCTTTACCTAGTAGTGCCAGTGAGCTAAACCAGTCCCAAGGCTGGGAGAGCAGAGGTAGCATACATTCTCCTTTGTCTTACTTTCATCGGTGTCTGTACTGAGTGCAGCTGGCACCAACGCAGGATTTTGGCTCAGTGTGTCTGGTCCGTCTACACAGCAAGTGAAGGTGTAACCATACCTGTGCTAGTTTTTATATAGCCAGCACAGATAACAATAGTAGTGAAGAAGCAGTGGCACAGACTTTAGTGAAGATTAGCCATCTCAGTCCATACCCAGGGCCCTGGCAACCTTGTAGTGGAGTACTTAGCCCACACTGAAGCCTGAGCCACCACTTGTTCACTATTGTTACTTGCGCGGCTAGCTAGATTAAAGCTAGCACAGGTTGCCTACCCGCAATACAGCCACACCTTCACTTACTGTGCAGATATACCCTAAACAATCCTCTACACAGAAGTAGCCTTAAAAGGGGATAATATAGCCCATAGTCACTATTTGAACTTGACCAATATACTTATTTTAAAAGCCCACTATTTTCATATTCTGAAGTATCAGATGAGAATAGATGAGAAATGAAATGCACTACAGCTGGCTTAAGGAGACTCACTGAATAAGCAATTTTAAAGCGTTTGTACCAGCATGAATTACTACGTATTTGAGAATAAAAGCAAAATAGAGCAAATAAATCCTTAAAGTCAATCAAATTACCACCTATTGGATGTACACATATTTGTGATGGGGGGCGGGGGTGAGGGTGAAGATTGTTGAAAAATCAAGTCTAATTTACAAAGGAATGGTAGCTTCATTAATCATGCTTGGTTTATTTGGTTGTAAAAGTCACATCTACAAAAGTGTTGATCATGGTGATAATGGAAAACACTTGGCTTTTAGAATGATGGGTTGTGTTCATTGTTAGATTAATAGGCCTGCATACTTTTGAACTTTTTCCAACTGTCCCCTCCATTGAAGTCAATGGCAAAACTCTCACTGGGCTATCCTCTCCATCCTGTTTACAATGCAGGAGCAGTGCAGAATGTAGGCCTGACTTCCCTACTAAGGGTACCTCCATATTCAGGAGGAATTTCTCAGTGGGCTCAGAGCCAAGATAGTACAAGGAATATGATGCAGATGTGGAAGGGCAGCAAGGAGGTAGAGTGTGCTGCACTCTGGCTATGCTTAGCTGGCAGATGATCCTTGGAAACTTGCCAACTGGTGCAGGCTTGAGAGTCCAGAGGTTGCTCTAACCAGTACCAGATGAGCAGAGAATCAGGGAACTGTAACTAGTGCTCTGATGGCCCCCACTTTGCTGTGCCAAGTGTAAAGCCAGTACAGCAGAGAATCTAGGACACTGCCTTAATTGGAGCAGGATCTGGTCCTTAGAGACAACTTAGAGAGACTTATAGACTTTATTTTCTAAAATGTAAGTTTTTTCATTTTTAAATAGCATTGTAAATCCCTCTGGACAGAATCCTTGATATCACAGTGGTGGGCACATTGAAGATGCATATGTACAGGGATCATGTTTCCCTTTAAATCTGTACTGTGCCAAGCACCCTGCCAATGATCAATAAATAATTTCTTTGTTAATTTGTATTACGGTAATTATATATGCTCTGAAAAAGATCCATGCCCCATTATGGTAGGCATTGTAATGAATAATAAATGGAAGTTGCTAGCTCTTCTAATTGCAAAAAGAGCTGTCATAATGTAACAGTTTTCTTTTCTTTTCTTTTCTTTTCATACACAGCCAAACAAATCAATAGCTGCAAGAGAGGTGTAAGCCTCGATTCACATGTAAACATTGTGGCTATTTAGGACTTGTCTAGGGCCTTGGCTTCACTTGCAAGATGGAGAGTATTTAATCAGCCCCGGGTATCCTAACTCCTGAGCAGGGCCGGCTTTAGGCACCAGCTTTCCAAGCTCATGCTTGGGGCGGCATCCAGAATGGGGCGGCAGTCCGTGTCCCGCGGGGGCAATTTGGCGGCAGCTCCGCCACTGTTCCCGCCGTGGCGGCAATTAGGCGGCAGCTCCGCCGCTCCTCATGCCACGGCGGCAATTTGGCGGCGACTGCTTGGGGCGGCAAAATTGGTAGAGCTGCCCCTGCTCCTGAGGTGTTCACACTGGCAAGGCACGTAGAGTGCCCGGACTCTACGGCTGGAACGTCCGTTGTAATCCACCTCCATGAGAAACATAAAGCTTGCTGCACCCCGGCACCAGTGTGGACGCCCTGGTCTATTAATGCGCTCTGATCGGCCTCCAGAAGTGTCCCACAATGCCTGTTCTAGCCACTCTGGTCATCACTTTGAACTCTACTGCCCTACCCTCAGGTGACCAACTGTCAGACCTGCCCTTTAAATTCTCTGGGAATTTTGAAATTCCCCTTCCTGTTTTCTCAGCACGGCGTAGAGTGCTCTCAGCACTTCTTTCCAGGTGACCATGCCTCCACGTGCCAGGTGATGGAGCAATGGAGAGGTGCTGGACCTCATCAGTGTTTAGGAGGAGGAAGCTGTCCAGTCCTAGCTGCGCTCTAGCCATAGGAATTACGATACCTATGGACAGATATCAAGCTTCTCCACAATGGCCTTGTCTTCCTTGAGTGCTCCTTTAGCATCACTGATTGTTTGTTTGGCAGGCTTTCTGCTTCTGATGTACTTTAAAAATGTTTTGTTGTTAATTTTTGTCCTTTGCTA
Organism: Macrochelys suwanniensis; assembly: GCA_033296515.1. NCBI lineage: Eukaryota > Metazoa > Chordata > Testudines > Chelydridae > Macrochelys > Macrochelys suwanniensis. The sequence continues at coordinate 114,554,723 of CM065778.1, read as the reverse complement.
GTTGCTTTTAAAATTCTTTTTTGGCCTGTCATCTTATACTTTTTCACTTAACTTGCTAGAATTTATGCTGCTTTCAATTTTCCTAAGCAGGTTTTGACTTTAATGGATGCCTTTTTGTCTCTAATTGCTTCTTTTACTCTGTTGTTTAGCCATGGTGGCATTTTTTTGGTTCTTTCTATTCTTTTAATTTGGGGTACACATTTCATTTGAGCCTCTTATTATGGTGCTTCTTTGGTATTTCACCATCCACAAGAATGTTGTATTTAATTATGGTTGCTATTAGTGAGCAGTTCAGCTATATTCGCCTCTTGGATCAGATCCTGTGTTCCACTGACAAATACATCAAGAATTGCCTCTTTTCTTGTGAGTTCTAGGACTATCTGCTCCAAGAAGCAGTCATTAATGGTGTCTAGAAACATTATTTCTGCATCCAGTCCTGAGGTGATGTGTACCCAGTTAATATGGGGACAGTTAAAAGTCCCCATTATTATAGAGTTTTCTATTTTTATTGGCTCTCTAATCTCCCTGCACATTTCACAATCCTGGTCAGGTGGTTGGTAGTATATTCACTGTTATACTCTTATTATTCAAGCATGTAATTTCTATCCAGGTTAATTTCTCACATCAAAGACAATGCTTGTAGGCAATCCTATAGTAAATGAACTAAGGGCTTATTAACTAGGAAAAAGAAATATGAGAGTTAATTACAAGTTAAAGCAGGCAACATATATACTCAAATGAGTTAGTCTATGATTCCAAAAGGTGACAGAGTTGTAGTAATGTGTCAGCACTGAACTTCTTTTACGACTAACCCAGGTTGAGCCTGGGGATCTCTGCTTCTGATCCATAGTTCCCCAGCCCTGTGAGATTCCAAACAGCAAAAGAGAGAGAGAAAATTTTCTTGAGTCTCTGTTTTATCACCTTCTTCCAGAATTCAAGCTGATGGGATGGGCTTTCCTTCATGTAGCACATCCATGTCTGTGAGACTGAAACCTGTCATAAACCAAGTGACGTTCCACAATGGCACATTTAGTTTTGATAGTCTGCCTTGGTGGGCGGTGGATCGTTCCTCCTGACTGGTTCAGGGAAAGCATTTTTACAGCTATAAAGCAAAACGTACATATCACCTTATGGCTTATGGCATGGAATACAGACATTACAAGTGAAATTAATGCATGCAGCAACTTACCTATCTTGAAAAATACTAACATATAGGTGAGCTGGTCTGGTTTACAGCTATGAACTTGTCAGTGCTCAGCTGATGCCTGCAGCCTTGGCAAGAACTGGCACTGGTACTGGTCTGTCAGCATCATATTTATGCCTAACTATGGCTTTACACCCCTGATGGACATAGATACGCTGATGTAACTTTTCAGTGTGGACCAGCCCCTAGTGTGTGCTAGCTTGTCTCCACAGATGATAGTTAGCAATCTATTAAAAATACTCAGGGGAAGGCAGTATTCCAACAGCCCCCCCCTCCCCCCCGCCATGTTTAAGTCTATATCTTCACTGCGAAAAAATAGTGTGTGTGTGGAGGGGTGGCGGGGGGGTTTACAGCAAGACAATGAACAGAAATTAGTTATCTTTCTGTAAAATACTAGTGGAGACAAAGCTCTGTAGTTTTTACCATAAGGTAGCCAGGTGAGGTCAACCCCAGGAGGGGGTATTAAATTCCCACTGCTGCTACTGCCATCTCAGTTCCACCATGGCAGCTAGTGTAAACAAGGCGTCACTGTTTGCCAGCATGTTAACCACAACGTTGTTTGGATTCTTTAAAAATAATATTAAAATCCATTCTGAAAATGCACCAACATATTCTCAAGCATATGTAAGTAATGCCCCCCCCCCCCCCCCCCCCATTGAGATACACTGAGAGCATTTCCTTAAGAAATTGCTCTGTGGCGGATAGGGAAGAACAGATACAGTATAACTTGATGTGGCAGTTTCTATGGTGGCAGTACTTTACTGGGGTAATGTGCAAAAGCCTACGGAACTTACTGGGAAATCAAACAAGATTTCTGCAGGCAGCTTGCATTTTCATGGCTTCCTCTTTGTCAGCTTTTGTAGATGTCTTGATTGGATGAGTTTGACCTTGCAGTGTGTCCCCTTCGCTTTGCTCCACTGCTTTATTGAATTGAATCTGGTTTATTTTTGCTGCGTAAAGCCTTTTGTAACAGCGCTGAGTTATGTCGCTGAGACATGGCTAGTGATCTTCAGTAGAGAAGCTATTAATGGACTGAAAATGTGCACTGTGGTTTGTGAAGCACCTGTGGCTCAACAGAAATAAAAAACAGTGCATTCTGCTTCACTAAAGGCAAACCCTGCTATTGCTTGAATTGTCTTAGAGCTTCCCTGAATAGAGAACCAGTGTCATTCTGCTGTGCAAATGAGTATCATGATAATGGGAAAGGAAGGCTTTTTCCTAACACTAAATAATTGGCTTTATTAGAATTACATGTTGGAAGCCTTGGTGCTTCCTCTGCAAGGCTTCAGGGCACATCCGAAGGGGCTGTCCTTCAGCCTGGCAAGGAGGGATGATGGGCTCCCCTGATGCTTGGAAGAGTGCTGGCCCTGCCTCCGCTGGCAACCCTACCTGCCCGTTTTCTCCCCCTAACCGATGATCCCACTTGGGTGCCAGGGGTGGCCTCCCATCACACCCAGCTGAGTGGGTGGGGCCCTGCTGCTAGTGCTGATAAAAGCTGTCGGGTGAGGCCCCTGGAGGCAGGGGTAGCTAGGACATCCAAGAGCTCAGGAGAGGGACCATCTCAGGAGGAGAGCATCTCTCCCTCTGCTGCCCCGTCTCCATCCCCCCCTAAGCCCCGATCCTATAGCCTTTGCCCCTGGACCCACCCCCATCAGCCGGTCCTCCAACAATACTACCACAGAGGGCTGGGTACTAGTGATGGGGGAAAGCTCGATAAACTTAAGTCAGTGGCCTAGCACCTTGCTCTTGAGGGTGGGGAGGAGGCCTCCTGTAAGACTTCTGGGAGGCCACTGCTGGACCTGAATCCATGCCCCCCAAGAAAGTCCAATGGGTGGAACTGGCCAAGGAGGCTCTGGTAGCGGAGGGGGCCAATGCTGTCGTCCCACCCCGCCCCGGAGTCCCTCCTGGAGGAAGCATTAGAGAGAGCCCCTCCCCCACCCATTCTACCGTCTGTCTCCCCATTCTGGCAGGTGGAGCCTCTGAATGAACATTGAGGAGAGCGAGGCCCTGACCCCTGTAACCCAGGAGGAGAACAACCCTTTGCCAGAGGGCCTCGGACTGGGTGCTGAGTCCATCATGGCACCACCTCCTCTTTCCCCAGCCTACTGCCCAGAGTGCTGCCCCAGCTCTCATTCCTGGGGCATCACCTCCCTTTTCCACCTGCCCAGCTTGATGCCACAAAGCTGGTTCCAGCAAAGGCCAGTGCCGAACAGCCAGGGTCAGAGCCTTCCAGGGCATGGGCCCCCACCTTCCAAGACAGGACAGTCGCTCCCAGAGCAGCTGAGGGGCCCTGACTCAGTCTTCACTCTGATGCCAAGGCTGCAGGTGTCAAACCCATCCTGGCGCCCAGGCCCGGTGTCATAGAGGAGCCCCCTACATCTGCCCAAATGACCTCCGTGCCTGGTGAGGTGTATCTCTCTGACTCCGTGCCTGGTGAGGTGGTGCTCCACCCTGGTGGCTCAGCTGCCAGGGATCTTTATCCACTATCCTTTATCCCTCCCCTTCCACCTCCCAGGCTGTGGCTTCCCCTGAGGTTGTCCTCTTTCCTTTCTCAGGAGGTGATCCTTGGGGGGTGTTTTTTGTATTCCCTTTCCCTGTTCTACTGGGGGCTCATGTACTCCTTCCGCCGCTCCTGTGTTGGGAGCTCCCGTGGACAATGTGGTGTGGGTGATGCTGTTCAGGGTTCAGCTACCGTTGAGGTAGGGGTATGCATGGTCATGCTGTCTGGAGTGGCTCACAACTGTGAGTGCCAATCTTAGGTCAGGCTGTCAGAAAACAGGGCAGACGCCCCAAACTGGTGGTATATTCTGTAATTAGATTCCACCAAGTCAGTAACAATTGTGCACTCCGGGATCACTATACCAGTCTCACCATGGAGTCCCAGACAGTCCTCTTAGGCACTCCAGCCTATCTTGCCACCCAGACAAACTGAAGGTTGTGATAAAAAGGTTATTGAAACACAAAATCACACCACTTCAGGTTACTCCCAGTCCCAAAGGATCAGTCACTTACCCAGATCAATTGGTACTCTAGATCTCACACCAAAGACTATGCTGACAGCCAGTTCTATAGTAAACTAACTATATAGGTTTATTAGCTAAGAATGAGAGTTATTGAGAGGTTAAAGCAGGTAAAATATAATAATGGGTGACTCAAAGTTTGTAAATCCAAAATCATAGTGATTGATGTAATACACTGCTAGTTTCCCAAAAGTCTTTTCAGGGAACCTAGAAGTTTCTGGGGAGCTCCACTTTGCATTTGGCATCTTACTATCTTCCCTGTAAGAGTCCAGACAGTCAGAGAGATACAGGATCATCCCTTGAAATCTATTTTATAGCTTCTCTAGAAAATAATCTGAACACTGTTTTTAATCACTTGGATTTTGATGAGTAGGAAATGCTGACTGCGTCTGTGAATTCCCATTGTTGAACACAAGGACCTTGCTTTGAAGTTAGCACTCTTCTTCATTTCATTTACATTTCCAAGGCACCAGTCCCGTTTGATGGATAACTTAATTATAGGGATATACACAAAGTAAAAGGTAATGTAATTGCAAACAACAATCCTTCATTAGTTTTCATGAAGTTTACAGGGGGGAGGGATAGCTCAGTGGTTTGAGCATTGACCTGCTAAACCCAGGGTTGTGAGTTCAATCCTTGAAGGGGACATTTGGGGATCTGGGGCAAAAATTGGGGATTGGTCCTGTTTTGAGCAGGGGGTTGGACTAGATGACCTCCTAAAGTCCCTTCCAACCCTGATATTCTATGATACACATCAGGTACATTCTCATCTTAACACTACCACACACTTTTGATCTAGGGTTAACTAGTTACAGGGATATACAAAATGTAATGTGATAGCAATCAACGGGTTATAGATAAGTGAAGACCATACCATTAACATTTCCTTTGAACAAACCTAACACATGAGTGAATTGGCCTGATTACACTACAATACCTTTTGACACTTCTTTGGTTTCTATTGGCATGTGAATGAATTAGCCTGCAGCCCTGTCCTGAGCTGGCACCTGTAGGGACATGTTGTAACGATGCTGGTTCTGGCGGGACCCAACTGAGAGTGTCAATTCAGGACAAATTGCTTCAAGCAGGGCAGTTACAGCCCAAGGCTGGGGTTTTTCCAGCTCTAAGGCAAACCAAACCAGCCAGACAGAGGAGACTTTGGTTTTACCCCACTGGCTAACCACAAGTCACCCTAGCAATTCCCTTAGACACTCCAGTTTCCCGGTATCACCACCAGTGCCACTTGTTGGGAACAAATGGTTATGAAAACCAATGCCCCAGTAAAAGAAAAAAGGTTCTCCCGATCCCAGAGGACCAAGTCCCCAGACCCAGGTCAATATACAACTCCGATCTTACCCACAAATCACACTGTTGCCAATCCTTTAGAATCTAAAGGTTTATTCATAAAAGGAAAAAGGTACAGGTGAGAGCTAGAATTGGTTAAAAGGAATCAATTGCATACAGCAATGGCAAAGTTCTTGGTTCAAGCTGGTAGCAGTGATAGAATAAGCTGCAGGTTCAAATCAGGTCTCTGGAGTGCATCCCCAGCTGGGATGGGTCTTTCAGTCCTTTGTTCAGAGCTTCAGTTTGTAGCAAAGTCCCTCCAGAGGTATGAAGCAGGATTGAAGACCAGATGGAGATGAGGCAGCTGCCTTTTATATTCTCTTCCAGGTGTAAAGACACCTCTTTGTCCTTACTGTGGAAAATCACAGCAAAATGGAGTCACATGGGCAAGTCCCTGCATACCTTGCTGAGTCACAAGGCGTATCTGCCTTCTCTCAATGGGTCATTGTATCGCTGATGGTTCTTAATGGGCCATCAAGCAGGCCTGGCAGAGCTGATAGCTTGTCTGGGGTCCCAGAAGCACAACACAGGTTTGAAATACAGACAGTATAAAGCCAATATTCATAACTTCAACTACAAAACTGATACATACTTATAAATGGCATAATCATAACCAGCAAAGCATAACCTGACTTTAGACACCTTATTTGACCCCCTTTATATAAGATTTGGTGCCACTACAGGACCTTGGTTGCAACAATAATCTATACGGTCCCAGTTATTGTCAATAACGTCACACATGTGTCCCAGCATGTGCTGCTAAGGGGACCAGATGGAGGACAGCTGGGAGTCTCTGGACTTGATTGAGGTTACAGAGCTCTCTGCCTCAGACACTTTGTGGGATGAGCTGCGCTAGTTCCTGGCAGACACGTGGCTCCAGGGGAAGGTGCAGTTTGCTCTCCAGCGTGGGGGGATTTCAGTTTCATCCTCCAAGCTGTGAGGGCCTTGATGGGTGAAGGCAAGAGGACCAGGAAACAGGATGCCAGGCCACAGTCTACCAGTGGGCCTGCAGCTTCCACGATTCCCTGATCGCCTTTGGGATCAAATCAATCATGGATTGGTGTGTAGCTTGATGGGGGCAGGTGGCACTCCTCGCCATGAGGATCCTCTACCTCTCCGATGAAACCCACCACATTTGCATCACTTCACATCAGAGGCCGTAGGGTGAGTTTCCACAGGTGCCAGGTACTCTGTGACCTTCTTGCAGGAGACTTTCACCAATCCAGCTACCAAAGCTTTTTTTTTGTTTTTTTGGGAAGGCTGAAAAGGTGAGATGGGATGTACTTCAACCACCTTGCTGTGGTTTTGGGGTGGGGGGTAGCCACCCTGTTTTCCCCAGACCTACAGCTCAAGGTGGGGGTTGCCAAGGCAATGCTAGGATGCCTGCTGCACCTCCGGGTCTGTGTGGAGGGGCTGACTCTCGACCTGGTTAACACATATACCCTGATATCAGGCCTGGGGTGGGTGCACTTCCATGGTGTGTGCCTTCCTTGGCACTTTGGATTAGCCCCACCCCCTGCCTGAACAGACTTGGCCCCTCAATAAGTTTGATGGAGGGGTGGCCGGGCCAAATTTGAGTGGTGGTGGGTGCAGCACACTGAAGTTTTGCCCCACCTGCATGCTGGGTGACAGCCAACAGACCAGGGCAAGGAGCAGGCTTGCTTTCCAACCTCACCCTCCTCATCCTGGAGGCACAACCCAACCCTCATCCCACCAGGGCCACCCATACTGCTGGCAGGGCCCAACCTCCCATCCAGGGCCTCTCACCCTAAGGAAGATTGGGCAGGGGCAATCTCCATAATGCACAGGGCCCCAAAATTCTTTAATTTGGCCATGGTGCTTGACTTTATGCTCCCCCAGTTGAAAACCTTGGCTATGATATGGTATTTCTGCATGGGAGCTTTCATACATAAATGCAGTTGTTAGAATTGCAGGGCCTGGCTCATGGTTTACACCAGTGCAAAGTGGGTAATGTTGTGAGTGAATTGGCTGTACAGTGCATGCAGTTTGTCCTGTCCATTTAACTTGAAGAATACTGAATGTTAATTAAGATATGAATGTTTTGGGAGCTTCTCTGGGATCTCTCCACTTTTCCCTTTAATCCCCTCCACTTCAAAGACAGTTCTTTTCTTTGGAGTGAGTCTGTCACTGCCCCTCCTGGGTCAGAGAGAAACTACAGAGAAAAGTGAGCCTCCTCCTACCCCAGAAGAGGAATGTGCCCAGCATGCCCTAAGAAAATAAAGGACTGAGCTATGTGATGTGGTTGGTATAGGCTGGCTTCTATTGGTATTGCTTGTCAGGTTTTTTTTAAGTGCTCCTGGCATAACTGAAAACCAGTTAGAGGAATTATCATTGCCTTTCACCCCAGTTATATGAAAACTAGTAAAGGCACACTTAGAAGAAATTTGTTTACAACTGTGAAAATGTGCTAAGAGGAGAAAGCTTGCATTCAATTAATCTGTTAAAGAGGTTTTTTTTTCCTTAAGTCAAAACCTTTATTACATCCATGTGGGGGAGGCGGAGAGAACCAACCCCCCTGTAGCCAGAAGGGGGCAGCGCACTGACACAGCCCAGGGGGAAGGCTCCCTCTGCAGCCAGTGCATCACGGCGACCTCCTCCCCAGGACCCCGGCCATGTCACAGCTTCTTCAGCCAGTCCAGATTGGGTCCCTCCTTGTCGCAGGGGTGGGAGGGGATGTCGGGCATGTTGCCGTCATCTCGCACGGGCACTGGGTAGACGTAGGGCGTGGCCCGGTTGATCATCCCGGAATACTTCGTATAGGGGCTGAGCCACAGTGCCACCGCGGCCAGGATGCCGATGGCGAAGGAGACGGTGATCACGGGCTCCTTGGCCCAGGCGTCCTTCAGGAAGGCGCCGATCTTGCTGTTTCTGAGAAGTGAAACACTATTAAAATCAAGATATTCACTTTTAATGAGCAGTATCAGTGGCATTCTATTCCTTAGGCAGCATTTCTGCATCAGAAAATTGTATTATCTGTTTTGTTTTCCAGTTACTTGACTAAGCTGTGTATGGCAACTGCTAGATTATTTTTATAAAGCTGAGTTTATGTAATTGACTGTGATTTTCGAGACATGCATCAGTGTTGTAATTTTGTGTGTGTATGTGTGCAGTGTTGTTGTAGCCATGTCAGCCCCAGGATATTAGAGACAAGGTGGGTGAGGTAATAGCTTTTAGTGGACCATCTGCTGTTGGTGAGAGAGCTAAGCTTACAAGCCACACAGTGCATGTGTGTGTGAGAGAGATATATACACACATGCCCTCCTCTGGATGGAACTGGAAATACTCAACTGTGTGTAAAGGGCCCCAATACTGGTAGAGTTACAGCCCCATAAGCCTGGTCTACACTTAAAAAATTATCAACCTAACTATGCTGCTCAGAGCTATGGAAAATTTTGCCTCCTGAGCACCATAGTCAGGTCAACCTAACCCCTGATGTAGATGTGGTTAGCTCAACGGAAGCATGCTTCCGTTTACCTAGATGCTGCCTCTTGGAGAGGTGAATTAACTGCATTGATGGAAAAACCCTTTCCATGTATGTAGGAAGCATCTACACTACAGCAGCACAGCTCCAGTGACAAAGCTGTGTCTTAATAGAAGTGCCTATGGATGTGCTTTTTGAATAGAAGTGTCTGTTTTATACTTGCTGTTACTTTAATGTTCCAGGTGGCAGAGGCTGATTTACGGGTTTGTAGGGCCCTGGGCCAGAGCAAGTGGGGGCCCCTCACCACCCCTTCTGCCTGCAGTCCCCCCGACTCCCCACCTGGCACTCCTGCCGGGGAGTGGGGTCAGGGTGCGGGGACTTCTCCTGCTCCCTGGCAGGCCCGTCGGGCAAGCGGAGCGGGGCAAGCCTCTGCACCCTGATTCTGCTCCTCGGTAGGCAGGGCCGGCTCTAGCTTTTTTGCCACCCCAAGCGGCCAAAAAAAAAGCCGCGGCCGGAGCTGCCGCCAAAGCAAAAAAAACCCGGCCCTTGAAATGTGCCGCCCCAGGAATGGCTTGTGAAGCTTTGGTATCTGGGTTTTCTTTTGTTTTGTTGAAACCCAGTAATATTCATGGAGCATCAAAAATTATGCTGCTAGATTTCTTTCATGGTGTCAGCTGAACGTCCAAAGTGCCAAATAATTTTGTAGCTATATACAATTACTACTATATTATTTAGAATGGTTTGAATTTAAAAATATGGCACTATTTTAGTACTTTTTTTCTGTTTGGAAGATGGTTTGTGAAACAGTTTTGTGTTGTGAAATGTATTAATTATTCAAATGTGTGTTCTAAACAGCATAGGATGACCCTTTTCACCTTATAGGTTGCTCATGAATTGATCACTTTGGTTATTTGCTTTTTGTGGTGTATGATTGGTCATCACCTAAGTCATATGGACTTGTTTCTGCTCCCTGATTGGACTACTGAAGGTTGTTTTTTGTTTGTTTGTTTGTTTTTTAAACATGTGCGACTAATACATAGCTAATGCTCTTGTTTGGACAAGAATATCCTGGGTCTCTTGTGGTTATGGACATTCATGTGGGGTGAGATTTGTTTTTTGTGGTCTGTAGAATTCGAGTAAGGCTCTCCACTCTACTTAAGCCCCCGTATAGATTGTACAGAGGAAGATGAATGTTAGGGTAGGGTGACCAGATAGGAAGTGTAAAAAATTGGGACAGGGGGTGAGAGGTAATAGGTGCCTATAAAAGAAAAAGCCCCCAAAATCGGGACTGTCCCTATAAAATTGGGACATCTGGTCACCCTATGTTAGGGGAATATGTAGGCTGAAGAGAAGGCCACAGTGGAGATGGCCCAGGTGACCCAATCCTCAAGTTACTTGAGCAGAGTGGCTGTGGCTGGTGTAGTAGCCTTGTACATTGGCCTTCGGTTGTGAGGTGAATTTAATCTCTTCCACATGTCACTTGCCTAGAGGCCAAATGCTTGGGCTCTGTGTGGATGGAGTGGATTTCACCCACTGGTTTCCATTGGGCAGCATGTGGGTGCAATAATTTGCTCACGTAGATCTGATTGCCAAATCGAGAATAAAGTTTGTAAAAATACCTTGCAATAAAATATGATAGGCATTCATGCATAGATCAAAAAATATATTCCAATTAGACAAAAGAGGTATTAATAAAAGAATGTGGATTCATTTAACAAAGTTAGGTTTAGTTGAGATATAATGGCTTGGAAAATAGATTTTTAATGTCTTCTTAATTACATACCATAAAGTGCTTTTACAGAAGAGCTATTGCACAAGTACACAGTGACATTAACTGCATTCCAGCAATTGTAATACAAAACATCAGTCCCAAACCTTGTTATGAATGACCTCTCTTTTCTTTTAGAAAGATAATGGTCTCATCATGTCCCTGGTGCTGCAAAGAGAGAAACTCCATCTGTAAGCGGGAAAGTTGGACTGAAGATTAGCTCAAGGCCTTGAACTAGCAGACTCCACTAGTCTGCTTGATTTATTAAGGTGGAATTTAGGATCATCTACAGTAAGAAAAATCAAGTAAAAGTAAGTACAGTTACAAAATGGGAGCATATACAAGTCTTAACAATTAGGCTTAAGATGTCTTTCATTTCAGTGTCTGGTAACACTGAGTTGTACTTTGGTTACACTGTGAACATTGATACTGTTAGGACAGGAAGGGTCATGGTTTAAATCAAATATTTCAGTACTGTGTTTTTTAAACAAAATATAAATACAATCACCAGCAAAATGCAGAGCTCACAGTGAGCAAACTGCCCACATCACAAAGCAGTGTGTATGCATCTGATAGCAGGAAAAGTTATGTCAGTCAGGGAGTAAGTTTCCTTTTAAAGTTTTCAAGAGGGTTATTTATAAATAATGAGAAAAATGATTATGAAAAATACCTTTGTCATTTAAAGTGGGGGCCTATCTATTGGAATACCATAGTTCAGAATTAACTGTGAATATGATTTTTTAAAATATATATATATATATATAATGTGCTTGACTTAGCCTACATTTTAATGTAGCACGGAAGCTTATGTTCTTATGAATGTTTCCATTTATATATTTTGTTTCTGAAAAATGTCCCACAGGGTGAGATTAGGACTCAAACTGTGTTCACTCCTCATTGCTGTTACATTCACATTCGGTATCAAAACTAAGCCCTGATCCTAATGCAATAATGTGGAAAAATCATGACCTGTTACTTTTTCATATTTTATTATGAAAAGGAATTAAAAAAACAAGATTCCATGCAAAATTCTAGAATCACCCTGGTTTATAATCTTGAGGCCCAATGCAAATTAATTTTTCTCCACAAAATTGTTTAACGGGATCATAAAATCATAGAAGAATGGGACTGGAAGGTACCAGCCATTTAAAATTTTGGGGTGTGAGGAAATCAAAGCTGAGTGTATGATTTATAGTGAATGATTTATTAGATAAATTGAACTTCTCTTGCTTTTGTAAATTGCAAGTAACTTATAATTTTTGAAAAATTATTATTTAGAATTGCGTAATTTCTATGAAAAATTATTGATGTGTAGTTTTGACTGTGAGCAGTTGACTATGAGTGCCGGGCATCTGGAATTCAGGCTGTGTTGATTAATTTTTTACTTATGATTTTTCATATGCTATTGTTTTTGTTCATTTTATGAGGTCCTGATTCAGTGTTTAAAATTAAGCACCTGCTCACGTGTTCTGTTGAATCGGGGCCTGAATGAGCATAAGCTTTAGAATTGGTCTTAGGAAAAGTGTAAGCAAAGAGAGCAGTCATGGGGAATCAATAGGATTACTCTTGTGAGTAATGTCAAATGCATAAATAAAGATTTGCTGGATCTGGCCCATAGCTGTTCAAAAAATTGCAGCATATAATCAAGATGAGTGCTGTTCGCAAAGCATTGCTTCCACTTTTCTCCTCTTTACTTTCCCTTTTTGGATGGGAGGGGATGTAGGTGTGTAAAATGATGTCTTTTGGCAAAGGGAATAAGAAACTTGACACTGATGGTTCCACCTGTGTGAGTAAGTACTATCACAGGAGGAGAGACCTGTAAGGATTGCCCTACCCCCAACCAAAAAGCAGCAGATTCCAGGGAAGAAGAGAGAAATACGTTGAGGACGTGGTGATGAGAATTAGGGAGACTGGGCGGACAGGGAGGAGAAGTAGGGGATAAAATGGACAAGAGGGAAAATAGGAAGAGAGACGACAATTAACTGAGAGAAGAGAATAGAGAGGAAGGGCAGAGGGATTGGGAAAATCCTCCCTGATGGAAGCAGCACTTGTCAGTCACTGTGAGAGGAAGAAAACTGACTGAAGAGGCCTGAGTCACCTCAGCTAGAACAGCCAAGGTACGAAATACATTGGAGCAGCCTGGTTCCAGCTAGGGTATTGGGGAGCCCTGCCTCAACATAGCCAAACCGTAGCTTTTGATTTATTTTTGTTTGTGGTAAATTTAAAATACAGGAGATTTTTTTTTTTACTCCCTTGTTCCCCTCATGGACAAAACAGGAGTGAGTAATTGATGATCATTAGTCACTGAGCTCCTTGATAAAGTAGAGGAAACTTTGGAAAGGGGGTTGTAGTGGAAGAAAATTTCCCCAGCTCTTTCTTCACCCAGTATATACTGTGTGACAGAGAGGCTGGTCAAAGTGCTCTTTGGGATCGAGAGGCCCAAGAAAGAGACTGATTATAGGGTTTACAGGGACAGGCATCCTCAGGCATGTTTCAGGAATTGGAGTTATGTAATAGAATAGTCTCTCTCTCTCTCTCTCTCTCCCCCCCCTCCCCCCGGCAGCTCAGGGGTGGTTCTTTCTGCTTCTTTCTTCCTTTCTTTTTTCTGGGTCTTAAGATAAAATCGTTGAATGGCTCTGATCTCTGCTATCTGTTGCTTGGAGATTAATGATTCCAGAGTACATGGTAATGCAGATGAAGATAACATACATTGCATGGTATCTTTAAACCCCAGTAACTGGCTGTGATGCAGGTGATCAGTGTCTTGTATCTATAGAAGTGGGCATCATAAAAATCTTTCCTTTCCCTAACAATTGCCCTTAAAATGACAAATTAAATGAACTCTATGAGTATAGTCTTGCAAAGGAATTTTGCTAAAGGCTTCCACTTCATCTTTAAGTCAGGGCATTGTGCTAAAGTATTTCAGCACTCTGAACTCTGCAGTGCTGAAGCATAATAGGACAGTAAAAGACTTAGCACTGAATTTCCTTTCCTTTGTATTTTTCAGTCAGACCTTTAATATGCCTTAATGTGTGTATTTGGCTAAGCAGCATATGCCTCTATGCATGTTGTATTCCTAACATTCATTTATCAGTTTCCCTCAATCCCAGTCTTTCTGGAGATGAGTCTGTGGGATGGGTTTCACTGAGAAGTTTTTGCACCCCTTCCCCCAGGGCCCCCCCCCATTTTTTTTAAGGCTGGGGATGGTTGAATTTTCTCATCCCCACACCTCCACTAATCCCAATAGAAAAGCCTCCATTTCACTTGGCAAAAACGGATTAGTTTACATTACTACATTCTGCTCCTCCCTCTTCCTGCTCAGGCCCCCATCCAGCAAAGCAGTTAAGCATAGGAATATGTAATGGCTTGTAAAGGTTAATTTTCTCCACAACACTGGATTGCTAGTCGATGGTATTTGGAATGGTGAGAGTTAGACTGACACAAACGGAGGGATTTTCAAAAGTGCCTAAATGACTTTCAATGAAACTTGTACTCCTAAGTCACTTAGGTGATTTTGAAAATTCCACCCTGTATTCTTAGATACCAGCCCATTTAATGATTTCATTAGCCTCAAAGGACTGATCCTATGAGATGCTGAGCAGTCATAGCTTCCACTGACTCTGAGTTAGAAGTACTTGGCTCCTCAGGACTGGGCACCTTACACTCTGCCTATTTCCTAGCAGGATAAATGCCTTTCAATAGACATGTATGAATGAACTGAACTCCTCTGCATTGATGACCCCAGAAAATAGTAACTGATTTTTGTTTCTGCAGGGAGTGTATTACATTGGTTACTCGACTTTAAAGCTATAACAAAATCTCAGCTGTTCTAATTTGCTTTTTTTGAAAGCTGTTGATCTGAATTTCAAAGGAAAAGAGAGACCATTCCTGTTTTGGGCCCCAAGGTTTTGATTTCTCTCCCTGTTGACATGCACCTTACTGCTTCACACTCCACCTTAATCTTCTCCCACTACAAACATTTTTAGTATGACTGCTCTTGGGCCCCATATTTATTACCATTCCCTCCCACCACACTTTTGTCTCTATATCCTTTAATGGGCTAACAGTTCCCACCTCCCCATGTCTGATTCATTTTGACTTTTAAGATGGTGTTCATTTAAACTATGGGTTTAATTGTATTTTGTGTGTGGTTTTAATCATATTGCACATGTGTCTCTGAGCACCCTGGTGGGATGCACTGTGGATATAAAAATATATAATAATTCTTACATGAGGGCACTTTCTACAAGCATCATACCAATTCCATAGTCTATTTAATTGCATTTTTATATTTTGATTTCTAATACATAAACTCCTCAGGATTTGAGTAGCCCATAAATTGTATGGAGTTTTCCCTCTGGGCAACAAGATTGTTTTTATTTTCATGTTTTGCATTCCAGATTTGTTTCCCTTTTGTTCTTTAATTGTGGTGATGCATTTTGGTTTAATTAAAGTGTTATGAAAAACACAATTCAATTATTTTATTCCATTCAAACATCCTTCAAGCATCTTGCAAACAGTTAAGAAAATGCATAGTTACTAAAATATTTTGTTTAAATTACCTCTGACTATCCCCTCCACCCAGCCTCAATATGAAATAAATGAATAATACACAGAGCTGTGGGTAGAATATTTTTATTATCCTTTAATATATGGAAAAGAATGACTCACAAGTAAAATTAAAGTTCTCCAAAACTCTCATGCTAAAGGCAATAGAAAGTATGGATTTTTATCTCTATATTGACTTAGTTTAAGCATTAGTTTAAATTAGCCTGTATTGTGTGGCAAAATAACAGTATATGTTAGAAATTGAATACCATGTAATGTGACATGGCTCTGCTTTATATAAACATGTAGCAATAAACAAAGTAGTGTTATTAGAATTTGTGATACAGTATTAAGCAAACTTCTGATTTATGATTAAAATATTAGATTTCTATTTCACTTGTAGTACATATAATTCAAATTTATTTCATTTTCTCTGGCCCTTTTCCCAGAAATCACATATCTATATCAAGACTAAATAAAATTAAACAGACATAAAAGCACTGCAATGAATGGCTATTTTCCTACTGAGTTAAAAATTGGAGTCAGGTTGCAGGTCGCACTTCCCAAATACCTGTGGATGAAACAAAGGAAAAAGTGAGTCTTATCTTTCTTTACTTGTTTCAGACTAATGGCCTGATCCTGCAAGGTGACTTCAGTGGGAGCTGTGTGTCCTCAGCACCATACAAAAGGCACTCGGCATTTTTCAGGATCGGGCCCTAAGAACTCTATGATCCTTATTCCCATGAGAAGCCCCATTAAAGACCACCAGCATTCGTAACAGTGGCATGACTGGTCCTATGGGCCTGATCCAGGGTTCATTGAACTCAATAAAAAGAATCTCAGTGATTGCAGTAGGCTCTGGATTGGACCCAAAGTGCCCACTTTTGCAGTCTTATTCTGGCAAAACTCCCATTAATTTAATGGTAGCTTTGCTTGAGTAAGGACTACTGGAGTGAGCCCTAAGCAATGCATTTCTTTAAGAAGGAACCTCTAACAGATTCATATTGATTCTTGTAATTGAATAAATAGGGGTGTGCTAAATATTATTACTCCCATGACAAGAAATTAAAATAAATGTATTAACATGAGACAAACATTCAGCTACTGTATCTGAGTAAATATTATGTAAATTCGTACACATTATTAATAAGCATTTTCTACCCTTTTAACCTGTTTGTTTATACCAGGTACTTACTATGCTTTCATTTTTTCCCCCACATGCCTCCCAATGATGCTTTGTAGAGTGAGTGAGTGGTGGAGTACCTCAGTCGCCCCATTTTCCCATGCCCTATGCCTCTTTAGTTCCAATTCTCAAAGAAGTATATGCATAGGAAAAAGGAACAACGAGCAGAATCAAAAGAAATCCAACAGTTGGCAAGGAAACCTAAAGTGTAAACATATATGTTAATGAGAATAAAAATCAGTAATTACCCTTCAAACAGTATCAGTTTTCTTGAAATATCCTCCAATGGATACAGGTTAAAACAGTGGTTAAAACACAAGAAAGTCATGACTAAATATATCAGGCATCAATATTGTTTTAGCAGTTTTAAGTATATAGAAAAGTAATCAATTTAAGTTAGCTATCTTTAAAAACAAATAAGATATGGAGTCTGCAGAAGGAAAAAGTCAATAACAATAATTTCTCCACAAATCATCTAAAGATGAATTAAAGGTCATTAACAAGATAACATTCTGATTAGCATGAAGTCAGAATTATTGCACAATACTAAAGTTTTGTTTGATTTTATAAAGCCATTAGATCAGTATCACAAACGTAAGAGAGTTAGAAAAAACGTTGTATGTAAACTGCAAAGTACTGTAAAGCCTTCTCTGCAAACAACAAATAAGACTTACCTGATTAGCTCTCTGAAGCTCTGCCTGCATCAACTTCTTTTTCAGCAGCATTTATGCTTTGCTCAAGACCTTGAAGAAGTATGGACAATACAGTGTAGCTGTTTTCATAAATGATAATCAGCTTGCCCCTTGCCAAGGACTCTGGTGCACCTGCAGGTTGGGTGCACAAAAGCATTGCTTAGTAAAAGTGCTGAAAACTTGGGAAGGATCACATGTGGGCCAGGGGAGGTACGTAAGGGAGTGCAACTGACAAAAGGAATGATTAGAAGTGATGGCCTGAAATGTGCAGTGAGGATGAGAAGTTATCGCCTGTTTTTTCTTTCACGTACGTCAATGGCTTGAAAATGTAAACCTGGGAGAGAACTTCTCGTTCTGGAAAGTTGCACTAATTTTTTTTTTCCCTTGTCTTTTTTTTTTTTTTTTAAATCTCTATCAATGTCCTTCACTGCAAACATGGCTTTAGTGAGGAGATATCAAGGTCTGTGTACAAGGCTTTCCCCTGCTTATCCAGGCACCAGCGAGGCTCCCCTACTGGGTACCAAGGCTGAGAATTCTCTTTCACCATATTTAATCCTTATTGCTAACAAGTGCTTTAACCATTTGTTTTCTAGCTGCTTCTTTTCCTTCAGCATGTTCCAACACTTTCTTGATCTTTTTACTCCATCAGCTTTCCTAAATGTGCTATATTATGGAAATATGATGAAATAGATCTTCTTGCAGTTAGAGGAAGGCTGGGTGAACTAATTCAAAATGGATCAGAATGCCACAGCATCTGCAGTTTTTCTCACATACTAAGTACCCACAATACTAATTGTTATGTGCTGCTGAGGATTGACTGTTGTAGTTCACTGAGAGGCACTGTTTCAGCTGCTGAGGATTTGTCCGTGTTCATAACAGAGTGGGATTTTTCATGAATAACATGAATAACAATTCAGATGAATGGTCCACAATGAAGTCAATAGGTCTGCTCACTTGGGTAGAGTTATTCATGTGCCTAAGTGTTTGCAGGATCAGGACCTTAATGTTGCAATTTATAAAGGGTACTGGATGCTTGTGTAACCCACACACCTCCTGTGTGTGGTGTTCTGTCCCTTCCAGTGGCACCAAAACCACGTAGAGAGAGAAAATTAAATGTGTCTGCTCTACAGCCTTAGCTAAGAGACAGTTTCCTTTTAACTCATGCTGTAGAGGCTCATGCACTAAACTCCAGAGGTCCCAGGTTCAATCCCATCCCCCGGTGAACAGGATGTGTGGGCATAACACTTGTATATCAGGGAAGTACCTGATGCATCTAACCTATAGCGCTTCTCTTTGGGTTAGATTCTGCAATTTTTGCTCAAACAAAGCTCCCTTTACTTCAATTGCAAAGCACTAGGCCCTTTGTTAGTGTGTTTTGCCCAGGAAAATAAGTATACTTTACAATTTGGAAGC
The DNA here is from genome assembly GCA_033296515.1 of Macrochelys suwanniensis. Taxonomy (NCBI): domain Eukaryota; kingdom Metazoa; phylum Chordata; order Testudines; family Chelydridae; genus Macrochelys; species Macrochelys suwanniensis. The sequence continues at coordinate 114,536,109 of CM065778.1, read as the reverse complement.
AATTTTTTAGCATGAGCCACTCATGCAAGTCAGAATGACTACTTTTTTCAACCCCAGAAATATTAGAAAGTCCCAATCTTTTGTGATCTCTGGGCTCAGTTACTCAACAGCACTCTGGTTGGGGTTTCCCTTGAAAGCAACACGTAGGCTAGCTGCACTAGCTGCAGCCTAACTTTCTAATGTCTCTAAGGGCTAATTATGCCAGTGCTTTATGAGCAGCTTGGTGGTCTCTAGTTCAGTGCGTATTTAAGCGGGGGAATAGAACTTTCCTGGTTTCTGCACTACCCCGGTGAAATGGGCTAGCCGAAGGGTCTGAGTCCTCGCTCCCACTTCCTTTACCAAGAGGCCTCCCTGCCCTCAAGGACGCCCCTTGCACGCTCCTGTCTGGCAGAGTCCTCATAACCCCAACAAGGCTGGGCCCAGGATTCCTGGGTGGCTCGACCCCCAACCTTGCTGTAGTCACCTAGGTCAGGGGCTAGGATGTCCCCACTCCAGGGTACTCTCTCTGCACTGGATGCTTTCCTGACCCACTGATCATTGCATACAATTTAAAGCAAATGCAAATTATTTAATCAATTAATTTTAAAATGAATAAGGAAAAATGGGAAAGGTTAAAGGAAACATCACCCCGCTCTGTGGCAGGGAACATCACAAACAGTGTCTCTGCAACGTCAGGGCAGTTCACAGTCTGTTCCTTGTAGGTCCCAGGCCTCCTTCTCAGGCGTCGGCTGTGCTGCAGGGACGCTGTGGGTTGGACACTTGCTCTGGTGGTGGCCACATGCTCGCAGGCGCTGGGTGGCTGGTCCCTTTTTCCGAGCGTTGCCCCCGCCCTGTTGGGGTTACAATCCCCCTCCAAGTCTGGCCTGCAGAGCCAGGGCCTGCTCCAGGCACCAGCAGACCAAGCATGTGCTTGGGGCGGCACCTTCTAAGGGGCAGCTAATCTGGGGGCGGCAGGGTGGTGCTTGGGATTTTTTGTTTTTTTTTGTTATTTAGGCCGTGCAGCGCTGGGGGGGGGGGGGTGTTTGTTTTTGTTTTGGCGGTGCGGTGCTTGGGGGGGTTGTTTCGGCAGGGCGGCACTCGGGGTTGTTTTTTTTTGTTTCGGTGGGGCGGCGCTGGGGGGGGGGGGGCGTGCGGGGGGTTTGTTTCGGCGGGGCGGCGCTCAGTTTTTTTTTCTGCTTGGGCTGGCAAAAGAGTTAGAGCCGGCCCTGTGCAGAGCCTCTTGGCTGGTGGCAGTGATTTCCCTACACCCCCCCCCTGAATTTCCCCAACACCCCCCCAGTTTTGTGAACTAGTTACATGCCAATTTAGTGACCCCCCCCCCCAATTTCAATTCCTGGGGAGGCCACTGGCTGGTGGCGTCTCTCTGTGCTGGGCCCACTGCCCCGGGTCCCCCTCGCTCTCCCCAGCTGCTCACCGCACCCGGCTCCGGACTGCTCCAGCCCCAGCTCCACCGCTCTGCCTCAGCTCCGGCTGCTGCCCTGGCCTATGTGGATCTGATCTGGCCCAGCTCAGCTCTGGCCTCTCCTTAGCTCGGCCCCACTCCGTCTGACTCAGGCAATTCCAGCGCACACGGAGGACGGGATCAACCCTGGCCTCCTGACTCCTTGATTCGCCTGCCCGCCCTGTCAATCAGGCTGACCTGGAGCACTGGCCTCTCCCCATTGCCCCAGGGGACTGTCAGTCTCAGGGTCCTGATTTCCCATCGACCCTTCCCCTTTTGGTACTGGCAGCTAGCCAACCAAAACATGCCCACTGAGTTTTAGTAAGGGGACAACAGTCCCCTTACACGTGCCCTTCAAAGTCCTACAAAGCCACATGCATGGACTTAACTTCATGCACACAAGTAGACCTCTAAGGTTAAGCATGTGCATAAGCCTTTGTGGGATCATAGCCTAAAGCTGTTGTTTAAAAACAAAAAACTTACTATCTAGGATCAGTGTATCTGAGGGAATGTCTGCTGTTCTCACTCCCATCATGGCATGGCACCTAAAGTCAGTGAGGCTAGAATTGCTGATGATCCCATGATATATTCTCCAGAGGGCAGAAGGCAGACAGAGCACATGCAGCTTTGGAATGCTCGTCTCAGCTTTATGCCAGAGCTCATCTGTGAACTGAGGTCTTTCATGGCATGGAGGAAGACACTTTTATTTCACTTCTGGTGTGTGTGTTGATAAGGGTTTATTTATGGGTGTAGGGACATTTTTTGCCTGGGAAGTGTGTCTTATTTTAATTGTGACATGCTTTACACTGTTCTACTTTAGATTTTGTCTGAAACCACATTGCCATTTAACCCTTGTAGTTTTAAGGTGTTTTGGAGGGTTATCAGCATGAGTGCACATAAATACAGTGTTGTGTAGTATTATGAGGGAAAAGGAGCGTTTGGTTTTTTTGTTTTGTTTTCCAAATCCATGTTGAATGTTGCTGTGCTGCTTTCCAAATAGTTTGTGAGATATGAAGATGTTCATCACTAGGTCACTGGTTCTAGCTTCAGAAAATACTGCACAATCACGAGTGCAGGTAACAATTTCTAACACAAGTACATGGATGGATTGTGCGTTGAGCGCATGGAGGGCTGACACAAGGCTCTGTGCACCACATAAGCCCTGCAGTGGGGTTGTGCTGGTGAGGAATAGGCAAACTGTCTATGATGTGACTGTTTCCTGTATGCCTTGGAGGGGAATTCCAAGCCAATATCAAATAAGCTGGTGCATAAAGGATATTGTAGGGTAGGCTGGGGCAATACTGTGGGATCTACAGTTACACAGACCTAATAACTCTGCATGGAGGGTGTTAGAACAGCAATGCCCATTATTCCACCTATATTCTAGAACAGTGGCTTGTGAAGAGTCTGCTTTGCAGAACAACATTTCCCCTGGGCCTTACTGAATGTGTGAATCCTATCTCCCTCAGTCCCCCTGGAGATCCCCTTACATAGCCCAATTACTAGGGAGTTCATTGAGCAGGAGGGTACATTTCACCTTAATGAAACTGTTCTTTAAAAATTACCTGTACTGCTTTATTATCAAGAGATTATTCAGTAGCCGTACGGTATTCTCAAATTGGTAGGTTCGTGATAAATTCCAATCTAATCTCCAACATTATCTTTGAATAGTCCAATGTTCTAAATAGCTGCAAATGGGGAACAGCAATTATTCCCTGGTTAATATGTGAACCCTCCCTTTTGATGTTGCCTGATAGCAATTGTTAAATGTATTTATTTGCAATGCATCCAAATGCTGTCAATATGTGGATTAGTGCTGGCTATCTTAAATATTTGGAGCTGAATAAAACTGAAGAGATTGGACTTCCAAAAATGGATACTGAGTCAGATCCTGCTTCCATTGAAGTCAATGGCCAAAAACCCATTGACTTCAGTGGAAGCAGGATTGGGCCCCGTACGTCCAAACTGGGTCAGAGGTTGAATCTCCGATTGTCAAGGAGGCACTTTGAAAACCTATAGGTCTTCTCCACCTCCACTGTCTGTCATTCAGTATGGTATGTACTGTGGAGCACACATTATATTTAGCTAGAAGTGAGTCAGTTTGCTGCTGCAAAAAGTTGGCTAAGGTAACTTTTTATTATTTATTTATTTATTTATTTATTTTTAAAGAGAACTTTTTGGTTTTCCAGTTACTGGAAATGAAAATATGATCATTATACAGGACTTGTATTGAATCTGCCAAGGCTAATGAACCTGGCAAGTTCAGCTTGAAAATTGTAGAATTCTTTTATACATTTCATTTTACTCCCCAGAGATGATCTCTTGATTGTAAGTATTAATGTTCTCTGTGTGACTAATTTACAGGCCAGTAACAATATATATAACAAGGGAGCTTGTGGGGAAAAAGCTTTCCACCGGTTTAAAGGGACAGTTGAGGATGGCCATCCAAACTAAGCATATATTTCATTGTGTCCTTATGTCAGTCCCTTTGAGCGTCTGACCATTTGACCAGCCCTTTTTTAATGTTAACCAGATAAATTGCTCTATTCTGGGTTGCCTATCTAAAACAAACACTTGTGCCCTGTCCCTCCATGCATGGATGTTCATGAACAGCTGCAGCAGAGAGGGAGTGCTCACAGGGAAATAACTCTTGCAGCTGACATAGACCTGGACTGATCCTCCACCAACCACATGATTTATAGGGGTTGAAGCCATAATTGTGGTTGGGATATGATTCAATGGGGCCAGGAGGGCAGCTGGAGGAGGGTAATTAGGCTGGAGGTATAGTTCTTAGAAACTGGGAATCAAGCAGCAGTTGGGGTGCTTAGGTCAATATATGATTTATAGACCCTGAGAGGAGGCAGCTGGGAAAATCAGGTAGGAGCCAGGTTTCTAGGAGAATATTTTTCAGAAAAGTACATCTTGTAAAGAGCACATGGTCAGGCATTGTGGTTCTCTAATGAATATCCCTAATACACTTTTGATACAGTGGTGATATCAGAGCTTCTAGTGTCCCACATGAGATTAGATTAAGGGCCCCAGTTGTGTTAAAGGTTGGGAGAGTGTTCACCCCATGAGTGCCCTTTCCATGTTGGTGCCCAGGTGAAGGAGGAGGATGGAGCAGCTTGTTCCTTTAAAACGTATATGAACATCCTCCTCTGATGTTTCTCACTCCTGAGCTCCTTTTCTGGGTGCTCACTGAAGAGGACTATTAACAGAAAAGGGGTATCTGTATGCCCCACAGTGGATGCAGTTGCATCATACAATGTCCCTCTTCTCTGTCATATTCCTTTTTCTTTCCCTAAATATGTAATGGAATGAATTATCATTCCTCTTAATGTAGGTGTGTTTCTGAGAGGGATTGAAAATTGTTATTAGAATGATCTCTTAGTGATCTTTTCTCTTTGATGCTAGTCTTTAGCTTGACTAACTTAACACCTGTTAAAAGCAGTGTTGCTTATCTACACTGGACTTTTAAATTGTGTTAGCTAATACATGCAGATATCACAACTTGAAAGCAATAGTCATTCTCCATCCCTCTGCTGCCTTCAACAGGGTGGTTCACCCTCTCTTCTTGGGCATCCAAAATTCTGTCCTCTACTGGTTCTCCTCCTACTTGGGTGATCACACTTTCAGCATTGCCTTCAGTGGTTCCTCTCCCTCTTTCTGTAGGGGTCCCTCAGCATTCTGTTCTTGGTCCCTCCTTTTCTCCCCCTAAATTTATTTTCTTCATGGAGCTGTTTGTTTGTGTTTTCAGTTATGTATATGCTGACAATTCTCAAAACTACAATATATGATGCCTCCGTACACACCCTAACTCCATATTTATATGAACATTGTAAATCAGAGTTGTACCCATGCACACTCTTTCAAATCTGGTCATATATATATATTATTTTCTTATAGAACCATTGGTTTACATTGAACTTTATGGACCTACAAAGGCGGGGGGGGGGGGGGGCGGGGGGAGGAAGGGGAGGGCGTATGAAAGGCATGGCATGGCATGAAAGACAAATCATCTAATTAAAATAGTTTAGGTTTGCCTTGATGCTCATAGGCTCCAGTTGTATTGTCCAGCTTAGATTGTAAACACCCTGTGACAGGAACTTTTTGTCACTTTTTATTTCCATCTGGTAACATTCTGCCAAGTACTTTAAAAGTTAAGCATCTATTTAAGAATAAGTCCCACTGAAGTCATTGAGGCTACTCACATGCTTATGCCGGTGCATAGGGGCTTTGCTAGATTAGGATCTGTGAGAATTTATGCCAGTGAAAAATGCATTGAATGAAAAAGGATTTATATTTGTATTATTTCTGAAAAAAGCATGTAATAGTACCAGTGTATTTGCATAAAAATTGTCCATGTTTTAAAAACAAGGAGTAGGAAGTTCACCTTGCAAGTTGGTTCTGATAACTGTTACAAGACACACCATTTTCCCACTCTTCTTTCCTATTAGATCGTCTTAAATTGCAGCTACACAAAATGTACCCAAATATTTGAAACATAAACAGAAAAATATGCCAGTGACATAAATGCTGATGGTCTAAAGGTCTGGAAGAAGAGTCAGTGTATCGTGTATCTGAAATAACAAAGCTGACAAACATTTTAAGTGTGAAAAGAATGCAAGATAAAGTGGGTGTCCTTCAAGTCTGTATCTTTCTCGACCAAACAGGGTGAACAAAGTTGACTGTGTGCAAGCTGCAGGAAGCAGCTTTGTTACAAAGTGAACAGGAATGAACAAATATGCAGGGGCCTGATTCAAAGTCCATTTTAGTCATAGAAAGAGTCTTATTGACTACAATGGACTTCAGATCAGGCCCCAAATCCTTATTACATTTGTCCATTTCCCACTGTTAGTGAGAATGCATGTTGCTGTACCAGTGTTTTACATAACATAACTCAACACTTAGCAATTAGTACAAATTCAACATAGCTACAAGATTTGATGTCCTAAAACATGAATTAGGAGGCAAATTAGCACCTCTGTTTCTGTTCGGTTTTATACAATGCTTGTCAGAGTGGAATCTAAGCATTGCACAAAACTAAAGAGCATAAATGGCCAAAAGAAAAGGGTGGATTTCTCTTTCTCTCTTTGCAGGGGAGTGGGGCTTTCTTTTAAAGACCATCTGCTCTTGTATATGTTTTTAGTTGAAAGGGGTGTTTTTACTAAACACAGCCAGTTTGGGCTCAGTCTAATCTCTTCTGGCAAAAAGCCCCACAGCTACGGTTCTCTATTCCCAGTGCTCAGTAGTAGGAAACTTGTTCTATGCAGGAGCTGAGTCCCTATGGAGCATAGCTGTCTTGAGGGATGCAGAGGATAGGGTGGTCTGTGGGGTACTTATGTCTCAGCCTATTAAATATCTTGAAGATTATCTAAAGCAGTGGTCCCCAACGTGGTGCCCGCGGGCACCATGGCACCCGCCGGGGAATTTATGTGCTCCCGCCGTCAGGGCCAGCGCCAAGGAAGGAAGAGGAGAGGGGCATCTGTCGGAGAAGCGTCGCCACCGAAATGCCGCTGCACAGCGCTTCCGGCATATAAGCTCCCGCCGAAATGCCGCCGCGGAGCGCTTCCGGCGGAGAACTGTCGCCACTGAAATGCCGCAGAGAAGGGTCACTGCCCGCCACACTTTGATGAAGGGATCAATTTGCTCTTGGCCACAGAAAGGTTGGGGACCACTAATCTAAAGGAGAACATGGAAGAAATTAGGCCCCAATCCTGCGAACACTTAAGGCTTAACTCCACAGTGAAGACAACCTGGGCTGTTACTTGGGAGTCACCCTTCACCCTGCTCCCATCCACCCAGGCAAACCACTCACCTGGGCTAGCTGGCCTGTTCTGGGCTATCAGCTAAATCCTGAGTGCTGCTTACACTTGAGCTGGTAACCTGTCCATTTTGCAGCAAAGGCTTAGCTTAAACCACTTGAGAGCTGATAGTCCTCCATTGTCTTCCCCCAGTTCCTCCCATTGCCCAGAAGGACAAATGAGTTCTCCCACAAAAATTCACTGTGAAAGAATCATAGAGCAGCTCAGTTTACTGCAAGCACAGGATATGGTCCCAGATAGATGAGTGACTACAGCATCAGTGTGGATGCACTGGAGTGTGGCTTCTCTCACCCAAGTGCCAATCCCCCAGGGTAACTCAGTAGTGAAGATCCTTACATATATGTAACTTTAAACTTGAGTAGTCCCATGACTTCAATGAGACTACTCACATGTTTAAAGTTAAGCATGTCTGTAAGTATTTGCCAGATTGGGTCCTTATATTGCAGCTCTTTAAAAAGGTACATGTGTAATCAATTAACTTATTTAGCACATACCTTTCATTTTGGCAGTAAGTTTGCAGTTACTGTGTACTGGGATTCGTGACCTGAATGTGACCATGGTGGCGGGGAGGTCCCAAGTGTCCAGAATTAAAGCTCACAGTCTGAGTTTATGGAAATATTAAAGACAGAAACTTCTATGGGTAGACCCTCAGCTGGTCTAAATTTTCATGACTCTATTGAATTCAGTGGAGTTCTGGCAATTTGCAACAAGTGAGGCTCTGTACCCTAGTATCTTAATATAATGAGTTGGCAAGTATGGACCAATTCCTCACTCAGTCCTTGACCAGGCAAAACCCTGATTAACTTCAAATAAGACTTTTGTTTCATTATACACTGAGTCAGGACTAGCAGGTGTTGGCTACATATTACAATTATTGGTGGGGAAATTTAAAAAAAGGGACAGATTAGATGTGGTTGAGAAATATGTAGATCCTCATGAAAACTATCAGAACCACTTTGTCAGCATATCTTCAGACTTTCTCACAACATTTCTGTCACTTCAGGTTTCCTATCAATCTGGAAATAGATGGAGAATATATTCCCCCCCCCCCCCCAATGGTATTTTGGCCCTCTTAATTGAACTCCAGGACAGACAGACCTGGCAAGTGTGGAAGTGTGTGGGAAATGAAAAATATTGGGAACGTTGTAATTAATCATTTGATAACCTTCCAGAAAGATTCCCTTTGAGCTTATAGCTAAAAATGAATAACATTTTGGGAGCCAGGGCTTCCATATTTTTATGTACCCATTTGCTAAATCCTTAATAAGCATAAAAAATTCCTGCACTTCAAAGATCAGTCAGAAGAAAATGTGTTCAACAAGCCAAAAGTCCCAAGCAAATCATTGTCATCTGAATAATATGAGAACTTAGAAGGCCTGTCCATATCTGCGTTACAGGCCAGATTCCCAACTGGTGTAAATCAGCAAACCTCACCTGGCTTCACTGTGGCTATGCTGCTTTATAGCAGCGGAGGATCCGCCCCTACGGCTTTCACACTGTGTTGAGGAAAGAACCACTTTTGAACTAAGTGCTATTCATGGCTTAAATGTATTCTACAGACTTTTAGAACTGTTTGGCAATTTGTGCAAATCCTGATAGTGGGTATTTCCAACATGGGCTGTCAACAGGGCTTTACAAAGCCGTTGCCTACAGTAAACAAGGTGGGTGATGTAATGTCTTTTATTGGACCAACTTTATTGGAAGTTGGTCCAGTAAAATATACTAACTCATCCACCTTGTCTCTCTAATATCCTGGGGCTGACACAACTACAACTACATTGCCTACAGTAGGTCTTTTTAGAAAAAAAATCTCATAAATGCTAAATCAGTTCCACTTATCTTTTGTTAGCAGTTAAATAGGCTGGGTGCAGACTCCAGATGAAAATTGTGTAGCTGCCACAAACTGGCATGACTTCCTGCAATATAGCTCACTGCTGTACAATCTGACTGCCTTGATGAAGTAACCTACAGGTTTTCTACAAGTGATCTTTCTTTGAAATGTTACTTACCTTTAGAAATACCGTAGACAGAAAAATCCAAACTGGTGGCCTTGAAGAGAGATGAAAAATACACATAGTATTGGTGCATGATACTGATATCAAACAGGCTGAGAAAGAAATTAATAAGGAGACAGTATTATCTTCTAACTTTGCAAGAGGGAGTGACAGCAAAATTAACCTTGAGAAATGTTTGGAGAATATTCTAGTGAAAACAGTGACACAATGTTAGAGTTTTATGGATATGGAGACGCCAAGAGTTTTAAACTAATTGTGGGTGTCTGCCTTTCATATACTGCCTTTTATAGCATGATTCTCAAAATGCAAAAGCTTCCCACTTTCTATAGCCTGGACACTGTGTTGTTTAAAATTTCAGGGACAAGTATCATGCCACATAAGTTTTGTCTATGAATACTGTGTTGGTCACCCTCCTTTTGAAAATCAGGCCTTTTTAAGGTGTCTCAAATTGGGCACCCTAAACATGAGGAATCCCAAATCACTGGTCACATTCTAAACTGCCACTTTTTTCCCCTCTGTGCAACCCAGAGCAGTACCAGGTTTACAATGGCACCAGGGATGCCGTTGTGCCGGTCGGCTGGGATCATGCTTAGAAGGGGCCCATAATGACTACTTGTGGCCCATGATGCATGGGGGGAGGGCGGCTCCTTGCTTGGCCCACCCCACCCCTGAGTTCCCTCTCTTACTCTCCTGGGGCAGCAGTGGTTCTGTGACTTCTGGCATGCAGCCCCCCTCCCCCGCCCCGATGCCCGGCTGTGGGCTCCTGGGCACCACCTTGATCCTGCGTGTGTGTGTGTGTGTGTGTGTGTGTGTGTGTGTGTGTGTGTGTGTGTGTGTGTGTGTGTGTGTGTGTGTGTGTGTGTGTGTGTGTGTGTGTGTGTGTGTGTCCTCTCAGCCACCATTGGGCCAGCGCAGGAGAGGCTGGTTGTCTGTGGCCCCCGGGGATGGGGGAGGGGGCGATGACAGTGGGGCTGTCTGCCGCGCCCCCTGCCAGTGGCAATGCCTAGAAACTTTCCTACACACTCTGGGGAGCGGAGGGGGCGCAGCGCAGTTTGGGGGAAGGGGCATTGTGGGGCAAGTCCGGGTGCGATGGGGGAGCTGGCGGTGACTCTGGGGGGTGGGGGGCTAGGAGAAGCAGGGGGTGGGGGGTGTAGAGGGAGGGAGGGGAGAGTCTGAGTTGAAGGTGGGGGTTGGCTCTGTGTGTGTGGGAGCAGCAGAAGGGAGGGAGGTGACAGCCTTGGGGTGAAAGCGGGCGGGGGAGTGGGGGTGGCAGTACTAGGGAGATTGAGGAGAGCCCTTGTGTGAAGATGCAGGATAATTGTATGTGGGGGGAGGGGGACAGTAGGAGGGGCAGAGGGAGGAGAGCCCAGGTGTGAAGGTTGAAGTAGGGGCTTGCGGTGGATTGTGATAGCCTTGGTGGTAAAGTCTATGTGTGTCTCTGTGACCGTTTCTCCCTGCAAAAGATGGGCACCAGCAATTTTCCTCCCCACACTCCTCCCCAGTAACTTTACTGTTTCACTTGAAGTCATGAGGGGGGTGGTGAGGCAAAGGGAGAAACAGGCTAAAGAAAGTAACTTTTAAAAAAAGTTTGGTAAACATTATTGTACCAAAGTAGAAAATCCAGCATTCAAAAAATGTATTTATGAACATAACTTTGGGTGGAGGAGGTGGTGGTGGGGAGATGCAGGTGCAACTCCACTGACTGCTGGATTCAGGGTTAAGATGGCTCATAAATGTGCTAGCTAAGCACTTGTGTTCAGGGACCCAAGCAGGCCCTGAGTGCTTAAACAAAAAAGACAAAACTAACAACCAACCCCTCCCACACAAATAAACCAAATTCAAGAGTATTATGGATATATTGATGCTAGCCCAGTTTGTTCTCTATAGGCTGAGTGGAGGTCTTAATCAAGTGTGGTTTCAAATATCTTATTTTGTTTTTGAATGAAGGTTTTCATCCCCATCCCAGCAGTACCAGGTATACTATGGCATCCTCGCGCCGGGCCCACACTCGGAAGCGGCCCATAACAACTACACGGGGGACCACAGATATGTTTTTCACATGTTAGCAGGTCTAGATAAACATTAGGTGGAAGCCAAATTTGAAAAAAATCACGTGACAATGACCTGGCAGAGCCTTTACTTAAATTAAATGTTAAAAACAGTGCACCTTTTTGGTCATTATGTATGATTTCTCAATTTTTTAAAAACTGGGTTTTTAAAGTGTCTTCTCTGTGTTTAGCAGCTAAATTCTCTTCAAATTTAGGTGCTCCTAATTTCCAATCAAAAAGCAATGAGTTATGGAATAACTTGGCATGTAATTACAATCACTGTTCTGCAGAGCAGGAAATTCTAGGGTAGTTAATGAATAATTATTTGGTGAAAGCAAAAGCTGAAATCTCTAAAAAAATGAGGATTTTATGTTAAGTATTTTGGGGAAAGAAAACAAGCACTTGCTTTCTCCCCTAATACACAATTCTTCCACTGCAAGTTATTGGTATGTCTACATTGAATATTACGTTGTGTTTTCACATGTTATTAATTAATTATAACAACTATAAATTCAGCTGTAGGCAGGATAGTGGAAGGCTTCAGCCTACAGTTAAACACAACTGGGATAAACATCTATATAGGTCTTATGTTAGAATCTGCAAACATTAAAATGCAACTAAGGCAAAGACATTAAAAAGTGGTTAGTGATTTTTAGACGTCTCAACTGCAGATATCTTCTGAAAATAAGGCCTTTTAAGGTGCTGGTCCAGCATTTTCTGAAAATCAGGTCTCATTAAGGAGTTTCTAGGTGGAAACCCAAAAAGTGAGAGACCCAAAATCACTAACTTTTGTTCAAGTGGATACATGTGCTAGGAGAAGCTAATGGAAGTTACACCCATCCTATGGCAGCTGAAAGAGAACTTATCAGCAGTGTTTGTGTTTTCTCTTTCCTGGACTCCTCCTTCAGAGACATCCTCAAACTTCAAGTTCAGCTCTGTTTGTTTGAATTTTGGGTTAGAATATTATTCTGGGTTGGGTGGAATAGAATCAAAAATATATTTGGTCTAGGGGAGAGCTCTGGTTCAGGCCAGATAGCTGGATTTGAAGAAAAGCCCCTCCAATTTATTAAATAAACTAGAATAGTCTTAAATACAGAAGCTACCATACTTGGCAGTCAAATACATGTGCTTTATGTAGATCTATGATTCCACCAGTTGTTTCAAGGTTAATTTTCATTCTTCCAAGACCTTTAAAGAAAACCTTTGTCAATGAACTATAGTGAGATCCTTTCCCCTTTTGAGGACGGGGGAGGAAAGTTGCTAATGAAGATTGAACTATGAAAACTCCCCTCAGTCCATCTGGTAAGTGGTGAGGAATTTTGCCATTCAAATGAAAAAAAAAGTTAGGTTTTTTTTGTTTTTGTTTTTTTTCTCGCAGCACTTACCAGGCTTCTACACATTATTAAAACACCCAGAGAATGTTACAGTGATGAAGAGTTTGTGTAAGGAGGAGAGAGGGCAGTAGGATGGGACAAGTTAGGGCAACAATATGTTTAACAATAAATATTAAATATTACATCCCATCTGGGAGATGCATAATACCTAGAAGCTGCTCAGTATCACTTTGAGGACTAGGATCTAAAAGATATAGAAGAATGAATGGTGCTAGGGAACTTCAATGAGAACTAAATTCCTTCTCCTGGAATAGGTGTACTCTGGAAACAATTCAGTTCTCACTGAAATTCCCAGTGACATCCCTCTACTTCATTTTGTAGTTCCTCTCCCTCAGACTGATACTGGGTAGCTTCGCAGCACTCGGACATCTCCTAGGCTGGATAAAAGGTCTAATATTTACTTACAAAGATAATGGTTCTGTTCTCTATTTCTTCCGTGGAATAAATCTTAAAAGACGCTCCCATCTAAATGCTGTCTGCATCCTTCTAATGAGACAATTGTGTGGTTACTTAACTTCTCACAAGAGAGGAAACTGATCTCACACATCTCTGCTGGCTTATTTGCTGCATGGTAACATAAATAAATAAATAATATGGAGATATGCCAATCTCCTAGAACTGTAAGGACCTTGAAAGGTCATCAAGTCCAGTCCCCTGCCTTCACTAGCAGGACCAAGTACTGTCCCCTGACAGATTTTTGCCCCAGATCCCTAAGTAGCCCCCTCAAGGTTTGAACTCATAACCCTGGGTTTAGCAGGCCAATGTTCAAACCACTGAGCCAGTAGCGTAGCTGGGGGGGAGCAGGGGGAGTGGCCGCTCCCCCTTGAGCAGAAGCGGCGGAAGCGGTGCCTTTTTTTAGCAGCACTAAAAAAAGGCACTGCTTCTTTTTAAGCGCCGCTTCTTGCACTCACCCGGCGGCGCTCCGGGTCTTCGGCGGCATTTTGGTGCGGGGTACCACCAAAGACCTGGAGTGAGCCACCGAAGTGCCGCCGAAGACCCGGAGCGCCGCCGGGTGAGTACAGGGGGAGGCGCCTTTTATAGCGCCGCTCCCCCTGCGCTCCAGACCTGGCTGTGCTACTGCACTGAGCTATCCCTTCCTCCTGTGCAAAAATACACCTCATAAATGTAACTGCTGTTTACTGAGGGCAGCTGAAAATGGATGGCCACAGGGGTGAAATCCTGGCTTCTTTGAAAACAAAGGTAAAATTCCATTGACCTCAATGGACCAGGATTTCACTCCAGGTTTTCACATTAATTCATTAAAATATTTCAACTGTGTTTCACACCATTGCCTGCGAGGGGTTTCTGACTCTCTTGTAGACCTAAGCAGGGGTGGATGGAGTTTACTGCTTTCCTTCTGAGGGGCCCTAACTGTTAGTATTGGGTAAGTACTCATATGCCCCAACAGATCCGTCTTATATGAGGTTCTATGGGAGTCTATTCTTCCATAACTTGTTCAATGGTAACAAAGCTATTCCCCTCCCTAATTTTTATGTAAGCATAGAGAGAGAAACAAGCAAGCTACTATTTGTTTTCCACAGCTTGGGAACAAACAAATCCCATGCTTGGCATTATCAATGGCTGAGAATATACCAAGGTGGCTTATTATATCAGCCGCAGAAACCCTTTTGTGGAAAGAGAGAGACTGATAAAGGAATATTTCAAAGAAAATATTTCCTAATTGTACTATGAACATTATTTTTAAACTGCTCTCATTCTTAACTGTGCATCAGCTGCTTGGCATGTGATTTGTCCACCAGATACAACAATAAACCACATCAACAGTGCTTCAACTATTTGATTTTAAAGCAGGTTGCAAATCAGAGAAACAATCTGGCAAATAATTTTGAATTTTCAAAATAATTTCCCCATTTTTAAGGGTTTGAAATTGACCTGTATCTCATTTTTCATGACATTTTCCGCAACATTTTAAACTAATTCTTCAGCCAAATCATTTTTGAAATGTTTCATGTAGAGAAAACCACATTTTCTTATTAAAATCAGATTTTCTGTAAATGGAAAAATGTTGAATAACATTTTGGTCAACTTTCACACAAAAAGGAAAACCTGGATTTGTTATTAAAAGTTTAATTGTTGAAAAAAAAAAAAGCACTTTATTTTAAACAAAAACATAATTGAAGAAAATGTAAACTAGCTCCATTAATAATCTTACATCACATATATTTAGTGCCCTTCTTCCTGAAGAATTCCAGAACACTCCCCAAACCAGATGTAAGAAGCCCTTTCCCACTATTGAAATACAGGAGCTGTTTAAGACTGAACAACTAAATTACTGTCTAACAATTTCCCCTCTGCGTAGGTTGAGGAACCTCTGAAGGACTTCTCTCTTTGGCCTTGTCTATTCTAGGAAAATTCATTGTATAAATATGTTAAACACCTTTAATGTTAGCTGATCAGAGTTAACCTTTGGAGAAGGGGATCCTCTGGTGAGTCCTCCCCCATTTTCCTCTTCTGTTGGGTGAAGTTTGAGGTCTCACTTCCTCCATATGAGAAGGTATCCCCTCTTTGTCTTTTCCCTCCCACATTATAGTTACACTGACTGGATTCAAAGCTGCATATAAACATGATTTTGTTTTGATGCAGATTATTGTAAAATTATAAAGGAGTGGACATTCATAGAGTTTAAGACCAGAAGATACCATTAAAGTAGATCATCTTTCTGACCTCCTGTATAACACAGGCCATTGAATTTAATCCAATTAGCTCTGCACTGAGCTCAATTACTTATGTTTGATTAAAGTGTAACTTTCAGAAAGGCATCCCGTCTTGATTTTAAGAACATCAAGACAGGGATAATCCATCACTTCCCCTGGTTTATTCCAAGGGTTAATCACCCCCACTGTTAACAATGTGTGCCTAATTTCTAATTTCAATTTGTGTGGCTTTAGCTATTGGTTCCAGTTATGTTTTCTGTGCTAAAACATGAGCCCTGTAGTACCCGATATTTTCTTCCCATGAGGGCCTGTACTGAGTGAAGCCCGGGCTGGGAGTGATGAATGCCTAACTTCAGTATTCGCCTGAATATTAAATAACTGGAAATATTTCAGTCTGCAGGTGTTAGAAGTTAGAGTAACAAAGAATAGTCCCATGTTCCTTTTGATCATTGGTTGCAGTACAGAGAACCAATATCTATACTAACACCTTAACCTCACAATTCAGAATATTACTTTTCCTGTTTTGTCAATAACTTGCTTTTGATTAAAAGGTGTATCGGAATTTCAGTACTGAATCCTTATTCATCATTAAAGGTCCTGTTTCCGTAAACATCTTGCCAATTTTCTTCTGTAGTATCATTTTTTTGTTTTCATTTCTATGAGTAAAAGTGGACTAGTGTATCAGAAATGAGATCAGTAGCCTCACTGAGGGCTGTGGTTCTAATTTTAGGTAGGCCTTTACCTGGTCTCCAATATTGTAGATGCAGTTTTGAGCACATAACTAAATGCAGGTGGAAAATTGAAGATGTAGCTGTTTCATCATGCAGTTGCACCCAGTTATCTATCTATTTTGCAGGTGCAGTCAGACAGGTAGGATGATATTTCAGACAAATAGCTAAACTTGCAACTTTGCACCCTTGTTTAATTTCATCCATCCCTTTAGAAGCCTTTTTAGAAAAATCTGACAGGTTCAAGTGTGTGCTACTTGAACCTGCAGGACTCAGAAGCTCCTCAATTCACTTCTTAGCAAGTGGGTTCAGGTCTGATAACAAAGAGATGAGTAGGAAAGGAAGATTAGTAAAAGGGTCTGACATTAACTGGCTGTAGGAGGAGGGGGGGCCAAAGAAGTGATCAGTGCTGCACATTGTAACCAGCAATGCTTCCACCTAACTTCTGCCCCTATTGTAACTATTCTGGCTCACCATCCAAACAAGCTCTGGGGATGAGAGGAAAAAGACACATCTTAAATACGTCACTGAATATTTTTGGCCAAAAGCCAAATAAAATCAGAATTTTGGCTAGAAATTGGCTTTTCTAAATTTCAGTGCAGTCTTTAATAGTGACAGAAAGTTGTTACCATCTGATTGCTGCTTGGTGGTGAATGTAAAGTAATTTGGTGGTACCAGTCCAGTACCAACTGGATGCAGCCACTAAGCACTAACTGATGACTTTGTTAGCAATCTCAGCAGAGATCTGAGAAATTAATGGTCATAGAGTTTGAATGAGCCTTCTCCCCTCTAGAGATGGACGCTGCAGGGCAGGGTTGATGCTTATTGGTGGGACAGTAGGGCAGCTTGTTGCTCCATGCCCTGTACTTGTTCTGTAGCTAAACAGAAGTACGAACTTTCCAGGATTGTCAGTTCAATGCTTTTCCTGAGCATTTTCACAGAACAAAAAAACAGTGATTTGCCATGTCTCTGTCTCCTAGCCACCACCACCACCACCACCACCACCTGGATCGATCGGACTTCAGCTGTCATGAAGACTGCGCCGATCACAACATGTCTGCCATTCTTCTCGCACTCTTGCCTTTCTTCTCCGCGTTTGTCCGAAACGTTTAACAATGTCATCTTCCCATCTTCTTGGGGGCCGACCGGGGGGTCTTTTCTGTTCTCGCGGGTACCACTCAGCAATGATTGCGGTCCACCTGTTATCCGTGAGCCGTGCTGTGTGGCCCGCCCATCGCATCTTGTTATGTCTGCTTTCCACGACAATATCTTTCACACCGCTGCGTTCTCTGATGATTTCATTTGGTATACGATCCAGAAGGGAGATTCCCAACATAGCTCGTTCCATTGCCCTTTCAGCTACCAACAGCCGTTGCTCTTCTCTCTTCGTCAGTGCCCACGTTTCACTGCCATACAGCATGGCTGGCAGCACTGCTGAATTGAAAATATTTTTACGTGTGGTCTTGTCAGTTTTTCCTTTGAAGACGTCCTTGATGGAATTAAACGCACACCATCCTGCCCAAATCCTTCGCGAGAGTTCTCCGTTCAGGTCTTGGCGCATATTAACTTCTTGGCCCAAATATATGTACTGTTCCACTTCTTCGATGTCTTCTCCTGTTACTGTTATTCGGGCTTTTCGTAAGACGTCTGATTGCATATATTTCGTTTTGCAGCGGTTCATTTTCAGGCCGACCTGACTACTTTTCTTGTCGAGTCTTCGTAGCATGCTCTGCAGTCGGTTGGTGCTTTCGGCAATTAGTACAATGTCGTCTGCAAATCTGAGATGAGATAATCTCTCTCCGTTTATGTTGACACCACTCCTCCAATTGATCTTGTTCATAACCATTTCGAGGCAGGCGGTGAATAGTTTCGGTGAAATTGTATCTCCTTGCTTTACGCCTTTCTCGACTGGGATGCGGAGGGGAGTTTCAAGGAGAGTAATGTCTGTTGTACATCCAGTATTCGCTTCCTTCAACAACCCAATGTACTGCGTGTTAATGCCCTGCTCTGCGAGTGCCTTTAATATTGCGTTAAACTCAACGCTATCGAAGGCCTTTTCATAGTCAACAAAAGCAATGCACAGCGGGAGTTTGTATTTCCTCGCTCTTTCTAGGAGCTGGCTAAGGGTAAATATATGTTCGATTGTACTGAAATTTCTTCGAAACCCTGCCTGTTCTCTTGGCTGTTGTTCATCCAGACTCTGCGAAAGTCGATTCGTTATCACCTTTGTGAAGAGCTTGTAGATGTGAGAGAGCAGGCATATAGGGCGGTAGTTCTTAAGATTTTCTCGATCACCCTTCTTGAGCAGCAAGATGGTATTCGACTCCTTGCAGCTTGATGGTATTTTTCCTTCTTCAACATATCCACTGAATCTTAAAGCGAGGGCCTTCCAAAGTTTTTCGCCTCCTGCATAAATCATTTCTGGTGTTATTCCATCTTTGCCTGGAGCTTTTCCCTTCTTCATCTGGTGTAGTGCGCTTCGGACTTCGCTGCCGATTATTGGGGGGACGCGTTCTTCTGACTCTTCGAGGGTTGGGAGGGGGACGTTGATTCTTGATTTGAACAGTTCTGTATAGAAGTCCTTGCAGACCTCCTCCATCCCTGCTCTGTTGATTACTGTCTCTCCATCCTTGTTCTTCAATGCTGTTACGCTCAATCTATACTGTGTCAATTCCCGCTTGCATGTCCTGAGGCTCTTGCGTGATTCAGCTGTTTTAAGGAGCTGCAAAATCCTACCTCAGCACCTCAACGTGGTGCAGCGGTGACCCTGGCCGTCTGACAGCTATGGTAGCGGGGCATATGCCCTGGTAGGTTTTACCATGCTACAAAGGTGTCGGACTATCCAATCCAGGGAGGAGGGTTGCTCTCTGAGGAAAGAGCGCTTTTCCTTCTCCTTAGAGGTTGAAGGCTAGCTAAGCTTGAGGAGGTACGCATGCCTGCCCACCTGGCCAGTGGGATGGCTTGAAGTTAACTGCTAAAACAACACGAGTAAATGCATGTTCTACGGGTGTGATGAGGACTATAGTATCTTTGCTGACAAATTGAGATGTTGCATAAAAGCAGCTGAAATTAAAAAGCTGAAGAAGGCGAAGAGAAGAATCTTGATTGAAATGAAAAGCTTGTTGGAGAAGTGGAGAAACATGAAAAGGAGCTCGGATAACAACCTCGAGTACTCCATTCTGTGCAAGCTTATATGGCGAAAACTGAAGGATGACTTCGAGAACTTCCGGAAAGAAAAGCTCCTGTCTCCTAGCACATAATCTTTAAGGTCTATCAGATGCACCTCACTAAATCCTGTCTCTTTTCAGACTTGTTAGTAGTATGTTTTTTGTGAATTATTCACAAATATTCAAGCTTTTCCCAAATAGCCAATTATTCCTGTATACTTCTGCATTTTTGTCCTTTATGATCTAGGGAGACTAAATGACAAGAAAACTTAACTATATGATGATGAGGATTTTTTTAGTTCTCATGAATATTTTTAAAATTGATTTTAGCTGAGGATAATTTTAGCTGTGTAATAATTGCTGGATTCCATATCTTAGGAAAAATATTTATAACTAATGTCATATTAGTTATAAAGGGTTTGCACGATTCATTATTTGTTGCAATGAGGGGGTTTATTGGATTGTAATATCTTGGAACCTGACACTTAGCTCCTGTCTTGTTTTCACTTAACCATGTTATAGAAAGCTTTTCCAGTCAAGTTTCTTCAACGGTCTTCGAAAGCAAAATAATTTGAGACACTTATGAAGTACTGCTACTGAGGAGATCAAACTTCAGGCCTCTGATCATTTTCCAGCTGTAATGAACCTCTGAGATATAGGAATGGGTACTAGACACTAGGCTGGTATGCCATCCAGTAGGTTCTGGGAATGTGGGAAAGATGGGAGCTGTCAGGAAAGAGAAAGCATAGAGCAACTGCGTCTGCTATTACTTCCTAGTGATCCCTTCTGCACAAAATGGTGATTTTGTCTGGCCCCTGTATCCAACTAGTGTTGACAGGTCGAAACTGGAGAAGGGATTGCATTGTACGAGACCTTTATATGCAGGAGTTGGAGTGAAAAGGAAAAATAGTGTATGAGGGAAATCCTTCAGGTTTCTTCTGAGAAAACAAATATATTGATAGAGATCTTAAAATTGCAAAGCAAACACACACATGTGGAATCTGATTTCCCTCTGTGAAATCAGGGTGAATCAGGCCCTAATATCTCTTTAAATGTGTGTCCCCATCTTCTTTCTATAAATTGTGATTGATACTAGACAAAGATGAGCGATGGGAGGAAAGAGAACGCTTGAGAGTCTGCACGGGGCTTGGCAAGACAAAGACCCCGGAAAATATTTTGAATTCCACCTGTTGTGCTCAGATTTCATGCTCCAGAGGCTCTTCGGACTTTTGTAAGCTTCAGTCATCCCTCTTGCTTCATTGCATTTTGGCAACTATTTTCCAGTAAAGTTTCTCAGCTATTTTCTTTATTTAATTATCAAGCTAAACATTTGCCTTTATGTTTGTTGATCTTGGATCAATGCTGGGAAATATGCACTGGCCCTGGGAGCATATGTACTGTCAAACTGCTGCAAATTCGGGTAGTCTCCAGTGAGCCTTCAAGTACCATCGTTTTGAGCGCCATCTTGCACGTCTTTCTCTGCTTCAGTTTGTGATTTTATTACCAGCTGGCACAGCAGAAACCGATAGCTTGAAATTAATGATTGCTACAATTTGAAAGCTGTTATACCACTGGAAAGCAGGGAATAAAGTATTTATGTTTAGCTCTATTGGGTTTAAAAAAATACCAGACCTTACAACTGTCATTAGTTGCTCAGCCTAGCCAAAAAAAAAAAGAAAGGTGGGGGGTGGTTTGTCTGTGACTCAGGATTGAATATAGTAAGTCGCAGGCCTCCAAGTTGTATAATCTTCACTTTCTGAAAGTGTTGTGTGTTTAATTAACAATATCTAACCCTCTGTGACTTTAGCACTAGTATTTACTTTGTCATTTTCACTGAAGTGGCAGTGGTGTCAATCTTGAATTTTTGCCCACATACTGGTGTGGGCTGTAGATTTGCAAAACATGCTTGAGTCTGAAGACATTGCATGGGGGACCCAGTATGCAGGACAGGACATGAAATCTGCACATACATTTCCTCCTTGACAATTTCAGTAGTTGATAATATTCTCAGAGGGTTTGTGGGGGTGTTGTGATGACATTCATCTGGGGATGTTCAAGATGAATATTTAGAAACAGAGCCTCTTCAGGATTGCAGCGTTTAGCAGGTTTCATAGACCAGTCTGAGGTAATTTTATCTCTATGACAATAGAATTAGCTTAGTGTTAAAAAAAAATCATTTTTTATATTGTGTATATAGAGTCATTTAAGTGCCAACTCTGCTTAATTGGTTAGATCTGTTTTAGCTTTAATTGTAAAACATATATATATTCATGCTCAAATACATACATTTACATACTGTAAATACATATATATATATATATATATATATATATATATATATGTATGTAATGGAGGGATTCATTGTGTTCATTAGGAAATGTACTGTTAATAGGGCTATAACTTGTCAATCTGAGTATTCATCTGCTCATAAACCCACAGATATTCAAGGACACTTACTGTATTAGGCCCCAATTGACTGAAGTGTACCTAGGCACATTAAGTACCTAGGCACCAATGCTCTTACCATTAAGAACATGAATAGTCCCATTTGAAGAGCAGTGTGATTATTCACCACGTGCTAAAAGTTAAGTATGTGCATAAGCTAAATACTTTCCTGGATTGGTAGCGGTCACAGAAGTGGAAGGGTGGGAGGGATGGATCTTTAAGGAAGTTAGGCTCTGTGTCACCTGTGCCTTGTCAGCTTCCTCCCCAGGAGAAGGCCTTTGAGACAGATAAACTAGAGCCTGCTCAGCTTAACTGGGGAGAAAGATTTGTAGGGAGCAGGAACGTTTTCTCTAGTAGAGCCTTTTGAGTTGTAGAAAGTAAAAGGAAACTCTGCAGTGGGCCCAGGGATGAGGCTTAGAAACAGAGAACCCAGGAAAGGGGTTGTAAGAAAGGCCTAGAGAGAGGCCTATATAGGAAGTGGTCCAGAAAAGTGAAGGGGAAAGAGGTCAGAGTGAGTGGACCTTCTTTGTTTACTACAAGGTCCCTGGATTGGAACCCAGAACTGAAGGAGGGCCTGGGTTCCCCTACAAGGCTGCTAAGGTAGGTGGTGTGAAAACCCCCTGCCATGAGGGACAGAAGGATTATTGAGCCTGGAGTTGGACTGAAGACCCAGTGTGAGGTTTCTGGATATATGTTTTCTTGTGATGGACCTCTATTTGTTAACTTGGAAGGAGTGGACTCTTGTGATGCAAGAGGTTTGAGGTCTCAGTCACCTCTGTGATCCGACAGTGCTGCAAGTTACAGGACAACCTGGGGAACAAAGTGAGTTGATCTAGGCAGGGAAACTGAGACAGATGCATCTCTGGAAGCCCAAAGAGATAAGGTGATCTTGTTGCATCCTTTATTGACATGCCAGTTTGTAAAGCAACATTCATGTTGCAGCTTGTAATTATTTAGCAAGACATTTAGGGCTACATTTTGAATGTGTTGGCTCTGAATATATGTATGCAAGATTATGAGCACAACCACATGTCTGTGCACACAAATGCATTAGATTAATATATTTTAAGACCAGAAGGAACCATTATGATCATCTAGGTCAGACTTCCTTCATAAATAGACCATATAACCTCACCAATAATTTCTGCATTAAGCCCATAATTTCTATTGAGTTAGAACATATCTTTTATAAAGAGATCCAGTCTCAGTGTAAAGACTTCATTTGGAGAATCCACAACATCCCCAGGTTAAGTTGTTCCAATGGCTAGGTACCATCCATGGTTGAAAATTTGTGCCTTTATTAGAATTAGTCTAACTTCAGCTTCCAGTAACGCTCCAGAAACTCCCCAGACAGGAACCTGTTCTTCTGCTGTTCGGTTTTTTGCCTGGTGAGTCCATCATTTCACCAGTCAGAAAAGAGTAGCGTGACCAGACAGCAAATGTGAAAAATCGGGACAGGGGTGGGGAGCCTATATAAGAAAAAGAATAGGAGCCTATATAATAAAAAGTCCCAAAAATCATAGAATCATAGAATCTCAGGGTTGGAAGGGACCTCAGGAGATCATCTAGTCCAACCCCCTGCTCAAAGCAGGACCAACCCCAACTAAATCATCCCAGCCAGGGTTTTGTCAAGCCTGACCTTAAAAACCTCTAAGGAAGGAGATTCCACCACCTCCCTAGGTAACCCATTCCAGTTCTTCACCACCCTACTAGCGAAAAAGTTTTTCCTAATATCCAACCTAAACCTCCCCCTCTGCAACTTGAAACCGTTACTCCTTGTTCTGTCATCTTCTACCACTGAGAACAGTCTAGATCCATCCTCTTTGGAACCCCCTTTCAGGTAGTTGAAAGCAGCTATCAAATCCCCCCTCATTCTTCTCTTCTGCAGGCTAAATCGGGACTGTCCCTATAAAATCGGGACATCTGGACACCCTAGAAAAGAGGGAGAGGAAGAACAATGCTTTCCCAAGTCCAGGAGAGGGAGAGGTCACGGAACTTTGTCTCTGCAAAAAGCAGAGGAGAGGACCCTGCATTCCCTTTTACTTTAAACTTGGTTGCTTCCATTATTTACACCGATTGTAAGCATGAACTGTGAATTTTAATTTGATCATACTTACTGTTCGAACAATACTTGGACTAAGAATTATTCATTTAAGAAATTAATGAATCATTTCAAACAATCAGTACAGTCAAGAATTTCATGACCTGTTTGTGGGAGATTTGTCAACAGGAGGTGTGCGTGGGGGAGCTAACTCTATTAAATACATTGTGAATTACTCGGCAATAATGGCCAATTCCTTTCCAAACAGCTACACTTAGGCGTTTGCGGGATCAGGACCCAAGTGAGTGCTTCTAATGACGCCAATGGGACTACTCATTTATCTAAAGTTACATGCATCAGTGTTTACAGGACTGGGGCATTAAACTATAAGCTAAACAGGGCAGGGATACTGGTGATAGTGGTGTGTGTGCTGCAAATTCCGTGCACATTTGTGGAGCTATATAAATGTTGAAAACACAGAAGTAGAAATATATTTTGAAGTTTCTGATGTAACTATATTATATCAACACTAGATGGCAGTAGTAGCTAAGTAAAATGGAAAATATTATTTCAACACAAAGTCTACAGTATTCTTGGGGGCTTTATATTTTCATAATTATCTTTTACTGTACGACCTAGAGAGAAACGTGACCACAGATTTCTGAAGTGTCCAGATCCAGGGGTAGGGCTTAGACCCATCTCTTGCTATAGAGTGACTACATAGTTAATATTAATACTCTTCCACTATGGCAAGAAAAATCTCAGATTTGTGTGACTTTCAGAAAGCTTGATTATGAGCCAGGGTAGAGCATGTTGCCATGTAGAAGTGTAGGACGGGGAATACAGGGTAACCTTATCCTGCAGGAGTAAGGTCAAAGTGGGGAGTCCAGAGCTAAACATCCTATTTGCATGTTGTGGATCGTGCTTAAACTTACCTCTTCTCACACATGTCCTTTCTCTGCCCATGCTCCAGTCGTATTCTGACCCTGAACTCTCGAGACTTCTATCTCTTTACTTATATGTACAAACATCACTGAAGTATCTGAGTACCTCCCAAGCATTTAACAGATTTACCTCATAATTCCTCTGTGAGGTGGGAAAGTGTTATCCCCATTTACAGGTGGCACACACAGGCACAGAGGAGATTGATTGCCTAAGTTCTCTCAGGAACTTTAGGGCAGAGCTGAGAATTAAACTCAGATCTCCAAAGTCCTACTCAGTGCCTTCATGACAAGACATCATTATTCCACACTAGATAGGAAATAAACATTAGCGCTTAAGACAGCTTCCAGTGGGGAGTGGGATAGGTGCTCTTGCTGTCCACTGAGAAAGGGCTATACGAATGAAGTTAACCTGTTCAAAATCATCCAGTACAGTGGAAGGAGGCATTATTGTGCAGACTGAGATTTAGTAGTTTATTTAGAAGTCCATTCCATTCTTGCTTAATCCAGATCATAAGGGATGAACAGGTTGGGTTCCTCCCCACCCCCACCAAGATAAGCGTTGAGATTCTTCCAGAGAGACACCATCTTTCAGTCTCACTCCTTTCAGAAACTATTTTTCTCAGCTCCCCTGTCTCCTTCCCACATATCCTCTCTTACCCTCTGGGAATATCCATGCCAAGATGCCAGTATTTGGATTTGCCTGCATGGAGAACTGATTGATCATGGCCACCCACTATAGAGGTGTGTGTGTGTTTAAGTAAGATCACTGTGCTGAGTAGGAGGAAAAGTGAATTATCTTGTATCATTATTGGTTTTGGGGCATTTGTAAAGGCTTTCCATTGATTTGGAGTTTGAGAAGTTGTCAAACTCATCCTGATAAATATTGTTAAATTTTTAATGGTAGTTTCCGCTCTTTCACCTAGAATTTGATATTTACTCACCATACTAATTACGTGGCTGGGCTGAGCATGAAGTAATCATCAAGTGCATTTCTTCTTCATGGGGGGAGAAGAGGAAACGATTTTAAAAAACCTTCACAGATATTTAATGGGATACAGGCTGAAACAAAAGGCCATTAGGAACTTTGCTTAGAGCCCTGAGGAGCCTCTCAAAGAATATTCAGATTGTTTTTGTGACTGGCCTGAATAAAATATGAAAGGCCAGAGGGTTAGATCACCATCTGCCTATTGTTTTAAATGATTGGCCTTTATCAGTATTAGATCACACAAGTCAGGAGCTGGACTAGTGGATATAAAAGAGATAAAGGTCACTATAATGAAGGGGAGAGAAATTGCACTGCTCTGGGTTCTTACTGAACAGCATATAAATTAACACATCTGAAGGAGTGAGGACAAACCTGTAAACATCAACTGATGTCAGTGCAAGAGAACTGGGAAGCTAATTTCTGCTGCAAAGAAATGGTAAATGTGGTAATTGTGGACAAGAGTATACTGGAGGGAAGGGGAGCCTGAAATCATGAGATGAGGCAACATCAGATGTGATTGCAGGGGAACTGGTATTTGTACATGTTTATTAATCGGTAATCATGCTGCATAACTGCTGTTAAGGGAAATAAGATTTCAAGGGTGTCTGCTATTGCAAACATTCAGTACAACCCATTTTATGCCACTGGTAAAGGGGGCATAACGTGTCCACCAATCCAAAGCAGAGGTCCCGTGTAATTGTACTGGATCTGGTTTGTGGCCATGGTTCCCTGCTTTCCTAACAGAGATGTGTGTCACAGAGATCACATGCTAAAATAAAACACAGAGAGGGTAGAGGAAAGGGCATAACACAAGTGTGGTTAAGATGGTGATAGGCAATGTAATGTTACAGTAATACAAATGTAACTAACACACACAACCCCACATACACACAATCTCCAAAAATTCCTTGTTACTACTGGAAGTTACAATTAATATTGTTAGAAATGTGCTTTATGTAATTTACTGATTCATTATTATTATTTTTTTATTTTTAGTATGTCCAACTTTCAGTAATTAGAACTCTAGGAGCTCTGTCCCATGCTCATCTCATTTTTGTTTTAATGTTCCTTGTTCTCTTCTGCTCACTTTTCCTTATTTTTTAGTGGAACAGCCCTATAAAAACAAACACAAAAACTCTGGCTCCTCCTAAACTCCACCTCCTCCTCCTCCTTCTTCTCTACAAAGACAAGAGGTAGACAAGACAAGAAAGGGCAAAGACCCACATTTTAGGCTTCATCTACATGCTTCTGTATTGGGGAAACTGTGTTGATACAGTTTTGGACCTTGGCAGCTTCAAAGGGGCCAAGAGGGTACTGGCCCTAAATTAGCATCTTGATTTATAAAAAACATTTTCTTTGCTGCAGAACTCCTTGAGCCCACAATGTATCCACTATCCAACACTTCACTTAGATGTCTCCCATGTCCTCATTGTGTAACAAGCACTCCCAATCACTTTCCTTTTGCAGTAATAATGAATGGCACGTAGATAACACGCTTTTATGCACAGATCTCAAGCATCCCCAAGGATGTGGGGGAGGGAGATGATCAGATCATTGTAATCCTTACTGTATAGATGGGGTAACTGAGGCACAGAGGGGTTAGGATCCAGATTCTGTTCCCCCTGCTCACATTTGAGTAGTACCTTACTCCATAAAAAGCCCCAGTGAAAGGTTTTACTCAACATGAATAAAGGAGACAGAAGAATCAAGCTTCAAATAATGTAGCCAACATGCCACAAGTCTAGACTCTACCCTTCTCTCTCCCCTCACTTGACCACACAGTGTGTGTGGAAGAATGAGTGACCCTCACAGTAACCAGGCAGAACTCTGTGTAGGATCTGAGCCAAAGTTCTTCTAGAAGACGCTGAGAGTGATGAACTACAGGCTTTCTGCTGTCGGAATTCCATAGTGTGAATAGCTGTATAAGTGAGCTTTGAGATAGATGCACTGATGTAAAAAGTCAGCAATACACTGCTAACTAGTCCTCCTGGAAAATGTTCTGCTGATGCTACACTAAATGTTCAGTTTGTGGGTTAATTCAACTACTGTTCTTTGCTCAAGTGAATTCAGAATCTGCAAAAAAAGAACAAACATTGCATGCTAAATCTTTGGTACTGAAATAATAAAAATACTCAGTCCTGCACCAGTAGTTTTCCATCTTCTCCAAGTAGCAGCTGAGTGGAAGTCAGAAGTTAAAAGGATGTGGGGCATTCTCTCCAGAGATTCCTGTGTGATATGTGGGTGTGCTCCCATAGGTTTACACTTGAGGAGATGAAAGCTGAAAGCTAGAGGCTGTTCTTATTGGTAATGCACAGCTTTTCAACTCCCTTCCCTTTGAAATCCCCCAGCCCCACGCTGTGGGACCCATGGGATTCTCAGGCTTTTAGACCATGTCTTAAAGGTCTGGCTCCCCACACACACTTTCAATCTTACAACAGCCGTGCAGTAACTATAAAGCTCAGTTACACAAAAAGTTAATATTAGGACTGCTTTAAGGACACAAACTGAAAATAAAACTGGTTTAATAAGATGAGTGCAGCTGCTTGGTTAAATTCCTCTCTGTTCTGTTCGGAATTTGGGTTTTGTTTTTAATGAGTTGGTCTAGAAATCTTCGGGAAGCCCAAGAAAGAGTCTTTGATTGGGTTACAACTAGCAGGAGTTAGAGGATGGAGAAGTTTCCTGTTGTGACACAAGTAGCTCTGTGCAACACAGTTTAAGAGTCCTGGGCTAGAGTCCAGACTACACAGCTGTACCTTTAATTTGCAAGTTAATATCCTGATAGTTCAACTTGTTCTACCTGGGCCAATGCCCATGCCTGGCTGGGAATGCTATTGAAGTCAAGTTGCAAGGAGGGGGATAACATGTTATCTGTGAATAAATAATGATATATTTGTTTGAATTGTTACTTCTGTTGTACTTTTCAGGGATCTGTTGCTGGTTTTTATGTAGCACCATTCACTGTTGTATGTAGGCACTAATAGATAAGAATAACTGTCCTTTTTCTGAGAATTCCAACAACCAAATAGAGCAGGCTGTGGGGGAAGTGGCTTGTTTGTTTTTGTTTCCAAAAACCAAAAAGCAAATACTTTCTGGCAATACTATTTTAGTTTCTCCCTATAGCGGGATCCATTAGTTTGAACTTCCAAAATCACCATCCCATCCAAATATTGCATTTTATTTGGTACAGAAGGTTTAGATTACAATGGATCATGTTCCCTGAAATACATTAACCATTAATTTTACACTTTATGAAATTTGGCTACTTTAATGTCATATCTTCAGAACATGAAGCTAATCAATTTTTGAAAAAAAAATAGTTATTTTGCTTCCGATGCCTTGTGTACCTTTTCAGAGCCTAACTAAACTTCATGGAAAAGATCTGAACTCATCCAGTGAATCTGCTTTGATGCCAACAAAATGACTTTAAGAAAAATGAAAATGCAGCAAAGCAAGCCTTTGAGAGGGCATTTTTCTAGTAAAAAGGCATCTTGCCAAATTTAGCTAAGAAGGCTAAGCACTGACAAGATAACCCTCCTAAAAAAGCAGTCGGTAATTACCAGCCCTGAACCTAGCAGCAGGAAGTAACATCTCACAGATTTTCAAAATGCAACTTGATTAGCCTTTCAGTGTTAAAATTAAAGCTGTGAGAGCTCAGGCAAATCTGCCTGCTCAGCAAACTTCAGTTTTTGTTTGCTTAAAAAACAGGAAAAAGATTGCTTCTACTCCTACAAGCCTAAGGAGAACTTAATTAAAGACAATGGAAGAATTAAAAACAGGGCTGGTTCTAGGGGAGCAAGCAGGTATTTTGGGGCTCCTGGATGTCACTATTTAATAAATAAAGAAACTGAGTCCAGGGGCTAGTTAGACCCCTGGAAAATCTTGGATTTTAAGAGTTAAAAATAACAAAATTTGGCTACTGTCAGTATTTTGCTGTGATTTATAATTTATATAAAGGATGAAGACTCTAATCTGCTGCAGTTCCACTGCTTAAAGTTGGATAACTTCATATATATTTTTCCTTTCTGACAATCTGGGGTCCCTTGAAAATCATTTGGGAGGGCAAATGTCCCCTTTGCCCCCCTGGTAGAACTGGGCCTGATTAAAAATAGACAAAATTAGGACAGTTTGGATTGTGCCCATGTAATACGGACAGACCCCAGTTGTCGGCGGGCAGGATTGAATCTGGGAACTCTGGAGCTCTACTGCATGAGCTAAAAGCCACATGGCCATTAGCTAAGGCTGTAGAGTCAGGCTCATTTATCTCTCTCTAAGTGGTCTCCATGCCACTAGATGGGATAGAGCACCACACCCAGCAGGTGTGTGGGTTACACCCGCATAAACGAGAGCAGCCAGAGAACAGTCAGAAGAAAAACAGGTTTCTTAACATGCTTGAGCACTGTATGCTGAGGGCTCTCTCCCCAGTAAATCAGCCCCTGAAGCAGAATGATATGAAATTGGAACAGGAGTGGTGCACATACAGGTATGGGATATATATAGATTGTTGCACATAGGCATTAGCTCACAGGCACTTATCTCGCTCAACAATAGGCTGAGTGTCTGAGACAGCCTATCTCCCACTCCTGTTCACCTTGACTGTCGGCCAGTACCAGATTCTTTGTCGTTCTTTACAACTGGGCAGGAGACTGTTTTGGCTATGTCTAGACATAACTGAGTCTCAACCTATGCTTTTCACTGTAATGCCTGCTGTGCAGAGTCTTTCATGGTTTGACTTTTACTGAAAAGCTGAGCGAGAGAGAGCCCAGTCTGAGCATTATGTTGCACATTTTCTCACCTTTCCCAGGCAGGGATCTTGGCCAATCCTAGTAGCATTACGAAGTTTTCATAGAATCATAGAATCTCAGGGTTGGAAGGGACCTCAGGAGGTCATCTAGTCCAACCCCCTGCTCAAAGCAGGACCAACCCCAACTGTTATGGACAATCATATTCTCCAGCTGCCACCCCACCTTCTGTTCATATACCGCGGGCAGGATCCTGCAATCCCATATGCTCACACATGGGGTTACGCTGTAATATACTCTCAGCCCTGAATAGGGTTCAGTACAAAGCCAATTGGTTCAAGGGAGCTATGTGAGAGATCGTGACTGGTGTGCACAGGGGGATGCGGGTTCTGCACCATCCATGAGGATGGGGTTGACTTGTCCCCCCCAGTGCTCCCGTTCTGTGAGCATGGGAGCACAGGAGATGGGGCTAACCTGATGCATGAAGTGAGTCCTGAAAGTTTTCACACTGAAGTACAATGACTCCCTCGGCCAGATTGAGGGTAAATTCCTGGCTTAATTGAAGTCAATAGCAAAATTCCCTTTGACTTCAGTGGGGCCAGGATTTCAGTGGTGCTGGAACAATTTCTGGAATGGGGGTGCTGAGCTGCACCCCTCTTACCCCTGTCCGTGCCCCTCACCACCCCCTAGAGCTGGGGCTGTGAGCAAGGCCATGGCTCATGCAGACAGGGGTAAGGTGGCAAAGGCTGGGGCCCTAGCTAGGGGTGGGTGCGGAGCCCCGGGCATTGAGCCGGCAGTCAGGACCCTGGGGCTGGCAGCGGAGACCCTGGGCACGGGGCCGGTGGCCGGGACCCTGGGTGGCAGGGATGCAGGGTTGGCGGCAGGGACGCTGGGGCCAGCAGCAGAGCCTCCAGATGTGGGACTGGCTGCTGAGCAGGACCCCAGGCCGGCAGCAGAGACCCTGGGCACGGGGCTGGTGCCTGGGACCCCGGGTGGCAGGGATGCAGGGCTGAGAGCTGGGACCCTGGGGCTGGCAGCGGAGCCCCCAGGTGTGGGGTTGTTGGCCGGGCAGGACCTTGGGGTCAGCAGTAGAGTCCCCGGGGCTACCAGCTGAGCGGGACCCCAGGCAGGGGCTGGTGGCCAGGACTTTGGGCAGCAGGGGCGCAGGGCCAGCGGCCAGGATGCCAGGTGCAAAACCTGGGGGTGCTGCAGCACCCCCCGCACCCGTACTTCCCACGCTTATACAGCATTTCAGGTCTAGATCTTAGTTCTTTAGACTTTAGACTCTGGATTTCATTTCACTGAGGCCTGGTCTACACCTAAAAATTAGATTGACCTAGGTACATCACTCAGGGCTGTGAAAAATGTCATGCCCTGTGCACCACAGTTAAGTTGACCCAACCCTGGTGTAGATGCAGCTCACCTCTCGAATAGGTGGATTAACTACAATGATGGAAAAACCTCTTCCTTCAATGTAGAAAGTGTCTCCCATGATACAGTGGCATAGCCCTTAGTTGATGAAGATGAAGAGAAAATGAGCCAGCCTTGATGATATTGCCATTAATTTTTTCAGGATCGAGATTGGAAATAATTGCATCCTTTTTTTTTCTTTTTCTGGACCGCTGACACCATACACCAATACACTCATATTATGTATCCAGTTTCTAAGACAACCTTCCAGATAATATAAAAACATACATTATTTCTATATATAGGTGGAAGACACAGCAAGTCACTGCAGCAAGTTATGAATGTTGAATTAAATAGAAATCCCTTGCCTGTTGGATGTCGAATACAGATATAAGAAAACAAAGTATATCTTAAGGGAAAGAAATGCATTTTAAATATGCTCCTCTTTTATGTTTTCCAGTGTGTGCAGAGATGAGCCCTTGATTGACTGATCATTAACTAACAATATAATCGTGTCTCCTCCTTCCAGAACCTTCCACAGACACACACACAAAAGCAATAGGAAGCCAGTCCTGCATGCCTCAACTTCCCAAGGACTTAACAAGAGTGTGGGTGCACAAAGGGCGCACTATCAGACTCACGAAGGAGCACTCCCACGGTCCTTATCTCACATCTTGACCAGTGTTCCCTCTGATTTCTCCCACACGTGTGCGGAATGAATTTTGTTATGTGCACTAATATGGAGGTGGTGTGTGACACATCACCTTCATATTGGTGCACATAACAAAATTCATGGGATGAAGGTGGGGCCGAGAGGTTTGGAGTGTATGTGTTTGGAGGGGGCTCAGGGCTGGGGCAGAGGTTTGGGGTGCAGGGGGTGAGGGCTCTGGCTGGGGGGCGGGTGCTGGGGTGGGGCCAGGGATGAGGGGTTTGGGGTGTAGGTTGCCCCGGGGACTATGGCAGGGAGAGAGGACTCCCCCCAGCTTTCTCCCCACCACGGCAGCTCCGGGGCTGGGGCTGCGGGATAGATGCCCCTCCCCCAGCTGCGTCATGTCCAGGCCAGGGCTGAGTTGAGGCCACCGCTCCTTCAGCCGTGGCAGGTCCGGAGCTGAAGTGGGGCTGGGAGAGGGTCTCCCCAGCCGTGGCAGCTCTGGGCCAGGGCTGGGTTCAGGCCGCCCCTCTCCCCCAGCAGGTTCAGGGCTGAATTGAGGCCATGGGAGGGGCACCCCTCCCCCGGCTGTGGCAGGTTGGAGGCCAGGCTGGGTTGGGGCCGGGAAAGGGGTGCCCCTCCCGCGGCTGCAGCAGTTCTCGTCCGGGCAGGTTCCTTGAGCGCCTGCGCAGTGCTTAATAAGCTGCTGCATGGCCACGCAGTTTACAGGGAACATAGAACTTGATTACTGCTATCTCCTGCTCTCTGGCTCCCCAACACCCATCTCAATCCCTTCAGTTCATACACAATGCAGCTGCTCGTCATTCTGGCCACATTACATTCCTATTTGAATCCTTCCTCTGGTTCCTCTTCAACAACTCAGGCTTTCTTGTCCTACCTTTTAAGGTCCTTCACAATACTACTTCTCCCAGTCGTGTCTCTTATTATGTCGTACTGCTTCTCCCCGCCCCTTTTCTCTGCCATTGATGCCAGTCTTGAATGTCCACTATACGGTCCCAGTTATTGTCAATAACGTCACACCCTCCTTCCTGCATTCCTGTCCGTTGTTTATTATGCTTTCCTATGGTGCCTTGTTTCAGTTTATATGGTTACCTTTTGGGGTTTGGGCTTGTCTTCCTATATGCTTGTACAGCACTAGCATAATAGGGTCCTGGTCCTGTTTGGGTCTCTGAGGACTGTGATGTAAATAATAATAATATTACCTCAGAACAAGGTAGAAGAGAAACTCCCCAGATTTCGCTGTGAAAGAGCAAGTTCATTTTCTTACTTGGTGCTTCTCTTTCTTGCATCTTTTCCCACTGTAACAGGAACACCTCAACAGTCAGATTGCAGAGTTCCTTCTGCTTTTCTGTGTATAAACACATGGGCTTCTCCCACCAAGGGCTTCAAAGATTTCCATATGTTTCCACACTTAGTGTTACAATTATACGCTTAGGAATCAGTTTAGGTCACTTTCATCATGGATTGTTTTTCATGTGCCAATTGTTCTATAAAATTGTAATCTTAGTAATCTTAATACCAAGACTTGAGTCCTAATTCTCCACTGGTTTGCACCTCGTGTAGTCATTTGCACATCTGCAGATTGCAAGCAGGTACAGAATGAAACCATTCTGCTTTGGTAGCACATTACACTCACTTTCAATAGGTGTAAATGACTACACAACCTGCAAGGCAGTTAAGAATCGAGCTCTCTCTACCACAGTCAAATCACTTGTCTGCCCATTTTCCCATCAAATAGAATTTCTAATACATTGTACTTAGCGTATGTTTATTGTTTTCTGTATTTATATATATAAAATAATCTGTGTACCCCTTACATGGCACTGACAAAAAACAACAACAAAACAAAACAAAATACCCACACATTTTGAGCCTTGGAGTCTCCTCTTTCCCCTGCTATAACTTAAGCTGTATACACCCCCTTCCATTTTTTTTATAAGCCTCTTAAAAATTAAACAAACTGCACTGGAATGGGGTCCCCCCCCAATGCTGTTAAAAGGTTAAGCTGAGCCTGCGAAGCCCATGAACCAGCCTGGGTATACCTGGACTTGGTGGGATAACTCACATGATTGGAGTACTGTCATGGATGGATATAAACTGTTCAGGAAGGATAGGCAGAGCAGAAAAGGTGGGGGAGTTGCATTGTATGTAAGAGAGCAGTATGACTGCTCAGAGCTCCAGTATGAAACTGCAGAAAAACCTGAGAGTCTCTGCATTCAATTTAGAAGTGGGAGCAACATGGGTAATGTCGTGGTGGGAGTCTGCTACAGACCACCAGACCAGGGGGATGAGGTGGATGAGGCTTTCTTCCAGCAACTAACAGAAGTTACTAGATCACAGGCCCTGGTTCTCATGGGTGACTTTAATCACCCCGATATCTGCTGGGAGAGC
The DNA here is from genome assembly GCA_033296515.1 of Macrochelys suwanniensis. Lineage (NCBI taxonomy): Eukaryota > Metazoa > Chordata > Testudines > Chelydridae > Macrochelys > Macrochelys suwanniensis. The sequence continues at coordinate 114,501,191 of CM065778.1, read as the reverse complement.
AATACAGCGGTCCACAGACAATCCAGGAAGTTTTTGGAAAGTGTAGGGGACAATTTCCTGGTGCAAGTGCTGGAGGAACCAACTAGGGGAAAAGCTCTTCTTGACCTGCTGCTCACAAACAGGGAGGAAATAGTAGAGGAAGCAATAGTGGATGGGAACCTGGGAGGCAGTGACCATGAGATGGTTGAGTTCAGGATCCTGACACAAGGAAGAAAGGAGAGCAGTAGAACAGAGACCCTGGACTTCAGAAAAGCAGACTTTGACTCCCTCAGGGAACTGATGGGCAAGGTCCCCTGGGAGAATAACATGAGGGGGAAAGGAGTCGAGGAAAGCTGGCTGTATTTTAAAGACTCCTTATTGAGGTTGCAGGAACAAACCATCCCGAGGTGTAGAAAGAAAAGTAAATATGGCAGGCGACCAGCTTGGCTTAACAGTGAAATCCTTGCTCGTCTTAAACACAAAAAAGCAGCTTACAAGAAGTGGAAGATTGGACAAATGACCAGGGAGGAGTATATAAATATTGTTCAGGCATGCAGGAGTGAAATTAGGAAGGCCAAATCACACTTGGAGTTGCAGCTAGCCGGAGATGTTAGGAGTAACAAGAAGGGTTTCTTCAGGTATGTGAGCAACAAGAAGAAAGTCAAGGAAAGTGTGGGCCCCTTGCTGAATGAGGGAGGGAACCTAGTGACAGAGGATGTGGAGAAAGCTAGTGTACTCAATGCTTTTTTTGCCTCTGTCTTCACAGACAAGGTCAGCTCCCAGGCGGCTGCACTCCGCAGCACGGTATGGGGAGGAGGTGACCAGCCCTCTGTGGAGAAAGAAGTAGTTCGGGACTATTTAGAAAAGCTGGACGAACACAAGTCCATGGGGCCGGATGCACTGCATCCGAGGGTGCTAAAGGAGTTGGCCGATGTGATTGCAGAGCCATTGGCCATTATCTTTGACAAATCATGGCAATCGGGGGAGGTCCCGGATGACTGGAAAAAAGCTAATGTAGTGCCCATCTTTAAAAAAGGGAAGAAGGAAGATCCGGGGAACTACAGGCCAGTCAGTCTCACCTCAGTCCCTGGAAAAATCATGGAACAGGTCCTCAAGGAATCAATTCTGAACCACTTAAAGGAGGGGAAAGTGATCAGGAACAGTCAGCATGGATTCACCAAGGGCAAGTCATGCCTGACTAACCTAATTGCCTTCTATGATGAGATAACTGGCTCTGTGGATGAGGGGAAAGCAGTGGATGTGCTATTTCTTGACTTTAGCAAAGCTTTTGATACAGTCTCCCACAGTGTTCTTGCCAGCAAGTTAAGGAAGTATGGGCTGGATGAATGCACGGTAAGGTGGATAGAAAACTGGCTGGATGGTCGTGCTCAACGGGTAGTGATCAATGGCTCCATGTCTAGTTGGCAGCCGGTATCAAGTGGAGTGCCCCAAGGGTCGGTGCTGGGGCCGGTTTTGTTCAATATCTTCATCAACGATCTGGAGGATGGTGTGGACTGCACCCTTAGCAAGTTTGCAGATGACACTAAACTGGGAGGAGTGGTTGATACGCTGGAGGGTAGGGACAGGATACAGAGGGACCTAGACAAATTAGAGGATTGGGCCAAAATAAATCTGATGAGGTTCAACAAGGACAAGTGCAGAGTCCTGCACTTAGGACGGAAGAATCCCATGCACTGCTACAGACTAGGGACCGAATGGCTGGGCAGCAGTTCTGCAGAAAAGGACCTAGGGGTTACGGTGGACGAAAAGCTGAATATGAGTCAACAGTGTGCCCTTGTTGCCAAGAAGGCTAACGGCATTTTGGGCTGTATAAGTAGGGGCATTTCCAGCAGATCGAGGGACGTGATTATTCCCCTCTATTCGGCACTGGTGAGGCCTCATTTGGAGTACTGTGTCCAGTTTTGGGCCCCACGCTACAAGAAGGATGTGGATAAATTGGAAAGAGTCCAACGGAGGGCAACAAAAATGATTAGGGGGCTCGAGCACATGACTTATGAGGAGAGGCTGAGGGAACTGGGATTGTTTAGCCTGCAGAAGAGAAGAATGAGGGGGGATTTGATAGCTGCTTTCAACTACCTGAAAGGGGGTTCCAAAGAGGATGGATCTAGACTGTTCTCAGTGGTAGAAGATGACAGAACAAGGAGTAATGGTCTCAAGTTGCAGAGGGGGAGGTTTAGGTTGGATATTAGGAAAAACTTTTTCACTAGTAGGGTGGTGAAGCACTGGAATGGGTTACCTAGGGAGGTGGTGGAATCTCCTTCCTTAGAGGTTTTTAAGGTCAGGCTTGACAAAGCCCTGGCTGGGATGATCTAATTGGGTTTGGTCCTGCTTTGAGCAGGGGGTTGGACTAGATGACCTCCTGAGGTCCCTTCCAACCCTGAGATTCTATGATTCTATGATTCTATGATTCTATGGACGGTGGGCCAGGCCTAATTAACGATAAAGCCCAGCTGGTGGGGGAAGGTGGAAGGGGAAGCTGGTTTGTTTGTTTGTTTGTTTGTTTCCTCATAAAGAGCTGGGTGAGCCCAATTGGAGGGGGGAGACCCATAGGAAAGCTCCCTCTCTCTGGCAAGCAACCTGAGAGAAGGGTGAAAATGAGAGAGTGCAAACATGCTTCTGCAGGAGTGAGCAGGAAGCCTGACTAGAGACAGGGACTCTGAGGAGCTGTAGTCAGCCTGAACCCCTCAGTGAGGGGAGGAGTGGTGGGGTTGAGTCCAGCCAGGCTGAAGGTTTGGTTATGTGCACATTACATTAGGACTCTGGTAAGGGACTCTGTAAAGCAGCCTGGCTGGAAGGCCAGGACACCCCTGTGACAGGAGTAGGCTGGCAGACAGTGTGTGGGTGCACATCTGACCACAAGGGGATGTACTGGGGCAGCAACTTTGCTACAAGCATAATAATATTGTGTCAGAGGTAATATTTCCACTCAAATGTTAACAGTTCAATAAAAGTTCCACTAGTCAGACAGAATTCTCATCACATTATTTTTTTCTCTTTGAAATAATTAACCTTAATCACCAAAGAGACGTGGGCTCAATCTGACAAAAATGTGAACATATGAAGGAATTTTTGTGGTTCTTAATAGTTACAGCAATTCCTCCCAAGCACCGTAAGATATTACTTTGGGCTGAATTCCTCAGTGATGTAAATTACTCACCAGATGTGCCATGTGGCAAAGAGTTGCTTTCTTCTAACATTGAAGAAGGAACTTCATTAAAATAAGGAAAACAATATTACCCCTAAAGCTACTCTGCATTTCTCTCAGTTTCACAGCAGTGCTTCTGCCTACTCTCTTCCTGATATATCCAGTTTCTAACATACTGCGAGAATGTTTATTTAAAAATGTGTCTCAAAGGAATCTAACTTCAATCAATTTGGAATTCATTAGTAGTACAAAAGGAGCATCATTCCTCTTAGGGCCAGCCTGCATGCAGTTTTTTGTACCACTCTGACGATTGGTTGAGAAATGAGGGTGACCTGATGTCCCGATTTTATAGGGACAGTCCTGATTTTGGGGTCTTTTTCTTATATAGGCTCCTATTACCCCCCACCCTCTGTCCCGATTTTTCACACTTGCTGTCTGGTCACCCTATGAGAAACTCACACATTTACAGGAATAAGCTTTACCAAGACATTCACCTTGATATTAGTCTTGAGAGTTAGTCTGCTTTAATCAGTTTAGAAACATAGTTAGAAATATAGTTAAAATGGTACAACATCTCTGAAGGGTAGAAGCAGTTACACTAGTATGAAGGTGCATATCCCCATAAAGCTTATAATTGTAAATGTGTTAGTTTCTAAACCAAAACAGTAATTTAAAAACTGTGTAGCCAAGCCTTTAATTATACATCAAATAAGAGAGTGTGTAGGTGGAAAAGGGGTGTAGTTATTCAAAATAAGGTGTTCCAGGAGTGTCGAGGGAAAAGACACAGTAGGGCAATTCATTGGTGGTGCAAGTAGTTGAATAGTATCTAACAGGATAAAGTAACTCTCCTCCTCCCAACACACTTTTAAAATTATTTATACCAACACTAAGGGAAACATCCCTAATACTCCTGGCAGAATAAAGAAGGTACGGTACCATATGAGATTCCACCATTGTGGGGGAGGAGCTGTTGGAACAACCAGCATATCAGCGTGGTGATTGATATATGTTTTAAACACTAAATAGCCTTTTTATAAAACTTACATTATGTATGTTTAATATCATTATAAGAATCTTATTTTATAAGCTATGTCCATATATAACTGAAGGAACGTTAACTTTATAATTTTTAGCATGGATTTTCTATGCTGGAAAAATATGCTATCTATATAATATATTTTTACATCAGGTTAATATGTAAATATTGTACTATTGATGTATTATACAAAATACATGGTTCCATAGAAATTTTTTCAATAATAGTCCTTTATATTTTAAGTATTATAAAGGTTTCTATTTTGTAATATTTAAAATATGATTTTAATATCCTCCAAATATTTGTAACATTATTTGATATCTACTAAAATTTTGTTTAGTTTTCCCATATGGGGGCTGTAAGCAAGTGTTATTTCTACTTTCAATCTCTCTAATATATTTCTTCTTTTTGACTGCTCATGGAGGGACCTTCCGGATGTTAAAGAAAAAGAAAGCACTGAGATATGCTCTTCGGTACTCAGATCACACTCCCTCTTTCTTAGTGTTCCTGGTGCTCAAGCAAAGGCGTGGGGGGGCAAATCCCTTTGAAATTTGGGAAGAGATTATAGTGTAGTGACTCCATTTTTGAACACTACACTCTGATTCAGCAGCTTCTTTGGCTTCTGTACTTGTGGTGGTTTGAATTTCCCAGTGGTGTGAGTTTTGGCAAATGTGTACGGTAACTGTTAATAGTGAAGCCTAGGCGCTGTTCGGAAGCGGTATAAATTTAATCCGCAGTGTGACATTAATAGACGAAGGATATTGAGCTCACAAGGTAAAGTCTGCAAGCTGAGTTAATCAAGTGTAGACATAGAAGGACTTATTCTTCATGGCTCATCCCCTTGGGAAATAGCTTGTAGCAGCTTCTGTGCAAATTCATTTGTACGAAAGTGAAATTGGGAAGCTGTGTGATTAACTAATGAAAGATCAGGCTTCCCAACCTGTTATGGATTTCTATGGTACATCCTGCTCCATACAGTAAGGAATAGGGGGGCTGTGCTGAGCTCCACTGGGGAGCAAAGCTCCAGAAGGAGCCTTGCTGCTGTTAACTGAGTACACAGTACTGCCGCTTGCACTACACGACCCTAGGTGGTCACCTAGGGCGCTAAGATTTGAGGGGCGGCAGGCGGCTGCCTCCTGGCTCTCCACTCAGCCGCTGAGCGAGGAGCCGGGAAGCAAGGGGCGGCTCGCCATGGCTGCCCGTAGCTTCCGCGCTTAGCGGCTGAGCTGCTGAGCGGGAAGACAAGGGGCGGCTCGCCGCGGCTGCCCGCTGCCTCCCCAGGGCTGGTGCTTGCACTAGGCGACCCTAGGCGGTCGCCTAGGGTGCCAAGATTTGGGGGGCGGCGGGCGGCTGCCTCCCAGCTCCCCGCTCAGCTGCTGAGCTAGGAGCCAGGAAGCAAGGGGCGGCTCGCCGGAGCTGCCCGCAGCCTCCCCGCGGGGAGACAAGGGGTGGCTCACCGCGGCTGCCCCCTGCCTCCCCGCGGCTGCCCCCTGCCTCCCCGCTGAGCTGCTGAGCGGGGAGACAAGGGGCGGCTCGCCGCGGCTGCCCCCTGCCTCCCCGCTGAGCTGCTGAGCGGGGAGACAAGGGGCGGCTCGCCGCGGCTGCCCCCTGCCTCCCCGCTGAGCTGCTGAGCGGGGAGACAAGGGGCGGCTCGCCGCGGCTGCCCCCTGCCTCCCCGCTGAGCTGCTGAGCGGGGAGACAAGGGGCGGCTCGCCGCGGCTGCCCCCTGCCTCCCCGCTGAGCTGCTGAGCGGGGAGACAAGGGGCGGCTCACCGCGGCTGCCCCCTGCCTCCCCGCTGAGCTGCTGAGCGGGGAGACAAGGGGCGGCTCACCGCGGCTGCCCCCTGCCTCTCCGCTGAGCTGCTGAGCGGGGAGACAAGGGGCGGCTCACCTTGGCTGCCCCCTGCCTCCCCGCTGAGCTGCTGAGCGGGAAGACAAGGGGCGGCTCGCCGGGGCTGCCCCCTTCCTCCCCGCTGAGCTGCTGAGCGGGAACACAAGGGGCGGCTCGCCGGGGCTGCCCCCTACCTCCCCGCTGAGCGAGGAGCCAGGAAGCAAGGGGAGGCTTGCCGGGGCTGCCCGCTGCCTCCCTGCTCAGTGGCTGAGCTGCTGAGCGGGGAGACAAGGGGTGGCTCGCCACGGCTGCCCCCTGCCTCCCCGCTGAGCTGCTGAGCGGGAACACAAGGGGCGGCTCGTTGCGGCTGCCCCGTCTTCCTGCTGAGCAGCTGAGCGGGGAGTCATGGGGCGGCTCACCACGGCTGCCTGCTGCTGAGGGGGGAGGCAGGAGTCAGCTGTGGCGAGCCGCCCCCCCTGCCTCCCGGCTCCACGCTCAACTCTCCTGCCCGGGCCGCGGGCTGGGGGCGGGGGTGAGCTCTCACGACCTGCGGGCGGGCAGCGGGGGGGCTGAGCTGGGGGCGGGGGAGATGGCTGGGGGGGCAGCGTTGCTGGGGGGCGGGGGCGGCGCAGGGCTGGTGCAAGGAAGTTTCGCCTAGGGCGTGAAACTCCCTTGCACCGGCCCTGTGAGTACAGCTTCAGCTAAGGCATCTATTCAATGTGCTCTGCTTGGTACAGTGGTGTGGAGTTCAACCGCTTCCCCTTTCTACCTCTCCTCACCACCAAAAACCCTGCAGAGAGGCCTGTGCATGGAGCAACGACGAAGGGGAGGGTGCCAGGGGACAGGAGGGGGCAGAAAGGGACATCTGCATCCCACTCACTGAAGTAGTGGAGGCGATGTGACCCAGATGTTTTATGTTTGATTATCTGTGGTGATAGCTGCTTTCAACTACCTGAAAGGGGGTTCCAAAGAGGATGGATCTAGACTGTTCTCAGTGGTAGAAGATGACAGAACAAGGAGTAATGGTCTCAAGTTGCAGAGGGGGAGGTTTAGGTTGGATATTAGGAAAAAATTTTTCACTAGTAGGGTGGTGAAGAACTGGAATGGGTTACCTAGGGAGGTGGTGGAATCTCCTTCCTTAGAGGTTTTTAAGGTCAGGCTTGACAAAGCCCTGGCTGGGATGATTTAGTTGGGTTTGGTCCTGCTTTGAGCAGGGGGTTGGACTAGATGACCTCCTGAGGTCCCTTCCAACCCTGAGATTCTATGATTCTATGATTCTATGAAGTCAGTGCAGAACGGATCAGAGACATATGATCCTCTCCCCCGCCACAGAGCTTACATTCAGATGAATCCATTACAGTGTTGCCAACTCTCATGATATTTGGTACTTTTCTTAGAGCTCCAGCTCCTGTACTTGTGTGAGAATCTCAGCTTTCATTTCAAATAAAAATAAAAAAAGGAAAAATTTAACCCTCTTCGTTGCAGAGGAAAGCTTGAAAATGCTTCAAAAACCAAAGGGCGATTAAAAAGAACCCAAGAAGTATTTTTAAATCTTATGATTGTGGAGGGTCTTGAGTCATAATTTTCCAGCCCTTGGGGTTGACAAAACTGATGTAGGCACAAGGGTCTGCCTAGGCAGATACAGTGACAGGATCAGGGCCTCTTTTAGATTATCTATTTCTGACTCCTAAATACCCAGCAGAAGTCAGCCTTAATATAGCACACTCTTAAAACAAACAAGCAAGCACAACCATATGGCTTTATTTGCTGGAGTATCATTGAAATGTATCATGAAAAAAGTACATTTTGCTGTGTGATTTGGAGGAGGACAAAATGTTTATTTGCCATGAATACAATGTGATTTTAATAGTATGATTATTTTTTTAAATCATGCTGCTGTATTTAATTTCTGGTCTTCAGTGTTCTTCAGATCCACTCGTATTGAGTTTGCAAGCACAACGGTACAAACGTTTTTGTTTTAGCAACAGTGAAATGTCATAAGATGGCACAATGAAAGATTTTACAGTATTTCTTTAACTGCACACTACACAGCATAGCTCAGGTTAAATACACCAAGCCAAAGGTGGAACAGAAGGCCAGTGTGTTTGTATGCAACACTGCTAAGAAGGACATAGGATTATTGTACTAACCTATTAGGATATGCTTTCTGAGATTTAAGACTAAAAGGTACTAGATGAATTGCAACACTGACTGCACGTACGAAGTTCTGTACCTAGAGCACCAGTGTGGAAGGGATGCTTTTCTACAGTAATGCTGCAGATGAAAGCCAGCTCAAAGTAGGAATGTATTGTTCGCTCCATTCTACTTTTACTCTGTTTTGTAATATATTTTTCATTATTATTATTTTATTTATATAGTCATACAATGAAATTGCTAACATGGGACCATTCTTAAGACAGCAGCAGTTAAATGCCAAGACTCTTTATTGTTGAGGTTTTCTGGGTGACAGTGTTATTATTATAATTTTGGGGAAATTAGTGTCTGATGTACATATTTAATGTATACACTGCTTTGGATGCACTTCCTTTGCCTTCATCTTCCAGCCCTATGTTACTACTGGTCAGGTGCCTCCATGCTGCACTTCATTTTTTGTTTTTTACTTCCTGCCTATTAAAAAAGGGGTGATGTCTCACTCATGCATCATGAAGATAGACAATCACACCCTGGGACTGTGCAATTCACCCAGTGGCTTGTCCCAAGAATAGAAGGGCAAAGCTATTCTGAAGATAATGAAGGAAGAGACAATAGACTGTCAAGGGAGCGCTGCACTGGCAATGATGAAAGCAAGGAAGGTGGTGGAGCCACCAAGAATGAGACAAGAACTAGGATACTTTGGAATGAAAGGAATCAGTGGATTTATTCTTTGGAGGTACGTGGAATCTTACAGGATTGGAATCTTACAGGACATTAGCAATGACTTGACTTCCTTCAAAGGAATAAGGGGCCCACCATAGTTCACAGTTGCCTGTTATTAGGGTATTTCCTTATTCTGAAAGGAAATAATGAACAATGTAAAATCCTTAACACTTCTCCCATTGAAATCAATGGGGTTTTGCTCTGGATTTCAGTGGGACCTGGCTCAGCCCTTTCACTTGTAATTAATTCTGTCTTTATTGATCTTTATTTTTAATATTGTAACACTCTAACATGTCATATGTAGAATTGTGCTGTATTTAGGATGACCAGATGTCCCAATATTATCAGGACCATCCTGATTTTAGGGGCTTTGTCTTGTATAAAAAACTATACTCCCCCCTTCCCTCCCGAAAAAAAAAGTGTCCCAATTTTTCACAACTGCTATCTGGTCAGCCTAGCTGTATTGTATATCTTTAATTATTTTAAGACCCTGAGCTAAATTCATCCCCGATTAATGCCAAATAATATGTCATCTAAATAGTTCTAACACTACTTCCTATGTGAACAAGTGGTTGGATTGAAAACATGACAACAAATTGGGATATAAATACAATTTTCATGTGTCTCCTTAATACTATTAATATCACAGACTTAAATGAAGCTGGGTATCATGCCTACCATCTAGATGACATTCATTAATTCCAGGGTCCTTGTCATTCTGAATCAAGTTCAGCGCTGAAACCCCAGAGCTCAGGAAAAGCAAGGTGACTGTCTTGTTAGAAAAATCGCTTGGAGCGTGAGGGTGATTATCAACCTTTGAAGGGCAGCCTAGTTCCTCAGAGAATCTAGAAGAGTATCATACTTAGGGTCTTACCAAACTTCTCGAGGAATTAGCCACAAATGTGTCTTTGCAAGCTTTGTAGCCAATGTAAACATCTTTCTACGAGCTGATCAGAGCTTTCAAATCAAAATATGACACGATATCTTAGTGCAGTTCTTGATAGAGAGCGACAGCTTCATGTTATCTGATTATTCTGCTGAAGATATTATTTGACAAGCACACAGGGTAGAATCTGCTACCCTGGCAGGGCTTGGAAGCAATCCTGTTATTAAGTTTTATGAGGCATCGTCAGGCTGCTTAACCTTTTGTAGGATATTTAGGCTGGGGACGGGGGAAAGAGGTATCGACAATGTAAACATTTAGCATCCAATGCACTTATATGGGACATTACCTTGGGGAAGAAAGGGAAGGTATGGATGCAACTGGCAGGGTCATGACCCATATTATTTTCCATACTGATGTCGTAGAATCTATTAACATTAAGGATCTAGGTCGGTGGTTCTCAACAGTGGTCCACCGCTTCTTCAGGGAAAGGCCCTGGCGCGCCGGGCCAGTTTGTTGACCCTCCACGTCCGCAGGTTCAGCCGGTCGTGGCTCCCACTGGCCAGGGTTCGCCGCTCCAGGCCAGTGGGGGCTGCGGGACACGGCAGACAGCACATCCCCTGGCCCGCGCCACATCCCGCAGCCCCCATTGGCCTTGAGCGACGGGATGTGGTGCGGGCCAGGGGATGTGCTGTCTGCCGTGTCCCGCAGCCCCCACTGGCCTGGAGCGGCGAACCCTGGCCAGTGGGAGCCATGACTGGCTGAACCTGCGGACGTGGCAGGTCAACAAACCAGCCCGGCACGCCAGGGGCTTTCCCTGAAGAAGCGGTGGACCACAGTTGAGAACCACCGATCTAGGTCAAGGGCAACATTTTCAAAAATCAATGAAAGCAGGTGGCTGTTCAGCACTTTTTGAAAAATAGGCTATTTAGATGCCTACATATGGATTTAGGAGCCAAATAATATCTTTGCCAGAAAGCCTGAAAAATTAATATCAGGCATATAACATTGCTTCTTTTTACTCTAAGAAGCTTTGTTGTGATTAATAATACAGAATTAGAGAAAGGTGGAATCATAAAGGTCTATACTCTTCATGTCATTGTGTGCGGTTGTGGGAGGGCGGGGGGAGGAGCTGCAATCACTGAGATTACAAAGTGTGTAAATTAGTGGAGAATTGGCCCACAAATCAGATCTGGCAAACAGTAGTAATGCTCTCCTCCTGAGTTGTCCCAAAATTCATCTCCAGATTGTAATTTTTGCTGTTTTGTATTTGGAGATTAATGGAAAGTTCTTGAAAGAGAAATTTTACCTCCATATAATTTTGAGAAATATAAACTTCAATAAATTAGACTATTTCTAAAGATGAAAGCTAGTTGACAACATGTTTTCCTGTCCAGCCATTTAAACATTTCCAAGCTAGCTACCACATTTCTGTGACTCTTTTTCAAGATCAAGCTGCAGTTCAACTTTCTTCTTGCCTTCTTCAGTAAGAGCCTCTGCTGCCTTATTGCCGGAACAATGCACGGTATTGGAGTTCTTTTAGCTGCTATAATTTCGATTATCTACCAACAAGACTCTTCTAGAGTATGTTAGTATCAGAGAAATATTTCTCTCCTGCCAATGAAAATTTGAAGAGCTAAGTCAAATTCTTCAAATTAGTGTAGTGTTCAATGAACCAATGAAGTTCAAAGAAAACTATAGATGAATTCCAGAAGTGAGAGATTGTTTTCAGAGCATTAGATTTCCTTAATGTATATATAACCTTACATCCATCTTTGGGTTCTAGGTAGTGTTTTTTGTTTTGTTTTGTTTTTTGGTGGTGGTGATCTTCCTCGTCATTAAATACACAGCTGCATGTACAATACTTGGTGTAAAATCATGGAAACATACTGCTTAATAAATACTTTGTGTAGTGATGATTTTCCTTTATCTCTTTCAAACAACTATGAAGAGAGAAAACTGAAATGTGCTAAAGAGTTTTCCATTTCATAGGCTTGCTTGCTATAATATTTTAGGAGACTACTCCTATAACCAAAGTGCTACATCAGTTCCTCACATATAATCATGCCTAGGAGATTTGTCTGACGGAATTTCTTTATCAAATTGTGTGTGTGTCTGCCTTTATACTGACCTTCCACAAGAGCTAATCTGTATCAAGTTAAGACAGGGTCCCGCAGGGTCAAAAAGCATCTCCTGTGTTTTAAGTTGTTTTTGAAAACTACATGAAAGATACATTAAGGACAACATTCTACAATAGACTTGGAAGGAGCTAAGCAAATGTTATGTCCTTCAGGTGACTTTTTTGTGGGGGGTGGTGGGAAATGGGTAGAGAGAGAGGAAGTTCTTCCAAAAGAGTATTGAAACTCTTCCTGAGTTTAAAACAGAGGAACAGAAGTTGCATAAGCAATTAATTATCCCTTTAACTTATTGGAATAGCTTACTAGAGAAGATCTTATGACTGTTCACAGAAAAAATAGAGTCATTGGCATGAGTAACCACTTGGTGTCATCCAGGAGCTACAAAATTCAGCTAAAAGGCATTTATAAAACCTTGTCTCCTTAAAGAAAGTGATTTAGACATAACAAGTCCAGAGAGTTTGACACATTTTTATTCTTAAGGGTTTTTTCTTCAGTTCTCTACAAAACTTTGCTAGTTTTTTTTTCCTAGGGTCATGCATCATCTGTTTAAAGAAATTTTCTGACAGAATACTTAAGCTGATCTCTCTTCCTCCTTGACTGCAACAGAGAGCTGCAAATTTGACTAGAAATTGAACCATATTTATCCCTGGTGTGACTGCATTAATTTCAATGGAGTTACATAGAGATTAATTTGTCTCAAAGTCTTTCTCAATATTATAAATGAAAACACATGGGAAGTTTTTTTAGATGTTGACCATTGGTTTTACTTGTAAGATCATTTATCTGAGTTATGCTGACTTTGCAGTGGTTTTTTTTTTGTCAATATCAAAACTTTACACAGACCCTTAAATGGGAATTTAACTCTATTTTTCTGCAGTTCTTAAGAAAGCAGAAAAAATTCCCTCTGGACCAGAGATTTGTGTCAGCAGAAGTTTAAGTTTTGCTGACAGATACTAACTAGAAGAAAATATGCCCTCACCTCTACTGCTGAGCATGGTTCACTCATTGTGAATCAGTCTGAAAAGGGATTGAAATGTGATCCAATCCTGAAAGAAAAAAAGGGAACTTTTTAGGCTAAGCCTGATTCTGTAACACCGAACAACTATGAATAGCAGCGCAAAAATTACTTTAACCCAGTTCTAGAGCAGGATAATTTTGTCATCCGTTATCACTGGTTAACGAGATAAAGGGCATCAAAGCATTTCCTGTGGGCATTTGCTGAGGCCTCTATAAGAGGATGGGCTCCAGGTTGCTATCTACCGTGCCCTTTTAGAAAGAAGAGCCACATCTGTTTTGTACCAGTATGTCACAGGTGGGGCTGTTCCTGTGGAGACAAGTGTGGTGCTGCAGGCACTTCCTGCCTTGGTCCCCAAGTCATGGCTGCCTCCTTGCAGCAGGGTGGCTAACAGAGCTCAGAATTTGTGTGTTTAAAGGCACATACATCCTGACAAAACTCAAAGGGGGAGACTCAGCTTAAAAAGTTTGAAACCACTGACATAGTGTAATTTCCCCTGCCCAAAATAGTTACGCCAGTACAACACCTCATGTGGATGCAATTATGCTGGTACAAAGCTGCCTTATACTGGTACCGCTTATTTTCCTTCCAGTATGGGGATAGCTATACTGTTCTAAAGCATCTTTGTATTGATCTATCTGTACTCACACTTAGGTGGGGGTGCCAGTATCGTTAAAGCAGTCCAACTTATGTCTGTAGGCAAGTCCTAAAAAGGGGATGTCAGTGGAGGGCATGGAAATCTCAGCTGAACAAAACCTGTGTTCACCACCGGCAGTTTTACAAACAGCCTTCTGTTTGTATATGTGTGTCTGTCTGATGCTTTTATCAAATCCATCCATGATCCAAAGTCATGCAGGAGAAAGGCAAGACCAAAGCAATTCTGCACAAAATATACAGCTCAGAACTGTGGAATGAAAATGAATCAGGACTAAATTCCTTTAGAGGAAAGGGAGCTCTTTAATATTTACTCATTGATACAGCCTGGCTTAAGCTCTAGTAGAGGAGTCAGATGTTTTATTTGATCATTGTCTACTTTCTTTTGTGAAGGAAATATAGTTTCAAGAATTCTGTCTCTTGTCTCAAACTTCACAGGGACTTGATTGATGAAACCTGAAGGAACCGTCAATGTGCCAGTGACTGTGTATTTCACATGGATGGTGCAAAAACCCTGTCATTTCTCTTCACTCTTTGGCTGAATTCCAGCTTTGTCTAGTTAAAATACTTCTGACCTGCAAAAATCCCTGGAAACACCTGTTCCTGCTGGAGTGGCTATCTCCTACCATCCTTCCCTACTTCCTGCTGGACCGATTCCTTGTTATCACCTCCCCAGGCTCCTTCCCATTAGATTGGCTTCCCCTGGGGTCTTGGTTTTCCCTCCCTGATCTGTCCTACTGGGCCATCCTCCTGTGACTACTTCTCTTTGATTCTGGCTCCCCCTCCTGGCAGGCCCACATCATTACCATGCAATTCATAATATTTTCCCACAGCATATCCATGAAATTGGAAAATCTTTGCTGTGAAAAATACTTTGCCTCTGTGTCTGTAGGTTCCTGCACCTGCAATATATTTACAACAGGCTGCAAGTTTGGGATGTTTTGTCATCTGAAACTTTCACAGATTCCACCTTGCATAAAACCTATAAAAAAGAAGAGCATGTACAGAGCATATAAATTAAGAGGAGAACACACTGGGTTTAAATTCAAGGCTTTTGCACTTACTTGGTCATTCTCACAAATATGCTGAGAGACCCATTGTAAAATACTGTCATTTGTATTTCCATCTTTATGAACAATTTCCCCAAGCGAATATGATCCCAGTGGTTTCTAACAGCTGCTCAAGAAAGATAGAGCAGAGACTGAAAGGGTCCAGAGAAGGGTACAGAAAATGGTTAGTGGTGTGGCAGAATATCTATAGGAACACGGAGTGATTGAAAAGACTGGGATAATTTAGTGTGAAAGGTGAATCAGAAGGATTTGATTGAGGTGAGAAGATTATAAAGGGCTTAGTAAGAACTGCTTAGTATCTTCCTTTTAACCCTATCTTTAAACAGAAAACAAAGAGGACAAGATGCAATTAAAGCACATGATATTTTTAAAAATATAGGGATTTCCCTCCACCCCCTCAGAGTATAATCATTCTGTGGCATTTACTGCTGCAAGAGGTCACTGAGACAAATAAGTCTGTGGTTGGCTTTAAAATCTCTGCTCCACCTCTTCCTCCCCCCGAATAGCAATGTACAAATTAGTGAGGTGGAATTATAGCGTTTTCATCATCTTCTGAAGAAGTCTATATTGGCTGCTAGATGGGAAGAAAACACTGGCCTTGATAGAACTACAATTTGTCTGATCCAGTGCAGAAACTTTTATGATCTTATGTTTTGTTCTAAAAGATCTTATGTTTTGTTCTAATCTCGTCTGCTGGAACCAAGGTATCTGCTGGAATTGAAGCTGGTTGTTGAGGTTCATGTCCTGAAGAAGCACCAGTTAACTGTCCCCTTGTTTCTCCTAGGTAGTTTGTAGAACATCTTTGAGTAGGTCAACTATAGCTTAAGAAACAAGGACCACCAATATGAGCAAGGCAAAGTATAAAGTATAAGAAAAAAGTTAAATGAAGGGCAAGATTTTTTAGAAACTGGATTCTCTTTCTGAACCTGCAATTATTCATTGCTTGAATGCCTAAAATGGGGCTGAATATGATTGTCCTTGCCTATGCTTGCAGCTCAAAATGTGCTCAGAACAACTTCAACAGCAGCCATTGCTGACACTCATTGTCCAATATGTTTTTTTTGTTTTTTGTAATCAGGCCTAAGGAGAGGTAGTTAAAAGAAGATTATCTACAGCTTCTTCTGATCTGGATTCTTGGTCAAAAGAGGCTAGAGTAGGGGGTCCTCACCCATTATGTGTCTTTCTTACAGGCCTGTGGACAACAGAGATACAGGAAACACCTAATGACCATGGACAAGAACCAATTTTCGGTGACAAATGTCCTTCAGAGCAGATTTTGGGGGCTTTGCAGTGGGTCTGTTTCTTATTAGAGGAGAAAGTGGTGAAACAGACTCTCAGGGTATTTTCTCGTAATCTATTTTTATTCAGAAGATGCACACAATTCATGTTTACCCTGACCAGAGATGGAAACAACAGCAAAACTACATACAAAGAATTCCACTTGCTGAAACTCCAGCTAACATGTCATTGTCTTTGTCTTTGTTGAGAGAGAGGTGTGTGTGTCCTTAATTTAAATTAGCTAATTTGAGGAAACATCCTAGTGAAGACAATGCAGTTTGTAGTTTTCATGAGTTAGCAGGTTGAGTCAAAGCCAATGATTCCCTCATAAGCTTGATGCCAACCTATTAATTTGCGTGAAAACTACAAACTGCCTTGTCTTCACTAGGATGTCACCTTGAGCTAGTTAACTCATTAGCTAACTTGAGTTAAGAACACAACTTTTTTTTATATACAGTGTAGACAAGGCCACTGTAACAGGAAAAGCTGCTCCTAATCTGATCCTTGGTTTCTGTCCTGCAATAAGCCCATTGGCTGTTCCGCGACACTCTTGCCTGAGGACATCCCTGTTTCAGAGTCACTTGGCTTTTATTATTCTCAGTAGGAAGCACAGGCTAGGTCAGGTGCACTTGGGCATCAGCCCTCCTTTTCTTTTGCAGAGCAGATGCATAAAGGAACTTCTCAAAAGGATTCTGCTATAACCAGTGTCCAGTCTAAGGGGCTGTTTAGTTGTGGTGTGGACATTCGGGGTCTGGGAACTTCCCACCTCACAGGGTAATTTACTACTTACACTGCCAGAGTGGTATAAAGAAGCTTTAGTGAAAATGAGAATCTGGCCCTTAATGTAGACAGGCTGCTAGCTGCCAATGGCATTTTAAGGACCAAGTTGGTCAGACCTGTTCTGAGCAGGATTAGATGACACAGTGCTTAAAACACTGACAGCTGCTTATCTGTCTGATCTTAGGTTTTGTATGTATCTGAGAACCTCACAATCTTTAATATATTTACCCTCACCACACAAACATTCTGGAATGTATTAGCAGGAGTGTTGTAAGCAAGCCACAAGAATGAATTCTTCTGCTCTACTCGGCTCTGATTAGGCCTCAACTGGAGTATTGTGTCCAGTTCTGGGTGCCACATTTCAGGAAAGAGTTGGACAAATTGGAAAAAGTCCAGAGAAGAGCAACAAAAATGATTAAAGGTCTAGAAAACATTACCTATGAGGAAAGATTGAAAAAATTGGGTTTGTTTAGTCTGGAGAAGAGAAGACTGGGGGGGGGGACATGATAACAGTTTTCTAGTACATAAAAGGTTGTTAAAAAAATGTTCTTGTTAACCTCTGAGAATAGGACAAGAAGCAATGGGTTTAAATTGCAGCAAGGCCAAATTAGGTTGGACATTAGGAAAAACTTCCTGTCAGGGTTGTTAAAAGCACTGGAATAAATTGCCAAGGGAGGTTGCAGAATCTCTATTCTTGGAGATTTTTAAGACCAGGTTAGACAAACACCTGTCAGGGATGGTCTAGAGATAATACTTAATCCTGCCTTGCGTACAAGGGACTGGACTAGAAGACCTCTTGAGGTCATTTCCAGTCCTATGATTCTATGAGTGTGGAAAAATTTTTGTGAAATTTTGCTACCCCTTTTTATGAAGAGTTTCATATCACACAAAAATATACAATACATAAAAATATTTATATAAAAATTTGACCAGATACGTTTCATTACTACTATTGCCATTACAACAAAGATTATTAAAAAGATTTAAAGTATGTTTTAATTCATAAAATGAAAATGGTAAAAAGAACGGGCACATTTTAACTTAGTTAATTTAAGCGTTTGGATGAGTTAAAACAGTTAAAATATACACCGAGGTCCTCATTAATACAAATTTAAAATAAGATAAGAATTCCTTAGGTTCTACAAAAGGAGAATGAAGGCAGAAAAATGACAAATTGATATATGAAAAGCAATATATGAGATGTGACTGATAAATTATCTTCTGATATTTTAATGAGTTTCAGTTAAAGAAGTGGGCAATATGATGATTTATTAAGATTTTAATAAAGTAAATTGAAAACTGCAAGGTGAGCTGAATGAAAGAATCCTTATGAAGAGTTTGAACATTTAGAGGAACACTACTACAAATAGTGAAACACTAAAACACACGCACAAATCTGCATTTGAAATATATATATATTTTAAAAGCCTACAGAGGTGCAATAGCATCTCTCTGTTCATCTGAACTTTGATCACAATTCTTAAGACTTCCCCCATTCGAGGGGGTGGGGGCAAAAGAACTGCCCCTAATACACACTTGTAATTCCAGATATAATTTCAGAGTCCCTTCTTCCAACCCCATGGGTTAAATATTTAAAAGCTAGACTCAGTAAATGCACACACAAACATTTGCACATGCATTTTAAAGTACTAACACTTACAGTCAAAGGTAATAGAATTTACATGCACAAATCTATTTAAACAAATTGGATCTTCATGATTAAGAACCCACTTTGCATTTGCCATATTGCTAAATGGTTCAATCCAGGATATTTTCCAAGAGTAACAATGTTGGACTCTAATGTTGTGTTGTCTGCAATCTTTTCCTGCATCTTAAGATAGTGACTTTAGAGAAAATGAGAGAGTTATTACCATAGCAGTGTAGGCATTTGTAAAGAAAATACAATTGTAGCAGTATTTGTTTGGATTAGTTGAGTGTAACTGAGACATATCTTTAGAGACAAAGAAACTGCATCATATTGTTCAATATGTCTGAAAATTACTCTGATTTGATCAGCTCCAAAAGGTAAATAAGACTGGGTTCATTATTGTTATAGTCATAGTGGTATTTCTTATGATAAGAAAGTATGTTATAGAAGATAATTGATATCCATGTGGTACTGGGGAATCTCTGAAACAGTAGCGTAGGCAGGTCTGGAGCACAGGGGGAGCGACACTATAAAAAGGCGCCTCCCCAGGCTCCCCCTGTACTCACCCGGCGGTGATTTAAAGGGCCCAGGGCTCCAGCCGCTGCGGGGAGCTCCAGGCCCTTTAAAGCGCCGCCGCCGGAGCTCTGGCAGCGGGGCTCGGGCGGCGCTTTAAAAGGCCCGCGGCTCCCCGCGGCTGCAGGAGCCGCGGGCCTTTTAAAGTGGAGCCTGGCTCTGGCAGCGAGCCGTGGGCCTTTTAAAGCACTGCCCAAGCCCCGCTGCCGGAGCCGGGCTCAGGCTGCGCTTTAAAAGGCCCGTGCGCCGCCCAAACCTGGCTCCGGCAGCAGGGCTTGGTCGGTGCTTTTTAAGGCGCCGCTTCTGCTTACAGGGGGAGCAGCCGCTCCCCCTGCTCCCCCCCTGGCTACGCTACTGCTCTGAAACTAACGTTACTCAGCATAAATTAAATATAGCATCATGTAAGAGAATGTCTGAACAGTCTTCTACTCTTTTGTTGTCCTTCTACAGTGATGGGGCGGTCCTCTCAGGTTAAACAGATATGTCCAATTCCACTGCTGCCGAAGAGGGTCACTAACTTTTGGTCTATGATTCCAGAGTCTTGAAGGAGGATTCTGCTCCCTCCCCCCTACAAAAGGGTTTGGAAGACGATCCTGTTTTTCTTCAGTGATTGGGATACAGTGAATGAGGTATGGATGAACTGAAATACATCTTTCGTGGGAGTGGAAAAGGATTAGAAACCATCAACTTACTGTGGTGTACTGAACAGTATGCTACATTTTCCAAGTGAAAAGAGGAAATCTCTAAAGTTGGGATTGCTTTGTATGTGCCCCAGTACCTGTGTTTGGCCCAGGATAGTAATGCAAGTACACAAGCATCCACAAATTCTTGCTTCTCAGGACTTTTTAAAAAAAAAACCCCAAAAACCCCACCAGTTCCTCTATGTGAATTGAGTTTGTATTGATTAGTGAAAAATCTTTAATGAAAGCAAACTTGGCATCATTTCCATTGATAATAAACCTATTAAAAAGAAGCTATCTTCTGGGAATAATTATTGAGAGTGTTTATCAAGAAAGTGCACATGTGTACTGAATTTAGAATAAGGCTCCCAAGAGATTAGTAATTTGGTGCTTAATGCCAAATTGGTGCAACATTGCAAGCTATTTACATACAGGCATAACCCTTCCTTTGTACATAATTATGTGGAAATGTTCCTGGTGAATTAATAGCAAAATACAATGATCTCCCAGAACCATTAACATTTCTAATTGCCAAGGAGCTACCTGTTATCAACAAAATAATTTATGCCAACCATCACAAATAATAGCCTTACACAAAATTTGCTTTGATCATTCCACACTTCTGACCTGATCCAAACATAGTTGAAGTCAGTAGGAGCCTTTCTATTGCCTTCTGAAGGCTTTGGATCAGGCCTTACACACTTAAATTCCTTCAGAATGCTTGGATGAATATCATTTGGTGACTTGTTGCTGTTTAGTTTATCATTTTATTGCATCACCTTCTGGATACTTCAGTCTTAGACAATCCCTCATCTTAATGAACTGAAAAGAGTAGGTTTGTGATAAATACTCCCAACATTCTCTGTGGTGAAGACTAGCAGTGTTGCCAGCTCTTGTGTTTTAAGTGCAAGTCTCAAGATAATCGCTCTTAAAGTCCAAGTTGCTGGAATTGGTGAATACATGAGCATCTCAGCTTATGTTTTTTGTTTTTAATGAAAATATATAGACTTCATTGTTGGAGAAAAGTGTGAAAATATAACCCGAGTGTACCATAATGGCTTAAACACCAGAAGGCAAATAAAAAAACCCAAATGTATTTTTTTTTTTAAATCTCATTATTTTAAAAACCAATCTTGATTCTTTGGGGAATGATTCACAATTTGTTTACTGTCTGGGGTAGCAGAAAAGCTCTGTGTAAGCTCAAAAGCTTGTTTCTCTCATCAACAGATGTTGGGCCAATAAAAGATATTACCTCACCCACTGTGTCTCCCTAATATCCTGGGACCAACATGGCTACACCAACACTGCATACACCTTCGTATGAATGCAGATAGATTAATATTCACATGGAATGCATTAGTAGAAAGGTTGTGTGTGTATGCATTGATTTAGCGTTAGATGGTATTTAACATGAAAGGAGGCAATATAGAATTGTGATCAGTGGGCTAAATCTTGAGGAGTTTAGGGGAACTCCTACAGTTTAGGGGAAGAGTTTCAGTCCCTCAGGAACCACAGATGGAGTGTCCTTTCTCTGCACTTGAGAGGCAGAAAATGCGGAAGAACTGAGAGGAGGTAGCAGTTTCCTCTACAAAACCATGTCCCACATGCCCTCAACTCAGTGGAGGACCCCCTACTTCTATAAGAAGGTAAAGGAGCTGAGTCCAGCAGTGACAAGGTCAGTCCCCCCATGACCAGCATTAAATCTGGAGGCACGTAACGGTGTCAGTTATTTTTCTATTCTCCTCCATGTGGGAGGGGGGAAGAGTCATGCATTCAGGTTGCCAGGGTCTGAAAGGGGAATGGGCAGGAGTCTTGGAGTTGTGCTCAGAGGCACAAGATCTCTGCACAGATGGCTCTTGCCTCTGCCATATTCAATACTGTATCATTGAACCATTTCTTATTCTGCAGTGAGAAGAGACATTCCTGGCCTGCCCCTTCCCAGCTTCATAATCCAAGAGGAAACATCTGTATAGAGCCTCAGAATCCCCCCGCACCCCCACCACACTCGCAGGTCTCTTCCCATTTTTTTCTCATGGGGATGAGGGCAATTGCACCTGTGTTAGGACCTTAGGCTTTGGCCCACAGTAAACTGTTAGAAATTAGACATGAATCAGGCCTGCGTATTGGCACTAGAGTTTTGTTTTATGCTCTGTATTTCAGCACCGGGCATTTCATTCTCTAACCCTCCTATGACAAAGTTACATATTTTCAGCCAAAGAATGTACTGGATGCAAGACATTCTAGGAAGATACTAAGGGAAAGTAATCTCTACCTTTCCATCACAAGGATGCTAAAAGAGCAGTGGCCGTTTATAATAATGTACTAGTTACTGTGTTAACTCCATTCTTGCCCCAGTTTGATTTTTGTTCTACAAAATGTAAACAGCGCTGGTGTAGGCCCATGCATTTGGGGAAGGACAATTTAAACCTATAGGTAGCTTTTCATTTTTGGTATAACTGGATGCAAATGCCGTATTGGGGGCAATAGAGGCAGATTTGGCCTCACTGGTACAGTGAGTGGTTTCAGGCATACCTGAAAGAACATTCCCAGCCAATGACAGGAGAATTCTAGGCTCATGTGTGGTGTGTCCCCCCAGATTGATTTTGGCACTAATGCATGTAGCTATAGTCTGTCTTTTCAAGAAGGTTTTCAGAAGGATGGCCTGGACTACCATATACAGGAGATACGCGGCTGTGTTTTTGTTGTAAGGGGACCTGGAGTGTCTGATTAATTTAATTTACTGACCAGAGATTGGCTAAAATTGAACTGCTGTATAATTGAGATTATGCAGATTGGTTCAGGCAGGAGATGTGAAGAAAGTGTCATTTCCCTAGGCCTTCTAAATTGTAATGAAGAGCTGCTTCTCCAGACCAGTATAGTGTGATCATTGACCTAGGGCTGAGTGGAGGACATCTGGAGTCAACTATGGTAGGGGCTGTTACTTTATGATGTTAAGAATGCCCCCCCAGATGATAGTGGTAATCATGATCCATATCTTTGTGAACTGGTGGTAGGATTACTGTAATGTGCTATATACTGGGCAACCTTAGCAAGAGATTTGCTGCCTGCAGCTGGTTCAGAATACAGCAGTCTGATTGTTGCAAGGGGAGATTAACAGAGGTCAGTCTGACTGCTCACTGTCTTGCTAGGTAGCTCAGCTGCCTGTTAGCCCAAGTATCAAGGTTAAAGTTTTTAATTTTAATATTTAAAGCTCCAAATGAATTCTATCCCAAGTGTCTTGCTGAGCTTCTGATGCCCTGTATTCCATCCCTCAAAGGTTGGAGGGAAAGACAGCTTTTTGATCTGAGGGCTTTTAGTGATGGACTAAGCAAAGGTTGTACTTTTGCCTGTGGAGCTCTAGGTCTATGGGATGGATGCCTTCTTTCCTGAGCTGAGAATAAGCATACATTCAGTATTTTTAAGAGGTCTATACACCAGCATTCAGAAATGTGAGAGTCCCTCCACTATAATTGTTTTAACTGTTTCTAGATATGCTCTGATTGAAGTGTGCAGCTGTGTGTTGCACACTTACTGATTGTGTGAACCCTGTTGGCGCTCACTAAAAGTTCTCTAGTGTGCACTGACTTAGTCCTGTTTCACAGACAGTTAGTGCATGACACACGGGGACAAACTAGAATTTACACCCCCATTGGTGCACACTTATGCAGCATGTAGACAAGCCCTTAGCTCAGGCAGAACACCCATTACATTCAGTAGGAGTTTGATGGGCTCCAGAATCAGTCATTTAGTTTGTATTTTCTATTTCGATCTGCCCATCAACAGGAGTCATACTGTAAAGGTTACAATATTTATTTAGGCATTCTGTATTTTTGACATCAAAAGCATGGGACAGAATTTAATACACGCAGATTATTTGGATATATTCTTGTCATCCATAAAGTTCTGCAAACAAGCAAATAAAGGCAGTAAAGAACAGTATACTTAAAATGAATTGTGTTAAGTTGGCAAACACTCTGTTGCTGAGTTCATTGCAGTAGCATTTGCAAAAATGATACTAGATTTTCAGTCCTATGAGCTTTATATTAAAAGTAAATTATCACCATTAAGCAACAAAGGACTTGCCACTGAGCATAATTTTGAAACAACAGCTACAATAAGTTACTTTGATAGCTCAGATAACATTATCTAAAATAAAACTAAACAGCTATTTAGAAGAATTTCTCAGTGTGACTGCTAGTGTTGCAAATACTATATTTCTATTTTATAAACTGGTGTCTTATCATCTTTGAAGGCATGTTGGAGAGAGAGTATATTCTATCATCTAGATCCGCTTTAGGCAATTATATATGTAAACATAATGGCATTATTACTCTTTTTAAAATGGATTGATCTCAAGTCTGTGATGAATGAATCTGCAATGTGTTTTCCTGAAATCTTGTTTGAATTGAATTAATCCAATATTAATTTATTTTACATGTGCCAGAAGCATCATCCTATTATTAATAAGTTGAAACAGACAGCAGGAAAAGGAGGTCCCTCCCTAGCATTGCCAGAGTGCATCTCTGTGTGTATCCAGCAATCTGTGTGATATGTTGACAGAATGAGGCCAGGGATGCAAATAAAGGAAACTTTTCCCCCCCACTCCTAGCAGTAAATATATTTATTTATATATGAAGTTAGAAAACACAGTTTATTGCTTGTCATTCATTAACTTACTGAATGGTAGTTCTAATGATAAACTGAATTGAGAGAGAAATGGCTTCCATATTATTATTAACATTGCTATCATATGTTTAATTCATCTATTAAGAGATACTGTATTTGTATTTTAGAAAGTACAGTCATTCTAGCTGGCTTATCAGTCACCAAAGACTGAAAGAACATTTTTTTGCACACACTGATGTATCAGTGATTGTAACATAGCTCTTCATTCTCAGCATTCCATAAAATATCTGCCAGAGCTATCATAAATATTTGGGGGAACATCCACTGAAGATAGTGAACTATGCCAATTTCAGCAGCTGAAGTTCTATCTCTATGTAATTTTGCTAAATATATATATTTTCAATGGAAGATTAATTGGCTTTTCTACTTTTTTAAAAATAGCAACCCAATCACTTTGTTTGTTATGGCTGTTAGGGAAGGGTATTTTGGTTTTGTTTTAATTGTTTTCAGGTTTGCATGTCTGGTCTCCTGAGACACTAACTAATGCAACATAGCTATAAAACTGTTTAGTTGTGAAAGCCACAGAAAAGGGAAATGTTTCTGTTTTTACTTCTCTCAGCCCAGGGAGGTGCAATTTAAGGTCAAAACTATTCATTCCATGAATGAGTAAAGTCAGATTCATTCAACATTTAAAAACACAGAGAAGAATCTACAAAAAGAGAGGGAAATCAAAGACGGCTTGTGAGTGATAGTGAAGATGGGCATATGTAAAATAAATACCTTGGGCTTTAGTGTTAAACCTGGCTAATGTATTCCTCCTCCCTATGATCATAATATACAGGTAATCAAGAGAGGGGTTCATAAAAACTAGAACATGTGGGACTGAGACAATACCCAGTTCTTATTTGTTTAAAAAAAGACTAATGCACTAAGGGCCTTATCAAGGTAAGATGTGCCGCTGCAGTTGCTGGCCCATTGAAACTAGAAGCTGCAGAAAGCTGATTAGACATTCTGGGCTAGATCTTCAAAGGGGACTTAGGCAGTGCAATTCTGAGCCTGACTTCAGGTGCTCTGCTGCCTAGTGGAATCCACAATCCTGAGTTAGATACCCAGGCTCTCTGTGCAATGACTGGGGAGAGTTAGGGCACCTGAGAATGGGATTCGCAAATACTAGCAGGCTGAGCAGACAGCCACGTAAACTAGCCAGTAGGAAAGGTTTACAGGTGTTAGCTACATAACTCTCCCCCTATAATGCATGAGGAGCCTGGGCGCTTAATGCAGGGTGCCTAGAGGTGAGGCACTGCAATGTCTAAGTGCCTTTGTGAATCTAGTCCTAAGTGACTCAAGCTTGGATTTGCCAGTGAGACTCCTGTCACTATCTGAAAAGGTAGGTAATTGGTATATAGGCCATTGATGGCGGGGAGGAAGTATCACGAATTAATCGCCTGTAGCAATGAATTAGTAGGGTGTAAAGCAGCTACAGTTCACCAAAACATTGCTCACACAACACTCACAGCCCAAGGGGAATCACAAATTAAATCCTTCTTGTGTGTGTAATAATTACTCCAATGGAAGGAAAATGTCCTAGCAGAGAATAAAATAAAAACTTGCTGTCTCATCCAGCATAATATGTAGCTGCATTTCCAGCCATGAAATGTCAGGGGGGAAAAGATTGGCCAACTCCATGAACCCTGCAACAAAAGAAAATGCTCACCTCTGTAGATGGCAGTTGCAGAGTTGCCTGTGAGAGGACAGCCCATACCAATGAGCTCTGCCTGCTGTATTGCTTTACACTCAGAATAGGACAGCTGGCTGTGGCCCTGGTGTATAGGCTGGAATTTCTTTTTTAATAGCTACCTGCAGTCCTTTCACTGTGTTGTGGGCAGGGTGGTGACCTTTCCAGCAAACTGGGGCCCACCTGTCGTTATGGAAGAGGCCTCAGGAGGCTTCCTCCAGTTACTGGTTATATGTGCAGAGAGACTGAACGTCTGGTCACATGACATTTCCTTCCTCTCCTGGTGTGACCTCCAGAATAGAGCTACACAGGCGGAAACTCCTTCTGTACCTGACTGACATTCAAGCCCTCATTAATTCCTCCACAGAGCCTGATTGCCATAGCTGGTAATTGGGCTAGGTGGGGGTCACAGACAGAGCCTCTCAGAAAAGTACGGATACAGAGAGCTAGTTCCACAAAGAGAGTTATGTACCTAACTGCCACGTTAGGCACCTAAATCCAAAATTTAGATCCTCAAAACCCCCCACTGAGCTGCCTAAATTCCCTAGGCACTTACATTTTCACCCATAAAGTTCTCCAGGCACCTAAACATCACCAATAGACATGCAGACAGCTAGCTGCATCCTTATGCCCAATGTCCAGGTCAAACCTAAGCCCTGTCAGGGTTCACAAACTAGAAGTTTTCCCTGCCTAGCTCACCTGGGGGGCCCAATCCAACTGATGGGCTCCGAGTTAGATGCTGAACGCCCATTGAGCTGGGCCTTAGGCCCCCCAGACTGATGGGTGGTACATCCTTTTGTTTGGGATGCTCAGCCATGAACCATCTTATGGAGTTAGGCACCAAAGCCAACAGTCCTTTCTCATGAGACACACCCGAATAGCCCTGTGGTTAGGGCATCGGCTCTGATGTAGGAGCCCTGTTTTCAGCTCTCTGCTCATTTGGACCAGGGACGTCAATCCAGGTCTCCCACAGCCAGGTTGCGTGCCCTAACCACCAGACTATTTGGGGTGGACAGTAGTCAGGCTAGAGAGAAACAATGTGTGATGCTATAGCCCTGCCATTAGGGCACTAGAGGATCAGATCCTCCCCTCCGCCCCCCGTGTAAACTCGAAGTTTGGGAATCTCCTTCCAGGGCTAGGACTCTGAACAGCTCATCAGCTGAGAGTCCTACTGGCAGAAATGTAGGCACCTAGGGCTAGCGCCACAAAGACACTTAGGATATGTCTACACTGTGATTAAACACCTGAGGCTGGCCTGTGTCAGCTGGCTCAGGCTATTTAATTGCAGCATCTAGGTTTGGGCTTGGGCTGGAGCCCAGGCTGTGTGACCTCTCCCCCCTTGCCGTTTTACAGCCCGAGCCCTGTGTCAGCGGATGCAGGCCAGCCATGGGTGTTTAATTGCTGTACTCTTACATGACTAAGTCCAACATTTAAGTGCCACAAATGATCATAAAACCACCACTCAGCTGCTGCGTAAGTTTCTGCCACTGCGTATGCACAAAGCCACCTAAGTCTTGAAACTGCTTAGCTACTCCCATCGAAGCTGCGTGGAGACATGGGTTCAAGTCCCTACTCCTCTCAGTCAGTGTGATGATGTGAGTTGGTTAAGCACTGCATCCCAGATGAGTGCCCTCCTAACCATTGGATAATAAACGCTCTCATTCTCATTTTTTTGGTGAGAAAGGGTTGCTCTGGCTTAGACACCGGACTCAGGGTTCACAGCTGAGAATCAGTATAGGAGATAGGCGCCTCCCTCCCATGTGTCAGTCAGGCATCCAATGTGAGTTAAGCACCCTTAGGAGCTGGGCCCTAAGCACCTGTCATTCTTCTGCATTGCCTACAGGCTAGCTTAGGCAGTGCCCTACTTTACTTGCTGACTTCTGTGAAGCCCTTTCTTCTTCTAGACACCTAACCCTCCCTAGTCATTGTATGCGGCTAGGGTGACCAGACAGCAAATGTGAAAAATTGGGACATGGGGTGGGGGGTAATAGGAGCCTATGTAAGAAAAAGACCCAAAAATCAGGCCTGTCCCTATAAAATCGGGACATCTGGTCACCCTATATGCAGCGCCTGAGAATCCAACTTGGGGGCTATGACTTCCACTGTCCAGAAAGAGACCCAAGTCCCCTTTGTGAGTTTAGCCCTAAGACGGCTTTTCAAAACTTTACCTCTACTGCCATGCTTCACATACCCTGGAAGCAGAGGGTGGGATTTTCAAAGTCACAGAGGTGCTTTTGAAACCCTCCATTTGTAGAGAACAGATTGATTCAACTTGTGTGCATTTTAGAACTTGATTGATAACAATGCCGTTAGGGTTGGTCCTGCTTTGAGCAGGGTGTTGGACTAGATGATCTTCTGAGGTCTCTTCTAACACTAATCTTCTATGATTCTATGATCATATATTGCTATGGTTTTCCTAATATGCCTGATATCCCTTCCCCCCTCTCCTCTCAATGCACCACCTAAGAGTGGAAGGTATCAGCTGGCAGAGAGCTTAGTATTTGCCTCACATTGTTTAATTCAGTCAGTGGCTAACGTGAGCTATTGGTTACCTGCTTCTTCCTAGCACAGGGCATTTATTTCTCAGGTGACCAGTGCTTTTACAGGAGATTTGGGATGAGGGTTAGAGGAATGGTTTTGGGGAGGGGAGTACCCAGCCTTCCACCTCCTGCTAGGGATAAAATGGGATTTCCCCTTCCCACCAGCTTTAAACACCTCTTTCAGTGGTTTGTTTTCAATAGACGTCTGGTTCTGTTTGAAGGCATCAGCAAGAGACGCCATCTCATCCAAGGACTTTACATCTTTGTCCCATAGACTCTACTTTACATCAGCCTTACATATGCCTAGGAAATGCTCTTGAACCACAAGATCAAACATTCCCTCAAAGCTTGTAACACCTTTGCCTCTCACCTACTTTCCCATCAAATCTTTCAATTTTTTCACATACTCCCCATTACTCATACCAATATCCCTCTTAAGATTCTTAAATTTAACTCTCTATGTTTCAGGGGTAATCTGAAACCTTTGTAAACAGTGCTTTTGAATGTACAATAGTCTAAAGCATCCTCAATGGGCATTTCATTGAATACACTTAGAGCATTACCAGTTAATTTTACAATCAGGGTAGGAACTCTTTTGGCATCAGGGTCTCATGCACACAGCCTTTCAAAGGTAGTCAGAAATATCATCTGTCTCTTTGCACGCAGGACATAAATGGTCCCAATTTTGGATTTTTGGCATGATGGGAATCGCTGGGGTTGATGGGTTCTGGTTCTGGTTCTGCTTCTCTAGCAGGTCCAGTTGGTGTTTTTGCTCTCTTTCTCCCCACTTCTCCTTTATCTCCAGTTGTTTCAGTTGCAATAGTCTATGGTGCTCCCTCTCCTTTTCTGCAACCTGCAGCCTAAAAAGCTCCAACTTCGCAATTGCTTCACTGCTTTCAGTCATTTTCCTGCTTTTCTGTTCCTACTGCCTTTTCCCGAAATAAGCAAACAGAAAATAACAAACTGGAAGCCTCCTCCTGACTGTCCTTAGCCACCACACTTAAAATCTTTACACCAGTGTATGAAGTGCAAATCTTGCTCAGTACAACAAGCTGTGTATTTCACCCTGCTGTCTGTGCCACTGTGATGGGATCCCCCTGGGGTGCAGCCTGGAAATGGGGGACCACTGTGCCCCCTTAACTCTCTTCAGCCTGGGCTGTCTCTCTCAATGCCTTGCCAGTGACCAGCAGCAAGCCCCTCCAGGCGCTGTGATCACTCAGCACAACTGCATGTGGAGTCCCACACCCAGCTAGATTGCATGAATGCTCCCAGTGCCACTCATGAATCACACAGAGAAAGGCACCAGAGCCAAATCCCCCCCAGCACTGTACCTCAGGAATATACCATCTTGCACTGCTCAAGATGGGCAGTGCAAATTTATTAACTGGTCCACCACTTCAACAATGGAAACATACACCAGCCTTTGTCAAACCGGAGCAGATTTGCCCAACACTTCATACAAACTCACTGGTAAAGATGAACAATTAAATTTATTGACTATAAAAGGTAGATTTTAAGTGATAGGCAAAAAGTCAGTTAATTACCAAAGAAATAAAATATAAGCATGTAGTCTAAACTCTCAAGCCTATTAGATTGGTCAGCAACAAGATTAAGCAGTTTTTCTTACCCCCACCAGATATTGCAGTCCTTAATATACAGGTTTGTTCCTTAAACTTGGATTCTTGTCTGTTGGAGTCTTGTCTTCTTCTCAGTGTTTTGGTTGCTTGCAGCGTACGTGGAGGCAGGAGAAGGGCCAGGCATGGGGCCCCTGTGGGCTCTTTTATACCCTCAGTCCCATGTGCTTGGAGAATGCAAGTCCAGGCATGTCTGGGGGCATTGCTGAGTCCCTAAGCAAGGTTGAGCAATTCCCCTGGTGTGGCCTCATACAGGTGAGTCATTGAATTGTAGCTCCCTTGCTGGACAATGGCTGGTGATTTCTGTTCATCAGCACCCACCCAGGTGTTGGTTACCTCCTGTGTCATTGTCGCTGTAGAGCCAGTATCTGGGTGCCTCCCAAACCCACAGCATATGTTAGTGACAGCCATACAACACAATTCTCATAACTTCATATGCATTGATGATACACATATTTAGATAGAACAATGGCTTTCAGCAGATCATAACCTTTCTCCTGATACCTTACAAGGCATACTTTATATGTAAGATCACGATTATATAAAAATGAGGAATATGGGGGTTCTAGGACGCTCCCCCAAGGTATAGAATGTCACACTAGGAAAGATTCATCAGGAAGGATGAAAGGTGTTCACGCATGAGGGAATCACTGGAGCATGGCCCTGGAATGACTGAGGTATGTGAATGTAACAGTAAATTACAAACATTCCAATAGCTGCCCTTGCTACAGTACACCCTCAACAGGATATTCATTTTAGGGCAGAGCTTTGGATGCAATCTTGTTTTGTATTGGAGCAGGGTATTTTCCAAACGGTGCAAGATGATTTTTTTGCACAGCTATAGCATACCTTCTTTGAATCGCCAATATTTTTTCACTCATCTTACGAACCAATCAAAGGAAAAATACATCCCCCCATTCACGCTGTGATATTCTTTCTCTCTGTGTGACTTGCCTTGGGTTGTACTAGTGCACCTTGCCCTTGTGTGTGTGTATTTATATAGATATATATATATATATATATATATGAAAGAGGGCATTTTAGTGTTTACAGGACCTGGTTTTTCAGGAGGGATAAAAAGAGACACTTCAGTAGGAAGATGTTTTACTTCTCAGCTCAGGCAAGTCAGAATTTTTTCTTGACACAGACTTAGAGCATGTTGCTCAAGGCTAGATGTAGCATACTGCAACAGAGTCTAAGGTCACTGTGCTTCCCTCACACCCTTCCTATTTCATTTCAAGCTGGAGATCTAGGATTTACTAAAAGTTTACAGCAGTATATTCCTGTGCAGGACAAAAATACTTGATTATTTAGCTGTATTTCTGAGTAGAGAAAGAAAAATGAGGCAAATTCTATTCTAAAACTACTTTCAATCCATGACTAAAGAGCTGGCTTTGGTAACCAACTTCACTGCCATCACAATGCCTGCCGTTTAATCCCAGCATGTTTCATGTCCTTCTGCTCCATTGTAGCAACATTTGAACTAAGAAAAACTGTTCATTCTCTTCTGTCAAAAACACTTCTGCATTTCTTCTAATGCTGTAAGACCTTTTTTTTTGTCAGAAAGCTGGTGGGCGTTATTTGTACTAAGAATAAAAGGACATACAGGATAAAAGCGCAAGTCAAACACATCAAAAGTATAACACAAAAACGTATTAAATGCTTTTGCTACACATCTGTTACTTTACTAGATATTATAAATTTGACATGACATGACCTTAAAGGAATACAGTATGTTCATAATACAATGTGCTATTTTTACCTGTATGGTATATAGTGACAGCAATCACAGAAGATTTGAGTAAGGCACTAGCATGAAATTCATAGTCCTGAATCCAACTCTTTTCTCTCTTTCCATTAATTTTTCAGACATTGTGATGAGTTGGGGCCCAGGACATTAAACTCAAGGAAATTAACAACTCCCAGTGTAACCACTATATGATAGTGCAGCTGCATTTTTTAGCCACTACTCAAGATTATCTTGGCATTTGGTTTATGAAATAGTAATTGAAATTTAATGTCACTTGCAATAAAAGCCCCAATAACCAGGGGGCAAAGTATCTGGCCAGTAACAAACATTGGTCATTAGCTAGTGCTGGTGATTGATTTAATAGGCTAGTTACTATTGATTTTAATTCCAATGTGTTTGCATTTTGTTCCCCGGATGCAATTCAAATGCTTGGACTCAGGGATCATATTTACAACTGCAGGAAGAAGTCAAAACTTCAACTTCATAATTTAAAGGTCTAGTTCCCTGCACACTAATCATATTTTTACATTCTCGGTGTTTGGCTTCCAGTGTCTCTTTTGTTATATTTTTAAAGTGTAATTGGAGTTTCTGTGACTGCATTTAGATTTTTAGGAAAACATTCCTAACTAGAAGGGTAGTTAACCTCCAAGGGCAGTTGTGGACCCACTGTCACTGGAAGTTTTTAAAAACAACATGTTGGTCAAATATCTGTCAGGGATGGTGGAGGTTTACCTGATCTTGCCACAGTGCAGGTGTACCCCACACACCTCCTGGGTGTGGTGTTCTGTCCCATCTAGTGGCACCAAGACCACTTGAAGAGAGAGATAAAAATGAGTCAATTCTACAGCCTTAGTTAAGAGGCAATTGTCTTTTAGCTCATGCTGTAGAGTCTCATGCTCTAAGCTCCAGAGGTCCCTGGTTTGATCCCACCCACAGATGACTGGGGGTCTGTTGGCGTTACACAGGGATCTAGACTTGATGCCTCTGCGAGGTCACTTCCTGCCTTATGATTCATCCATGACCTTAATACATTTTGTAAAATAGTTGAATTATTGTTCTGAAGGCTAGAATACAGAAGCAACAAAGAGTCTTGTGGTCTAGAATACAGGCAATCCCGGCCTCCACCCAAATCAGTTCATCTTTCAGTCTATGCCTCCCACAGCAGTAACATGTAAGCCATTTTGGGGTGTTTTGGGTTTGTAAACTGGAATAGACTGCCAAATCAGATAGTCTTTTGAACAAGATACAATGAAGCATCATGACACTACTCAAACTTTTATGTATGAACTGAAAGTGGAAAAGATCTTGGGGGTGGGGGGGGAGTGGCAATGATGTGTTAAAGGTGCTGTGGGAACAGTCGTAATTTTTGCATTTTTTCTTTGTTTGCGCATGCCCCTGAAATATGTGAATGTTCCCCGCTCCTTCACTTGCAAGGATGGTTCAGCCTAATCATAACCTTTCCCAGGACCCTGTTTTGGGAGCTGGCTGGGTTTGGGATCCACATGGGAGGTGGGGAGGAAAGAGGAATGGAAAGATGTAGCCCTGCTGTGGGGTGTGTGTGTAGTATTTTGTGGGGATGGGAAGGTGACATGATATGCGCCCTCTAGGATTTGGGTCCTTTCTATGCCGGGAATCCCCCCTTAAGGGAGATGGTAGGGGAAGCCCACGTGTGTGGCTCCATCAAAGCCATGCTATCAGTGAGGGGGTTGTACCACAGGAGGACACTATCCAGTCCATAATAATAATGAAAATCAATTGGAAAATTATTAGTGTGTGAGAGAGACCAAGTGCGCCT
This sequence comes from Macrochelys suwanniensis, assembly GCA_033296515.1. Lineage (NCBI taxonomy): Eukaryota > Metazoa > Chordata > Testudines > Chelydridae > Macrochelys > Macrochelys suwanniensis. Next base: position 114,467,503 of record CM065778.1, on the reverse strand, counting down.
TTGTTGAATAATATTGGGACCTTTCAGTGTTAGGCTGTAAAGTAAAATCTTTCATTTGAGGTGAATGGGGGGGTACAGATGGGGACAAGGTGAAAAGAATTCACACTGTTGTGGCTGCTGCTGTTTGGCTGCTGCCAATTCTCTGCAAGGCTGCATTAAAAAAAGGCAACAGCACAGCTGTTTATACTTTGACAGCTGTATCTTGCCAACTGAAAAAGGAGGGAAACTAAATTTAAAGTGAAAGCTTAAAATGTACAGGATGCTGCAGAATGTTAGAGAGCTTCTGAAATCCTCAATCTCTGCAATATAGTATTTTTGTTTCTGATGTTAGTGGCAGGGCTTAAAACAATCTTCACCCAATCTTCCAAACCAATCTCCCTTGTGAAAATGGTCTCTGAAGCAGTTCCTCTGGCTGGCAGACTGTGCCAGAAGAACGAACATTTGGATAACCCAAAAGTTGGGGGGGAGGGAGGGAGGGAGGGGGGAAGGGTTTGGAGGGGGAGGGAAGGAATGGGAGTGATGATATTTGTCCCTCCTGACCTTTAAAAATTCCTTGCATAATAGTTTCTCCACCTTGATGGTGCATATACTCCTCAATGAGCATTATTTGATTAGCAGGTTTCAAAATTCAACCATTTTTGAGTTGTGTATATAAAAAAAAATTATATTACCTTACATGGGGAAATTATGATGTTTAGTTTCATATAGCTAAAAGATGGCTGCATGGATTTTCTATTTTTACGTATGGGGGAAATTGAGCCCATATATGGAACATTTCAGCCTTGCAGGAGAATGTTTCAGAGACTGAAATGGGGTCTGTAATTGAAATTATGGTTGCAATCTTCACAACAGTCTTTTCTGCCTGGTGAATACTGAAATGCAAAGGTTAAAGTGGATTTTTTAAAATGGATTCCCAAATCCAAACTTCAGAGGGGTTTAGGTAAATGAAAAAAGTTGATCAACAAAGTTAAACTGTACATCATATATTTCTCCTGGTATTAGTAAATTGTAAGGAGTTCATTTAATTCATTCCCTTAGCTGTTTTTCCCAGAACTGGTGAACAGAAATGGATGAAGACTTTGCTGACAAATCAGGTAGATTTATGCATCACTAATCCATATAGATCAGCACTCCTTGAAATGTAAATTTCAGAAACAGACACTAACATTTTCACAGATTCACACAGGTTTCTGCCAACGGGTGTTCCTGCATACTAGTCACTTAAAGATTATCTGTAAACCTCAGAGAAAAAAAACGAACCCCCCCCTCCCCCCCAAAAACCTGTATTGATGCCTGCAGGCAAATGTATAGAAAGATATTTGCTTTCTTTCAGAAGCCTAAAGGAATTTGATGCAGACTTGTGAAATCGTCTGTTATTGGCAACTACTGTAAATAAGCCTCTCTCTTCAACTTACATCTTTCACCAAGGAAAAACATTACACTTGCTTGATACAATTAAATAGAACTAACCTCAATCAAAACCTTGCCAAAAGAAAAACAAAATGTGAAAAATGGTACAACTAAAGTGTTAGAATGTTAGTAATGGAAAATAATACTGGGAAAAAATAAATGCTATAAGTTAATGGCATGTCCTCTTCTGGAATACGGTTTTCACTTCTGGTTTGACTTCAGTGAGACACTGTAATCAGACCCTTACTCCAGTGAGGCCTTTCATTAGAAAAAGATACAACTATGACTTTGGTAAAAAAAAAAAAAAAAAAAAAAAGTTGGACGATAATTATTTATTCCTCTATAAGTACATTTCAGATGTACTTACCCACTTTTACAAATCAGAGATTTACTAAATAATGATTGATACTCCAGAAAACTAAAATAATTGGAAAAGCTCATTGAATGATGAATGATTGGCTCTTAATACAGAAATTTTATATACACACACACACACACACACACACACACAAATTGCAAAAGTAGGCAATTTAAACATTAGTCTGAAAATACAAGCTGCTCTGCACAATTTCTAACATTCTGCTTTTATATTGGAGAGGTTTTGACTAAGGATATATTTCCTTTAACTTTGTCTGGGGATGTAAAGAACCTCAAGAGGAGTTGGCTGTAGATGTAAAGAACACACTAACCAATTGCAGAAGGAGTGAATAACTTCAGTTCCCATTTACTTCAGCTGGATTTCAAGGTACACACGATCTCAGTGCAGAAAGCACTAGAGCAGGGGTCGGCAACCTTTTAGAAGTGGTGTGCCGAGTCTTCATTTAGTCACTCTAATTTAAGGTTTCACGTGCCAGTAATACATTTTAATGTTTTTAGAAGGTCTCTTTCTAGAAGTCTATAATATATAAACTATTATTGTATGTAAAGTAAATAAGGTTTTTAAAATGTTTAAGAAGCTTCATTTAAAATTAAATTAAAATGCAAAGCCCCCCGGGACCGGTGGCCAGGACCCAGGCAGTGTGAGTGCTACTGAAAATCAGCTCGCGTGCCGCCTTTGGCATAGATTGCCTACCCCTGCACTAGAGTCATAGATGTTAGGGCCAGAAGTGACTAAACGATCATCTACTGGAAGATTGGACAAATGACTAGGGCAGAGTATAAAAATATTGCTCAGGCATGCAGGAGTGAAATCAGGAAGGCCAAGTCACACTTGGAGTTGCAACTATCAAGGGATGTTAAAAGTAAGAAGAAGTTATGTTACAGTATGTTAGCAACAAGAAGGTTGTCAGGGAAAGTGTGGGCCCCTTACTGAATGGGGGCGGCAACCTAGTGACAGAGGATGTGGAAAAAGCTAATGTACTCAATGCTTTTTTCGCCTCTGTCTTCACAAACAAGGTCAGCTCCCAGACTACTGCACTGGGCAGCACAGTATGGGGAGGACATGACCAGCCCTCTGTGGAGAAAGAAGTGGGTCAGGACTATTTAGAAAAGCTGGACGAGCACAAGTGCATGGGGCCGGCTGTACTGCATCCGAGGGTGCTCAAGGATTTGGCTAAATGTGATTGCAGAGCCATTGGCCATTATCTTTGAAAACTCATGGCGATCGGGGGAGGTCCCAGATGACTGGAGAAAGGCTAATGTAGTGCCCATCTTTAAAAAAGGAAAGGAGGAGGTTCTGGGGACCTACAGGCCAGTCAGCCTCAACTCAGCTTCTGGAAAAATCATGGAGCAGGTCCTCAAGGAATCAGTTTTGAAGCACTTTGAGGAGAGGAAAGTGATCAGGAACAGTCAGCATGGATTCACCAAGGGCAAATCATGGCTGACTAACCTAATTGCCTTCTATGATCAGATAACTGGCTCTGGATGAGGGGAAAACAGTGGATGTGTTATTCCTTGACTTTAGCAAAGCTTTTGATACGCTCTCCCACAGTATTCTTGCCAGCAAGTTAAAGAAGTATGGGCTGGATGAATAGACTATAAGGTGGATGGAAAGCTGACTAGATTGTCGGGCTCAACGGGTAGTGATCAATGGCTCCATGTCCAGTTGGCAGCCGGTATCAAGCAGAATACCCCAAGGGTCGGTCCTGGGGACGGTTTGTTCAATATCTTCATTAATTATCTGGAGGAGGACATGGATTGCACCCTCAGCAAGTTTGCAGATGACACTAAACTGGGAGGAGTGGTAAATACACTGGAGGGTAGGGATAGGATACAGAGGGACTTAGACAAATTAGAGGATTGGGCCAAAAGAAATCTGATGAGGTTCAACAAGGACAAGTGCAGAGTTCTGCACTTAGGAAGGAAAAATCCCATGCACTGTTACAGACTAGGGACTGAGTGGCTAGGCAGCTGTTCTGCAGAAAAGGACCTAGGGGTTACAGTGGATGAGAAGCTGGATACAAGTCAACAGCGTGCCCTTGTTGCCAAGAAGGCTAACGGCATTTTGGGTTGTATAAGTAGGAGCATTGCCAGCAGATTAAGGGACATAATCATTCCCCTCTATTTGGCATTGGTGAGGCCTCATCTGGAGTACCTTGTCCAGTTTTGGGCTCCACACTACAAGAAGGATGTGGAAAAATTGGAAAGAGGCCAGCGGAGGGCAACAACGATTAGGGGGGTTGGAGCACATGATTTATGAGGAGAGGCTGAGGGAACTGGGATTATTTATTTAGTCTGCAGAAGAGAAGAATGAGGGGGGATTGATAGCTGCTTTCAACTACCTGAAAGCGGGTTCCAAAGAGGATGGACTGTTCTCAGTGGTACCAGATGACAGAATGGTCTCAAGTTGCAATGGGGGAGGTTTAGGAAAAACTTTTTCACTAGGAGGGTGGTGAAGCACTGGAATGGGTTACCTAGGAAGGTGGTGGAATCTCCTTCCTTAGAGGTTTTTAAGGTCAGGCTTGACAAAGCCCTGGCTGGGATGATTTAGTGAGGGATTGGTCCTGCTTTGAGCAGGGGGTTGGACTAGATGACCTCCTGAGGTCCCTTCCAACCCTGATATTCTATGATACTCTGATCTGCTGTATAACAGACCATAGAATTTCATCATAACTGAACTGTCTTCCAGAAAGGCATCCACTGTTATTGCTCAGTAGTCAACGTGTCTCATAGAGTGGAGGTTTGTGGTTGCTAGGGAACAGGCTGCAGTGTTGTACAAACTACCATTACTAGGAACACCTAAGGGATAAAATTTCAAAGTAATATTGGATGAGTAGCAGAACTCCCATTCATGCCAATGTGACCTGTGTGCGGGGCTGAAAGTAACTTGATGGACTTACTGGTACGCATGGCAGCCAGGGTCCTGAGCAAAGTGGGCCTCCAGAAGGGGCAGGGCCTTGGGTGGAAGGGGCAGCACTGTCCAGTGGCGCAGTAGTGGTGGCTGGGAGCCCTCAGCCCTTTAAATCGCCGCCAAAGCCCCGGGGTAGCCACGGCCAGGAGCCCTGGGGCTCTGGCAGCAATTTTAAGGGCTAGGGGCTCCAGCTCGTGCCAGGAGCCCTGGGCCCTTTTAAATTGCTAGGGTCCGGGGCAGCTTCCCCTTTTACCCCCCCCCCCCCATCCATCAGCAGTCCTGCTGGTACAGTCAGCTGTGTACTGGCTTTCTTACTGGTACGCCATATCGGACAGTACCAGCTTACTTTCACCTCTGCCTGTGTGGCTGAATCACCACCTATCACTGTGAAACTGGAGTTCCTGAGCAGCAACATTCCAACTGATCATGAAGACTATGTTTTCTTCTTCTCTCCTGCCTGCCTGGAGTCATGTCTGTTGATGGATATATAAAGTATTTTTAAAATCCCACTATAGGATCTTATTTGTACACTGGTGGGTGATTATTACGAGACTCTTCATACAGGAGCGGCGCCAGGGTTTTTGCCGCCCTAGGCGGCAGCGCTCCTCCGCCATAATCGGCAGCGCTTCGGCGGTAGCTTCTCTGAAGCTGCGTTCTCAGTGGTGTTTTGGTGGCTGCTTTTCTTGCAGCCCAGAGAAAAACCTGCCGCCAAAGCGCCGCCGGGAAATGAGTCGCCGCCAAAATTCTGCCGAGGGCGGCGAAATGCCGCCCCACAAATCCGGCAACCACCTAGTGGAAGCACCGGCCCTGTCTTCATACTATGATCATTAAGACCAAAACCACATGCAACTGCTAGTACATTTCTCAGGATAACTGTAACTGGCAAAATAACTCCTGCCAGAATGATTAAAGTAGGTTTTCTTTTTCAGTATTGTTACACATGAGAAGGGTTAGAACTTAAAAAAGACCAGCATGATGCTGTCAAAATTATAATGAACAAACAATTCTGAATACATGAATATGTTTTTATAGAAAATCTAAGTAAATCATACTTGATATCTTGAATCTGATAACTTGTGACTGATATACAATATTATATACATGTTACATGAAATTACTTTCAACTCGAAGTACAGCTCATGATCTGCAAATAGAAATTACAAAAAAAAGTTATTCCATGCTTTGGAGAGCAGGCAATTAATATTTTTTCAGTAAACAATGTGTCAAATTAGATACATAAACTAAATCTAAGAGAGCAATAGAACAATTTGCCACAGAAATACAAACAATAAGGTAGTATTGATGAAAAATTATTTTCCATTCAAGAGGAAAGTGACAATTTATGTAATTAAATAAACATTTGTACAATTGCTGACATCTAATGACTTTGTTTACAGATTTACTTTTTATTACGCAGATAAATATTGCTATGTAAACCAAGGGTGTTTTGGATCCTTGTCTATTTGCATCCTGAACCCCAAAATGTTAAGTTTCTCCAAATAGTTAATTTTCTCCACCAGTTTGAAGATTTTGCACGCAGGTAATAAGTGTGTTGTTTAATACTAACATTCTATATAGAAGGAGCTTCAGCACAGAGCAAGCTGGTAGGTATTCAAAACCACAGTTGGACTGGAGCCCCTTTATTATATGTTAGTTATTTAAGTAGGAAGTACTTTACAATAATAGCTAATTTCACAGATTTTAAATTGTTTAAAGGAAGCACTTTTGGAGTCCCCTGTATTAACATATGTCATTCTACTGTATGAAAGTTCTAGAAATCAATGCCATTATCATGGCGCATGATAAAAAATACTACCAACAAAAATTACAGAACAGTTAGAATGATACCATTTCAACTATCTACATTTTGTACACTGCTTAAAGCAGTCTCATTTTTCCCAAAGACTCAACTCCGATCTCAGTCATACTGGTGTAAATCTGAAGTTACTCCACTGAAATTAATGAATTTGAAGTAGTGAAACTGAGATCAAATTCTGGCCCACAGTAGTTATACACAGATATATCAAACTTATTTCTCCCATGTTTATAGGGTGCTGCTAATGGACAACTATCCCCAATGAAGGCTATGTTTTCAATATAACCACTTCTGAAGTTTTCAGTCTGAGCGACCCCCGAGAGTTTACAAAGGTAACTTTGAAAATAGTTTATTTGAGGACATTTTAAGAAACATTTATTCCAAATGTATTAATGCCAGTCAAACGAATGATTAACCATTCTGTAAAATTTTGCATTGTGCTCTCTGAAGTAGGAGTAAAGTTGCTCTAAAACAGTGTTGTTGACAACAGGGTGGGGGCGCCCTTTGGATTCATGTAAACATCTCTCTCTTCCATCACTTCTAATGCAATAGAACCCCTTGGTTTGGTTAAAATAAAAATTTGAAGACATAATTCTGGAAGGAAGATTAAGAAATGTTTCCACTTTTTGTAACTCAGGAAGAGGGTCCTTGATTAAAGTATTGCCATCCACTATGTGAATCTGATCTAAGTTGAAATGCTTAAGCCACTTTTCCATATGGATATCATAGAGACTTCTCTGAATAGCTTTGTATTTGGTATTAAGTGCTCCATTTTTAATAACAATTTCTTCAAAGGGCTGAACACGCTTGTGGCTTTCTAGTCTGTTGTAATATACTTGGGTATAATCAGATATTACTCTCTCAGTGGGGTCTCTTAGAATAAGCAGCAGTTTAATAGAGCTATTCATGTCATGAATTCTTTCTGGAGCCTGTGGCGAGGTAAAATAGCCTGGTGTTTTCTCAATAGTAATTTGATTTTCATAAGAAAATGGCATCAGATTCCTATACCAGTCTATTCCTTTAACATAATTCTCATCCCAGTCAAAGAAGTGGACTTCTGTAGTTGCTACCACAATATTAGGATGAATATCCAACATTTCCAACAAGGCCCTGGTCCCTCCTTTACGAACTCCTATAATGATCGTCTGAGGTATTCGTCGGTTTGTGCCAGGAGGTCTCACCTGTGCAGAATAGTGTTCACTTTTATTATTGAAAAATCCTACTTGTGACTTCAGTGTTTCCAGCAGTGCCCCATTCTCAACAGGAGCACCCTGAGTGTGAGTCAGCAAAAGATAAGCTGACACCAGGAGGAAGGCCATGTGGAGAATAATTAGTTCAAAATGCCGTTATGCTTGGCTAGTGAAATAATAGGCGATTCCCCTCTTGAGGAGCTGGTTGACAGAACTGGGGGCGAGCGAACAACTTTCTGAAGCATCTGCAAAATAAAATAAGACTAATCACTATCTCTGTGTATATGCATGAATGCATCATAGATGAAATCTAACTTGTCCTCTGTAATTAGTATCATGTAGAAAAGTTAGCTAAAGCAGTTTACTTCCTGACCACCCCCCACCACTCTGTTTCAGGAGAGTAAAATGGTGAATTGACATTTTCTTGCTCAGTGCTGTGATTAATGGTGGATACTAAACCAGTGAGAACATTTACCAACTCAAAACACTGGACTAGGCTATGAAGAAAGAAGAGGAGGATCTACCTGGTTCTATATTCCTAGCTATCATTTCCTTCCTTTTACTTCTTGCTATTTAGGACACGGCATTAATAATGCTGTGAAGCAATTAAATACATTAATCACGATTAATCCCACGATTAACAAAAATGAAGCATGTCCTTTGGAATGGTGGCCGAAGCATGAAGGGGCATACGAATGTTTAGCATATCTGGCACATAAATACCTTGCAATGCTGGCTACAAAAGTGCCATGCGAACGTCTGTTTTCACTTTCAGGTGACATTATAAATAAGAAGCAGGCAGCATTATCTCCCGTAAATGTAAACAAACTTGTTTCTCTTAGCACTTGGCTGAACAAGAAGTAGGACGGAGTGGACTTGTAGGCTCTAAAGTTTTACATTGTTTTGTTTTTGAGTGCAGTTATGTAACAAAAAAAAATCTACATTTGTAAGTTGTGCTTTCATGATAAAGAGCTTGCACTACAGTACTTGTATGAGGTGAATTGAAAAATACTATTTCTTTTACATGAAATAGTGTTTAACATTTTCACAGTGCAAATATTTGTAATAAAATAATATAAAGTGAGTACTGTACACTGTATTCTGCGTTGTAAATGAAATAAATATATTTGAAAATGTAGAAAAATATCTAAAATATTTAATAAATTTCAATAGGTATTATATTGTTTAACAGTGCGATTAAAACTGCAATTAATAGTGATTAATTTTTTTGAGTTAATGGTGATTAATCGACAGCCCTAGCCATTAATAATGATTCCATGACATTTTGGAGTATCAATTCATCTCCCCAAATTCACTGTTAGAATCTAAATAGCAAGTGTCATTTAGTTGATGCTTTAATTCTGTTGCCAATGGGCTTTAGGTTGAGAGCCCTGACTTGTAGCACAGAAAAGATGTGTCTAGCAAGAGCAGGAATGAAATAAGACAAAATCATTGGGATACAAGTGTAGCTCCCCACACCGCCAGTCCTGTCCTTTCCCTGGCTGGCTCCAGCCTGACCACAAAATGGCCTCTCCCCACTTCTCAACTCCCTGGGAGGGCCTCTCACTCTCTATTGGTTGCTGGGCAGACTCAGTCTGCCTTGGCTCCCCCTCCCTACCAGGGACAGTGTGTTTCTCCCTGAGCTGTCAGCAGACAGTTCCAATATCTTTGGGGGTTACACAAGCCCTTTCAATCAGTAAGGAGACAACCAGACAACAATGCATCAGAGCAAGAGAAATGGAGTGTGCATCAACTGAATGTGGAGTGAGAGGATAAACTAGTCTGGGTGGATTAGTTGTGGAAAATCAAAGAGCTGTGGTGTGTGCATGCACACGTGTAGCTGGGGTAGTTGCTGCAAGGTCAGAGCTTTAGAATTAGAGCAGAGAACATTAGTCGCTCCAAGGAGAGGCTAAAAGTTGTCTCCAAGAGATACCTAGAATACATTCAGGGGATCCTAAAATTTTTTGGCGGGGCAGGGGGGGGGGGGGGAGCAGGGGGAAAGTTTGGATGAATCTGGGCTCTATTTACTATTAATTCATCCTCAAACAGAAGAAAACCAGATATTAAAGGAGAGCAGGGGTTCTCAATCTGACAGTTGCAACTATCCCACCTCCCACATTGCTAAATGGGATGCAGGTCCCAGCTAGGTGGGCCAGGACTCCTGGGGACGTGGAAGGGATATATATATATATTTACACGCACGCACGCACACACACTCTCTCTCTCTCTTACTTCCTGCTGTTTTACTAATATTTAAAATGGACTTTGTGTGAGGCCCCTTTATATACTATTTAGAAACCTAGCTATAACAGAGATGGCAGCACAGAACCACTGATAAAAATAAATTTGGAAAAATACAACATCTGCACCAGGATAACTATGCTTGAGTGCACTGGACTGGATGTTTCAATCCTTTAAGTCCTTACTCAGGAAATATTTCCATGGGAAGGACTTCAGGATTTTGCCCTATTTCTGGGCTGCTAGAAGATTTTAATTGGTAATAAGCATGTGTATTATATACACCATATTTTTTCTTAACATGATTTATTTTTAACCCTAATAACATGGAGTGTGAAAACTAATTAATTTGACAAGCTCTCGCTATAAATAGTGAAGTTATCTTATACCATGAAGCAATAGTCACTTAAAACAAGAACTAGCTATTTAGATTCTATTTTAAACCTCTAACTCATTCTCCGATTTTAAAATGGTCTCAGTTATTGCAACTGTAGCTCCTTTTTCAGATTCTAGTTTCAGTGATCTGCTGTGCTTTTTTTGAACATTAATCACATTAGTTGATTAATAACCTCTCTTACATAGTACCTCAAAGAAAGCAGACACTTTCTATTTGTCATGGCTCTGAAGAGGATTCACAGCTTCCCTTTATTATATTCCTTTTGGTAATCATTTAGTATGAATTATTGGCAGCTTACAGGCTTAAGTTATCACAGTAATATTGTCGAATTTTTATGGTAGTTCCTAATACTGTATAAGTAAAGCAGCAGATTCACTAAATAACAATTCTAAATCTAATAATTAAGAGCCAAATCCAATTGCCTTGGAAGTCAATGGAAAGACTCCCATTGATTCTAATGGGAATTTGATCAGGCCCTAAATTACAGGCAGCATTCATCAGCAAGATTTTTGGACTGAATATATCTAAAACTTTAATTTTACTTGTAAACAGTGCCTCCTGTTGTGGAACTAACTTCACTCAAGACTCTATCCACATTAAATCATGCCCCAGAGCACCCAGCGGAAGACCCCAGGGGCAGCAGCCTATTCAAAAGGAGCATTAGATACATAAATATATGCACATATGGACATATATTTAAATACTAGAAAAATCCAATCTTAATCTTGTCTGAAATTTTAAGCCAAATCAAACCCAAGATAAAAGTCCAAAGCAGAATGCTTCTCTAGTCACAACTAGACTAAATATTGTTATAGTTTTACCAGTTGAGAGAAAACTTCTGTTTAAAGGGTTCATACATATCATCACTTTATTAGGAGTTTTCCATTCAAGATTTATTTTAAATTCTCAAAGACAACAGAGGACACACCAAATACAAGTTTTTATATTAGGACACTATGGCAGAATATATATATTCAAACCAGGAGTCATTTGCAGCCACATTTTCACAAATAGCTACTATTTTTGGGGTGTCCACCTTGAGAAACCTTGGACCTAGTATTCAGATGTGCTGAGCACCTAAAACTGCAATGGAAGCTGCAGATGCAAAACTCTTTCGAAAAGCTGGCTGAAAGCACCCTGTGTAGAGCTCCCAAAGTTGAAGTACCTAAAAACAATGGCTCTTTGTGAAAATTTTGGCCATAGGATTTGAATGCAAGTCAGATGCTACAGTCTAAGAATTTCCAACACAGTTTTACCTCTGTGGCTCTTGATATTTCTAAATGGTTTGCACCGTGTTATGAATCAGATTTAAGGACAATTATAAAAAAAAGTATTTTTAAAAAATCCCCTTTTTATGAAACCTTTGCAAACATAGAATCATGAAGTCTATAAACCTTAAATACCATTTTTTGTTTAAAGATGTAGTGGGAACAAGAATACATAAAAAGAATTACAGTAATTATAAATGAAAATGATTAGAATGTAAATCCACCCTGTAATAGCTGGGCCTAGTCTTGCCTTTAGAATTAGGTATAAAAGATGAAATACTGCTTTCTTCTGGCTTCCTGCCTACAGGCACTGCAGGCCAGGAGTGTAGCAGAAATCCCATACTCAACTGCACAGGAGGAGGTTGGCCTACAGCAGGCCTGCACAACTCGTAAAGTGGCGAGGGCCATATTACGCCAAAGAAAACAGCTGAGAGCCGAAACCCCCCGGCCCCGTGGAAACACCCCTCCCCCCCAGCGCCACCCGCCCCGCAGAAACAACCCCTCCTTCCCCAGTGCTGGGGTGTGGAAGCCTGTAGAGGGGGAAAGAAACAGCGCGCATAGGGTGACCAGATCACAGCAGTAAAATAGGACCCGCCCTTTCCCCGCTCGTCCCCACCATCACCCCCCTCTTCACCCCCCAGGGGTCACTATATTACTGCACACAACAGTCAATCAATGCAATTGTAGATAAATCTCTGCATTATGCATTTTTGTATAACTTTTATATGACTTTGTATTGAACCTTGGTAATGTTATAGCGGGCCCCTAAGGTGGTATAATTAAGGTAAGAGAAAAATGTCTTTTTGCTAGAAGTAGAATAAGATCTTCCCCCCACTTTGTATTCAATTGCCCTGTTGAATGAATGAAGTGTGAATGAGGAAGGCATGGAAGGCAGGCACCTCCAGACAGCTGCAACCCTTGGAGAGGGGATGGGAACCAGACCAAGGACAATCAAACTTGTCAAGTGGGCTGACTAGAGAAGAGCAGACCTACTGACAGCCTCGGGGGTTAGAAGCAAGCACCTTCCTTTGGGAACACCCTCTTTGAAGCATTTGGACAACCCCCAGCCCAGAGACAAGCAGCAAAAAGGACCAACGGGGACAGTCCCAGATTTTGAATCTGGGAGATTTGCCCCCCTCCAGCCACCGACTCACCGCTTGCCTCCTCACCCCCCCCCCCGCCAGTATAAAGCCTCGCCGCCACTGCCCACCCGCTCGGTTCATCATCCCCCCCTACCTCCTCCCGGCTCGCCTCCTCAGTGCCCCCTGCTGCTGGCTCACCTGCCGCCCTGTTACTGCCCGCCCACTCGATTCGTCATCCCCCACCCCGCCTGGCTCACCTACTCACCCCCCGCGCTGCCTGCTCGCTGCTTCAGCCCCCCCGCCACCAGCTCCCCCCACCGCTGGCTCACCTGCCTGCCCGCTGCTGGCCTCTTACCTTCTGCTACTGCCCCTGCCACTGGCTCACCCTCACTCCCCAGCATAGGCGTGCGCAGCACATTTCATTAAGGTGTGCACACAGGGAGCCCCGCACTAGCCCCTCCCCTCCCCTCCCCCCCCCATTCACTCCCTCCCACTTCCCACCCCCCTCAAGAACCTCCAACCCTCCCTTGCTCCTTGTCCCCTGACTGCCCCCTCCTGGGACCCTTCCCCTGACTGCCCCCCTAGGACCCTACCCCTACCTGTCCCCTGACTTCCCCGACCTTCTCCACACCCCCACCCTGACAGACCCCCGGGACTCTCACACCTATCCAACCACTCCCTGTCCCCTGACTGCTCCGATCCCTCTCCACACCCCCTCCCCCAGACAGCCCCCCCACCAGAACCCCGATCCAGCTAAACCCCCCTGCTCCCTGACTGCCCTGGCCCCTCTCCACACCCCCTCCCCCAGACAGCCCCCCCAAACTCCCAACCCATCTAACAGCCCCCGTGCTCCCTGCCCGCCCTGGCCCCTTTCCACACCCCCTCCCCCAGACATCCCCCCCAAACTCCCAACCCATCTAACAGCCCCCGTGCTCCCTGCCCGCCCTGGCCCCTCTCCACACCCCCTCCCCCAGACATCCCCCCCAACTCCCAACCCATCTAACACCCCCACACGCTCCCTACCCCTGACTGCCCCGGCCCTTCTCCACACCCCTCCCGCAGACAGCACCCCTGAACCATCTAACCCCCCTGCTCCCTGCCCAACTGCCCTGACTCCTCTCCACACCCCTGCCCCCAGTCAGGCCCCCTCAGAGCCCCCAACCCATCCAACCCACCCCCCCACTCCCTGTCCCTTGACTGCCCCCTCCAGAAATCCCCTGCTGCCCCTTCTCCAACCCCCTGGGGGGCTGGGTATGTGTGGAGGTGCAGGAGTGCGGGCTGGAGTCATGGGGGTGCTCCCAGCCCCCTGCCCTAAGCGGTTCACAGCAGGGGGCTGGAGAGGGGGCATACCCCGATTCCACCCCCTTTCCCACGGCCCTGCCTCCTCACTCTCCCTGGCACACAGCTGATCGGGGGCAGGGAGACAGTGAGAGGAGGAGGGGGGGAGTATTCAGCAGGCTGTGGGAAGAGGCGGGACCTTGGCTGCCGGCTGCTGTAGAGCAGCAGGACAGAGCTTCGGACCCAGCACCGGCAAGCTTCTGCCCCCGCAGAGGAGAGCAGGGGCAGAGAAGAGAGGCTGGGCCCCCTCCCCAACCCCGGACTCCCCCGCCCCTCCCCCCCCATCTCCGGCAGTCCGGCCGCCATTTTTATTTATTTTTTTGCACTTGGGGCGGCCCTGATTATGGTATGCCTGGGCACACCTGGCACACCCCGTGCGCACGCCTATGCTCCCCAGCCTGCCACTGGCCTCTTCACCAGCCCGCTCACGCGCCGGCCGGCCAGTCGGCTGTTGGCTTGCTCCACCCTGCCGCTTACCTACTCACACCCCGCCCCCCGCGGGCCGCACAGTGAGCCCACCTACTCACCCCCCCCCCGCGGGCCGCACAGTGAGCCCATGCGGGCCGCATGTGGCCCCCTGGGCCGCATGTGCAAGCCTGGCCTACAGAGAGACTCCGCAAACACCTAGTGTACTGTAGAATCTAGTCACACCGTGGGTCCATCAGAACCCAGGTGGGCTTTGTTAGTGAGCCAGGGGACGGGTCATGGCTGTGAATCTATGACCTGGGCAGTCATTCACCAAAATGTCAGGCTGTTTTCACTACTTCCACCACATTCTGAGTTAGAAGACTTACAGCATGGATGTGCCTGAATAAGTTAAGGCTGAAGACATTAATCAGAAAACACAGCAGAAATCTTTATCCAAGTAAGAAAGGGATCGGAGACTCATAAGGACACTTACTGATTAGGACAGTGGATATTTCTATATTTACCTATCGCCAGTGAGAATATTGCTTCTCATGAAAAATTCAGCTCATATTTAAGTTATCCTAGGCTCTTGCTTACATCTGACCTTTTTATTTGAGAACACAAATTCTGAGAGGTTTTCTTATGCTTTTTATTTAGCTCCAGTGGAAAAGATTTCTACTCACATGTCAGCAGAGAAGAAAAGCAAATTAAGAGGTTTATCAGTGGTAGTCACTTAGTTTGCATAATCAGCCAATTACCTCTTTGAATAATTAATGGTATAAAATGATTCTTTTCTGATATTTTTTACAAAAACGTTAGGCTATTTAATCTGTTATTGAAATGCACTTAATATTTTTTTTCTTTTTCAGGTAAACCATATGAAGAATGAAATAGGCTGGGTTACCCAAAAGTGAAAATTTACTTATCAGGAAAAATTATACTGATGTACTGTTTCAGCAACATAGAAACAGCAAACGGTTTAAAAAAAAAAAAAAAAAAAAAAAAAGTGCTCAAATCCCCACCAACTTTGGTGAATTAACACACAAATGCTATGGTTCATGCTGTAACATCTAGAATCCTGATTCTGCAAATAGACATGCACAAGTGAACTTCTCTGCACACATATTCGGTTGCAGAACTAGGGTACATAGGGTGCAGTTTTCAATTAATTACAATGGGAGTTGTCCATCTCTCTGTCATAGGCTCCACTGAAAAAATCACAGCCTTGATTTAAAACACAGTCTGCCTATTATATATTATTTCTTTATATTACGGTGTTCCCAGAAGCCTTGACCAAGATTGGGAAACCACTGTGCTAGGCATGGAACCAACACATAATGAACACTTACTTATATCTACAAAATGTAAAGAGCTAAGAACAAAACACTGTAGATGAAACTATTACACAAGCTGTTTATTTATTGTGCCCAAGCCCTGAGAGACTTGTTTTGTTTGGTCTTGTAGTTATTTTGATTCAAAATGTGGAAACAAAGCTAAAAATGAGGTTAAACTGTCAAGGAGTCACTTAAAGACAGTTCGGTGCATTCTGTTGTTCATTCGTCCTATTATTTACAACCTCTATGATCATTACAGTTAACATATACAGTGAAGTTCAAGCCTCTTAGGAGGCTACAGCAGCCGTAAGTATAGTAAGCTGGTAGTTTAGATGTTTCTCATGCTTTAGGTCACAGATTCCCAAACTCAGGCCCATACAAAATGTCATCTGAAAGAATCCCTCATCTGTTATTTTGGAAAGGTTACATTTTCAATTTCAGCAGGTCAGGTTGAAACTGTACCTCTGAAGGTGTGAGACAAATGATAAAACAGCAATAGGTAAGAGTTGACTAGGTTCCAACCACATGAACAAGAGTGCACAAAGAATGCCATGCTGTCATGGAGAGAATCATCACAGTGTGCTGCTTGAAGTTTATATATTTATGTTGAAACAGGAAAAACAAATGAACAAAACAAACTTTGAAATGGAAATAAGTGGATTTTTTTAAAAAAGGCCAAAATATCCAAATGCATTTTCATTCACTGAGTTGACTTTAAAAGAAGACATTGAGAAAAGCACGCAGGTCGGTTCAGAAAGTGCTAATTAAACACTATGTAAAAGCAAATCATTACAAAAGAGAAAACAGTTGACTATCTGGATTTGCCATTCCAGAAAAATTCAGAGTAAACTCAGTCACATGCTGAGAGTTCTAAAACAAATTTTGGGAAACATTCAAATGTAGCGCCCCTCTCCACCTGGTTACCTCCTTTAATGCCAATCCACTTACAGGTTTTGATGGACAGGTCTGGGTTCTTTTGGATCCCGCCACCCACTCAGCTGGGTGTATCTTCTTTCTTTTTTTTTTCCCTATGAAATTATTTGGCGGTGCCGCCACCCCCCTCGCTCCTTCTTGGCAGGGTCACCAGGGCAGCTTGGGCAGAAAATTCTAACTACAGAATAATCCCCACCTACTTGCCAGATAGTTGAAGACTTCCAAGAAATAACACAAACAAACACAATAATTATATATATTAAACAGGAGAAAATTACAACATAACAGGGTAAAACACTATTTTTAGGGTCACCGGTGCCCACACTGAAAATACCGACTACTTGATGTAGCAAATGTAAAATTAGTGTCCCGTTGGTACGTGTACTTTGCTGGGGCCCTTGATAACCTATAACCACAAAATTCTTCTCTGCAGTGGTTTAGCAGGGTGGCTGACTAGCTTCAGTACAGCCCAAAGGACTCACAAGTGGGAGAAGGCGGTAAATCCCTCCACAAGTGTAATATGCAGCAGGTTATAAAATCCTCAAACCCTTACTCCCTGGCTTGAGGACACAGTTCAGGGAGTAGGGGGGTCCCCAAAATAAATTACCTAACTAAAAGATGGTGCCCTCACAAACTCCATGAATGATCCTCTGGTTTAAAGATGACTCTGGACTCCTTAGTCGCTGCAGAGGGGCTGCTCTCTGCTGGCAGGGATCCTCTTCAGGCAGTTATCAGGCTGCTTTAGTCCCAGGATTTCCCCTCACCACAAAAGGGTGCAGGGCTCAAAGTGTAGGTTACCCAACTACACTAACATCCACACTGTAGCCTCCTAGCCCAGCCTTTAGACACACACTCAGCAGGCAGCTTCCCTGGACTAGCAGCCAGAGCAGAGCTGAGCATGTGGTGACTAGTCTCACAGGGACCTGGAGGGTGACTCAGCCTGGCTGGGGAAAGTTTCCCAGCAAACCCTACAAACTGGGAATCAGTGGGGAAGGAAAAACCCAGCTAAGGGATCTGCTATCCGGTCCCTAGAGGCCAGTTCTCAGGGGGGACCTTGCATGCAGGCCTGGACTCACCAGCTCGCCACACATCCAGTCCTGTCCTTTCCCTGGCTGGCTCCAGACTGACCACAGAATGGCCTCTCCCCCCTTCTCAACTCCCTGGGAGGGCCTCTCACTCCCTACTGGTTGCTGGGCAGACTCTTGAGTCTGCCTTGGCTCCCCTTCCCTACCAGAGGCAGTGTTTTTCTCCCTGAGTTGTCAGCAGACAGTTCCAATATCTTTGGGGGTTACACAAACATATCTACATTTTTTTTACTAATGATGATTGCTCATTTAGTACATAAATGCTACCAGAAAACAAAGTCCCAAGTGACATCTGCAAATAGATAATACTCAGGGCAGTGCTTATTTTTATATAAAGTATTTAACGTTTAAACTGAACAGAGTTCAGAGTTATTACATCTGTTTTGATACACAGGTTTTTCCAGCAAACTCAGGTGAGAACACCTAAAGCTTAATTCTGCTGTACTGCATCCACAATCTGTATTTTCATTTGTGACAGGAGAAAACTGTAAGCTGTTTAAAAAACATCAGAAACAGTGAAAAAGTTTTGCAAAAAAATGGCTAGCTAATGATCTCAGCTACATGGGATAAGTCTGGAATAACTATGACTTCAATGGAATTACTTTGGGTTTAAACCAGCGTAACAGAGTTCAGAGTCTGGCCCAAAGTCTTCTACTACAATCAGGCAACAATCTGTGTTGTACACCTGTCATAGTATTTCTAGTCACAATAGTCATATAGGGCCCTGTACTTCAATCATGAAGCTGAGCACAAACAGGCTCCATTCTTTGCAATGTAGTATCACTCACAGGGCCCTTTGAATTCTGTGATTTCACAGCTGCAGTACTTAGGGCATCTATTTCTTGTGACAGTTTTGCAATCAACTGCTGGTTTTGCTACCTGCATGTCCCCTTTGGTTTAAATGTTAGGTGGGACAAGCATCCTTCCTAGCTAGGTGATTTAGCATGAGAAATGCTCCCCAGAGAGCTAGGCTTCTGACTGGGACACTGAGACCAGGGCCCTGCACACCACAATCAACCACCCCCATGGGCTTTAGGTTACATTTATGCTTCCTCTTATCGTGGGGCTGGCCAAGGTGTAACCTGGAGCCTCAGGACTGATCTAAATTGCTCATAGTTGCAACAGTTACTTCCAGCAGCTTCGAACCCAGGGCCGTCCCTACCCATACACAAAGTACGCAGCTGCGTGGGGCACCAAATTTCCTAGTGTCGTACGCAGCTGCATGCTGCTCCAGCCCCTGCTCCGCCTCTTCCCCACCTCTTCCCACCCCTGCTCCGCCCCAGCCCTGCCCTCACTCCATCCCTTCCCCAAAGCCCCTGCCCCTGCTCTGTCCCAGCTCCGTCTCTTCCTGCCCCTGCTCCACTCCAACTCTTCCCTTGAGGACTACAGCAGGGGTTGGGCTGCCCTGCACCCACCAGCGGCGGTAAGTGAAGCCTGCTCCACTCTGCCGGCTCCCAGCCATGCTGCCGGCGAGTGCTGGGGGGTGGTTCCCCCCTCCCGCAAAGTCTGGGAGCCAGGGGCCAGGTCACTCCACTTCCTGCTGCCCCGTGAGTGTGGGATTGGACCCACCCTGCAATCATCGGGCGGTGGGAAGTGGAGTGACCCGGCCCCAACCCGCTCCGCCGGTGAGTGCTAGGGGGCGGTTTCCCCTGCCCCTTAAGTCTGCTCCTTCTCTCTCCCCCCACCCCCACCCCGCAGAGGCCTGGGGTTGCATAGGGCACCAAAATGGCTAGGGATGGCCCTGTTCGAACCACTAGAGTGCAGCAGTATTCTGGCTACATCCCCTGTCTCTTAGCCATACTCCCAACATAGCAATGATGGCTAAATCACCTGGAGCGTCCCCTTAGGAAGTGCTTAAATTGCACTTTCTTTCTGGGTGCTTTATTTTAGCAAGCAGGCAGAGCTGGGGATGAGAATCTGCTTCATAACCCTTAAAAATGCTGTGAATTGTCATCTTTAATCTAATCCACCCTAAGTAAAGCAACTGAATGCGTCTTTCTGTAGAACAAAACACATTCCAACATCATATAACCTCTGTGTAGCTTGTTAAAGCGGTGAGGTTGTGAAGGGTTTGACCAGGGTTGGGGAAGAGAACATGTGTGTCTGGAACTAGTAAAGTAACATGAGACTGTTCTTGCAAGATTTTCTGCCCAAGTTTGCAAACAATTGCTTGTTGTAGCTTAAGTAAATTTTGTGTAGCATCTAACACACATCAGGTTTTCCCATTGCTAACTTTTCAAGTTGTGTTTTTTCCTGAAGAGTTTCCTAATTATCAGTTAATGCAGCAACAGCCACAACAGTATCAGAAACTACCTTAATTTATGTACTAGAACATGCAATGTAGGACCATGGCAATAACCAGAGCTACTGACTCTCTCCTAAGTGATTTCTTCACTATAAGTCTAAATCTATTTTTAATTGCCTGGGGAAAGTATCATGTGCCCTAAAAGAGTTTTGCACTATTGCCAAGACATCACAGGCAGTCACTCACAAGAGATTACTAGTGTATGTGCTCAACTATGTGGCATCAGGTATTTTCTCTTAAAGATTCCAAATACATTTACATATGTGAAGAACTCTACTTTGCTTGGACTCTGCACTGGGTATTCCTGTGGCAGGAAGGGTAGGGTGCAAGGAATATCCTTCCTAACTCATACACACAGCCTAGCACAATCATGATTCCTCTAAGCACAAGTACTACCAAGTCTATCACTGTTGCAAAGTTGGACTCCTCAAAAGATTAGAGAGGGTCTATGACCCAGCCAGTCTTCCACAAAGTCAGCAGGATTGGTACAACACAAGGCAAAAGAAAGCATAAATTAACCCTTTCCAAGACCTCGGAGTGGTGCAGGAGCTAGACTCTCCTAACTTTGGAAGCCCTATTCCTGCCTGTGGCGCAATCTCTTAGGAGCCATTGCTGGGGTAATGTCCACATCATCCCCTACCGTGGGTCATGTCTTAATTCAGAACATAATTGAGCCCTTATGCTATGCATCTGGGAACTCTGAATACTTAAAAAATAGTATTTGCCAGAGCTATTTGGCTCACCTTCAAAGAACATTATAAGTGTTAGAATAATTATGAAAAGATGCTCAATGTATCTAGTCTATCTTTTTCTTACCAGCCTCACAACCAAATATCTTCATCAGATTCATTATATCCCAAACGGACTATTGCCTCCTCTGTGGCCTCCCAAAAACACACATTGCCCCCTTTAGCCATTTAAAAAAATCCTCCTGCTAAAGCCATCTTCTTCACCTGCTGATTTGATCATGCTATTACCCTCTTCAAATCCCTCCTTTGGCTTTCACATCTGCTATAGCATCAAATTTAAGCTTCTTTGCACAACATTCAGAGTTCTTTATAACTCTTCCCGTTCCTACTTATCCTCACTTGTTGAGCTTCATGTTGCCCTAGCTCCCTCTGCTCCACACAGTGTTGCCATCCTCCATCCCCTACGTGTCAGCCTCTTGAATCATCATCTCCATGCCTTCTTCCACATGGTCTCTTATGCATGGCATGACTCCAATTACAAGGCCCCTACCCTGTCCATTTTTAAGTTCTTAAAGACCTACTTTTGCCATCCTGCCTAGAGCAAATCAAATTGTTTCAGCTGTTAGTTACATTACTTACTACTACTACTGGAGGGCATTCATATACTACAGCAATGAGGGCAGTATAAAACAGTCATACAGAATAGCAGTTGACTTGTGCTTTAAAAGAAAATCCATACTGATTTCCTTTCCTCAACCTCTGTCTACCTGTCTGTATATCCTTAGACGCTGAGCTTCTTGGAACAGGGACCGTCCTTTCTTGAATACATTGGTGTGCTACCATAAACAAAAACTGACTAATAAATGATGCTGCAATTTATACTGAAAAAAATCCCCAATCTTGAAACAGTTTATAGATTGGTTCCTAAAAATTGTCAGGTAACATGGTTTAACCAGCAGGAACCATCATCTTGTGTGGCTGTGGAACATATTTTAGAAGGGTTTCTGGAAATGACCCTTGAGACTACCTAAGATAGAGCCCTAAACAACTTTTTGAAAGTTTTTCTCATTTGACATAGTTTTGCTGCTTGGTTCCAGTTTGTTTCTAAGAACCTAGAAAAGTGTTTCAGATTGGGGACAGTTTTGTAATGTAGACAGTCATAAGAACGGTCATACTGGGTCAGACCAAAGGTCCATCTAGTCCAGTATCCTGTCTACCGACAGTGGCCAATGCCAGGTGCCCCAGAGGGAATGAACAAAACAGGTAATCATCAAGTGATCACTGGAATCTGAATCCTGGCTAGGTTCTCCCAAGCTCTGGTTACAGGCACAGAGAAGCCCAAATTGTCCCCACTCAATGTTTTATTTAATTTATTTATTTAATCTAGTTACCTCTTTATCCCATGAATAAGTGATAGATCTGGTTTCATTCACTCATAGATTCAGTCACATTATTGTGATTCAAGGGAGCCCAGAAATTGAAAAACAAATAAATGATCAGTAGTATAGAAAACTTGTACCCCT
This sequence comes from Macrochelys suwanniensis, assembly GCA_033296515.1. Taxonomy (NCBI): domain Eukaryota; kingdom Metazoa; phylum Chordata; order Testudines; family Chelydridae; genus Macrochelys; species Macrochelys suwanniensis. Next base: position 114,445,198 of record CM065778.1, on the reverse strand, counting down.
TTTAGAAGGTCCATATCAAAGGATTCTCAGGGTCTGGTTTGCCTGTTTGAGATCAAGAGTTGTTACAATTACATGCTCAAACAAAACTGCTTCTGCACTTTCTAACAGTATTAATAATGTCTTTGAGTACAAACAAATGCTTCAGTTTAACTAGTTTACAATTCATTTATTATTTTACATGATGGAAATTTCTTAGATTTATTGCCAGAATAAAACATTACCTTGAAAATATTACCAGGGATAATCTAATTCAGAGTATGCTGTAAAACTGATGCCTAAATAGATGAAAATTGCCTTTGGGAGCAATTCCATTAGAACAACATTCCAGGTTCAGCCTAAGAAATTTGATTGATTTTGATGAAGCTCTATGATTTTAGATCCTGTGGTTAGGCTATAATTGCTACATAAATGTAAAAAGGATTTAAACAGGATTTAAAGGATTTAAATTGGAATATATTATTTCAATAATTTTTGTATTTTGCTGTCTTTATGCAATTAAATGCACATTTTTAGAAGACAATATGAACTGTTTTGTATAATGAAAATAATAGATTTAAAATTGCAGCATCATGCACTTCCTGAATCTCAGCACATTCCTATTAGCTTTATAGTACATAATTAAAAAATTAAACCCAAGATACAGTGTCAAAATTATAGCGTCATTATATGTTATGTTTCTATTATTTGGTAATGTTGGCGTTGCTTAGTAACATCAGTAGACTTGGTATACATTTGACAGAAGTGAGGGTTATAAGGAAATTCATGCTGCAGAGAAAACCAGGGTATTTCTTAATTTTTGAAAATCTTAGTGATGACATTTACTAAAGGGTCTAATAAATTGGCTGAAAATCATTTTAATTTAGTTGAGTGTGGAGCAGTTAAGGGTTTATTTGAACTCTTATAAAACCTATTTCTGAAGGAGTTTATAATTTATCTTGCTTCAGTCTTAAATAAAGCATTATAGGGTCAATTTAACCATAGTAATAACATTATAATTAATACTACTACTTTCCACTTCTGTAGTGCTTTCTGCATGAAGATTTCAAAGCACTTGACATGCATGAATTAACTCACTGCACCCCAGTGAAGTGCAGTAGGTATATAATTCCCATTTTACACAGGGAAATTGAAGCCCATGCTTAAATGCTTTGATGAATCAGGGCTTATGTGACCTGCCCCAGGCTGTACAGCAAGTTTGTGGCAGAACCAGAACAGAACCCAGGGCTTCTGATTTCGACTTTCATGCTGTTACATGACAATTGCTCCCTCTCTCATGGCAACAGAAGATTTTTGTTGAACGTGAGAGAAAAGACTCAGTATTTCAGGCTAACAGCCAGTTCTTCTACAACATTTGGCTACGTATTTTAGTTGGAGAGGCAAAAAAATAGTAATATTTGGCTTGAAGCTTTCACAGTCTGTAACATAGCAAAAATAGTCCCTTCACTGGGGAATCTGGCAAAAACAAACAAACAAAAAAAAAAAACCAGCAGCAAAACCAAACATTTTCATGGGGGTTGGACTGGGACCAGAGGAAGCAAACTATACTTTGCTCCTCCCTTAACAATTTTCTTGTAAATCAAAATCCTTTTTTGGAAGTGAACAAATATTATTTCACTGTGAAATTCTGTTACACTAAGGATACCAGCTTATTCCAACACAGGCCACCAAGCAGCCTTAAGATAGGGTGACCAGACAGCAAGTGTGAAAAATCAGGACAGGGGGTGGGGGGTAAAAGGAGCCTATATAAGAAAAAGACCCAAAAACCAGGACTGTCCCTAATAGGTGACTCACCCTACCTTAAGATGATAGTTTTCAGACATTATTGTCTACACACACACACAAGTTGTTTCACTTTAGCTATACTGGTATAGTTGAAGTGGTAAAACCTTCCTAGTATCGATGCATTTATATGGGTATCAAAGTTCCTTATACCATTATTGCTTATACCTAGGTATGGAAGGCGAGTAAGATATACCTCCATAACTGTTTTCACACTACAGGTTGTAGTCCTATAACTATTTCAGGAGGAAATCACTCCTCTAACTGAAACAGTTATATTGATACAAAAACTGCGAGGACAAGGCCTTACCTGGGCTGGATTTGAACTGGTGAACTCCTTTTGCCAAGCACCTAGAGGCCCCAATGAAGATTAAAGCCCCACTGTGCCAGGAACCCCACAACCAAAAACCAGTCCCTGCCCTAAAGAACTTGCAATCTAAGTGTATGACATGAGACAGCAGGTGGACACAACAAACAGACCTGCGGGCTAGGGTTGCCACGCGTCAGGTTTTCGACCAGAATGTCCGGTCAAAAAGGGACCCTGGAGGCTCCGGTAAGTGCTGCTGACTGGCTGTTTAAAGTCCAGTCGGTGGTGCAGCAGGGCTAAGGCAGACTCCCTGCCTGCTTTGGCTCCACGCAGCTCCCGGAAACGGTGACATATTCCTGTAGCCCCTAGGGAACAGTGGCCATTGGGAGCTGTGGGGGCCTGCAGGCAGGGCAGCACGTGGAACCAACTGGCCCCTGCACTTAGGAGCCCCAGGGACATGCTGGCTGCTTCTGGGAGATGCCTGAGGTAAGTGCCGCTTGGAGCCCCCACCCCGAACCCTCTCTAGTGCCCCAACCCCCTGCCCCAGCCGAGCCCTCTCCCGCAGTTTGCCTCCCGCACCCCAGCCTCCTGCCCCAGCCCTGAGCCCCCTCCTGCACCCCAAACCCCTCATCCCTGGCCCCACCTCAGAGTCTGCATCCCCAGCCAGAGCCCTCACCCCCTCCCGCACCCCAACCTCCTGCCGGGTGAAAATGAGCGAGTAAGTTAGGATGGGGGAGAGCAAGCAATGGAGGGAGAGGAGATGGAGTGATTGGGGGACAGAACCTTGGGGCACAGGCGGGGCAGGGCCGGGGCATTCGGTTTTCTGCAATCAGAAAGTTGGCAACCCTATTGCGGCCACAAGGTGACAGACAATTATGATGAATCTAACAGGCAGTGGTCACAGCACATCAGATGTCTAGCCATTGCCAAGTGTTTCATTGACATCGTGGTAGGAGTTTGCTTTGGAGAGTTTTGAAGCAAGATAATGTATTAGCTTTGCAGATTTTTATAGGGGCTCCTCTAATGCCTAACGGTTGATTTGGGAGAAAGTGCAAAGGAACCTGCAGGAAACGTGGCCAGTAACGTCTGATATCACTGGCAAGGTAGAGAACCTAGTTCTTAGGGGGAAATTAACCAAAACATTTCATTGTCTTTAAATCTTTAAATTAAAAAACACAACACAAGTGTTTGATAAAACTGAAGTGGACAAACTTTGTAGAAGTGCACAAGTTATCACAGATGCTGGTATGCTAGGTGATGAAAGTGGAGCTAGTCACATTAGGTAATAAATGCAAATCTATTTTCACTTAATATTTTTTATCCATTTCAACAAAACAGGCAACCCAATAATCCAATGCATAAGACCCATTGCTTAGTATAACTAAATATGAATTTATTCAAATCCAATAAAGGGAAGAATAAATCTTTTAATTCTTAGCAATGAGACATAAAAGTTATGGGACCATCAAAAGTCATCATTGCAATGTCTTAATCTCCCTCTGTAGAATAATTTGAGAAACTTCTTAAATACTCAGCATATGTGCAATTGTCACTGCGAAGAGTGACTATCTTCGGTTGATTCCTTCCATTCTTAAATTCAGCTACCCTTATGTGCATAGCTCAGAGATGTTCAGTCATAGAAGGGGAATGAAAGGCAGCATAAAAGAAATAAATTCTTAGTGTGAAAAAGCAAATGCTGTATAGAAAGAAAAAGAATCAGAATGCTTCTAGTCAAACTTTTGCAAGATTTTCCAATGAAACCAATGGAATTACTGCAGATTTATACTTACAAAATTGAAATCTGAATTTGGTCCACACGTTTCAGTTTTAATTAATTTAAATTTGTGTTTTAACAGTTTCACTGAGACTTGGATTCAGATAAAATTTAAATGGAGTAGAAACTTTTACCACATTTTATATCACAACTCTATGTGCAATTGCAAATATCACAGGATTTCAGTTCAAATCCATAAACTGTCCCAATTTTGCTCAAAAGTGCATCCAAGTTCAAACTTTTCTAAGAGGTTTCAAATTTACAATAGAATGCCAAACCAGCTGTCTCTCACTTGGTTTTGGGTTCTGTTGTGGAAGGTTTTTTGTTTTTTAATAGTTCTGAGTAAGAGAGCCTTAATGCTAGCGTAACCTAGTTAAGATGCCTGGGTTGGAATCTTAGACTTCTGACTGCTAAAAGAGAGTATCCACACTGTATAGTGATAAGATTATCATTAAAATTACAGTGTCCAAATAACATTTAAAATTAAGCCAACTTTAGTTTCCAAAATCATATTCAGAATATACCTTACAAAAACACCTGGGACTGGGGTCCAAGAGCCCGGGTTTAAGCCCGATCCTAAACGTCTAAACCACAATTAAATAGCCCCTTAGCCTGAGTCAACTGGCACGGGCCAGCCTTAGGCTTTTAATTGCAGTGTAGACATACCCTTAGCTGCTAAGTCCCATTTTCAAAAGCAGTTAAGCAACTGATAGAACTTAGGAGCTTTTTGAAAACTTTACCCCTAAAATAAGTAGTTATACTTAGGTGAATCAAATAAAAATCCTATAAAAAGCAACATATCACAAGGAGAAAAATATGAAATGTGATTTGCTCAAGTATCTCAGTGGTGCTGGATCTAGGGATGCTGGGGGTGCTACTGCAAATACATGGTTTCCAACAATCAGCACCCCCACTATAAAAATTGTTCCAGCACCCCTGAAGTATCTTTAGATTTTAAGATACAAATCCTCTTGCTTTACTTGGGCAAAATTCCCATTGGCCTCACTGAAAGTTTTGCCTGAATAAAGAAGATGCTGAATAGGTCCTAGAAGGAAAATCAGTAGATTTTTGGCTTAGTGAAAATTAAATGCCCAGTATGACAGTTATGGGTTTTGCTGAAGCAGACGAAAAAGTATTACAGGGATGTAATTCTGTAAGAACTAATTGAGCTCACTGATACAACCAGCTGTGTATTCGCTCACATTTTTTTTTTAAAAAAAAGCAGGATATGTTTAGGCAAAGAAAGTTTTAGGAATGGAGGGTAAGTAGCAGGACAGAGCAATAAATGCTGCAGAGTAATTTGAGCAGTGACAGGAAGTGTACTGGTAAAATAAAAGAATAGCATGGAAGCTCTAAAAAGAGCCTCAAATCAGAGTTACAGTAAGGAACACATGAAGGAGCTAGACAGGTGAAGCTGAAGTCAGTGCTGCAAGATTCTAAGCAGAGCATAATTTCTTTGGAAGAACACCACATGAGAATGAGAAAATGGTCAATATTAACTTTTTAAACCCAACTATTCCATAAAGCTAAAAAGAGGGACAGAATACTCACACCATCACATCTTTCTGAGCATGAAAGAACTGGTAACAATGGCCAAGATCCTCAGATATTTAGGCACCTAGCTTCCACTGAAATAAATGAGTTAGGTGCTTTAATACTTCTGAGGATCTGGGCCTATAATCCTATGTGTTTTCTCAATACTCCATTACCATCTTAATCATAATGCTACTCCCATTCAATTCAATGGGAAAACCCATTGATTTGAAATGGTACAGACTCTAGTCCTTAACTCCCATCAACACGGACCTTGGAGAATCAGACCCAAAAGGGAAAAGGCATTTTTATGCTACAAGTATGGTACTTTCTATCATAGATTTCATTGCTTTTTTCCCCAACTATGTCATGGGTGCGATTTATTGTAATTCTGAGGTTATTCCGGTTTCCATGTGCACTCGAAAACTAGACAGAAATGGATGGGAAAAAGCCTTATATGCACGATTATTGGAACTCTTATTCCCTCAGTATCGATGTCAGTTGTGGAATGTATGAAAGCACTGACCAGGAAAAAAGGGCACATACTACTTGCCAAAGGGAGTAATTCTCTAACTTTTGACCTGAAGTTGCTTTCCTGTACACCCACAAAACTCCCACTCAGTTTGGGTTATGCAAGGAATACAGGACAAGGTGAGTACTAAGGACTGCACACCCCTGTGATATTCAGAGTAACAGACAGAGATAGCAGAAGGTCACACTGTTGCCAATGGATGTTAACAATCTTGACTACAACTGCACATCATCAATTTCATTTTACTTAAATTAGAACATATCTGTACTTAAATTAAGGGGCTATGGGAGGGAAGCATTAATAAAACATTTTCTTAAATGATGCATTTCCTATAAATATGGTATAAAAGAACCCACTGAAATGCTTATCAGGAGCCATAAGCCATCTTAAGTCATCTCCTGAGAATGGAAAAAGTCAAAAGGTACATATTTGAACTCAAATTACTAGACATAATATATATTTAACCCAGAGCAGGGTGAAGAAGTAAACATTTACAAGTTCTAACATGAGCAGTGAATTTATTTGGTTGGATCTTTTGTTAATGAGGCTGCATTTCCATAACATCCCACAATCACCAACTTTCAGAAATAAAAAAGAAAACAGCTATTTCGTGGCAACAGATAGGAGCTGCAAAGTAATTGCAATTGGCTGCAGGCTTCCCTCTTACCAGGTACAAAGACTATAATGAATTAAAAAAAGCTATGGAAGGTTAGCATAAACTATAAATACATTACATAGCTGGCAGGTGATGTTGGCAGATTGGAGTTTTAAAAAGTTTACTTCCCTGAGACTAGAATTACCTTTTTCTAATTCCTTTTTCTGATAATTTAAGATGCAAAATTGCCTGATATTATAACTACAAATTATATATATTCATACACACTGCAATAGATTTCTGGGCTAAGTGTATCTTTTATAACCTAGTCATTTTTATTTCACTATGGTATTTTGAAGATGAAAAACGAAATCTTCCATGTATGTGTTGTTGTATTCTAGTCTTTGTAAATTCCCTTAATGTGCTTAATTCCACATAACCATGTAAGTACAAAACATGTCTTCATTGCCACTAAGTGGGGATAAAAAGAATCTCTTAATATGCTATAGCCTGTGGTCAGACTAATACAAACTGACAAGGTCAGTTTGAAATGTTGGTCTAAACCAGCATGGGCATATTTCAAGTAGAATTATAGTCTTGTTTAAGTTTACACCTGTAACTCTCAATTATACTTCAGGACAAATGCTTTAATTAAGCAATAAAACACGACAGGCAATGCTTTCAGCAAAATAGTAGTACACATCAAGTGCAAGATGTGATAATGTTCAGCTACACACTGGCTGTGGTTTTAGGGCCCAGGCCTGCAGTTCTCACTCAGGCAACCTCCCACTGAGTAAAGATTGCAGGATCAGGTCATTCTACTGTGGCATGATTAATTATATTCATCCACCCTCATTCTGAAAGAATACAAAGGGCACTTTGACACTCCCCAATTTTCAGGGAGAAAAGATATGCTGTGTAGGAATCACGTGATATACTCTGCAAATCAAAGTATAAATAATTATTAGAATCACAAAAGGGTGTCAGTCACTGATGGCTTACAAGAAGAGGCCAGCTGGGCTTCACAGGACTACAGGACACCAAGAACCCAATGGGCCTCCTCCCCAAATCTATGAAACTGAAGACCTCCAAGGTCTCCCACAAAGGCCTTTGAAAAGGCCTCAGCTCCCAGGGAAAGAAGAGTGGAGCACAAAAACTTTCACTGCTCCAAACTGCTTGGAATCCTGTGACATCATTGGGCAAAGGTTCAGAGATGTTTCTGGAAGGGAAGTCCTGGACTTTCCCGGAATGGGGAGGAGTTGGCTGTAGGCAGGGCTGGGTAGAAAGGAATAAACACTTCTACTAGGGCAATTAAAAAAAGAAAGAATTGGGCAGAAACTTGTAAGAAAATAATCGTTTGCTAATGTTTCTACCCCTTGACTTTGTATGCCATATGCTTTCAGAAATAAAAAGCCAATTTACAGATTTATAGTTGAAATCACAGTCTCAGGACAATTGCTTCCTTTCTTTTCCTTTCCAGCCAATATTGATCCCTACTTACCCAGTTCTGCTGGCCTAATTCCAGTACTGCAACCAGAACTTAGTGTGGAGAGTAGGAAGGGGCAAATCAAATAATTAATGTGTTAACTAAATATGAATCAGCCATATTAACTGAATCAAGTACTTCCAAATAAATTTGGCGAATATTTGTGTGAGTAGTATCCAAGAGCAGCAGATAGAAACAGCAGATAGCACTCCTAGTTCTGCCTGGCTCAGCCCAGCCAGCAGTTCCCATTTGAGCTGACATTGGCTGGACATTCTCTCTTCCCTGGCCTCCTTCCCCTGGAATTTCCCTTCCTTAAGGACTTTGGGAGCAAAGATCACGCACTGCTCCAGGAGGGGCATGAAGGTCCCCAGAAAAAGAAGTAGGTCAGGCCAGGCTGGACTCTTTCTTCCCTCCACACAAAACTCTCGTATCCTCTCAACAAGTTCCAAGTATCCCAGTGCCACCACAATACCCCCCGCCCCCCCATGACTCATCTTTAGTTATCTTCTTAAGGGATACTGGATGCCTTGATGCTCTTCACCCCCCCCCCGCCACTCTGTTTGGGAGCTATCTGCCCCATTTTTAACTCCTAATACTGTGGTGTACTCACCCACCCTGCATCTTTGGGAGAGCAAGATAGGCTCCTTTCCCCAAACCGCTAGGTAAGTATTTTTAGATACTCGTAGCAAGACCTTTATAATCACTACTGGATCCAGCTGCTATCTCTGGCCCTTTATACCCCATCTCATTAGTCCATAGAGTGCATCAGTGCAATCTGGGACATCTCTCAGGTATAAAGTTGAGAGTCAGTAGCAATGAATTCCTAGGTCCTGCTGCTGAAAATGGAGAACAACTGGATGCTCTGAATTAGAGATTTTTCCCTTGTATGTTGACATCTGTGCTCTCTTTGGAACCCAACCAGATGAGTCATCATCATATCCTTGGTGTAGCCCATCCTCAATACATGGCAACTGATGTACGAGGCAAGTAGTGAACCATCCAAGTCAAGGGAGTATAGTCCTGAGTCTGAGCTCTATGGAATTATTGTGGAAAAACATTTGGCTCCTGAACTGGACTTGAAGCCCCGCAGAGGCTGTGCGGATTGGATTTTTGTGGAGCACTGGCCCATCAGTCAGTTGTCAGTTTTAACTGAATATGATGAAGGAGATGCTAATACATACCTTGTAGACTAGTGTGAGCAAACAGACAAGAGAATACGCAGGACTTTTCAAACTTTAAAGAAAAAAAAAATCAATATTTCAGATGCTGGGTTGTATTCAGAATACACTTTATTTTTCCAGCAGTAGAGTTAAGTTAAACATAAAAACCAGAGGCTTTCATGCATCATCTTTTAACAGAAATATTTTGCATTACTGCTTCTCTCTCTATTTCTTTTAAAAGTCCTAGCAGATGAATTAATTTATCTGGTTAATTACAATGTTATGCATATATAAGAAAAAAAGATAGCAAGGAACACCTCATAATAGAATGTAATGTCATATTTGTTCAGGATAAACATCTCATATATTGTAAGACATGATGCTGAAGACAAAGTATACAGTCACATAATCAGTTAAAAAAATCCTAACATGATTTTTATAAGATTTCTAGGCTGTATCTTAGTACAAATTATTTCACAGGCTTTAAGGCACTCAAACATCCTAAATCCTGCAACACCTTTAAGTGTATTGGCTACTTCAGGTATTCTTGAAGTATGCACATACAGGTTCATACATTATTTTAGGCAGCATAGGTAGTGACACAAATAATTAAGGCTGCCCGACACTTCCTATTATAAGACCCTGTTTTCAGTTGCTTATAACTTTGCAAAACTTTAATTGTTCATGCTGAAGTTTTCCATGCTCGGTGTCTGCTTCAGGCTGAATTTTTGGGTAAGTTTAAGCAAAAATAGTTTAATAGTTTTTTCAGAAGAAGACTGAAGAAATATATTGGTTTTGCCCATGTTGATGAATTGGTGGTGGTATTATTATTTAGAAGCTCTAGCGCCTCTTTGGTTTGGCACAGGGACTTGGAGGGAGTTGCCCTGGGGTTAGGGATATGCCTATTGCCATCCCTGTGAAATACTGTCCCCATATGGCCAAGTTATGAGAGCCTTTGAACTCTCACAGATCATGCATGCTCAGCAGGAAGTTGCTAGGTTTTGGCAGAGAAATTGTCTGCATGAGGCATGCCCCTACAGAGCTCCTACATGTGACTGCACGGCACTGCTCATGTACCATCCTCACACAGTGACTCGCATGCTCCATCTTGGGTCTGGAGGGGGCAAGAGGTTAGACTTGACACACACCCCTCCAGATCCTGGAATTAAAACTAGGAGTCTTACTCCTGACTGTCAACATTCCTCTGTGAGCAAACAGCTAACAAAAAGTGTATGTCTGATACCCCTCCGTTATCTGCTCCACATACCTCAGCCTGCTACTACTACTAGCCACATACTCAGCCTACCTCCACTCTCTCAAGTGGCAGAGGTCTGTGCCATGAATCTAAAGGTCCAAACCCTGCTGATGACCCAAGCGGGGCGGGAGGGGGGGGCAGTATATGGTTCAACATGGTGGAATTTCTATTTTTTCAGTTTTTGTAGAAAAGTAAGAAATTTACATTAAAGAAATGGTAAGAGAATGTTAAAGTTACAAGATCAAGGACTCAAAAGTTAGGAAATGCCAAAATTAAGGTTGCCTGTGCATCCTTAACCCATACCCCATATGAGAGTACATTATGAGATAGTCTTTAAACTACATGATCACTTTTTTTTTTAAACACACACACACACACACACACACACACACCCTACGCTTTACAGGATAAAGCACCATCTTGCCATGGACCTTTCTTGAAGAGGATGTAGCTCAATGGTTCTGAACAGGGAAAACAGATTTTTTTTAACTTAAAATTTATTTGCTTTTGTTGCTTTATCAAACCAGATTATCACAGTAAGGTGACCAATCTCGCATTTACACTGAAATGTGTGTGTGTGTGTGTGGGGGGGGGGGGGGGCATTAGCCATCACTCAATAGCACTAAGAGCCCAATTAATTCATTTGGTGTTAAGCGTGCCTGCTTAAATTCCTGTTCTACCATGCTCTATGACAGAGGTTGCAGCCAACTCCATGCTTATCTCCTCATCATGCAGTTTAACTACAGGGACTTTGACATTCATGTTTGGGGAAGTAGGGGGTTTCCCTTTGGGTACATCTACACAGCAATTAAACACCTGCAGCTGGCTTGGGTTAGCAGTCGTGGGCTCATGGGCCTTGGACCGTGGGGTGTAAAATTGCAGCGTAGATTTTTGGGCTCTGGGACACCGTGAGAGGGGAAGGTCCCAGAGCCCAGGCTCCAGTCTGAGCCTGCATGTCAACACGGCAATCTTTAACCTCACAGCCCAAGCCCCATGACCTGGAGCCAGCTGTGGCTGTGCCTCAGGTCTTTAATTCCAGTGTAGATGTAGTTTGATTTGCAGCATGTATTGAAAGATGGACCAGCGTGATAGCCTAGGATTTGGGAGACACAGATTGCCTGCTTCACCACATACTCCCTGTGTGGTTTTGGGCAAATCACAAATTAGTCTCTTGGTGCCTCAATTTCCCATCTGTAAAACAGGGATAATAGCATTGGGTGTTGTGAGGTGCTCAGTTGCTATAATGTCTGAGGTCCATATAAGTAAGTATCTAAGGTAATAAAAGTTAACTACCATGCAAGCCAGATGTAGTTTGTATTCTTAAATTAGATATTATAAAATGGTCAGAATAGTAAAATGATCAGAATAGTAAATGACCTCTGGAATTACTTGAAATAATAGTTTTATTTCAAAATGATATCATCAGTTTGATCTAGAGAATTACACTCTAAACAGTTAAAGTAATTTCAGGTACTATTTCTGTCTCTGAGTCCCCGCTAAATATCGTGGTATTATAATCACATTTTCCTATTTATTTTTTTAAAACCCACATAACAGAGGAAGATGACTGATCTTTTCCTCAGGAGAAACAGTGGGACCAAGTATATATCAAGCACTGTCAAATGCACAAAGGAAACACATTTAAAAATACATTTCTCTCATCTTACAGTTTTAGCAGTTGCAGAAACATGAAATTTTAAAAAAAAAAAAAGACGACGGAAGGAAGGAAATTTAGATAGAAGTCAGAGTTTTAAATTTGAGGAAAGGAAGTCAGGATCTAAAACCACCGAAGTATGTTGCTGTTGCTGCATTTAGAATTTTAAATTTTGTTTAACACAATTGGCATCTGGGCTATTTTCTGTGCCAAAGTTCAGCCAAGTTTGAATTAAAATATCGGCATTCCAAACCCCTCCAAACCAGTTTTATTAATGGAGACATTGACGGACCAGTAGCTGTAGCAACACGGCTGGATGCCGCATAATTAGAGCTTGTAAAGTCTGGGCTTTGACAAACCTTTCTGCTGACTCTTACTTCTCAACTTTTGGGGGGTGGGGAGCGGGAGAGTATGGAATTAAACTGTGAATTAGGTAAGAGAGCACGAATTCTCTTAGCTTCACACTACATCTAAGGCTTGTTATTTAGGAGAAATTTCTCTATCACATTGTTAGGGTGCAGTTAGTTGTTTTGCTCGAATTTGATGGGGGTTGAGCACATGTATACGATAAGACATACCTTTTACATTTAAATAAGAATTTAAAGATACAATTCTATGCTCTGCAAGCTAAAAACAGAATTAAACAGAATTATCCGTTTTTCCTGTGGATTACATTTGACTTTAAAAAAAAGTTATAGTTTTAAACAGAGGATTAAGAGTAAACCATAGCACATTTGATGAGAAACCGCCGAATTATCCAGTGATGATTTTAGTTTCTCACTTAAGGTACATGCATATATAGAGAGGAAAGGTTCCTTTCACTCCAATGTGAATCAAAAGTGGCAAAGAATACACCTATACCCATAAATGGCAAAGAATACATGCTTGATATCCAGGTGATGTAAAACATAGCTCCATCCCTGGGTCCTTTTGAATGATAAATTGACTGCAGCTTGCATAGGGCAGAAAAATGTGGTGGGAAATGTTACCTTTTTCCACTGGATTTTTATACATTTCTGTGAAGGAAAAAAAAATAGAATTTAGGAAACTCTTTCTGGGCTCAGATTCTGCAAATAAGTACATGCTTAACTTTAAGCATATAAATAGTCCACTGATGTCAATGGTATGCACACATGCTTAAATTAAGCATGTACAGAAATGTTTGCAGACTCAGCATGTCGTGAGCAAGCTTTCCTTTAAAAATAAATCCAAGATTTTAAACTGGGATTTTCAAGAGTGTGAGAGGAAGGTACAAACCCAAGTCAAATTTACTTTCAATAGCAATTAGGTGTATAACTCACTTAGGTTCCTTTAAAAATCCCACCCTAAAGTCCTCTAGACTATACCCAGAAGAGCCAACGTATTCTCTTGTAAGACAAAATAATGAACTGAGTCCTAGGAAGAAAGCAGGTAACTGTCAGAGCTTAATTTTTCCTTGGTGGTTTTTTTGTTTGGTTGGTTTTTTAATAACTTGAGAGCAAGGGAAGGTGACCTTGCTAATTGACACTCTGAATATAGCTTGGAGGTCACTGAAATCTGGAAGCAGCCTCTGAAGTGTGCTACTGTCTATCACTAACTGCCTGGCAACTGAATTGGGTGTTACTAGTACATTTTGCCTTGTGCCAAACATGCTTATGTTCATAAACTGAAGGTTTCTCAATAGCTGAACACTAAGTGTTTAATATGTGTTCTATAATTTAGGAGCACTAAGGCCCAGATCCTGAAAGGTATGTGAAGTGGGTTGGGTTAGACCTCATCTAAACTGTTGACCTCCACCCTTCTTAAACCAACAGTGAGAACAAGCTAAACCTACCCACTTAAACAAAGAGGGTATGTGACCCCATACAAGAATTTGGGCTTTGTGCTCCATATTGTCTGTATGTGTCTGTATGCGTACATACATATATCAGAGACAGAAACAGAGACACAGCCAGGCAGGCAGCTTAGAAGAACAGTAACATGGCCCTGTGACAAAGGAAGAGAAAAATCTTTTGGGGGTGTAGAGTATTGCCTGGAAAGACAGGCTTGGAATGGTGAACAAAGCAACAGTCTCCTACTATTTGATTCCTACAGTGTTCAGAGGAACAGAACTTTGTACATTCCTGATAAACAAGATCTCATCAAAGAAGATTCCATCGCCAATTTCTACACTCACTGGAACAACGCACCTTTGACTAATTGCTCAGGTAAAAAGGGGTAATAAGTATTTAGGCACCTGAAGTCCATTGAAATCAATGGGTGCTAGGGGCCTAAATATCTTTGGGGATCTGGGCTTAAGTCTCTTTAGGTGAAAATTACCTGCCCCATAATGCCTGGTCAGGTCAGGTCAGGATTGAAAACCTGCCACCGCTATGACCGTAAGCGGTACAACCTGTATTGGTCAATGCCGAATGCTGGGTGGTGGTTAATTAACCCAGAAACTTCAGGAAGCGCCAATGGCTTTGGGCTGATGAGCGCATGAGGAGGGTAGTGGAATCCTTGATGGAGGAAATGCCATCAAAAGGCGGATGAGCAAATTCACTCAGTGTTTTTGCCAATGACATCCACACAGGACAGATTGGGTCCTTCAGCTGTGGTTGATAACCAATCTAGGAATGGATCCCCAAAGAGGCAGGCAGATGGAAGATCTCCTTTGCTCTGGCAACTCCTGCAGCATAGCTGGTTCCAAATGTATCAACTCCCGTCCTTCCTTTGGTCCAAACCAGTAAAGTCAAGAGGTGGATGCCGACACATTGGCAAAGCAGCACCTCCATATCAACTGCCCAGGCTATTGCAGCCACATCACATGGAGAGGACACCCCATTCTTGCTGGCAACATGGACATAACATGGCATGTGGCAGTTACGGGTTATAAGCTCTCACTTGATTGGAGTAGAGGAGGGCACCACGGGTCACCTTAGACAGTGGGAGGAATCACTGCATTCCATTGGTCAGCCACCGCCCACCACAAAGCTGGGCAGCCCCCGGAGAGTTTGGTGCTGACCCACCACAGTCTGCTCACCTCATGGGATATGTGGGGCTAGACCAAAAGTTGAATGGCAGACGGAAACCTTGCACCTGGCAAAAATAAGAAACCAAGAACGTTCCAGCTTGGCAGCTGGAATGTCAGGACCATGTGTCCGGAACTGACAGACTATGACGAACTACAATACACAAGCAGCATATGGAAGTCAGCTTTGATAGACTGTGAGCTGTACAAACTCAATGTTGACATTGCAGCACGTCAGGAAACAAGACTTGCAGATGCTGGTTCTGTCCAAGAGGCCAATTACACCTTCTTTTGACAAGGAAAAAGCAACTAAGAAAATCTGCACGGTGTTGGTTTTGCTGTGAGAAACAAGTGGGTAAAGCTCCTAGAAACACCACATTGGGAAGTCAGAATGTATCATCTCACTTAAACTTTAGACGAACATCAGCTCCGTGAACATCATTATTGCTTATACACCAACACTCAAATCTAGCCCTGAGGCAAAGGATACATTTTATGACTCTTTGCATCAAGCCATCAAAAGAATACCATCAGCTGAGCAACTTTTCTTCCTTGGTGACTTTAATGCAACAGTCGCACCGACAACACCACATGGCCAGGTTGCCTAGGACATTCTGGCATTGGCAAGATGAATGAGAATGGCCAATGACTTCTTGAATTCCGCGCCCAAAATCAAATGTGCATTGCCAATTGACATTTTACAGGAAAAGATCAAAGTGTCATGGTGACATCCATGATCAGGCCACTGGGACCAATTAGACCTTGTTATCGTCAGGAGGAAAGACCTACCCTTAGTGCAGAACACTCGCATGTTCCACAGCGTTGATTGGGACACTGACCACTCCTTGATTATTAGCAAAGTGAAGATCACAACCAAGAAACTACATAGAGCAAAACCTAGGAGCAGCTATTAACACTGAAAACTAGAGGAAATGCCAGGAATTTGTGAAGGCTTTTGAACTAGCATGCATGAAAAGTCATTACCAGAGAAGGCAGAAAAATTTTGGGAAGATTTAAGAACAATAATCCATGAAACAGCTTTAGCTGCATTTTGGGGAAAAAGGCCATCAAAAAAGGACTGGTTTGAAGAAAATGAAGCGGAACTATTACCTCTCCATCAACATTAAGAACACAGCCTGTCTGGAACACAACAAGAAGCCAACAGAGAGCACACCTCAGAGAGACTTCAACATGCAAAAACCGAGATACAGCAAGCAAGCAGATGCTGTGCAAATCATTACTGGATCAAGCTCTGTGAAGAGATACAGTCAGCCTTAGACACAGGAAACCTCAAAGTCATGTATGATTGCCTGAGGAAAGCTCTAGGTCCCACTGTCAACAAGGTTGTCCCTCTGAAATTGCACAGCAGTGAAATCACTACAGATAAAAGCAAGCAGTTGTCAAGTTGTGTTGAACACCTTTTAGAGCTATACGCACAAGGAAGAAACATCACCAGCGAATCACTGGACCAAATACCAACTCTACAGGTCATGCCAGAGCTAGATGTGGAGCCCACTGTAGAAGAGCTAAGCAAGGCCATTGATTTGCTATCAAGTGGCAAGGCTCCTGGAAAAGATGGCATCCCAGCGGAAATCCTCAAGGGTGGGAAAGACAGTCTATTACCATATCTTCATCAGCTGCTACTTAAGTGCTGGAAAGAGGGTAAGATACCATAAGAGATGTGTGATGCAAACATCATTATTTTGTATAAAAATAAAGACGAAAAGGGCGATCACAACAATTACAGGGGTATCTCGCTACTAAGCATAGCAGGAAAAGCTTTAACAAAAGTCATCTTAGTGCACTTACAACAGCTGACGAATCGTGTCTACCCTGAATTACAGTGCAGATTCAGGGCTGGAAGATCAACTATATACATGATATTTTCTCTGCATCAACTCAAAGAAAAGTGCAGGGAGCAAAACCGACCATTGTACATCGCCTTTGTGGACCTAACCAAAGCATTTGACAGTCAGCAGAGCAAGTATATTTGCAATACTAGAAAAGATAGGATGTCCACCAACCCTGTTAAGTCTTATACATTCATTCCACAACAACATGAGAGCAACTG
Organism: Macrochelys suwanniensis; assembly: GCA_033296515.1. NCBI lineage: Eukaryota > Metazoa > Chordata > Testudines > Chelydridae > Macrochelys > Macrochelys suwanniensis. The sequence continues at coordinate 114,428,063 of CM065778.1, read as the reverse complement.
TCCAGTTTGATGGGTCACTTTGGACAGCTTTGAGATGAAAAGCGGAGTGAAGCAAGGATGTGTTCTTGCCCCTACACTCTTCTGAATCTTCTTCTTAGTACTCTTGAACTGTGTGTTTAAGGACATGAAAGATGGAGTGTATCTCCACATAAGATCAGATGGGAAACTCTTCAACCTGTCCTGACTTAAGTCAAAGACCAAAAAGTCAAAAAGGTGCTAATCAGGGAACTTCTATTCGCTGATGCGACCCTCATAGCCCACAATGAAGATCTATTACAAGAACCCATGGACTGCCTTTCAAGTACCTGTCAGGCATTTGCTCTCACCATCAGCATCAAGAAAACAGTTGTATTTGGGGTTCCACAAGATCCTTCGCAAACCAACTAGAAGTAGTCCAATAGTTCAGCTATTTAGGTTCTACAGTGACTGAGGACCGGGCCCATGATCTTTTAATCGCAGACTGTGATTTACGAGCCTCTTTGAGTGGGCTGTGAGAAGGGATGCAGTATTGCCAAGCCCAAGCATTCAAAAATGATGAGATTAAAAAAAAACAAAAAAAAAGTCTTCTGGTTTTTGAGGTTTAAGGGTGCATTTTGGGTTGACATTATAAGCTTTCCTCTGCAACCATGAGGAATAGGAACATTTTTTTTTAAATGAAATCTGGGATTCTCCCCGAATCACATGAATGCAGGAGCTGAGGCTTTCAGAGAAACCTCAAATATGGTGAGACCCAATAAAAATCACAAGAACTGGCAATAGTAGCCGAGGATGTCAAGGAAGAAAGTGATGTGGCATAGCCGATGGGGAGATCTGGGCATAGCAAGATAACCTCCTGCATTGAAATAGCTGCAGTAATTATACTTACTGAATATGATATTGGGGAATGTGCCTTTCACAACAATTTCATGTTATACTTCTTGTTTCAAATGTGAAATTACATGCTACTTTGGCTATACGTGGCACAATGAACTTTAGCTCATTAGTTTTCTTTAAACAATGCAAAGTATTCTGGGAGATGGAGACCAGGTGCTCAGATATTATAGACTTGATTAACGGGGGGGAAAAAATGAGTGGTTTAGACTGGTCATGGGTGAACAAGGTTTGATAAATACCACTCTTATTAATCTGCAAAAAAAGTGGCTGTCATGTTTGTTGTTCTGTTACCAGCAGTTTACAGAGTACATAAATCTGTACTTGAACCCACAGAAAACTTAGAATTTTCATGCACACATTCAACAACTACAAAATGGTACCATAATAAAACATCATATTGGTGTGACATCCAGAAAATGCCCAAATAACAAACCTTAGACATGATGTAATGCTAGAAAAGTATTCATGCTTCTTAGGTAACAGAATTTTATAGCATTTTTTTTTTCATAGTGAAGTAACAGAGTTGGCAAAATTGTCAAAGGAAAAACAAAACGAACAAAAAAATCAAAGCACTAAAATGTTTTATTTCAGTTTCAAGCTAACAAAAGACTGTTGCTCTCCATGACTGGTGTTATATGTAACAATCTCTGGGGCTGAGGGAGAAGAGAGAGGAAAGCACACTTAAAAAGTGCTGTTCTATTTTGGTTCTATCCTTCTAATCCAGCATCTCCCCTACTTTCCCCCTCAGTTTTCAAATAAAATGGAATATAAACTATTAGAAAAAGTTGAAGTGTAGGTTTGTGATCAATCATTCTTTCCATTTTTCATTAGGTATTTAATAAAGGAATGGAACTCCAATTTTTCTTATTGTATGGATCTCAAGCCAAGCATTTCCTCCCCCTTTTGGTCCCTTTTTTAGGTTGCTCAAGAACAAAAAAATTAAAAGATCTATTTTGAAGATCAGCCCTTGCTTCTCTTTTTAGCCCATTTTTCTCTTGGCTATTGAAGCCTTATCATGTGAAATGGAAAAAAAAGGTCCTGGTTTTAAAGGTACAACCTTCCTGCACCTCTCACTCCTTATCCCTCCCACCCCATAATCACAATAACATGCCATTCTTGTAGTGTGCCATCTCATTCTGCATGTTATCTTTGAGCAGGTCATTTTCCTCATGTTCTCAAAGCGATCTGAGTTTTCCTGGAGGGTTGGCTCGGCAAAGCTATTTTCAGCATGCTTGTGGTGTCACTCTTCATCGCCTGCCTAATAGTTACTTTCAGACTTATAAAGAGCAAAGGCCAACAGGTGAATGGCAGTTAATTTCAAAGCTTGGGGAGACAGGGAGAAAAGCACAAAGCCAATGTTTTCAAAGTTGGGCACTTAAATCAATAGGTAGAAATTCTGCCTCCCTTAGTCACATTGAGTAGTGCCTTATTCCAGAAGTAGTGCCATTAAAGAAAATGGAGTTGGGTAAGAGCGGCAGAAGCTAGTCCATATTTAAAAGCTCCTGTATAAAAGTGGCCTGGCTTTTATAGGTGCTGAGCACCTGCAACTCTGAGGGCCTAAAGATGGAGGTAGCTGCCTGACTTTAGGCATCCACATTTGAAAATAGTGACCCAATCTTTACACTGACCATTTCAAACAAGTGTATTCAATTTAACTCTTTCGGAAATTCCTTTGAAAAAAGTCAAAGTTTCATTAGGTTTAGGTAACTCTTCGTTAAAATGTTATGGTTGCTGAGATTAGCAATACCTGCTCACTGGGAAAAGCTCACCCATACCAGCATGCAGTGCTGGTAAGTAAAGATTTCTGTGGGAAGCGTTATCAGTTGAAACATTAACCTATAGCAAATGGCAGAGGTCAAAGAACTCCTATATAATTCCTGTTCAGGTAATTCTTGGGAAAACAGAATTTTCAAATATTGGAAAAAAAGCAAATGGTTTATAGTTGTTAGATTAAAAAAAATCCAACTCCTGAGACAACTACCTATCAGTGTAAGAGAAATCAGACTGTCAACTGGTGGAGAGTATTTATTTCTATTAATGTCGAACCTGAAATAATGTGTTTATTTGTGTTTTTGGACCTCTTAATTATGGATTCAAGGTAGGGTGACCAGATAGCAACAGTGAAAAAACGGGACAGGGGGTGAGTAATAGGCACCTATATAAGAAAAAGTCCCCCAAAACATACTGTCCCTTTAAAAACGGGACATCTGATAACCCTAATTCAAGGACTGAATACATACCACTATTGGACTTTGCAGTGTACCACCAGGAGGGGGCAGTGGTCTTCTACAAGTGCAGTTCCCTGCTATTAAAGGGAGCTCCCTTCTTTCTGTATCTGGTGGCAATCCAGGTGGAAGTTGCATCAATTTCAAAAGGGCTGGATAACCCTGGTTTCCTCCCAGTTCACATTCCCTCCTTCATTAAAACAGGTTGTAATACCTCAGAAGTCATCTGAGCTACTTGCTGAGGGTGAGCTGCTGCATTTGTTTGCACAATTATTGCATATAAACTCCCTATTGCTGGTAGCTAACTCATTATTGCAAAGTGCTTTCTCATACAGGCAGTATGAAGAATTTTTAAATAATTTCCAACACAAACATTTTCCTTTGGGTGGGTTTTAAAAGCACCAACCCAAAATCAGGGCCCAAATTCCATGAGGTTCTCAAGGAGCTGAGCATTTTGCAGGAGACACTGAGCACATCAGAGGACTGCACCTGGGGTGCAGAGAACAGGTGATCAGTTAAATCCTGTGTAGATTTGATCATTTTTTGCTTTGCATAATATTCTCCTTTTGATCAGCATTGACTCCCATTAATGACTAGAAGAGGAATGTCCACGCACTGAAAAGAATATTCCCTATAAGCAGCAACTGCACCATATGTTTTAATCTAAGACAGCCACCCAATAGCTCAGAAAATTCTGCTGTGTTCTGCTCTTTTAGAGATAATAAAGCAAAATTTAGCTTTTCATTTTTTGCTTCACTCTATATTGGAATATTCTTTGTTGGGTTGAGCTGAAATTCAATTTACAAAACAGAAAGCTATATTTTTAAAAAATACTTATTATTTTATTAAATGGTGCTGCAGATTCCCCCTCTCAATGGGTGGAAGTATGGTCCTGTTATTAAGTCACTGGATTGGGAATTGGGAGACATGGGCTTATTTCTCAACTCTACCACAAATGTCCTGTATGACCTTGGAAAAGTCACTTAATCATCTTTGTGCCTCAGTTACCCACCTGTAAAATGGGAATACTATTCCCCTACCTCTCAGGGATGATGAAAGGATAAATTAATTGTTTGTGAAGTGCTCAGATATTGTGGCCATGAGTAGATGGAAACAGGCTATAAACCAATGACTGCTCTCCATATGACTATTTCTTAAAGGTCATTACAAATGGAGTTATACCTTACAAAGCATCATTGCTTCAGAAGCTCTATAGCAATATATTTTTAGATGCCTGCTCAGCAGTCACTGTTTTGGTTTGTGAATTGGATCTAGCTCTGAAACTGCTCTCCAGTTACATTTTAAGAAGTACTTACTACTTCACCACAGCCATAGTGTGGATGGGACATTTTAAAATGCTAACATTTCCTATTCTCCAACAGAGTCTCAACTGACCCAAAGATTCTTTCTCCACTCTAGCAAAGTGGCAGATCTCACAAGAAATCTTGGCACATTTCTAACGAGTACTGCAGAGGAGCTGAATGTCGTGGTACAAATTGGTATCAATTGGTAGCAATAGAAGGCACAAGTGAGGGGTCCTGGAAGCTAAATTTAGAGGGTGTGATACAGGAGGGCCAGGGAGCAGTAGTAGAGTGTGAGAGGGGAAATATATAAGCCCTAGGCTAATTAAGGCATGGTACCCTGGAGACTAGAGAGGGTGGCTACAGGTTAATTGGAGCACCTGCTGTCAATTAAGGCCCTCTCAGGAACCTAATAAAACCCCCTGCTTCAGGCAGACAGGGAGGAAGAGGAAGGAGAGAGGACTGGAATTTGGAGGTGTGCTATGAGACTTGAGATATCAGAGAGCTGAAGTAAGGGAGACCCTGCCCCAGCAGGGGAGGGAGAGACCCTGCCCCAGTGTCTAAGGACTGAAGGTACCTCACCCAAGGGGGAAGAGGGCAAGAACCCACAGGGGTTGAGAGGGGCTGGGACTCAGAGTGAGAAGCAAACCCAGACCCCTTCCTCGCGTCCCTCCTTTACCACCTTCCTGGGCCGCTAGCAGGGCCCTCGGCAGGGCCGGCTCCAGGCACCAGCCCACCAAGCACGTGCTTGGGGCAGCACCTTCCAGCGGGGCGGCGCTCAGGTTTTTTGTTTTTAAATAAAAAAAGCACTCTTGGGCAGCGGGCATGCCACACTCCCAGCCGGGGCGGCAAGTATGCCGCGCTCCCCGCCAACGCTTTGGGTGGGAGAGGCGGTCGTTGCGGGGTGGGGCCGTGCGGTTGTTTCGGCGGGTGGGGGATTTTTTTTTGTTTGGGGGGGAGGGGCGGTGCTTGGGGTTTTTTTTTGTTTTTGTTTTGCTTGGGTCGGCAAAATAGTTAGAGCCAGCCCTGGCCCTTGGCACCCCAAGAGCAGGGGCAAAGGGTGGCATCTTAGCCCCCCACCAAGAAAAGCGCAGAACCCACCATATTATCGGCCATCTTGTCACATGGGTCAGGAAAGGGATTTAAGGCAAGGGCCTCATGTATTCTCTGAAAGGCTCCTAATTCTACACTCAGGCCAGCTAGACAGGTGAAACTTGGGGGGCTCTCAATCCATGGATGCAAAGGGAGTGTAAACAGGAAGGGATGAAGTTAATTCAGCATTGGGAAAGGAGAATCTATACAGAAGGGATGAGCTCCACCTTAACTAACGTGGAAGCAGGCTGCCAGAAGAAAAAAATAAGTTTTAGATCAACTATTTAATATAGGAGCTAGGGGGAAAGCTGACAAGCAGAGAAGAGCAGTCAGGTGAAAGACATCTGCCAGTTAACCAAAAGCAATATTATATCTGTTAATAAAAGGCAGGACTAATCGAAGCTGAACTGGAGGAGGGGATAGGTTGAGATCACAGAGATTTTTGCTAGAAAAATAATGGGGTCAGTTAAGGAGTTAAATAAAAAGAGGCAACTGGCAAATAAATAATAAATAAACAAACAAATCTAGAAAAGTCTATGTAGCAAAGTGACAAATATAAAAGCAAAAAAGGAGAAGAATAATAAGTGTTCTTGATTTATGTATATTTTGGGAATACATGAATCCTTGTAACAAACCACAGTCTTATTACCTCCTGTAAATTCACTTAGCTCCTACCTAACCCCTGCCAGGGACACTGGTCTGTCTACCACCTCCCAGGAGGAGTTCATGGATGGTTTTGTTTTAAATTCAGAGAGATGACATTCCATATACAAATTTGCTTAAAAAAAATAAATCAAACTGAAGTCATTGAGCAATGGATGTGCTTCTGCATCCCTTTGGATGGCCAAAAGCCTTACTGCATGCAGTATGTTCTTATAGTTGATGCAGCGTAGTTGTAGCTGTGTTGATCCCAGGATATTAGAGAGACAAGGTGGGTGAGGTAATATCTTTTACTGGACCAACTTCTGTTGAGAGACACAAGATATGCCCTGAGGAGAAAGTCCAGGATATGCACCTTAGCACACTTAAAACCACCTTCACCAAACAAGGACACTCCACCAGTGAAGCGGATCGCATCATGGAACTGGCCACCCAAATACCCCGAGAGAACCTGTTTAAATACAGAAATAAAATCCCTTCCAACTGCACACGCCTAGTTGTCACCTACCCAGGGCCGCCCAGAGGGCAGGGGGCAAGTAGGGCAATTTGCCCATGAGAATATAGTATTCTCACCCGGCGGCGCTTTTATGGACGGGGCGGCGCTCCCGGTTTTCGGCGGCACTTCGGCGGTGGGTCCTTCACTTGCTCCGGGTCTTCAGCGGCACTTCGGCAGCGGGTCCTTCAGTGCCGCCGAACACACCTGGAGTGAGTGAAGGACCTGCCACTGAAGACCCAGAGTGCCACTGGGTGAATAAAAATTAAGAAGGCGCTTAATTAAAGGGTCCCTGAAATTGCTATGCCCCCCAGGTCCCCTAAATCCTCTAGGCAGCCCTGCACCTACCACCCCACACTGGAACCCATATGGGGTATCAAACAACTAGAACTCATGCTCGATGGGTACCCCATCCTGAATTAAGTCTTTTCTGAACCCCCACTTCTGGCTGTCAAACAACCCTCCAATCTCACCAAGCTCATTCTCAGAAGCAAGCTCCCCACAGATGAAGTATACACCAACTCAAAGCAGCACCAGACCCTGCCGAAATAGATGCAAAACCTGCAGACATATCTCCACTGCTACAATGATCAACACCCCCACTACACAGCTTTTAAGATCCATGGATTCTACACATGCCTATCACAACATGTGATATACCACATCCAATGCACTAACTGCCCCAATAACAAGCGTGTGGGTGAAACCTGACAGAATCACTAGTCTCTCCAATGAACTCACACAGGAAAATGATAAAAGACAAAAACAACATATCACCTGTGGGTGAACACTTTTCACAAAGTGATCATTCGATATCTGATCTATCAGTCCTCATCCTCAAAGGAAACAACACTTTCAAAAGATGAGCCCGGGAGTTTAAATTCACAGCTCTGCTAGACACACTGTTATAAACCAGAAATTCAATCTGTAACCCACTAACCCCCTTTTTTATTCTATGACTGCAGATGTGTTAACACACCACTGTTCCTTGAATGGTCCCTTACAATATTTGCCATGACCGATTGTGCTAAACAATCTCTTAGCTGTGACGCTTAGAATACCTCCCCCAGACCTCAAGAATCACTCCTTGTGGCTCAAAAGCTTCTCTCTCTCTCTCTCTCAACAAAAGAAGATGGTCCAATAAAAGATGTTACCTCCCCCACCTTGTCTTTATAGTTGGAAACCTACTCACCAGTGCAGTTCTCACACTTACCAAGATGTGCGTGACACAAAGCACGTGCACTGATGCTATATTTGAAAAAAATTGAGGACTAATTTTTTGCAGCTGGTGACATATTTCGAAATATTGCTGTGCTCTGTAAGAGCCTTATTTATATTTTTAGACAACAAGGAAACATTCACTTGTTTGGAAAGATTAATGTGAAATCTATTTAGGTAAAAAAAAGTGTCTGCACTGAAATCCTAGTATCATTGATCATATCGTGTCTGCTCTTCTTATTTCAATGAGTTTTTAGTCCCTCACTGTTTAGTCATTTATACACAAAGTGCTTTGTAAACCCCACAGAATACTATTTTAACATTTCAGTCCAGTCTGGCGAGAAAAGCGTTTATTCATTACAGTGATGTCATGTTTAATTTTGCAGCTACAAATAATAACCTTTTCTGAATTATACATGTTCAGTTCTTTTACCTAAAATGTATCCCAGGGGACAATAAATCTAGATTTCAAATTTAATTGGGAACTATACAAATATGGAAGAGTTATTTCTGTTTATAACATACTAAAAAAAAGCAATGAAAGAGTATGTAAGTTATCAATTACTGATGCCGGCACTTTTCTCTTGACAAAATGGTAATAGCTTGTCCTCTTGAGAGAGGATATTTTATCTAGAAACCATAAATCCTATACTTTATATTTTCTAATGCTGTATTTTCCATCTTAGACATACACCCTAGCATTATGTTTTTTCAGCTAAAATATTTTCATGCTCATGTCCTACTTATTTCTTTGGGTTTCTATCAATATATATTTAAATGTTTCAGCCAAAAGCAACTTTAATGTTAAGAACAGGTTAAATTTCCTTCAGAACTTTTCTGTCAAGGGGGAAAGTCTGACATCAATATACTTGGAAAATACTGGCCACACCTACAAACTCAGTTGCTAGGATGACTATACAGAATCTCACATATCTGATGTATTTGTTGAGATTACAGAGGTCGAGGATAGATCCCATCCCTCCCTTGCCCTTGGGAACCAGGAAATACCGGGAGTAGAATCCCTGTCCCCGATGCTGCAGGGTGACCTCCTCTACAGCTGCCAAAGCCAGCAGAGACTGAACCTGCTCTAGGAGCAGGGTTGCCTGTGAGAGGGGCCCCTGAAGAGGGGCAGGGTGGGGAGGAAGGATGGAGAGGAACTGAACGGCATAACCTGACTTGAGAATGCTCAGGACCCAGTTGTCTGTGGTAATCAAGTCTCATACATTATAAAAACAAGCCAGCCGGTCCCCGAACACAGGGGACAAAGAGGAGGTGTCATTGTCCTGGACACACAAGTCAATATAGGTGCTTGCTGGATGCCGGTGTGTGTGTGGGCAGAGGGGTGTGACCAAACACACAAGGTGCAAAAACACCACACAGAACTCCAACTCTAGCCCCGGGCAGTGAGAAGGAACTGGGGGGGGGGGGGGGGGGGGGCTTGGGTGGTGCCACCCTTATGGCCAATGGAAGAGCCAGGGCTGTAGGGCATGAGTGCCACCCCTACAGTACTGCCAGGCAAAGTTCTCAGGCACCAGTGCACTAGGCGCACACTCACCTGCATAGAATACATGGCTGCATTTGCTAGCTATGCATTTCCAGCTGAACCTAAGTTACTAATCACCGTGATGAATAGCATCAGATTTTATATTTGAATAAATCCCCCTGTGCGATGCCAATCTTTAGATTACACGAAGTAGGGAAGGATAGAGAATAATGTAGTTAGACTCACAAGAATTAAGTTACTTGAGTTCCTGAGCATATGTAGTTGATGCTGATAAATGCAGATTATAAAAGTTGTATTGCAAATAGCTAACTGTATATTCAGTGGAACGGGGACTGCGTTAAATTCCTCTTACTGTGTGCGCTTTTGCAAATTGCTTAAGTGCCTAGCTCTGCTCCCACTAAAGACAGCGAAGCCAGCGGTAGAACATTGAGAGCAGAATTAGGCCAATGCTGAGCACTTTTGAAATTCCCACTTCTAATCTCTCTGACTCAGTTCCCTGTCTGCAGGATAATAATCCGTCTTAACTCCAAAAGGGTGTTGTAAGGATAAAGCCATAACTATTTGGAAAGTGTCCAGATGTTACAGGTGTACTGTGTGTGAGTGGGGCCTCGGGGAGACAGGGTGAGGGGAAGAAAGATAGGCAGTACTGACATGCATTGCTACAGCAGAACTATACAGAAAGTGATAAATCACCAATACCAACTGAGTACAGATACACAAGTTCTGAAGGAGTTCACAAACAAAATGGATTCAAAGCTAACAAAAATAAGCTGTGTGTCACTAAAATATGCACTATACTGGAAGGTAGCAAACGTATGTATCTTTATGAAAGGCATGAAAAGTGATCCTTAGAATCAGGTAAATTGGTTGAACTAACAGAATTATAGATCACTTAGCTAAACATGCCATAAGGTCAAGTCTACCTATCGATATCCCCACCAACACAACAGTATAATCTGACAGACACATTGTGTACTGTACCTCTCTAATCTATTATAATTCATTGAGCACGTCAGCAAAACGGAATTATGCCAGCTGGCATAACCTATTTGGGCCTTTCAAATAGCATCTGACAAAGTCTTTTACAAGAGAAGAAATTAACCAGTTTCGGGGTAAGAAGAAAAATTCCATCATGGATTAGAAAACTGGCTAAAATATTGAAAACAGAGAGTAGGAATGTATAGTAAATCTTCAGCATACACACTACTAGGTTCTAAATTAATTGTAACTGATCAGGAAAAGACACAGGCTGAGATTCGCAAAAGATCCTAATGGTACGTCTACATTGCAAAAAAGACCTGCAGCAGCAGGTCTCAGAGCCTTGGTCATCTGACTTGGGCTTGCTCTACAGCACTGAAAATAGCTTTGTTGGCTCAGGCTAGAACCCAGGCTCAACACCCACTCCCTTTGCTGGGTTTCAGAGCCCAGGCTCCGAAACCTGGTGACGGGAGTGGGTCTCAAGTCCAGGTCCAGCCTGAGCCTTAATGTCTATACTGCTATTTTTAACCCCTTAGTGTGAGCCTTGTGAGCCCAAGTCAGCTGACCTGGGCTCTGAAACTGCTGTCATGGGTCTTCTTTTGAAATGTAGACATACCCTAATGGAGTTTCTGTACCTACTTTCTACTGAACGTGAATTTAGGAGATGGCACCTAATTCCCTTTCACTCCTTAGAGTCCCAATGATAAAAGTTTCTTTGTGGAAAGTTCAATGAAAAATTCAGCTCAATGCACAGTGGTGGTCAAAAGGCAAACAAATCATTAGTATGCAAAAAGCAATGGGACAGAAAATAGCAGAGCTATTAACTTACAAAATTACATAACGGTCCAGACTGACTGAGAATACTGTGATCTGTTCTGGTCAATTTATCTCAAGAAGATATAGTAGAAATAGAAGAGGTTCAGAAGTAGGTGACAAAGATTACAGGCATAGAGACATTTTCATGCCAGGAGAGATTCAAAAGACTGGTACTGCTTAATTTAGAAAAGAGACACAAAATAATCTATGTTAGTGGGAGAAAATTGGTACACCTATTACCTGCTCACAAGTCCTGAACAAGTGGACACTCAGTGAAATGGAAAGGTAACTGTGACAAAGTTCCTCCTCTGCCTTGGTGGGTCCTGCGCTATTTGGTGGATTTGCTCGCCTCAGAGGTCCACGGCAGCCCTCAGGTTGGCTGCTTCCACTGGAGGCTCAAACCTGCCGTTCACTCAGCTAACTTCATCACTGGCCAGCATGGAGGAAACAGAACAATCTCCACAGTCTCTGTTGTTGCACCTAGTGGGTCGGAACAGGCCAGATCCCTTTCCAAATTAGACCTTCCCTTCTGGTGTTGCTCACAGAGCAGGTCAACTCCTCCTGTGTCCAATCAGGAGTTGGGGGGTGGGAGGAACCTGGGCCTGCCTGCTACACCGGGTTCCAGCCCAGGGCCCTGTGGATAGCAGCTGTCTACAATGTCTCCTGTATCAGCTGCGTGACAGCTACAACACCCTGGGCTACTTCCCCATGACCTCCTCCCAGCACCTTCTTTATCCCCACTGCAGGATTTTCCTCCTGAAGCCTAATCACGCTTGTACTCAGTCCTCCAGCAGCACGCCTTCTCACTCTTTGCTCCTCGCAAGCCCTCCACAAACCAATGGTAGGTCCTTTTTAAACCAGTCTGCCTGCCATAATTGATTCTAGTATGTTCTTAATTGGCTCCAGGTAGCTTAATTAGCTTGCCTGTCTTAACTGCTTCTAGCAGGTTCCTGATTGCTCTAGCACAGCCCCTGCTCTGGTCACTCAGGGAACAGAAAACTATTCATCCACTGGCCAGTATCTTTGCCTTCTACCAGACTCCTGTACCCCACTGGTCTGGGTCTGTCACAGTAACAAAATTAAAAACTGATAAAACGAAATGCTCCTTTAGTGATTCTCAATTAATTTGTGGAACTTAGCCCTGGTCTATACTACGAGTTTCGGTCGAATTTATTAGCATTATATCGATTGATCCGTGCACCCGTCCACACGACAAAGCCCTTAACATCGACTTCTAGGGCTCTTAAAATCGATCTCGCCACTCCACCCCCAATGAGGGGATTAGCGCTTAAAGCGATATTGCCGAATCGATCTAGGCTTAGTGAGGATGCAATTCAACGGTATTGGCCTCCTGGATCTATCCCACAGTGCAACATTTGACTGCTCTGGACAGCAGTCTGAGCTTGAATGCTCTGCCCAGGTACACAGGAAAAGCCCCGCGAACTTTTGAATTTCATTTCCTCTTTAGCCAGCGTGGTGAGCTGCAGGTGAGTGCAGATCTCATCAGCAGAGGTGACCATGATGGAGTCCCAGAACCGAAGACGAGCTCCAGCATGGACCGAGCGTGAGGTACGCGATCTGATCGCTGTATGGGGAGATGAAACCGTGCTAGCAGAACTACGGTCCAAAAGGCGAAATGCCAATACATATGCCAAAGTCTCCAAGGGCATGCAGGACAGAGGCTACCACAGGGACGTGCAACAGTGCCACGTTAAAATTAAGGAGCTCAGGCAAGCCTACCAAAAAACCAGAGATGCAAACAGCCGCTCTGGGTCAGAGCCCCAGACATGCCACTTCTATGATGAGCTGCATGCCATTCTAGGGGGTGCAGCCAGCACTGACCCACCCATGTGGTATGACTCCGTATGTGGATCATCAGAAACCACCGAGGAGCATTTTCGGGAAGAGGAAGATGATTATCATCATGCTCAAAATAGCGCACAGACACAGAAAGGAAGCGGAGAAGCCCTTTTCCCCGAGAGCCAGGAACTCTTTGTCACCCTGGAGCAAGTACCCTACGAACCCACCCAAGGCGTGCTTGATGCAGGAGAAGGGACCTCTGGTGAGTGTACCTCTGTGAAAGTAATACATGTTTTATAACCAAGCGTGTTTAATGATTAATTCGCGGCCAGTACAGCTACTGGAAAAGTCTGTTAACATGTTCGGGGATGGAGCGGAAATCCTCCAGGGACATCTCCGGAAAGCTCTCCTGGATGTACTCCCAAAGCCTGTGCAAAAGGTTTCTTGGGAGGGCAGCCTTATCCTGTGCTCCGTGGTAACACACTCTACCACGCCAGGCCAGTAGCACGTAGCCTGGAATCATGGCATTGCAAAGCATGGCGGCGTATGGTCCCGGTGTTTGCTGGCATTCAAGCAACATCCATTCTTTATCTCTCTGTGTTATCCTCACAAGAGTGATATCATTCATGGTCACCTGTTTGAAACAGGGGGATTTTATTAAGGGGGTATTCAGAGGGGTCTGTCCCTGCTGGGCTGTTTGCCTGTGGCTGAACGGAAATCTTCCCCGCTGTGACCCACGCGGGGGGGGGGGGGGGGGGGGGGGGAGGGGGAACAGCGAACATCGTGGATGTGTGTGTGTGGGGGGGGGGAGGATGTCGATTAGGTTCGCGCTGCACGTTAACCCGAAAACCGCCGCCCCTCCCTTTTCAATTGCCAACCCTTTTTAAATTGCCAGCCCTAAGGCTGTTTGTTATGGGAAATGAGGGGGTTGCTGTTTGAAACCATTCCCACAGCCTATAGACTGTGGCTTACCATGGCTGCCTGCAAGCCGAATTCTGTTGCCCACCGGACCTGCTTGTGTGATCTCTCACACCAAACCGGCAGACCCTCAATATAACAGGTAAAGTGCAACCTTGGACCAAATGCGTGGAGGCAGACACTGTCGGAGTCCAGGAAGGCAGAATTTGATCGCGCGGACAGGTGGCGTGCTGAAGACAATGACTGGCGGGATCAAGAGAGACAGCGGCGGGATGAAGAAAGTAGGTGGCATCAGCGTGCAGAGAGAAGGCAGGATGCAATTCTGAGGCTACTGGAGGATCAAACGGAAATCCTCCGGCTTATGGCTGAAGAAAGGCGTATGGTTCAGAAAAGGCCGCCTGAGCCCAGACCGCCGCTACAGCCCCTGTGTAACCAACAGCCCTCCTCCCATAACCTCATCCCCGAGACGCCCAAGAACGCGTTTGGGCGGCCTCCGTGCACCCAACCACTCAAGCCAAGAGAACAGTCCAAGCAACAAAAGGCTGGCATTCAATAAGTTTTAAAGTGCTGTGTGTCCTTGTCCTTCCCTCATCCCCTCCTCCACCACCCATCCTGGTGCTTCCCTTCCTCCACCACCCATCCCGGGCGACCGTGGCAGTTACTCCCATAGTTCCCCCTCTTTGTTTTATGAATTAATAAAGAATGCATGATTTTTAAGCAACAATGACTTTATTGCCTCTGCAAGCGGTGACCGAGGGGGGGAGGGCAGGGCGGTTTGGTTAAAGGGAAGTAGAGTGAATGAAGGGGCGGGGCTTTTCATTAATGGGGAAAAACAGAACTTTCACACAGCATCCTGGCCATTCATGAAACTGGTTTTCAAAGCTTCCCTGATGCGCAATGCACCCTGCTGTACTCTTGTAATAGCCCTGGTGTCTGGCTGCGCATAACCAGCGGCCAGGTGATTTGCCTCAACCTCCCACCCCGCCATAAACGTCTCCCCCTTACTCTCACAGATATTGTGGAGCGCACAGCAAGCAGTAATAATAATGGGAATATTGGTTTCGCTGAGATCTAACCTAGTCAATAAACTGCGCCAGCAAGTTTTTAAACGCCCAAATGCACATTCCACCACCATTCTGCACTTGCTCAGCCTATAGTTGAAAAGGTCCTGACTACTGTCCAGGCTACCTGTGTATGGCTTCATGAGCCATGGCATTAAGGGGTAGGCTGGGTCCCCAAGGATAACTATAGGCATCTCAACATCCCCAACGGTTATTTTCTGGTCTGGGAAGAAAGTCCCTTGCTGCAGCAGCCGAAACAGACCAGAGTTCCTGAAGATGCGAGCGTCATGTACCTTTCCCGGCCATCCCACGTTGATGTTGGTGAAACGTCCCTTATGATCCACCAGTGCTTGCAGCACTATTGAAAAGTAACCCTTTCGGTTTATGTACTCGCTGGCTTGATGGTCCGGTGCCAAGATAGGGATATGGGTCCGTCTATCGCCCCACCACAGTTCGGGAACCCCATTGCTGCAAAGCCATCCAGTATGAGCTGCACATTTCCCAGACTCACAACCCTTGGTACCAGCAGCTCGGTGATCGCCTTGGTTACTTGCATCACAACAGCCCCCACTGTAGATTTTCCCACTCCGAATTGATTCGCGACTGACCGGTAGCTGTCTGGCGTTGCAAGCTTCCACAGGGCTATCGCCAGTCGCTTCTCTGCTGTGAAGGATGTTCTCATCTTGGTGTTCTGGCGCTTCAAGGCAGGGGAAAGCAACTCACAAAGTTCCATGAAAGTGCCCTTACACATGCGAAAGTTTCGCAGCCACTGGGATTCATCCCAGACCTGCAGCACTATGTGGTTCCACCAGTCTGTGCTTGTTTCCCGGGCCCAGAATCAGCGTTCCACTGTATCAACAAGCCCCGTTACCACCATGATGTCCACCTTGCGGGGGGGCCTTTTTTGAGAGAGATCTGTGTCCATGTCCTCATCACTGTCCTCAGGGCGCTGCTGTCGCCTCCTCGCCTGCTGTAGCAGCTCCTGGTTCTTGTTCTCCATATACTCCTAGACAATGCGCGTGGTGTTCATAACGGCGATAACAGCCGCGGTGATCTGATTGGGCTCCATGCTTTCCCTGGTATGGTGTCTGCAGGACAGCAGAATGGGAGCAGGAGCAGCGGGTGGATAACAATGGTGTCAGCAATATGGCACCTGCATGAAAAAAGGCGCGAAAGGATTTTGGGCTCCCCCCTCCGCTGCTTTCTCGGAGGGAGGGGGGAGCAAGGGTTAGGCTCCTTTCCTTCTAGCTGCAGATGGTTCAATAGGCTTGATATCCATCATCATCTCCTGGCCCCCTCAAGGATTGAACTTGCAACCCCAAGTTTAGCGGGCCAACGCTCAGACCGCTGAGCTATCCCTCTGCCCGTGTTCCAGGCAGTACTGAATCTCCCTTAAACAAAACGTGAAAATGTCCAAGTGCCCCCGGCCAGCCACACCATAGGCCGGCCAGGAGCACACAGGGGACCATGAATTTCAAGCCTATTGCACAATCTGCAGCTAGAAGGCAAGGACCTTCTGCTGTGTAGTCCCGCGACTACCAGCCTCAGGCGGAATGGCCCCCTCAAGGACTGAACTCGCAACCCCGGGTTTAGCGGGCCAACGCTCAGACCACTGAGCTATCCCTCTGCCTATATTATAGCACGACTGAATCCCCACTAGACCTAATGTCCAGGCGTACTCTGGAGATGTACGGTAATTGTGAGCTGAGCAGGCTCCATGCTTGCCGTAGCAAACCCGGAAACCCTGGAAAAAAGGCGCGAAAAAGATTGCTTTCACGGAGGGAGGGAGGGAGGGACGGGGGATGGCTTGATGACATGTACCCAGAACCACCAGCGACAATGTTTTCTGCCCCATCAGGCTTTGGGATCGCAACCCAGAATTCCAATGGGCGGAGACGACTGCGGGAACCGTGGGATAGCTACCCGCAATGCAATGCTACGAAAGTCGATGCTAGCCCCGATACTGTGGACACAGTCCGTCGACCTCATGGTCTTAATGCTCTTTAGTGGGGACACACACAATCGATTCCATAAAATCGGGTTTTAAAATATCGACTTCTATAATTTCAATCTAATTCTGTAGTGTAGCCATAGCCTTAGTGTCACAGAATATCATTGAGGATTTATTCAAAAGCAAAAAACCAAAACACACAAAAACCACCAAAGCCAAAACAACAAAAAAATCCCAGTAATAGATAAGGCAGAAAAGGATTTTGAAATACAAGAAAGTAAAAATTTCCCTAAATAAGAAAGCATCCATTATAAAAATGAAGTAGATTTATAAGAAGTTGAAGTGAAATTGAATTGAATGTGTAAGACTATATTTTTCTGATCACAATACTTGGGAATGGCATATATGAACATTAATTTTCCATCAGTGGCTCAATACCCTCTTCATTAAAAATCTCTGCATTCAGTTCTCTTTTATTTAAATCAAGATATCAGCAACTAAAGCACGAATTTCTTAATAGGTTAGGGTTTATTTGTTCCTTATTGTCTTCTCAGGGGTCTCTGTTTCTGAACAGCTTAGCAGAGCTTTCATATCACCTCTCAAAGCAAAGCTTTTCGTATTTCATTAACTAGTCATAAATATTGAAGACCAGAAACTTTATAATTAAAACATAGTTAATGATTTATAGTGAAAGCCCAAGCAAGATCTACTGACTTTTAGAAGGCCTCAAAAGGACACTAAAAGAGCCTGCCGTGACAACTGTGGTTCACAGACTAAAGATGTAGTAAGGAGACAGAAGGTATAAAGCAGCACCAAATTAATGGAGAAAGTTAAAGTATTGCATGCCCTTTAAAGAAACCATGACCTTAATATCAAGGCCAGTGGGAAATAAGATAAGTAAATCATGCATCCTGGAATATGGTCCTTTCTGCATTTGATTAAAAAATATGATGCTATATGAGAAAGCAAAGTTTTCATTGAAAGAAAACAAAACCCATGGGTAATTAGAACTGGTCAGAAAAATGTTTTGCTTCCATGGAAAATTCTGACTTTTCATCAAAATATTGAAAACTGAGATTTAAATTTTTTGAGCAAAATGCTTTCCATGGCAAATTCTGATATTTCATCAAAAAATTAAATTAGACATTTTCACTTAGTTGAAAACCCATTTTTTTTGTCAATAAGCAGTTGATGAAATTTTTTTGACCAGCCCTATTTGTAGTTATTCCTGCTGTCCAAGTAGACTTCTCCATAATAGCCAGTGCAGCATTGTCCCAGTAAGTCAGACAGTGCTATGTACAATACAACTCTTCTTTATCGTCTCTTATACAAACTACATTCCAAAATATTTCATAAAATTTAACAACAAATGACAGCAGCTGGTATTTGACAAACTACAGAAAATAGTCATGTGAAAAGATACAGGGAATAAATTAAAACATGATCAGTCACAAAATTAGACCGCAGCAGTTATAGCTTCCATTCACCTAAATGGAGGTGTTAATTTCAAAGCATTTCAAAGGGATTTTTTAGATACCCTCACATCAGTTGAAACATTCAAGTTCCCTAGCAGTAGTTTTCAACAGAACATTCATTAACTTTCTTGAGATGCTAGCTGCACTTCAGGAGGAGGTTTCTCAGACATACTAGATATATTGTTGAGCATGAACGAGATAAACGATTATTTACATCTATCATCACTTTCAGGTTTTCTAGAATGGAATCTATTTCACCAACCTTTTCCCTCTGCCATACATTTCTGGCACATACCATAGGTGAAAGCTGGAAAGGAATACCAATGTTTTCTATCCCTCATTTTTCAAGGTCAATAACTTTTCTGCAGCATTAATTAAACCCATGGTATAACTAAACAACAGCTGATCGGCAGAACAAGCGACTTTTGGCTGGGCTCATGTAAAGTAAAGGAGAAGAGCCTAGCTCTAAAAGAGAGATTCACCTCCTTTATACTGACCCAGCCTGTCTGGGAGGAAAACCAGTTTACAAAACATAGGGAGGTGGTTAGTTAGTTCAACAAGGTTTGTAGGAAAAACAGCTGCATTTTCCTATACTGATTGGTTGAAGCCCTCTTGTTAATCAAAGCAGTGAAGGTTTTGGCTGCAATTTACAAGCTGTTTAAGGAAGATCATCATCATTAGAGGTATTCAAGACTTGCCGAAACAGCCATCTATTACAGATATTTCAGAACTAATGAAATCAGTCCCTCTATGATACAGGGAAATGGACTAGCATAATTCCCTAGGGGTCTCTTCCATCTTAAATGATTTCATGGTGAAAGATGAGCAAAGTGGTTCCATTTAACTGCTGCTATGCCTGATCGGTGCCACAGACTGAAAAGGTATGCTCTTGTTGAGATTAAGTAGTATTTGCGCAATAAGGGCCTGATGCAAAGCCCATTGAACTCAACGAGCCTCTTTCCATTGAATTCCATGTGCTCTGGAGCAGGGCCTAAAAGTTTCTGACATAAGATTAATAAACCAAAAAACTCCATGACTCTGAGGCTACAGAGTGAGCCAAGGAGCCATGGCTGGCAGAGACTGAGGTGGGTGCCAGCCTCTCCAGCACTTGCTGTGTATACAAGGCCTGCCTGGGCCATCTTCCCAGCCACACAGACCTGGCGGCCTTGCTGCCTTCCAAAGTGAGTGAGCCAGCCTGAGCCCTTCACTCCCAAGGCTTGTGGCAGCCCGAGCATCCTGCTCCCTAGGTCCCTGCTGCCAGATGTCAGGCCCCACCAGCTGCCTGGTAGGGGGCTGTCTTCTGGGGCAAATTCTATCACCTCACGTGAGTGGTGAGCTGCAGTGTCCCTGCTGCAGTGGCAGCCCAGGACTGGGGACTCAAAGGAGCCAGGACCCTTTCTCCTCCATCTGATGCAGCCAAAGGGGAAAGACCCACTTCCACCACCAAGGAAGGGGGCAGGGATGACTGGTCTCAGAGGCTCCCCCCACTCCCACCGCTACAGTATAGCAAAAAGTATTCTGACTAGAACCTTCAACCAACTAGAGCTTCATGGGACCCAATTACAACTGTTGGGGTTGGATGGATCACGTCAGATATGATTTTTCTTCAACACTCTTGGGCTCAGGTCAGGTTTGGATTGGCTGTGGTCTAGTCAAGTCCAGGTTGGGCTTAAAAATTAGACCTCAGCGGACCTCTACACTGGAACATATACCCCCTACAGGTCCTGGAAGTGAACCCCGGAGGAGTCCTCAGTCTCTGTTTCTTTAGGGCACAGCCACCTTCACCCCCCGCCCCCCCGCACATCCCCTTAAAAGTATGGAGGCTAGAGCTTCTAAATTAAACAGGTGTAAGAATTTTTTAACATGAGCTACCTTTTCCTAAACTCATTCTTGGAAACAGCTGAACCATTTTTAGCAGAAACTTTCCAAAAAGTTCAGCTTGAGACATGCATGCACAATGCAAAATTTCAGCTTCAAAAATGCTGATCTGACACTTTTGACAGACACCTTATGGTGAGTCAGGCAGCCCAGGGAGGCAGCTGCCTGGGAAGTCTGGTGGCCAGGAGCAAGCCCAATAATTCTGTTTTTGTTCACCTGAAAAAAAATATTTCCTCTGGTGAAAAATTTTGAATTTTTGACTTTTGTCCCATTTTGCAATGAAAATGTTACCAAAAATATCAATTTTTCATGGGAGGGAAATTCTGTTTTCTGCCCAGCTCTAACATTGCCCAGCACAGACATTGAAGTGTCATCATTGAGTTAGCACTCCAATGAGATTAACAGGGAACAGAAGTACAGGGTACACTCAGCCCGGCAGAAGAGTCTGTCCTATCTTGGGGACTCTCTTTTTGCCCCACCACCCCCACAAAACATGATACAGTTCTGCGGTGACCTGGAAGCCTACTTTCGCCGTCTCCGACTCAAAGAATACTTTCAAGATAACACTGAACATTGCACAGATACAGAGATACCCTCCCACCAACAGCACAAGAAGAAGAACTCCACATGGACTCCTCCTGAGGGTCGAAATGACAGTCTGGACCTATACATAGAATGCTTCCGCTGACGTGCACAGGCAGAAATTGTGGAAAAACAATGCCGCCTGCCTCATAACCTAAGTCGTGCAGAACGCAATGCCGTCCACAGTCTCAGAAACAACCCTGACATTATAATCAAAGAGGCTGATAACAGAGGTGCTGTTGTCATCATGAACAGGTCTGACTACCAAAAGGAGGCTGCCAGACAACTCTCCAATACCAAATTCTACAGGCCACTCTCCTCAGATCCCACTGAGGAATACACTAAGAAACTGTACCATCTACTCAGGACATTCCCTACACTAACACAGGAACAAATCAACATACCCTTAGAGCCCCGACCGGGGTTATTCTACCTACTACCCAAGATCCACAAACCTGGGAATCCTGGACGCCCCATCATCTCGGGCATTGGCACTCTCACTGAAGAACTGTCTGGATATGTGGACTCTCTACTCAGACCCTATGCCATCAGCACTCCTAGCTATCTCTGTGACACCACTGATTTCCTGAGAAAACTACAATGCATTGGTAATCTTCCAGAGCACACCATCCTAGCCACCATGGATGTAGAGGCTCTCTACACAAACATCCCACACAGAGATGGAATACAAGCTGTCAGGAACAGTATCCCTGATGATGCCACAGCGCAACTGGTTGCTGAGCTCTGTGACTTTATCCTCACACACAATTATTTCAAATTTGGTAACAATATATACCTCCAGACCAGTGGCACTGCTATGGGCACCCGCATGGCCCCACAATATGCCAACATTTTTATGGCCGACCTGGAACAACGCTTCCTCCGCTCTCGTCCACTCACGCCCCTTCTCTATGTACGCTACATCGATGACATCTTCATCATCTGGACCCATGGGAAAGAAACTCTGGAAGAATTCCACCACGATTTCAACAGCTTCCACCCCACCATCACCTCAGCCTGGACCAGTCTACATGGTAAGTCCACTTCCTAGACACCACGGTGCAAGTAAGCAATGGTCACATTAACACCACCCTATACCGAAAACGCACCGACCGCTATGCCCACCTACATGCCTCCAGCTTTCATCCCGGACACACCACACGATCCATTGTCTACAGCCAAGCGCTGAGGTACAACTGTATTTGCTCCAACCTCTCAGACAGAGATCAACACCTACAAGATCTTCACCAAGCATTCTCAAAACTACGATACCCGCATGAGGAAATAAGGAAACAGATCAACAGGGCCAGATGTGTACCCAGAAGCCTCCTGCTGCAAGACAAACCAAAGAAAGAAACCAACAGAACTCCACTGGCCATCACTTACAGTCCTCAGCTAAAACCTCTCCAGCGGATCATCGGTGATCTACAACCCATCCTGGACAACGACCCCTCACTTTCACAGGCCTTGGGAGGCAGGCCAGTCCTCGCTCACAGACAACCCGCCAACCTGAAGCATATTCTCACCAGCAACTACACACCGCACCATAATAACTCTAACTCAGGAACCAATCCATGCAACAAACCTCGATGCCAACTTTGCCCACATATCTACACCAGGGACACCATCACAGGACCTAACCAGATCAGCCACACCATCACCAGTTCCTTCACCTGCACATCCACCAATGTAATATATGCCATAATGTGTCAGCAATGCCCCTCTGCTATGTACATCGGCCAAACTGGACAGTCCTTACGTAAAAGGATAAATGGACACAAATCAGATATAAGGAATGGCAATATACAAAAGCCAGTAGAAGAACACTTCAATCTCCCTGGCCACACAATAGCAGATTTACAGGTAGCCATCCTGCAGCAAAAAAACTTCAGGACCAGACTCCAAAGAGAAACAATAGAGCTTCAGTTCATCTGCAAATTTGACACCATCAACTCAGGATTAAACAAAGATTATGAATGGCTAGCCAACTACAAAAGCAGTTTCTCCTCCCTTGGTATTCACACCTCAGATGCTAGAAGAGGGCCTCACCATCCCTGATTGAGCTAACCTCGTTATCTCTAGCCTGACTCTTCCCTGCACATTTATATCTGCCCCTGGACATTTCCACTGCTTGCATCCGATGAAGTGGGTATTCACCCACGAAAGCTTATGCTCCAATACCTCTGTTAGTCTACAAGGTGCCACAGGACCCTTTGTCGCTTCTACAGATCCAGACTAACATGGCTACCCCTCTGATACTAGGGTACAGAAGAGCTTACACCTCTGCCATTGTTTGAAGCTGTCCACAGACTCTAGAAACATCACTGCATCAGTTGACTCTCGGTTCACATGTGAAAGATATTGTTCTCCACCATGAGGGCTAGGATCATCAAAATACTCTTGCTAGGCCAAATAAATGTACCAAGTGAGCCAGATCCAGTTCACACTCCATATGGTTGACTCCCGTGACTCACAGGCTTCACTAGCCAGCCCCTATGAGAAGTAGTGATGTAGTCTCCTGATGCCCAAGGCTGCAACAACCATCCCAGAGCAGGGAGAGGTTTTATCCCCTCCTGTATCCCCCAGACACCATGGAACTTTGCTTCACACTGCTTGTGTTTTTGGACGATGCAGTCAATACAACAGGAGTGAAATCCTAGCCCCACTGAAATTAATGGAAGCAGGGCCGGCTCTACCTTTTTTGCCGCCCCAAGCGGCGAAGGAAAAAAAAAGAAACGCTGCCGCTGACGTGCTGCCGAAGAGTGAGGAGCTCCTGCCGGCGTGCCGCCAAAGGAGCGGCCGCCAAAAGCCGCCGCAGTGCTGCCCTCAGACCACCCGGGAAGCCGCCCTTTCCCGTTTGCCACCCCAGGTACTTGCTTGCTAGGCTGGTGCCTAGAGCCAGTCCTGAATGGAAGCTTTGCCATTGACTTCACTGAGGCCAGGATTTCACCTCAGAATTAGGCCTACTATAAAGGATTTGAATGTTAATATTTAACAAAGGGAATTTTGTTTGTCTTCTACTCATTCAAGGTATAGCGCTTTCCTTATATTCAGCCCCTGGTTTGATGTTCCAGTCTTACTGAGAACTTTTGTATAATGTTCCCAGTAATGTAAGATACTTTACAAATTTATGTTCTGATCATTTTGTTTCTGTATGAACTCTATAATGTTTCTTGTACAGGGCTTTTCAGACAATGAACCTTGCTTTTCGTAAAGCTGAAACTGACTGTATGTTAGCATAAGAATATTGAAACTGATCTCTGGATTTTGAATCACAAATCAAAGACCTGAAGATAAATACTACAGAAAACAACTGTAAGTGTAATTTTCTTTAGACTCCCAGGGGTATACTATACTTTTTGCTACACCAACTGTGTAGTTGGGAAGCAGATTTGCTCTAATTCAGTAACTGGGTTTTCCTGGTTGCAGCGTGCAGGGGAGGGGGAAAGGATTAAATATCGTGTCTTTAAACATCTTCTGGGAAATTGTATAATAAATCCCCACAGGGATTTCTGTAATCCTCCTGCCCAAACTCAGACACTTTCTTCAGTTTTGCATCTCTTTAAACCGGCTCAACATTTCTGCCAAATATAAATGGGACACTTGGAAGGTTAAACTTTTATTCACTATAATTAACACTAACAAAAACAAATCTTTGTAGATTGCTTCTTCACTTATCCTATGCAAGAAATCCTCACCTATATTGAAAAAAAACAACCTAATTAAAGTTCACTTGCTGTTAAACAGGATTACACAGTTCCCTAAATTAAACTATTGTATTATTTCAAGTAATGCAATTCAAATTTTGCATCTAATTAGCAATAAATTACTGAACATGGTTCATTAGTAAATTTGACTAAATTTTCCAACTATAAAAGATTGAGATGCACCAAACAAATACAACTAGAGAAATGAGCTATTAAATATAGTAGTCTATCATAAAAATAAAGCTTGCCTAAAAATGAAGACCATCTCTAATAATAATAATAAAAGATTCAATGTACTTTAGTAGGTAGAAACAATACAAGTATTCAATGGCTTCCCTCCTAAAATGTCAGAGTGTAGTCTTTGTTTGATAGTATTAAAATGTCAGTAGTTTGCATCTTTATAAAGAACATCATACTGCTTATGGGATTGCTCATGCTGTTTAAAACTAGACTATAATATTCTCTTGCAGGGTGCTGATGCTAAAAATGTAGAAGACGGTGTTGAACTGAATATGTTATTCAGCATGAATAATTACCCAATATTATGAGGGGTACAAAATAATAAAAAAAAAAGACTAAAAGGAATAACAAAAATCTAAAACACATATCCCTGAATACTGCTGTTTTGAGATAGTAATCTAAAGCAATTAAAAAAAAGCACACTCCTCTCACTTTTTAGATCCATATTTCTGTTTCTACCTGACTTTGAACCACAGTTAGGCAAACATTCAGGAGGACAGCTCTTAACCATATGCTTAAAATTAAGTACATGCTTAAGTTCTATTGAGGTCAGAAGCAAGTCCTGAAGTGCTTTCCTGAATTGGGGCATTATTTTGTTACAGTAAAATTCATCCGTTAACAAGCTGTCATATGAAAAAATATACAAAAATATTTCTACATCAGAGTGTATTTCCTGACATCTCTTCTTTAGATTGTATATCTTCTGAAATCAAGGATTAGACTATTTTGACCTAGAAAAAGTTGTGTCTGACATTTGGGGCTGGATCCTGCAAGTTCTAAGCACTCTGGCCTCATGCTTAACTTTGTGTGTGCTGGTAGTCCAAGGAAGTTAGTGGAATTACTCATATGCTTAAAGTTAACCACATGTTTAAATGCTTGCTTGATGGGCTAGAGTGCTCAGTACCGTGAAGGATCAAGATCATGGTCTTCTTTAAGAGCATTTAGAAATACCTTTGAATTAGATTTCCAGACTCTGATAGGATGGAAATTTAGGCCAACTTTTTCAGAAGTGTCAAATAATTTTGGCTGCCTCCTTTTATAAGGGCCAAACCAGAGACACCTGCTGCCTATTTCTTCAAATCAGGCCCACACTCTGGTACAGCTCTGCAGCCTCATCACTCACAGAATTTTGTCTCCAACGTAAATTAGGATTTAAGTAGGTACAGAACAAGACTATCTTAATAAACACAGTTTGGAAATATAAGATATGTTGCTTTTTGTCAGTCATTAGTATGTAGATTTTTATATAGTTTGTACAGAATACAATCAGCATAATTTTACATTTATCAGCTGAAGTTTATTTACAGGCACAGTTCATTCTATTTAATCACTACTGGATTCTAGTGCTTGTACCATAGAAAATGAGATTTAAAAAAAATTTTTTTTTTGGTCTCTGAGAAAGTTTTAACAGGCCACTTAAAATGTCAATAGTGGTAGGCAATGAAGAACCTTGCTGTTATGGGAAAGTGACTGTTCCAAGGCTTCAGCGCTAATGCCTGAAAAAGAGGTGAAAAATTGCCAGATCAGAAAATGTTTTGAAAAATGTTTAAATGGACACTTCTTTACATTTTTAGGGTTCTTTCCAATAAATTATTTTTAATTTAATTAATTAAGTATTGACAGCGCTGATATGATTTTCTTGTAAAAAACAGCTAGAGCATTAGCAATAGATTTTAGCACACTCACCAGTCCTGTACCTACATCTCCAGTAAAAGCTGCTGTCCAATATAATAAAGCTGAATAACTCTGGGACACTGAGCACATTTTTTCCTGCTGTTTTAAGCACACGAGCTAACGTCTGTAGAATTTACATGGCTTTCTTGTTTATACCTGCTGGTCACAGTTGGTGGAGAAGCAGTTTCTCTCATGAGGTGCTTGTTAATTAAGCATGGCAGTAACCATTCAAGGTGAAAATTTCAACTCTATGCACAAAAGAGAAAAAATATCAGATGTACCTTCTGAAGGCCCCAGTCTGTGAATAGATTGTTTGTATTCTATAGTCACTGCAAGTTAAAAAAATCTGTAACAGCTCAACGCACACATTGGGGGACTTTTTTTTTTTTTTTTTTGCTGAACTGTAACATATAGTACAAGGAAGGAGTTTTTTCTCCTGGAACTTTAGTGTTAACACAGTCAATTCTGTAAAGAAAGAAAAGTTCAAAGATTTTGAAGCTATCAAACACAACTTTTAGCCAAAGGCCTGCTCTGTCTTCACTTGCTTGTCTTCACTTTCAAGACCCTTGAAAGCCTACTCCTGCCCTATCATCCCACATTCACTATTGAAATGTTGACTCTTACCAGCCCATGATACCAGCCTCCATGGTTCATTTATTAAGTTTTCAAATAAGCACTTCATGCTTTCTCTCGTGCTGCCCCTCATGCTTGGGAGGAGCGCCCCATAAATATCCGCAAAGCAATCTCATTATCCTGCTTCAAAAGCCTCCTTAGAACTCTCCTTAGGAAAAACAACAAATATAGTAAGATTAAAAAAAACAAGAGTGGGTCACACTGCAAGTGATATGAGTCATGTTGTTTAATGCACTGCTGAACGGTGCTCCGATAGTGTGGCGATGAGAATGATATAAAAACCTGAATAAAATAAGGATTGTCCCCAGCAACACTGGAGATATACAGTGGGGACAGTGGAAGCAGCAGGTTCCTGACTGTCTCTCCCTAGGCACCCTGAGTCTAAGCTGTATCAATGCAAATATGCTAATAAGAGAGAGCAGCAGCCATTCACTGCAAGTGAAGAAGGGGTATACACCAAAACCAAGAAAGTGTTATCAAATAGCAAGTCAGTGAATAGCAGTGAATAGTGAATAGAACTTGACTTACTGCAGCAGATTGTTTTAAGAAAGCAACTGCTTTACAACACCACACTGGCTTACTTAGTCTTGATTTTAGTTTGGATACTAGAGATGGCAAGATAATTTTTTAGCTTTTCTGTTCAGATGTCATCTGGTATTAAAACTTACAATTCCTAGAGTGTTTTATGGTACACTTCTTCTGGAAAAATATTTATTGTAAGCCTGCTTTTGAAATAAAGAAATTTTTAAAAATATTTTATTTTAAAGCTTGAATAGAATTTCTCTGTTAGTAACAAAATAAAGATCCACTGGACAGACTATATAGCAAGAAAATAATCAGGAAAAAATATGAAAGATTTAATTTTAAATGTAGTTCTTTCCTTACCCTTTGGCTTATATTTTTTTAAAAACAGTATATGAGGTTAAGATGCAAAAAATGCCTGGAGAGGCCATGGGATATATTTAAATGAAGAATTATGGTCCAGATCTCATGATAAAGGCAGTCAAGACCTGGCATAAAAAGTCTTGCAAAATGAGTTAGAGTGCATTAAAAAGTTTCATCTGGTAAAACTAACCAAAGAGAGTCGCAAAAGCTCATCTGCTTTGGTTCTACTAGATTTAATATATCCATTGTGAACTATTCCTTTGAAATTCTTAAATACAGATATATAATTCATGTCATTGTTATTTTTAAAATATGAGCCTCTGTGAATATTTACAATTAATAAAACATTAATTAATTGACCTGGAACATTGATGACATGCTGCTAATGATTGGCATATAGAAAGAACCTACAGTCTTCACCTGCCACCATGGCATAGTACAAGGAAAGTGCACAGACTTGAAACATCCTCACACAGTTGCCTCACAAATTCTCTAGGCAATACCCTCAAACATCTGTAACACCAGGCAAAATCTGAGCAAACAGATGAACGTGGAAACTAAATAAACTCTTTTCTTTCAGGAATAAAACAATCAAAAAGCTATATAAATGGTCAGTCATAGCAATGGGTACTGAAATCACTGAAAGCCTCTGCCCCATGGCCTCAGAGGTCTGCACCATCAGGGGAAAGAAAACACTTGGCCCCTTTTAAGAGAGTACACCCCCCGCACACTTCTTTTTGGGCATTCAGCCTCCCTCATGGTCTTGATGAGGCAAAGAGCAGGACTCTGATAGAAAACTGATAGGCTTTGCTACAGCTTTGTGTCCTATCAGCTCCCACTGCACTTCGTGGGAGAGTTTGTAATACCTTCCCCAAAGCCTGGGGGCCATTCTGCACAGGAAGAAAAGCTCCCCCCTTGGATTTATAATGAGACCAGGTTTTTGGGCCTTGCCGTGGGTATCGTGCTTGTTTCCTGTTGGCGCTAGGAAGGAATTTTTCCTCACTGCTAGACTAGCCAGGGTGGGGTGGATTATCAAAACTTTCCTCTCAGCAGGCCAGGGACCCGCTGGGTAAGTTAGGCTGTAAAATAAATTTTTGTTGTAACTTAGCAGGTACCCAGGGCAGGAAATCGATCAACAGGAGGTCTGGTTCCCTGATAAACTATAATTGGAAGTGGATCAGGGGACTGCATCTCTGAAAGAAAGTGGAGAATGGAGCTGGAAGTAATGTGAAATTCTCAGTTTCAATATGAAACCAGTTGAAGCTAGGTGGTTTTAGCAAAACTTTATTTTCAAAGGAAAAACAAAGTAATCTCAAAACAAAAACAAACAAACAAACGATTGTTCAATGGATATTGGGCTTTAAACACTCACCATTGTGTATGCACAGTATCTTTTTTCCAACCAAAACCTTCATGACTTTTAATATGTAGATTTGGAGGTTTTTTTTAAAAAAAAATGAGTATGTGATAAATCACGAAGATGGTAAAGTTCAAACATCATTTGCATTCAACGAGTTCCCCATTCTAGTACACTTCCTGCTTAATTATCAAGCTGGAAATTTAGGGCATGTGGGACATCATGTCACATACTGTAGTTAGCTAATTAGTTTCTTTAGTAAAGTATTATGATTAATCAAGAACAAGTGTCACAAAAAATTATAAATATGCCATTTTGTCTCTGAAAAGTATTTAGTTAATTTTATATGCTGCATTCGTGGCATCTCATGATTGCTTATAGCAATTTTGCATATTTTGTTGATTACGACTGTTGTCTTCCATGGAATGTGTATTAAAACAAATGAATATAAATGAAACAAAAACTATTATATGCTGTTACTATTTGTATTTATACTGCATGAACATAGCTAATAACCAGAAACAACACAGTATGTATTTAACTAACAAAATTACAAAGATCCAGGGACAACTGCTAGTATCCTACAATTTTAGCAAAAATAATTCATACTTGGCATTTTAAATGGAAAAAAATTAATTAATTCATTATGGACTTTTTGGTCAATAGTTCCTGCTACCAAAATGGTCTGGACCAAGGAAAAGTCTGCCTAGAGTTCATTTGTTGATAGTGTGTGTGTGAACTGACTCCTATCATCAGGGAGAGGGAGTAATAAACATTGTTTATTTACTCAGGGGAGGGGGAAAGAAGAGACACCGGTGGAAGAGCTGAATTTGCTGGAAGTCCAAGTCCAAGAGGTAGGTGTGAAATGAAGGGTTCTAGGAACCCCCTGAAAAAGTCTGAAATATAAATTCATGTTGGAAGCATTTATAATAGAACTGTGCTAAATTGACTTTCAAATCACTGAAGGCCTAAAAATAAGCCTGTAGAATATTTGTTTTAGTCCATAAAATTATCCACAGCTTTTTGTGAAACTGCTTACAGTGTCTGATTATCTTGGATTTGGTGCATTTAGCGCTAAAGCACACATCTTAGGGAACAGCACATGATATTCCTTCAGTATCCCTGTTTGCCAAAAAGGTCCACTCAGCAGAAGCCAATTTAGTTTGATTTCTCAGAAATAAGAAATAGGACGGATTTGGGGAGGAATGCATTATAACTGATCCCAGTTGGAAGGAGGGTCTACCAAAATGTAACAAGTAGTGGCCTAGAACATGAAAACCTTCTTTCATTCTCCTAGTTAAGCAGGAACTATCATTATTCAATTTTGACTTGCATAATAAAATCACAGGGGAAGCTAGTTTTCACTAACACCAGAGTTTCCTGGTGGAATCAGAGCAGAGACCTATTCCCACTTCCAGCAAACATACGAGTAAAGCAAACTCCTCCACCACGAGCCTTGCCTATGGGTTTGCAATCAGATTAGGGTATTGGAAAACCTGGTTGAAACCTCAGAGCCTGTGAATTCAGTTCTGACCAAAAACAAACAACTAAACAACTAAAACTCACAACCAATACGGCGATAACACAAACAGGTTTGCACAGCTCTAACTTTAACCATGTTACCCTTATTTTTCACCACTGTCATTTTTAAATCTCTCCCAACCTACTTTTCCCTAGATCAGGTGAGTTAGGGTTCCCTATTGTTCCAGCCATTTCACAATACCCTAATTGGTTTTTCAGGAAGCACTATTTTCATGCCCACCACTGACAAATATTTCTTACAATATAGATTTTCTGTCCCTGCTTCTCCTCTTCTGTGCTCTTATCCCTTTATTTACAGCTATTTGTTATCCTCTTCCCCATCACAAAATCTCACCCCATTTTCCTGGCTTCTCTTTCCTCACCCCTATTCTATTTGTTCTTCTCTAATCAAACATCATGTTGTCCTATTCCAAGATTTGTTCTGAAGTGGCTGCACTGGGAATGGTGTCATCTGCACAGGAAGAGAAAGTTTTGGATCTGGAGGTCCCCTTTATTTCTGGACTTCTGTGGCAGAAGAAGTTCCCTTCTATTCAGGTAGTGCCCTGTATAGTTGAGCTGCATTGAGTGTCCTCATAAATGTGGGAAGATATTTTTAGAGAGGAAAGGAGAGAGTAGGGCTCATCCAGAGACAGATTAAGGTTTTGTGGGGCTCTGGGCCAGAGCAAGTGGGGGACCCCACCCCATTCCTTCTGCCTGCAGTCCTTCCCCCTTTCTGCCCCTTCTACCTGCGACCCTGCCCATGGCCCCAACCTGTTCCGCCCCTTCCCCCCGCAGCCCCACCCCTGTTCCTCCCACAGTCCCACCCCATTCCACCCCCCACACTGCAGTCCACAACCTGTTTGCTCCTTTCTGCCCCCACCCCCACTGCAGCCCTAAGACCAGAGAAGCTTTGTCCTGTCACCATGGCCGCAGCGGGGAGTAAGAGCTCCTCCAACCTGAGGCCCAGCAGGGAGCTAGAAGTCCTCCAGTCCTGGGGCCGCAGCAGGGGTCTGGGCGCTGGGGCTTCCCCTCCTCCCCTTGGTGTTTATGCCGGGGAGCAGGGTCAGGGCGTAGGGGCACCCATTTTTCTGGGGGCCGTCAACTGGCTAGGGCCCCTGGGCACAGGCCCTCTCAGCCCATTGGCTAATCTGCCACTAGGCCCATCTCTCCACTACCTGCAAGCAGAAGTATCTGGAGTGGCAGAGTTTGGGTCAATGCAAGGTGACCCTGAAGCCTGGGTACAGCTCCACTTCACTGTCTAATTTAACCCTCCCCTATTTAAAGACCCATGTCCCAGTGGCACTACTGCATGTTTGCAATTCTGGGGAGTCACTCATATCTTCCAGCCCTAATGACATGGCTGGGGTAATTCCCTCATTAAGCCTATCACCCCAAATACTTTAATGGGAACTTCCCTGAATGGTATGTCAAGCTACATGTTCCATGTTTGGGCATTTCAGAGAGTTGGTCTGAAAAGACCAATCTATGCTATACCATGGACAAAAATTAATATAAGGTGGCAAGTTTTATAGCAATTTTGCTTAAACACTAGTTTTTCACACGTGTAATAAATACTACACTAACAGAATGAAGAAAGAACATACAGACCGTGAGTTCTTTGCAAAAGGGACTGTCACTTTTAATATTTGTACAGTGCCTAGCACATTGTGGGCGCTATAGAAAACAAGCAAAAAAAACAACAGGAAGACCACAGGAAAGCCATCTGTGAACTGCAGTTTTCTCTGTTCACACTTTTATGTACCTTTTGTTTTTAAAAACTGACACAAAAAGGCAAATTTCATCTGTGAGCACAAAACAGCACCTATTGGTGAGGACCTGAGTGGTATGCAGTCCTTGGCATACTAATGAATTTCACTCAAAATGAGAAATTTATAACATAAAACTAAATTTAAAAGCACAGCTGTTTGCAGGAATAGCAAGAGAAACACTGAAATCAAAAGCATGTACTCTTTTCTTTCTGTACTTATACTTCCTTTGAAAGAGGAGATGCAGGCGCCTTTACAATTTTCAGATTGCCTAATTCCCATGTGATCCAGGTCCAACTAACAAGAACTTTCCTTACTTAGGCGCCAGCTGTGCAACATGGGCTATTTTAGAGCAGTTAAGTGGACACAGCTATTGAAGAATATATTAGATGGACAAGATCTTTATCTGAAAGTATTTTTACTGTGCACCATTCATCTTCAATACTTATAGCCAACCTTAATGTTTATTTGCCCTTTCCCACCCATAGTGGGGTCACTCTACACTGTTGGTATTTATTTGCCTATAAAATATTCCTAGAAGCATTCAAAAAGTGAAAAATTTGGCTACTGCTGTGTAAGAAGAGAGAAGCAGGTGTAACTGTGTGCCTGTAAATAAAGATGTTTTCTTTAAACATCAGATTCATTACTGTGGTAAATGCAAAAACAGACTCTGTCTAGTTCTCAATCACTATTGTCTGTGGAGAGGCTATTTAGTCATGGAATTACATTTCTACTCCACATCTGTGTTTTCAGAAAACTGCAACCTTCTATCAGCATAAGGTACAATCTATTTGTAATGAAGTGAAACACCTCTCTGTTTCTAACCCTGTCAACATGCGCTGGACCAGATTCTCTAGTGTGATCAAGGGGTCGAAAGGGGCTGAATTTTGGCCATCAAAGGCCAGTGGAGAATTTGCTTTGTGGAGGCAGAAGTATTCTGTAGGTGTAATCCAAGTAGAGGTGTCCTTCACCAGCTACCACCTCCCACACAGTGTAAGGGGTCTTCATTTTGTATATTTAGAGTCAACAATGTCAGACCTCCCCACACCCTGCTCTAATTCACCAAGGTGTTACAGAGGGTCTTAAAGCAGAAGGTGGGATTTATCATGCCTCCAATCCACCCTCTTCTTTAAATACATAATAAAAAATATTGCAATGTTGTTCATGGACAAATTTTGCACCATTAAGCCTCACTCATGCAGTAAGCTGAATGCAGATGGATTCCTGTGCCATCCAACTGTCCCCCTCCCTCATTGTCTCTTCACCTCTGCTTCACGCTACACCTACCTTTCTTACCTTGTTCTCCTCTACCCTGTTCCCTTCTGTTTTCTTTCCATTTAGCTGATCCCTTCCTAACTAAACCCACCCCCCAAAAACTGTGCAACTAATATGATGTTTACTGCCATCACATTGTTCACTCTGCTTATGCGTTCTATCCCATCTCCCACTGTGTCAGTCTTGTCAAATAGATTGTAAACTCTTCAGATCAGGGAGTGTCTACTACTCTGTACAGTGCCCAGCACAATGAGGCTCCATTCTTGATTGGACCGGAGGTACTACTGTAATAAATATGAATAATAATAAAAACCACGCAGGGCCCCCACTAAAGACAATGCACCAGATATCCTCCTTATCTAGTTTATTTGCAAACTGAGAATTTAGCAAAATTGTGCAGAAGTCCAGTAACATGAAGGCCCAAATCCAGCACCCACACAGTGAGGCTCCATGTAGACACAGGAATCTGCCACCCATATCTATTCCAGGACTGAGGTCTAACATTGCAAAAATTATCATGAACATTGTGAATATTTTCAGGTTGGAGTGAAAGGCACACTGGGGATGAAAGCGTGGAAAAACACTCACTGTTGGGAGACTTTGGCAAAATACTGTAGATAGATTGGAGTTCAGACTTCAATTTGGAAATTCTGTGCTTTTGTAGGTTTGGCTTAGGTCCTTTGAACAGATTTTTTGTGCTGTCTATTAACAAGTTCTATTTCACAAGCATAGCTTCATAATGGATAAACTAACAGTATTTTCATAAGGTTATATGAATACTGATTTCCTTTCAGCCTTTGATACTTCTGCTTGGGAAGAATTATAAAGCAGGAAGAAATTGAGAAAACAATTGTTAATATTAGTTAGTTTCATCAGAGATCAAAGTTATAAGAAGAGGTAAAAACATCAGAGGTTTCTGAGAGCAGCTTTTACCAAGACACTTGTTGTATACATTATTCATATCAGTGTACTGAATTAAAAAGTCTTTAATTTAAAATTTAAAATAGCTAACCTTAGAGATTACTGTATTAGGGATAACCCATCTATCATTGATATAGTATACAGATATACATATTTTGTAAGGTTTCAAAATTACAAGAGAATCATATGCAATTTTGGTCCCAGGAGATGAGAGACACAAGGTGAGTGAGACCAACTTCTGTTAGTCTCTTTCAAACTTCTCTCTTTCACCAACAGATGTTGATCCAATAAAAGATATTGCCTCACTCCACCTTGTCTGTCTAGCAGAGTTACAGGTGTGAGTTAGTGTATCCTTACAGTTGTACCTGGTTTTCTGTGCGGGATTCTAAATAAGTCTCTCGAGAACACTTTCACACCCTAGCAATAACTGTATACGTAATCACAAGCTAGACAAGACAAAAAGATAACTTAAGAGAGTACATAGAATCCAAGGAATGAGCATATATAATCAGGTAAGTTTTTTTATAATTTCATGTCAAAAAGTTATATTTTCCTACCTTAACCTACCATTGAACCATCACAAAATAAGTTACTGTATAGCAGAAGTGATACATTCACCTAGCTTTATCTAGTATACTATAATTTAATTTGAAAGCTTTTAAGTATGGATGTATATATAAATAAAATTACTATGTAGTATCAAGAGTCTAGCTAATAGGTTTATTGACCTAACTCTTATGCTTTAACAACATTAATATCAGTGAATCATTTTAGAAGCAAACTGTGTAATCAAAATTACTCATTTGCTTGGGTTTATGAATTCTACTGCCTTTGTATGTCATGATTCAAATTGTATCATTAATATAAGCAGCACAGGGTAAACAGGTCAGCACAAAAGGCCTGTAATTAAATGATAAATAAATCTTTATAAATAAGTGATAAAAATATGAAAATACCTGATGAGATTTTAATAGATACTAGGTGAAAATTAGAGAAAATGGGTGATACTCTTATGTTTTTAATGCAAGGCAATGAATCACCATATTTGCTTGAAAGTTTATCTAAAGTCTTCTAGCAGCAAGGTATTTCTTACATAGATGCTTAAATTCTGGAGTTATGACAAAAAAAAAAACCTTAACACATACTATATTTTAACTTTTCAAAAGGTCACCCCAGGAAACTTGCATTTTTTCCTGCTCTTTCCTTGGATGAATAGCCGGTAAGGATTATTGGCTGTCACAGTTACTGCCAGAGCTCTTCATTTCAAACGAGGCTCTATCAATGTCTATGTTAGTCACTAGCAAGGAGCACAGGACTCGTTATCACATTAATGGATCTCAATATGTCATGTCAGTTTTCAACACCATCTGCTCTTGTAGCTCACATTCTTGTAGTAGTGCACGGATTGATTTTCTTTAGTCTAAAGAGGGGAGAAAGGCAGTTGGGAGAAGACATGGATTTTTAATTAATCATCTTGTCTCTGCACAGATGCAGAGAGGAAAGGAGGGTAGGGTGCTTATAAGGGCCCAGAGGTATCTGAATGAGATAGCTACTGAACAAACCTGTAACTGTCTCTGAAGCAGTGCAGAGGATTTCCTTTAAGGGCAAGCAGTCTAGCAGGTTCCACACACCCACCATCAGAGAACTGAGCCAACTGGACCTCATTAGGAGAGAGGTTACAAATAGAAGAGCTGAAGACAGTCCTGTGGACTCAGGAGCTGAACAAATACAGGACTAAGATGTGTCTGCTGTGAGGACTACGTCCAGAGCCTGTGCTTCTGGATCCGGATTGCAGGCTCCTTATCTCGCTGGAAGCTGAGGATACAGCCAGCTATTGGCTCTGGGACTAAAACCGCTGCTCGCTCTAAGGCTATTCAGACTGCTTTTGTTGAGGAGATTCTGTGGAATTTGGAGAGTAACGGTGGGGCTGCCATTTTCTCTGGCTCTATGGAGTCCAGGTGATGTGTGTCACCTTATGCCACACTGCAGAGTTTGAGGCCTGGTCTACACCTAAAACTTAGGTTGACCTAGCTATGCCACTCAGGAGTGTGAAAAATTTACTTCCCTCAGAGACATAGTTAAGGCAACGTAGCCCCGTCGGTGTAGACACCACTAGACTGACATGTAGACTGACATCAACCTAGCTACCCCGCCTTGATGGAGTGGATGTACTACTGTAGCGAGCACCAACACTATAGCAGCACAGCTGAAGCACTGAGGTTGTGCCACTGTAGCATTTGTAGCAGAGACGTATCCTGAGAAGACTCGAGGGGAGTATCTATGCATGGGTATATACCAAGGTATACCTTGAACTGAAAATTTATGCAACAGCAACAAAGTGGAGAAATCTGTGTAGGGAAAACACTGTTTGCAGTGTTATTATAGGTGGGTCTCAACAACAGCTCCCCCCGCCCCCCAGTTGCTTTTTCCTCTCCCACTCCCTTCCTTTCCTCCCTATGACTGTTAACAGACCACTTCATTTGAATGGTCCCATGAAACATGTTAGCTACTTATGCTAAACAATCTGTTCCACTTCATATTTAGCTGTGACACTCAGGGCTTGCCCTCACTACCGTACTACATTGGCGTAGCTGCATTGATGCAGCTGTGCCGATGTAGGGCATCTGGTGAAGACAAGCTATGTCAACAGGAGAGTGCTCTCCCATCAATGT
The DNA here is from genome assembly GCA_033296515.1 of Macrochelys suwanniensis. Classification (NCBI taxonomy): domain Eukaryota; kingdom Metazoa; phylum Chordata; order Testudines; family Chelydridae; genus Macrochelys; species Macrochelys suwanniensis. Next base: position 114,390,587 of record CM065778.1, on the reverse strand, counting down.
AATGACTCCACCTCAATGAGAGGCAGAAGCTATGTTGGCTGGAGAGCATATGCTGCTGACATAAAGCACTGTCTAAACTGCGCTAAGTCAAAGTAACTTACATTGCTCAGGGGGGTGGTTTTTCCACATCCCTGAGCAATGTAAGTTACATCAATTTAAGCGGTAGTATAGACACGCCCTTCGATTCCCAGACCTGAAGAACTCTGCATAAACTCGAAAGCGTGTTTCTCTCACCAATAGAAGTTGGTTCAATAAAAGATATTACCTCACCCACCTTGTCTCGCTGGGGCAAACGCTAGTAGTTGTGAGCATTTTTCACAACTATGATGCCATAAGTATCCCAAATCCTAGTTGTAGATGTTTATCTTTATTAAATGTTATTCCTTCAGAAATTGTGTGGCATGCTCTCTTCATGCTTTAACCCTGTGTCATACCCCCCCCCCCCCCCAAAAAAAAAAAATAAAAAAAATAAAAAAGGAAAAGTCCTGTAAAAACTGAGCTCTGGCCTGTGCTTCAGCAGAGAAGTAGGCAGAGATGCAGGAAAAAAGGGGAGTATATTTGAGTTATACATAACATAGCACCCTTCAACTTGTTACATTCAAGCACATCTGTATCAGTGATACAACAGATACAGGATACAGCTGTAAGTATCCTTAGGTCTATGTTTCTACATACTCCTTCCTGATGTTCATTTTAACAAATAGATTGCATTCTCTATTTTGTTTTTTGTTACCAACTTGCTAATACAGTACTGGGAAGATGCTTCCTGAAGCAAAACCCAGAATACCAAAATGTAAATCAGAAAAAAAATGGAGACGTTTAAAAAAAACAAATCTATAGAGAATGTGTCAGTTGGCTTTCTGAGGATTGGAGGCATTCTAGTGATCATATCCAATGTTAATGGAGCACATTATGACCAAATGATTAGCTTGAAGATGTAAAATTTTAAATTAAAATAGTCTAAGCTATTTTTGTAAAAACAAAATTTTAAGAGATAAAGGGACCCTATGAGTTTAAAAAAAAAGTGAAATAATTTTATTTTTAAAGTGGGGAAAGAGAACAGAAGAAACATTCCCAGTAACATGTGCTATCCAAACATTACATCATTCTGATACTGCACAAGAACCAGAAAGAGAAACTTACTAGAAACAAAAATGTGCACTCATCGGTTTTAGTTGTCTAAAACTGGGGCAAATGCATAACAAACTAACAGTATATAAAGATTAAATTTGATTATTACAACAGTAATTTGGTTAATTAGAAGGGAAAGATGTATTTCTCTGGAAGGCAACCTCCTAGAGTAAAATTTTCTAAAATGTGTATGTGATTTAGGAGCCTAAGTCCCATTGACTGTCAGTGAAATATAGACTCATAGACATATGTGCTTGTGAAAAATGGGACTCAGGCTGATAAGTCACGTAGACATTTACAAAAATTTTAGTCTTAGCCCTTTAAGATATTGGGTGAGAGCTAAAAGTTCACTCATAGCCAATTATGAACCAGATGCATGTAAGAAAATGACAGATCAGGGTCACTGTCAGACACAACAGACTAGATCTAGTCATGATGTACCTTTATAACAACAACATTGAAGTAAACTGTGTTGCATCTCAGTCAACACATCTGACTACAAGGGAAATAAGGATTTGAAATGTCAAGTCCCAAAGCAAATGTTCAGCAAGTGCCATCATATTGGGTCTTGTTAAGATAGAAGGACTGTCACATTGGATTCATGCCTCTCGGGTAAGAAAAGAATAATGGAAACTTACCTTCTCCTAAACAACTGCTGCTAAAAATTAAAAGTCGTCTATTTTTATACCTCAGGAAGTGATTCTATTTTTCCACTGATGGGAGATACCACCTTCTAGTACCACAGATGCACAGGTCTAACCCCGTGTTTCACATCTGGAATATAACCTAGTCCATTACTGCATATACACTTCAGGCTTACAGGGACTTTGCTACACTCACAGCTCAGATCAATGTATTTCTGAAGATACAAGGGAACACAGACTCTATCTTGTCATCTATGACAAGACAAAGCAAAGCAAGGTTACAATTTTGCTGATTTTTTTAGTCCTCCCAGAGATGAGGTGTTTGTACCCTACCAGATTTTTCTTCAGCTCGGGATTACTTGTTTTTAGTAGAGGAAGTTCACATAGCCTTACTTGGATCCACCAGGGTAAGAGACAAGCCAGTTTAGAAGCTATATACTTGTTGGAGGCCAACCGTAACATTTTACTTAAATGACTCTGGGGTCCCATTGTTGTAGCTGTGTTGGTCCAAGGATATTAGAGAGACAAGGTGGGTGAGGTAATACCTTTTATTGGACCAACTTCTGTTGGGGAGAGAGACAACCTTTCGAGCTTATGCAGAGCTCTTCTTCAGGTCTGGGAAATATACTCAGAGTGTCACAGCTAAAAACAAGGTGGAACAGATTGTTTAGCATAAGTAGTTAACGCATATTTTGAGGGACCATTCAAGGAAAGGTAGCCCATTATCCACTCAGTCATAGAGGAGAAAGGAAGGAGAAGGGTGAGGTATTATTAGTGGGTTATAGATTGTTGTAATAAGCCATAAATCCAGTGTCTCTATTCAGTTAATGATTTTTAGTGTCTAGCAAAAGTTACGAATGCTCCCAGGCTTGTCTTTCAAAAGTGTTGTGCAGGTTTCCTTTAAAGATGAGGACCAATAGGTTAGATGTAGAGTGATTGCTTGTCTCACTCACCAACAGAAGTTGGTCGTATAAAAGATATTACACATCACCCATCTTGGTTCTTTGGAGTCCCACTGACTTTCAAGACAATGTCAGTTAGGCACTTTTTGAAAAAAAAAACAAAAAACCAAACCTATTTAATCTCTGGTCCTTTCAGTGTAACTGGCTCCATTTTATACAGGATTGTGAAGTATATGCTACTCTTTTTGGCGGAAATTGTGATTTGTCCCTGATCTAGATGATGAAATCTGCAAACAGATATTGTTTTCCTTAGTGCCTACAAACACACTTAGTGCTGAACCTACACAAAAACACAATCCCTGCCTCAAAGAAATGACAACCTACAAACAAAAACAAACCAAACACAAAAACAAACAAACCAACCCACTATGGTGATGGAGAGTTTACAAATCTGTGTAACAACTAAATGATTTAGCAAAACGTTAATAGCCCTAAAGGAGTCATACTGGGCATTACATTATTTTGGCTAGGGAGGGAGATCTGACTAGCATGCCAAATTCTCTGATCCTTTTCACCCTAAAGGAAAACAAAAAAGTCAGAGCAGAGATATAATTCTTAATGGTGGCAGTAGATTAACCATCTGCCACCTTGCTCGCCAAGTAATCAAGGATTATAAGATTAACTTCTGAAAGGGAATTTTTTATTGCCTGGCTTTGACTATGCCCACAAAACAAAGTCCCTATAAACCCTACTGCATGATCTACTGGAGGCATATTTTTCAAACTTAAAGCAGGAATCTGACAATTTGTTCTCAAAAACCTGTATTTTGTAAGGAATCCCCAATAGCATACATGCTATCATCAGAAAATGCTTCAATGCAGAGTTTTCCCTCTTTCCCCCCTGCATCTGGGTTGTGATGCCTAGTTTTGCTCAAGACTATGCAGAAATCTATCAATAATTGTAGAACTGAGCTGAACCATGACTTGACAGGAACTGGGGTAAGATCAGAAGGCTTCACGCTGAATGACTCCTGATTATGTTTGCTAACACCTGCCCAAGGGGAGAAGTGATGCTCAGGCACTGAGGGCATACTCAGTGGCTTGAGAAGACATCTCTCGCTACAGCCGTTTTGCACAGGACTCTCTCAAGTTTTTTTAGATTTTCTTTTTAGGATTGTTTTTTTTTTTTAAAGAAGTGAAACAAATCTGTCTCTTCTGGGGACCCCTGCAGATAGTCTGTGGAAGACTGATCTGAGGGAGGCTTCCTTACAATCAGATTGCCAGCCAATCTGATTCACTCTCTCCCTCCCTATACCTACCACAAATAAAACAGTAGAGTGCTAACATCTTTGTGGGTCTCCCAAGTTATCAAGAAGTTGTGAACTTTCCCGACTGAAAAAAGAGATCTAGTTTGTTTATGCTTAATAGGGCCGCTCATATAACTATCCCTTGGCTCACTTTTTGGTAACAGAATGAGGCTCCAAACCTGTCTGCAAGAAAGTGTGCCTTGAAAGGCTGTGATGGCTAAATATGTAATATGGAAGCCTGAAACTGAAAACTGCTGCTCTCTGACAGGGCTCTGTGGAGGTGACATTCTCCTGCCTCAGGAAGATGCAGTGAACGGTCCTTGGAGCTGGTAACTATGAGTTTTTGTTCTTTCTTCCTATGCTTGAGGGTAGACTGCTTCCTATATCCCTCCTTTAGATTTAGAGCTGTTGCTCCAATTCATCATCTCAATAGAATTTTGGCCAAGGAAGTCACAACTGACCAAACTGAGTATGTCCAAGGAACTTGGGGATATCCCAAGAACTTTGAAGAACCTGATCTGTGCTGGTAATCCACAAATGAGTCAGAGCTGCTAACAGGATGGATGTTTTTACCCTGCTGTGCAAAAAAGATTTCTTCCTTTAGCTGGGATTCAATAAGAGTATCCCACCCGACGAATCAGAACAATCCAGGAGCCTCGCAAACAGCCCAATCTACCATCTTCCATTTTGACCTGAGAGGAGAAAGGGGCACCTCAATGCATCCACACAGCAATTGGCATCACCTGGAAAAAACTGCCAATTCCAAATTAAAATTGTGGGATGTCATCATTCATGCTAAACAGCAATACTAGTGTTTCCTATATTATATGTAAACAAAGGATTTTTATGGGGCTCTCATTTTACATTTTAATAACTATATTCTGTCAATGACTAGAGTAAGGATCGGGGGCCTACATGACAGGAATCACTAAGGTCATGTCCCAGTTCTGACATGGATTTTTATTACCTTCACAGCATATACCCGGGGGTGGGGGAGGACTCTGGGATCCTGTACTAATATACTAAAATAAAATACTAAGAGCTTGGCTTCACTCAGAGTGAAGTAAGAGAAAAGATCTTGATTTTGTTCTTCAAGATAGTAACAATGAATATGAACACAGAACACACATTCTGGAAGGTTGCAATGTAGCACCATTTTATTTCTTAAAATCCAGAACACCACAAAACCCTGAATACCAAGAGACAAAGCAGGCTTCTCTCTAAAACAGAGGCACAACTCACCCCCACCTTACTGTAAACTTGCTATCTGCAAACTGACTGCTGGTAGGCCCAGATCACACACTTCCCTACAGGGCTCCCTAATCTGCAAGCAGGATCACAAAAAGACACTGAAATTTAAAGTGACAACCTACACCTTTAAAAGAGTATTCAGTACACCATAATTCCCTTTGTAGCTTTGGATTAGTCCCAAACACTCTGCCTCCATTTTTTAATATTTAGAATGGGGTTAGACTCCATTATAGGGGATATGATGATTAAATTAGCCAATATTTCTAAAGCTAAATGAAGATAAAAAGTTTCTGTTCGCAAGATTATTTAGATTGCAGTAGTGCTCCACAGTGCACCAGATCTACCCAAACTCAGACATGGTTCCTGCCTTTAAGTCTACATTCTAAAATAGCAAAGGCAGACAAGGGCTGGGGAAAAATAAATATAGGCTACAAGCAAATGATGAGAGCCACATAGGGCATGTCTACCCTGAAATTAAACGCCAGCTGAAATTAAACAGCCCCTTAGCCTGAGCCCAAGTCAGCTAAAATGGGCCAGCCAGGGGTTTTTAATTGCAGTGGAGACATAGCCATAACTTGCTAGATAGATGGATGGTGACCAGGGGAACAACAAGCACACATCTTAGTTATAGGTTTGTTTGTTTGTTGTTGTGGTTGGTGTGGCTAACTTCTCCAATCCAGTCTCCGCTATTCATCCCCCTCATATTTCCCCACAGCAACCCCCAACTTCAAGTCAATTTATCCTATGCCTTCCTTCCCAACACTTGACCCCTTGCCTCCACATAAATGAGAGATCAGCAATGAATAAAGGAGAAGAAGTAGTCAGTCAGCAAAAGCATCAAAGTAGTCTCATCTAAGAGTATATGAAAGACGTCTAGAAACATATGAGAATCCTGCCCATCTTGAAATGCTGACTGAAAAAACTGACTTAGCATCAGGAATTAGCCTAAGAAGGGAATTACCCAAAACACTGGGAAATTTGGAATTCGGTGTATTGAAATACAAAACAATACAATACAAAGAGTAGTTTCACTCAAAGTGAAGAAAGAAAAAAGATCTTGATTTTGTTATTCCCATGCATTATGACTAGTACCTTAAATATATAAAATCTGACCAAAAAGATTAAAGCCTACAAATATTGTAGAAATCTTTTGCTTCCTTTTACTGTTGCTGCTTTAGCAATGAATCTATAATTTGCGACAAAGTTCCTCCTTTACCTTGGTGCGTCCTGTGCTTATTGGCGGATTTTGATCGCCTCAGAGATCTTCCCCTCTGGTAGAACCCACAGTCAAATTCCTCCTGTGTCTGATCAGGAGTTGGGAGGTTTGGGCGGAACCCGGGCCCACCCTCTACTCCAGGTTCCAGCCCAGAGCCCTGTGGATTGCAGTTGTCTATAGGGTTTCCTGTAACAGCCGCGTGACAGCTACAACTCCCTGGGCTACTTCCCCACGGCCTCCTCCCAACACCTTCTTTACGCTTACTGCAGGACCTTCCTCCTGATGGTCTGCTGATGCTTGTACTCCTCAGTCCTTCAACTCTTCTCCCTCTCAACTCCTTGTGTACCTCTTGCTCCCAGCTCCTCGCACGCAACACCACAAACTGAAGGGAGCTCCTTTTTAAAACCCAGGTGCCCTGATTAGCCTGCCTGTCTTAATTGATTCTAGCAGGTTCTTCTTAATTGGCTCCAGGTGTCCTAATTAGCCTGCCTGCCTTAAATTGGTTCCAGAAAGTTCCTGCTTGTTCTAGTGCAGCCCCTGCTCTGGTCACTCAGGGAACAGAAAACTATTCATCCAATGGCCAGTATATTTGCCTTCTATCAGACTTCTGTATCCCACTTGTCTGGGTCTGTCACAAATTCTACTTATCTTGTATTCCAGACTACAGATATGTTTTATAGGAGAACTGGATTTTCTGGGCTGCCAGGTTCACACTGACTTCAATTTTTTTTCAAAAACTGACTGTTTATAAGCATTATATTCAGTAGATTGACATTTCTGTAATATCATTCTAATAAGGTTTTATCCATATACGGCTGGAAACTGCAACTAGGTTATAACGGAATGGATACTTTATAATGAGAACTGAATAAGGGAAGATTAAAACTTTAAACAACTTTAAAATTTATCTTCCCTGGTTGCTTTTAAAAATTATGACCTTATCTAAAATCATAGCCAAAAATGGTTCTACAGAAGCCATGTCACATTTTTAAATAATTTGAATTAAAAAGGAATAATGTATTATGAATCACACATCCAGTGAAATCTAGAAGTAAATAGATTTACTCCCACAAGTAAGAATCAAGGCCTTTTATTCTTGTTATTCTGAATACATGCAGATAGTGAGGCCTTCCAAATGAATACATAGCTGAAACAACATAAATCAATGCTGGAAGTGTTAGGTACCATTCAGTCAGGGTACATTCACCTGTATCACATTTCTTTGACATCTGGGAAAGCCATAATAATGCATATTAATTGTTTAGCTTATAGGTGAAATCTTGGCCCTTTTGAAATCAGTGGCAACCCCCCCAAAGATTTTAATGACGCGAGGGCTAAGGGACTCACCCCTCCGAAAAGATGTGTTTCCTTTATTTCTTTCAGAATGGATATATTTTAAAAGGGTAACCTCCTGCTGACTGGCTTATTCCATAATTTTAGACACTGCATTTTATATTTACAGGCAAAAATTCAAGTCTAGGGCCATGTCTACACTAGCACCTATGTTGGCAAAAACTTTTGTCACTCGGGGATGTGAAAAAACCACACACCCCGGAGTGACATAAGTTTTGCCGGCATAAGCGCTCATGTGCACAGTGCTACATCACCGGAAACATTTTCCTGCCAACATAGCTACCGCCATTTGTTGAGCTGGTTTTATTATATCTATGGGAACACTCTCTCCCATCAGCATACACTCTCTCCCACACAGCTACACAAGCGCTCTTACAGTGGCACAGCTGTATTGGTACAACTGTGCCGCTGTAAGCTTGTAAGTGTAGACATGGCCTTGATCAGCTAGAAATCATGCCTGCTTGAGCTCATATTTCACCTTTTGTAAATATCCCATTTTTTCTGTTGAGACTTGCAAAGAGTTTTCTTGTACTATACACAAGATTCGGATTGACTCAAAGTCACAATATAAAAATTTTCAGCACTGTAGTATCATTGGGTTGGATTTTATGTCATTTTGACGCATGTCATCTTTTATTAAGTCAAACTGCAGAAAGACCTCACAGCAAAATCTATGAGGTACAAAAAGCTGACACATTGGTTGTTACTAAGTAAAGGTTGCTCTAAAATAGAAATTGGGAGCCAAACAGATTGCATATTGAGGCACTATATTCTGCATTGCAAAGCACAAGTGGTTGGCGGAATGTCACACTCTGCCCCACTGTTTATGATGAGCATGTAAATGAAACAACAAACCAAGCAGAAAACACCATTTCCAAGACAAAATTTTTATAAGATTCTTGTACTTGTTCTTCGTTGTGTAAACTGCTGACTTTCCTAAAACGGACTTGCAGGTTAGTGTTGCCAGGTGCCCGGTTTTCAACGGGGAAATCCGGTTGAAAAGGTTACTTGGCAGTGTCCGGTCAGTATGCTGTTACCAGAGTAACTGCAATCAGCCTCCCCTCCGAGAGGGCAGGAAAAGCAGCAGCTGCTGCCTGGAGGAGCTGCTCAGCTGCTGACAGAGATAATTGGCTCTCAGACCCATAGCTTCCCCGGGGACCATCCGCCCCACTGTGCCCTGATTGCCCCCACCCTAACCCCTTGCTCCAGGGACCAACCCCATGCTGGCTCCTCACTCCATGGACCGACACCCCCCCCCCCTTACCCTGTTAGTGCCCCGATTTACCACGGCCCGTCACTCTGGGGTCCAACGCCTCCCTCTGCCCCACTATGTGCCGATTGCCACCGGCCCCTCGTTCCAGGGACCGACCTTTTCTGAGCCAGAGCCCAACCGCAGTACCCAACTGGGTAGGCAGGCTCCGCATCAGCTCCTCCCAGCCCAGCTCTCGAGGTGGTGGGTGAGTCCTGAGGGAAGGGGAAGCAAGGGACTGGGGGAGGGGGAGGGGAAGGGGAAGGGAGAAGGAGGCAGAGCAGAGGGAAGAGGTGGGGCAGGGGTCTTCAGTTTTCAGCAGTTAGAGAATTGGCAACCCTATTGTGATTTGATAGATCAATTGGCTTTATACTTTCAACATATTACAGCACCTCCATATGGGGAAGATGACATCACTTTGAAACTGCACCAGCGGAAAAGGACTTTCCCCACTAAGCTAAATTTGTGGCTGCTTCTTTGTATACAAGAGAGACAAGGTGGGTGAGGTAATATGTTTTATTGGACCCAGAGGTGGATTACACTTTTGTTTGGCCAGAGCAAGTGGCCAGTTTTGACGGGCCCTGGGCTCTCCCCACCCCACTCCTTCCACCTGCCGTTCCCCCAACCCCCGGTGATCTTGCTGGGGAGCAGGGTTGGGACGCAGGGGCTTGCCCAGCTCCACCCGTCTGGCGCTCCTGCCGGGGAGCGAAGTCAGGGTGTGGAGGATTGCCCACTCCACCAGCCCAGCGCTCCTGCAGGAGAATGGGGTCGGGGCACAGGGGCTTGCCCTGCTCCACCTGCCCAGCGCTCCTGCTGGAGAGTGGGATCAGAGCACGGGGGGCTTGCCCCACTCCCCAGCAGAAGAGCCAGGCAGGTGGAGCAAGCCCCTCACCCCCTGACCCCGTTCCTTGGCAGGAGTGCCAGACGGAGCAGGGCAAGCCTTTGTGCTCCGATCTCACTCCCAGGCCAGAGCGCTGGGCGGGTGGAGCAGGACAATCCCCAGCACACTGAACCCACTCCTTAGCAAGAGTGCCAGGGATGGGGTGGAACAGAGCAGGTAGGGACCATTTTTCCGGGGCCCCTCAATTGGCTCGGGCTGCTGGGCACTGGCCCCATTGGCCCAGTGGCTAATCCGCCACTGATTAGACAGAATTCTGTTGGTGCAAGAGACACAAGCTTTTGAGCTTACATAGAGCTCTTCTTCAGGGATTTGTATACAAGATATTCTGTGTGATTCTAGAATTCTCTCAATGCAGTAAGTCACTTAGAACAGAGATATCTTTTTTGTGGTAGTGTAATGGCCATTAAGAAATCGCTTTATCTGTTCTCACTTGCCCTTCTCCAAGAAAAATGTGAGCATTATTGATATCTGAGACTTTTTACATTAGAGGCAAACTGCAGCTGATCATTAGCACTTTATACATAAACTCAGAGCAAGGAATCTACTATTCAAATAGCATTGTTTGGAAGATTTATCTTCATAAAGTGCAGCTCAGTCAACTGTGGTCTAGTCTCCTCTACTTGTGAGACAAAGCTGCCTGTATACATCCCCCATATATTGTGTGAATAACTCTTGAATTAGGTAAACCGATTTTCTTCTAATCCCCCCCCCCAATTTTATTATTTTCTTTTAGACTTTTCTTCAAAAATGATGGAGGATACAATATGAAGGAGCTTACTACCTACTAGCAGATTTAAAAAAAAAAAAATCAACATTGACACTAATTCAAATATTGTCTCCATTTGGTCCTTTCCTGGTGCTGAATTATACTGTATACACTGTGGTGCCCTTATGCATATGATCATACTCTGCTATGTAAAAGTAAACTCCATGGTTGAAAGCAACTTCCAAATAAAATGAGAATCTACTACATACTATTTTCATGTAGATGTAAATGAAAGCCAGCAGGAAGCATATTCTGAAAGACCAATAGTTAAGCTAAGTAATAGTTTGTGAAAGAGAACAATCTCTAAGTTTGAACCAGCCATTGAAAAGCTTCTATAAAACAGTTCATATTCCACCCAAAACAACATTTGCTGCTGTAAGATTTCATTAGAAAGTCCAGGAGGAGCTAACAAAATATTGGCCCAAATTCAGTCCTTAGAGTAAAAACGTGGAAATCTAATACATTCAATAGAGTTATTATAGCCAGTTACATCAGTCCTGGATTTGACACTCTTTCCATCCTAGATTTTTGGGAACTAGCAAAGTAGTTCTTCAACAAAATGGGTGCACACAGAGATACTAAAGCAAAGAGGGTTAAATGCAGAGTCTTTACAGTGTCAGAACCACAAAAAAAATGCAAGGGTGAAATGTGCCTTTTTTGTAAGAGAGTTAGGGCTGGTCCACACTAACCCCCCGGTTCGAACTAAGATACTCAACTTCAGCTACATGAATAACGTAGCTGAAGTCGAAGTATCCTAGTTCAAACTAAACAGCACTTACCGCGGGTCCACACGTGGCAGGCAGGCTCCCCCGTCGACTCCGCTTACTCCTCGCGCGGAGCAGGAATACCGGGTATCGACGGCGAGCGCTTCCGGGATCGATTTATCGCGTCTAGATGAGATGCGATAAATCGATCCCAGAAGATCGATTACTACCCGCCAAATCAGGTGGGTAATATAGACGTACCCTTAGATTACTTAAATGTCTATGGTCTTAATCAGGCTTCCTGCTATTAGTGACAGAGGAGCTCCTGGTATTGATGCTTGCTCATCAATGAACCAGGATAGAAATATTTCTTCTGAACATTCCATTCCTCAGAAATTAATTAAATCTGAATAAGCCCTTTTGGAGTTATGTTGTGGAAAGTTTTCTGTTTACTAGAATTGTTCATCAAGAAACTAAAGCTATGATATGAACTGGGAACAAGTTTTACATATGTAAAAACGGGAAGGCACTTAAAGTGATTGATCTTGAAATTAACATATTTCTAAAATAATTTGTTTGGGTGTAGGGAAAAGGAAATTAATACAACTGGAGAAGAAAAAGACAAGATAGAGGTGCTTTTCCAGGCTAATTTAAAAACTAATTTTACCCAACCACAGAAAGCAGAAATGCAGAATGAAAATGGCATGTATCACAACACAGGTTTGGTTGCTACACATTATTATTATGCACACCACCTACAGAACAGATTTGAAAATCTCTCACTTGTTACCAAGATCAGCTAAAATCCCCCTCTATGCCTTCATCATAGCTATCTGATTCATGCACAGAACACATGCCAAAGTGACATCGAGTTTGGAAAAAGTCATTTCTTACCAGTTCAACGTGTGTTGGGTTTCCTTGGCAGGTTATAATTCCTGCTGCACCAGTGTGTGGCAACAAATCAGGTGCCAGGGGCTAAGTCTTGCTCCCATTCAAGTGCATGGCTAGACTCCCATTGATTTGAATGGGAACAGGTCCTTCAAAGACTACTAATATTGCTGTGACAAGTTTTAACATAACTTTCTTCCCAATAAGCTAAAGTTGTCCTTGGGCCCTAAGGATGCCTCCTAAACGGTTCTTTGTAGATGATGTTTGTAGGTTCTCTAGAGACAATTTCTTAGATCCTCACCTCTTTGAAATGTTCCAGCTCTGAACTTGTTTCTTCAGTTATTACCTTGCTTATTGTACCATGAAAAAAAGTTGGTACTTGTTATTTTCTCCAGCCCATCTACAATTTGGGATCTTCCCCACCCACATGAACTTGCTCAGATACTGGGTCTGCAAATCCCCCAATATAGAAATTTGCATTCATTCAAGAGCTGCTGTATCTTTAACTCAATCTAGTGGAGGAGAGAAATCTATTTATCAGAAAGATGCACCATATCTATGAAATGTCATCCTTTGTTTAAGCGACAAAGGGTCCTGTGGCACCTTATAGACTAACAGAGGTATTGGAGCATAAGCAAGCTTGCATCCGACGAAGTGGGTATTCACCCACGAAAGCTTATGCTCCAATACCTCTGTTAGTCTATAAGGTGCCACAGGACCCTTTGTCGCTTCTACAGATCCAGACTAACATGGCTACCCCTCTGATACTTGATACTGAAGAGTATCTTAAACAAAGGATCATTGAGATGTGAACCAGATTGCATACTGGTTTAATGCAGGCCATACACAGCAAAATTACACAGAATGGGGAAAGTCTCAAGGAAGAAAATACCAGAAAAAAAAAACAGTTGATCAAAATTCTGTTACAATTAGATTTTGATTAATTAGAGTGAATCTCACTGCGCCTGTCTATATTAGCACTTGAAAAAAAAAAAAAAAGATTTTTACTCAGTACTTCACCCCATTAAAACTTTAAACAATTTACAGCCTTGATGACTACAGTAAGGAGAATAAATGAAAATACCATCTGTCTACCCATCTAGCTACTTATTTTGCTCTCCATCACCACAATATTTGAGCACCCAGTACTACTGTAGTGCTTGGTGATATAAATGACGGTCAGTTTTGGCCTTTTACTGCTGATGCGCATACAGTGAAAAGTTGATGCCATTCATTTTATGAAACTTTTTTTCCTCTTCACCATTAGCTTTTGAAGAAGTGCAGTTTTCCCTTTTTTGGGGTTTAGTTGCTACATTTAAAAACAAAGAACAGGAGCTTCAAGGCCACAGAGATACATTGTTTCCTCTAACCAGCATTAGAGAGTGCTAAATACAGAAATTATTCAAGATACCAACAAGCACAGAGGAGAGACAAAGGGGATAAACAATAACATCAGTGAGCGCTGATGAGAGAATCTACCATAAAACACTGAAAACCAATTCCAGTGGTTAAAAAAAAATATTAGTGCATAAATGAAGCAGGATCAACTTTATTGCTTTAGGTTTTGTTCTTATTAGTAGTAGTAATAATACTGAGGTATAATTGCTTATGTGTGCCCTGTGCAGTTGGCAATTTCCTTTCTCCTTTTACTCAGTTTAACTGAATACAGAAACACACGGTACTTTAGGTAGGCAGAATATAGTTACCTAAACAAAAAATTAGCCAGGGCACGGGTTCAAACTTGAGCTATGGAACTACAACAGCACATTGACTTCTCACATCCTGCTAAGGCATTCATTCAGTACTGAGTCAGGCAGAGATAATCCATCATCATCACCACCACTACACACCTACATGCTGCCTTGCTGTCCAGCATGTCCAATCCAAGTATTGTCCACAGGGCCGGCTCTAACCTTTTTGCCGCCCCAAGCAAAAAAACCCACCACACCGAGCACCGCCCCCGCCCCCCAGGGAAAAAAAAAACTGAGCACCGCCCCGCCGAAACAACCTCCCCCCTCCCCTCCCCCGAGCCCCGCGCCGCCCTGCCGAAACAATCCCCCCTCCCCTGTCCTGGAAGAATTAGACTGGTAAAAGTCAGTAAACATAGATTTCACTGTGTACATACACACACACAATATTGCCATTGATAATAATCGAAATATACAGATAAGAACGAAAGATGCTGCCTGAGAACTTCTTAGAGTTTTATTTGATATATAAACTTTGTATATTTTGACACGTAATGTTGACAATTTGTTTTAACAGTTATAAAACTACCTTTTTGAATCTCAGCATCTACTGTCATTAAATAATTATTGTCTGACCGCCTATAATTTCCCACAACTGTGAAAATTTGATAAACATTGAAAAAAAATGTTTAAAACCCATAATTTTGTACAACTGTGAAAATTTAAAAATCAGTTGAAATAATAATATTACTTCAGATAAATATTGATATTATCCATTGAAATTTTACAAAGTATCAAATTCTGCCAAGCTTAACTATATTGATAAAATATTGTATCTTTCTTTAACAGGATGGCAAGGCTCTTCTGTTGACTCATACTGTGATGGAATCCTGCATAAAACTGCCAGCTAATTCCTGATTACTCAATATGAAAGATGTAGCTCATTAGCTCACCACATGGAGGAGCTGGGAGTAGCCTTTTAGGCAGAAGGTTCTTTTCAAAGAAC
Source organism: Macrochelys suwanniensis (assembly GCA_033296515.1). NCBI lineage: Eukaryota > Metazoa > Chordata > Testudines > Chelydridae > Macrochelys > Macrochelys suwanniensis. The sequence continues at coordinate 114,375,582 of CM065778.1, read as the reverse complement.
CGGCCAAGTCTGGGGCATGTGTTTTCATTTGAGTTACCAGTAAAGCCAGGCCCCAGAGAAAGTGATTTTCTCTCAAATCAGAGACCCTGATTCTCAATTGTTCCATTTCAGTGCAGGGCCGGCTCTACCATTTCTGCTGCCCCAAGCAGCGCGCCGAATTGCCACCGCGGACGGCTGAAGATAAGAGCTGCCGCTGAATTGCCGCCGCCGTGGGCAACTGAAGATCGGAGTTGCTACTGAATTGCCGCCGCCGTGAAGAGCTGCCACTGAATTCCCGCCGCCACGAAGAGCTGCCACCAAATTCCTGCCGCCATGGGTGGCGCATCCCACCCTAACGGCACATGGACTGCCGTCCCTTCCAGCTTGCCGCCCCAAGCACCTCCTTGGAACACTGGTGCCTGGAGCTGGCCCTGTTTCTGTGCACAGAAATGTGGGGAGAGCAAAGGAGGCCATGGACACATTAAAACAGAAGGAGTGCAGTGTGCTCTGGCCACTTCTCCTAGGCTGGGGGCTGTCAGGGGGACAGCAGGCATAAGGAACCCTTAAGCCTGCTCTGTGCCAGCCACAGAGGGTATGTCTCCACTTCAGTTGATTGCAAGCCTCCCAGCCCAGTAAGCGGACTTCCGCTAGTGAAACTTGAGCTAGCTCGCTAAAAAATAGCAGTGCGGACGTTGCAGCTCCAGCACAGACTCAGGCTACCCACCTGAGCTCAGACCCTAGGGGTCGGGTGGGCTTGAGAATGCAAACTACCACCCAAGCCGCAACTTCCACACTGCTATTCTTAGCATGCTAGGTCAAGCCCCACTAGCATGAGTCTGCCTACCTGGTCTGAGCATCACTCCCGCACCTGCCATGCAGACATACCCAAAGGCCCTCTACATTGGTATGGCATAAAGCAGCTGGAGTGCTACAGAAAAATCATGCCCAGTGTGCTTATACTTTGGTCAGAGCAGGTTCGGAACATACATAACCAGACATTCTGGGTTAATTCTTGTCACTCATCTTAGCTAGACACTATTAAAACACCAAAACTTAACCCAGGAAGATGGATTATGATTTGTTCTGTATCTTTTGCTGTGAAATAATGGAGAAAGCTTCACCCACCAGAGAGACCAGTACAGTTTTTGTATTATATGTATTATTTGATTTACTCTCCATCTCACCTCTTGAAAAGGAATTACACACAATGGGCTAAATTCACCGTTAACTTAATGGGACTGTGCCCCCTTAACCTATCTCCTCTTGCATCAGCAGTGAATTGAATTGAGGGACTTGACGCATAAATTAACTAACTACTCAAACACACAATAGTACACAGTTTCTAGCACTGTAGGGGGCAAGGTAAAGTCTGAGGGCATGTCTACACAGGAACACTCAGGAAAGTTAAGTTGAGGTGCATTAGTTAGAGCATCTGCACATGGATTTAATGCACTTTAATTCAGAAGTAAAGTGGCCACTTTGTAAATTAAGCTAAAGTGAACTACAGCCACTTTATTTCTGAATGTGCAAGAGTCCACACAGGGGTTTAATTAGCTGTAAATTCACACTTTGAGTAAATTTGATGCAACTTTCCTGAGCATCCCCATGTAGACATGCCCTGGCTATCACCGTAATAGCCACTTATTTCCAACATATTCTTCTGGCATTTCTCTGACCCCACCACCATAGAGCTGTAGTGAAATAATGCTTAATACATTAGGGATGTTTCTACCGAGCCTTCACATCCTTCTTCTGGTTAGTAAGCTCTAATATTTTCCATTTAGATATTTTTCATTTTTAATCTTTGACCCAAGAGTCATTCTATTCCATATCTGCATCTGACAGCTCTTAGCCTGTATATTTAACTGGCCTAAAATCTTTTGTTCAAAATGTGACCACATTGTTCCTCCTAATTTCTTCCAATTCTACAATCCAAACTTCATCTAAAAGTTATTAAAAGATGATAGATTGTTTCCAGCCTGAAAAGATTGTGGAGATGCTGATTTTATGCCACTAAGCTTCTTTTTAATTTGATGTGCCATCCTTTTATTTTTCCATAGGTTTACATTTTCCACCTAACCCTTTATAAGAAGTACGTCAAATTGGTTAATACAGTTTTGGCATCAGTTCCATGAACTGTATAATTTTAATCACATGAATAATTCTACTTACTTACATGGGCCTATTTACATGCTTAAAATTATGCACATGCTTAAGTATCTCATGGAATCATGTGCTTTATTAATTAGCAATGATTGCACCTCAATTATAAATGTAAAGAGGGGTCTAAGCAATCAATTAGCATTGCCTTACTTCAATGAAAGGCAGAACAGGGGTACAGCATTCCAGTAAAATAATTTCTGCTATTTACATGTTGCTGATCAAGTGTACGAAAACATGTTAGAAAAAGCAAAAAGTCCAATATCAAATTAAAAACAAAGTTTTAAAATGTATAGTTATATAGGGCTACATTTTCAAAAAATATTAATAATTTGGGGCTCCCAACTTGAGACACCTTAAAGAGACCTGAGTTGCAGAGGGCTAGTGTTGAATACTTCAGCAGGCCAGGCCCCTTTAAGGTGGTAGTTGGCACCCCAAAACTGAAGCATCCAAAAAATCAGTAGTCACTTTTGAAAACGTAGGCCAAGATGTTTAAGTCTTGTTCTATTCCAGTGCCAGTACTGTCAGGCAATCCAAATAATTAGTCTAACCTTTCTTTGACAGTTCTCACACTGCTTTTCCAAATGTGCAATTCTACTTTTGTCAAGTCTTTCCCCAAAGTAAACGTTAAATTAATTGGTCTGTAAAAGAAGTAGACCTAGGCCCAGATCCACAAAAAGACACTTAACTCCCACTTCAGGCACAACTGAGATCCTCAAAACTACTAATTGGTTTCCCCCTAAATCTGGAGGTGCCTTAAGTCCCTCAGCACCTAAATTTTCGCCAGTGAAGTCCCTTATGTGCCTATGTTTCTATGGCTGCCATTGGGCACACAATGTCTCAGTCTAGGCACCTCTCTCTCACCTAAGCCCCAACGTGATCCTCAAACCAGGTGAAGATAGGTGTTCCCACTCCTATCTCACTTACAGGGCCCAACCTGGTAAGCGTTGTCAACATAACTCCACATAAAATGGCTGGGGGAGAGGACGGGTGGGGGGGGGGGAAGAGACAGTAGGCTGCCTTATTTGAACATGGCTCTCCGACGTCTCAGGTAAATGCCCTAACCACTGGCTCTGGGCTATTCCAATGAGGATCTCCCTCAAACTCTCCTGCTGAAGCTCCTCCACTGTGGATAAATAATTATATATGCATTGGGCCAGGCAGAGATAGTGAGAATAACCCTGTAGCCCAGTAGTCAGGGCAGTCACCTGAGGGAGGGTAGAACACCCTTCTTGTCAGGCTGAAGAGGGAACTGAACCAGTGTCTCCCACAGCCTGGCTGAGTGCCCTAACCATAGGGTTAAAGGTTGGAAGGACTTCTCCTCCTTCCTCTGCCATTTTGCATGGAGTTAAGTGTGCAACCACTTGAATTCTCGCAAGAAATGGCTTAGGTGCCTGGCTCCTGAAGACCTTTCCCTGCTGTGGATCCCAACTGGAGATAGGTGACTAAGTGTAGGCTGGAGGGAGGCACCTATCTCACAGAGGGAGGGGGCAGGGATGGCTTAGGATACACCCCTTTCCTCAGCATCTGCTATTGGCTAGCTTCTGCAACCCCTCTTCCTACACTCTAGTTTTTGTGGATCCCATTTTAGGCACATCTCTCCCCCCACCCCATGCGCTATATAGGGAGCCTAGGCCCCTTAGGGTTTGTGGATTCTATCTGATGGTTAGGTGCCCAAAAGTTAGGTATCGCAACACTGAGCGTTGCAACGCCTAAATACCTTTTGCCCATCTGCCTCCCCACTATATCCAGCAAGTCCACTGAAAATGGACAAGAAACTGCCTTCTTTGTTTGCTTTTCACTGTGTGTGCATCTTCTGGAATAGCCTGCAACACCAGTAGTTTTGTACTTTGGAGTCTCCTGACAGAAGAGTGGAAAAGCCTATGGTGGTGGTTTCAACAAATTACTGCAGGAACATATTGATTTTATAGTTTAAAATGGTCCTTATGTGGTTGAAAAACCCAGGTGGAATTAAACTGTGAAACGAGAGCTGGAAGCGATCTAACGACCAGATTTTTAAAGGTATTTAGGAGCCTAAAGATTATTATAAAGCCAGAAGGGACTATTGTGATAATTGAGACTGACCTCCTGTATAATGCAAGCTGGGAGACTGGAAGATAGTGAAGGATGACAACAGGGAATCAAAAGAAGAAATGGACAGTAAACTGTCGAGAGAAATAGAAAATCAAGGGAAACAAAGCACAAATAGGTGTCAAGTGACTAAAGAAATAAGGACAAAAAAAAAAAGCGGTGACAGCGTGTAAAGTATACCAAAATGGTGGGCTGGAAAAAAGTGCAACTGTAAATATCAGAAAAACAACAGCAAATAAACAAGAAATAAAAACATGTCTTAGAAATGTCAAAACAATACAACTGTACAATATTATGATTAACTTATTACACTGAACATTTTCCCTCAATATATTTACACTATGCAACTTCTACTAAAATGTAACTACATATTTAAATGTATGGGAATGAAACAAAAGTATTATATTTAAACTACTAAATCAGGGATCGGCAACGTTTGGCATGCAGCCTGCCAGGGTAAGCCCCCTGGCGGGCCGGGCCAGTTTGGCTGAACCTGGGGACGTGGCAGGTAAACAATCACAGCTCCCACAGGCCACAGTTTGTTGCTCCAGGCCAACGGAGGCTGTGGGAAGTAGCACGGGCTGAGGGATGTGCTGGCCGCCATTTCCTGCATCCCCCATTGACCCAGAGTGGCGAACCATGGCTGGTGGGAGCTGCGATTGGCCGAACCTGAGGACGCGGCAGGTAAACAAACCGGTCTGGCCTACCCGGGGGCTTACCCTGGCGGGCCGCATGCCAAACATTGCTGATCCCTGTACTAAATCATCCTCCTCTCCTGTAAAGAGCAGAGCTGGAAGTTCTGAAATCTTTATTCTATTCCTGGTTCTGCTATAAATTCCAGTGTGAAGTTGGCCAAGTCACTTAAAAAGTGATTGTAAAGGTTTTTTTTTAAAAAAAAATTTGGGCTTCTCTCCCCCTTTTTTGCTTCTTTTTTTTCTGATTTATAAAGACAGTCTGAGCTTCCCCCCCCCTCTATTCTCTTACTTTAGAAAAAGGAGTGTCAAGCCTGGTCTTCCTTGGTTTTTCTTGTGGGATCATAGTGCGGTCTGAAAACACGTTTATTAAGAGCTCTAACAACTTAGTTGAAGATATGCACGTGTTGAATCTTTAACAGACTTCCTTTTATTCGGCATCAATCACTGAAGAGCTAGACAGGTGTCTAACTCCCTCTCCCCACCACACGCCACAACAGTTTTAAACAGTTGAAAACTGCCTCTTTTTTTTCAATTAACTTTCAGCTCTCTTGCTAACATGATGTCACTATCGCACTTGTTCTCCAATCATCATGTCCAGTCAACTGGCCTCAACAAGACCAGATTTCTAATGTAACAAAGAGAAAAAAAAAAAACCTAGCAGAAATTAAAAATAAATTTAAAAACAAACAAAACAACCCCTCAGGCCATCTTTATCCATCGCAAAGCAGCAAAAAGGACAAGCACAGGGTTTTCCTATGCAGGTCACCTTCAATCTCAGCACTATCCTTTCCCCATCTATAAATTAGCGAGGATATTTTTCTCTCTCTCAGGGTACTGTGAGGCTTAACTAATCAACATTTGCAAAGCACTTTGTGTTTCCATAGTACTTTCCATGTAGGGGTCACAAAGTATTAGTTTACTATTTAGTCTCCTCTTTTCTGAAACTGGATTTCATATTTAAAACTTTCAATAGCAGGATCCAAACCTTTTGAGACAGTCTACACAGAGACAACAGCCACATGATATTACCCTCCACACTCCTTCCAACCCATCCTAGGGTGCCTTCTTATACGTATTTCTTTGAGGGCTGAAAATCCGAAGCTCCCATTCCATTAGCTCTACCTCATTATACATATGCATTATAATTCAGCCTTAATACACTGTACATGGTCACATATTCTACTTGCTCCTAGAGGACCCCTGCTTACTTCAAGTGCACAGGCTGGATAGTGAATAAAGCAAGGGTGGTGTAGTAATGAGGGCCACAACCACCCATTGAACAATAAAGATAAAAGTACTGAACAGCTGCCACATTCATGGCGAATAGGGCACTATATTTGGGTTCGGTTATCTGTCTTGTCTCCAATCTGCTGTGAGACCTTGCACAGCTTGCTTCCCATCTGTAAAATGGGAGTTCCTAAAGCATTTTAAAATCTACATATGAAGCATGCTATGTAAGAGACAACCATTCATTGTAATTATTATATATGCACAACAACTGAGGTAGGAGTCCTGTGGGAAAATATAGTATGTAGCTGTGAAGTTAAAGACTGCATCATAATATGAAGACACCAGGGGTTGTGTGGACAAATTTAAATCTGGCATTTCCTGACTTTTTTATTCTCTTTGAAATCTAAACATTCTTCTTTTTATATAGGTTTTTGTATGGAACTGATCTGTGTGTGGAATACTTTATAAAGAGAGGAAAATTATCTCTGAAAGAAATAACCATTCTTAGAAGCTAACTAGTATTTGATATACTTATCCTCCCAACATCTCTGTGATGGAGGCAAAATTGATAATCCCCATTTTACAGATGAGAACAAGCCCCTTTGGCGCTCTATAAAACCACAAAACAAGTTGATAGCAGAGCAGGCACTAGGAACTCCTGAGCTCAGATTCCCAGTCTCTGATTTTTCATGCACACTATAGAAAAAAATAAATCATCAGTAGGTACAAATTAGTGGATTAGAAGAATGTATTTTTGGTACTGGAATGTCTGTAGATTATCTAAACACTAAAATGTAATACAGAATATGATCTAACATTTTAGAAACACAAAAACAAGTATACACTAACTGCTGAAGGGGGGAGAGACACCACCTTATTTTTCCTTTTTTGGGGGAGGGGGTAAAAATGTTTTTACTGCATTTTCTTCTAGTGCAAGCCAGCACTAATCCAAATATCTCCCAGTGGGCAAAATAAAACCACGTTAGATGTCTGTGTATCCCCATTGGCTTTCACTTGATTAAAGGAAACTGCTTCATTATAGAAGCAAAGTAGAACAATTCCTTGGAGTATTAAAGCACAATTCTCTATGTGTATTACCATGCAACGATGAAAAAAAGATGCAATACTCTTTTCTGAATACCCAGGCATCAGGATTGGATTTTATTGATATTTTGATGAGATTTAGAATGCCTGGCTCTTCATCTAGCAAAGATTCACATTACAGGCAGTTCTATAAAAACGGAACTGTTATCTTCCTCCCCATCCCTTTTCTCAAGGAAAATAAAATCTAGTTTGAAAATTTTCATTTTGTATCACTGACATATTGTTTGAACTATCATTATTTTACAGCGTCTATAAAGCAGGAGCTCATGAGAAGATGTCTATATTAACTTTTTCTAGCTATATTCAACTTCTATAATTTGATTAAAAGGTGGAGAGGAAAGGGAGTTGGAAACACAGTGAAAACTCAGACCTCTGGCCTATTATCCTGACTCAATTTCTTGTTTTCTACTGGATACACACCTGGGTCTAACTTTAAGATCCAGAAACTTAGAGCTACCATGAGGATGCAGTAGAGTATGAAAATAATAAGCCTTCTCTTTTTCTTCATTCTCCAGTGCACATGTCAGTTTCTGAACTTAGAAACCCCTAGAAGTACACAGGAGGCTATACATTGCAGAGAGACTTCATTAATGTAGTATCCCAGGGAACAAAAAAAAAAAAAAAATTACAGCCAGAAAGTATCAGTGATGCACAGGTTATCAAAACTAGTGCCAAGACAGAAGCCTCAGCATTTAATAATGTGGTGCAAAACCAAAGCAGTAAAAATGGAATTATGTAAATATAAATGAATATACAAGAAAATCAAGTAACTAGATTTAAAATTATTTTTCTTCTATTTCACCTTTGTGGAGTCCGGAAATAGGATGCAAAGTCAGGTCAATTCTGCAGAGTTTCAAGCACTCTGGCTTGATTCAGGAAAGAATTTAAACACATGCTTAGATTTAAGCATGACAGTAGTCTCACTGAAGACTATAGAGTCTTTCTGATGGCTTCACTGGGCACTGGATAGAGAGATGGCATCCACATCAGAATTAAAGCTTGCAAATGAGTTTCCATTTTAAGCGTGACATTGGCTCCACCATACCAGGCCCAAATCAAAAGGCAAATTTGTATAGGTTTTTTTAAGTAAAACTGTAGACCTTTTCCTTGCAGAGTTGGACTTCAATATGTCAACTGAACACAAGAGGGGCTTGTCAACAGAAAAAGAAACGGATGTTAAATCAGACAAGCTGTTTGTAAATTAAGAAACATTTAAAAAAAATTTTTGGCATTCAGCATAGACAAAAAACTCTAACTTTTGTTTACCAACTCTTAGCTTGTGAACACGGAGTGGGAGATAATGAAATTTAAGTTTATTGGACTCATCTAATAATTGGGTAGGAATGGAGGAGAATAAGGAAAGGAATACCAAATCACACTGCTAGCCCCATCATCCCCTCATGCGGACCTCCGCAATTGCTCGCTTCCTAAAGAAGGCTGCAGAAGCTGTGCCTTTGGAAAAATTGGAAAATGAGGATGAGGATGAAAACAGAACAGGGGCATTGGCAGAGGGGGAAGGAGGTTACCATCAGAGTGGGAAAGATTATGGATAAGGCAGAGCATACCAACCCAACCCATTATCACTGGGGGAGGGAGGGAGGGGGGGGGGACAGGAAGAGGGACGTCAAGCCTAACTTTAAAGGTCCCAGGTCTAAAAATTGTTGGCCTTAAACTGTCCGTCTGTAAAACAAATATAATATCTACATGCTTTGCAGGGATGTTAAGATTATTAATGTTTGCAAAGTTCTTTGAACACAGAAAGCACCATATATAAATGCTAAGTTATGATGACAGGGAACATAACTAGTCCAATTTCTCTCAGCCTCAGAGAGTAAATATTTCTTCAGCTCTGCTCAGAGAATTCTGATTGCCTTAAACTTTAGGCACTCAAGTTTGAAAAACTGACTGCATTTTTTAGTTTTGCTATTAAATAAGTTCTACACAGCTTCCTAGCTTCCGTTTTTCTTTATACTTTGTAAAGTGCTTTGGGATATCACGACTGGGCAGTAGTAATAGCTGCCATTTCGGTTACATACTGTGCAAAGTTCCATTACAAACCAAAGCTGTATAAAAATATTTTTGGGTCTAAAGCTTTCCATGGTTGGTCTCATGCCAGAAGGAAATGGTGTTAGTTTGTGTTTTATTTAAAGTTGGAGGAAAAGATTTTTTTTTCTTTTTTTAAAAAAAGTGCTAAACACTAAGATGAAAAAAGCAGAAGACTTAATTCCAAATAATATAAAGATGGTATACAAATAAATCCTGCCCACCCTCCAAAGTTAACCAGTGGTTAACCTCCTCGAATAAAACCTTTTGGCTAAACATGGTGATGGGGAATGAAAAGAAATTAAATCATCAAAAAATCATAACTGAGCATGCTTTGTAGGTATCCGCTAAAATTTTTGCGGAGTGCAATGGCTCTCCACCCCTTTGTGATAACAGTGAAGAAGCAACTGCACGCTCTCCCTTCTTAGCCTGACCAGTTGCCCAGCCGAGACAGAGGCTCCTGATCTCAAGCAGCTGAGACAATTCACAACAGAGAGATTGCAAAAGTCTCATTAAAACATATGCTCATTGCCTGTTATTGGCAGTCTCTGCACACTGCTAGCCTTGAGGGTTTATTTTATGCCACCTTTGTGGTCCACCCTACTCAGTCCCCAAGAAGAAAGGATCTGTGTGTCCCTGGGAACAGAGGCTAACAGTCAGATCCCAATTATAATGACATTTAAACAAGATGTTGTTAGTTTAAAGAAAGCAGGAAGAGAAACACATTAAAAAACAAAGTCATTTATAGTACTCTTACCAGTGTTAAATTCAGACTATGAGAAGATGCATCCGAGTTTGGGGGAAAAAAAATATATCAAGAAAAAGGCCAAAGACTGGAAATTGTATTGTTATATGATTCGCAGTGTTTCATCTTATAGCTGTTTCTTGCAGCTGACAACCTCTCAGTCATTCTCTCAAAATTTTGCGTGTCTCTGCCTTCTAGAGAGGGCCTGACTGCCATACAGAGAAATCCCTTTATTTTTTTTCTATAAGGCACCATGTATGGGCACCCTAAAGGATTTGAATTGATGGGCCTTGGGCAGCATTACAATATATTCAGACAGAGATTACACAGACTTTGAGAAATACTATACCAAATTATAAACCTCAAGTACATAGATCTTCAGACCTCCAGAAACACATGTCTCATATCAGGGGCAAGAAAAAAACAACATAGATGTGAGAAAATTATGGATCCCATCAATTTATGATTTCTCTGCATTTTGCAAGATTCTGCAAAATGTTAAGCTTTGATTTTAGCGATACGTTCCCCCCCGCCCCAACCGCCCCTCCATTGCAAAGGTACAGCTGTCCGTTTGGAAAAAAGATGCACTGCTGGCCTGATAACCCAACCTTGCAGGCATCTGTCTCCAATCAAGCAATAGTCAAGATAGCGAAACAGATTTCCTGGCACACAGCAATCTGGCCCCTAAACCAGGCTACCCAGTGCATAGAGTATCATCGCAGCATACAGGCCATCCTCCCATGGTGCAGTGCCAATGTAGGTACTCGGATGCCATTCCCGTTCTCTGCTACTGGCATAGCAGATAAAAGGGGCATGGCCAAAAGAATAGGGATGCGTGCGCCACAGCAGTCATTGGCATTTTCAGTCTCTTGTGGACATTTGGAGCCAAAGGAAATGACTAGAGCCTTTAGGCTGCTCTAACATGGTAAAAGAGATAGGCACCTACATACAACTGTATCAAGGAGTGCTAATGTGAGCGTTATGTCATCTTTGCACCCACACACCCTGACCTATGCATTGTACAGTTCATCTATGCCCCGAGATCTGACTCATTAGCTCCTCCCTTACCACAATCCATTCACTTCAAAGATTTATACATTTCAAACCCTTCACTCTAAACATTAAGCCTGGATAGTGTTTCTCCCCCACTTTAAAAGGGAAAATGGAAATTACATGCATAAAAACAATACAAATGTAGTGTTCAGATCATGCATTTTATTTCAAACAAGTAGCATTAACTTTCCCACATCACACGTACGGTATGGGCCAGACTGGGATCAGATTATACTCCGGAACATAGACTCATAGACTTTAAGGTCAGAAGGGACCATTATGATCATCTAGTCTGACCTCCTGCACAATGCAGGCCACAAAATCTCACCCACCCACTCCTGGAATAATCCTCTCACCTACGTCTCAGCTATTGAAGTCCTCAAATCATGGTTTAAAGACTTCAAGATGCAGAGAATCCTCCAGCAAATGACCCATGCTGCAGAGGAAGGCGAAAAACCTCCAGGGCCTCTGCCGATCTACCCTGGAGGAAAATTCCCTCCCGACCCCAAATATGGCGATCAGCTGAACCCTGAACATGTGGGCAAGACTCACCAGCCAGACACCCAGGAAAAAGTTCTCTGTAGTAACTTCTAACATCCCATCATTGACCATTGGTCCTATTTACCACTGATGACAATTAATTGACCTTTGACTAAGATCATGTTATCCCATCAAACCATCCCCTCCATAAACTTATCTAGTTTAATCTTGAAGCCAGATAGGTCTTTTGCCCCCACTGCTTCCTTTGGAAGGCTGTTCCAGAACTTCACTCCTCTGATGGTTAGAGACCTTCGTCTAATTTCAAGTCTAAACTTCCTGATGGCCAGTTTATATCCATTTGTTCTTGTGTCCACATTGGTACTGAGCTTAAATAATTCCTCTCCCTCCCTGGTATTTATCCCTCTGATATATTTAAAGAGAGCAATCATATCTCCCCTCAGCCTTCTTTTGGTTAAGGTAAACAAACCAAGCTCCTTGAGTCTCCTTTCATACGACAGGTTTTTGATTCCTCGGATCATCCTAGTGGCCCTTCTTTGTACCTGTTCCAGTTTGAATTCATCCTTCTTAAACATGGGAGACCAGAACTGCACACAGTATTCCAAATGAGGTCTCACCAATGCCTTGTATAACGGTACTAACACCTCCTTATCTCTACTAGAAATACCTCGCCTAATGCATCCCAAGACCACATTAGCTTTTTTCACGGCCACATCACATTGGCGACTCATAGTCATCCTATGATCAACCAGGACTCCGAGGTCCTTCTCCTCTTCTGTTACTTCCAACTGATGTGTCTCCAGCTTATAACTAAAATTCTTGTTATTAATCCCTAAATGCATAACCTGACACTTCTCACTATTAAATTTCATCCTATTACTATTACTCCAGTTTACAAGGTCATCCAGATCTTCCTGTATGATATCCCGATCCTTTTCTGAATTGGCAATACCTCCCAACTTTGTGTCATCCGCTAACTTTATTAGCACACGCCTACTTTTGGTGCCGAGGTCAGTAATAAATAGATTAAATAAAATTGGTCCCAGAACTGAACCTTGAGGAACTCCACTAGTAACCTCCCTCCAACCTGACAGTTCACCTTTCAGTATGACCCGCTGTAGTCTCCCCTTTAACCAGTTCCTTATCCACCTCCCAATTTTCATATTGATCCCCATCTTTTCCAATTTAACCAGTAATTCCTCATGTGGTACTGTATCAAATGCCTTACTGAAATCAAGGTAGATTAGATCCACTGCGTTTCCTTTATCTAAAAAAATCTGTTACTTTCTCAAAGGAGGAGATCAGGTTGGTTTGGCACGATCTACCTTTTGTAAAACCATGTTGTAATTTGTCCCAATTGCCATTGACCTCAATGTCCTTAACTACTTTCTTCTTCAAAATGTTTTCCAAGACCTTGCATACTACAGATGTCAAACTAACAGGCCTGTAGTTACCCGGGTCACTTTTTCCCCCCTTTCTTAAAAATAGGAACTATATTAGCTATCCTCCAGTCAAATGGTACAACCCCTGAGTTTAGAGATTCATTAAATTTTTTTGCTAATGGGCTTGCAATTTCATGTGCCAGTTCCTTTAATATTCTTGGATGAAGATTATCTGGGCCGCCCGATTTACTCCCATTAAGCTGTTTGAGTTTGGCTTCTACCTCGTGTGGCAAATTGCCGGCACTACTATGATGGGTCCCGCACTTCCTCTTCTTGTGGGGGGTTTTCAGGGTGCCATTTCTTGCCCCTGAACTGGGGTAACAGCTATCCTACTAGTATCCCAGGGAAGGGGAGTGGAGAGGGAGGGACCCAGGCCCGCCCTCTACTCCGGGTCCCAGCCCAGGGGCCCTATGATAGCAGGTGAACCACTTGTACCAGTGATTCTTTCCCCTGGGCTACTTCCCTCTCCTGACCTTCAGCTTGTGGGGCTTCCTGCCTTCCCTCTGCACAAGCCAGGTGTCCCTTTACCTAGGATCTTGGTCTTCGTAGCCCACTGCAGCACTTCTCAAAACTCTCCTCCACTTTCCTTCGAACTGCTCTTTGTTCCACCACCAATCCACTCTGCTTCACTCCTCCAAACTGCTCTATGCTCCACCACCAAACCACTCTGATTCAGCTCCTCCAAACTGCTCTCTGCTCCACCACCAAACCACTCTGTTCCAGCTCCTCCTCACTCTGCTCCAGCTCCTCCTCTGGCTGATTGAAGCAGGGGGATTTTATCAGGTGACTGGTTTCAGGTGCTCTAATTGGTTTCAGGTGCTTTTAATTAATCTACAGGGAATAAGGCTTCTCCTCATCCTAGATCACTCTCCTGCTGCCTTCTGGCCATGCTGTATCACACTCAGATATCGTAATATCTATCCCCACATCCTTATTCCCATTTGTCATGCTGCCACTATCCCTAAGCTCCACATTAGCCTCATTAAAGACTGAGGCAAAGTATTTGTTTAGA